>CM070596.1:62609156-63859156 GCA_036346395.1 Hsuehochloa calcarea
ATAATCTCTACCTCGGCCTCCATGACCACCTCGACCTCCATACTGTGGAGAAGGGCAAATGCGGCTCAGATGTCCTCTCATCCCACAGTTGTAGCACTCCCTATCATCTGGTATAGCGTACACTCATCTGACCGGGTTGTCGTCCCCTATTACTCGTAGTCAAACCTCCTCCCGCACCATAGCCGAAATAGGTTTCTCCATAGTGGACAAGTTTGCTAAGTGAAACATGGCAGCCCTTCTAGTCTCAAACTTTGGGTCCAATCCCTTTAGAAAGTGTGTAACCCGTCTGCTTTTCAGCCACACCCTGCCATTCTCAATATCACCAGCATATGTTAACTACAGTGGATCATAGTGATCTAAATCCGTCCACAGTTGCTGCAGTTCACTAGCATACTCCAGGACAGTATTCTTCTCTTGTTTCATGGCCTCCACCTTGCCCTAGACCTCCACCATCATCATCACATTTCGTGCCCCGAAGTACATGTTGCTTAGTGTCTTCCACATCGCCGGTGCACTCTGCATCATCTCCACCATTCGAGCGATGGATGGAGATATCGAAGTTAGCAACCAAACTACCACCATATAGTTGGTAGTGTTCCACATCCTCCAATCTATGCTCGCCTTATCTGCAGGCTCAACGCAAGTCTCCCGTAGGTAGTGCTCCACTCCTTTCGTCCTCAGAATTAGCTGAGCCCTTCTAAACTAACTCAGGTAATTCTTACTTCCTTTCAACTTTACATCATTCGGCATTAGCTCCAGCTTTAAGTCAGATGACCCTACACCAGCCCTCAGACCTATCATACCCGTCGCGAAGAGGTCTTGTAACATGCTTCTTATGTTACCTTGAGTTACCAGCGGGGAAGTAGTCTCAACAATTGTCTTCCTTTTTTTCTTCTATCGCCCTCATTGCGGCTTCTCCCCCTCCTTCCTCGCAACCTCAATTTCCTCAGTAGTCATCTTCTCAATCAACCAGAGTAATGCCAATTACTACCAAGATATGTCGTGTGTATCTCCCACGATCACAACAATTCTTCACACATCAATATTATGTCGAACCTCGATGATTGCCTTCACGATTATCCAAATCATGCAGACTGGTAACATAAAAAAATTCTTACCTTACCGAACTGAGCCCCCCTTTTCTTCTTTATTTTCCACCGACACGACTCCCGATGTTTTCCTTCTTTCTTCCCACCGACCTGGCTCCCGATCGGTTTCTTTTCCTTCCATCGACACTCCTTCCTTCCTCCCGATTGTTTCTTCCTCCACCGAAAGAGGCAAGGCGGTGACTAGAGGCGATGGCGAGGGCGACCAGAGGTGGCAACGACGGGGGCGAAGTCAGATCAGGCGTGAGCGACAGCGAGGGAGAGCGATGGCGGCGACCAGAGGCGGCGGCAGCTCGCAGGAGGCAGAGACGACGAGGATGACGACGAACGACGATGGCGGCGGATTTCATCTGACGTGAGTACGGTTAGGATCTGATGTGAGCACAAGCAGCCCCCGGCTGACCGCTCTGCTGCCGCTGATGGCCACGGTGGTGGCCTTTGAGGTCTCACCGTGCTTGGACACCGAGGCTTCTTTACCTTCCATTTTGAGAACGTTTCCTTCCTCAAATGACTATTCTAAATGAAAGTGTTGCACACGTATGGATATATACCAGGTCGGAAAATGCACTTCGCTGCGTTCGTAGAGCCGATCCTGATAGTATTATGAAATTGTTGAATTTTTTTATGACGGTGCGATGATTTAGCAAGTGACAATCTGTAATCTCTAAACATATGCGGGTTTAGAGGAAAAAATTCTCTGGGACAGGGCCTCACAGCCGTCCTTCGAAGACCCCATCCTAATGCTGGACACACGTGCAATGAGAGAAGCAATCTCAAAGCAATTGAACTCCCGAACTGTCTCCTCCTCCTCCTCCAGTTCCCCGTCCGCGCAAACACTAACGCCCTTCTCTTCGCTCGCTGTTGCTTGTTATTTTCTTTGGATGATGTATTGATGATATGCTTTGTTCAGTTTTTCTGAATTTTTGAATCTGTTTAATTTTATTGAATTGTTCTCTATCAGTTTCGACCACATTTTCATCGAATTGTTCTCTGTTTAGTTTTGACCACAGTGGTCGAAACTGAGTAGTCAAAACCAAAGACCAATCTGGTCGAAACTCAATGGTCGAAACTGAGTGGTCGAAATAAAAGACCAGTGTGGTAAAAAATTAGTAGTCAACTCTGTTCAGTTTCGACCACTGTGGTCGAAACTCAGTGGTCCAAATTGAGTGGTCCAAATTGAGTGGTCGAAAGTGAGTGGTCGAAACCAAAGATCAGTGTGGTCGAAACTCAAAACTGAGCGGTCGAAACTCAAAACTCAGTGGTCGAAATTGAGTGGTCGAAATCAAATACTAGTGTAGTCGAAACTCAGTGGTCGACTCTGTTAAGTTTCGACCACTATGGTCGAAACTGACTAGTCGAAACTGAGTGGTCGAAACTCATTTGTCAAACCGAGTGGTTGAAATTAAGTGGTCGAAACCCAAGACTATGTGGTCCAAACTCAGCGGCCAAAACTAAGAGGTCAAAACTCAGTGGTCAAAACTGAGAGGTCGAACTCAATGGTCGAAACTGAAGTCTAGTGTGGTCGAAACTCGAAACTCAGTGGTCGACTCTGTTTAGTTTCGACCACTGTGGTCGAAACTGACTAGTCGAAACTGAGTGGTCGAAACTCAGTTGTCGAAACTGAGTGGTCGAAATTAAGTGGTCAAAACCCAAGACTGTGTGGTCCAAACTCAGCGGCCAAAACTAAGAGGTCGAAACTCAGTGGTTAAAACTGAGAGATCGAACTCAATGGTCAAAATTGAGTGGTCGAAATCAAAGACCAGTGTGGTCGAAACAAAGTGGGCGACTCTGTTCAGTTTCGATCACTCTGGTAGAAACTGAGTGGTCGAACTAAGTAATTGAAATTGAGTGGTCAAAATCAAAGATCAGTGTGGTCGAAACTCAGTGGTCAACTCTGTTTCGTTTTGACTACTTTGGTTGAAACTGAGTGGTCGAAACCCAAGACTAGTGTGGTCTAAACTCAGTGGTCGAAACTCAGTTGTTGAAACTGGGTTGTTGAAACTCGAAACTCAGTGGTCGAAACTGAGTGATCGAAATCAAAGACCAGTGTGGTCGAAACTCAGTAGTCAACTCTCTTCAGTTTCAACCATTGTGGTCGAAACTCAGTGGTCGAAACTGAGTGGTCGAAACTCGAAACTCCGTGGTCGAAACTGAGTGGTCGAAATCAAAGATCAGTGTGGTCGAAACTGAGTAGTCGAAACTGAGTAGTCGAAACTCAGTGGTTGAAACCCAAGACATTGTGGTCGAAACTCAATGATCGAAACTGAGAGGTCGAAACTCAGTGGTCGAAACCAAAGACCAGTGTGGTCGAAACTAAAGACCAGTATGGTTGAAACTAAGTGGTCAAAATACTAGACCAGTGTTGTCAAAACCCAGTGGTCGAAACTCAGTGGTCGAAACTGAGTGGTCGAAACTTAGTTGTCGAAACCGAGTGATCGAAACTCGAAACTCCGTGGTCGAAACTGAGTGGTCGAAATCAAAGACCAGTGTGGTCGAAACTGAGTAGTCGAAACTGAGTAGTCGAAACTCAGTGGTTGAAACCCAAGACATTGTGGTCGAAACTCAATGATCGAAACTGAGAGGTCGAAACTCAGTGGTCGAAACCAAAGACCAGTGTGGTCGAAACTAAAGACCAGTATGGTTGAAACTAAGTGGTCAAAATACTAGACCAGTGTTGTCAAAACCCAGTGGTCGAAACTCAGTTGTCGAAACTGAGTGATCGAAACTCGAAACTCCGTGGTCGAAATCAAATACCAGTGTGGTCGAAACTCAGTGATCGAAACTGAGTAGTCGAAACTCAGTTGTTGAAACTGAGTGGTTGAAACTCGAATTTCAGTGGTCGAAACTGAGCGGTCGAAATCAAAGACAAGTGTGGTCGAAACTCAGTAGTCGACTATGTTCAGTTTCGACCACTATGGTCGAAACTGAGTAGTTAAAACCAAAGACCAGTGTGGTCAAAACTCAATGGTCGAAACTCAAAACTCAGCGGTCGAAACTAAGTGGCCGAAACTCAAAACTTAGTGGTCGAAGCTCAGTGGTCGAAATCAAAGACCAGTGTGGCCGAAACTCAGTGATCGACTTTGTTAAGTTTCGACCACTGTGGTCGAAGCTCAGTGGTTGTAGGATCAAGGATAACCGACTAGAGGGGGGTGAATAGGAGGTTTCTAAATTTTCTTAATCAAATTACCCAAATTAGCAAGATATTCTAATCAAAGATATTTATCACAATCTATGAGCTACAAAAAAAAGTGCAATAAGTAAAGACAAGAATTAACCACACAAGGACAAGGGGGTTTTTCCCGTGGTGTCGAAGATTTGTCGATCTTCACTAGTCCACGTTGAGGAAGCTTGATCCACTCAAGCCGGCTCCACAAATTAAGCCTACCCTCGATCACTTGGTTGTTCTTCCTCCTCTCCGGAGTTGGTGAACACCGACCAATCACAACCATAGCGGGTCTCTTCACAAGCTTCTTTGAAGAGATCACCGAGCGACCTTCGCTAAGTCGTCTAGGTGCCGACAAGCACCAAGAGAATAGAACTTGAACTTCACTTGACGACAATCAAGAGCCAATGGATCAACTAAGAATGCAATGCTCTTGTTCTTGCTCACTACCTCACAAATGTGTGCAAAGAGAGTAAATGAGGAGTGAGAGGAGTGCTCAAGGCTCAAATGAATTGAATGAATACTCAACAACACGTCCTTGAGTGGTGGGGGTGTATTTATACCTCAACAACCAAATATGACCGTTATCGAAAATCGGGCAAAACTCGTGAAATCGGAAGTTCGCGGTCGAAGGTGCGGAACTTCCGCACTTCTTCGAGTGCAACCCAAGTAACGGTCATTCGAAAGCATTAAATGCTCGAACTAGCCGTTGGTTTATGTGCGGAACTTCAACAAGCTTCGGTTCTTAGATTAATCGAAGATCCGCTTGACAACCAAACTACCGCGCTCGTGAAACGGCTAAGTCCCAAAAGGGTGCTCTCGAAAAAAGCGATGGCATAATTCAAAACCAATCACCAATGTGGTCGAAACCGAGTAGTCGAAACTCGAAACTCAGTGATCGAAACTGAGTGCGTAGCCAATCACCATCCGCCACCTGTCGCTGGGAACCGATGCCATCGAGCAAAACTCTGGCGCAAAAGATCCCCTGAGGCACGCGCGACGTCGATCCGGCGTGATCAGATTATCGGCGCGTGAGGCCGAGCACGGCAAGAAAAACACGAGAATATGTGCGCGTGCATATCTGGTCGAGGACGTCCAAGAAACACAGGAGAGGTAGCATTTCCTCGCATAATAAAGCTGAGTAAGATACACACACGAGGGACTACATGGAGTGCATGGGGATTTGGTAATTCTGATGTGAGTACAGGACATGATGCGTACTTAGTTTGGTTGATACCAACCCTCACTTGCTCCATCAAGACTGACAACGTCAGCTAGCATATGTAGTGTTGACGTGAGATCCTGCGTTTTTCGGGCCGCTTTATATCAGTCGACTGCACGCGGTGTGAGTGGACGCACTTCATGCCCGTGCTTCTACTCGTCTACGTCTACGTAAGGCTTCAAATTATACATTCCTTGTCTTCTCCAAACTAAAAAGGCACGGGCATCTCCCAGCTTTTATGGCGCGCGCGCAGCTTATAAGAGGCCCGACTGGTTGTGTCGCAGGCAGAAAAACGCATGGTTTCCTGTATTGTATTGTGCGCTTTCCTACTTAGTGAGGGATGGCGTGACATGATCACGGAGCTGAGATGGCGTGATGCCAGCCACGAACTCCTGGCAATCCATCGCGCAAACTTGAGGATTTCTTCTCTTTTCTAGGGGCTTTTTGAGAGGTGCCTACATGTTTTCTAGGCCGATGCGTAACTGGCGCCGTGGATGCTAACTCTTCTCGGCCCTAAATACCAGGGTAGGCTGGGCCAAGCCAACAAAAATGCTCGAGCCTACTTCAATCAGGGCCAGCTCAAGTCCCTCCCCAAGATTGAAGATGCTCGAAAAATACTTGGCCACCCAAAGACTAAACCTTATCCACTCAAAAAATGTTCCATCCCGCACGCTAGATCTCGTCAGAGGCAAACATGAGCCCGCCAAGGACGAGCTCACTCTGTCACTCGCTACCAAGCTATCCAGAAAAGTAACCCAACAACAATGGCCTTGCCGTTGCTCAAGTCACACTCTCACTTCTCCGGTCTGCACTCCGCGAGAAGAGCCGACCTCCATGGCCGCTGCCCTGCAACCGTGCACGTACCGTTCTCTCTCAACGCCCATGTGCAAAAGCTGACTTGGGTTCCTTGCGATTTTCACGTGCACCAATGCTGTTCCTTTGCATGCAGCTCGGCGGATTCCAAGACCCCTTGTTCAACTCCAGCCATTCTAAGGTGAGCAAAGCCAAAACTATCACGTTCTGCGAGACAAACTTGAGCCAATCCAAGGCGTGCTTCAAATTGACGAGGACCGCGTGAGGCAACGAAACCGAACTGTGTTTCTATGCACGGCCATCTGAAATCTGAAGAAACCGAGTACAGGCTGTGGTGTTTGTGTGGTTCGGTGATGGTTCTCTTTGCCGATATTGTGTTGCAGAGGTCAGCAGGAAGGGGTTCACTGAAGGTGCAGGCCTTCCCGTTGGACGTGATGCCGCTGATGGTGACGATGGTGGAGCACGTCGACATGCAGAGGGACTACGTCGTGCACAAGTCCATCTGGCACCTCAGCGACGCGGCCATCAAGAGCGTCTGTGAGTTCGACACTGATGCCTTTCGCAGCATGACTGCACTTGGGTTTAACTTTTCTGAAACTTTTTTCTTCTCTTAGATACCTTCTACGCCATGTTCACGGTCTGGGGCGTCTGCTTCTTTGCGTCCATGAAGGCAAGCACGCAGTACTAGCAGGCTAAGTAGCCAGTGCCACTGGTCATCACTAGGATGGTAGAAATTAAAGCATCTCCTGCGTGTTCCTGACGCGGCCTTGTGTGGATTAACAGGATCCTTTCTACGACAGCGAGGCGTACAGGGGAGAAGGGGGTGATGGCACCGTGCACTGGTACTACGACCGGGTATGCATGCATCATTGCAGCATCTTTCCCCTTCGCCATTCAGCTGCTGGACTATTCAAACAACTCGATCAAGTTTATTCTGACGATGCTCGAATAATCGATTTAACTGGAATCTTACTGCTGGGACAATTAACAAAATCTATGTGCAATGTTAATTTTGCAGCAAGAGGACCTGGAGGCGTCTGCAAGGGAGGAGCTGTTGAGGGAGGAGCTGCTTGAGGAGATCGAGCAGAGGGTCGGAGGGCTGAGAGAACTGGAGGAAGCAGGCAAGGAGGAGCAAGTAGCAAAGTGATCATACAAGTGTGTATGGATGGACGAATGGATTACTAATTAGCTTTGCTTTGCTCCACACACACAAAAAAAAAAAAATTCTGTGCAAACTTGGACTCTTTCGATGTACCATGTACACATATATAACAGATGTTCATGCCGCAGTGCAGTGTAATAGCAAGATAGCTTATATACGTCATGCAATCAAAATCACGAAGTATGCTTAGCAGCAATGTGCAGCAAACGAATATATATATATATATAAGCCTCTGTGTTTGTATCCTAGGTTTATGGTCTATTTGGAACGCAGGAATTCAAAAAATGCAGGAATGAGTAAATATAGGAATTTGGTGGCATATCCGGTTCAATTTTTTGGAATTTTATAACGTAGGAATTGTTCAATTGTGCAGTTTGAATACTTCACAGAATAGAGTACAAGATTTTGGAGAGAGAGAGAGATATACAAAGGGAAAATTCAATCTCAATGAATTGAGATTGAACCTCAGGTTAGATTTCCTCCAAATTCCTATGGATTGAGTCCTTCCATAAAAACTTTAGGAGCTCGTTCCTTTGATCCAAAGTGACTCAATAGAAAAAATTTCGATAGGATTTTAATCCTATAAATTTCGTCCATTTTTTCCTTTGTTCCAAAGAGGCCCCGGTAAGAAAGTACAGTAAATGAGAGCTTTTCTCGACAGATCAGAAATGTAAATGTTAGCCTTGAGTCTTGGCCATCACAATGCCATGCAGCCATACGGTCAGACCGACTTACTGCTGTTCTGTTCTGCACGAAGACGTACAAATCAAAGGTCCTCGAGCTGGAAACAATACATGTGCGTTCTTGCATGTGTACAGTACTAGCTCTGCACGTATAATAATAGCAGACCAGTAGCACACTGTATTCTACAGTGTGTCCGCTCAATGTGTCAGCTAGATAGCCACTCGATATGTACAGAGAGTTCAGAGATTGATCAGAGACTACATTTACATTAGGTGCCTTGCCTGGGCCCGTACGTCTTTCATCCGGGCTGGTATTGTGCGAGCATCGACGGCATGCACCGTCTGCGCTCTGCGGCCGGCAGGCCGCGCCTAGCTAGGCAGCGGCGGCGGCGAGACTGGAAAATAAAGGCGTATGGCCTCGCCGTTGTACATTGAAGTGAAGTACTCCTGCTGCTGCTGCAAAGCTGCAAGTCTGACGAGCGGCGATCCAGGCCCCTACTGATTACTACTGAAGAGAGCGGTGGCGTCTCTGATGTACATACTACACATGTTAGTATGAACTATGAACTGATGATGCCGAGCATGGTATGTCTAAAGTAGCATGGAAGCTTGAGCTGATGTGCGAGTGTTGTGGTTGTCAACTCCATATATTCAAGCCTGTACTTAATGGTCACTCAATTAGGAGCTTTTCATTCTGCTCAGAAGCCGATCGCGTGATGAACTCCACCACAGGAGTAGTTCACAATACTAGAAGGTTACGCGCGCTTCGCCGAGCCGTCAAACCCGTCGACCATGGAAACGATCCAATGACGACGTCAAACGGTGGCAGGGAGCACCGCTTATGGAAAGGAATTTCATCATTGGATCGAACAATCTAAGGGTCATGATAGAGTGATGTAATATTTGTATAGTATAATTTTTGCAACGGAGAACTAATTAAAATGCTAAAATTTGTACCAGAAAGCACTACTACATAGATATCTCCTAGACGATACATACCAAAGGGCACGTGGCAAGAACATACTTTTGTTGGAAGCAGAACAACAAGGTCTCTGTTAATACCCGTCCCAACATTAACAACGATGGTTGTAAACTCACTGTCCCCTCGAGGAAAACTTCAATGATAATCTTATCATCAATTCCCTGTCAACCACTAGAGGATATCATACCAAAGCCACTGTTGTATTTTAAACCGGACAACTCCCAGAAATATAGCAGTAAGCACCATGTACCTCTAAAATTATTCCCTCAACTTTCTTAGTAGGTTTGACCACCAAAGCCACCAATGCTTTATCCCACCCTAGTAGGTTTCACCTGTCCAAGGACCACTACTACTACCAAAAAAAAGGATATATTGGACGCCCTATCATAGACTGTTCCTCAGAACTGTTAGTATTGTAATTATCACAGTCAATTTAATAAGTCTGGTCGTCTATGTTACTAGCGATGGCTAGAACCGTCTGTGATACATAATTATCACAGATTGTTCTTATTAAGGACCGTCTGTGATAATTACAGACGTCACATACGGTTTTTAATTAGAACTGTATGTGATAATTCACAGACGATTCTTATAAAAAAAGTATGTGATAATTACGTATCACAGACAGTTTGTGGTTGGATGTGTCTGTGGTATGTATCTCTTAAACGCTCAAAGTCGCTTCTGCTCCCCGATGCGTCGCTTCGTTTCGTCCCCGATGCGTCGTCTCTTCGTCTCACGAGTCGAATTTATTCCTTATTTTATAAAAATGATCATCCGCCACCGAAGATGAATCCTCACATCGCTCTACTCTCAATCATAAACAAATAGTAATTACAAAATAGCTCCCCACTCTTCTCCCCTAACGCCGACGCTGCTGGCATACCTAGCCATTTTGTACGAGCACCTCGCCGGTCGTACGCTGATGGATGCTGCGGAAGGACACTGTGCTAACAGTGTCCTCCCTCCTTCGCCGGAGGTTATGCTTGGGCACATGACGCGACGTTCCACCGTCTGGACG
This sequence comes from Hsuehochloa calcarea, assembly GCA_036346395.1. Lineage (NCBI taxonomy): Eukaryota > Viridiplantae > Streptophyta > Magnoliopsida > Poales > Poaceae > Hsuehochloa > Hsuehochloa calcarea. The sequence goes on from CM070596.1 coordinate 62,619,306, forward strand.
TCCTCCTCCACCGCATCTTCCGTGTCGTCTCTAGCTTTCGATGAGCTAACCTCGCCATCGATGTGGTCCTCCAAAACGACGTAGCACGTCTCCTAGAGGATTATCATCGCTTCGACTACTTCGTCGAGGTGGCAATTGACCGAGTCTACCTTATCGTATCAATGTATGGGCAAAGAGTAGAGCTATAGCTACACTTCGATTTTTTCGATGAACAAATAATGTGAAAGAGGCTTTTCAACAAAATAGATAAAATAGCACGAAACTGGATGTATTAATACACACTTCGATATTAATTGGAGCCAAATATGCATAACTTAAAAAAAACAAATTGAAGATTTGCCCCTACCTAATATTCAAATCTATATTAGATTTTCTAAAAGATGTGTATTGAAGCAAACCCCAAAATAAATAGCAACAAGAAGACTGCTTATCGACTCCTAGGTAAAGGGCACCTCTTAACTCGATAAATGAATAGCGTAGCATTGTAGATAGGGGATTTGAGGATTTACCATGATGAGATAGATGTATTTGATAATTTACCCCTCGATGTTTCATTGATATGTGGCCCCGCACTACAACAAAAAGCGTTTTTTTCGCCCCTAGTCAGTTGTAGAGGCGTTTTCGAAAACACCTTCTCATGTATTGTCGCTACAATAGTAGTGGCATTTTTTTTCAAGCATCTCTATGGAATATGTTGCATTATGTAGAGACGTTGCACTACACCTCAACAAATAAAATATAAAAAATATGTGAACTCTTGCAAAGGTTAGTACTTGAACTCAAGACCACCCCATGGAAAATATTTCTCTTAGACTTGTCAAACTAGCCACCTCAACCTCACGTGTTTAGTTGTGTGTTGCAATATTATTATGTAGCTCTTTTAACACATATCAACCACTGATAAAACACCTCTATAGAGTTGGAACACGTCTCAAAAAATATTTTTACACAACATAACCTTTAGGCGAATTAGCGAGCGTGATAGACCAAGGAGGACTTGATTTGGCCCAATCTTTCAATGAGAAGGTAAATTTGGTAGAAGTCACTCAACTCTCACGATCCTGGCTACGAGCTCGCAAGACTCGAAACCACGCAATTGCTAAACTGCTCGATAAGTCGTTATCAACAGTGCACAAATACCCGGATGACCTGATCACGAAGATCAATTCCTACATACACCGAAGAAGCACGTAATAACAAGATAAATAAGCAACCTGAAATTGCAAATAGGAATAGAAATTGTATTGATAATTGGGGTTCTGAAGACAATATCAATGTTGATCTCACAGAACAAGAGAACAAAGTATAAAGTAGCAAAGCTAAACTTCAATCAACAAAACCCAAGGGGAACTAGAGGGGCACGGCCATCTCAAATAGAGGGGAAGGGAGGAGCGGTGATACTGTTCACACGCGAACAGTGCCGCGTGAGCTGATGAGGGGTGTCCGATCTTCTTGACGTAAAACCTCTCGATAACTTGTCTATCCTGACAAACCGCTAGCTGATCCCCCGCACCAATGCACGGACTTACAGCTCTTTGCAAAATTCTCCCAAACACACACTTGATTGGATTCTCAATGACCACAAAGTAAATATCATCAAACTCTCAATTACCAATGAAAAAAAAAAGCAAGAATAACCACTGGTTCTGAATGCCCAATTCTCATTGTTTTGGCTATAAGCACAACAGGAGAAACAAGCATATGTTGTTCAGAAATAATAGATTAAACATGGTCTAGGGGATACAGGGAGGTCACGGTGGTATTTATAGTGTCCTCCTAACTTGCGCACCAAAGCCTAGGGCCGACTCCTAATTTATTCGGCCAAAGGATTCCGAATCCAACTCCTAATCTAAACATAGTGTTCGAATTTACTATTCATAGCATGTATTGTTCACACTAAGTACTATTCACACCATGGGCCTCCACACGGTTTGGTTTCTTTCTCTAATTCTTGGGCTGCTTGGTCCTTCCCCATTAGCGCTGCATGGCAACATCTAGTCGTAGACTCCGACTGGCATTCCCTGCCCTACACGACTGCAACCTTCGGCCAAGACCTGGTCGTGGACCTAGCCATGACGGACCTGGTCGTGGACCTGGTCGCGGCAACGGACCTGGTCATGGACTTACCTTGATCTTACATGGTTCTCCTCCATTGCTTTGGCTCCGGCTTCCCTCTCCTCTCTTTCGGTCCAAAGGCTTCACAATGTTCAAATATGAGAATACACAATGTATTTGCATGAGGTAGTATCCCCTTCGCATCAAAGTCAATAGGAGCTTCTTTAAGAAATAAAAGCACATGTTGGTTTATAAGCTTAGCCTTGCTCTAGTCATTGGACCCTTTGGTACTTCATGAACAGCCTCATGCACACTTAGAGTGAAAGATGTAGCAGTCCTAGGGATGTCCTCACCATCCTCCCTCTCTTGAAAAGGATTCGTCCTCGACTCTGTATCGTCTTGCCCAAAAAATGGTGACAAATCAGCAACATTAAAAGTAGCACTAACCACATAGTCATCGTCTGGAAGTTCAATCTTATATGTATTATCGTTGATCTTGGTAAGCACTTTAAAAGGGCCATCACCACATAGCGTCAACTTGGATTTACGCCTCTCCAGAGAGCGTTCTTTGCGAAGATGAACCCAAACTAAATCACCTGGTTTAAACAACATTTTCTTTCTGGTGTTGTTACGTTGGAAGCATAAGAACGTACATTCACCTCAATTACCTCTTTAGTCTTTTCATAAAGTTTCTTCACAAAATCAGCACGCTTGGAAGCCTCCATATTAGCATGCCCTTGCAACGAAAGTGGTAGCAAATCAAGTGGCATGATCGGTTTGAAGCCAAACACCACCTCAAATGGGCACAATTGAGTAGTAGAATGCACCGCCCGATTATATGCAAATTCAACATGGGGTAAACAATCTTCCCACTCCTTTAAGTTCTTCTTGATCATTATCCGCAGCAACATTGAGAGTGTACGGTTCACTACCTCTATTTGTCCATCGGTTTGTGGGTGACAAGTTATCGAAAATAGCAACTTTATCCCAAGATTGGCCCACAAAGTCTTCCAAAAGTAACTCATGAACTTCACATCATGATCTGAAACAATGGTTCGGGGCACGCCATGCAATCTCACAATTTCTCTACAAAACAAGTGATGTGCGACGTGACATCGCTCTTATGACAAGGAATAAAGTATGCCATCTTAGAAAACCTATCCACAACTACAAAAACAAAATCGCCCCTCTTAGTCCTAGGCAAACATAAAACAAAGTCCATGCTAATATCTTCCAAAGGAGCACTAGGAACTGGAAGTGGAGTATACAAACATGAGGATTGAGTTTAGACTTAGCTTTATGGTATGTAACACAGCGCTGAACAAACCTCTCAACATATTGTCTCATTTTTGGGCAATAGAAGTGATCAGCCAACATCAACAGAGTCTTTTCGCGCCCAAAATGATCCATCAAACCACCTGCATGTGCTTCTTGCAACAAAAACACATGAATGGACGATTTTGTAACACACAACCTATTAGCACAAAAAAGGAACACATCATGTATGTGAAACTTATCCCAATCTTTTCCATATGTGCATTTGGAGTAAGGAATCAAAACACCATGATCAGCTGCATACAAATCACGCAAACTTTCTAATCCAGGAACTTGGACGCCTACTTGAGTCAATAGCACGCTTTTCCACTACTACAAAACAGGCAATAGAAGACGTCCGTCTGTGATAAAATTATCACCGACGGTTCTTTGTTAACCGTCTGTGATATGGACGTATCACAGACGGTCCTTTATACGAACCGTCTGTGATAATCCGTCTGTGATTCTATGTGTTATCACAGACGGTTCTTCATACGAACCGTCTGTGAAGTATCACAGACGATTCGTATAAATAACCGTCTGTGATACATCCATATCACATACGGTTCTTTACAAGAACCGTCTGTGCTTGCTATACATTATAAATAGATGCTCCCGACAGGCCCCCCTGCCCATTCCATTTGAGGCACCGCCACCCTGCTGCTGCTGCTGCCTCCTCCCCTGTTGCGCTATCCTGCTTGGAAAGTGATATCGATGTTGTGCTTGGAAAGTGACGTAAATTAAGGACCCCTCAGAAAAACATTTGGAATAAGCAGTCAATTTTTTGGGACTTGCCTTATTGGGAGCACTTAGAAGTTCGCCACTGCATCGACGTCATGCACGTGGAGAAGAATGTATGTGATAGTTTGATTGGTCTCTTACTGAACATTAGTGGCAAAATAAAAGATGGTGTTAACGCACGGCGTGACTTGGTTGATATGAACATAAGAACCGAGTTAGCACCGAAAGAGACATATAAAGGACGAACGTACCTTCCTTCAGCTTGCTACACTTTGTCCAAGGCTGAGAGAAATGAACTGTGTCAAAGCTTGCATGGTATGAAAGTTCCGTCTGGTTACTCCGCCAATATTAAGAAACTTGTTTCCATGAAAGATTTAAAATTGTCTTGCGCTACCCCCCACATAAATTCAACATCCTTTTTAGTAAGTTCATTCAATGGGGCAGCAACAGTGTTAAAATCCTTCACAAAGCACTGATAAAAACCAGTGAGACCATGAAAACTTCTAATCTGATTTACATTCACAGGAGTTAACCAATTTTTAATCACTTCAATTTTATATTCATCTACTTTAACTCCTTGCGCAGAAACAACATAGCCAAAAAAGATGACACAATCTTTGCAAAATATGCACTTCTCTAAGTTTCCAAACAGCTTAGCATCGCGTAAATTTGTAGACTTGTCTAATATAGTCAGTGTGTTCAGATTCAGTGCAATTGTAAATCAGAATATCATCGTGATTAAAGTACACAACCACGAATTTACCAATCAAATACCTTAAAACATGATTCATTAAATACATGAATGTACTAGGTGTATTAGTTAAACCAAAAGGATTTACCAACCACTGATACATACTAAATTTTGTTTTAAAGGTTGTTTTCCACTCATCCCCTTCGTGCATCCTAATTTGATGGTAACCACTGCGCAAATCTATTTGAGAAAATAACATATCACTCAATTCGTCTAGCATATCATCTAAGCGAGGAATTGGATGACGATATCGAATAGTGATATTATTAATCGCTCTACAATCTACGCACATACGACATGAACCAAAATCACATGTTGGTTTATAAGTTTGGCTCTTGCTCTGGTCATTGGACCATTTGATGCTTCATAAACAGCATAAGGCTTGTACGATCATGCATGTTTGCTCCACAACTACGCATGCCACACTTAAATGATTACACGACTGGTCTCACGAGCTTTGGAGGAGGAGGAGGAGGAAGAAGAAGACTGTGCGCATGTAGGATACGGCACTCAAGAGTGGGTCAATGACTCCTACATTTTTTCAAACGGTATTCGGCGATATTTTCACACCAGCAGTTACGAACAGATGTGACCTCCACATGGTCGCAAACCATGAAATGACTTCCACATGGTCACATAGCTAGCGTGCTTCCTTAGGGAGAAAAAGAGCTCGGGATTCAGAAGTGATACCTTGATTAGACTGTGCAACCTTGGCCAAGAACAAAGAGAACTTTGGATCATCTCATGATGCGTGCCTCCTCCGTGTTAATTAGTGTTACACCATCTAAAGGTTTTGCATGAGAAGACGAGGGTATCATGTAGCCAAAGAAAACAACTTGCCGATCCATGCATCACAGCTGCACCGCATGCGCATGCAACGATGCAAGTACGCCACGACCTCGGAAACAGAAGCCGGCAAGTCATCCTTGGCTACACGAACAGAAACACCTCATCCCCACATGCAAGACCCGAGATGATCGATTTCATCACTGCATAGGAAATGGTGATATGGCTCTAGTACATGCACACGGGAGAACGAGGAGGAAGAAGAAGGCTCCCAGTGGGTAATGCGAGGCTTCTTCGGTGAAAGTTTGCAATGGAATGGAATGGAACGACCGAACGAGAGCCGGCCGACTATATCTCTAAGCAGCAGATCAATCTGTGTGTTTACGTGAGTTTGCAATGTGCCTTTAAGAGCGTCGTTCGGTCGGTGCAGCGCAACACGGGCCCTGGCCTGCATGGATTTGACACTGCAGCACTGGCAGGTCTACTAGAAGACTTAGCTAGGCTCACTGTGTTTCCTCTGAGAGGTGCACCATTGCCTACGACGCCTAGGCCACCTTTAAGGGACACGCATGTGAACCGCCGTGTTACGGTGCTGGCTCGTGTGGCCCGCCGTGCTAGCCTGAATTTCAGTGAAATGAAATCCTCGAGATTCTTCACAAAGTACCATCCATGTTTTATATATGCAGTGTTAGACGGATTTAAGGTCAGCTGGAAATCTAATGGAAAACTGGCAAAACATAGTGGTATCTTCTAATTTTTCTCTACTAATGGAAAACAATCATATTATCTAACTTCTACCATGGGGTGACAAGAAACAGCTGGTGAAAGATTTCCTCAGCAGCATAATTGTGAAGATATCGTAGTAGAGTAAATGCAGACTTGTACTTGCCCCGGTAAAAAAGGACTCCGGAAAATCCAAATAACTTTTTACCCTCCGCTACGTACGCCAGTACACAACCAACTTTCACGTTTGCCCCCTCCCCACCCCACCGTACTCTATCTCCTCGCTCAGTATCTCCCCAACCCCCGCCACCCCCTCCACAACCGCCGGCGCCCCGCCGTCGTCCACCCCTTTCTCGCCACCGAGGTCCTTTGAGGTGGATAAAATCATTCCCGGCAAAAAGACTTGCAAACTGTAAGGTGGACAGGTAGGGATGGCATAGTCCTCATTCTCCGTTTTCGTCGGGGAATTTACCCATTAGGAATCGATGATGAGGCTATTTCTTCCACCACGAGGGTGTTAATATGAAAATCATATTCCCTATCGGGGGAAGCGGTGCTAGTGTCATTCCTCTACTCCCCATCCCTGCTACCTGCATGCCCCCCCCCATAAACCCCCTTCTCGCCACCGAGGTCCTTTGAGATGGACAAAATCATTTCGACAAAAGGACTTGCAAGCTGTAAGGTGGACAGATAGGGATGGCAATAGTCCTCATTCTCCGTTTCCCGCCGGGGAATTCATCCATTAGGAATCGATGATGAGGCTATTTCTTCCACCACGAGGGTGTTAATATGAAAATCCTATTCCCTATCGGGAGAAGTGGGGCCAGTGTCATTCCTCTACTCCCCATCCCTGCTACCCGCGTGCCCCCCCCATAAACCCTATGACATCTGGGCCACTACCGCACAGTCCACTACGTCTCTACACTAAGCCAGCCCACAACCCATCTATTTCTAACCCTAACATCCTTCCTAATTCCCACATCCCCCTTCGGCCTTCCCCATCCCAGCCGCTGCCCGCCCACCCCCAATTCCCCATCCTGCATCCGGCACCCGCATCCCCCTTCATTTGGCAGTTCCTCCCTCAGCCCCGCATCCAGCAGCTCCGCACCCCCCTTTTCGTTCGGCAGTTCCTCCCCGGCTGCATTCGGCAACTCTGCATCCTCCAATAGCCGATACGGCGATGCTGGCTTCGTCCGGTCCTCCCCAACATCCGACGTCGCCTGGTCCACCAACAGCTGATATGGCGACACTGGCTTCGTCCGGTCCTACGCAACATCCGACGCCAGCTGCTCCTCCAAAAGCCGACGCGGCGACGCCGACTTTGTCTGGTCTTCCCCAACATCCGACGCTGACATCCTGGCCCTCTTCCTCCTAACATCCGACGACATCTCCTCCCCAACAGACGAGAGCCGACGCCAACACCGACCTCCTCCTCCCCAACAACCAACGACGGCCTCTTCCTTCTGTGGTCAGTGAACCACTCATTCCCCTCTCTGAAATGGTTTGAAAAGGAGGTAAGACTGTTTCACCACTCCCCACCTAGGATAGCCCCGTTGCCATAGCCACGGACAGAATCGTTTCCGGGCAAAAGACTTGCAAGCTGTAAGCCTGAAACCACAAAATACGGATGAGGAAGAAGCCATCCAATGGAGAGACTAGGCGATGGTGTAGTACTCTGCCCTTGCAATCCCGACATGTGTCACTTCCTGCTCAGGGACAGACAGCCTACGGACGAACTAGCGAACCATGCATGCATCTAGTTCTGCAGCACCTGTTGCCTCTGTCTCCACCAACGCCTTTTGCGTTTTTTTTTGCCCTGTCAGCTCTGATGAAACAGTACAAGAAAGCTGTCAGTACGGCAGCACAATAGCTATGGCCTAGGTCCAAAGTTGGAAGCAGATTATTGCACTCAACATCTGAACATTTGTGGGTGCAAATGCTGAAGGTTTACACTGCATTACCTTCTCTAAACAATGACAGGATATATGATTCGCCGCCGACCTATTATTATTATCTTATTAAAACAAAGATAAGAAAATATTAATATCACTTTCAAGGGTTATAAATTTACACATTAATCAAAAAAAAAGAAAATTTTACACCATTGTTGGTGGTAAGTCCAGATTATAACAGTCTTTATTTAAAAAATATTTTCATATTAATCAGAGAAAAAGTCATCCTCCCGCCTGTGTACACATCATCCTTGTCTCCCTCTCGTCCTCGTTGTCGATGACGGAGCTACACATGTCATCATCTCCTGGCTACCGGAGATGCATGTCTTTGTCTCCGGTCACCGATGCTTCGAGTTGTCAACCTCCATTGAACAGAAGTGAGGTTGACACTGTACATGGTGCCATGTATTATACTTGAAGTGTACGTAAAATGTATGGACAATGGATTTGCAAAAGTATTTTTTTCCATAGCAAAATCTATGTATTTGTGTGTACAATACGTAGTACATGTATGGTACATTGTATGCCTTCAATGAATTCATTCTCCTGTCCAAAAAAATGCCTTCATTCAAAATTTGAATTTCAAATGAGAGGGAAGTACACTCGTGTCAGAGCACTCGATCGGTTCAATAAACCTCAACATACATGAATAACCCCAAAATTACATTTTTACAAGAATTACAAAATAAATAACCAAAAATAAAAATAAAATAAAATAAGCAATTTCATTTCGATCCGACTTCCAATGTAAAGTCCCTAAATAAATATAATTCGAAATAAAATTAAAGAAACATTAGCAATTAGGTTGTATAAGAATTCCAACAAACAATAATTGTAATTCAGAACAAAAAATAAAATAAAATAAACACAATTTGATTTTATATTAATTCCAAAGTAAAATACATAAAAAAACTAAAATTTGGAATAAATTAACTAAAATTAGCAATTTGATCTGTATACGAACTCCAATAAAGAATACATGAAAATTTGAATAAAAATAAAAGTTATAATGAGAATAGCACGAATGGCGTCGAAGGAGATTAAAAAGAGTGCAATAATGTCAGTTTGTCCTACAAAGAGACATTGACCCATAAGGAAGCGAAGAGCCAAGGCGGTGGCTACGAAGATGGGGATAATATCATGTTGCTCACCTTGGCCATTCAAACGAGGACAATGTTGTGTTGCTCGCTAGAGCCATTGGAGAAGTCTAGAGTTGAAGGAGCCAAGGGCCGCGTTGACGAGTTGTGAGTGTCGGTGTTGTCTAAGAAATTAGTGGCCAAAGAAGTTCAATGATAGGGTAACCCTGATAGAGAGGAGATGAAGATTTGCATTGAAGATGAGCTATGCACAATATGGGGTCATTTGGTAGTTAGGAGAGTGTCATCGCTGCTGAGGGGGCGATGTCTCCGGTGATGGTGAGAAAATTATTTGTATCGTTCGACAACAACTAAAGTAGACATACCGGCATCAGTTAAGATGGGTGGCCACCGCTGTTAGTGAGTCGATGTTGGAGAAGAGGACATCAAACACATATAAAATCACCCATGTGTATATACATGTATGCATACCTACGTATAGAAGCAGAGGAGTAGAGCTCGGAGTAAAGATGACACATTCGTAAGGAATAGGCTTGGGTCCACCAGAGAGAGCTTGACGGGTGTTCCTCAACAAGGATCGGTGACGGTTGCACATGCACGTGTGATGAAGTCACAACACTTAGCAATCAACAATAATTGGAGAGAAATAGAAGATAGCTATGTGGTAGAATATTGCATTGGAAGGGGCAGCAGTGGAGAGGGATCGATCAAGAATTGAGCTTATTGTTAAAGATTGAAGTAGAAAAGATGTGGCGACGAGAAAATATAGAAGACACACTGTTCAATGAAGCAGCTGGCATCTGAGGGAAGGTGTGTCGCCCATGGTGCATCCGAGTATGCGTGGGAAAGGTACACTAATAAGATAATTTACCACACATATGATCGATATATTGCTTGATATTAAATAGATAGAGATGTGCATGCATACATTTCATAATTATCTTATTAAAACAAAGTAAAAGAAGTTACTACGTTTGCCAAGTGCTAAAAATTACAATGTTAACAGGAGGAAAAAGAGAAATATCTATAATGTTGATCTTGGTGGGTACAAACTATAGCGGTCGAGATCAAAAGAAAGAGTCCATGTCAAGTACATGCTAGGAATAACTGAAATTCATAAGAAGAAAAAATGCAATAACTTTAGCAATTTGATTTACATATGAATTCGTAAGAAAAAACCATAAATAAATTTAATTTAGAATAAAAATTGAACAATAACTACCAATTGGGTTTGTATACAAACTCCAACAAAAAAACTGAAATTCAGAATAAAATAAATTTTGATTTCGATACTAATTCCAAAGTGAAATCCTAAAATAAGTGTAATTTAGAATAAAAATTAAAGAAAAATTAGTAATTAGATTTGTATATGTATTTCAACAAAATTAACTAAAGTTTGGAACTAAAAATAAAATAAAATCACAAATTTGATTTTGATACAAATTCCAAAGTAAAATACATAAGTAACGATAATTCAGAATTAAAAAATAGCAATTGGTTTTGGATTTGTATACAAATTCCAAAAAAATAACTAAAGTTCGTAATAGAAAAATAAAATTTGAAATTTGATTTCAATACGATTTCAACATAAAATTCATAAATAATTGTAATCTTGAATAAAAACAAAAAATAGAAATTGGTTTTGCATGCAAATTCAAACATGAATAAATGAATTTTGAAATAAAAAAATAAAGATAAAATTAGAAATTTGATTTTGACACGAATTCCAAAGTAAAATCCCTAAATAACTGATATTCAAAATAAAAACTAATAAAATTGCAATTGGATTTGTATACAAATTCTAACAAAAATTTTTTTGAAATTTGGAATAAAAATAAAAGAAAATTTACAATTTGATTTCCCTATAAATTCTAAACTAAATCCCTAAATAACTAAAATTCAGAATAATTTATATAAAATTAGCAATTTGATTTTTTTTTTTGCAAATTCCAATAAAAATAACTAAAATATTGAATAAATAAAAGTTGTAACGAGGATTACACGAATGGTGCGAAGGAGACCACGAAAGAGTGCAATGACATTGATCTATCCTGGAACAAGATATTGACCCACAGGAAAATGAAGAGCCAAGGCGGTGGTGGAGATAAGAACAATGTTGTACTACTCACCTCAGCTGAACAATGTGGGACAATGTTGTGATGCTCACCGATGTCATTGAAGAGAAAGGCAAAGTCAAAGGAGTGAAGGGGCATGGCGACAAGTAGCGAGGGTCGGTGTTGTCGAAGAAGTCAATGGCCAAAGAAGCTCAATGATGGGGAAGCTATGGCAGAGAGGAGATGAAGCTTTGCATTTAAGAAGAGCCATGGATGATATGAGGCTATCGGGGTAGCAAGGAGCATGTCATTGTTGGCGGGGGGGGCACGATGTCATCGACGATGGCAAGAAAGTTCTTCATATCATTAGACATCAACTAAGATAGGCATGCCAACATCAGTGAAGATGGGAGGTTGACACGATTAGTGTGGAAATCACAATACTGAGTTGACCAACGTCAAAGAAGATGAGCGACCAACACGGAAGAAGAGGATATCAAGCACGTATAACATCATGCATGTATACATGCATCCGTAAAAATAGAAACACGAGCGTACATAACCATTAGAGTAAAGAGCTCGGAGTAGAGATGTGGCAACTATATGGAATAGACTCGGGGCTACCGGAGAGAGCGTGACGGCTGTCCTCGGCATGGATTGGCGACAGTTGCACGTGTATGCTATTTGATGTCGCAGCAGTCAGCATTAAGCAATATTTGGATAGAAGTGGAAGGTAACTATGTGGTAGAGTATTATATTAGAAGAGGTAGTGACTGAGAGGGATCAATCAAGAATTGAGCTTGCTGTTGGAGATTGAAGAAGAAAAGTTATGGCGACGATAAGAGATAGAAGACATAAGGTTCGGTGCGGGCAGACGACGTGTGATGGAATAAAAGTTTAAGGTAGGTCACACATAGCGCATCAATGTATGTGTAAGCAAGGTACTCTAATGCCATATAAATTGTAAACCAATAAGATAATTTACCGCACACATAATCAACGTATTGCGTGGCATTAAATAGAGGTACATGTGTAGGCATATATTTGTAGAAAAGAGTAACTAATGGAGAAAGAATAGGGGCATATAGTTATGCGATTCATACACAATGGAGAGTTGTTATGTTTCTAGAACCCAATGACTTATTAAGTATAAAGATTTTTCTTCCATCAAATGTGTATTTTCCTTCAAGCTTCTATTAGTCATTTTCAATGCTTATAATGTCTTTAAAATATAAATAAACTACAATACACGTAAATATATTTTTGAACATCTAAGTCATAGTATTTGATAATATAAACTCTAAAAGAATCTAGTAAAATGTGCGGGGTACCTACTGGTTACTGTTAGAGATATATTAGAGATATGAATCATTTTGTATTCCTTATATGTCTTTTGTATTGCCTTATCTGTATATGGTATGCACCCTTCGTACACCCTATATATATTGCCCATTGAGCCTCTTCAATATACACACAATATTGATAACATGATATCAAAGCAAGGTTAAGGTTATGGTTTCTTACCGCCATCGTTCCTTCCTAGCCTCAAGCCGCCGCCGCCCATGGGAGGAGCAATCTTCGCTCTCGGGGGCGGCCTCTTTGGCTTCTTCGTAAGCGTCATCTTCATCGGCGTCTTCTTCCGTGGCCTTCACTTGGCGGCTTCTTCGAGCAGTGTAGTGCACCATGTTGGGGGCTCGTCGGCCCCTGAGCCTCCTTGCGATCTCCGTGCTCCTCACCGCTGCGCTTGCCAATGGAGATCCAACCGTTGTGCAGCATCGCGGGCTTGGCCTTGGCGCCCATGAGGTCGAGCGAGATGGTGGCCTTGCCGAGCAGCCGGTCGGGCCGACACGCGGTGGTCCTCTTCGGCTGCGTGAGCCGCCACCTTGAGTTCGCCGCCTCGTGGGAGGTGGAGAAAAGCGACGGCTTCTGAGTGAACCACTCCAGGTTGGCTTTGGGCAAGTGGAACGCGGCCGGGGCCCCGGACGAACGGGCATAGGTCCATGGCGACCACACCTAAAATCCGCACCGCAAAATTTTTCTCTGATCCGATTGGGTTGGTTGCGATGGATGCGAGGGCGATTCTGATCGTTTGTGGTTGTGGCATCCGGTTACATCTTGTCTTCTTTGCTAGTTCGATTACGGTTATATATTCTTTGCTAATTAATCTGTTGGTAGTATTTTGTGTCTTTTTCTTCGTTGCGTCCATCCAAGTCCATACCATTTTATCTTTTAGTTCGTCTAAGCCATGCAAGTCCATAAACTTATTGTCAGTCATAGAAGTGTAGGAATTCTTTTTGTGTGACAGCAACCATCGCTTTTTTCTTTGATCTGCTGCAAATCGTCGTTATGATGTCACCGCTCTCTCTTGGTCGCCGCCACGAGCTTTGAAGGCCGTCGTGCTTCTTGTGCATTGCGTCTCTATTACGCTTCTTGTGCACTGTGCCGCCACTGTCTTGGGCTTCGATTTGCGTCGTCATGCTTCTATCTATTCCTATTCGGCTTGATTTGACCGATTTCTCTATTTTCAGTTTCATCGTCTTCTTCGTCATGTTGTCATGGCCGATTTTGCTCCCGCACTTTGTGCTTTATGGGTTGTCGCAGGACCTCGGGTAAGAAGAGATATTTTATTGACATATTTTCCAAGAGCTGCATGCTACGACGACATTATCAAGACCTGGATTTTGGGTTTTTCATATTTTAGTATCAACACTTCTCAAATGCAATGCTATTGCATACGCATTGCATTTGAAGGGGGTGTTAGGGATATACTAGAGATAGGAATCATTTTGTATTACTTTATCTGTATATGGCATGCACCCTTTGTACACTATATATATATTGCCCATTGGGCCTCTTCGATATACACATAATATTAAGACCCACTCTGATGGTTCTCTTGAGCGCTACAATACTCATCTTGTGGTACGTGGTTTTCAGCATGAGCATAGTCGTGATTATGATGAGACTTTCTATGGCTCACATGATCACTATTCACACTCTTTTTGCTATAGCATCTGTTCAAGTATGGTCTATCTCTCAGCTTGATGTCAAGAATGTTTTTCTCAATGGTGAACTGCGTGAGGAGGTTTATATGCAACCACCACCTAGTATTCTGTTCCTGATGGTATGGTTTGTCGCCTTTGACGATCTGTTTACGGTCTCAAGTAAGCTCCTCGTGCTTGGTTTGATCGTTTCTCCTCTGTTGTTACTGCAGTTGGTTTCTCTGCCAATACTCATGATCCTGTTCTTTTTATTCACACTTTGCCTCATGGTTGGACACTTCTCCTCTTATGTGTTGATGATATAATTATTGCCGAAGATAATTCTCAATATATCTTACAATTCACGGGAAGAACGTAGCAACATGGTGCTACTTTGGACAGTCTGCCGTGTTGCAACTTATGGTTTTCAGATTTCAGAACTCAGTTATAGACATGCCTTTGTTGACCAGCTAGTGACATTTTTTTTTCGAGAATTGGTCAAGTCATAGTAGACACTAGACAGTAGTATGCAGACAGTATAGCTATAACTGCATACAATAGGCAGTGTCGCTATGAATGAACTAGACAATATAAAATCATGCACAAGGATTACGATTTCAGTGCAATGCACAAGACAAGAATTCTCACACACGTTGATACAGCAAGACTTGATCCGAAAAGTTAAACGAAGGTTGTAGAAACTGAACCTGCAAAACAGTGGGGACGATTACGAAACCTGATGCATATAGAAACCATCGAACCATGTGAGTTGGGGACGTTCTTCAAACTTGCTTTCTAGTCGTCATGTCTTGTAGAGTATTTGTCAAATTTTCATCAAATCCACCTGAAGAAAAACAGCAGCAAATCATCCAAATTGCAATCGTGTGTGTTTTGAGAAACAAAAAAGGAGACATATGTAATTACATAAAACCACATGTTTTACTATCATAGTTCTAGAGCACCAAATTTATTGGCTTCCATTTGGTCAGGTGGAGTTTCCGTGGAACTTTATGACCACAGAATATGTGGTCAAGTACAGTGGAACGACACGTCGCCGCGTCTGTGCGCCCAAGGCACGGACGGGGGTGGGGCGCACAGACGCGTGGTGGCTCCACTCCCAAGGAGAATGGACGCACCGGCACCGTGCCTAAGGCGCACGAACGTGTCGGCACCAGGCCTCCAGCGCACAAACTCGTCGGCATTGTGCCTCAGGGGCACGAACACGGTGACATGTCGCTACGCTGGCGACTTTCGCCCTCTGGCGCATGGATGCGGTACCTTTTTTGCATTTGGCTAAGAGAGGGAGCTACATTTCCTATTGCGCGCGTAAAATATGCTATATTAGTCAAAAAAAACTCCTATGACTCTATATGCCTATAAAATCCGTGATTCTCTATATTCTTTTAAAACCCCCTGATTTCCTGAAATTTACCATTTAAAAAACCATGCAGATTCTGGGCCTGTCCGGTCGGAAAAGCCGGAAGCCAAACCAAACAGATGACCTTTTCCCCCCGCTTTTGTCGTAAGCTCGAAGCCGTCTGAATGTGTGGAAGCTGGAAGCTGGAAGTCGGTCGTGAGGGGCTTCCCGCCACTTCCCCCGCTTTGCATCCCGAAAATGCCCCCGAACTTCCGGGGTTATTACCCGCCCTGTACCAAGTACTTATTCCCGGAGGCCTTTGCAACCTCCCATCCCCCCTACTCGCGACCCTCCCCAAGAGCTTGGCCTGAACCCTAGCTGCCCTGGCAGCGGTTGTGCCCGGCGTCGCCACAACCTGCCCTGCCCGTCCTGTCGCTCTCCCGCGCAGCCAGACCTCCCCCGGTCGCCATCCCACCCATCTGCGCCTCCCCCCGGCCGCCCTCCCACCCGACAACGCCTCTTTCGCCCTCTGCCCAACCAAATCTGGCCACAACGCCCGGTCGCCCGCCCGCACCTCTGGCCACCTCCACCGAGCTGCCCTACCTTGTCTCCTTCCTCGATCCAAAGGTACAACCTCCCACCAACCTGCTCCTATGAATCCATGGCTCCAGATCTAATGCATGTGACAAACTATCTGATGCATGCCCTTGCAAACTTGTTGTGCTAGTTACATACTTTACTAAGTTGCTTGACTGTGAATGAGGAATAAAAAGGATCACACATGAGCTATGACAATAGCAAACGTCGGCAAGTGATGTCTGTATTGTGAACAACACAAAGTTGTCGAATATTCTTGTCACGGTACTCGGGCTCCTCAATGTCTAGCATTGAGCAAAGCCATCACAGTTTGTACTTAAAAATCAAATACAAGTATGCTTTGAACCAAGAAAAAAACTGAACCCAACTTGCCAATTTCAGTTCCAGTGTTTATGTGTCATTTCAGTACCATCTCAGTGAATACTTTTGGTAATTATGAAGTGAAACATTTAAGGCTGTTAATTCCATATATTGTGAATAAGCTGGTAAGAGAGAAATATGAACTATCACAAGTTGTTATGTTTGTTGTATTTGTTTGCACCAATGTTTATGTATCATCTGTGATGTCATATTCAGTCCTGTTTTGACTACTTTGTATGGCATGTTTATCTAGATTGGAGGGAATATTTGTCATGAAATTGGTTTGTTATTGACTCATAAAATGCAATAGATAGTTTATTGTTTAGTTATTTTCAATAGGGAAGTAATATCGTCTTAGCAAAATTCTTAAGTGACGTAGGCAGTAATTCTTGTACATAACATCACATATTTTTTTTGTAGCTGTCAGTTCATTTAGGCCATTTTGTAGCTGGCAGTTCCATGTTGTAGTTACATATTTCCTTATATGCAAATCACTTATAGATGGATAAAGCGCAAGCCGCAAACACTGCAATATGGGGTGCATTCACAAAAGAAGTGTTCATTGACATCTGCATGGAAGAGGCGCTAGGCAAAAAAAAGACCCCTGCAATGTTTAAATAACAAAGGGTATCACAACCTTATGACCAAGTTTAAAGAGCGCACTAATAGAGAGTACAGTCGTAAGCAATTAAAAAACCATTGGGACAACTTGAAAATGGACTATTCTAATTGGAAGACATTGAAGCTCCATGCATCGGGGCTATGCATCGATCCTAAGACTGGATCCATTGAGGCAAGTGATGAGTGGTGGGCTGAACAGATTAAGGTATGAAATCTTTAATGTTGTTGCATCTGTATGAGAATTCAATTGTTCAAACTGTGTAATGGATTCTTGCATTTCTTTAATCGCAGGCCATGCCACATTGTGCCAAGTTCAAGGAAGCACCCTTGCAACATTAGGACGGGCTTGATATCATTTATGATGGTGCAAGTTATACTAACAAATCCTCTCTTGTACCTGGAGCAGATGGTGTCGCCTATGTGAATCTTGAGGATGATGAAGTTGATGAGCTTCAGGGTGAGGAGGGAACCACTGCACCGAAGAAGTCACCCCATATGGACAAAGGCAAGAAGACAGCAAGGATGAAGAGAGCTATGCATGACTCACCAAGTGGGAAGAAGCCGAAGAAGACGTTCAAAGACGTGCAATTGAAGCGTTTAGTGGATATTGTGGAGAGGTCTCATGGTAGCAAGAATTATGTGAACAATGCACCTAGTCCAATGGTTGATCCTATTAGGAAGAGATATCTGAGATGATTGATTTGGTTATTGAGACTGGGGCCGGAGAAGGGAGTGATGAGCATTTCTATGCCACACAACTCCTCATCAAGAAGGAGTTTCGAGATGTCTTTCACACACTAAAGATACCTCAAGGGAGGCTAGCATGGCTTACAAGGACATGGGAGGATGAGAAGAGGCGTTAGATAGTTTGAACTGTATTCCTGAGAGTTGAACCTATTTATCCCTTATATCATGTGTTATGTAATGTACTATGTGGCTTGTTCTGTCACTTATATATGCTACCTGGTGGTCTCTTATTAATTGTGTCATTTGTTGATGTTATGTGGTTGTTACTTAGTAATTGTGTTCTTTTTGTATGGTATATGGTTGTCACTTATTAATTGTGTCATTTGTTTATGTCCAGTGGTGGTCACTTATTACTTATGTTATATGTTTGTGCCAGATGAGCTCTTCAAGTTCGTATGGTTCAAGTGATGATGAATCAACTCATGAAGCTGTTGTGGATGATGGAGGACCAGATATATTCTTGTCGATAGTCATGATTGTCGCTTTTGGATGTCTGGATAACTATAGTGACTCCAATACGAAGAGGCCAAGGAAAATACCTACAATCACATGGATCCAATGGGTTGAGGATACACTTGCTAGTGCACAAAAGTGTTATGACATGTTTAGAATACAAAGGTTAGTTTTTCTTCACCTTCATGACACTCTTGCTAATAACTATAGCTTAAAATCAACTACGGAGGTGGACTCAACGAAAGCACTCGCAATGTTCGTATGGACTTGTGGAGCTCCTCAATCCAACTGCCAAGTCAAAACCGGTTTGGCCATTCCAAAGAAACCGTGAGTAGGAAGTTTGCAGAGGTTTTGGAATATGTGTACCTTCTTGGTATTGACAACGTAAAGCCCACAAATTCTCAATTCTCTATAGTACATCGTAGACTTCGAGAGGAGAGGTTTCCCCCCTCATTTTCATAATTGCATCGATGCAATAGATGGCACACATATACCTATGACGATGCCATGTGAAAACAACCTATGCATTTCAACTGACACTGATACACTAGTCAGAATGGCATGGTTGTTTGTGATTTCGACATGAGGTTCACTTTTATTTGCACTGGATGGCCAGGGTCTGCATACCACATGCGCATATTCCTTGATACCTTAGTAACGTACAAGGACTACTTTTCACACCCTCCGGAAGGTACTTTTCTTGTTTGTACGTACATTACCAACCTTCGTATATGGGTCAATAGTTATTTTTCATTAGAATTGTAGGGAAGTGCTATCTGGTGGATTCTGGATATCCAAACTGCAAATATTATCTAGCTCCCTACAAGAACTAGAGGTATCATGTACCCAAATTCCAAAATGGTGGTACATCAGTTAGACTGAAAGAGGTGTTCAATTTTAATCACTCTTCCCTTCGAAATGTCATTGAGCGTATGTTTGGTATTTGAAAGATGAAGTGACATATTCTACTGAAAATTCCAAGTTATCATGAAGACAAGCAAAAGAAAATTATCATTGCAACAATGGCTTGGCATAATTTTATTCGAGACTGCTTTGGTTGATAATGATTTTGCTTGTGCAGAGAGGAATGAAGATTATGTGGACATGGATATGTCCACTAACCTTAGCGCACATGATTTTACAGCTGCTATGGATGATGTTGACATGATTGACCTCCGTGATGTGATTGCAATGGCTTTGATAGCATGACGATAGGATAGATGGAAGATATATGTAGCATTTTGTATGTAGTACTTGCCAATTATGACGAGGTTTTGTATGTACAACCAATAGCCCTTGCTGTAGAGCCCTTGGCATCTTATTATGTAACCACCACCGATGTCTGCATGGAAGATATATGCAGTGCATGCTGAATTGCTGATCATCTTAATTTGCTGAGATATATGAATGTGATGAGTACTAGTACTGAAATGTTGATCATCTTAATGTGGCATTCCTTTGATCAGAATATTTCATACAATTAAATTGACATATGTCAAGTGTTAATGACGATACAATTCATGGACTTCTCACAACATCTTGTTGTGTAGTTTCCTATCAACCCATATGGTAAGGCCTAGAAAGGGGCAGAGGTCCGGGAGGAAGATGTTAAAGATGATTTATATATTTTAGCAGTTCAGTCCCAACTGAGAAGATAGAGGTGGTGAATATGCCGATGGAAATCGGGACAACACCCTCTACCGAACAGGTTCAACAATTCGCGACACTTGTGTTAGATGATATGAAGATGGCCATTTATTTTCATAGCAAGGAAGGGGTTAGTTAGTACAATTTTGTGTATACTGAATTCATTTTTCTTGTCAATATATATTGCTTATCATTCAGATATCAACATACTCTGCATTTCTTTCGTGTATCTAGTAGCAAAATGTAGTTTAGTCATCTAAAAAAAGACTAGACTAAAGTTCCTACATGTGAATGATGTACTATTTTCATGCAATCTTATTATCTTAAAGATAAATGTTTAGTATGTATATGTATCCAAAACTCCCTAGCTTATCTCATTGGTTTTTATCCCACAATATCATAGCCTTGCTTTGCTGACTGATTGATTTTGCACTCTATGTTATGAAACTGTTGTTGCATTGTTGTAATTTTTCTAGATCCCAGATGATGCAAGAAGTAATGTGTGGGTACCATTTGACGGCAAAAGGAGGCAACAATTGTCGAGAGGAGATTCTATTCATTTATCCATGAATCAGCACCCACTCCCAACTGTTAATAAGTCCGACCAAAGTAGCGACTGGTTTCGCAGCTTGATCAGGTGCCTGAACTGGAACGAGAGATTGGACTAGAAGGCGCTATAGACACTAGAAGACTTCTTTGCAACTGTTTAGAACTGATACTACATTGTTGTCTACAACTTATTTTTAAGAATAATCCACATCTTACTGGAAATGACATCTTTTATCTTCCCTTTTGCTCGAGCATATATGCAGAAATCGTAGTTACAATCATTTTCATCTTCAATTTTGCTCAAGCATATATGCAAAAATCGTGGATATGAAGAAATAGTAGATAGGATCATTTCCCCTTGATGTTTTTAGGATCAGGATCATAGTAGGATTACCACAAAAATCATTAATTATCGTCATTTGTCATCAAATGTCGTTAGTTATTGTCAATTGTCGTCAAATGTTGTTAGTTACCGTCACTTGTCGTTAACTACTGTTAGTTGTCGTCAAATTCCTTATAATAATTGCTTTCCATAATTATTTGTTGTAATAAATGTTTATTAGTCATCGTTAAAAATCGTCAATTGTCGTTAGTTGCCGTTAAACGTTGTTAATTGAGTTAAAACATTATCAAACAAGCAATTACTGTCCTCATGGGCATTTCAGACATCTCCCATCTTAGAAGCTGCAACCAGCCTAACTAAAAGCCTGACAACCAAACACCAAATCTCTTCAGCCCAGCCCTGCAACCGTTCTGCCCTGCAGCCCAGCTGGAAGCCGCTTTTTAGGAAAGCCATGGTTGTTCCAAACAGACCTCCATTGTTCAGATTGGAAGAAGCGGTCTCCAAAAAAAGATTGGAAGAAGCGGAAGTGACGGTTTTAGGGTCGAACTACGGGCAGATGAGGTAAAGGGCATGTTTGTTTCAGCTTTGGCCTCCAGCTTTCGGCCGGAAGCCGGACCAAACGGTCAATTGCAAGAAGCTGCTTTTCACCGAAGTCGCTTCTTGTTACAACGCGCGGAAGCCAGAAGCGGGGAGCCGCCCGCAGGGAGCTTCCGTAGCTTCCTACAAACTCGATTCCAAAATTACCCCCGAAGTTTTGGGGTAATTACCCGTAAATTGCCACTCCATATAAGCCCCATCAGCCAGCACCCCCCCCATCGCTCAGCTCCCTTCTCCCACGCCCGCCCGCCTCCTCCTCCCCCGGCTCCATCCTCCCCGCCGACCTCCTCCCCCGGCTCCCTCGTCCCCGCCAGCCTCCTCCCTCGGCTCCCTCGTCCCCGCCGGCCTCCTCCCTGGCACCCCTCCTAATCCCAGATCCAGATCTGGATCTGGATCTGGATCAATCCCGGCACCCTCCTCCACCCCCTTCTCCCCGTCGCATCCTCCTCCGGCTCCATCCTCGACCATTCTCCAGCGCCTCCAGATCTGCACCACTCAGCTTCCCCCTCCCCCGTGTCGGGCCTCCTCCCCACGCTGCCGGCCTCCACATCCTCCTGCACCGCCCCTACTCCTCCTCCTGTGTCAGCCCCCACCTCCTCCTCCGGTGCCAGCCCCCACCTACTCCCGCATCGTCGTCGCCGCCCTCCTCCTCCCCACTCACCACCTACCCTTCTCCTCTGCGGCAATTTGTTGTGTGAAAACATGGTTCACTCATTCTTGCATTGCAGCACATGCAGAACATGTTCTTCCTTTTTTTGGTTTTCGGTGTAATTGATGATCTAAACTGGGTAGAATTGTATACACTCATATCTCATATCTACCATCTCACATCTCATCAATTCATTCTCCCAGCATTTACACATCTCATATCTACCATCTACCATCTCACATCTCATACATTCATTCTATCATTGTTAACTGGAATAAAAACCACAGTTATGTAGTTACAGTAGGAATGAACTAATCACTCTTAATGGGTAAAGCAAATGAACTATCAAGCTAACAGATTATGTTATTGTGGAAAGTTTCGACATATGCATCTTGATTTGAGTGTAGATTTTTCTTCATAGTGCTTGAAGAATTTGTGTTACTAAATGATATATGAAGTTCACTCTGGTTTAAGAAAGAACTTTAACCTAGTGTTCAGTTGAATATTATCACTGGTACACTTTGGAAGAACTTATATGCCACAATATAGGTTGGGCTTGAGATTTTTTAGGTTACACCGTTAGAGCATCTGGATGCTAACTGAAGATACTTTAACTAAGGTGTTGTCCTTTAGATCTATTGGTAATATCTGTTGGTAGTCAATGGCCTTTGTTTTTATGGATTATTTTTCAGTTTAGGAGTTTGAGTTATGGTTTGTGGTGGCCAGTGGTATTCACCCGGAGATAGTTAACTAGCAATAATTTTGTAGTATCATGTCTATTCAGCTACCATACTGTTGTACCGATTTTCTTGAGACAAAAATCTGACAGTACGACCATTCATTGTATTTTCTGTGTAGCTTAACTCCATTTAAATTTTCTGTATGATGCCTTCCTAACTATAGCTATTCTCTGTTATTTGCTTTAATTTACGTTTTCATTGCATCACCAAAAGTTTTGCACGCGACAGTGAAACATAAAATCTTTAAAATCTGGTCATTTAACTCCGCAGCATAGCCGAAAACAACTTTGCTGGAAAACACGTTCCGAAGTGTTCGTAATCCGCCCAAGGAAAGCCCACAGATTTTCGTCGGTAAAGGTGGAAACCTACAGATCAATGGGCACGGCCTACGGGTATGTATGTGTTAAGTTGGGCTTAGGTTGTGACGGTAAAGCATACTGTCAATCGAAGTAAACCTGTAATACGCCTTTGAGGTCGGATTACGTACTCGCCGGTGAACGTGAGTCAGAGCAAGCGAGAGCGAGACGCCTCCCGGCCTCTTCCCCACTCCCCAGCTCGTCGGCATGCCGTGCGTTGTGGCTCTCCCGCCGGTCGCCGGTCCCGGACGCGGGCCATATCTCACCGCCAGACTCCGCCGTGGCCGCACCCTTGCAACTCTCCTTTGCCGTTGCCGCTGCGGCCGCCGCCACCTCCTCGGTGCATCCTCTGCCGCCGGCCTCCTCCATCTCGTCACCCCTCCGTCCTACGCCGCCCCACCCATCGACCCCGACGTAAGCTCCTCCACGGGACAGCTTAGTCGCGTTGCTATCTGTGAAGCCAATTTGATGGCTTCCCAACCATCCTCTCATTTACTTGGTTTGGGTTTGCGCAGGTGATGCTTGAGCGGGTGCATCCGGCGAGGCCGGACTGGTACGAGAAGCTCTATGCCACGGCCTTGGACAAGGGCAATAAGTCATATGAAGCCGAGGTATATGCTTTTGCCCTAATTTTAGTTCCACTCCTTTACCATGCTCAAGCTTGACTTGTTAATCAGTTCCAACTTCCAAGAGACATCCCATCGTAGAACTGCCCCTCGAAAAAAAAAACAAATCCCATCATAGAATAACGTTTTTATCAGCAATTGGACAGCTCACTAAACTCGCCCTACCCAATATCAAATTGAATTTGCTATATGTGACTACTATGACTATGAATAAGCTGTATGATCTGATATTGTGACCACGTGTTATTGCTGTTACTTGTTAACGTCCATGATCACTTGATCAGTAATTGAACTTTCCTTTATAAAAAAAGTATCCTATTTTTTATAGGAATAATGATGTGATATTCACGACCTGCTGTGATCTTGCTAGACTTTTCACTTGCTGAAGTTTGCAGGTTGCGCAGTATAAAGCCAAGCTCTTTTCCCAATTGACGGCTGCTGGGAAGAACATTCTGGAGCTTGGTGTTGGAACGGGCCCTAACTTCAAGTACTATGCAAGTGCCAACGGCGTTAGTATAGTTGCGGTGGATCCTAATAAGCACATGGAGGAATATGCCAGGGCAGCAGCAATTTCCGCAGGACTTCCGTCATCAAACTTCACTTTCAGAAGAGGGGTATGGTGCCAGCCTTGTGGTTGTGAACTATGTTTTCATGTTAGTATGAGAACTGTGTTTGATGCACAATTCCATTTAAGGTCAGCGAAGCTTTGCCTGCAGAGGACAATTCAGTGGATGCAGTTATTGGCACACTGGTGTTGTGTTCTGTAAAGGATACTGATATGGCATTAAGAGGTAATAGTTGTTCATCTTTACAATAGAATTCACTAATTCTTATCTAAGTACAAATGTCATTTAGTTTCAATAAGGAAATAATGAAAAAAATCCATGGTAAAATGAATACGAAGAAAATTTTGAAACAGTAATTGCCCCCCCCCCCCCCCCTAGGAGTAGTGTTTGGATTACTGAATGATGATGTATGGCAGTGCGTGTGCATATAAGTAAAGACTTAATTAAGACTGCAGAATACACGTTGCCAGTCATTACACTTCACACTCCTTGCCTTGTGAATCGTAATGATGTGAAACTACTGCCCCTAGAAGGCACCCAATTTGATGTTATTGCGTCCAAACTAAGTTTACCATTGATGTGTGTAGCTATTGTTTTGTGTTAACTGAAGTCAGACATGTGTTTTCATCTGCACTGTTTCATTCGTTCCACCTTACCTTAGGAAGACATCTCATCAATGTCAAGATGATCATTTCCCCCTTCCTTTCCTTTTTGCCTTACTTCGACAACATACTTCATCCATGTATAGTTGAAAACCATAATTTTCTAACTAAACAACTTGCGCAGAAATAAAGAGAGTCCTAAAGCCTGGTGGTCTCTACCTATTCATCGAGCATGTTGCCGCACGAGGTACCTCCCAGCTCTTCTCCATCACATGTTACACACTATGGTTGATGGCTCTTTTTCTATTAAAGATTTTTGTTGCTGTACATTCTTGATCCACCTGCTGAATTTGTCCGTGTCATAGATGGTTCCTTCCTCCGGTTTGTGCAAGGTGCCCTTGATCCCCTGCAGCAATTTGTCTCTGACGGGTGCCACCTCACCAGGAAAACTGCAGAAAACATCGGGGAAGCAGGGTTCTCGAGCATGAGCCTGGACGTGGCGCGCCTGTCAGCTGCATATATCATCAACCCCCATATTTATGGAGTAGCCTGTAAATGACACTTTCTGCCGTCTTTAATATCTTCCTTCTGTATAGCTATACTTTGTGAACTGTGAGCAGTGGATGACTAGACGTATGGCACTGGCAGACTTCTGCTGCTGCTGCTGGGCTTCGCAGGCTGATTTCCTCGGAACTATGTTGAAATGGGCTGGAGGTCCTCATTAATCTTATGTTGGGCTTGGGTTGTTCGATTTATAATCGGTGAAGGCCGAGAAGCATGGCAGTGCTCTGTGCACATGCGTCACAGCATTCACTCCGCCGAAGGCATGGGCGGTGCAAGAGCCAAGACCGATGTGACTCGGCGAGGGCCCTGCCCCTGCAAGACTGCAAGGCTGGAACCTCCTCTCACGGCGTAGGACGGACGGACGGACGGACGAGGGACGACGGATGCTTTGCACGTTCGTCTGCGTCGACCATCCGACACGCGTCGTGTCGTGTCCCTTCCCTTGGCGGCACTACATGTGCCGTCAAGATGCGCAGCGAGCGAAGGCTTTGTTTGGACCGGTGGATGTGGCGTCGCGTCATATAGGCCGCATTCATTAGCACGTAGCGCTGGCCCGGTCGCTCACGGGTCGCCCCCCGTTTCTGCAAAAACGACCCGGCACCCTTTACTGCTTCCTGTTTAAAAAACATTCACTCACTGCTGTTGGAGCGAAGCAAGGCCTCACACGAAGAGATTGATGTGAGGTCGAGCTAACTAGGCGACGCCATTGTTTAAAAAATATTTGGTGTCGCTCACAAAATTAAGGTAATACCAAAAATTTTCTTCACTATTGCTAGGCAAAAGCTAGGCGACGCCAAAAATTTTGCCGTGCCAACCAGCCTTGAGTAGACGACGTGGCGAGTTCTGGTTGGATGCAAATAGTGGCATTAATTGCATAATTAGACGGATTAATCAATTTCAAATGATCATACTTCCTAAACTGAGTATCCGATTTGCGATCCTTTTGAACTGTTGTGTTCCTTATCATTTTACCAACAAAACAAGACACGTGTTAACATATTTTGGGGTAATAAAAAAACAGATATCATACAGTACTCACGTACCATACTCACTATTTTAGCAAATTTTGATTTAACTGTGACCCAAATAAATTGATTTTTTTTTGCTCAAATTTTGATATTATCAAAGTTTTGATGTAACTAGCTGGGGGTGGTAAACCAAACATACCCTTATCCACGTAATCTGCTCCAATTTTGCGGGCGAAGTCTTTGTCTGGTGCGTTGTGCTTTAGCCATCAGATCCTGGTTGGAGGAATCTGCGTGCGTTGGACAGACAATGTTTTGCTCAGAAGTTGGCATGCATGGTTCCGGCCAGGGCGAGCATGTGCTCCTTCATTGCTGCCGCCGCTGCTGCTTGCAGCGTCTGACACCTCTGCGTTGGGGGCAGGTGCCGTTTCGGACAGTTGGAGTAACTGAGGTGTATCCGTGTATACCGACGCCGGGGCAACCGCCCAATAAGTGAATCGATCTCTTTCCTGTTTTGGATGAAATGATAGGTTCATATAAGTCAATACGATATTAGAGGTGGAAAATCGAGTTTAAGACTCGACTAATGTAATTAAAATAATAATAAGTGTACTATATTTATATTCTATATCTTAGATCTAAGTGAGCTTACACGTAAGAAATAATGTTGAAATATAAATAAATTATCCATCTTTTCTTATCAACGTAGTATTTTAAATGAACTGATTGGTACATATAACTCAATAGCTACAGCTAAAATGCCAAAAAAAAAATTTGTTATCAAAGCTATTGTCGTGCGTAGCATTGTAAGTAAAGTAATTCTCAGATGTAAGCATTTATCTACTAATATCTCCTTGTTCAATGCTAATACTCCATTTGACAATGTTGGTTTATATTATTGGGCAGTTATTGGTGTTTTAGTAGATATGGAGGGTAGAGGCAAACAAAATGCATGCAAATTAAGACCCCAAAAAAATGTCGAAATGTGATTCGCGAATTGAAGTACCTCTGCATACAGACAAAGGCAGATTAAAGTCCGCACCAACCTATTTTGCCAGTGCATAACACAATTCCGAGCTCCGAGCCAACAGAAGCAGCCCGCGGTCCTCTGGCTCAGTGCAGCCTTTTTCGGATTCTAGTACCCTGACCCTGAGTAAGCACATGACCTGTTTGCTGGACTGCTCAGCCTCTTCGGAAAGGGAATTTATTATTTACCCTCCTATTAAATACTTATTTACCCTCCTATTAAATACGTACTTAGAATCTATTCTCTTTCACGTAATTGATTTTTTATCTCACTTAATTAAATCCGAGTTTTTATTTTAAAATAATATTATTTAAAAAATTACAAAAATAAATAACCGACCCAAAAAAATTACAAAAATAGATTCCTATTGCCCTCTGTCGTCGATTCAACTTCCTGTCGTTTCGACTTCACGTGGTCAGAAGCAGATTTTGACTATCTGGTCGGAAGGTGGTTCGATTACCTAGTCGAAGAAGGTTTGACTGGTCGGAACGTTTCGACTATCTGGTCAGAAGACTTCGACTACCTGGTCGAAGGAGGTTCGACTGGTCGGAAAGTTTCGACTACCTGGTCGGAAGGTTTCGACTAACTGGTCGAAGAAGGTTCAACAGGTCAAAAGGATTCGACTACGTGGTTGTTCTGGCAACATGGAGTTAGACCGGCGACAGGGAGCCTGTCGCCAGTTGAACCGACGATAGGAACCCATTTTTTGTAATTTTTTGGAGCGGTTATTTTATTTTCTGTGATTTTTTTAAAAATAATATTATTTAAAAAATCGATTAAATGCCCTCTTATTATTATTTTTTATTAATTTATGGTCATTTTCTGTTATAAGCCACGCGAAATGTTTTTGTGCCCACGCGAAATGTCTTTTGAGCCACTCGATCGCACTAGGTCCTGTTTGCACGTAAGTCCGGCTCGTGCTAGGGTTCCTAACCCATGTTTGCACCTAACCTAACCCTTGATTGCACCTAAGTCTGGCTCGCGCTAGGGTTCATTCCCGAAATCTTATCCCCCCATTCCCTTCTCGGCTCCCGCTTTCCCGACAGCACGCAAAGGCAGTAGCGCAGCACTGCTGGATGTGCCTTGGGTGCGGTGGCGAAGCAAGCCAGGAGAACCATGGATCCAAAGGAGATCACGGTCGAGTATGTTGCTTCATTGACCTCTACCCTTTTCTGTTTTGCATGATGCGTGGAAACAATGTAGTTTGGAACGATTTGGTTGCACTAGCTCGAAATTTCTTTTTCTCTCTTGCAATTCTAGTTGGATTGATCCTGAAAGCGTGTTTAGGATCAATGTTAGAGTTGGGGACTACATTGCGGTGTTCAACGATGGTAGCACGATGGCTATGTAGCGTAGAGATCTCGAGTAGACAGTGGATAATAAGGGGTACACGATTGACAAGTTCTATGCTAATCTTGGAGATAAGATTATTTAGGGACCTTCTCGATAGGCATTTGCATATGGGGTTTATAAGATAACCAATGAACATATCAAGTTCATGTACACACATGAGTTGCAGGAAGCATTAATGGACCGCTGGAACCTTAAATACATGTTCTTCTTTGTAGAGGTTGTCCACAAACTCGGATATTAGTGCAGTTAGTCTAATATTATCGACCTTTATGATGTTGTTAGAGGTAATGACCGAATTATAGCAAGCATTGATATCAGTGCAGATTGACTTTGTGCCTCTGATGCACCTCATTCTCCTACTCCTATTTTTGTATCACAACTAGTTGAGGGTACTTCCAACAATCCCTCCAACATTTGGGTATTAGAAGGCAGAGTGGATTGGACAACTATTGAAATTACACAATGTGTTTCATCTGATGAGGATAATAAAGATGTTGCTATGGGTGACGATGACATGTATATCTTACTTGGCTTGAGTGTTGATGATGATACTAGGGTTAATTACAGAACAACAGTACCAATGATTAGTCCTCTTCCTACTGGAATTGAGGAGGATATTGTTGATGCGGCAATTGCAGTGAATGATAACATACGTGGAGATATTGGGAATGTGATTGATCGAGATAATCCAATAATGAGTGTTGGCGATGTCTTCCTAAACATGAAAGCATTCAGGCTGACAGTAAGAAAGTTTATAATAAATGGGCAATTTGCGTCCACACAATTCAATCTGACAAACACAAGGTTCAAGGACAGATACGGGGATGTCTGCTGCCCTTGGACAATCAATGCTCGTAGAAACAAGCAAGGCGAAACCATCATGGTACTAACTATTGTTGCTAACTACATTTGATAAGTAATGCACATATCATGTAGCTAACTGTCTTTTTTGTATTTGCAGGTGACCAATAAGCTATTTGAGCACATATGTTCATCGACTAGTAGGGGTGAAGATCACTATGCATCTCAAGGATGGGTAGTTGACAGGGTTATGAGCACTTTGAGGATGAACCCCCATCTAGGGGCCAAAGAAATCCTAGAGAAGTTGCAGGATGAGTACAAAGTCATTTTGCAATATGAGATAGTGTGGGCTGGTAGGCAAAAAGCAGTGGATAGGATATTTGATTCCCGGGAGGACAGTTTTGAAGAGTTGTATAGATTCAAGGCAGAGATTTTTCTAAGGTCACCTGGTAGTATTCTTGAGATAGCAAATAGGTGACAAGACATACTTTCATAGATTTTTTATGGCTCTGAAACCATGCATTGATGGGTTTCCGAGAGGCCGCGGACCATACTTGAGTGTTGACTCAACAACTCTCAATGGCAAATGGAATAGATAGCTAGTTGCATTGACTGCTTTAGATGAGCATAATTGGATGTTCAGTCGCATTTGATTTTATAGACTCTGAGACAAATGAGAACTAGACTTGGTTCATGCAGCAGTTGAAGAAAGCAATAGGTAATCCTCCCACCCTTGCTATATGTTGTGTTGCTTGTAAAGGTCTAGAAAAGGTTGTGCGGAATGTATTCCCTTTAGCTGAGCAGACATAGTACTTTAGGCACCTTATGCAGAACTTTGTGAAGAAATTCATGGTCCTGTTTTTGGTAACATGTATCCAGCTACTAAGACATATAGAGCATATAGATTTTACAATTACATGGGCAGAATACTTGAAGCAAGTCCTAGAGTGGGAGTCTACTTGAAGAAGCACCACAATTTTCTATGGATGAGGAGTGGATTCTCAAAGGACATTAAATGTGATTACATCAACAACAATATGGCAGAGAGTTTCAACAGTTGGATTGAAGGGCTAAAGGACTGGACTAAAGGATTTGCCTGTCGTGGAACTAGAAAACAAGCTGAGAGAAAAGATAATAGACATGTTTTATAAGAGGAGGAGAATTGGAGAGAGGCTGCAGGCGGCAATTCTCCCAGCCATAATACACCCACTCAATATGAAGACTAGGAATTTAGGTCATTTGAAGGTGGGTACATCATCACATGAATCTGCAAAGATAATCGAGGTTGACAACAATCATGAAGTTTACAAACATGTTGTTTAAATCCTTACACATGAGTACACCTGTGGAGACTGGCAGTTAACTGGCAAATCATGCCCTCACACATTAGCATTTATTACAACTTAAAGAAATAAAAATATGTAGGGATATGTACACAATTACTACTCAATTGCCAAGTTCAAAGCTGCATATGAAGGGGTTGTTCAACCAATAACAGGTAAGAACCAATGGCCCAAAGTTGACTTGGGCTTTAAGTTGCTTCAACCACTTGGGAAGAGATCAGTTGGAATACCTCGCAAAGAGTAGGTTTCCATCATTCCTTGAGAAGGGGAAACAAGTACAAGTAGAAGGCAGTGCAAATACAACAGATGTGGGGAGCTTGACCATCGTGCTGGCGACTGCCATCTCAATGGAAACAAAAAAAGGTAACATCAAATTGCATGCATGTATATTATTTGCATTATATGTTTCCTTGTTACCTTGTGTAACTACTTTGTACAATAGGAAGAGAAGGTTTACTAATAAAGGAAATACAGATGTGTCTGTTGGTACACCAACAAGACCCCTTATCACATTGTTTGCTAGCACCTGGGAACAACAACCTTGGGCATGTCACTAGGAGGTAATATGCTTGAACAGAAGTTACACCTTGCTTGTTTTGTAGGTAGCTAGCATTTCACAATGGATGTAATATGTTTGCAGGCAGCTAGCATTGGCAATGGAAGGAGTTGACATCCAAGCCATAACAATAGTCCCAGCAAAGACTACTCCTAGGAAGAAGTTGACACCAATCAAAAAGAAGAAATGTGCAAAAGTCAACATTTTTTGTTTTGGACTTGTATGCCAAGTCCTAATGTCGATATGTATGGACTTGATCATGTCAGTGTTTTGTGTTATGGACTTGTATTTTCCGTTCTAGACATGTATGCCAACTCCTAATATCAATTGATGGATTGATGTCAGTATGTGCTTGCTGCAGACCATACTTGAGTAAAACCATGCATTGATGGATTTTTCATGTCAGTATATTGTGTTATGGACTAGTATTCTGTGTTCTGGATGGTACGTATGGACTTGATGGTTTTTATGGACATTAGTTCTAGACTTGTGTTCTGATTTTCATATCAGTATATTGTGTTTTGGACTTGTCAGTGTTTTGTGTTCTGGACTTGAGCATAGATGTTCTGGACACATATGCCAAGTCTTGAACTGGAAATGTATGGAATGTCCTGATACTAGAACCACCATGATGGCATCAATTAGAGAAACCAAACATTTGATAGAACTTGTATGTCCTGATACTTGAACTAGAATGTCCTGGTAGTTGATCATGTATGTAAGTATGCGTGTTTACAAGCAGTATATATCAACACACATACAAGCAATGAATTCTCATTTTATCCTTCATATTATGTCATGATAGCATCAACACACATACAAGTCTCAAGTCTCTAGTTTGTTATGAACATATAATTTCAATCAACACACACATACAAGATGATCCGCAATCACCATATCAAAGATATGATCACATATTGAACTGATCTACAGATTGAACTGATCTGGACAATACATATCAACATACGTATAAAAAAGGTGGAGCAATCACCATGTCACGGATGAAATGATCCACATATTCCATTTTGCACAAATGAAATTACACATCATGTTCACATTTCCATACAAAATTATTCACACCTTGATGAAACCAAGCAACTAAGATTTTAATACTAACTCGTCTAACCTATTACACATCAAGTTTTCATTTCAATACAAAATGATCCAACTACCAGGTAAAAATAACCCACTACTTCCCCAATACAACAATGACAGCTATGACAACTAAACCAACCACCAACAAGTTCATATCACCAATGGTGATAGAAACTCTCCCTTACTGCATCACCTTGCACATGGTGGCATCGATGTTACCATTGCAAGCCTTCAACTCCGCGAGCTCTGCTTTCATGGCCTCAAAATCAATCTTCAATGTGGATGTCGCTTCAACTAAATCTGGAATTACATCTTCAGGGGAACTGGTGTCCCCTTGAATCACCCCTTTCTCGGTCAGGAACTCCACATATTCTTCGGTCCACATGAGGAATGAACAAAAATTTTGGTCCTATAGCAAACCAAACAACAAAGGGATGCCAACAACAAATGAAGTAACTCTCAAATCGGCCAAACCAAACCCTATTTGAAAAAGCCCAAATCGACGGATTGAATACACCCTACTTTAAATTATATTGGTCATAAGGCACTTGTAGAATTGCTTCTCCGCATTTGCCCCCTTCCTGCACGTGAGTTCGAGCAACGCGGCCTTCTTGCAAGTCGGGCACTAGATAAGGGGAGCTCCGGTCTTGCCTCAAAGAGAATGTGAAGACAAGATCATCATCGATGAACCCGGGAAGTGTACCTGGAACCATAGCTTCTAACACGCGGAGGCACTGCTCGACTGAGACATGTCGTCCTTGCCAACCCGTCGCTGATGTTGCTCATACTACACGAATTGCCAGAGACAAAAGAGAAGGGGAATGAGAGGAGACACTCAATGGAGTAGCGGGCGGAACAGGCTCGTCTAGCCTGAGGGGTTAGGTGCGAACAAAGGTTAGCACGAAGCAAGATCTGGTGGGATCGAGGGGCACAAGTGACATTTCGCGTTGCTTATAACGGGGAAACATCTATAAATTAATATAAAAAATTAATAAAAGGGTATTTAATCAAGCAACACAGTAATTGGTGGGTAAAAAAAATCAATAACACCATGAAGAATAGTAAATTCTGAATACACATCTAATGGGAGGGTAAACAATGTATTCCCCCTCCAGTAATCCGTCTTCAGTCTTGAGCCCCTGTAGAATTTGGCGCCTCTCAGGTTTTTGTTATCTGGTTTCCCTATTTAAGGCTCCCAAACAACAATACTACTACTGCAGCCCGTAAACTATAACTCTACAGTTTTGGCCAAAACAAATCATTGTAGCAGAAAATACTACAGGTAGTATTTCCTACTACTACTCACAAATGTATTACTACAATATGTATCGCTACATATATGAGCGAGTTGGGCGTGAATACAAAGGCTATATGACCCATTGGCAATAGAGTGGACCATGAACACATCAATGAGTTAGGCTGGAGAAGTGTACAGTTAGACCATCTCCAATGTTGTGTTTTAGCCGGTTCAAATGAGGAGAGAGAATGAATTAAATCGATTCAATATATTAGAGGGGTCGATTTCAACAAAAAAATACATGGAATCGGACTCTACTTAGGAGTCGATTCAAAGCATTAAACAACTCATATGAGCATTAAACAACTACATAGGAGAGAGTATAGTTGAGATAGGATATTATTATTTTGTGGTTTTTTAATGTAACACGAGTCCCAGTTATGAGTAGGAATCGATTTAATACACAAGAGAAAAACAAGCTCAGTTCCTAGAATGCTTACGTGGTCTGACTTTGAATCGACATCGGTTTAATACACTAAAGATGCTCTTAGGGTTAGGTTTGCGGCTCTTGTCCCGGGGGAAGTACATTAAATGTAGCAATTTTTCTTAGGGCTGGAAAATAAGCCTGTTCACCGGCATGCTGATTTAACTTCGAAATAAGGTCACTTGATTTGTTCAAACAAAACACAGTGCAATAAGCATCTGCTGGTGCATAGATAATGTAATGACAGGAGTAAATTTGCGGTGAAATCCGCCAGAGTAATCCGTACATAGGTCAAAGATGCCATGGGAGTAGCCTCTAAGGGCATCATCAATACATAGTCTCTAGCACATTATCTAACATTTATATTTTACAATTCTCTTTTGAAATGGGCCTACTTGTAAACTAGAGTAGATTAATGTATCATGTCTTGTTTTGCGTTATTCTATCTTATTTCTTTTACACGCAGTCTTATATGACCCAAATTTCATTTCTAGTTAAAAATAAAATTTTAATAATTTTTCTGGAATTTCTAGGAAATTTAAAAGTTTTCCGCTAATTATTTTAGAGGCAAAATAATTTATTTGCAAAATTAATTACCAATGTTGAGTTGGAAATAATTTTATCAAGTTCAAAATAATTTAAGGAATTTTTGTGTATTTTTCTAAAAGTTTTGAACTCTTTTGTTATTATCTAAAAGCTATTTTTGATTTGTTGTATTTTCTGATAAATTGATAAATCAATTAAATCTCCTTTTCGTTTTGGGACCAAAGCCTTTTCTCTCGGCCCATTTCTCCCTTCGCGCGGCTCATCTCTCCGGCCCAGCGCACCCGCACGCCAGCCTTCCTTCCTCTTATCTCCCTCTCACTCTTGCCCGTGGAGCCCGCCTATCAGCCTCCATTTCCCCTCCCCAGCTCCCTGCCGAGTCAGGCCCGCGCCACGACCCTCTTCCTACCTGCCTCCCTCTTGTTGGCTGTCCATGCCACCGCGTCAGCGCCTCGCCGCCCCGTCCTCGTTGTCTCTGCCCCGTCTCCTCCCTCACCTATCCTTTGCTCAACCACATCCCGTCCGCGCTGCGTCACAGCCGCCGAAAAAAATCATTGTCGGCGGCGCATTTGCCTCCCTGTTTTCTGCATGCATTGAATGCCCCGTCCCGCAGGCCACGCCATGCCCTGCGCCGGCCAGAGCCCGCTCGTGCACCCATGCTGTTGAACTTCTCCCTCTCTCCTCCTCAGCCGCTATAAATAGGAACATCGGGAACCCTCCGCCCTCCTCTCTCTTTTCCCACATTTTTCCCTCTTTCTCTCTTGCCTACGTTCGCCAGATTTTCAAACTCTCTGTGCTTCGGCCGAAGCTCTCACCGTTAGGGATGGCAATCGGGTGCGGCGGGTACGGGTAGTGCTCGCCCATACCGTGCACATGACCAATTTCCCCACGGTATACCCGAAGGACGACGGCGAAAAACCCGCCCATACCGTCGCTCGCGGTACCGTCGCCCATGGCATACCGTTACCGCGAATAATGCATCACCGCTTGTGGATACATATCGCCAGCGTACATGCTCGTTACCCACGAGCAATGCATACATCAAGTTCATCATAATTCACACATCAATGGTGCATCACGCATTCAACAACTAATAAAGTTCATCACAATTCACATATCATGTTCGACAAGACAACTAATCAAGTTTAACAAATAAAATACAAATACAAATTGACATAGTTCTTACACATGTGGGTAGATCACGGGTAATCAGGCGAAGCGGGTACGGGTGGAGCTTACCTATACCCATACCCGCTTGCTGACGGTAAGGAATTGTGCCCGCTTATACCCGTGGGCAAAGAAAGACGCCATACCGCCTTCATTAGGTATTCGCTCACGCGAACGCGTGTAATCGTCACAATCGCCATCCCTACTCACCGTCGGTGATTGCCCGCCTGCGGTGAAGCCCTGCCACCATCGACCACATTCATGGTTTCGTCTCGCGACTTCGCGTTCTACGTGGTGATCCCCTTCCCTCGCCGCCGCCGTCGCTACTGCCTCGGTAGTCGAAACCTTCCGACGAGTCGATCCTCCTTCGACCAAGTAGTCGAAACCTTCTGACTACTCAAGACCTCCTTTCGACCAGGCAGTCGAAACCTCCTTCCGACTAGTCGAACTTCCTTTGACTGGGTAGTCGAAACCTTCTAACTAGTCAAAACCTCATTTCGACGAGATAGTCGAAACCTTCTTCTGACCAGTCGAACCTCCTTCCGACCATATGATTTCAAAACTTCCGAGAGTCTGTTCTCCTTCGTTCGAGTTCCGATTCGAGTGATTCAAATTTCTAAATTCATGTAAAATTACGATCTAGCTATCTATAGTAAAATTATTTAATTTATAGTTTATTTGAATTTTATTTGAATTTTATTTGAATTTGACTTATTTTCGCATGTAGATTTCGACGACTTCGGAGAACCGGATTTCGACATCATTTAAGAACAACAACTAAATAAGCATGGCAAGTTAAATTTCTAATCATATTTGAATCCCAGTATTTTAAATTATTTAAATTATGTTTTAAATTATTATTGCATGCATAATTAGATTCTAGTAGTTTAAATCTCTGTTTTAACTTCATAGTTATTACCAACTTCATTGTATAGCCATATTGTCATTCCAAGCATGATATATTTTGGAGTTAGAAATTGAAAAGATCGGATTATAGGACTACATGAATGATGAATATTAGATAAGTGTTGAAGAATAGATTTTCGGATTTCCAATTCTGGATGTTGATTTTGGGTGGAATAGGTTGAATCAAGAAGTATGTGATTAATTGGGTATTTTGGTCATTTTGGATTTATCGAACATAATTGAATAGATAAGTTGGAATTAGAAATAAATATTGGGTGGATTATAAAAATAAATCTTGGTTGGAGTATATGAATATATCTTTATTGGATTATAGAGATAGATTATTGTTGATATCGGATTGTAAAAGTTGGATTATATAAATAGATAATTATCAGATATTGGATTATAACAGTAGATTATTGTTGATGATGGATTATATGCATATATTATTGTTGGATATTGAATTGATGAATATTAGATGATAGATATATAATTATTGGAGATTGAATTATAGGATTAGATTGTTATTGATAATGGATTATTGGAGATTAGATTATGGTAGATATTTGATTATTGGAGATTGTATTATAGAAGTAGATTATTGTTGATGTTGGATTCTAGATCTAGATTATTGTTAGATATCGGATGGCTGGATGCTGGAATCTATAAATAGATTATTGATGGATATTGGATTATTGGATGATCTTGGAATTGACAATTCTTGGACATCGAACCTCTCACCCTTTCTCTCCCTAGATAAAACTCTGGTTAATACAATAGTATTGACAAGATACTTTGCTTAAAACTTGATGCTTAGACAAGCTTCGACCAAAATTATTTAAATTGGGGAACTTTAGCCAAATATTCAACTACGATTTAACTTGATTATATGGTATTGCTTTTACCATGGAAATTTTAAAAATTGACTTAACTTGGATAAATAAAATAAAAGTTGGTTTGGACTTGGGCGAAATGAATGTTTGGATGGTGCATGTCTATGCATTGAATCAAGTCATTTCTATGATCGAGACCCATTAGTTTTATGAAAAGTCCCCCGAGTCAGTTAAAGACCGGTCTTCGAACTGCATCTTGCTAAGCCCCTTCGTACTGTCACATGTCTTGTGTAGACGGGACTTGGCTAAATAATTTGTATCATTTCACCGTGGTTGTGCCATCCGGTTGCGTGGGTGTCTTTATGACGTACTTTTATGTATTCTCACATGGCGCAAGAGGGGGCTTAAGTCTGGCAGGTTTCTATCCAAAAGAAGTGAAACCTTAGCGAGGCGGAACTACGATGGGATGGTGCATTGTAAAGGCCTTGACACGTGCTCTAGACTGCTTACATAAGGTAGTGAGCAGTGATATCGACAGACGCCAAACAAACTAAAGAAGTCGTGTTGTGTGGGTAAAGTTGTACAACCTCTGTAGATTGTTAAGAACTATTCGAATAGCCGTGTCCACGGACATGAACATGCTTAGCAAAGCCACTCAAAGTTAGACTTTAATTTTGTTTTCAAAAGACTTTACCAAATGGTTTATTCAAATGTGAAATTGGGCGGGTAGCCATGTGATAGGAGAGTACCATTCACCACTCTTGTGTGAATGCTATCTGACTATAAAACTTGAGAATTTAGAAAATGAATTTAAGTTACAGAACATCTACTTTGAAACTTAGTACAAGTACTTAAAGAAAATACCGCTTTATGCAAATTCAACCCTATATGCTTTCCTTTGATATACCCTTGCATGCATTATAATTATGTTATTGGGTGTAACTTGCGAAACACGGTTATTTGTGCTCATTCTTGCTTAATAAAGTGTTGTTTAGAGAAGAAGGACTTCGCACTGTTGAAGATCTCGACGACTAGGATGCTACCCCAGACGGGTGCCTCTGGCAGATTAACTGGGCTCTGCTATTGTTTATTTGTCTTCCACTGTGTTCTTTATTGTTAGCTCGTAAGTCTTTCTAGTAATTAACTCTGTTATTTATTAATAAAGTTTTACATATTATGCATGTTAGCATATTTATTAACTGTGTGAGCTGGCCACTAATCATGAGATTAGTTTAGTAATACATAGAGGATTCGGGAGTGTTAATCTCGGATCCTGACAAGTCTGTTCAGGAAGAGGCGATATGTGCTCTCTCTTCTTTACGTAAGATTTTATTAATATGATATAGCTAAAAGACGATAATAAATACACTATTTGAGATACTTTGAATCGATACGAGAGATAGTCTATGAGCCCGGTATACTTCCGTGATGTACAGAGGCTTAGTGTACTTTTCTGGCTAACACAGGTCTAAATTATCTGGAAAAAAATGTACTCTCTCTATCGATCCCTTTCACACCGTGACGGGGTCTACCAAGTTTTTTTATTGCGCCAAGGAAAAATGCTTTGAGAGGTCGGAGGTCGATGCGTGCGGTGTTTAGAGACAGCCTCTATAAACTTCTTTCTCTTCTTTGACCAAAAATTATCCACACTGTGGATGCGGTTAGCGTTAGCCAGGAGCTTCGCCGACCGCCAAGCACAGTAACTTTGGAGCAAACCAAAATATGAATGTAACAAAAACTATGTGTAACACCCTGACTATAAGGAAGTCAAGATGTTACCTACAGTCACTACTCTTCCAATGAATAACATCAAATCTCATGAACCAGTGAAACGAGTATTATGAATATATGGAAACAAGCATTCATCCTCAAGTCTTAATCAACGAATTGAAAGAAAACAGTTCAGCAAGATATGATAAACAAGGCCATGATGGCTTATTACAATGCAACATAAATCATAATCAATGATATTAAAAGTCCTCAAATTGTTTGTTGTAATAAAGTGAGTGCATCGTGATGAACTACCCTCCACAAGATCATTCTTCCTTGTCATTTACCTAAATAAGACAATAAAGCAAGAATGAGCCAAAGACTCAGCAAGTAACTGTATGTAACAAACAAGCATACAGTGAACAATAGATCTCAAACATAATTTGAACCACTAATGGAAACGAATATATGAATGGATGAAGTGGAATGGTGCATTGAAGGAAATGGACATTATGCAGCATATACCGGTATAGCGAGCGAAGCACCCGTCGGTGTTCACTTAAAGTATTCGTATGAAGAACGTTTCATACGACTGTCCAACGTGGCCCACATTGGAATGGTGGACTCACGTGACGTGGCCCACATTGGAATGGTGGACTCACGCACCCATCTTGGAATTGATGGGATTTCAAGTGCCCATACTGGAATTGATGGGTCTTACCAAAATAATGTATGCATGTCATGATGATCCCATGTCAATAATGAATAGTAATCATAAATGAAAAGAACACATGGCATTCATCTACAACTACAAACAAATGTAAACATTCATTCACACATCATACATGACATCAAACATTGAATACAATTTACTTGCTGCTGGCTACTGCGGGTTGGGAGGTAATTGAGATACCCTTCACTCACCGCTTCACCGCCTACAATATAAAATAATCGTAATGAGGACAAGCGAGTATGGAAAAGCTACACGTGTCCTCCCTCAATCTCTAACCAAATTAACTCAATAAAAAGTTCAATTTGATCAATTTACCCAACCAATTCAATTGTCCCTAATCTGGCAGTTTTACTAGAAAATTCATCAATAAAAAACCGCAAGTCCAAAAGACCTGAAACCAGTGCACAAATTTTCTTAACTTAACTGGCTACAAAACTCTAGTTGATGGTAAACTCTAATTCGGCCATTACAGAGGTCTAACCATCCATTGAAAAACTACAACTGCAGTCTGCCCAGAAGTCTGAACAGCCCTAAAGAAAATGCTCTAACTTTTAAACCACTGATCCAATTAAAGTGATTTTTACAGACTGGAAACATGATGAAATTATCTTCAAAAACCTAGTTGGGTGGCCGACCTGATTCTGACTCTAACTAGATCAAAACCTAGGTGCAACCGACTATACCCATCAGTTTTGACAGACAGACCAACGCGTAGTAAAACAGCCATAACTTTTAATCTACTGGGTGAAAATTTGTGATCCAGGTGCCAAAAGAAAGCTAATGAAATAAGGAACAAAACTCTAGAAGGCGAAATCATCCAATTCTGCCTCTAAGGCACCCAAAACCGAGTTGCAACCTACTGTACAGAACCGATCTACTAACAGAAATTACGCGATACAACCAAAAACATGGAATCGACAACTCTAACGCAATCAAACAGCGATGGGGTCTCGTTACCCTTGTAGACCCGAAGAACGACGAGGAACAACTTCCCAAAGCCTTCCCTCTCCTCCTTTGGCCAGCTCCAACTCCACGCACCCGATTGGAAGGAAATCGCCTGCGGAGGAAGAACCAAGAAGAACACTTGGAAGGCGGGGTGCAGCTCGGGTCTCTCAATGGCAGCCACCAATGGTGAGGGAGGCGCCTAGGAGGAGGGGAGGAAGGGAGGGGGCGGCACAAGGGGAGGAGAGGCGGCTTGGGGGAGGAAAGGGGAGGAAATAGGGTTTGGGGGGGGAAAAAGGGGTACTCCCCCCCTTGGCCGGCCCCTAGGTGGGCTGGCCGGCCCACTAATGGGCCTCCTGGGTCGCGAATGCGCCCGGGTTGCTGATATTAACATATACCCCCCCGACGAATAGGATTTTTCGCTGAAAACGATTTCTTTCGCTCTCTCCGACCTCTTTCTTTCTACCGATCCATTTCCGGAGTATTACAGTCTACCCCCCTTAACAGGATTCGACCTCGAATCTAATCAACGATCCAACAGAAAGAAATGAATACCAGAAATTACAACTTAAACAATTTACCTTAAACGAACAGGTCGGGGTATTGCTCTCTCATGCGGGACTCCAACTCCCAAGTGGCCTCTCTCTCAGACTGATGCGACCAAAGAACTTTGACATACTTCAGGGTCTTATTCCTCAGAACCCGTTCTGATTCTTCCAATATCTTCACTGGCCGGGACTCGAAGGTAAGGTCTTGCCTGACAATCAAAGGCTCCACAGGAATGACATGATCTGGGTCTCTCAGAAACTTTCTAAGCATGGAAACATGGAACACGTTGTGAACCCCACTCATAGAATCAGGAAGGTCCAAACGATAAGCTAGCTTCCCAATTCGTGCCACGATTGGGAAGGGTCCAACATACCTTGGACTAAGCTTTCCTTTGGTGCCGAAACGCACTACGCCTTTAGATGGCGATACTCTCAACAGAACTTCTGTTCCCACCTCGAATTCCAAATCTCGCCTTCTAACATCAACAGCTCTTACATCGGCTCGGGCGACCAACAAATTCTGCCTAACCTCTGCCACTCTAGCCACTGTCTGCTGAACCCAGTCGGGACCCAAGACTGCCCGCTCTCCAACCTCATCCCAGCACACAACGGGCCTGCACTTACGCCCATAGAGAACCTCGTATGGTGCGGCTCGAATACTGGAATGATAACTGTTGTTATAAGCAAACTCGCCAAGGCTAAATGCTCTTCCCAATTACCTTTCGAGATAAAACACAACACTGAGCATGTCTTCTAAAGTCCGAATGGTGCGCTCGGATCGACCATCCGTCTGGGATGAAAGGTCGTGCTAAGACGGAGTTGTGTGCCCAATGCACTCGCAAACTTTCCTGAATTTGGAAGCGAACTTGGCGTCTCGGTCGAAACAATGGTCTTGGCACTCCGTGCAAACGCACAATTTCGTACATAAAGAGGAGCCAAATCGCTGTCAATTGGTTGTACGAATAGGAATGAAATGTGCGACTTACTTG
Organism: Hsuehochloa calcarea; assembly: GCA_036346395.1. Lineage (NCBI taxonomy): Eukaryota > Viridiplantae > Streptophyta > Magnoliopsida > Poales > Poaceae > Hsuehochloa > Hsuehochloa calcarea. The sequence goes on from CM070596.1 coordinate 62,662,366, forward strand.
AACCGGTCCACAATTACCCAAATAGCATCCTTTCCTCGCTGAGTGCGAGGTAAACCAACCACAAAATCCATAGATATATCGTCCCATGGCCAAACCGTACCTCCAAGGGTTGCAATGATCCTGCTGGTCGCTTGTGCTCACCTTGACCACCGGGCACACCCACATGAAGCCACATCTTGGCGATATCAATTTTCATCCGCTTTCCACGAAACTTTTCTTTAAATCTTTGTACATCTTGGTCTCCCGGGATGTACGGTATAAAAGTCGATGGGCCTCTTTCAAAATTTCCAATTTTACTTGAGACTCCTGTGGCACACAAAGGCGCCCTTTAAATCGCAAAGAATCAAATTGGTCTACACCGGTGACCTCGCTTGCCCTCGGTATAACGCTTCTCACTCGTTGGAACATCCGATCTTCTTTGTTGCTACTCGCACCGATCCGGAAGGTGACTCTAAAATCAATCGAGTCTCGATGCATGCGGTACCGCAGCGTAAAGAAATATCCATACGCTCAAAGTCAGCAATAAGACAACTGAGGGTAGGAGGTGTCGCCTTGCGACTCAAGGCATCGGCTACCACATTAGCCTTGCCGGGATGGTACTGAATAGTAAGATCATAGTCCTTGATCAACTCTAGCCATCTCCTCTGTCTCAAGTTCAAGTCCTTCTGGGTAAAGATGTATTTCAGGCTCTTGTGGTCAGTGAACACATCACAAGATTCGCCATACAAATAATGACGCCAGATCTTCAAAGCATGAATCATCGCAGCAAGCTCTAGATCATGGGTGGGATAATTACATTCATGCTTCTTGGTGCCTCGATGCATAGGCAATCACTTTACCATCCTGCATGAGTACACAACCAAGTCCAACTATGGACGCATCTGAATAGATAGTGAATCTCTTCCCAGGCTCAGGAAGAGTAAGAATAGGAGCAGTCACTAATCTATCTTTCAAAGAGCAAAAACTGCGCTCACAAGCATCAGACCACTGGAATCTAACACCTTTCTGTGTCAACTGGGACATCGGTTTAGCAATGGTTGAAAAACCCTCCACAAACCGCCGTAATAGCCACTAAACCCGTAAAACTCCTTACTTCTTTAACATTGGTTGGTCTCTTCCACTCAACCACCGTCAAATCTTACTAGGATCAATCAAATACCCTTCTGATTAATAACGTGACCCAAAAATCCAACTTCAGAAATCCAGAACTCACATTTCTTCAGCTTGGCATAGAATTGATTCTCTCTTAAAGTTTCAAGTACCAACCGCAAATGGTGGGTGTGATCCTCCTCTGACTTGGAATAAATCAAGATATCATCTATGAATACCACCACGAAATCATCAAGGTATTGATGCAGCATACTGTTCATGGCTTCCATGAAAACTGCAGGAGCATTTGTTAGTCCAAAAGACATAACTTTATACTCATAATGACCATACCTCGTAGAGAAAGCCGTTTTCTCAATATCCTGCTCACGAACTCGAATCTGATTATAACCCGACTGGAGATCAATCTTAGAAAATATCTTAGCTCCTTTCAACTGGTCGAAAAGGTCATCAATGCGAGGCAAAGGATACTTGTTCTTCACCGTCGCCTGATTAAGTGCCCGATAATCTATGCACATACGCCAGCTGCCATCTTTCTTTTTAATAAAGAGAACAGGCGCTCCCCAAGGCGAAACGCTCCGCTGAATCATACCTTTGGACAGCAGGTCGTCCAATTGTTTCTTCAATTCCTCCTGAAATGGCCGAGCCAAACGGTAAGGAGACTTGGACAACGGCCGAGTTCCCGGAACAAGATCAATCCGGAACTCCACTTTCCTCACCGGAGGCATTCCGGGAAGTTCTATAGGAAAGACATCGGAAAACTCCTTCACAACTGGAATCTCCTCAATACGCAAAGAATCGGTCTTTTCATTGAGGAGCAAAGTAATCCGATGGTCGATGCACGACGGCTAGGGAATAGATTAGCGATACAAAATCGAATCGACGGTGCGTGCGCCTCGAATACCGTTCTTCACCTAAGGAGCTAGCAAGGTCACCGTCTTCCGAAACAACAAATCTTGGCACGGTATTGGAATAACGGTCCATACCGAGATAACATCGAATGGTGCCAATTGAATAACCATAAGATTCGCAGTGAAAACCTCATCATCTATCGAATAGAACAACCGGGACAGACGGTAGAGCTAGAAATAAGTCCTCCTGGGGAGCTGACTACCACTGACTCAGATATAAGCTGAAAACTCAAACCCACTCTTCTAACAAACTCCAAAGACACGAACGAGTAAGTAGCCCCCGAATCAAACAGTACAAAAGCATCATGCGAATCAACAAGTAAAGTACCTGTCACCACATCAGGACGTCCCAAGGTCTCAGGGGTGGGCATGGCGTAAACCCCCTGATGCACCGGTGCAGAAGACGCACCAACACTCTGCGTCGGAAAGCTGGAAACAGCCGCTGGAGGAACAAACGACGGAGGGGCAGATGGTGCGGGATTCCAATAGAACCCTGCAGGAGGCGCCGGAGTGAAAGCTGCAGGTGGACCCCATGCTGGAGGGTACTGTGGTGCAGGAACTGCTGTCAGAGTCTGAACTGAACCTCTGTGGAAGCTGGAGGAAGAAGCTGCTGGGACGGTCTCCCATTTGATGATACTAGCTGGATTTTGCTTACACACTGAGGACTTGTGACCCTCTCGACCACACTGCTGGCATGTTCCCTTGAAGGAACATTCTGAAGCTCGATGCCCGTCACCACACCGAAAGCACTTCATGCCCTGACCTGGAACAGGACGCAACTGTGGGGCGAAAGATGAAGAACGTGGCGCCGAAGAAGAAGACTGCCACTGCTGAACAGGACGGGAAGGTTGGTTCTTGTGAAACCTCTTAGCAGCGGGTCGCTGAAAAGACCCACCACCTCCACCGAAACTCCGCTTCTGGCCACTGCCAGATCCACCAGTAGCAACCGAACCACTAGAAACATGCCCTTGCGACGAAGGAGCTCTTTCCAACTCCATCCTCTAGCTCGCTCAACCACCGAGCTAAAGTCACGTGAGACTGTTGCTCCCGAATCGCGATACTCTGATTGAGGCCCCACGAACCTCTTAGCCTTCTCTTTATCATCACTCGCCATCTTTGGGACAAAGCGCACTGTTGTTAAATCCGACTCATACTCAGATCTGACATTTTTCCTTGCACAAAGGTCGAGTGATTGCTCCATCTTCTCGATGAAGGAGTCGGGATAAAGCGTGTCCTAACCTCTCCACAAAAACCTCCCAAGTCACAAGACTCTGTTTGGTGTCCTGGAAGACAGGACCCCTTCCCACCAGATGTCGGCCTGGCCCTTCAGCTGAAAGGCCACAAATCGCGCCTTCTGCGCGGATGCCAGCTCTAAAGCTCCAAACTGACGCTCCATGTACCTCAACCATCCGCGGCTGAACGGTGTACTGCCCGTCAAAAGTGTCGAGACGGCGACATCCACTCACGGAGGCTCATCCTAGCCTCGTGGAACAAAGAAGAACCACGAGTTCCGCCACAGTGCGGCGGCGCAGGAATGGCCGCCTGCAATTGTTGGCGGAGTTGTTGATTCTCCTTATTAAGGTCGAATGAGATCAGCGGTTGCGGCCGGTGGCTCGAAGAACCGAGGCGCAATGAGGCAATCTCCTCGATGCAGCTCCACCAACCCCTCGACGAAGACGATGTAGTCTGCGGACGCGCGCCACGACCACCATTACGGGTCGGTGGGCGACCACGACCACTGCCTCTACCTCTAGCCATCTATGAACAACACAATGAAAGAAAATCAAATACATAGCTCAACGAATCGATAAACAAATTAATTGGGACAAAACCAAGCAATTGCGGAAAAACAATGGTTTACCCAACCCTTCCTATTGTGCACGATGTGTCATTTTAATATTATTACCACGGACCAAGCCCGCTCGATACCAATCAGTAACACCACGACTATAAGGAAGTCAAGATGTTACCTACAATCACTACTCTTCCAATGAATAACATCAAATCTCATGAACAAGTGAAACGAGTATTATGAATATATGGAAACAAGCATTCATCCTCAAGTCTTAATCAACGAATTGAAAGAAAGCAGTTCGAAGAAGATATGATAAACAAGGCCATGATGGCTTATTACAATGCAACATAAATCATAATCAATGATATTAAAAGTCCTCAAATTGTTTGTTGTAATAAAGTGAGTGCATCGTGATGAACTACCCTCCACAAGATCATTCTTCCTTGTCATTTACCTAAATAAGACAATAAAGCAAGAATGAGCCAAAGACTCAGCAAGTAACTGTATGTAACAAACAAGCATACAGTGAACAATAGATCTCAAACATAATTTGAACCACTAATGGAAACGAATATATGAATGGATGAAGTGGAATGGTGCATTGAAGGAAATGGACATTATGCAGCATATACCGGTATAGCGAGCGAAGCACCCGTCGGTGTTCACTTAAAGTATTCGTATGAAGAACGTTTCATACGACTGTCCAACGTGGCCCACATTGGAATGGTGGACTCACGTGACGTGGCCCACATTGGAATGGTGGACTCACGTACCCATCTTGGAATTGATGGGATTTCAAGTGCCCATACTGGAATTGATGGGTCTTACCAAAATAATGTATGCATGTCATGATGATCCCATGTCAATAATGAATAGTAATCATAAATGAAAAGAACACATGGCATTCATCTACAACTACAAACAAATGTAAACATTCATTCACACATCATACATGACATCAAACATTGAATACAATTTACTTGCCTGCCGCGCTGCAACGGGTTGGGAGGTAATTGAGATACCCCTTCACTCACCGCTTCACCGCCTACAATATAAAATAATCGTAATGAGGACAAGCGAGTATGGAAAAGCTACACGTGTCCTCCCTCAATCTCTAACCAAATTAACTCAATAAAAAGTTCAATTTGATCAATTTACCCAACCAATTCAATTGTCCCTAATCTGGCAGTTTTACTAGAAAATTCACCAATAAAAAACCGCAAGTCCAAAAGACCTGAAACCAGTGCACAAATTTTCTTAACTTAACTGGCTACAAAACTCTAGTTGATGGTAAACTCTAATTCGGCCATTACAGAGGTCTAACCATCCATTGAAAAACTACAACTGCAGTCTGCCCAGAAGTCTGAACAGCCCTAAAGAAAATGCTCTAACTTTTAAACCACTGATCCAATTAAAGTGATTTTTACAGACTGGAAACATGATGAAATTATCTTCAAAAACCTAGTTGGGTGGCCGACCTGATTCTGACTCTAACTAGATCAAAACCTAGGTGCAACCGACTATACCCATCAGTTTTGACAGACAGACCAACGCGTAGTAAAACAGCCATAACTTTTAATCTACTGGGTGAAAATTTGTGATCCAGGTGCCAAAAGAAAGCTAATGAAATAAGGAACAAAACTCTAGAAGGCGAAATCATCCAATTCTGCCTCTAAGGCACCCAAAACCGAGTTGCAACCTACTGTACAGAACCGATCTACTAACAGAAATTACGCGATACAACCAAAAACATGGAATCGACAACTCTAACGCAATCAAACAGCGATGGGGTCTCTCGTTACCCTTGTAGACCCGAAGAACGACGAGGAACAACTTCCCAAAGCCTTCCCCTCTCCTCCTTTGGCCAGCTCCAACTCCACGCACCCGATTGGAAGGAAATCGCCGTGGAGGAAGAACCAAGAAGAACACTTGGAAGGCCGGGGTGCAGCTCCGGGGTTCCAATGGCAGCCACCAATGGTGAGGGGCGCCTAGGAGGAGGGGAGGAAGGGAGGGGGCACAAGGAGGAGAGGCGGCTTGGGGGAGGAAAGGGGAGGAAATAGGGTTTGGGGGGGGGGAAAAAGGGGTACTCCCCCCCTTGGCCGGCCCCTAGGTGGGCTGGCCGGCCCACTAATGGGCCTCCTGGGTCGCGAACTGCGGCCCAGGTTGCCTGATATTAACCTATACCCCCCCGACGAATAGGATTTTTCGCTGAAAACGATTTCTTTCGCTCTCTCCGACCTCTTTCTTTCTACCGATCCATTTCCGGAGTATTACACTATGGGAATATACCGGGGAGTAAGCTAGATCCAAAAAAGCTAACGGAGTACAATATGTCTGGATTTGAGCGATTTTCCAGCACCATGATTGCTCCGCATCTGGGGCGGATCCAGAATAAAAATGATCGGGTGTCCTATACATATCACACATATCTAATTATGAAGTATGTTGTATTTAAATTAAAATAGTAATGTATTAAATAATTCTACATGACGTATAAAGAAATAACCATCAAAGTGCTTACCAAAACAAAGAGTACTACACTCCTAGTAGTAGTTTTGGTTAACTGTAGCAAAGTGAATAAATGATGGAAAAAATTCCAAACCATGGACAAAAGATGGTCGAGATCGGCAAAAAACAACATCTGACATTGATACTTGATAGCCTACAAAAAGTAGAATAAATCACTTAGTAAAATTTTAAGTAAAAGAATCATGAATTTATCGAAACAAAGATAAATACATTACATTTTATATATTCTTTCTACGCTCCCTTAAGTTCTGGAAGCGATGAATTACAGCATCATTGGCAACTTTCCCTATTTCGCATTTCTCCACATAGCAAATAAGACTATCTCTCAAGAAGTCATTGCTAATGCGATTGCGCAAATATGTTTTCACAATTTTTATGGCTGAAAAGTATCTCTCAACTGTAGCAGTGGCAACAGGCAACACTAGTGTTAGCTTCAAAAGTCGATAAACCAAAGGATAGCAAATATGTTTCCTTGTCTCCACCATTTTTTGAGAAAGATCGCTAATAGTCTCTATGTTAGAGAATCTATCATCCGCACACACGTCGGCAATGTAGAGGCGAAGGTGGTGTTTAAGGTCCCGCAATTCCCCATCATCAAAATCATTGGGATAAAGTTTAGCTAGATCCATCAAATGCTCCAAATTGAAATCACGAAATGATTCTCTTGGACTCAAAGCGGCCGAGCAAACAAGCAATCTAGAGTTTTTCTCGTTGAATCGACCATCGAGTTCTTGAAGTAACCAATCAAGAACATCATTAAAACAATCTACATCATAATGATGCTTGTTGGTAATTCCAGATTTTTGGCGTGACTTCTTTGGATTCACGTAAGCTTCTCCCATTTCCAATTTGGAAATATCATGCTTCTCACAGAAGGCATACACTTCATCTAAGATAGAATCCCATCCATGCCTCCTAAGCTCGTCCAAATGGCTTTTGGTTGATTTCACACAATCAATGGCATTCACAATGTCTTGATCTTTCCTTTGTAGAGTTAATGACAATGTATTTGTGATTATTAAGATGGTCAACATAAGCTGCAAATAAAATACAAAATCAAATGACTGAAAATAAACTAAAAGACCACATGCTTGCCTTCTATTTTTATCATCCTTGTCTTCTTGTTCCACATATTCTAACACTTTAACAACCGTTGGGAACAAATCAACTAAACTCTTAAGAGTCTTATAGTGAGAACTCCAACGAGTGTCTCCGGGTCTTTGAAGACAAAGTTCTTGATTTAACCCTGTCCCAGTTTTAAGTAACCCACAACCTAAGGCCTCATGCACTTGTTCTCGATTGATATCTCGAATCTTATCCCTTCTCTTGGAAGATCCACCAACCACATTTAGCAAAAGCAAATCATATCAAAAAGTTACCAATGCCTTTATGCTTTCTTACAACAGCCACGACAACTAATTGAAGCTGGTGAGCAAAACAATGGATATAATATGTTGAGCTATTTTCTCTCATAATCATTGATTGCAGGCCATTAAACTCACCTCGCATATTGCTAGCACCATCGTATCCTTGGCCTCTAACTTGCTTCAAGCTTAGCTTATATTCCGCAAATAAAGAATCAATAGAGGACTTGAGGTACGAAGAAGTTGTCTCTTTTACATGAACAAGACCAACAAACCTCTCTTTAACAATTCCACATTTATCAACATATCTCAAGACCACAGCCATTTGTTCTTTGCAAGCCACATCTCTAGACTCATCAACTAGCAAGCAAAACACATCATGTCCAATTTCTTCAAGAATAGATTGCAATATTTCCTTTGCAAAACAATGAACTATGTCCTTTTGAATGCTTGGAGACACCATCAAATTATTACCTGGAGCATTGTTTCCCACAACCTTGCCTACAGTTGGATTCTGCTCAGCTGTATAAGCATGGAATTCCTTGAAATTTCCTTTATTGGAGGACCCATCAGACTCATCATGGCCTCGAAAAGGCAATCCTTGCTTCAATAACACTCTAGCAACATCAACTGAGGCATTTAGTCAAGTATAATAAGCAATCTTCTCAGCATTACTTTGGTTATTCAAAGCAACATAAATGTGTTGGTCTTGTTTCAACAAAGAATCACAATCTCTCTTTGCTTGGTTGTGAACACTATTGACATCTCCTACATGCTCCTTTAGTCTAAATTTTTTGTTCCAACTAGACCATCCAGTTGTAACAAATGCATCATACCCAGCTTCCTTCTTGTTGCGGCCTCTAAACAAGAAACAATAAAAACAAATATGCTCTATCTTTGGATTCGCTATACTCAAGCCAACTCTCAAACTCAGCAAACCATTCAGAATTAAACCTTCTATTTTTACCGCCAATCGTTGAATATGGAAAATCAAAAGTACGAGGTTGGCAAGGCCCATTATCAATGTACTTTCTTCTTACCACATCCTTTTGATTAGGAAGGTACTCCTCTATTCTTCTTCTTTTGCCGGGATCAAATTGAATCTCCTCTTCCCAATTGATTACTTCTGTAGGTGAAATCCTTGCATTAGTGGTATTATTTTCTTCATGGGAGGGGCCATCGTTATGTTCATGTGATGGGACACCATTCTCCTCTCGTGGTGGAGCTTTCCTTTTAAGAAACCTTTCCATAAATTTACCTGTAAATGTCATAAGTCATTTACCAATTATTTAAATACTACATTAGATATTTGTACTATAGAATAATAGAAACATACATTTGTAGTAAATTATTTAAAATTGTGATGCTTACTTACTTGACATTGTGTCTCAACTCTCAAGTAGTCAAAACCTCGAATCCAAATCTTGACACACAAGTCCACAATTGTAAACCACAATCCTAGAGGGTTTGAGAAAATCAACCAATGATTAGCAAATTGAATCCCTAAAATACAAAATTAGTAAATAGTAATTGTGCTTGATACAAATCATATTAGTGTATTACTGAATACTGACTACCGAGTACCGACTGTACAGTACACGGGTGTCTCTAGTGACTAGCGACATGGGGGGAAAGGCAGGCGATTTTGTAAGAAAAATCCTACGCTTTGCTGCTTGGCTAGCGTGCAAATCATGTTTAGTAACACTAGCATCCACGACAGTAGAGTTGGCATGGCAGTACTAGTGTACAGTGTACTACTAATCTACATCTACTATGCCATACTGGAGTATTGGCAATTTGGCATCAAATTGAAATTACCTTGGGCGGCAGGCAGCACAGGCGCACAGCAGGCTGATGGACTGATGGAGATGGTTCGCTCATCTCGCCGGCACCTGTCCGTCTGGCCGTCTCGAGCGATCGCCGGATCGGGCTCTCGGTGCGCTTTCATTGGCCGCTTGGTCGAGGCTCACAGACGCCCCCCACACGGCCACACCGCACGATCGAGTGACCGACGGTTCGAGTGCCGCTGCGCCTGTGCTCACACCTCCTTAATTGCCTCGGCTTTGCGGCCCACTCGGCGCCTCGGTCGCTCCCCACACGCGCGCGTGCATCGTGGCCGGGCCACAGCCGTTCGCTCCTCCCCACGCGACGCACGCTGGGTGGGCGATGGGCCGCCGCCTCGCCGCGCCGCTTCCCACGCGTGCGAAGCGCACCGCATTGGCCGCAGCCGCCGCTCCTCCCACGCGCGCGCCTGGCCGGGCGGGCGGGCCGCCTTCGCCGCCGCTCCCACGCGCAGCAGGCAATGGCGCACTGCGCTGCAGCGTGGCGCCTCGGCGCCCTCTTGGGCTTGCGTTGCGGCGTTGCGCCTTTGCGCCAGGCGCTTTGTCGTCCACACCTCCGCCAACGCGCCGCCGCCAGCCCGCCACGGGTGTCCTTCATTTCACCTTAGAGGTGTCCTATTCATATATGATATATATATATATATATATATATAACCCGATTTTCGACCCGGTGTCCTGTGCACCCTGCTGGGCCTTACTGGATCCGCCCCTGCTCCGCATCACACGTGAGCCAAGCAAACAAACGTAGCCGAAGCCTGAAGAGCGAAGTCCGGAGCAGCAACCGTAGTAAGGGCGTGTTTGGTTATTGTCACAATGCGTCACATCTCATTTAGGCTATCTTCAACAGTACCTAGCTCAGTCGACATGTTATATCGCTAAAAAAATCTAGTTTAAGGAGAGAATGTGAAGACATATAATGTATTATCTCTTATATAAGAGATAAGAAGTGCACGTAAACCATCGCAAATGATGAGTGTGTAAGGAGAGAAGTTATGTTGAAAATGAATAATTTTGTAGATAATTTATTTAAAATATTGTGTCTAAGATTATCTGTAAATGAATTGGAGCATTTAGATGCAACTCTAAGAGACAAACTATTAGAGATACGTTTAGAGACGTTTGACTTTTTAGATTGTTCGTTTGATGTCACACTTTTGACAGATGTCTCAATTGACATGTACAGAAAAATTGCTATGTTGTGCCATAATTGTGAGTTTGTGGCCAATAATTTCTAAGCCATAAAAATCATGGCATATCACACTCTTGACAAAAAAAAAATGGTAGCTAGCAACCTGGGGTGGAAAAAAATTCGTCAGTGGGGCTTCAATGGCTCGGTTTAAAATTGCTCTAATTAAACTTGTTATTTGGTAAAACACTGAAATGAGTCAATTTCGAATGAAATTGGATTTCACTTTGGTTCGACTTGGTCATTAGTTCGGTTCTAAAAATACTTTCAAACCATAAATAAAATGATATTAAATTAAACTATACCAATTTTATTTTTTTAAAAAAAAAAAACTCAATAATACGAATATATCCACCCCAACCAAAGTTACCCAACATTCCCAAACTCCCGCTCACCCCACTTTCAACTTGCAAAGGCACCGCACCGCCGCGGCACGGAAATGAATTGCCCGGGCCGTTGGATTAGGGGGGGGAGGGGCCTCACATATCCAATTTATTTCCCCGCGGCACTGCAGTAGTCTTCCCCCTCCTTTACTCCACCACCACCCCCCTTTTCTTTGTTTTCCCACTCCCGCCACGCCTCCAAACCGACCCCGGAAAACCCGTGTCCTTACGTACCGGGGTAGCCGCTTTTGCAGGCCGTGCCGTGCGCCCGTGCCCCACCCGCGTGCGCCCTACGCTGCACTGCGCCGCACCGTTTCAAACCGTTCGTTCGATTCCTCCGCCCCGCCGCCTCCGTCTATTTATTCCCGCCCAGACCCAGAAAACCCCACTCCGCACTCCACTCCGTCTCCACCACTGTCCACACGCGCCCTCACGGCCGCAGTCCGCGCCGCTCCACTCCGTCCCGTGCCAATGGCGCCAACCCGAGCCGTCCTCCTCGCTGTCCTCATGGCCGCGCTGCTCCCGCTCGCGCGCTCTCTCGGGCAGGGGCGGGTGCACGGCCACGGGCATGCAGCGCTCGGAGGCGGCGGCTGGTCCTCCGCGCACGCCACCTTCTACGGCGGGGGTGACGCTTCCGGCACCATGGGTACGTACGCCAGCGGCAGCACTGTACAAAACTTTACAAAGTAATAGGTTACATCTGCACCGCTCGTTGTGCTCACTGTTTGCCTGTGTATTTGTGCGTGCTTGCAGGAGGGGCGTGCGGGTACGGGAACCTGTACAGCCAGGGCTACGGGACGAACACGGCGGCGCTGAGCACGGCGCTGTTCAATAACGGCCTCAGCTGCGGGTCGTGCTTCGAGGTGCGATGCGACGCGGCCGGCGGCGTCGGGACACACTCGTGCCTGCCCGGCTCGGTCGTGGTCACCGCCACCAACTTCTGCCCGCCAAACAACGCGCTCCCCTCCGACGATGGCGGCTGGTGCAACCCGCCGCGCGCGCACTTCGACATGTCCCAGCCCGTCTTCCAGCGCATCGCGCTCTACAAGGCCGGCATTGTCCCGGTATCGTACCGCAGGTACGTTGCTGAAACCGGCTTTTCCATTCCTTTTCTCGCAGCATTTTGCTTTCTTGGAACTCATACATAAATGGTTCAAGTGGCACACCAATTAACAATGGCATGTCCGTGTGTGTGCAGGGTGGCGTGCAAGAAGAAGGGCGGCATCCGGTTCACTATCAACGGCCATTCCTACTTCAACCTGGTGCTTGTCACCAACGTGGGCGGCGCCGGCGACGTGCACGCGGTGGCCGTGAAGTCGGAGCGCTCCCCAGTGTGGCAGTCCATGTCGCGCAACTGGGGCCAGAACTGGCAGAACAACGCGCTCCTTGACAGCCAGCGCCTTTCCTTCCGTGTCACCGCCGGCGACGGCCGCTCCGTCGTCTCCAACAACGCCGTCCCCCGCGGCTGGTCCTTCGGACAGACCTTCAGTGGGGCCCAGTTCACCTGAACAACTCCAGGACTGAAGCGCTCGACGTGGTAGTAGTAGCTAGTAGTAGTCCCTAGTCACTATCCTCCCAATTGGAGCGTGCTGGGAAGTGCCATGGTTTTATGGTTGGTTCTTCTCACGCATAGGTTCTTGGGGGAAGTAGTAGTAGCTGGTAGTTAGGCCTAGTATTACTGTTGAGCATTTGAGGGAGCTTTTGTCTAGGGATTGGAAGTGGTGGTAGGCTGGCTTGATTAACCGTGGCCGCCTTGTATCACCCGCCAATTAGCGTCGGCTGGGCCTCTTGGGACGGCCTTACCTTTTGTGTGGTCCTGCTTGGTTGTTGGTTGTAATGGACCTCATTTCGTGGGTTAATTTAGGCATCTTGGATGTGCCTATTCTACTGCCATTCTCCTGGTTATCTGACGTCTCTACGGGCTTTACTTCCATCTAAATAACGATATATGTTTTTTTTTTGAAGTTGAATCGACGAACATGCAAACTTACGAAATGCTTTGGGTTGCAGCGCATGTTTGGATTAGAACTCTTTCGCCTCGTTGGTCTCTGTTTCTTTACTCCGGAAAAAACAGCTCTCGGTTCAGTTCGAACCAATGAGCACGAACCGCCCAGCGCAACTCAAAAGAAAGATGGCAATCGGGTAGTGCTCGCCGGCGGGCACAGGTATCCGTCGCGAGCATGCCCAATTACCCGTGCCGAAGTACGGTGGTAATCGTGACCCTGATTTTCCTCTCCTGGCATGCCCGCTAAGGCGAAGAAACTTGTCCATATCCGTTGCTCACGGTATCCGTCGCCCATAAATATGCCCATCACAACATAGTTCAAATGGTCTGTGAGACTGACAGCTGAAATGCACACATACAGCTAATCAAGTTCATCATTCATCATTCATCGGTTTACATACAAGACGGGTAGGAAAAAAAGAGAACAATATAGATGGCATATAGTAACATTACAGCTACATAATATGAAGCAAGAAACCTGCATCTGTACAACAATTTCAAAGAGGAACTCTAATGTTTATATACATTTAACACACATACACCGTACGAAATCATAGTGCAATAATAATACAACAACCAAACACTCGCGCTCAATAAGCAACAAACAAAATAAAGAAAATGCAAAATATCTTTATGTGAGACTTCCTTTTTTCCCAACCCAAGTTGGGGCTTATGCATGATCATTGTATGAACATAGGAAAAATAGAACGCTATGGACCTTGAAGAGGGGGTTGGGCGTTGAGGAAGAGGCCAGGCGGGAGGAGGAGGCCGGGTGTTGAGGTTCTTGAGGAGGTGGCCGGGCGGGAGGAGATGGTGTGAGGAGGGGGCTAGGCGTTGAGGTCCTTGAGGAGGGGGTCGAGCGTTGAGGAGGAAGCCGGGCGGAAGGAGGCGGTCCGACAGGAGGAGGTAGCGTGAGGAGGGGACGATAGCCAGGCGTGAGGTGGGGGTGGCAGCCGGGCGTGAGGACAGGAGCGGGAGGAGTGGGATTGTATCTGGAATTCAGGATCTGGCCGTGAGCGCGTGAGGAGTGTTGGTGGCGGCTGGGAGGGAGTTGAGTGACCACTGACTAGGCATTAGGGTTTTAGTCATGAGTGTTGGACCCACTGTCAGTGTATGTTGCGAGTAAACGGGCGAGATGAGTATGGGTGGAGCTCACCTATTACTATACCCGTTTATCCGATGCGCAGAGAGTTTCCCTAATTGTCATGCTCGTGGGTAAAGAAAACATCTCATCTCTAACTCCATTAGAGCATCTGTCCGCAGACACATAGGTAATCGGATACCATTGTCATCCAGCACCAAACGCTGCAAAGATGTTTTCTCGCCGAAATTGTCCATTCTGAATGCCATTGCATTGCATGAACAAGAAGATTTCCGGGTAATTTTGCACACATTTTCGTACCGATTCCTTCGTCCTACGCATCCCAGCACGCCACCACCGTTTGATATACCCATGCATAGAGAGAGATTCCCTCTATACCAAAATAGAGATTCCTGCATCAAGCCTCACGAAATCATGCATGTCAGGGGCACGGACCGGTGAAACTCGTGCCTGCGGGTCTTCAGGGGGGCTCTAAAGTGCAAGCCTCGGAAACAATGGTCAGGAGTCTAGTTCTGCTGGATTGCGGTTCTCTAGAACCACTCATTCCGAAATTTTGACCGGAGACCATCAGTACAAGCGTAGCCATCATCTAACCATTGGATTCTTCTGACGCTGTCCAAAATGTACTCGAGTGTTGGATTAACGGAAGGGGAGGAGTTTGCGTTGCTGCTCCACCATAGCAAACTACGGGAAAAAAAAATCATCGTACGGTAGGTCCGTTCACTTTTGCTTCTCCAAAGTAACTTACTGTTCAGTCTAAAAACTAAAAAGAATTTAACTTACTGGTCTTATTGGTTAAAGAAGGCAAAAACATTGTGGAGATGTTCTAATTGAATCTAGTGGTCCCCATACTTATATGACATGCACCAGATTTTAGCCGTGTACTCGGCCCAGCCAACAAAATTATGCCACTGCATAATCTACGAGCAATATCGATATAACAAAGTAGATTGAAAAATCATCACGTTAATATGTGTAAAAAGAGAAAAATCTACACCATTGATCGTGGGAGATCCAAAGTATAACGGTCAAGATTAAAAGGAATAGTTCATGTCAAATACAATAAAACTAAAATTCAGAATGAAAAATAAAATAAAATAAGCAATTTAATTTTATTATGAATTACTAAGTAAAAGAGTCTATAACAAGTACAATAAAATTGAAATTTAGAATAAAAATAAAATAAAATAAGATAAACAATTAAATTTCCATATGAATTCCTAGGTAAAAGTGCTAAATAATTATAATTCAAAATAAAACATCAAAAAACCGACAAATAGATTTCTATACAAAATTCAACAAAAAAAAACAATTGAAATTCTTAATAAAAATAAAATAAAATAAGCAATTTAATTTCAGCACAAATTCCAAAGTGAAATCTAAAAATAAATGTAATTCGGAATACAAATTAAAGAAAAGATCTACACCGTCGATCATAGTGGGTCCATATTATAACAATGTAACTTAAAAGAAAAGAGTCCATATCATGTACAATAAAACCAAAATTCGGAATAAAAAATAAAATAAAATCTACAATTTGATTTCCATACGAGTTCCTAAGTAAAAGAGCTCATGTCAAACACAATAAAACTGAAATTCGATATAAACATAAAACAAAATTAGAAGTTTGATTTCCATACAAATTCCTACGTGAAATCTCTAAATATTTATAATTCAAAATTTTAAATAAACAAAAAAAGACCAATTATACTTGTATACAAAATCCAAGAAAAAAAAATTGAAATTCTGAATGTCGACGCGAGACTTCTTCCCCATACTTAACTAGGCAAACACAGGATTAGGACGCCAGGCAACTGTGTCGTTACGACCGACCACGTACGCTCTCAAATCGGATGGTGTGATGCACCATGCACATGAAGATTGTGGTAAGCAAGAAGTAGCATCATCAGATTCAGACTGTATGTTCGTTGCTAAAACAACAAGTTGTCGTGAAGAAAGGAGCCATGAAGGTAACCGCGTCGCACCGAACCGTGGAACCCACTGTTGCGCACTATTGAGAGGAAGTGTAGAATATAGCTTCGAAGCGAAACATTGAAGCAACATGGGTTTTGCATTCCTACATGGAAATATTTCTCACCAAGATGGACACGTGACGAGACGAGACTAGGCCGTGGGAGAAGTCGAGGAGCCATGCAAATTAAGATGCACAAAGCTACACAATTGCCAATCAACTAATCAAACATATGGTGTTACCTCCCTCGGTTTAATTTTTTTATAAGGTGTAGTTTGACTTGCCACGATCTAAAAAATTGAGCTTTGATCATTAATATTGACAATAACTACAAAATAATGATAATACACTAGTACTTTCAAATATGAATATAATGATACTACTTTTGTATCACTAGAATTATATATTGTTGGATTAATTTTTGGTCAAACATTACACAAAGTTTAAATCTAAAAATGCATGGACGTCTTACAAAAAATCAATAGAGGTAGTACTAGGCTGAGCAGGTTTGACTTGATCAAAACATATGAAGTCGGTAGTCCATCGAAATGCCAAAGTTTGAGTAAGAAAAAGAAGCTACCACCATCGTTCTTAAGGGTTAGAAATCTACACCGTTGATCATGGTGGGTTCATATTATAACAGTCTAAAAAGAAGAGTTAATGCCAAATACAATCAAGGAATAATTGAAATTCAGAATAAAAAAATATAACTAGCAATTATATTTCCATACGAATTCCTAATTAAAACTCCTAAATAAATATTATTTGAAATAAAAATCGAACAAAAATTAGCAATTGGATATGTATACGAATTCCAACAAAAAACTAAAAAATGAAATAAATAATAAAAGTAACAATTTTATTTCGATATAATTTCCAAAGTAAAATCCTTAAATAGATGTAATTCAGAATAAAATTAAGGAAAATTAACAATTGGATTTGTATACGAACTCCAACAAAAAAAATTCATAATAAAAAGAAAAAATTGCAATTTTCTTTCCATACGAATTTCTAAGTAAAACCCCTAAAAATATTGTCCATAATAAAAATAAGTAATTTGGGTTGGTAGAAAAATCCCAACAAAAAATAACTAAAATTTAGAATATAAAATAAAATAAAACTAGAAATTTGATTTTGATATGAATTCCAAATAAAATCCCTAAATAGTTGTAATTTGGAATAAACATTGAATTTTTTTACCAAAATAATTTGTATACGAATTCCAAAGAACAATTGAATTTCAGAATACAAACAAAAAAATGCAATTTGATTTCTATAAGAATTCCAAAGTAAAATACCTAAATAAAAAAATAAAATATATATAATAAAAACTATCAATTTGATTTGCATACGAACCCCATTAAAAATTTACTCATGTTTTCAATAAAAATAAAAGCTATAACGAGGATAACTCGAATGGTGTCGAGGTGGCGGCGGGAGATGAGGACAATGTCGTGCTGCTCACCTTAGTAGTCCGACGAATACAGTGTCCTACTACTCACTGAAGCCATTGAAGAGAAAGACGAGAGTCGAAGGAGCCAAGATGCGTGACGATGAATGGTGAGTATCGGCGTTGTTGAAGAAGTCGGTGATGTGGAAGCCCAGCAGAGAGGAGATGAAGCTTTGCAGTGAAGACGAGTTATGGACGATATGTGCCATCGTGTAGCTACGAGTGTGCCATCGCTGGCGAGGGGCACGATGTCATCGGCAATGGTGAGAAGATTCTTTATATCGTTAGACAACAATTAAAGTTGACATACCGACATCATTGAATATGGTAGGTCACCGCTGTTTGTGATGAAGCCAACATCGAAGAAGAGGAGCAACCGACACGAGAGGAGAGTACATCGGGAACACATAACATCATGCATTTGTACGAATAGAAGCACGAACATACCTAAGCAGAGGAGTAAAGAGCTCGGAGTAGATACGACGTAACCATAGGGAATAGACTCGGGGCCACTGGAGAGAGCGTCACGGGTGTCACCGGCATGGTTCAACGGTGGTTGCACATGTATGCGTGTTGATGTTGGCAGCGGAGGAGGCGGGTGAGGTGGCCCAGGAGGGTGGGGTCGGTGGCGGCGCCAACCTCGGCGTCGACACGGGGTAGGGCGGATGAGTGGATGCGGCGTTAGAGAAAGGAGAGGGGACGGAGGAAGCATCATCTGTCTGGCATGTAGTGGTTAGAGAGGTACTTAATAGTGTTGCTGGCGAACGGGAAAGCGGAAGCGGCGGGTGGCGGCTGGGGAGGCAGGAGGACGAAGGCGGCGGCAATGCAGGCAAAGAGTGGGCGGTACGCACACATGATGTGGAGGGCGGTGGCGAGGGAAAGAAGAGGAGTGGAGGATGAAGAAGATAAGGACAACCTGGGCATTTTTGTAAAAAGTTGACAGAGAAAATTAACATAATTTACAACAGTGCATAAAGAGGTGTGGTTTCGAGTTTGCAGTTACGTGGAATAGAGAAGTCACTTTGCAATGGCAAATAAGAGATTTAGAATATTTGCAGTGATATATAATTTTTTTTCCTTTTGTTTACAGCATGTTATTTTCCAGCCAAATCCAGGCTCCAGCAAAAACGTTGCACGTTTGGACATAAACAAACAAGGCATAACAAATGAAGGAATACCTTTTGCGTGAGATATGTCGCGCTGACACGGCGACATGCTAGCTGTTGGCATGTGCAAGCGATTTCACTCAAGGATGGCACGAAGATAACCGACATCCCTATCAAGAGGAGAGAGGCTATTGATTTATTTTTCCTTTCCTTCCCTTCCCTTCCCTTGCTAGGCAGACATGGCATGGCATGGCATGGCATAAAGTCTACCCGTCCCGTTGCTTAGTTCACACGGAAGTATTGGTGGTGGCAGGCAACGTGCGCGTGTCAGTGACTACATTGTACGGAGGTGCATGCAGCTACGCGTGACGGGGTGCCCATGAAACTTACACTGTGCTTTGAATCTTTGTGATATCTCTTGCCTCGTCCTACTGCGCCGTGGACATGTGGTCGGTCTAGGAATGGACGGTTGCCTTGGTTCGTCCTTTTTACCTTTTACTTTACCTTTATTCTCACTGTTTATACGACAGCGGTATAAGTGTCTTTTACCTGGTGGTTTTGTGTTCAAAACTTGGGATTTTTTTCCTCTGCACATGATGCAATATCTTTATGCGGCGGATGTGAAACTACCCACATTTTTTTAAAAAAATGTGGGTTCAGGCTTCTGAACGAAATGAATTGAAGAAACATAGGTTTGAGTTTTGGCTGAGTTGAGGTACGCGACTAAATTATACTTTTTTTTAATTACTGTGGTCCTGTCTTTAGTGATGCCATCCACTGGTAGTTAAGATTGTCGCGAAGGCCAAGCATAAAGCGCCTCAAACTTTAAATGCTCTCGCAGTGGTACAATTTTGTTAGCGGGAAATAATTCATGTGATAATTGTTTGGTTGACGGTCAGAATGTCAAAAAAATTAGCATACTTAAAATCCGGGTAAAACTAAATATTGGTAAGAAAGTGTTGTTTGAATCGTGATCAAGTCAAATTTTGATATTACTAAAATGTTGGCGAACAATTTTCTCACTCAGATTGCTAGCTTGCTAGCTTGTGATATTGGATTTTACTGTCATTACCAAATTTTCGTAGGCGTTACTAAATTTTGATAGCAAACTAAACAACAAACAATTTTCGTTGGCGTTACCAAAATTTGGTGTGGCTTGCAAAGGTAGCAAACCAAACTAGAATATTTTTGAAAAAAATTATGCTTAGTCATGTTTAGACCCAAAATTATTCAATTTAGGAATTTTTCAACTAAAAATTAAATATTATTTAAATTGTATCCATTTCATTGGTGTGCCACGGAAGTTTTCCAATGATTTTGGAAAATAAAATAAAATAAAAAACTGGTTTGGACTTGGGCGAATTGGATAGATGGTGGGTGCAAGTTTATGCACGGGCTCAATTCGGGAATGGTTGAGGCTCGGGGATTGTTTTGGAAGTTGCTCAGTCAATTAAGGACTGGTCTGCGAGCTGCGGATTGTTAAGCCAAAATCGTACTATCATACGTCTGAAGTGGGACAGACCTGGCTAACTAATTTACAATGTTTTACTGTGGTTGTGCCATTCGGTTGTGTGGGTGTCTGAGTGACATATTTTTTATATTCCCATATGACGCAAGAGGGGGCTTCCGGTGGTGAGTCCAAAGTAAGTGAAACCTTAGCGAGACGAGACTACAATGGAATAGTGCATTGTAAAGGTCTTGACGCGTGCTCTAGACTGCTTATCTAAGGTAGTGAGCAGTGGTATCAACGGATGCAAAACAAACTAGAGAAGTCATGTTGTGTGGGTAAAGTTGTACAACCTCTGCAGAGTGTCAATCTATTCAAATAGCCGTGTCCACGGTCATGAACATACTGAGTAAAGCCTTTCGTGGATTAGACTTTAGTTTTGTTTAAAAAATAATTTCGTGGATGTTTATTCGGTGTTGAGAAATTTGGGCAGAAAGCCTGGTGTAAGGGGGCTAGTCCTCACCATTTGTGTATAAAAGTTTATCATACACTTGAGAGTTGATGAATAAAAATAAAATTTGATTTTAGATATAGACTAATCTGACTTTGAACTTAGTATTGTATTTAAAATATCAAATATTACTTTTGCACAAAAAAAAACCCTATAAAGCATTCCTTTGATAATATCTCTGCATGCATTTTAATCTGTTATTGGGTGTAACTTGCGAGCACGTTTATTTGTGTTCACGCTTGCTTAATGCAAATAAATTCCATAGGACAAGGATTTCGCTACCGATGTGGATTTCGATGACTAGACCGCTACTCTAGTCGATTGCCTCTGGCAGATTAGCTGGGCTAGACTACTTCTTCATCGTCTCCCACTGTGTTTTTTATTGTTGGCTTGTAAGACTTTCTTATAATCAACTCTTATTTTTATTAATAAAGTTGTGCGATTTAAATATGTTACCATATATTGTTTACTGTGTGAACTAGCTACTGATCATGAGACTAGTTCAGAAATACACAGAGGATTTGGGGGTGTTACTCCCGGGTTCGACATGAGTCATTCGATCTAATTAATCCAGCCACTTGATCTCATCCACATGCACCCAACAACCCGGAGCTTCTTTTCCCCAATCTCTCCACACACTTTCCTCTTCCTCTTCTCCGTAATATATATATATATATCTCTCTCTTGAATCCCTCAATCCTCAACCCCTTCCCAAAATCAAGCAGTGTTGTATGCAAATCTCGACACCAATAAGCCGATGAGGCCTCCTCTGTGCCATTGAGTGGGCATGAGCGACAACATGCAAGGCAACGCTATGGTCGCCACGTGCAGAGGAGGCGACACAGCGAGCGGTGGTACGCGTGCATGCAAAGCCTCGAGGATCTGACTAGCAAGCGGACGAGATGGGGGAGCACACAGGCGTGATGATGCAGCCCGTGGCCACAGGGGGTCATTCTGGTGGGCAGCTGCAAATGGGAGCGGCGAGGTGGCTCGTGGGCGTGGCGAGCTCTGCGGCCACTAAGGCATGGAGGTCCAACGTCGAGTGGAGCCGTGGATTGCAAGCATGTGAAACTTGTTCATTTTTTGTGAATTTTGAATATTTTTATGAAACTTTGCTGAAATTTATTTTGAAACACACTTTTCAATATTTGGAGGTTGCCCAAATCTTTATGCAAGCCAAGACTCTATGATACTTGGCTGTAGAATATTAAAAAATATTGAAACTCTACGATACTTGGCTTTATAACCTCTAAGTCTTATTGGAACTCTATGATACTTGCTTTTATAATCTCTAAAATTTGTGTGAAACTCTTTTGTTACTTGACTGTGGAACCTTCCAAAATTTTCTAAAACTCTATGATACTTTTGGATTTTAGGAATCCCAAATTTGCCGATGAAACTCTATGATACATGCGGCATTAGAAACCCCAATTTTGGTGGTGAAGCTTTATGATACTTGCGGCTTTAGAACCTCAAAATTTGTGTGAAACTCTTTGTTATATGGTTGTGGAACCTTTCATTTTTTTTGAAACTCTATGACACTTGCCGATTTTAGGAAACCCAAATTTGTTGATGAAACTCTCCAATATTGGCGGATTAGGGAACACCCAAATTTGTTGATGAAACTCTCCGATATTTGCGGATTAGGGAACCCAAACTTGGATATACTTTATGTCTTCTCGTAGTGAGGCCTTGTCTATCTATAAACAATTTGCCACTATGGTTCGCACACAGTTCTCCACTCCTAATCGTGTCTTTCGTGCTGATTCTATTGGCGAGTACCTCTCTCGTTACCTGCATAGCTTCCTTGCTAAGCAAGATACTCACGCTCAGTTCTCTTATCCTGGTGCTCATGCTCAGAATGATGTCGCTGAGCGTAAGCATCATCACTTCCTTGAGACGGCTCGTACACTGATGATTGCCGCCTCTATTCCACCCCACTTTTGGGCTAAGGCTGTTTCCACTGCCACCTATCTCATCAACATTTAGCATTTTTCTGCTCTTCAGGGTGAGATCCCTGTTGAGTGTCTCTGTGGTCTTCTTCCAGACTACTCCGCACTTCGTCTGTTTGGCTGCGTTTGCTACGTTCTCCTCGCACCTCGAGAACGCACCAAACTGACTGCTCAGTATATTGAGTGTGTTTTTCTGGGATACAGTGCCGAGCACAAGGGCTATCGGTGCTAGGACCCTGTTGGTCGACGGATGCGGATTTCTCGGGATGTGACTTTCGATGAGTCTCGTCTCTTCTACCCACGTTCTGCCTCTCCTTCGGTTTCCTCTGTAGAGTCCTTGTCTTTTTTGACTTTTTCAGATACACCCATATCTGTCTTGCCCTCGTCCACCCGTCCCATTGAGTCTCCATATATACCTCCTGAGGCCTCTCCGCCGTTGTCGTCACCTGCTTCGTCTCCAGCGGCTCCTGAGGCTCCTCCTACTTTCTTCTACACTCGTCGACCTCGTATTGAGGATCTTCCAGATGAGCCATCTACCCCCTGATGGGTCATCATCTCCTCGCTACGCTCTCCGCGACCATTAGTTGATTCAGCCTCCTGTCCGTTTTGGTTTTACTGGTGCAGCTTCCCATGAGCTTGTTTCCTACCAGAATGCTGTTACTCACCCTGAGTGGCAGCATGCTATAGCCGAGGAGATTGCTGCCCTCGAGCGTACATGTACTTGGGATCTTGTTTCTTTTCCATCTCACTCTCGTCCCATCACGTGTAAGTGGGTCTATAAGATTAAGACTCGCTCTGATGGCTCTCTTGAGTGCTATAAGACATGTCTTGTTGCTCGTGGCTTCCAGCAGGAGCATGGTCGTGACTACGATGAGACTTTGTAAGATCGAGGTGGCCGACTAGAGGGGGGTGAATAGGCGGTTTTAAAAATCTTTCGCGCTAAACCAATATATAAATACGGAAGCTAATAGCGAATTGGTTTTGCACAATTAAAACCTAAATCAACTAGGCTCAACTAAGTGCACCAACAATATGAACACAATACAATATGAGCAATCATACAAGATATATAAGCAATTAAAGCAAGAATGTAAATTACTCAAAGTAAAGCACAAGTAAAAACAAGATGACACGATTATGTTTTACTGTGGTGTTCCGAGACTTGCCGGTCTCCCCTAATCCACGTTGAGGTTAGCCCAAACAAATTGGACCGACTCCACTGATTAAGCCAATACCTTCGAGGTAAGTCCAAACACTTGGACCGGTTCCTAACCGAACCAACACCTCACTCAACTATGGTTGCTCTTCCTCCACTCCAGAGATGGTGAGCACTAAACCACTCACAAATCGCCGGGTCTTCTCACAAGTTTCTTGAGAAGATCACCGCGCACGACGCCTCCACGCTGTCTAGGTGTCGGCAAACACCAAGAGTAACGAATCCAAACTTTCACTTGAACTAATCAAGTGTCGATGCTCACGTGGATACACAATCCACTACCTAAGGCAACACATGCACTTAGGGTTTATTCTCTAATCTCACCAAGTGCAACACATGCACAAAAGAGAATAGAGGCTTGCTCTTAGCTCAAAGAATGAGTATATCACTTAACAATAGCACCAGCAACCTCTCCCAACCGGCCAAGGTGGCTATATATAGCCCACACACAAAAACTAGCCGTTGGGAGACAAACCCTAAAAATCGGGAAATCGGAAGTTCCGCCATGTAAAGGCGGAACTACACTTTTGAGAGAAAAGCACTGCAACGGCTATGTCAGACGAGAAACTAGCCGTTTGATTTTTAGTGCGGAACTACCGCCAACCAAGTTGCGGAAGTTCCGATCTTCGGAAGTTCCGCACAACACATAGCGGAACTACCGCACATCCAAATTTTGGCTAAATCCCAAAATAGTGCTTCTCTGGAAAAAAAATGAACCGCAAGAATTTCGAAGCAACCGATAATCGGAACTTCCGCTCGTATCACAGCGGAACTTCCGCACTCCGAGAAATCGCTAAGTCCCTAAAAGGGTGCTCTCGAAAAACGAATCAATGAAAATCGGACCGTCCGGCCTGCGGAACTTCCGCAGTTATACAACCGGAACTTCCGATTATCCTGAGAGAAAACAGCAATGGCTTTTTCAACAACTTCAATTGCAAAACACATTTGCCAATTGATAAGCCATGCCAACAAGGATCACAAGCAAGATTCCCAACAAGTTGCAAAACACATTTGCCAACTTTTGGAAGCATAGCACAAGGAAAAATGTACATGGACTTACACCATTTGCAAAACACATTTGGAAACTTAAGTCACATGCTACAAGAAATCAAATATGAGCATCAACTATTTGCAAAACACATTCGCAAATAACAGCATCATGCCATAAGACTAAGGTGCATGGACTTCAACCATTTGCAAAACACATTTGCAAAGTATAGTCCCATGCTACAAAGATTGAATGCATGAGCCTCGGCTATTTGCAAAACACATTCGCAAATAATAGCATCATGCATAGATGAGCTAGAGCAAACACAATGAGCTATCAACACATGACTAACTCATGCTACTAGTCAAGACCCCTCTTAATAGTACGGCAATCCTATACTAGCAATCCGGTCTATCAACCAAACACCTAGACCGGTAAAAGACTAGGAACACATCCTTAGCCCTAGCTAGTCATACCTTTGCCTTGCATCTTCTTGAAGCTTGATGACGCACATCAACACTTCAAATCCGGGTCCTTGACTTTGACAATCATCAACACATGATGATTTCTTTACTTCGGGATCTTGTCTTGAACATCATCAACACATGATGATTTCTTCACCCCGAGTCTTCTCATGCATTAACGCATGATACATTCCTTCACTTGACCTCCATCAACCCATGATGATTGGTCTTCTCTTGACTTGATGTGCATCAACACATGATGCATCCTTTGCTTGAATCTCGACTTGATGATCAACTCATGATCATCCCAAGTCTTCATCCTCCTGGAACATAACCTATATATCCAACTCATGGAAAATGTTAGTTCCACAATATGATTATCATTAATTACCACATCATACCATTAACTCATAATGGTGGGACAAGATACCTCAATCTTTTCCTCTTTGGTAATTGATGATAACCACTTAATTTCTCATAAATTGAATGATGATAAATGAGAGAACAAATTGAGTATATATCAACTACACAAGTTATATATACACTCTAACTTGAGTATACAAGAACTACACAAGTTCTATATACTCATAATCATGAGTATACAAGAACTACACAAGTTTTGCATACTCAAACGGATTTGTTTCAAAGTAAAGATCCCAAATATATGTGGAGAATGGAATATGGATCAATACTAATGAAACCACAAAATAGAGAATAAAACTCCCCCTAAATGTGTGCATACACAAATGTGTAATAAGATCATATGCACATATTCAAGTTTAACTTATGGTTGAGTTTAATCCTATATTTTGGATCCGAGGAATGCAACAATATATAAGATTGAGATGTCGATTGCATACCTCGTTGTATTTCACCTTTATATCCAAATGAGACTATACAAAGATAATACTTGACAAGAGAGTTAGTCTCATATTTGGATTTGTCATTAATCACCAAAACAATCCATTAACTCATAATGGCGGGTCTAGATCTTTCAGACTTTTGATTCTGTGGCCCACATGACCACTGTCCGCACTCTTCTTTCGGTGACGTCTGTTCACCATCGGTCTGTTTCTCAATTTGATGTCAAGAATGCCTTTCTTAATGGCGAGTTGCGTGAGGAGGTCTACATGCATCCGTCATCTAGGTATTCTGTTCCTGAGGGCATGGTCTGTCGTCTTCGTCGCTCTCTCTATGGCCTTAAACAAGCCCCTCGTACTTGGTTTGAGCGCTTCTCCTCTGTGGTCACTGCTACTGGCTTCTCAGCTAGTGATCATGATCCTACCCTTTTTGTCCAAACTTCGTCTCGTGGTCGAACTCTTCTTCTTCTGTATGTTGATGATATGATCATCACCGGAGATGATTCTGAGTACATTGCCTTTGTCAAGGCTCGTCTGAGTGAGCAGTTCCTTATGTCGGATCTTGGTCCTCTTCGTTACTTCCTTGGGATTGAGGTTACTTCCACTCCAGATGATTTCTTTATGTCCCAAGAGAAGTATATTCAGGATCTTCTTGATCGCGCCTCTCTCACTGATCAGCATACCGTTGAGACTCCCATGGAGCTCAACGTTCATCTCCGGCCCTCTGATGGCGATCCTCTTTCTGATCTGACTCGCTATCATCATCTTGTTGGGAGTCTTGTCTACCTTGTTGTTACTCGTCCGGATATCACTTATTCAGTCCACATTCTGAGTCAGTTCGTCTCTACTCCCACTCAGGTCCACTACAGCCATCTTCTTCGAGTTCTGCGATACCTTCGTGGGACTAGCTCTCGCAGTCTCTTCTTCCCACAGTCCAACTCGTTACAGCTTCAGGCTTATTCGGATGCTACTTGGTGAAGGATCTAGACCCGCCATTATGAGTTAATGGAATGTTTTGGTGATTAATGACAAATCTAAATATGAGACTAACTCCTTTGTCTAGTATTATTTTGTGTAGTCTCATTCGGATATAAAGGTGAAATTCAATGAGGTATGCAATCGACATCTTAATCTTATATATTGTTGCATTCCTCGAATCCAAAATATAGGTTGAACTCAACCATAAGTTAAACTTGAATATGTGCATATGTTCTTATTACACATTTGTGTATGCACACATTTAGGGGGAGTTCACTCTATATTTTGTGGTTTCATAAGTATTGATCCATATTCCATTCTCCTCACATATTAAGGATCATTACTTTGAAACAAATCCCTTGAGTATATAAAACTTGTGTAGTTCATATATACTCATATTGCTTTATATTCAATTATTTGCAATTGTGTTGTGGGACTAATGTGTGTGCTAAGATGTGTTCAAGGCTTAGTCCTGAGTCCGAATGAAGACATGAAAAGAAATACAAAGATGGTAAAAGATCAACTTAGGATCATGCATTGTCTTTTGGTTTGGTTTTAAAAGCAAAATCTTTCTCTCTTCAGCACAATCGGAAGTTCGGCGTTATCGTGCGGAAGTTCCGATTATCGACGATCCGATTTCCAGTGGCTTGATTTTTCCAGAGCATCCGGTTTGGGACTTAGCCGATTTCTCGAGTGCGGAAGTTCCGCAATGATAAGAGCGGAAGTTCCGATTATCGGATGGTCCAAAAATGCGCGGTTTGATTTTTCCAGAGTACCCTTTTAGGGACTTAGCCATTTTCGCAAGTGCGGTAGTTCCGCAATGACATGAGCGGAACTTCCGATAATCGGAACTACCGCATGATAGTTGGCGGTAGTACCGCACCCTTCTACAATAGTTTGTTTAGAAGCATTTGTTGCATGTATATCTTGATAATTATTGTTAATCATTGTGGGACTAACATTTTTCATGAGTTGGATGAATAGGCTATGTTCTAGGGTGACGAAGACTTTGGATGACATCATGAGTTGATCGTCATCAAGTCAAGGTTCAAGAAGAGGATGTATCGTGTGTTGATGCATAACAAGATCTCGAAGAAGGAGATGATCATGAGCTGATCGTCAAGTCAAGAGAAGATCTATCATGTGTTGATGGAGGTCAAGTAAAGGATGCATCATGGGTTGATGCATGTCAAGACAATGACCCGGACTTGAAGTGAAGATGTGCGTCATCAAGCTTCAAGAAGATGCTCACGGCAAAGGTATGACTAGCTAGGGCTAAGGATGTGTTCTTAGTCTTTTACCGGTCTTGGTGTTTGGTTGGAAGACCGGATTGCTAGTATAGGATGCCGTACTATTAAGAGGGGTCTTGTCTAGTAGCTTGAGTCTTATCATGTGTTGATAGCTCAATCTTGCTTGCTCTAGCTCTACATGGCATGATGCTATTATTTGCGAATGTGTTTTGCAAATAGTTGAGGCTTATGCAGTTAATCCTTGTAGCATGTGACTATACTTTTGCGAATGTGTTTTGCAAATGGTTGAAGTCCATGTACCTACACCTTGTGGCATGATCTAAGTTTGCAAATGTGTTTTGCAAATCGTTGGGATTCATGCATTTTCCCTTGGCATGGTCTAAGATTGCTTATTGCTATTAATTTGGACTTAGATCATGATAGTGGCTCTTTGGAGTTGTGCTTTTTGATTTGATCAAATGTGTTTGAGATCAATCAAATAGGTGGGTTGTGTAGCCCTCTGAATAAGCTTTTCATAGAGTCCGAGATCACTCAATTCCGACATCGGAGTCAAAAGTTATGACCTTTTTACCGAGTGTCGTCTGTGCTGAAATTGAGCTGCGGAACTTCCGCCCGAAAAATAGGAACTTCCGATATTATCGGAAGTTCCGCCATTATCTTCTTGGAACTTCCGCACCAAACTTTTTAACGGCTAGTTTTTGAGCCGTTATGCACCCGTACGGCCCATGAACAGTAGAAAACGGTAGTTCCGCATATTAGTTGGCGGAACTTCCGATTTCCCTGATTTTTCTGCAACTTTGCCCCCAACGGCTAGTTTTTGTGTGTGGGCTATATATAGACACATTGGCCGGTTGGGAGAGGTTGCTGGTGCCCATATTCATTCTATTGAGCTAAGAGCAAGCCTCTCATCTCTTTTGTGCATGTGTTGCACTTAGTGAGTGTTGAGAGCAAACCCTAAGTGCATGTGTTGCCTTAGGTAGTGGATTGAGTATCCACTTGAGCGTTGACACTTGATTAGTTCAAGTGATCGTTGAGACTTGTTTCTCTTGGTGTTTGCCGACACCTAGACGGCGTGGAGGCGTCGTACTCGGTGACCTTCTCAAGAAGCTTGTGAGAAGGCCCGACTGTAACACCCTGACTATAAGGAAGTCAAGATGTCACCTACAATCTCTACTCTTCAAATGAATAACATCAAGTAGCATAACAAAAAGAAGCGGTTATTGTGAATGTATGAAAACAAACATTCGTCCTCCAGTCTTACTCAACGAAATGGAAGTAAACAGTTCAGCAAGATAAGTAAACAAGGCCATGTGGGCTTATTACATTGCAACACAAATCATAAATAATGATAATAAAAGTCCTCAAATTGTTTGATAAATGATAGTGAGTGCATCGTGATGAACTACCCTCCATAAGATCATTCTTCCTCGTCATTTACCTAAATAAGACAAGAAAGCAAGAATGAGTCAATAGACTCGACAAATAATCAGATGTAACAATCAAACATACAATGAGTCATATATCACAAACACAATTTGAACATATCTCTGAAACGAATGTATGAATGAATGAAGTGGAATGGTGCATTGAAGGAAATGGACATATTGTAGCATATACTCGGTATAGCGAGTGAAGCACCGTCGGTGTTCACTTAAAGTATTCGTATGAAGAACGTTTCATACGATCGTCCAACGTGGCCCACATTGGAATGGTGGACTCACGTAACGTGGCCCACATTGGAATGGTGGACTCACGTACCCATCTTGGAATTGATGGGATTTCAAGTGCCCATCTTGGAATTGATGGGTCTTACCAAAATATTGTATGCATGTCATGATGATCACATGTCAATATGGAATAGTATTCATAAATGAAAAGAACACATGGCATTCATCTACATATACGAACAAATGTAAACATTCATTCACACATCATACGTGACATCAAACATGGAATACAAATTACTTGCCTGCCGCGCTGCAACGGGTTGGGAGGTAATTGTGATACCCCTCCACTCACCGCTTCACCGCCTACAATAAAATATAATCGAAATGAGGGCAACGAATAATGCGATGCTACACGTGTCCTCCCTCAATCTTCTAGCCAAACTAACCAAATAAAAGTCAATTTGATCCATTTACCCAACCATTTCAATTAACCCTAATCTGGCAGTTTTACTAGAAAATTCACCAATAAAAAACCGTAAGTCCAAAAGACCTGAAACCAGTGCTCAAATTTTCTTAACTTAACTGGCTACAAAACTCTAGTTGAGGGTAAACTCTAATTCGGCCATTACAGGGGTGTAACCATCCATTGAAAAACTACAACTGCAGTCTGCCCAGAAATCTGATCAGCCCTAAAGAAATTGCTCTAACTTTTAAACCACTGATCCAAATAAAGTGATTTTTATCAGCCTGGAAACATGGTGAAATTATCTTCAAAAACCTAGTTGGGTGGCCGACCTGATTCTGACTCTAACTAGATCAAAACCTAGGTGCAACTCACCAAACCCATCAGTTCTGACAGACAGACCAGCGCGTAGTAAAACAGCCATAACTTTTAATCTACTGGGTCAAAATTCGTGATCCAGGTGCCAAAAGAAAGCTAATGAAATAAGGAACAAAACTCTAGAAGGCGAAATCATCCAATTCTGCCTCTAAGGCACCCAAAACCGAGTTGCAACCTACTGTACAGAACCGATCTACTAACAGAAATACGCGATTCTACCAAAAACATGAAATTGACAACTCTAACGCAATCAAACAGCGATGGGGTCTCTCGTTACCCTTGTAGACCCGAAGAACGACGAGGAACAACTTCCCAAAGCCTTCCCCTCTCCTCCTTTGGCCAGCTCCAACTCCACGAACCCGATTGGAACGAAATCGCCGTGGAGGAAGAATCGAAGAGGAACACTTGGAAGGCGGGGTGCAGCTCGGGATCTCAATGGCAGCCACCAATGGAGAGGGAGGCGCCTAGGGGAGGAGGAAGTGAGGCGGCACAAGGGGAGGAGAGCGGCTTGGGGAGGAAGGGGGAAGGGAGTAGGGTTTTGGGGGGGGAAGTGGTGCCCCCCCCTTTGGCCGGCCACTAGTGGGCTGGCCGGCCCACTAATGGGCCTCCTGGGTCGCGAACTGCGGCCCAGGTTGCCTGAAATTAACGTAAACCCCCCCGACGAATGGAATTTTCCGCTGAAAATAGTTTCTTTCGCTCTCTCCGACCTCTTTCTTTCTACCGATCCATTTCCGGAGTATTACAGTCTACCCCCCTTAACAGGATTCGACCTCGAATCTAAACACAGATCTTATTCGAAAGAAAACTGCGACTGGAATTATTAACGAAAAACATGTACCAAAACGAACAGGTCTGGATACTTATCGCGCACGAGGGTCTCCAGCTCTCAAACGGCCTCTCTTTCGGACTAGAGAAAACCACCACCCAAAGACCCAAATCGACGCCTGACCTAACATTCAACCTAAACTTTCTAGGTACCCTCATCAGAAGAGGATCGAAGGTAAGACCATACTCAATGGTCAACGTCTTAAACTTTAACTCGAATCTTGAATAGTTCAGCTGACCACTCAGCACCAGAACACACCCGACGTTGCGTACTTCGCGCGTGTACCCGAGACGGTCAAAACGAAATACCAACTTTCTAATTTCTGCAACTTTCGAAAACGAAGAGAATCCAATTGAAAATAGAGAGTCCTCATCGCGTCCACTCAATGCTAACTCTCCACCAAAAGGTTAGATTCCAAATTTGACAATCATCTCGAAAACAAATCCGTTCTCCAAATAAGCAGCTTACAAAGGAACACCACGACCACCAAAGGAGAAATCACTCGAACGCTCAAACCAAATACTTGCGGTTTGTCTGGATTTGGAAAGAATCAACACGCCAACCCAGCGCCAACTCAAAATTGCGGAAGATACAAGTCAACGACACAAAACTCAAATGAGAATCAAGAAAACACCTCATTATCTGATGAACATTCCTTTCCACAACTTCTCTCCTCTAGGAATAAAATTTCTCTAATTTGAATTCATCGCATACCACAAGAGATTAAACCTCTTAATTGAACATTATCAAATTATGATCAAATCAAGGACATCATCCACACAATTGTGGAGAGGCTAAATTGAATCCACCGAATACTCTAGACAATTCATTCTACTAACCAAAATCGATTTAATAGAAGGCGTTCAAGGCACCACGAATAGGCTTCAAACCATCACATTACCTCCAATTTCCAAGAACAACAACTCGTAATCCTTAACTCGCACAAACATGTACTACATCAAAAGGGTTCTATCAATTATCATTTTACCGATCAGAAGCTCCATTATTCCACTTTCTCTACACATAATCATTGGATGACCAAAGGTCTAACATAACAATGCAAACCCAAATTTAACTTCCAAAACCTCTACACAGTTGTTCTTATAAGCGATAGTGAAATCATCGAATTAAATCTCCAATAGTACCACCATTCTAACATACTCCATCAATGACATCATCATAAATCACCCACACCATCTCGCAATGCTATTCAATTGCGTTACTCTAAAATTCAATGAAGGTTTCCTTACCTCCGATAATCACTAACTTTTCAATCTCGAATTGAAGTTCTAGAATTTCACTATACTGGTGTTATTCAAAGTAACACTATTCGAGCTTACTTGAAGTCAAACATTTCGTGAATCAATTTCCTCCAAGGGATCAGATCAAAACCATTTCACATTCTACTACTCCTCCGATAACTTGGTAGCAAAATATCATCGCTACGATTACTCATCCACCACCAAACAGTTGCCAAACTTATCCTTTGCAAACACTTTGCAACCCAAAACTGTGATCCTTTCTCAAATGGAAGAGGCGAACAAAGATAAGTTTATTCACACCGAAAGACGTTGCTCATCACGGCGAGCAGGAAACCAAAAGAAATATTCTGATAAAGGTGATCTTGGAAAACGAAAGCTGAGTTCATAATTGGAGGCACACATCCCTCAAAAGAGAATAGTAAATGACAGCCGACACGAAAGAAAGATATTACGTTTGAAATTCGCCATCTCTTGAGCGGAAAGAGCAACAATTTAGGGCGCTTCAAAATAACCACAAGTTTTAATTAAGAATCGATAAGATCCTTCAACATGCCAACTGCTCAAATAGTTCATCTACTTGGGAAACACGAGATCCAAATGTTCTCACCACAAAACTCAAACATTTCCATTTACAGATTTCACGGAAAGCAAATGGATTAACTTCGTCTCAAGAGATCAACGAAAATTTTCTTTTATTGCAACCTCACTTTGCGAACTCAAACCAAGGAACCTTTTGGACTAAATCACACGAAATCTTTAAAGAACAATAGGTTAATCCAATTCCTCAAGTTACCCAAAATAATCTCAGTTACACGTTGATTCACGAGCTCCAAGGTACCGTGAAAGCTAAACTTGAAATATTCTTATTTGAACGATGTCACCCAAAGGCGATCAATTTACTACAAGTAATAACATCGAGCTCACCACCACATTTAGAAAACATTTCAAAGACCAACGCGAAAAGAATGGGTTGAATATATCTCAAAAGAAGAGGCACGTGAAAACGCTTTTCACCAACTCGGGAAATCACTTACCACTCGTGAACGAACACGAACCAAGGGAAAACCAATTAGGCAATGAACTCATTGAACATAGGTGGAGTCCACAATTGAAAACATAAGCCTCGCAAGAAGAGAATGTCGGACCTTTACAGATAAGAACAACGAGCATTCAAGATCAAAACGCACGCATCATCAAGAACCATTATAACTTTGCAACAAATCGTTTACGCGGCAAACTTCGTTTATCAAAATAAACTTGGACCTCCAGTAGGTCATGAACACAAAACTCGAAATTGAATCATTTTGGAAACATCAAGAAAGGTGGTTAAAACTTCTTTCTCTATAAAAGAATCAACCTTATTCTCACATTACTGATCATATCAATAAACCTTCTAAAGGAAACATGACAAATCGGGTTATAGAAATTTTCAAAGATCAAATGGAATTGTAATAACAACTTGTTCTCGAAAAGGAACCTAGTACGAATGCCACAAAGTGAGACAAACCTCTCACACAACACCACAAAACATTAGAAAGAGGTCGCGACACTTTTCCTTTTCAAAGGAGGTTATAAACTCCAACACTCCAACTACTCCAAAAGAATTGAACTGAGTCGAAATTTCTTCAATAAACTTAGTAGAAGATAATTTCTGTTATCAAAATACCAAACGGTTAATCAGTCCCCCTTAAACAACAAGAGAGATAGGACTCTTACAAAAGAATGATCTTGTCAATAATATCGTACAAGTAGCAAAGAAAGCTCAAGAATCGTAAAGACAAGAATTGTTTTGAAAAACATCTAGGGACCAATAGGAACCCATAGCCAACCAGTTTGTTTGATTACCATCTCCAACTTAATCACCACAAGGCACCCCAAAAGGGTTTTAACACTAATCCTCAGAAAAGAGATGCGTTAAACTTCAAGACGGAATGATCCAAAAGAAATACATGGAGCCAATGCTTCCTTGTGTTAATGAACTTGCAATGAAAACTCTCATTATAAAAACTATCAAGCGAGTAAACGAGTCGCTATTTTCCAATGAGAAGGAAGGAACAAACATAGAAATATCAATATTGCCAACGTCAAGATCATTTAAAATAAAAGAAATTCAACACTGAAAAATAATAATATTTTCAGAGAACCATTAAAGACCTATTGGATCTCATCACTACCATGAATCATGAACCTAAGGAAATTCATCAACTACCACCGGACAAGAATTTGTCAAAATCAGAAATCAAAGAAGAGAACCTCTGTCTAAAGCATCCCAAAAGAAATATGCAAGATCATTGTGCACTTGATAAAGAACTTGCAAAGAAATCGCCATTGCCCAAACCTCAAGCGAACACTCGGGTTGAATTTTCCAACAGGGTAAAAGCAGAACTTCCGTGAAAAGGTAAATCTTGCAATTTAACTATGCTTACGTGGAGCAGAAATATCACAATAGTAGAAAGAACAATAATTGTTTCAAAGAACGATCAGAAATCTACTAGAGATTGCCCACTTCATTATAACCCTCCATTCAAAAGAAATTCACGAACTATCAGAAACTACAACCGAAAACCGGATACAAACTTGAGAAGGACAACAACATCATCAATGAGCTCGGGCTCAACACGTAACTTTGGAACAGGGTAAGAACTTCTACTATTACAACACGAGCAGTGGTGTAGCACAGTAAATCCTGGACGACAACCACGAACTCACCGCCGACGTCCGCTACCGATACGCATAACTAATGCAATCAATTATGAATATATATAGGATCATCTCATGACAATCATAGATTAATTCATAGATATATAGGATATCACATCATATCATAGTTTAACACATCATAGCACAAAACAACTCAACAACGACTCATTAATCGAGTCACAACAATTGGAATGCTGGAAGCAACAGGTTTTACCCAACCCTCCTAATGTGCACAAGTGTGTCAATTTAATATGTTTGAATGAACCATGGACCTAAAGCCCGCTCGATACCAACCTGTAACACCACGACTATAAGGAAGTCAAGATGTCACCTACAATCTCTACTCTTCAAATGAATAACATCAAGTAGCATAACAAAAGAAGCGGTTATTGTGAATGTATGAAAACAAACATTCGTCCTCCAGTCTTACTCAACGAAATGGAAGTAAACAGTTCAGCAAGATAAGTAAACAAGGCCATGTGGGCTTATTACATTGCAACACAAATCATAAATAATGATAATAAAAGTCCTCAAATTGTTTGATAAATGATAGTGAGTGCATCATGATGAACTACCCTCCATAAGATCATTCTTCCTCGTCATTTACCTAAATAAGACAAGAAAGCAAGAATGAGCCAATAGACTCAACAAGTAATCAGATGTAACAATCAAACATACAATGAGCCATATATCACAAACACAATTTGAACATATACTGAAACGAATGTATGAATGAATGAAGTGGAATGGTGCATTGAAGGAAATGGACATATTGTAGCATATACTGGTATAGCGAGTGAAGCACCGTCGGTGTTCACTTAAAGTATTCGTATGAAGAACGTTTCATACGATCGTCCAACGTGGCCCACATTGGAATGGTGGACTCACGTAACGTGGCCCACATTGGAATGGTGGACTCACGTACCCATCTTGGAATTGATGGGATTTCAAGTGCCCATACTTGGAATTGATGGGTCTTACCAAAATATTGTATGCATGTCATGATGATCACATGTCAATATGGAATAGTATTCATAAATGAAAAGAACACATGGCATTCATCTACATATACGAACAAATGTAAACATTCATTCACACATCATACGTGACATCAAACATGGAATACAAATTACTTGCTGCTTGCACGCAACGGGTTGGGAGGTAATTGTGATACCCCTCCACTCACCGCTTCACCGCCTACAATAAAATATAATCGAAATGAGGGCAACGAATAATGCGATGCTACACGTGTCCTCCCTCAATCTTCTAGCCAAACTAACCAAATAAAAGTCAATTTGATCCATTTACCCAACCATTTCAATTAACCCTAATCTGGCAGTTTTACTAGAAAATTCACCAATAAAAAACCGTAAGTCCAAAAGACCTGAAACCAGTGCTCAAATTTTCTTAACTTAACTGGCTACAAAACTCTAGTTGAGGGTAAACTCTAATTCGGCCATTACAGGGGTGTAACCATCCATTGAAAAACTACAACTGCAGTCTGCCCAGAAATCTGATCAGCCCTAAAGAAATTGCTCTAACTTTTAAACCACTGATCCAAATAAAGTGATTTTTATCAGCCTGGAAACATGGTGAAATTATCTTCAAAAACCTAGTTGGGTGGCCGACCTGATTCTGACTCTAACTAGATCAAAACCTAGGTGCAACTCACCAAACCCATCAGTTCTGACAGACAGACCAGCGCGTAGTAAAACAGCCATAACTTTTAATCTACTGGGTCAAAATTCGTGATCCAGGTGCCAAAAGAAAGCTAATGAAATAAGGAACAAAACTCTAGAAGGCGAAATCATCCAATTCTGCCTCTAAGGCACCCAAAACCGAGTTGCAACCTACTGTACAGAACCGATCTACTAACAGAAATACGCGATTCTACCAAAAACATGAAATTGACAACTCTAACGCAATCAAACAGCGATGGGGTCTCGTTACCCTTGTAGACCCAAGAACGACGAGGAACAACTTCCCAAAGCCTTCCCCTCTCCTCCTTTGGCCAGCTCCAACTCCACGAACCCGATTGGAACGAAATCGCCCGGCGGAGGAAGAATCGAAGAGGAACACTTGGAAGACGGGGGTGCAGCTCCGGGGATCTCCAATGGCAGCCACCAATGGAGAGGGAGGCGCCTAGGGGGAGGGGAGGAAGTGAGGGGGCGGCACAAGGGGGAGGAGAGGCGGCTTGGGGGAGGAAGGGGGAAGGGAGTAGGGTTTTGGGGGGGGAAGTGGTGCCCCCCCCTTTGGCCGGCCACTAGTGGGCTGGCCGGCCCACTAATGGGCCTCCTGGGTCGCGAACTGCGGCCCAGGTTGCCTGAAATTAACGTAAACCCCCCCGACGAATGGAATTTTCCGCTGAAAATAGTTTCTTTCGCTCTCTCCGACCTCTTTCTTTCTACCGATCCAT
Organism: Hsuehochloa calcarea; assembly: GCA_036346395.1. Classification (NCBI taxonomy): domain Eukaryota; kingdom Viridiplantae; phylum Streptophyta; class Magnoliopsida; order Poales; family Poaceae; genus Hsuehochloa; species Hsuehochloa calcarea. The sequence continues at coordinate 62,700,495 of CM070596.1, forward strand.
TTCCGGAGTATTACACCGACGGTTGTGAGTGGTTTGGTGCTCGCCATCTCCGGAGTGGAGGAGGAGCAACCACAGTTGAGCGAGGTGTTGGTTCGGTTTGAAACCGGTCCAAGTGTTGGACTTACCTCGGAGGTGTGTGCTCATTTGAGGAGCCGGTCCAACGCGGGTTGGGCTTACCTCAACGTGGATTAGGGGAGACCGGCAAGTCTCCGAACACCATGGTAAAACATAATCGTGTCATCTTGTTTTTACTTGTGCTTTACTTTGAGCTATTTACATTCTTGCTTTAATTGCTCATATTGTATTGTGTTCATATTGTCGGTGCACTTAGTTAAGCCTAGTTGTTTTAGGTTTTAATTGTGCAAAACCAATTCGATATTAGCTTCCGCATTTATATATTGGTTTAGCGCGATAGATTTTTAAAACCGCCTATTCACCCCCCTCTAGTCGGCCACCTCGATCTTACAAGTGGTATCAGAGCTTGGTCTCTCATCTATTAGACTTAACCGTCTAGAGAGTAAAGGATGGCAACTAGAGATTTAGTGCACCTAGGTAAAGCACCTATCTTTGATGGCACAAATTATGCTTATTGGAAAATCCGCATGATTTGTTATTTTAAGGCCATGGGCCTAAATATATGGCGGATTGTAGATGCGGCTTTTCTCCTCCAAAGGATCCTCTTGCTCCAACAATTGAGGAAGAGAAATGCTCGCATCTCGATGCTCAAGCTACTAACGTTTTATTTAGTGCTTTGAGTATAGATATTTTTGATGCCATATGCAATCTCAAGAGCGCTCATGAGATGTGGACCAAAATTCAAGATAAATATGAACTGTCCACTTCCACAAGTGAAGATTGCACATATGAACGGTCGTCGGGAGAAGAATGCTCAATCTCAAACTCCGACGATTATGAGGACTCCTCCACTTCCTCCACATCAACTCGATGCTTCATGGCTCAAGGTAATAATGAGGTAAACGAAAACGATGAGCCTTCATATGATGAGTTGATGGATATGCTAGAAGAGCTCAATGAATATTTAGGAAAGGAGAAATTGAAATTCAAAGTTTTGAAGAAAGAGTATGGCTCTCTTCAAAATGATTATGATGTTTTAAAAGATGAACATGAAATTCTCCTCCTAAATAATCTAAATAGCTCTAAGGTGGATATAGGCATTGAATGTAATTTATTAGATGATTTGCCATGTATAGCTTCTACCTCATGCATTTCATCTAAGGTTAATGTATCTACCTCATGTGAGGATTTACTTGAAATGCTTTGTTGCTCTAAATTAGATACTCCTATTTCCTCTATGCTTGTTGAGACTAATCTTGTAGAGGAAAATAATGAGCTCAAGGCCCAAGTCACAAATTTGAAGAATGACTTGGAAAGAAGCTATAAAGGGAAGGCCACTCTCGACGAAATATTGAGCAAGCAAAAATGCTTGCAAGATAAGAGTGGTGTTGGCTACACTCCCAAGAAAAGGGAGAATAGCAAGACAAGGCACAATGCGAGACATACGAAGAAATATATCAAGTGCCATGGATGCAACGGAAAGGGCCACTATGCCTCGGTGTGCCCTAATCAAAAGGATGTCAAGACAAGACATTCAAAATTGAGGCAAACCGGCAAGAAGCAAGAAATAAAGACAAGTAGGGGAAACAAAGTCCTAACTTGCTACAATTGCCGGGAAAAGGGGCATATTGGTAAACAATGTCCCAAAGGTATCACTCCTAAGCCCATTATTTATAATGATCATTATTTGCTTAGGAAGGATATTAATGGCAATGTGTTTGCTAGGAATGTTAGTTCTCCTAAAACTATTGTGAGGGCCATTTGGGTGCCCAAATCTATTGTGACTAACATTCGTGGACCCAACCAAGTTTTAGGTACCAAAGTGCTTAAATGATGAATAGGTACTTGGAAAGGCATTGGATGTTTGGCTCATATGAAGAGGTGGACGGATCACTATATGCGAAATTGGAGCCAAGCCTAAGGATAATCATGTCGTATCATAAGCCAATGTCATTTCGGTAACAAGTACTTACATTGAAGTATCTAGACCCTTATGCCTTGTGTAGGTTGCATTTCATGAAAATTATTTTAAAAAGGGGTGCTCTTGCTCTATGTTCATAATGTTCTTTATTAAATATCTTGAGCAAGATGGTAGTGGCACATTAAGGGGGAGTGATAAATCATAGCCATGTATATCACATCCCTAAATGTGCCCAAATAAATTAAGTGCTAGTATTGCTTTTCAAAAATAAGCCTTTTAGCCAAAAGTCAAAAATTTGATAACTATTAGTAATTCTTTGAAAAATTAATTGCAAAATGTATACAAATGCTTTTGAAAGGTTTACCAAAGGTTTTGGCTTTAGAAAAACCTATTTTAAGTAAAAATGCATTTCTAGCCAAAATCCTACATTATAGTATCTTGTTTTTGACATAAACTAGATTTTTGTGTAAAATCTATTCTAAAAGGAATTTGAAAATCTTGCCAAAAGGAAAATCCTAGAGTTGGTTATTCTAAACATTTTTGGTATTCAAAGGAGATTCAAAAGACCAACCTAGAAAAAGATATTTGATTTTCAAACTCGTCCAAAATACTACTATGACCTAAGTGGTCACTTTCTAGCACTTAAGTGAGTTTTTCCATATGAACCAAAATTCTTCATATGAATATGTTCATAATGGTATTTATGACTCATACATGCAATTGGATGCTTTAAAATTCATCATTTGCTCAATTTGGATCTTTTGATGAAAGTTCATGGAAATATGTTTCTTTTCCGAAAACCAAAAACTTAATTTATAAAAACTATTTAAAATTTTATTTTTATGGGCTATATAAGTTGGAAATACTCCAAAGATGTTTATTTGATTAATTGTGCAAAGATTTGGAGTAAAATACAACAATTCCTTCTTTTCTTCAAAATTCCAAGATCAATCTCTGAAGTTCCAGGAAAATCGGAACTACCGGCGTTATAACCGAGGAACTTCCGAAGTCCTACGACCGCAAGTTAAACGGCGGAACTTCCGATTTTTCTGACAAAACAGCCATTTCATTCCAATTCAATTCTAAATCTTTTGTGGCTACTTCAAGTGATCAAGTTGATCCTCTATATCCTTGCTAGCTACCCACTACTGCTATTCCCTAATCGCAAATGCAAATTGCATCTATCAAGTGGTATTCTTTTCAAAAGTGGTAGCTTCTTCTTTTGATCATCTTGATCTTGGCATGAGTCTCATCTTTTCAAGTGATATCATCTTATTCGTTAAAATGGTATCCACAATTCTCTCATGTCAATCAAAATTCTCTCTTCTCTTTGGAATGCTTTCATGGAAGATCAATAGAAGAGAAGTTCGAGCACCTTGCAAAATTCAATTATGGATGAATATAGTCTAAGAGATGACAAGATGGATGATGAACCTTTGTGTGTCAAAGGAGAAAGTTTTTTTTGGAACCTTTGTGTAAAGGGAATTTTTTCTTTGTGAAAAACCTATTAATATTTTTGGGCTTAATAAAATAAAAAAATGGGTAAAGTATTAATATTGGGAAACTATTTTACCTATTTGCCCAAAATAATTTATTGGATCTTGTGAATGAATGTGTTTCATTCTCATTTGCTTCATTTGGTATTCTTGGAGTGACATTATAAATCATATGCAAGATTAGCTTTTCAAAATCAAGCCTTCCATTCGAAAGTCCAAATATTTTTTTACAAGTGACTTTTTGCTCAAAACGGTCAATCTTGTGAAAAACTACACAAAAGTATCTAAAAATGTATTTCAAATGTTTTCAAATGCTTTTGAAGTAAAAATTCCTACTTTGGAAACAAAATAGAAAATTTGGCCTCAAAAGGATCTTATATGATCTTGATTTTGAATTAAATGACCTATTTCCTTAAATCAAAATCTATTGAGTTTTTGAAAAAGTTTTCAATACCAAACTCATAGGGTTGGTCATTTCAAACATTTCTCAAGTTCAAAGTTTTTACAAAAGCCAACTGTTGAAAATCTATACTCATTTGAAATTCACCGAAAAACTCGCTTTGACCCAAAATGACCTATTCTTGCATATAGTGAGTTTTGCTATTTGAGCCGGATTTCTTTGTGTATCTTGGCTTGAAATAGTATTTCTAACTCATACAAAGCTAACAAAGTGAAAAACTCCATGAAATCCAAATTAGCTTGCATTTTGGATCTTAAAGGCAAAATTGCTCTCTTTATATACCTTCAATGCGCATTTTGCCATATCTTTTGAAAGAAAAGTCCTTTTTTAAAAATTCTTATTGGAAAACACTCTAAATAGTCCAAATTTAAAATCTGGAACTTTTCAAAGAATTTGGACTTCATTTGTAAAAGTATTGACTTTTCTTCTCTTTAAACTAAAATCTTACCTTCAAAGCTTAAATTGGCATATCTTTTGATTGGAGACTCCTTTTTCGAAAATTCTTCTTGGATAAGTTTCTCAGGAGTCTAAAGTTTATTTCTGCCAAATTTGAAGGTATTTCGACTTGAATTGAAAAAGTTTTGACTTTTTCTCTCTTTGCTCAAAAGCTGAAATTTCAGATTTGTGCATGGTTTTGAGCAGATTTGTGAATTTTGTATCTTTAAATGGGTTCACAATTAGAGGAAGCTATAATAATGAAATTTGATCCTCTATAGTGGTTCTATGTTGAAAAAAATTTCTCAAATTTATTGGAACCACTTTACCCATTTTCTCAGCTGTCTTTTGAGGCTCAAATGAATTGTCAAAATCTGAAAATCCTGAATTTTTCAGTTTTATGAAACTTTGTGATTTTCATATCTTTAAATTGGTTGACATTTGGTTAAGCCTCCCAAAATTAAAATTGTGTGTATATGCCAGCACTAGCTCCATGATTAATTTCATATTTTTCTGAGCTTGCTTCCACATATTTTCAGTATTGGCCATCTTTGATCTTCTCGTTTTGGAATTTGAAAATGTTCTTGAGAAGACTTCAAAGTAGGAGATTATTTGAATGTATTTCAAATATCATTTCAAGTCGTATCATTTCAAGTGGTTCTCAATATTCTGATTTAAAAGGGAAAAATGTTATGATCAATAGGTTTATAACCTATCTTTGTTTCTCCTGTCATATCTTGAGAACAAAATCTGCTTTGGTCATATAAGTTCAATTCATACTTTTTGTGACCAACCTCGATATTTGCAAGTGGTATCGATTTGCAAACCTCCCTTTGTGTCCTTTTTGGTGATTAATGCCAAAAGGGGGAGAATGTTTATATCAATACTCTTCCATTTGGATGTTTCATTTGTTTAAAATGCCAAAAGAGGGAGAATTGTCAAAAAGGGGGAGAATGCATTAAATATATAGTATATCATTCTCATATGCATAATGATTGAAGTTTTAAATTTCACCTTATGGCATGTATAGACATAGTTCATTAACTTAAATTCTCTGTTATGTCTATTTATATCCAAATGTTGTTATTGAAAATGGATTTGTCATCAATCACCAAAAAGGGGGAGATTGAAGGATCTAGACCCGCCATTATGAGTTAATGGAATGTTTTGGTGATTAATGACAAATCTAAATATGAGACTAACTCCTTTGTCTAGTATTATTTTGTGTAGTCTCATTCGGATATAAAGGTGAAATTCAATGAGGTATGCAATCGACATCTTAATCTTATATATTGTTGCATTCCTCGAATCCAAAATATAGGTTGAACTCAACCATAAGTTAAACTTGAATATGTGCATATGTTCTTATTACACATTTGTGTATGCACACATTTAGGGGGAGTTCACTCTATATTTTGTGGTTTCATAAGTATTGATCCATATTCCATTCTCCTCACATATTAAGGATCATTACTTTGAAACAAATCCCTTGAGTATATAAAACTTGTGTAGTTCATATATACTCATATTGCTTTATATTCAATTATTTGCAATTGTGTTGTGGGACTAATGTGTGTGCTAAGATGTGTTCAAGGCTTAGTCCCGGAGTCTGAATGAAGACATGAAAAGGAAATACAAAGATGGTAAAAGATCAACTTAGGATCATGCATTGTCTTTTGGTTTGGTTTTAAAAGCAAAATCTTTCTCTCAGGCACAATCGGAAGTTCGGCGTTATCGTGCGGAAGTTCCGATTATCGAACGATCCGATTTCAGCGCTTGATTTGTCCAGAGCATCCGGTTTGGGACTTAGCCGATTTCGAGGTGCGGAAGTTCCGCAATGATAAGAGCGGAAGTTCCGATTATCGGATGGTCCAAAAATGCGCGGTTTGATTTTTCCAGAGTACCCTTTTAGGGACTTAGCCATTTTCGCAAGTGCGGTAGTTCCGCAATGAAATGAGCGGAACTTCCGATAATCGAACTACCGCATGATAGTTGGCGGTAGTACCGCACCTTCTACAATAGTTTGTTTAGAAGCATTTGTTGCATGTATATCTTGATAATTATTGTTAATCATTGTGGGACTAACATTTTCATGAGTTGGATGAATAGGCTATGTTCTAGGGTGACGAAGACTTTGGATGACATCATGAGTTGATCGTCATCAAGTCAAGGTTCAAGAAGAGGATGTATCGTGTGTTGATGCATAACAAGATCTCGAAGAAGGAGATGATCATGAGTGATCGTCAAGTCAAGAGAAGATCTATCATGTGTTGATGGAGGTCAAGTAAAGGATGCATCATGGGTTGATGCATGTCAAGACAATGACCGGACTTGAAGTGAAGATGTGCGTCATCAAGCTTCAAGAAGATGCTCACGGCAAAGGTATGACTAGCTAGGGCTAAGGATGTGTTCCTAGTCTTTTACCGGTCTTGGTGTTTGGTTGGAAGACCGGATTGCTAGTATAGGATGCCGTACTATTAAGAGGGGTCTTGTCTAGTAGCTTGAGTCTTATCATGTGTTGATAGCTCAATCTTGCTTGCTCTAGCTCTACATGGCATGATGCTATTATTTGCGAATGTGTTTTGCAAATAGTTGAGGCTTATGCAGTTAATCCTTGTAGCATGTGACTATACTTTTGCGAATGTGTTTTGCAAATGGTTGAAGTCCATGTACCTACACCTTGTGGCATGATCTAAGTTTGCAAATGTGTTTTGCAAATCGTTGGGATTCATGCATTTTCCCTTGGCATGGTCTAAGATTGCTTATTGCTATTTATTTGGACTTAGATCATGATAGTGGCTCTTTGGAGTTGTGCTTTTTGATTTGATCAAATGTGTTTGAGATCAATCAAATAGGTGGGTTGTGTAGCCCTCTGAATAAGCTTTTCATAGAGTCCGAGATCACTCAATTCCGACATCGGAGTCAAAAGTTATGACCTTTTTACCGAGTGTCGTCTGTGCTGAAATTGAGCTGCGGAACTTCCGCCCGAAAATAGGAACTTCCGATATTATCGGAAGTTCCGCCATTTGTACTGCGGAACTTCCGCACCAAACTTTTTAACGGCTAGTTTTTGAGCCGTTATGCACCCGTACGGCCCATGAACAGTAGAAAACGGTAGTTCCGCATATTAGTTGGCGGAACTTCCGATTTCCCTGATTTTTCTGCAACTTTGCTCCCAACGGCTAGTTTTTGTGTGTGGGCTATATATAGACACATTGGCCGGTTGGGAGAGGTTGCTGGTGCCCATATTCATTCTATTGAGCTAAGAGCAAGCCTCTCATCTCTTTTGTGCATGTGTTGCACTTAGTGAGTGTTGAGAGCAAACCCTAAGTGCATGTGTTGCCTTAGGTAGTGGATTGAGTATCCACTTGAGCGTTGACACTTGATTAGTTCAAGTGATCGTTGAGACTTGTTTCTCTTGGTGTTTGCCGACACCTAGACGGCGTGGAGGCGTCGTGCTCGGTGACCTTCTCAAGAAGCTTGTGAGAAGGCCCGACGGTTGTGAGTGGTTTGGTGCTCGCCATCTCGGAGTTGGAGGAAGAGCAACAACACTTGAGCGAGGTGTTGGTTCGGTTTGAAACCGGTCCAAGTGTTGGACTTACCTCGGAGGTGTGTGCTCATTTGAGGAGCCGGTCCAACGCGGGTTGGGCTTACCTCAACGTGGATTAGGGGAGACCGGCAAGTCTCCGAACACCACGGTAAAACATAATCGTGTCATCTTGTTTTTACTTGTGCTTTACTTTGAGCTATTTACATTCTTGCTTTAATTGCTCATATTGTATTGTGTTCATATTGTCGGTGCACTTAGTTAAGCCTAGTTGTTTTAGGTTTTAATTGTGCAAAACCAATTCGATATTAGCTTCCGCATTTATATATTGGTTTAGCGCGATAGATTTTTAAAACCGCCTATTCACCCCCCTCTAGTCGGCCACCTCGATCTTACACTTGGGCCAGCGATACCTCTGATCGCCGGTCTATCTCTACTTACTGTGTTTTTCTTGGTGGTTCTCTCATTGCCTGGAAGACGAAGAAACAGACTGCAGTATCCTGTTCGAGTGCAGAGGCTGAGTTACGAGCTATGGCTCTCTTGACAGCAGAGATTACTTGGCTATGGTGGTTACTTGAGGATTTTGGTGTTTCTGTCACTACACCAACTCCTCTCTTGTCAGACAGTACAAGTGCTATCAGTATTGCCTGTGACCCTGTGAAGCATCAGCTCACCAAGCATATTGGTGTTGATGCTTCCTACATGAGGTCTTGTGTGCATGATCAGGTGATTGCTCTTGATATGTGCCTTAGAGCTTGGATAGCGGATTTCTTCACGAAGGTCCAGACTCGAGCACAACACGGCTTCTACCTCTCCAAACTCAGTGTTGTTGATCCACCATGAGTTTGAGGGGGTGTTAGAGATATATGTATAATGGTGTTATTCCCCATTGTTATGAGATGTTATTTGCATATTCATCTCCTGTACATATCTATATATACTGGTCATTTGGCCTCATGAGAATATATGTTGCTATTCCTAACACTTCTGACCACCTGCAGTCGAACCTCCTTCCGACCACGTGCAGTCGAACCTCCTTCCAACCGCGTGTAGTTGAATCTCTTTCTGACCAGGTAGTCGAAACGTCCTTCCGATCACCTGTAGTCGAACCTCCTTCCGACTACGTGCAATCGAACCTCCTTTCAACCACCTGTAGTTGAACCTCCTTTCGACCACGTGCAGTCGAACCTCTTTATGACCAGGTAGTCGAAACTTCCTTCCGACCACCTGTAGTCGGACTCCCTTCCGACCACATGCAGTCGAATCTCCTTCCGACCACGTGTAGTCGAACCTCTTTCTGACCAGCAGTCAAAACTTCCTTCCGACCACCTGTAGTTGAACCCCCTTCCGACTACGTGCAGTCGAACCTACTTTTGACCACGTGTAGTCTAATCCCCTTCCGACCAAGTAGTCGAAACTTCATTTCGAACACCTGTAGTCGAACCCCCTTCCGACCACGTGCAGTCGAACCTCCTCTGACCACGTGCAGTCGAATCTCCTTCCGACCAGGTAGTCGAAACTTCCTTCTGACCACCTGTAGAGGAACCTTCTTCCGACCACGTGCAGTCGAACCTCCTTTCGACCACATGTAGTCGAATCTCCTTTCGACCAGGTAGTTGAACCTCATTCCGACCACCTGTAGTCGAATCTCCTTCCGGCCACGTGTAGTCGAACCATGTGTAGTCAAATATCCTTTCGACCAGGTAGTCGGAACTTCCTTTCGACCACCTATAGTTGAACCTCATTTCGGCTAGTCGAATCTCCTTGCAACCATGTGATTTTAAAACTTCTGATAGTATGGTCTCCTTCGTTTGAGCTCTGATTCGAGTGATTCAAATTTCTAAATTCATCTAAAATCAAGATATAGCTACCTATATTGGACTTATTCAATTTAGAGTTTATTTGAACTTTTTTTGAATTTAACTTATTTTCACGTGTAGATTTCGACGACTTTGGAGAACCGGATTTCGACGCCGTTAAAGAACAACAACTAAATTAGCAAGGCAAGTTATATCTTTGATCATAATTGAATCCCAAAATTTAAAATTATTTAAATTCTATTTTCAATTATTATTGCATGCATATTTATATTCAAGTTATTTAAATCCCTGTTTTAAAATTTTAGTTATTCTCAATTCCTTTGTATTGCCAAATGTTGCTATTGAAGTAGCCATACCTTGATGTTATAGTTAAAATCTAGTCGGTACATTAGTATGAAGTAGACATGTTGTAAAAGTTTATGTTTAGTCAAAGTTTAGACAAAAAATGTTCAATTTGGGGAATTTAGCCAAATGTTCAACCATGATTTAACATGATTCTATTGTATCGTTTTTACCATAGAAATTTTGAAAAATGATTTAACTTGGAAAATAAAATAAAAATTGATTTGGACTTGGGCGAAATGGATGTTTGGATGGTGCACGTTGATGCACGGGATCGAATCATTTCTATGATCAAGGCCTATGGGTTTTATGGAAATTCGCACAAGTCAGTTAAGGACCGATCTTCGAGCGGCATCTTGCTAAGCCCCATCGTACTACCACATGTCCTATGTGGGCTGGATCTGACTAAATAATTTGTATCATTTCACCGTGGTTGTGCTATTCGGTTGCGTGGGTGTCTTTATGACCTACTTTTATGTAATCCCACATGACGCAAGAGAGGGCTTAAGTCTAGTGGGTTTCCATCCAAAGGAAGAGAAACCTTAGCAAGGCGGGACTACGGTGGGATGGTGCATTGTAAAAGCCTTGTGATAATCTCTTAGTCGCATACTTTCGAAAGTGTCTGAAACAGACATTACGAGTGATTATCTCTTGCGTGTAAAGCTGTACAACCTCTGCAGAGTGTTAAAAACTATTCGAATAGCCGTGTCCCCGGTTATGGACATGCTCATCAAATACACTCAAAGTTATAATTTGGTTTAATTTTAAAAGACTTTATTAAACGATTCTGGATAGTTTTATCCAAATGGGAAATTGGGCGGTTAGCCATGTGATAGGAGGGTATCATTCACCACTCTTGTGTAAATATTATCTGACTATAAAACTTGAGAATTTAGAAAATGAATTTTAGTTATAGAATATCAGCTTTGGAACTTAGTACAAGTATTTAAAGAAAATATCACTTTATGCAAATTCAACCCTATACACCTTCCTTTGATATACCCCTGCATGCATTAAAAACTATTCGAATAGCCGTGTCCCCGGTTATGGACATGCTCATCAAATACACTCAAAGTTATAATTTGGTTTAATTTTAAAAGACTTTATTAAACGATTCTGGATAGTTTTATCCAAATGGGAAATTGGGCGGTTAGCCATGTGATAGGAGGGTATCATTCACCACTCTTGTGTAAATATTATCTGACTATAAAACTTGAGAATTTAGAAAATGAATTTTAGTTATAGAATATCAGCTTTGGAACTTAGTACAAGTATTTAAAGAAAATATCACTTTATGCAAATTCAACCCTATACACCTTCCTTTGATATACCCCTGCATGCATTATAATTCTGTTAATGGGTGTGACTTGCGGAGCACGGTTGTTTGTGCTCACCCTTGATTAATGCAAATAAATTTAAAAGAAGAAGGACTTCGCGTTGTCGAAAATCTCGACGACTATGCCGCTACCCCAATCGATTGCCCATGGCAGATTAGCTGGGCTCTATTACTGTTCATTTATCTTCCGTTGTGTTCTTATTTGTTGGCTCGTAAGCCTTTCTGGTAATCAACTCTGATATTTATTAATAAATCTTTGCGATTATGAATGTTACCATATTTGTTTACTGTGTGAGCTAGCCATTAATCATGAGACTACTCAAAAATGCATAGAGGATCTGGGGTGTTAATCCTGTGTCCTGACAGATCAATACTAGATCATCGACAAGGGGAAAGTATTATCGTCCGGCCGGTGGATTCCTAAATTATTTACAAAATTCATCCAATTTCCTTTTTCCACAAGATGCTCCTCATCAGCTCTCTATCTCACAAAATTCACCCAATTTCCCTTTTCCACAGCATGCTCCTCATCAGCCTCCCATGTAACAAAATTTCCACTACGTTGGTGACACTTCACACTACACTCCATCCCTGGCACCACGACCACTAGCAGCCAAAGGGAGTCCATCACCATCAATCTCTAAATCGTGCAGTCCACAATCCTAGCCATTCATCCATATTGATAGTGGAGACGACAATGGAGAAGGTAGGACTGAGAAGTGGTTGAACTGAACACAAGAGGAGGATGTAAGATTTGGTAAGTTTAAATATAGTCATATTTAGTAGTCCATATGAATAATTACATAAGTTTTTCTTGTATGTTTTCAACATAACTAATGTTCTTTGTTAACAATGTAGATGAGTGCATGGTTGAACAATTCAAATGATTCTATCATGGGCAATAACTACAAAAATGATAAATATTGGGGAGATGTTGCTGCTGCCTACAACAGCACCACCCCAAAAAATTGGAGATGACTAGTGAAGCAAGCCATGGACTGTTGGCATAAACTTAACAAATAGGTCAATAAGTTCCAATGCTCTTGGTTGAAGGCTTATCGTATATATGCTGGTGGACAGTCCGATGACCAGTTGATGGACAAGGCCCACCGTATCTATGGTGGAGATTACGGAGGATATTTTTTTTATACATGTGTACTTGGAAAGCTGTTAGAGACCAACCCAAGTGGCATGCTTACAATAAAAAGCTCAATGCAGGGGAGGAGGGGGACCGCACATCATCTTCTATAAATATTGAAGATATCCCGTGCCCGATAGGAACAAAAGCAGCCAAGGTTGAATGCAATGACAAAGGCAAACCAAAGGCAAAAACAATAGAAGTGAAGGAGCTCGACAAATATCTAAATCTGCAGGTTGGAACTAACAAAAATCGCAACGGGGTGATGGAATTGCGGAAACGTATCTCGTCTGAGAAGCTTGAAGTGGCGAGGCTAACTCACCTTGCAGCAAAGGAGAATAAGGAGGCCAAAATGGTTGATAAGGAATAAAAAATACAGGAAACATACATGGCACTCATTACTCATGATACTAGTAACATGCCTGACGATGTGAAAGGTGAGCACATGGAGGTAATTAGGTGTATGCGGCTGAAACTGAGGCTATTTGCCAATGACGGTTGAGGCCGAGTGGTAAGTAACATATTTGCACTTCTGTTTTTCGTATTTTCTGTTTTTGAGATGTCTTAACATACCCCGTTTGCTATACTGTATTCTCTTGTTGTTCTGGAGAATCCTTGGGATAGCAGAGTGACTATTAGTTATGCCAGAAATATTCAGTGAGCACTCAGCAAGAGTCCGAGAGAAGTAGAACTAATCATATAATTAAACTCCAATATATATTTATTTTCATTCTAACTTCTACTGAGTACAGCGCATTAAGTAAACATGTAAAATGCTTTAACATGCCCTCTTTCTTGAGATATTGGAGTGATTATTGGGTCCTGATAGATATATTATACAGATCCAGAGGTTTATGAACAAAACCACATATTACACAGATCCAGAGGTTTCCAGAAGTTTGACAAACAGAACATGTAGGATTTTCAGACTGCTTATGACCAAACTGACATACCTGAAATATATTTAAAAAATGTGAATAAAGACAACCCATGCTCGATAAAGTTTAGTAGTGTGAAAAGGCAAGGAAGTAGCTCAACACACTGGCAGTCTAACTCTATAATTATATATGGTTATAGTACTGGCAAGAATATGTTTGTATCTATAAGGAAGTGTTTGCTCATTTACAACTTTATGCTCCATGTAAATTCAAGTGAAGGTTAATATACATCTTAGATTCAAACAGCTGCCATAAACATTAAATGTTTTTTTTACATTGAGATGAAATTTATTATATGAGCATATATGAAGACAGAGAGTGAATATTTAATATTTTGCAAATGCTCCTGAACCCAGGATAAGTTCCTACTCGCTGTTCAAGACATCAGATAAGGCCAAATGCATGATCGCAGACTCACTAGATGACTGTATATTGGACTTTATGCTCCATGTGATAGTTCTAAGGAAATAACATAGGTGGATGTCTGATATAAAAATGATCAAGTACCATTGTCATGGCTACATCTTCCATAGGAAATAAGTTTACATGTCTGGGTCATTGCAGGCTTGCAGCTAGAATTCAGTCAGTAGGAAAAAATTTAGCAGCTATAATTCAGTTAGCAGGAAACTTGTATTGTTGCCAGTTTTTTAAATGTTCTGCACAGTTATGTCTACTTCAATTCTGGATTCCTAATTATATTTGCTGGTTACTTTTAGGGTGTATGACACTGAAAAGGATACCTTAGCATATTACAATTATGTCTACTTCAATTCTGGATTCCCAATCAAGTATATTACCAAGCAGATTACAAAGTGGAGAGGCCCAGAGGTTGGCTGTTTTCAACCTCAAGGTTCATCTGCTGCATGTTGATTTTCTGCTGCATAGTAGATTCCAATCAAGTATACGACAAATGGTACTTAATTTTCTGCTGCATAGTGGAAGCTGTCACATGATCTTTAGGTTCGTCTGCTTTATGTTGACTATGTTGATATATTTTGGTGAACAGCTGCTGTCACATATATCATCTCACATCTTTTTGGTTCTGTCTTTGGTGATCATCTTTTGAGCGACTTGAGAGGGCCTTCAAAAGCTGGTTGGCGAACAGCTGCTGTTAGCTTCGTTTTGTTAGTCTATGTAGACTAGTACTCTTTGGCTTTTACATGCTTATTGTAATTTTGGATTCCAGTATGACATTGTAAGATTTGTTCGTGTGATGGATGAATGAGTGAATGACATGGAAGGATTGATGTGCCAGGTGACATAGTTCTAGCTTGGTATTGAACTGTTAATAGTATAGGTATAAACAGTGAGCACCAGTCCACATCTATATAAACAGTGAGCACCGGTTCACATATATGTGAACAATTAGCACCAGTTCTAGCTTGGTACTGGTTCCCTACGAATTCATTTCCATATCGATGTATTCGAAGTATCATATCATACAAATTATTATTATTTATTTATTTCAATCATATTCATTTTCTTTTTATCATGTATCCGAAATATAACAAATAAAGCAACACAAATAGTCCACAAAGATAAAAATTAGAGTTGATCACCACATTTATTAGGTCTATAAAAGTATTAAAAGATTGCGTGATCTATAAAGACATGTAAAAAAGACAACTTATACATGAGTTATCTTTAGTGCTGTCTACAGGTAACATAAAGAGTTACTGTAGAAAACAGTTGTCTATACCATAATACATACCCTAAAATAAAGACACACAACCACGCACACCACACATGTGCACATGCATTCCCTACACACTAGGGAATTACACTTCGGACTTCGGAGCGCGTAATCGCGCATGTCTCGTACACATGCGTTGCGGGTGGGCGGTGTACACGGCGGTACCGCTTGCCAACTGAGCTATGGCTTAGTATGCATCCGAGCTCATACAGAGCAGTCGAATAGGATTCACATGACCCTTCCGGGACTTGGGGATGCTATGATGCAACCTATGCCCTATGGACTTTACATGAACGAAGGCCCCGCTGGGACGAGTGCACGGTAGTGTACCTAGCCAGCCTTTCCATGCCGAGCTCGTCAGCATCCTGGCCTTGGGCCGTCAAAATTCCAAAGCCTAGCAGCCTCCCAGAGTCCCACCTGGTCACAACAGTATAGGCGAGACATGCCCATTATCCAGCTGTGCTGGGTGAGGACTAAGAGTAGACTTTTGGCGTCCTTATGTTTTAGTACTTCTATGTAGTTCAGTTCTAGGAAGAAAGAATTCATCAGAAGTGATCAGGAGTTGAATGTCCTGAGATAGTAGCTGTGGCAACTGAAATAGTAGTAGTTATTGCATTGTAAACATGTCTACAATATGTGAACACAACTCTTCACTAAAGATAGCAGTTGTGTTTTGAATACATCGACAGGATTTAGATGCTTTTTTTTTTTTGCGTCAGATGGATTAATGGATAATAACACACTACTCTATTGATCACCGTTTTCATTCTCCCAGATGCCTGTCGTAACATAAAGTAGCATCTCTACTTCGCTGCAGCAGTGTTCATCTTTTCCTGTTTTCCATTGTCAGCTCACAAGAGCCTGCGTTGAATTGTTTTGATACAGCCTGTCTTTGGACTGAATCTTGCGACTGATCTGCCTTGATCTAACTGGAAACTCTTACACCCATGAATTCAAATCCAATTGCAAAATACATGATCGACTGGGGCAGAACAAAGAGGTAAAAATAGTCATTTCTATACAGGTAGTCATAGCATGCGGTCATCAGAAGAAACACGCCAATCAGTAGCTCAAGATAATGGAACCTGGCAATAACCAGGATAGCAAAATTAGCGCTAATAAACCCATGTCAGAATGAAGTGTATCTTGATAGATATATTCTTCTGTCAGAGTTACCTGTCTTTGAAATGGCAATTCTTTGTAACACGGACATACGACTTCAGCTTCTGAACATTTCCCGACTTTTGTGTGACGATCCATTCGTTAGCCCTTCCGGCTTCGAAAAATCCGATCAAGATGGCTTTAAACCGGTTCAATGCCATAACGTTCTCAAATAAGACCCACAATATAATCAGATGGATAGACCTGCAACACGTAGAGGAATCCAGCTTTTCGTTCAGGATGTATATATGCCCTTGTGAGTTGTGACCTTATCATTGTGACTGCCACAAAATTTGCTGCTGATATACACCAAAAAAGTAGTAAAGCAACACTGAACTAACCTTGGAGTCCCAACTGAATTGAGAAGAGTGAGAGCTGTAGGAATATAGATCAGTTCCCACACAGGAATATGCACTTCTGGGAATAGAATGTTCATAGGAATTAGTATGCTGAAAAAGAAGAAGGTGAAGAACGTTGATACGATCCTCCGTGCAATGAAAAAGTTATATATCATGTAGAACTTCTTCCGGACCGAGACTTTCTGCATTGGGAACAACGGAAGTATGAAAGGATTTAGAAAGAGTTCCAGCACAAAAGAAAAGAGCGCTGCAAGAATTGACTTACTCAAATATACTACAGCTTGACAAAAAGACGAACCTTGGCAGCAAGAATTTCCCAGAACATTTTCTTGAACAGGAGTGCAGGTCCACACGACCAGCGATGCTGTTGGGACCGGTACGCCTTCAAAGAGCTCGGCAGTTCGCTCTTAACCTGCAAGTGGAAGGAAACACTTGATTTACTGAACCGATCTGATAGTGCTTTTGTGCATGATATGCCTTAACGTCATGGTAGGATTGAAAAAAAATTACCTTGATGCCACCAATGTAAACAAATTCCCAGCCCAGGAGTCCGGCTCTCAATGCCAGGTCCATATCTTCGGCGGTAGTTTGATCCTCCCAACCTCCCGATTCGACAATCGCTTGCATTCTCCATACTCCAGCAGTTCCTGCGTACATGAGTAAAAAACTTTGTCAAACATTTGAAACCGGCGAGTATGGTGTATTTGTGTGGGAGAAACAGCTGCAGTGGCCAATGGCACAGGGGAGAGAAAAGAGGGAGTAGTACCATTGTATCCAAAGAAGTTGCACAGCGAGGAGCCAGCTTCCTGCTCCACCTTGAAATGGTAGTCCATCGACATCTCTTGCATTCTCGTCAGCAAGCAGTCGTTAGCATTCACTACAAGGCAGCTTAAACAAGATCTCTCTCAGCATATGGGATAAAAGCCCTGTACTTCAGGCTAATTTAAGCGAGACCCCGATCTCCCTAGCATGGCATGTACTGAAACTGAATTAATCTCCCTAGCATGGCATCCCAAGCGTCCCTCAAAAAACACGGCGCCGCCTGGCCATCACCATACTTGGGCCCGTATGCCGTCGGGTTTGAGACAACCCCTGAGTTTTATGTGCCTTTTCACACTAGGCTGAAGGCCGTGCAGTATCCCTCAGTTTGTAGCGGGCAGCAAGTCAGTATCTAAGCTGGCCTACAAAATGGCCTGCCAGCCCAAGGTGACCGCAATAACCAACCATGTATTCGACAGAGCAGACATCACTATCATATCAGCATTCAGCAGCATAAGCCAATACCGACACTGTGCCAAGTGCCAACAGGCACGCACAAGTAGCAAATAATGACACCGTAGGCAACTTTATTCTGTTCGCTTGCCAGAAAAACAAAAGCACGTTGTACTAGTTGTCGCACTGCTTGCTTGGGAGGAGACCTTCGAGGGTGGTTACGTGAGACTCACCGAACTCCCAGCGGGTCTGCACGAGGGCGAGCCCGGGGTTGTGGACGAGGAACGGGACGGTCTTCACGAGGAAGTCCGGCGCCGGCTGGAAGTCGGCGTCGAACATGGCGACGAACTCGCAGCCCTGCACGTAGCTGTGCCTCATCCCTTCCTTGAGGTTGCCGGCCTTGTAACCCGCCCTGTCCTTCCGAGTCTCGTACTTGATGTTGATCCCGTTCTTGGCCCACTTGTCGCACTCGCTTTTCACCAGCTCCTGATCGAGATCACAGCCAACAAGATTCACATCAACTTTGTTATTTATACTTGTCGATCGCCTTTTTGTGTGATCAAATGCGGTCATGATTTGGATTTGGAAATTGCAATTTTATTACGGTTTTTTTGGTTGGACCATGAGTGAAAACGAGGTGGACTTGAGAATTCGATCTCACCTTGATGATGGCGTCCGTGGAATCGTCCAAAATCTGCACTATTAATCGATCTGCAGGCCATGTGAGCCTGCAAGCTGCCCCTATTGATAGCTGGTACACCTGCAATTTTCAGAGTTTTGTCAGTCGCTAAGCTAAGCTTGCCCGTGAACGACTGGCAAGTAGGACTACTCTTTCACGACGACAAAAGGAGGCCATGCACAGCTCTGTAATTTGTGGCCAAGAATCCCTTATTCTAATGCTAATCAATCACGCATCTCGATAGCATGATCTACATGTTCAACGTTTTAACCCACTTCTCCAGATAATAGAACTATCTATCTATGGCAATTGCTAACTGAAAGATTGCAATGCAAGAATCTAGAAGAGATGTTGAATGTGACAAAAATGGGGATTTGCAATTTAGCTCACTCTGAACAAACGACAGAGTCCATTCAGAGGTTCAGAACACTTGATCCTGCCAATGACAAAATTCAGAATAAAGCCATACCTCTTTCTCATTGTACATGGGGATCTGGACAAGAACCATGGGGAAGGCCGTGGAGCCAGCCTCCTCGTCCTGCACAATGGGGTCGCACTTGTACAGCCTCCTCGGCCGCCGCCGAAGCACCTTCATCACGGAGCTGACCATACCCAGGAACACCTTCTCCGTGAGCGCGATCACCGACAAGACCATGCATAGCACCACCGCGGCTCTAAGCGATGGCACGAGAAGCTGGACCCTGACCTGCCGCCATGCCTGGAACAACTGCTCCAGGACGGCGGCCACCGTGGGGGAGAAGAAAAGCAGATCATCCGCACGCGTGAAAGCATCGCCGACGGCGCCCAACGCGTGGCCACCTGCATCGGCGTTCGTGCCCGAATGAGGATGGAGAAATTATGACACTAGTCCTCTGATCAGAAGGAAGAAATGGAATGCGCTCGTTCTGTACCTTGCATGGCTCTGCTGCCGTGGGAGATGGGGCAGTTCGGCTGTTCAGGTACCTACTTGAGGAGGTAAGAGTGGTGGTGGACTGGTGGTTAAGACATGGACGTCCGTCCGTGGGGGAAATGTGCAGTGTTACTAGCTCCATTTGACCTTACGTTTTGGATGTACATGGGCATTTCAGATCTAGGATAGACTCTGGTTCTGAATAGCACGTTCTATCCACTGCAATTAGCAGATATTTATGCAGGCTACCGCGTAAGGTTGTTTTATCAGCGCAAACAACGTATGTTTGTGGTGACTTTGTGCGGGCTCTACGTGATCACAGTCTAATGTAGTATATATTTGATTGATCCCTACTGTTTTCCCTTCACCAAAAAAAGA
Source organism: Hsuehochloa calcarea (assembly GCA_036346395.1). NCBI lineage: Eukaryota > Viridiplantae > Streptophyta > Magnoliopsida > Poales > Poaceae > Hsuehochloa > Hsuehochloa calcarea. The sequence continues at coordinate 62,720,395 of CM070596.1, forward strand.
GAGAAGTAGATAGATGCGGTTTTTTTCTTAACACGTTGCCATGTGGGCCCTGCAGGATATGCCCTTTTTTTTTGTTGTTTTTGGAGGCTGTAGTCAATTTATGTAGGCAATAAACCGCATCCGACGCGGTTGTATGACTTATGTCCCATGCTCGTGCATGCTAGTTATTAGCCAGGCTATAGGACCTACTTGCATATGACAGCCTGTAGGATCTACGTAGGAGCAGTTTAGGCGATGTTCGCATCAACGTGTTTGGTACACCAATTAATTGTAGGAATACAAAGATACTCTTCACTCAGCTAGCAGCCGCAGTGAGAGAGACGCCTGGCGCTGTGTTTTTCTATGTGGATCTTGGATGGCAATTGTTGGAACGTGGTCAGTGATAGTTGCGCGCGAATCACGGTAATTGTTTAACGAAGTTTCTATTTTTTTTTACCACCGTCCCAAATAGCAACTCAACCAGATTGCCATCGTAGAGTCGGTAGAAGGAAAGATAAGATACAGAACATGATTAACATCCAACACTGAACTTTCCTGGGACCTGCGGGTTTCACTCCCAGCTTGCAACTTCGCCAGTTGCCCATTTTTCAGCACAACGCACACCTCCTCGCCTCCAACTGAGTAATTCACATTCTCTCAAAAAAGAAGAAGAAAAAAAACACACCCCCCCTCACAGTTCACTTCCACCGGCGCTCCTCCTACCGCCCGGTGGCATCGCATGCCCGTTCGTCCGACGCGCTAGCGATCGTCAGACGCAAAGCGCCGGCACATCAGGCCGGAGTAAGAGCCACCCCAAAAACGCGCGTCCCGTGCAGGATCTAGAGGCATCAGCATCACCACTGGTACTTGGCCTTGACGAGGACGTCCTCGTAGAGCTGGGCGGCGTGGTCCCAGCTGAGGTCCTGGCACATGCCGCGCTCTTGCAGGCCCCTCCAGCTCTCCTTGTAGTTGCGGTACGTGTTGAGGCAGTGCCCGAGCGCCTCGATCATCCTGTTGGCCTCCGGGCGGTCGAACGTCCACCCCAGCCCGGTCTCACCGAACGGGTCGAACGGCGCCACCGTGTCCCGGAGCCCGCCGACGGAGTGCACCACGGGCACGGTCCCGTACGCCATGGCGTACAGCTGGTTCAGCCCGCACGGCTCGAACCGCGACGGCATCAGGACGACGTCGGCGCTCGCCGTGATCCGGTGCGCCATCTGCACCGAGAACCCCACCCACGTGCGCACCTTGTCGTTGTGCTCCGACTCGAACCTCCGCAGCATGTCCTCCAGGTCGGGACGCCCCGTGCCCAGCATCACCAGCTGCACGTCCTGCCCGGCGATCCACGGCATCGCGTCAGCGATGATGTCCACGCCCTTCTGGTGGTCCAGACGCCCAATGAACCCTATGATCGGCACGTCGTCGCGGATCTGCAGTCCCAACTGCTGCTGCAGTGCCGCCTTGCACTGCCGCTTGCCGGTGTCCAGCGTCTCGAGGGTGTAGTTGCTGTAGCCGTCGGACTGCAGGTGCACGTCCACCTCGGGGTTCCATTCACCCATGTCAATACCGTTCACGATGCCGTGCAGCTTCCAGTCGTTGTGGTTTATTATCTCGTGGAGACCCCAGCTACCATCCATCGTCTTCAGCTCCCACAGGTAGCCATGGCTGACTGTGACCACCCGGTCTGCCATCTTCAGGCCAGCAGCGAAAACGTTGCTGTGCTCGCCACCGACGGGGTCGTACAGTTTGAAGTGATCGATGTAGTGCTCAGGCAAGCCCATGTTGAAGAAGTCATCTACAGGGCTACGACCCTGCAAAGGCAAACATTTAGCATCAAGGTTTGGCACTGGGTTATCATGTTGCAAAATAAAGCTGACTCACATGAGCAAAAGCAATCATACAATGAAGCAATGTCTGAAGAGCATCATTGTTCATTAGCTCTCAAGAAGCAATACTACTCACCTATTCATTTTCATAAAGAACTATTTGATGTGCAAAAGTAAATAAACATATTGTATATCAAGGAAAAAAACGTGTTTCCATATTATACGGTGACATAACTGATACTCCTAACACTGCATACTGCTATGCAGTTCTTTTCCCGAATTTTAAGTTTCATCTGAATATCAGATCACTAGTCAATTGTTGGAAAGTAAGGCAATTTTGCAGATTGAGTAAACCATTACTGCTGATTGGTTGCTAAGTCTAAAAATCTTACATCACAAACACTTATGGAGAAAAAAATCAACGACAGTATAAGGGCAGCTGATTTCAAAATAGAATGTACACTAATAGCTCAACTAGTATTAAAGGAAAAAAGGGGGCAGGCAAAGATTAAGGTGCAAAACCTGATGGGCAATGTTGTGTATCACGAGAACAGAACGAGTATACTGCATCAGACCATTGTCTCGATAATACGCCTTTAGATAAACAGGTAGAAGGGCAGTATGCCAATCATTTGCAATGAAGACTAAATTGCCATCGCCATAGACGGTACCACCACATGGAGCGTACCAAGGAACCTGCAAATGTTTGGTTGTTAGTCATTTGCATATGTGCATAATAAAATTTGAAGAAAACTTAATGGCTGCTGGTTCATCCATCCTATAATACTAAACAGACATGAAAACTAGCTTGAGCTGTCCTTGTGTTTGTTATGACTTATGACAAGCTAATCAATAAGGTGCACAGACAGTTTGCTGCAAGAAATTCAGATGGAATTGTGAGCCTGCTGCAGGAAAATATATTGATTCAAGACCAGCTGGTAAACTACATCTTGCATGAGTTTGTCAGTCCAGATAAAACAGACTTTTCCAACATTAGAATGAATTTTTACAGTTAATTTGTGCTTCTCATTGAGATGTAATTAGTTACTGATGTAAAAAAAAATCCAAATTGGTTATTTGTGAATTGCTTATACATCTAGTAGTATAATTCGGGAAGTACCTCAACAGCAGCCTTACAGAACAATATCATGCGCTTCAAAACATCCTGCCAACAGACGACAGAAATGTACAAATATTATTTACATGAACATTAAGAGGAATTCAGTTTGATTTTGTAAGGCCAACGAAGCTCTAGGAAATAGAGACCTACCGATCTTTCTCCTCCATAAATATCATTGTGACGGTGCCGGAAGGGAGGGGCCTCTATGAACACAAAATCAACTCCATCGATATAAGCATGAAAATAATTCACTTCAGAATCCTGCAAGCCAGAAGAAAATCCAATTCAGTCATAGCTCTTTTAAGCTTTTAATTTCATATTGCAGACTGTGTCTACATTATTTAAATTTTACATACCTGTCCGGCTACCCTGTAGCGTCTGCGGACACCTAGATCACGGGCTTCTGCGTACTCTCCATACCTTGGTATCACGACCTAAAATTGAAAGAAATAAATGCACTACTTTTCAAACCAAGTCACCAAACTCACCATTGTGGTATATCCTATATTCAAATTTAGGCAGCCTTTCTAGAAGAAAGCGTCGCCTTAAGCAATGTCGATTGTCATCTCATCCATGTCAGACATGTTAAATCAAACAGGAAGGAACATGTCACGACCAGGTCCGTTGTCCCGACCATATCCACGACCAGGTCTACGACTAGGTCTTAGCCGAAGGATGTAGTCATACAGGGCAGCTCGACTACGAAGAAAGTAGCGATAGGAAACAGGTGGCCGGACAGCAAGAGGATTACGACGGCGAGGAGGCGCCGTCGTGAGCTCTCACGGTGCCCGCAGGCGCAGGAAGAAGCAAGGTGAGTTTCTGCTTAATCTTTGCTTGCCCTTCTATTCAATATCATTTCCCTTTAATAGGGATTACATCTTAAAGATAGAAACTTATCTAAGGAAAGACAACTAAGAGATTGATTCAATCTCTTCACAATATCCTAATTGAAGAATCCTAATCTAATAGGCAAGCCAACTAACCCTGAAGGGGGAGTCGGCAGTTTATCTAAGGAAAGACATTTGGAAAGCAACTAAGAGATTGATTCAATCTCTTCACAATATCCTAATTGAAGAATCCTAATCTAATGAGCAAGCCAACTAACCCTGAAGGGGGAGTCGGCAGCATAGCTGCCGCCCAAACCAACTAACTTGGAATGGCCGGCAATTACGCTGCCGCATTTTCCTGTTATGTCGCTCCATCTCCTTGTTCATGGACGTGTCGCGGACTGGCCAGGCGATTATAGTGAATCCCCACCATAACATCTCTCCGTCCTTCTGAGCTTGTACTCGCCCTCGAGTGAAAGTCGAAACAACGACGACTTCCGGCCTCTTCCCATGTAGCTTCAGAGTCGGGTAACCCTTGCCAGGCGATAAGCACCTGCCAAATACCCCGATGAAGACGTCCTCGAATAGCTTTAGCCGGTGTAGGAAGTGCACGGCCATGAGACCAACATGAAACACATTATGAATACGTGTTCCAGGTGGTAACTGTAAGCAATATGCGACGTTTCCAATGCGCTCTAATATTTGATATGGCCCAAAAAAACGCGGACTGAGTTTGTGACGAGCTTGACTTGATAACGACAGGGCTTGACGATGTGAAAGCCGAAGCCAAACCCAATAGGCAACCTGATAATGAACTTCCCGATGATGTGCATCATAATATTGTTTCACATAGTCTTGCGCTTGGAGCAGTCGATCTCTAATATCAGCCAAAAAAACATCATGGTCAAACAAGGCTTGATCCACCGCGGGAGAACTGCTATCTCCACGTTCATAAGAACGTAACGCTGGAGGATCCTTGCCATACACCACACAGAATGGTGTAGTTTTGAGAGCGGAATGGAACGAGGTATTATAACAAAACTCAGCCCATGGAAACCATCAAAGCCACTATTTTGGCCTGTTGCTAGTGAGACATCGTAAGTACATGGCGATGACTTTGTTCGCTGCCTCAGTCTGTCCATCAGATTGAGGATGGTACACGGTGCTCAAATTCAAGCGCACGCCGCTAAGGAAAATAACTCCTTCCAAAAAGTACTTGTGAACACCACGTCGTGATTGCTGACAATAGAACTAGGGATACCATGAAGGCGCACAATCTCCCCAAAGAAGGCCTGACTGACTGTAACCGCCGTGTAAGGATGCGCAAGAGGGATAAAATGCGCATATTTAGAGAACAGATCCACGACCGAGAGAATAACTGACTTGCCCTGAACGCGTGGTAAACCTTCCACGAAATCCATGGAAATATCTTCCTAAATAACAGTGGGCACCTCCAATGGTTGCAATAAGCTGACCGGGTGGAGATGTTCGGTTTTGTTACGTTGACATACCTGACAATCACGTATAAATTCTTGTATGAGCTGGCGAGCACGGTGAACGTGAAAATTAGCCTGCAAGCGGTGCAAAGTCTTCTGAACTCCCTCATGTCCTTTCTCATGAACGTACAATAAGATAGATGGTATAATCGGGGAAGTAACTGGAATGTAAATTTTCTTGTTGAATAACAGCAACCCATCAGCAATAGTCCATGGTGGTCCTCATTGCCCAGCAAGCACTTCATCCCGAAGGGCCACGATGGTCGGATCTACTTCCGTGATAGCTTGGATGTCATCAAACAATGAAAATCGTGGCGAAGTCAAAGCATACAAGGCCCCTACTGCCTTGGCATCCCAACGCGAGAAGGCGTCGGCCACAGTATTAAGTTGGCTCGACCAATACTCCACCGAAAAATCATGACCCATTAATTTGCTCACCCACTGATGTTGCGGTATAGTTGACAGACGCTGATCCAATAGGAACTTGAGAGAGTAATGATCTCTACGGACAAGGAAAGAACGCCCCCATAAGTACGGACGCCAATGTCGAACCGCCTGAACTAGCCCAATTAGCTCGTGCTCATATGCCACTAATTTAGCATGCCAAGGCGCGATGGCGCGGCTGAAAAAAGCTATCGGTCCGCCTCCTTGATAAAGTACAGGACCAAACCCCGATCCAGACGCATAGCACTCTACAATGAACGGTTTAGTGAAAACGGAAAGTTGCAACACCGGAGCGGTAGCCAAAGCTTGCTTGAGAGCTTGAAAAGCGAGGCTAACCTCATTAGACCATCTGAAAGCCTCCTTCAGGAGTCGGGTTAACGGAATATCTATTGCTCCATAATCCTTGATGAAGCGGCGATAATACCCCACCAGCCCAAGGAAAGCACGAACCGCCCGTACGGACTTAGGTGTCAGCTAATCTTCAACTGCCACCACCTTTTGTCGATCCATCTCAACACTGTCTGCCGAGATGACGTGCCCAAGATAAGACACGGTCTTAGCTCCTAAAATACACTTGGTTCTTTTGAGGACGAGATGGTGATGTTGGAGCGCTTTGAAAACCATACGCACATAGCGCAAGCGCTCGGACCACGATAAGCTGCAAATCAAAATATCGTCAAAAAACACAAGCACGAACCTCCGAAGATAGGGATAAAGGATTTCATTCATCAATGCTTGGAATATCACTAGAGCATAGTGAGGCCGAACGACATTATCAGGAACCCGTAGTGGCTTTGGTGTGTACGGAAAGCTGTCTTCTTCACATCATTAGGATGAATGCAGACTTAATGATAACCGGAACGAAGGTCTAGCTTAGTAAAAAAATGTGCTCCCCTGAGTTCATCCAGCAACTCTTCCACCACTAGAATTGGGAACTTATCTTTCATGGTCTTTTCATTAAGCGCCCAGTAATCCACACAGAATCTCCACGAATTATCCTGTTTCTTGACCAATAGTACAGGAGTAAACTTCCTGCCGCAATTGAAGCAAAGCCCTTGACGCTTCCGATCCGCCATCTGTTCTGGCGTGAGAACGCGACGAAATCGCGCTTTGGATCGCTCCGTGCGGTTGCCTCCTACCAAGATTCGGGAACCACGGGTATGGGGCGCCGATGCCTCGCCTGCGAAAGCAGCCACGCGCCGGCCGCAGGTGCGCCGCTTCCGCCGCCAACTCGGCCATGATGGTGGCGCGACGCTCGTAAGCCCATGCGAGGCTCATAGCCGCATCCATTGTTCGTGGCGCTTGTAGGTTGACGTCAATGCTGAGCGGTTTTTGAAGTCCAGCGGTGAACAACTGGATCTGTTGTTCGGGTATAAGGGGACCAACCCGGCTGAGGCGTGTCAGGAACTGGTCGATATAATCGTCAATAGTCCCCGTACGCTTGAGTTGCACTAACTCTCCCAGGGGATTATGCCGCAACGGTGGTCCGAAGCGTACGTTTACAAGGTCTGTGAAACGACGCCACGACGTCATCCCTTCCTCATGCTCAAGCCGACAGAACCACATCTGGGCACTACCGGTTAGGTGGTATGATGCTAGCCACACCTTCTCTTCCTCCATGGTTCGTTAGTTGCGGAAGAATTGTTCGCAACGACCCAAGGCAGCGGATCGTCCTTGCCGTCGAATGTGGGAAAGTCAAGCTTATAGAAGCAGGGAACCCCGACGTGCACGGTGCGCGCGGGCGGTAGCAAGTTCTCGCCCGCACCGGGCAACAGGTTGCCGCGGCGCCGCGTTCGCGCAACCCGGGTTTCCGTCGCTGGTCTTGATCATCTCTACGTGCGCCAATCGTGTGGTATGGCCTTCAAGTCGGTTGTTGATGGTGGCGAGCTGAGCGTCGTGGTTGTCTATCGTCAGGAGCATGGCATCGAACCAAGCGATGAGCTAAGCAAACATCGCAGCTGTGTTCGAAGCGTCGAAACCGCCGTTGCTTGACATGGTCGATGCAATGGTAGGCTCTGATACCAAGTTGTCATAACCAGGTCCATGATCAGGTCCGTTGTCACGACTCGCATCCACGACTGTGTCTTGGCCAAGGTTGTAGTCTTGCAGATGCCTCTACCGCGAAGAAAGTAGCGATGGGAAACGGGTGGCCGGATAACAAGAGGATGACGACGGCGAGGAGGCGCCGTCGTGAGCTCTCACAACGCCAGCAGGCACAGGAAGAAACAAGTTAAGTTTCTGCTTAATCTTTGCTTGCCCTTCTATTCAATATCCTTACCCTTTAATAGGGATTATATCTTAAATAAAGAAACTTATCTACGGAAAAATAGATTTGGAAAGCAACTAAGAGATTGAATCTCTTCACAATTCCTAATTGAAGAATCCTAATCTAATGGGTAAGCCAACTAACCCTAAAGGGGGAGGTGGCAGCTATAAGACAGATTTGGAAAGCAACTAAGAGATTGATTCAATCTCTTCACAATATCCTAATTGAAGAATCCCAATCTAATGGGCAAGCCAACTAACCCTGAAGAGGGAGGCGGCAGCCAACTAACTTGGAACGGTCGGTAGTTATACTGCCACACCTTCACCTGCCACATTTTCCTTTTGCGTCGCTCTATCTCCTTGTATATGGACGTGTCGCGGCCTGGCCTGACGATTATAGTAAATCCTCACCATAACAGAACACATCTCTTATATATAGCATTTCTTCTTTTTTTAAAAATAGCATTTCTTTGTCCCCTCCCATTTTATATGGAACTGTATTAGAACACTACAAAGAATCAAGGTTACAATATGAGTTTTTCTTTCATGTTGCACACCAATGAAAAGAACAACAATTCTGAAGTGTTACTCTACCAAGAGGTGCATAACAACTGAAGTAGCATGCTTACTTCTTATAGTCATAGACATCACAATTTGGTTAGCTGTTATTGTTAAGGGTATTTGTGGTATTCTACTCCTAGTCTAGGGTTTACTCTGGTATGCGTCCTTGTACTATATATTACCCCTTGGGTTATTGCAATATAACTAACTCTTCACATTTGCACTCTCCCTCTCTTTCTAACATGGCATCAAAGCGGATTCCGAAATCCTAACCGCTACCCACTCATCTTCCATTGTCGCTACCCCCGGGAGGAGCAATCTCCACTCCCAGGGGCGGCCTCCTCCTAGTTGTAGCATATTTCCTTTAGTAGAAGCAGCAGGATAGTAAGCATCATCTTTCATCACCATGCCTCGAGTGGTAGCACCGTGGTCAAGCAACAACATCGTGCTGCCCTTCTTCCCCACGGGCTCCTTCGAGTGCATCGAGGACAACGTCGCTACGTTGCTACCACCTTCACGCTCGCGCGCGGGAGCCTCGAGCCTCTGGAGTTCACCATCGGCCATATCCAACATCCTCGCCGCCCTCCACGTCGTCTCCGCCACGGACGTGTCAGGATTTATAAGCTATCGGCAGGAATCACTCACAGAGAGGAAATAGGATGGGAAATAGTTAAGAAACATAGGTGAGAATTGGGAGAACAATAGATGAGGCAGCTAGGGTTTGCTTTTCGCAATAAAATCCATAATAATCCTTACAAAGACTCCAGCTGGCTTATATAGTGCATCAGCTATAATTCGCATTAAGCTAACTGTGCTTAAGCTACAAGGACATAACGAGCAACAGTGATTAGTGCGGCAAGCGACAACGTTTACTTCTTGCAACTATGGGCGTTAGATCTTTGTAACTCCTCACTAGCAACATTAGGCGCGTCCCTTGCATACTGCTTCGGTTGAAGGAAGTCGGCGTTGTTTTCTCTGAGTCTTCAAACTTCACATCGATACTCAGTTCCTTCAACTCCTGACATTCACCCCTTTCTTTAGAACATTCTTGTCTCAAGAATGGAATTCTGGGAAGTTCCTCAAGATGAAATCAACGTCCTTCCACGTAGCAGCTTCTATGGGTAGGTTAGTCCAGTGAATTAACCACTGTATCACTGGTTCATTGTTTCTAGGTACCATTCTTCTCTCCAAAATTGATGCAGGATACACTTTCACATTTCGCTCACTATCAACCAGAGGAAGCTCAGGCCTTGGAATTACCTTTGGCCTAATATGCTTCTTGAGTTGGCTTATGTGAAATACTGAATGCAGTTGACAACCATTAGGCAGTAGTAATCTATAAGCAACTTTACCAATCTTTTCTAGAACTCTGAATGGACCATAAAACTTTGGATACAGTTTCAGGGACCTGTGTAAGCTGAGAGGTATGTTTGTAGGGTTGAATCTTGAGATAAACCATATCTCCTGCCTCAAATTCCCTCTCTTTTTTTTTCTTCTTGTTAGCATACTTGCAAATCCTTTCTTGGGCCTTGTTCAAGTTCACCTTGATAACTTGAGATGATAGCTGTCTCCTTTGCAACACTCACCTAACCTCATTGGGTGAATCTGGCAAGATGACTTCGGTAAACATAGGGGGAGGAAAACCATAAAGTGTCTGCAAAGGAGTCACCTCCAAGTTAGTACGGTAGCTAGTGTTATATCACCATTCAACCAAAGTTAATCAATTCTTCCACTTCTTAGGACTAGCAAAGGTCATACATCTAAGATAACATTCCAAACACCGATTGACTCTTTGTTTGCCCATCTATTTGGTGGTGGTATGTGGTGCTAAACCTCAATTTAACTCCCAATGACTCGAATAGTTCCTGCCAAAAGTGACGGGTAAAAATCCTATCTCTGTCAGACACAATTAGAGCAGGTAATCTATGCAACTTATTCTTATAAACATTGTACAGGAAATCATGGGCCACTTGTTGCACAATAAAAGGGTGGCTCATTGCAATGAAGTGTGAGTACTTAGTAAATCTATCTACAATCTATCTACAACCACTAGTATCACCTCTTTTCCTTCAGACATTGGCAGGCCTTCAATGAAGTCTATCGAGATATGAGTTCAAGCCCTATCAGGAACTGGCAGTGGTTGTAATAAACCTGGGTAAGGTGTATGTTCAGGCTTGTTCTTTTGGGACACTCCTTGACAAATTTAGTGACAGCTTGCTTCATGTCAATCCAATGAAAAAGGAGTTTAATTCTTTGATATGTAGCTCTTTCACCAGAATGACCCCCCTAAGGCTGAATCATGACAAGACATAATCAATTGTTGTCTCAACTCAGAATTGGCTCCTACTACTACTATGTTCTTGCACCACAATACCCCCTCCTTTTAATGTATAATTGAGTTCAGCCTGGGAATCTATACTCATTCTGGTAATCAATTCATTGTAGTATTCATCTTGTTCATAACCCTGTAAGAATTTTGTGATCCATACTGGTGCAACAGCCGAAATGGCACCCAAATGTTCCGTCTTACCAACTTTGGATAAAGCATCTGCTACCTTGTTTTCTCTCCCTCTTTTGTACTCAACCTTATAGTCATAGCCCAACTACTTTACCAATAGCTTGTGTTGAATTCCTTCTGTCAATTTCTGCTATTGAATATACCTCAAACTCTGCTGATCTGTCCTAAATATCAGTTTAGATCTAACAAAATAGTGCTTCCACTTTTTAAGTGCTTCAATGATATCCAGAGCCTCTGTCATAAGTTGAAAAAGCTGCCGCTTTTGGTCCTAGAGCCTTGCTCATAAATGCAATGGGTTTATGATTTTGCATCAAAACTGCCCCAATTCCATAACCACTAGCATCAACCTCTATAATGAAATGTTGGCTATGGTCAGGTAAGGCAAGCACAGGAGCCTTGGTCATTACTTCCTTCAGTCTGAGAAATGTTGAATTTTGTGATTCTTTCCACAAAAGCATTCTTCTTGAGAGCTTCAAATAAAGGTTTTCAGATCACTCCATAATCCTGTATGAACCTTCTGTAATAACCAGTGAAACCTAAAAAGCTTCTGATCTAAGTTACACTTTGAGGTGTTGGCCAATGTATTATTGCCTCTACCTTAGCAGGATCAGTGGCTACTCCCTCCCCACTGATAATGTGGCCTAGGTATTCAATTTGCTTTTGACCAAAGGCACATTTACTAATCTTTGCAAACAGATTATGTTTTATGAGAACTTCTAATACCTAGGATAAGTGTTGTCCATGCTCCTCTAGAGATTTGCTATACACCAAAATATCATTGAAGAAGACCAATGCAAACTTCCTCAGGAATTGGGCTAGGATACCATTCATCAAAGCTTGAAAGGTTGCAGGAGCATTAGTTAGCCCAAATGGTATAACAATGAACTCATTGTGTCCCAAATGAGTGCTAAAAGCAGTCTTCATCACATCATCTTTATTCATTCTAACTTGATGATAACCAAACCTCAAGTTAATTTTTGAGAATACACAAGCTCCATGAAGTTCATCCAATAGATCTTCTATGACAGGGATTGGATACTTGTTTTTGATGGTGTTAGAATTGAGTTATCTGTAGTCCACACACATTCTCCATATCCCATCCTTCTTCAACAATATGGCAGAAAAGGAGTACTGGCTGACACTAGGCCTAATAGTGTTTGAGTTCAGCAGTTGTTCAATAATCCCATCCATAGCATTCTTTTGATGATAGGGCAACCTGTAAGGTCTTTGGTTCACAGGTTTTTCTTTGGTCTTTAAAGGAATGATATGATTAGAGCTTCTAGCAGGAGGTAGTTCAGTGGGCTCCTCAAAGACTTTCTTGAATCTCTGTAGTATGGGTGCAATACTACTGAGAAAGGGTATTGATTTCTGCTGTTCAGGTCTGGTCTCACAAGCATATACCATTGCCCCTATGACCCCCTTTTCCATTAGTTTCTGAAGTTTCTCTACTGGTACAATGCAATTTGATGCAGAAAAAGTCTCATCTTTAAAGGTGACCCTAAGCTGCCCTTGATGGGTTATACACAATTCCCTGGTCTTGAGGTTGAGACTAATAGGATTGTGTGTAGATCCAATCGGCCCCAATATGAAATCGTATCCCTTTCAGTCTAGAATTCTAAAGGTATATGAGAATTTACTGCCCTGTATAATATATTTGCAATCTTTGCACTTAGCTTTGCTCCACAAAGCTTCACCATTTGCCACTACAATCCTCACTGCTGGATTGTTTTGGATTTGACAATTAGCCTTAATGGCCATTTCAGTGTCAATGAAGGTAGCACTAATACCACTGTCCACTAATGCATCCCCACTGATTTTGCCCATGTGAACTGAAAGTGTGAATGTTTGATTCATTGAGCTAGTGCCTTAAACATGTACAAATAGTTGGAAGGGAGAATCCTTCTCTTCTTGTGCTTCCTCCTCCATTTGTTCAGTTTCAGGCGGGTTATCCTCCTGTGCACCACTTCCATTTTCCTCCACCTTGAGTCACCATAGCTCTCACTTGTTTATTCATTTTGCACTCTTTTTTATAGCCTGGGTACCACTTCTCATTACACCTGAAACATTTGCCCTTATTCCTTTGAGTACTAGTTGCAGCCATATTCTTACTCCCCTTCTGCTCAGGACCATTAGTTTTCTGATAAGTCCCACTTCTGTTACTAGACCAATTCTGGTTACCTTTGAAATTCCCTTTGTAAGCACTAGGCTCTAACTTCTTGAATGGATTTGACTGTTCTAGTCTCTTGGCTACCCAATATGCATATATCAATGTCAAATGATTTTGCAGCTGAGAATGACTCTGAATATACTCCTTTAGTCCTGCAATGAAACTTCTTATGTAATACTCCTCTGGTAGATAAGGGTTCTCTCCTTACTAAAGCCATTACTTCCTCAAATTTGTCAATGTAACTTGACATAGTTGTTTGATGTTTAGCAGAATGGAATGAAGCTACTACATCATATAGACTGATTGATCAGCAAATCTCTTCCCAATCACTATACAAAATAGATGCCAGGACAGGTTGTCCACATTGATACCCGAGCCTATCCACCAGATCTCAGCTCTTTCCACCATAAACACTGCAATCTCAACAATCTGGTTCAGGGGTACTCTAGTTGTCTCAAAGTATTTGTTAGCCTTCTTAATCCAAGCATCGATATTATCTCCATTCAACTCAGGAAAATTCAGCTTTGGACCTCGGGCAAGTCCTGTGGTTGTAGCTTTCCTGATGATTTCCTCAATTCCCATTGTGTCCACTGTGTTCCTTCATCTCAAGGTGAGCATAGTCATTAAATGTAGGAAAAGTAATCACTCTAGTAGCCCATGTGTGTTCTCCTGAAACTGCTGGTATTGGACAATGCACAGTACCAAATTGCAGGTTGTAACCTTGACTACCTGTGTGTACTGGTTGAGGCAGTAATGGTGGGACTTGTGTATCATAAGTACAAGGAATAACTGAGAGTTCATCACCCTTCCGAGACTGAACTACTACGAGTGTTCATGGTTTCTGTGATCTGAGCATTATAGTGTGTTGTGGCATGTTGAACTAGGTTTGTACTAACCCCACTAGTTTGAATGAATAACCCAAAAGATCTAGCTACACTAGCTCGTGAAGAGGTAGCTAGGGGAGGTGAAGGGTGGTGTTCATAGTTACCTCTGTAACTCGAGAATCGATCTGAAGGCTCCCTGCTATCCAGAGTCTTCTAGGTAGCTTGAACAACCAAAGCATTAACAACCAGCGTCAATTGCTCCATCTGCTTGTTGTGTTTCTCCATCTGTTGGTTGTGCTCGACTTGCCCCTTTCTGATCGATCTACACTCCTCTTGACTTCTTCCAGCTCCACACTGGTAGCATAAGGTTGGCTTCTTCCCTCAACTTCATCATCTTTTCCATGTTTAGCCATCTTCAGAATTCACATATCGAACCAGGGATTTTACTCAAGGAAACAATGAGTTTCCCAACCCAACAGATTTATGATTTCTTCCCACTACCCCTCAAATCCACTCTAGAACAACCTTAACTCCGTAATTTTACAGGAAACAAGTTCTCAAACCCTTGTTAGGATCGCCAAGGTCAAATATGAGGCCAAGATCGCGCTAACACCAATTTGTCGATTTATAAGCTACCAAGAGGAATCTATCAATCGAGAGGAAATATGATGGGGAATGGTTGAGAAACATTGATGAGAATCAGGAGAACATAGATGAGGCGGCTAGGGTTTGCTTTTCGCAATAAAATCCATAATAATCCTAACAAAGACTCTAGCTGGCTTATATAGTGCATCAGCTGTAATTCACATTAAGCTAATTGTTCTTAAGCTACAAGGACATGACGAGCAATGATGATTAGCGTGCAAGCAACAACATTTACCTCTTGCAATAGCGAGTATTAGATCTTCAAACTCCTCGCCGCAACATCGAGCGCCCACGCGCATCGCCTCTGAAGGAAGTTGGTGTCATTTTATCTGAGTTTTCAGACTTCACTTCGATACTCGGTTCCTTCAGCTCCTGACATTCGCCGGCGCCACCCCCACCGCTGCCCATCTCCTCTATCCTGCCGGATCCGACCACACCGCCGATCGCCGCCACACCCCTCGGGCACCGCCATTGCTTCGCCGGATCCGACATCGCCGCCTCTCAAGACCACTGGATACTGGCCGTTGCCCTCACGCCCCTCGAGGTGCCTCGCCGGATCCGACCGACGCCGCTTCTGCAGCACCGCAGCATCCCCCGGATCCATGTTGCCCTCGCCATCATTATTGGCCACTCCATCCTCGTCGCCGACGTTGCTAGCACTTGCTCTGGTTTGCTCTGCTCGTGCGGTCCGTCCACGCCATTCTCCGAGCACCTCGACCGCGATCGTCGTCTTCTTCCGACCGATCCACGGATCTAGCCCAAGCCACCCCATCGTGCCTGGCCGCTGGTCGCCGCCGACCTCTGAAGCTTGCCTTTGCCGTTGCTGGTCCTTCACGCCACTAGCCCCCGATTCCTTGTCGTCGGACAGTGGGAGAGGGGAGTTGGTGGAGATTGAGGAGAGAGAGGGGAGTCGCTAGTATGTGCTGCTCCTTTGAGTTATTTTCCTTTGATTCTATCCAAGTCCGTAACACTATCTTTGAGTTCATCTAAGCTGTGCAAGTCCACAAATTCCTTGTCTGTCAACCGATTGCTTCCTAGCCCACTCCTTCCCCTTCGCATGGCAACAACTACCGCTCTTCTCTTTGAGCCGTTGCAGATCGTAGAAGTCATTATGATGTCGCCGCTTCACTTTGAGTAGCCGCCCCAAGCTTCTAAGGCTGTCACGTTTCTTTTGTGTTGCGTCTCCGCTGCGCTTCTTGTACACTGCGTCATCGCCGACTCAGGCTTCGATTTGCGCCGCCATACTTCTATATATTTCTCTTCGGCTTGATTTAACAACTCTCTCAATTCCTGTCGATTTTATCATCTTCTTTGTCGTGTTGCCGCAGTCGACTTTGCTCCCTCTTGCCTCTACCTTCACCGCCCCTGCACATTATGCTTTATGGGCTATCTCACGATCCTGGATAGGAGATCTTCCGATACTCAACATATTTTCCAAGAGTTGCACGCTACGACAAATTACGAAGACTAGGACTTTAAAATTTTCCTATTTTAGTGTCAACCTTTTCAAATACAATACTATTGCATATGCCTTGCATTTAAGAGGGTGTTAAGGGTATTTGTGGTATTCCTCTCCTAGTCTAAGATTTACTCTTTTATTTGTTCTTGTACTATATATTGCCCCTTAGATTGTTGCAATATAACTCTTCACATTTGCACTCTCCCTCTCCTTCTAACAGTTATTTCATCAACTTATCCACTTAGTAAATATTTTCTTTTCTTTTACAACGACGGACCAAAGAGAAAAGGCAAAGGAGTGAGTACCATAACACGATGTCCTCTTCTTGCCAGAGCCTTGGGCAAAGCACCCACAACATCTCCAAGACCACCTATACATGATATCAATCGTTAGAGCAAACAATGCCACAACCTAGTACATGGTAAGTCTGATTGATGCCCAAAAAGAACAAAAAAAAGGCAAGTCTAATTGCTCACTTTAAGTATGCATACCTGTTTTACAGAAAGGAGAACATTCAGAAGCCACCACGATGATATTCATCACATTTGGCCCAGCCAAAGGACCAGATTCCCTGTTGTCACTATCATCCGCAGAACTTGCCGCTTCTGCATCTATACCGGCGTCAGCCTTAGCTTCCACCGGTTCAGCAACACCAACATCTTTCTTATCATCCAATGCAGCCTTCGATTCCGCAACTTGCGCATTGCTAACTGTTTCAGCCTTGGAGATAGGAGCTGATGGCTCGACTTTCGTTTTGGACACTGATGCAACAGATTTGCTACCACCGCTGCCAAGTGCCCCATTTTTCTTTGCAACGCTGCTATCTTGCTCCGGTGCAGATGTCACTGCTTTGGGTAACGAAACAGAATCCTTATTTTCAGCAGCCTGAATTAAAAAAGAACCAATCAGCGATTCAGCATCAGTAAAGCTAAGCAATGTAAACATACAAGTGTAATGTCACATATAAAGTACTACAAAGACGAAAAGAGAAACGCATGGCAAAAACTGCAACAACTGCGGTATCTGGACCAGTTAATTCCCCATTCTGACAAACAAACCATGCACAAATCTCGAATGACTTTTTTTAAATGAAATGATCCAAGCGTTAACTGATAAAAGTATCAACCTTGACCTTGCCGCCCTGCACAGCAACCCCCTTCGAGTTCCTCCCTGCCGCGGCCTTCGCTGCGCCCTCCTCACCAGCACCGCCCGCCACCGCCGCGGCGCACACCACCGCTCCATCCGGACCCAAACCCCGCCGCTCCCAATGCAACCGCATCCCCGCGCCCCCGTACGAGCGCAGAGCGCTGCTCACCCTGCTCCACCTGCGCCGAGGCGAGGAGGAGGAGGCCACGAGAAAGAGAAACGACGTCGACGAGGAAGCGATTGTCCACGACATGGGATCCGCCGCTCCTGCTTCTCCTCCCAGAATTCCGCGGGGGAATCGAGCAAGGCAAGGCACGGGACGTGGACGAGCCTGCGGCGCCGCGCGCGCACGGGGGAATTAAGCGGGGGCGGAAAGATCTGCGCTAGGTGTGGCTGGTGTTGCAGCCGCACGGGGTGGGGCCCGGGAGCTAGAGGCCAGAGACGGGCGAGCGTCCTGTGTGGAGTTCGGAATCCGAGAGGGGGGAGAGCGAGAGCGCGACGGGGAGGGAGATGACGACAAAAGGGGAGAGAAGGGAGGGAACGTCTCGGGTGTTTTCTAGATGGAACGTTGCTATTCCATCAAACCGCTGGACCAGTAAAATTGTCGGCCAGCAAAACGCCTTAAAAAATCAGGTAAATCATCCGTCCAACAGACTGACGGAGACTCACCCAGACTATCACCATAACCAGCCAATTCATGGCGGGAATCGCCAGCCTCCCAGGCCATCCACGTCCCCGCTTCACGTTTTTTTGGGCCAATCACGAGCAGGCGCGTCGTCCTCTTAGCTTTGTCTTTCCTAGTTTTTTTAGTTTTGGATTGCCGAGTGTCGGGCGGGATCCGGTTTCAGTGTTCGCGTAAAAACTCAAGTTTTTAGTTTGAGTCTCAGTTACTCTAGCACGGCATTGTCGAAAATGTTCAGAGTTTGAACTCATTTGTACTTTGTTAAAAATTTATAAAAATAGAAAAATAGAAAAGTTATATCACCAGATGCGGCACAAATTTGAATCACCAAGTGTTTTTTTTTCATTTCGGTCGTATTGTCGTTCTCTGTTCTTTGTTGTTTCTGTTTCTTCGACAGAAAGACAAAGAACTGCAGAATAGACGATTTTTTCAAAACTTTGTGCGTGTTTGTGAGTGTTTTGTTCCAACAGTTGGTATCAGAGCCCCTGGTGATGGCAGGAGATCAATCACCAAAGAAGGAGACACAATCACAAACACTGAAGATCGACGGCGAGACGACGTCGGCAGGAAAAACACTGACGAGAGGAATTGTAGTACCAATTCAGTATCCATTGCTCAACGATACGAATTATGGTCCGTGGAGTCAGAAGAAAAGAATTATCTTGCATTCTCTTGGCGTTTGGGCAGCAATCGAAGGCGGTGCGCTGGTGGAAGAGGAGAAGGATCAAGGCGTACTGGCGGTTATTTCCTAGGCTGTGCCAAATTCTGTAATGTTGGCAATTGCAGAGAAACACACAACAAAAGAAGTATGGGAGGCTATCCAAGAAATGCACGTTGGTGAAGGTCGAGTTTAAAAAAGCAAGAACTCAAATAATTGAAACGGTGTTTTGATTGTTTGATCATGGAAGATACTGAGAGTGTAAACGATTTTTCATAGAAACTGATAAGCACAGTTAGTGAAATCCGTTCGCTCGACACAAAAGTGAAAGAGTGTGTTGTTGTTGAAAAACTCTCTAGTGCAGTTCCTGATAAGTTTCTTCTGATCGTTGGCACAATCAAACAGTGAGGAGATGAGCCAACTATGACCCTATCAGAAGCGATAGGACGTCTCTCGGCGTATGAGGAGAATCTTAGAGGAAGATGCATTGAAATAAGCGATGGCAGTAGAGAGAAATTGCTGTTGACTCGAGGTCAATGGGAGTCATTGGCTGAAAAAGAAAAGAAGAGCTTCGATGGTGCTGGCAAAGGGATGAAAAGAGGCGGCTGGCGTGGCAGTGGTCGAGGTCCCGACCGTGGTCACAACGGTGGACGAGGTGACAACACCGACAAGAATCCATATAAGAAAACGGATAAGTCGAAGATTAAATGTTTTAATTGCGATGTCTATGGACATTATGCCTCGAAGTGTCGGCAACCAAGGAGGGAGCGATCAAATCTCGTGCAAAAGCAAGGAGATGAAGAACCCGCTCTGCTCATGGTTAATACATGCGAGGTTGTGCAGCTAACCGAAGTAACGACAAAGAAGGTTATGTTGAACGAAGAGAAAAACTTCCCTGAACTGAAGACAGACAATGAGAAGGTTAGTAATACTTGGTATTTAGGTACTGGAGCAAGTAATCATATGAAAGGTGAAAAGGGGAATTTTGTTGAAATTGATGAGATGATCTCGGGCTCTGTCAAGTTTGGGATGATTCAGTTGTGGAGATATGTGGGCAAGGAACTGTGTTGTTTCAGTGCAAAAATCAAGAACACAAGATGCTCACACATGTATACTTCATACCAAGGCTAGGGAGCAACATAATCAGTCTTGGTCAACTTGATGAAATCGGGTGTAAGATCACAGTTGAAGGTGGGAATCTATCAATCTTTGATTGTGATCGAAGATTACTGGCTAATGTACAATGCTCAATGGATAGACTTTATTTGCTCGAGCTAAGTGTGACACAATTGGTGTGTTTGTTGACAAAGACAACAAGTACAACTTGGAGGTGGCATGTGAGATATGGCCATCTGAATTTTCGTTATTTACAAAATCTGTCTCATTTGAATATGGTAGAAGGAATGCCGAAGATTCGACATGTCGAGCATGCTTGTGAGGGATGTCTTGTCGACAAACAACATGGAAGATCGTTTCCACAAATTTCTGTGTATCGAGCTAAAAACTTTCTTGAGCTAGTACATGGTGACTTGTGTGGTCAAAATTCACCGAAAATGCTGACAGGGAACAACTACTTTATGCTTATTGTCGATGACTATACTATTGTAACACCGCAGACCAACCTAAGCCTGGCATGCTACCACACTAGCATAACTACAAATTAAATAAAGACATTTCTTTCTAATTTTCAGCAGAATCTCATTTGAATTACTAACCATCCTAAAGTCCGCACAGTGAACAATAATAGTAAGCAATTATCCAAACGCACAGTTTAGAACATAATCATAAGAGTAACATCCATAATACGCTATCCAACTCCAACAGAAGTTATCCAAGACGTAAGGCGTAATGAAACAAATCTCAAGTAATTTATTCAAAATCTGAGTTATCGCTCAAATGGTTTATTCAGCGGAAAGTTTGTTTGTGCCAATGTGTGACCAAGCTTAATTCTACTCCCTCCCATGCATGCCAACCACAAACGAAGTATCTAAAAATACAACATCAGCAAGAGTGAGTCCAAGACTCAGCAAAGTACAATTAGTAAGACAATAACATATGCAACTGTAACCATCAACATCCATCCATAATTCTCAATAATAGACATGTCACATGCTTATGCGATGCAAACTGTTCAAATGCACTTTTCTTTCTCTCTTTGCATATACCTAAGATCAAGGAGTATGCATCCGTCGATACATACCCATGTCTGTACCTTCTAGCACAGGGACCACAGCCCATACTCCACAAGTATGGGGACCAAAAGCCCGTCATATTCATGACGAGGACCTCAATCAATGCTTGGTCACCACGTGACCAAGCCTCCAATATGATGGTATGATGCACATGTGCAGAACTTTAAATCATCATACAGAAATAAGAATTACTTGTACCTCTAGCATTCATAATCATTGACATTCATAGCATTCTAGCTTCTATGCACAGCGCAATATTCTCATAATGTAACAGCATGAACAATCGCTCATAAATAGTCTACCACTAACTGTACTTGCCTTTTTCCCGCTACAAGGCGTGAAGACGCAGGGATGGTGCCTCTACTCCGGAACTCCGCCTCCTACACAAGAATTGTGTTAACAATAAATACATTGAGAAAAAGAACTATGATTACGCCCCTCAACCCAAATCCTCGAGACCTAGGGCTCGAATAGAGGTTCTACCCAATTCCCCCCAGTCTAGCATAAAACTTCCCAATATAGCAGTACTAAAAATATCATAACTTTCACTACGAAACTCAAAACAGGGTGATCTTGGTCTCTCTGGAACCATGATAAAACCATCTACGAAAACCTAGTTGGGAAAGTCCCCTGATTCGACCTCCTACTAATTCTCGTGTTCAGGTAAAGTTTCTATCTCTGCAAGTATGACAGTCAGGAAACATCGGCGGTACAAATTCCATAACTTTTGATTGCCAACTCTAAAAATTGTGTTCTTTATCAACTTGGAAATATTAATGAATTATATACAACATTAATTTTGGGTGACCTTTTTGATTCAGCCTCTAAATAATTCATAATTGCCAGACAAGACAATCTGCCAATTCTCGTCAGCTCTCTTGGACAGTCACAGTTAAACTACCATAACTCCTAAACAGTAAGTCCAAATAAGGTGATCTCGGTGCCAAAAGAAATATAAGGACGAGACCTACAACTTTCTAACAGATGGCCAAGTCAGAAAACGCACGCAACCTACCCAAAATCGACGAGCAACGTCGCTGACTCAAACTGATCTATTACTGACAGCATCAAATTAAATCAAATAATCTACCGAACTATCAGGGATCGAGGTTACCCTTGATGAATCGCTAGAGAACGATGCCTCGCTGCGTGCGGATGCCCTTATCCTCTCCTCTTTCTTCCTCCCCTTTCTTCCTTCTCCCTTTCTTCCTCATTCCTCTCCTTCCTTTCTCCTCTTCTCCTCATCTTGGTAGAGCAACATGGGGTTGCTATACCAGGAACAAAGTGATGGTGCAATCGTAGCTATAGTGATATTATGATTTTCCTCCTTTATACGTGGTCGGCCCTCATGGGCCTCCCGGCCAAGGCCCGAGGCCCAGTGCTGCCAAAAACTACGAAAGCCCCTTTCTTATGTCTAATTTCTTTGAGTGCTTTCTTTCTTATAATAAATCGAGTATTATGGAGGCGATAAGGTTACTTATCGCAATGGTACTCATGGTGGATTAGGAGATACATCATATGGATGTAAAATATACTTTTCTCAATGGGAATTAGTAGAAGAAGTCTATGTACAACAACCCCTGGGTACATTGAAGAAGGAAAAGAACATATGGTGCTACAACTCAATAAAGGCGTTATATAGGCTTGACAAGCTCCTCGAGCTTGGAACTTCAAGCTGGATCAATCTTTGGTGTCTTTAGGTTTTGAGAGAAGCTTGATCGAGCATTAATTATATAGAAGAGAAAAAGGTAACACTTTTTCTTTTGGTTGGAGTTTATGTAGATGACTTGATAATCACAAAATCAAACATCAAAGATATATAAGAATTCAAAAGCCAAATAAAAGTTATTCATCATGAGCAATCTTGGACTCTTAAGTTAATATCTAAGCATAGAAGTAAGGCAAACAACTCGAGAAATTACAGTGTGTCCAGTAGGGTATGTTGACAAGTTATTAGCTGCATCGGGGATATAAATTGTACTCCTTGTCAAACTCAATGGAAAATCGATTAAATTGAGGCAAGAAGAGTAGAAGGTTCTCTTGTGAATGCACGTGAATATCGAAATCTTTGTTGGGACCTACAATATTTAGTCAATACAAGGCACGAGATTGCATTTTGGTTGGGATTGTAAAGTCGTTTTATGGAATCATGACTCACGAACACTTGACATCGGTTAAACATATTCTAAGATACATAAGTGTCACAAGAGGTTTGGTCTTTGCTATGAGAAGTGAAGATCGAGGAAATAGAGCTCATAGGTTTTTGAGATAGTGATTTGGGGGTGATATTGATGATCAAAAGAGCACAGGTGGGATGGCATTTTCTCTTAGATGAAGCTTGATTACTTGGGCATCTCAAAAATAGAAGATTATTGCCCTATCTTCATGTGAAGCATACATTCATGATAGCATCATTTGCATGTCTAGGCATTTGGTTAAGTAAGCCTATTGGGAGATCTCCTGAAGCAAGTATCAAGGAAAGTCAGTTGTTGGTAGATAACAAATCGCCTATTGCGCTTTGCAAAAATGTAGTATATCACGATCACAACAAACATATTGATTCAAGATATCATTTTCTTTATGAATTCATCGAAAGTGGTAAGATTGATGTGGAGTATACTAGCATTGATCATCAGCTAGCTGATATATTCACAAAAGCACCTGGACGTGTGAAATTTGCGGAGATGAGACAGAAATTGGGAATCAGATATGTTAAAATAGAACAAAAAGCTTAGGGGTGATTTGTTAGCTTAATCTTGTTGTTCAAGTCTTAGTTTTTCCTTTCCTAGTTTATTTAGTATTGGATTGCTGAGTGTCGGGCGGAATTCGGTTTTAGTGTTTTCGTAGAAGTTCAGAGTTCATCTCTGTTTTTAGTTTGAGTATTAATTACTATAGCACATCATTGTCAAAAATGTTCAGAGTTTCTGACTCGAACTCAGTTCAGAGAAATCGATTGGAACTCGTTTGTACTTTATTCAAAATCTATAAAGAGGAGAAAATAGAAAATTCGCATCACCCGATGTAGTGCAAATTTAAATCACTAAGTGTTTTTTCATTTTGGTTGTATTATTATTCTCTTCTGTTCTTTGTTGTCTGTTTCTTCACGAAAGACAAAGAACTATAGAATAAATGATTTCTTTAGAAGCTTGTGCGTGATTGTGAGTGCTTGTTCCGGCCAAATCCACAGCTGACAAAGCGGCGGCCTTCTCACGCTCCTTCTCCTTCTATCGGTGTCCACAGGATCCCGACCGCTCCTGTCCATTTTCCTCCCTCGACTGCCTCCTGTCGCCATTCCTTTTCCCAGCGCTACCTCCCTTAGCCGTACACCCCCTCCCCCTCGGTGCCGCACGGTAGCCTCCTCCCAGCCGATCGCGGTTTGCAACACTCCCCCCTCCCTTCCTCCTCCCCCACGTCATCTACACTGCACCAGCCCACATTGGGTTCACGTCACAGATCAACGTGTGGTTGATGCGTAATGTGACCCAATCTTTCACGATAGTTGAATCTCAATCTTGATCGAAGCAAACCCTCGCTTTCCTCCTTCTTGGTTCGGTAAAAAAGAAGAACAAGTGTATCTCCAAAGTAAGTAATGCTATTTGGTATTGAATCAATCCGAAGAAAGAAACAAAATCAAACCCGAAGAGCAACACCAAACCGTGAGCAATTGAGGATACTTTTCGTATGGCTCCGTGTCATTACCAGGGTAATGACACTTAGATATCTGGGTTATTATTCGTTTGCCGGTAGGGCCTTAGCTAAAATGAATAACAAGCCTTACTAAAGTTAACATAACAAAACAATAAGATAGAAATTGTACTTTGTTGCAGCAGGTAGCCACATGAGGCCTACGGTCTTTAATACAAGTATTTAATGAGCGGTAAAAGGGACAGATCCTAAACTTATAATGTGGGCATGGCTAGATCTTAGAAAAGTAGTGAGATGTCGATTGTGGAGAACATGACATTGATGATCCATAGGCTCCGATCAAAATGGATCAAACCCCTCGCAATTATTACACCACTACTCCGATGGTTATCAATTGTGCCGAATGCGGATGATCTCGCCAAGAAGGCTATCTTCTGAAAGCGAATCGAGAACACAAGCAACAAAGTAAAAGATGCAATCTGAAATTGTATTACAAATAATGATCAAGCTAACAAAGTTGTAGTTCCTTCAACCGAATGTGCGGTGAAACTACTATGCAAAATAATCTAAAAAACCCGCTTAGAGAGGTCTTTGGTTCCTAACTATTTATGAGGAGAAAGGGAGAGGGAATTTTGGCTAGAGGGTTGGCACAATACAAGGGTTGTGCATAGCCCATGGTTTTCCTATCCTATTACATGACTGTGGGTCCAAGGGAAGGTGACGTAGCACCTAATGCTCTCGGCTTGAAAAGATGGAGTCGACATAAAACTTATGACCGGTGGCGTGGGGAGGAGAGATCTTGTCTTTGGTGGAATTCTTTTTCTTGGGTGCTTGAGATATTATTTGATGGTTGATCTGTTCCTTCTTTTAGCACCACTGAAAATAGGCGCAAATGACAGGGGCTTGAGGATCATCCCCATTATTCCTAAGTAACAAAAGATCACAATTATTAGGTAGTATACCATTCGCATAGATAAATTATTAGCACCTAGAAATGAGTTCACCTCATAATTTAAGTAGCGATGCCGCGAGCTCTTGTCATGGGACCTTGTAGTTTAGCAACGGATATTCGGTCTTCTTTGCTCGAAAATCGCCATCAACCCTCCTCCATCGCCTCCTGCAACAACAAAAGGCAAGCGGAGCTAAATTTGGAGCAGTAGCTTGTTAGCACGATAAATCAAATTGTCATTTAACATGTACTTATTTCATATTTTTCCATCCTTACAATTATCAAGCACTTCTTTAAAGTCCAAATCAACAACATATAATTCCTTTATCGTTTCCAAACAAAAAAAATCTTATGATCAAGTTGAGATAACAAGGTATAAGCGTCTAGCAGTATCGGCCAAGAATCACATTGTCTTTACCTTTCTTATGTTTTATGATGTATGAAACGACTCAATAAATTCTACCCATTTAGCATGTCATTTATTTAGTTTAGCTGGACTTCTAATATGTTTCAACGATTCATGGTCATAAGATAACAAACTCTTTGGGCCATAAATAATGTTGTCAAGTTTCAAGCACACAAACTAAAGCATATAATTCCTTATCATAAGTACAATAATCGGACTTGTCCAGCCAATTTCTCATTTGAAATATGCAATTGCTTACCTTCTTGAATCCGCCGCCCTCAATCCCAATTCCGCTAGCATTGAACTCTAACTCAAAGTCTTACCAAAATTTAGGAGTTGAAGTAGTGGAGGCGTGGGTGAGTTTCTCCTTCAACAAGTTGAATGCATTCTCTTGCGTAGCCCCCATTTGAAGGGCACTCCTTTCTTTATCAACTCATTCATTGGGGCAGCAATTGTGCTGAAATCCTAACAAAATACCGATAGAACCATGCAAGACCATAAGCTTCTCACTGTGTGTGAGTCTCGGGGTCGACCAACTCCTTATGGCTTCAATTTTGCCTCATCCACCTCTATTCCTGCATGGGTAACAAAATAGCCAATAAAGAGACTCAATTCGTGCAAAGGTACACTTCTCAAGGTTACCAAACAAGCGTGCATCTTTCATAGCATTAAAACAACACGTAAATGATCCATGCATTCTTCATATGACTTGCTATAGGTCAAATTTCATCAAAATAAACCACCACAAATTTTCCAATGAAGGCACCTTGAAACTTTGTTAATCAAACACATAAAAGTGCTAGGTGCATTAGTTAAACCAAGGGCATCACTAACCACTCATATAGCCCGAACTTAGTTTTAAATGTTGTTTTCTATTTATCTCCCAATTTCATTCTAATCTGTGGTACCCGCTCGTAAGTCAATCTTAAGTGAAAATAATAGAACAACTCGGCTCATTAAGCATGCCATCTAACCTAGGAATATGACAACGATACCATATTGTGATATTACTAATGGCTCTACAATCAACATACATCGTCAACTACCATCTTTCTTAGGAACCAAAGAATAGGAACAACACAAGGACTAAGGCTTTTCCATCATACCCTCAATCCAAAAGATCTTGGACTTATCGTTGAATCTCCTTAGTCTCCTACGGATTGGTCCTATCACTGCGCGCAGTTTGGCAAAATCGCTCCCGAAATTAAATCAATTTGGTGTTCAATCCCTCTAATAGGTGGCAGTCCCGGGGGTATCTCAGCTGGAAACACATTCTCATACTCCTGCAAAAGGTTAGTGACAGTAGGCGGCAAAGAGCTAGATATATCAAGGGAAAATAAAGCATCTTTGCATATCAAAGCATAGCATGGTATGTCTTTATCAAAAAATATTAGCAAGATCGGTTGGTTGCAAGCATGACACACCCTTTAATTTAATTCCCTTAGTTCTAGAACTAGGTGCCAACTTCTCTTTCTTAAGTGGGAAAATATTATTAACTACTTGTTGATTTTTAGATTCATGTTCACGTTCTTTTCTCTCATTTTCAGCTATCTCTTTATCATATTTCACAATTTCAGCAGGTGTCAAAGGCAGCAAAGTCATTTTCTTTCCTTTGTGCATAAGAGAGTACTTATTACTTCTACCATGATGAGTCGCATCGGTATCAAATTCCCATGGATGACCTAATAAAAGTGAGCAGGCTTGCATAAGCACTACGTCGAAATCAAAAACATCATGATAAGAACCAATAAAAAAAATGCACTCTTGCATATTGTGTTACCTTCACCTTACCATTGTTGTTAAACCACTGAATGTGGTACAAATGAGGATGTCCGCGTGTGGTCAAGCCAAATTTCTTGACCAAATTTGAATTCACCAAGTTATTATAGCTCACGCCATTAATTATAACACAAACCCGACAATCCTTGATAATGAGAAACATCTGAAACAAATTATGGCGATGTAGCTTCTGCCTTGCTCGCTTTGAGTGCTCAACGCTCATTTGCACAACTATAGCCCTATAATTTTTTGTAGCAGCGGCACCTAAAATTTTCTCACCATCGTTATCGCCTCATGATCATCATCATTGCCTACAAGGTTATTTGCAAGAGCATATTCATCATCAACATCACTAGCGCTTACATAACCATAGTCTTACACAGCTATGTACGCTCGCTGACTTGAGCAATCTTTGATGACATGTCCCATCCCTTTGCAATGGTGGCACACAATCCCCGTCGTACGACCCGTGGAAGTAACCGATGAAGAGCTCTGCGCTGGTGCTTGCATACTAGTAGATTTGCTCGTCTCGGAGTGCGGCGTGTGATGGTGGCAGTCTTCTTTGAAGCAGCTCTACTCACGGAGGGCGTAGGCCCGAAGCGCAGGAGAGTGGGGCTATCTTGGCTTACCCTGGCGTCGATCTCGATGTACACGTACTTCCAAAGTTGCTCCTAGTCATTTGTTGCTTACCCTGTAATTCCTTTTCTGCCAAACAAGCAAGCTAGAACAACCTATTGATATTATTATACTCTCTCTCCCTACTGTCCATTGCCCAAAATGCCCTCTCCTTATCCTCACTTCTCTCTTGGCTGGCTATTTTGTTGGGTAAAAGGAATGGACCATTGGTCCATAGAACCTTTGTTTGTTGGATTTTCTGTGATTGAGGTTAGTTAGAAAAGTGGGCATTGGATTTTTCTAATTGCCGAATGATGAAGCACACCTAGTGAGAGGATCTTGACTAGCCACGAATAGTCTAGGAACCTCAATGAGCTCCATGTTTTTACGACGACATATCTTCTTTACTCAAACTCCATTTTTATTGGTCTTGGATGGCTTTCGGTCTTTTGGCTTTTGCTAACAATGGAAATCTGAGGAGAGTTTTAGATTGGTGAGGAAGGCTTCGTGCTTGTGGTAATACACAAACAGAAGATGCAAAAAGGGTTCGAGGCTACCAAGCATGCAGTTCATTTGTAACTTTAATCAATGTTGTAATTTTTATTCTTATTTGGATGTAAAGAATTCTTGTAATTAATTATGAGTTGTATTAATGTTGTACTTTTGCTTTAGTAGTCCATGTGTAAACTTTGATAATGAAATTTTGTATTTTATTGATTTGACATGTGCTCACGATTAACTGCAATTTTCTTATTCTTTGTTTATTGTTGTTTAGATTAATTTAAGTTTTAGGGTTCTTATCACCACGAATTGGTGAGATGATCTACAAGGAATCACAGATTTTGAAAGAAAAGCCACCCTCCAATATTCATGCAATCATAAAACCCTAGATAAGAATTTCAAACAGATCCACTCATTATGCACCACATAAACACGTGACTTTGTATTTTCTTCAACTCAAATTTCAAACTTGATTACAATGAGGTTCTACCTGAATATATATGTTAGGTGAATAGTACATGTGGTGAACAGTAATCTTTGTCGGTGAACAACATCGCGTGAACAATATCCTAAATCAACTCCTCCCATGAACTCCTACTTTAATTCAAAATTTAAACTACTATAATTGCTAAAAATAAATTAAACTATCCTATTACAAGCAATTTCCAAACTAATTTCTCTTTTAAAGAAAGATTTGGAATTGCTCCAATCCAAATCCATTTCGAAGTCTTATGCTGAAATTGCATTGATTTCGGAATTGAGTTTGAATTTAGCTATTTTGTCTTTTCTTGGCGAATTCTCTTGCAAACTTTCCAACATGCAAAGCCCTCGGTCCTTATATCTTCCCATGTGCTGCATGCTTTTCAATTTTTCATGTACATGTGCTTGCCTAGGGTTTTCTCCTCCTCGACTAGCTTCTTTTGGACTAGGGATTCCCTCATGCACTGCATGTCTTTCACCATGACTAGTGCATTGCTCATACACCACAAGCTTCCCATGCACGCTCTAGCTCCTCCTTCGGCCTACCTCCCTCTTAGCCGAACCTAGTTCTTGTTTCTTTCCCTTTTGATGCAAAATATGCTTAACTTGAGGTTTAGCACAACCTACAATTTAGGGATATTTACCACCGTAGTAGATGCACCTAGGGTCTCATCAGTTCCTCCCCTGCCCTTAGCCCGCCACCACCTCCTCCCTTCACGATGTTGGTCCGCCGCCTCTCCCCCCTTCACCCGCTTCGTCCCTACCTCCTCCCCTTCGCCCACGCCGTTCTCACCACCCAACTCCACCATGCCCCCTCCCTCCCTTCCGCCCGCCCTCTATCCTCCTCAGCGCAATCCCAGCGCCTCTCTCCCTCACACCCAACCTTAGCTTTGGGCAGCGCCCTTGGCCAGCTGCAGTTCACCCTCGGCCCTTCTCCCTCCCTCCCCCTCTCTCTGTCCTCCACACCACCTCCCCTCCGTTCCCTCTTGTCCCCAATCGCCGCCTACGCCTAGGAAGCCTCTTGTCTCCACCTCCTACCTCGACATGCTCAATGATGTGGTACACAAAAACTATTTCTTGTATAGTTCTGAAAATGTTTTGCATTCAGAATAGGCCCTAAAAGGTTTCCTTGTTTTTCTGGTGACAGTGTATTCAATTTCCACATAAGCACTCCATTTTCTTGAGAATCATGCACAAGATGTTGATTTCATTTTGGCAGCAGTGCACATGGAGGAGTTGAGTGCTTTTCAGTTCCTTGAAGTTGCTAGAGAGGTGCGTAAAAACATTTAAATGATTAGTAAGTAGATACATTCTTTGCTAATTTTGTTATCTCCAATTCTTCTATATCCAGGCATCCCATTTTTGTCTATCTTTTATCTAACAAATTATTTTTCTGAAAACGAGTATGCTAATAAATCTTGCATTTGAACTGGTGATGTTAACTGAAACAACAATGTACACAGTGAAGAGGTGTGTTGAACTTGGCGAACGGTTTTTGCTAAAGACCCCTCTTGATGCTGAAACTAGGAATAATATATGGTAACATCCCGATCTAAAAGTTCTAAGGATGGAGACGATCAACCATTTATTTTGAGGTTGCAATTAGTGTTCTCATTAATTTATTTACTTTTTATAGATGATAGAAAAAACTGATATACTGTAGTTCCATCTCGATTCAAACGTCCTACTTTTGTGTGAATGTCATTCACAATTTGTGTAAGTTTGATTACAAATATGTTAAGCGTTATTTATCTAGATTTGCCATGAATATATTAGATTTAAGTTATTTCTTTCAAATATACTTTTACAATGATAGAATTTGATAACTTTTGACTACTAACATATTGTATTAACTTTAAGTGTTGAAGCATACATCTCAAACATTGCCAAGTAAAAAAGCCATATCTTTTTTTATATATCATGAAGTAACAAGTAAAAACCGCGGGAGTGAACTGCTATGTTGTATCTATATGTACGTAGGTATTGGAGATGAAACTTATGATGGACAAGAGATGGGGAGCTGCACCGTACATCAGAAGGATGGTACTAAAAAGAGAACTTTTCTCTTTTGGACTCTATATCCACAGTGGAAGTTTTTGCATTCTCTTAAAACACTTGGAGAAGGTTAATATCATTTTTTGGTTCAAATAGTTTAACTACAAGATTAACTTTTGGATTTAGATAGGTACAAAATTATATATGTCGATTTATTTTAGATGCTCAGCCTAAAAAGATAGACATGATCATGAACATAGATGCGATTGATCCCAAACATATTGCTTCTCATCTGCAGGTATGTGTGTAGTATATATTTATTGATTACACTATAGTATGGACAGAAGAAATTATGTGCATGAAATTAATTACATACACATCGGACCACAATGCAGCAACAGTTAGAATGGTTGCTTCAGCATGCATGCTTTCGGATCATTATCTGTTTGTGCCTAGGTTTCTCTGCTTATAAGAGTATGAGCATGAGCTTTGGTGATATTGGCCTTTTGATTTAGGAATATACGATGACATAAAACTATGATGTGCAATTTGTAGTTTTCTAATGTTTTGTGCAGCCTATTGGTGTTCATTGCATCCCCTCATCATTTTTTCTTAAGTGTTTGATTAGATTTGTAACACCCTGGCTATTTGGAAGCCAAGATGTCACCAAATCAATCAAAGTTCTAGTAATCGAACGGATGTACAACAATAGCAAAAATACTAAAAACCATAATTGCTACTGAAACCAACATTAAAGTTAACAAATTTCAAGCGAAGAATAGGGCAACAAATATAGCGTGAACATATGGTAACCAAATCCAAGTTGGATTATTACAATTCAACAATTATCAAATGGTTGTGAGGATTAAAATATCAATGAATCTTGATTGAAAATGGGTAATGTGCATCGTCTTTGGTCTAATCCCTCCCAAAACTTGTCTTCTTCATCATTTACCTAAATTAAACAAAACAAGCAAGAATGAGCCAAAGACTCATCAAGTATTAAACATGTTAAATCAAGCATGTAGTGGACAGGCCAAGTACAACCATCATATGAATAATTCACGGAACACATACATGAATGAATGGAATGAAAAGAATGCTTTGAAGGAATGGGCGCTCAACAACTTATAGCAGTGAACACATACATTAATTCACGGTATAACAGGTGATACAACCGTCGGTGTTCACTTAAGCCCGTTATTAACAAAGTTCAGGGACCCAAATACCGTATGAAGAACGTTTCATACGGGTGTCCAAGATTGCCCACATTGGAGTGGTGGGACTTACATGCCCATACTGGAATTGATGGGTCTTTCAATTTGCACTCCCGTGGTCAAAACGAAGAAAAATGATGCGTGTATGGAATGGATCACATGCATTGAATATTTATCACATAAGAATGAATAAAATAAGTTGCATAGGAACATTGATAGCAAGTCTAGCAATACATCCACACGCGATCATCAACATTACATAAGAAAAGACGTGTTAGGAGGCAACAACGGTGCACCTCCACTCACCGCCTCACCGCCTACACAAATAATTATTCGAAATAAGGATAACATGGATTGTCATAGATACAGGAGACCTACATTAACCCTTCGGCTATTCAACGTAATCAGCGGAGTTACAACTAGTATTACACTATTCGGACTCACGCCCATCCCCTCTTTGGGCAGCGGTATTAGAAAAATCATAATTAATTATACGGAACTAGAAACAATATGAAACCATTGCCCATTGAAACTTAGCGTGAAAAAATACGAAGCTCTAGTAGCGTGAGTTCTTTGATTCGAGCAAAGCAGTTGGCTAAACCGCGATTAAAAACAAGCGACATACATCTATCGAGAATCTGAGAAAGCGATAAAGAAAATGATGTAACATTCATTCTACTGATCCAATGGAGGTGATCTTTATCAACTTGGAAATATTATTTAAAGGGATACAATAACCTAGTTGGGTGAAAGTTCTGAATCTGACTCTAACTAGATCAAAACCGAGGAACAAACCGCCAGGTCCTCGGATCTCGACAGGCAGTCAAGCTTGCGGTTAAAAATTCATATCTCCTAAACCGTAAGGCGGAATCTCATGATCTCGGTGCCAAAAGAAAGCTAACGACCTCAGAAACAAAACTCTAGGAGACAAAAACCCTAGATTCGGCCTCTAAAGAATCGAAACTGGCCGCGCAAGGTGTCGGACAGGTTCTGGAATTTCCAGAACAGAACACCGATTTAATCCTAATCAACAATTATGCAATCAAATCGAATCAAACTATGACTTGGATCATTTGTTACCCTTGAAGACTCGTTGGGAGACGTGTATCCACCTCCCGAAGATCTCCCTCCCTTCTTCTCCCTTCCCTCTCCAATGGCCGGCCACAAGATCGTCGTGGCGGCCAGTGGCGGCGCAGCGGAAGAAGCGACTTGAGAGGAGAGCACAGGCGATGTCGGGGATCACCACAGCAGTGAGGCGCCATCAAGGAGAAGCAAGGGATGCCGGGGAGGAGGATGAAGGTGGCGGCTCTAGGGGTAGAGGAGGGAGTGGGGGAGGCGGCTAGGGTTGGGCGCCTCCCCCCTTTGGCTGGCCGACCCCTTGGGCGGTCTCCCCCTCTTAGGCCTCTGGTAGCGGTCCGCGTGGAAAGGTTCTTGTTTATGAAAATCCCTCACTCCACAAGAATTTACATTTCTTTAATCGCATATTCGTCCCGGTTTCTTTTAAAATCTCCCGATTCGATTACGGGATATTACAAGATTTTACTTGTTTTCGTTGGTACCTAAAAAAATAATACAAATATGCTTCTCTTCATTTAAATAACTCAAGGTTTAAGAATCAGTAGTATGGGGCCGATGAACAAATCATTTGATCACGAACTTGCCGGTGAGTTGTTATGTTATGCGGGCAAACCTAGCTCATTTGCATGCTCCTTAGTGTTTTAATTGGCCAAGCTAGTCTATTAACAGAAAAGAAAACATTGTTTCCGCTTAGTTATGCACAAAAAGATGCAACCTTTAGGTCAAGCATAGGGTTGAAGTCATTGTAATACACTTGTTGTCATTCCTTTTGTGTATCTATTTTTGTGTATACTCTTTTCTAAAGTTTTTTTTACTATTTTTTAACAAAATTATTTGATTTTCGTATCGACATAATGCTTCGATGCACATTTTGTTTGTAGATGTTAATGACAAATAAAATATTACTGTCCTTATGATATATACAATGTTTTCTTACACCAATGTATTGATATGTTTCCCAAAGAAAACACTAGAAAACAGATGAGGTCGCAAAACAAACTTTCCATTCAGTTAAGCGCCTTTTGTTATTTTGTACTTATGTGGGTGCTAATTCAAGAATTATCAATGTAGTAGTCAATTTCCTTAAATCTATTTCTAATGGGTTACATCTTCTTTCGGATTGAACAAAGCATTATTAGTGGAGAAAACTCATTTGATGTCAGATGGGAAAGATTGCTTATAGGCCCACAAGTGAATCGCAGGTTTGAATTTTGTTCCTTCCCAACATATATTTTGTTGGATGGTGCTTTACCTGTATTTTGTTTCTAGGAGAAAAGAAGCGAATTTGCTTGATATCAAAGATATTTAAGACAAAAAGGTTTTCACTTATACTGGCCTATATTAGCCGATTATTTTACGCTTTTCTAAGAAAATTATTTCTTTCTATTTCTAAAAAAATCTTTCATAAACTTGGCACTCTTCTATCCCCAAGTTTCCTAGACAAATGGAAGTCATCATCACACTTCCACATAACGGGAATCACCAAGAGTTCTTCGTTGCGTTAGCAGAAGAGAAATTTGAGTGGCTGCCATTGTGTCATGATCTAACTTATGTTATCGGTTACGTAATCAAAGTACAAAAGCTGGTTAAATCCATAATAATTCTTAAAACTAAACCAGCAGATATGTAACTAATTTATTTGTAAATAATAAGCATGTTGAAAATAATATTTGTTTTGTACAATTCAAATAAGTGTCTACATCGCAACAACGCTGAAATCTATGGCGATGTGTATGGCGATGTGTAGCGCGCACTTTCATCCTAGTTACTTGTTAGAGCACAATACATGAATTGACTAGTACTAAAGTTTAAGAGCATGAAATCTATTGTCATACTAAAACAAAGGCAAAAGAAGTAATTCACTCTCAAGTGCTAGAAATTCCAACGTTAATCAATAGAAAAGGAGAAATATCTACACCGTCGATCGCGGTAGGTCCAAATTATAATAGTCTAGATTAAAAGAAAGAATCCATGTTAATTTTATAGAAACTAAAATTTGGGGGAAAAAAATAAATATTTGATTTCCATACGAATTCCTAAGTAAAAGAGTCCATATCAAGTACAATAAAACTGAATTCATAATAAAATTAAAATAAATTAGCAATTTGATTTCCATGTGAATTCCTAAATAATTACAATTCGAAATAAAAAATCAAAAAAATGGCAATTAGATTTGTATACTAAATCCAAAAAAACTAAAATTAGGAATAAATCCATATGAATTCATAAATAAAAGAGTCCATGTCAAGAATAATAAAACATAATTTGGGAGTAAAAATAAAATAAATTAGCAACATAATTTCCATACGAATTCCTAAGTAAAATCCCAAAATAATTATAACTATAATTCAGAATAAAAAAGTAAACAAAAAATGGCTATTAGATTTGTATACTAAATTCATAATAAATCCATACGAATTCCTAAGTAAAGGAGTACATGTCAAGTATAATAAAACTAAATTTCAGAATTAAAATAAAAAAATATCAATGTCATTTTCATGCAAATTATTAAGTAAAATTCCTAAATAATTATAATTTGAAATTAAAAAGTAAACAAAATTGGTAATTAGATTTGTATACTAAATTCGGAATAAACCCATACAAATCCCTAAGTAAAAGAGTCCATGGCTAGTACAATAAAACCGAACTTCGTAATAAAAATAAAATATATTAGCAATTTTATTCCCATGTGAATTCCTAAGTAAAATCCCTAATTAGTTATCATTCAGAATAAAAAAGTAAACAAAACAGTCAATTACATTTGTATACTAAATCCAACAAAAAAAATAAAATTTAGAATAAAAATAAAATAAAATTAGCAATTTTATTTTAATATGAATTCTAATAACTGTAATTATAATTCAGATTATTAAAGAGAGTCAAAATAAGTTACCACGTTTGATCCCAAGTGCTAGAAATTCCTACGTTAATCGGTAAAAAAATATAAAGTTATACACCGTCGATCATGGTGAGTCCAGATTATAATGGTCTAGATTAAAATAAGGAGTTCATGTAAAGTACAATAAAGTTGAAATTCTAAAAATAAAATAAAATAAAATAAGCAATTTGATTTCCATACAGTACCCAAGTAAAAGAGGTAATATCAAGTACAATAAAACAAAAATTCGGAATAAAAATTAAATAAAATTATCAATTTGATTTTTATACGAATAACTAAGTAAATTCCCTAAATAGTTATAATTCACAATAAAAATTAAAAAATAAGCAATTTAATTTCAATGAATTCTAAAGAAAAATAGTTGTAATTCAGAATAAAAATTAAAGAAAAACCAACAATTGGATTTGGATTAAATAGAGGTACATGTGCATGCATACAGTTTGAAAAATAACTAATAGAGTAAGAATAGGGATATCACATTTGCATGATATGCATGATAGAGTAGTTAGTTTCTAGAACCCCAACAACTTATTTTCTTGAATAATTTTTTCCATCAATCCCATACTCAATTCACGTTCTTTAGGTTGTGTTTTCCTTTAAGGATCTATTGTTATTTCTAATGTTTAAGATATCTTAAAAATATAAATAGCCTACAAGATACATAAATATATTGTCAATCATTTATATAAACTTGAAACACCAAAAGAACTCTGCCCGAGCAAAATCGAACAATGGACACGAACCACAGTGACAAAGTTTGATGCGTCCGTCTCCACGAGGATATTCCCCATCTGATGAGAACATTACCCTATGGATACAACCATATTAGCTATGCTTGTTGTTTGGTTATAAGAGCTCGTCTCAATCACTTAGATTATCGGGTGAGCTCGTTTTGAAAAGTACCTTTATATTACATGAACTATATGATATTTGCGTAATAAATGTGATTTTATTTTCAGGAATAAAAGGCAGTAGGTTGATTTGCAAGAGTTCATTTGTACATATTTTGGAATCAATTCGGCCTCCGAGACATCACCGACTTCAAACATGCATAACTTTCACATCTGAGAGTCCGTTGGAGGTCCACTAGATTACTTGATGGAAAGATTATCTCGTCATCTTTCCAGCGAATCTAGTCCCACCTTCAAATTCATTTTGTGCAGGTTGGAATAACTGAAACAATCCAGCACAGTGGCGATTAACAAGCCCATAGTAAAAGGCCATAACTACGCAAGCGGGTCAGGTTCGGGTGTTCTTGGGCTTGTTGGAAAGCTTATTCGAGAGATTTTCAATAGATCTGGCCTCACCTTAAAATTCTTTATGTAGGCTTCAGAATCGTTAAAAGATATTACATCAGCTATTTGGGCCAAATTAGGCTTTGTAATCATACTCAACTTGGCCAATATCTTTCTTGGCCCACTAGGGGTGTGGTTACTGTTTATGTGAACAGTAATCCATGGGTTTAGTCCCACCTCGCTATTTTTTTAGATTTATGGCCCATCATCCCCTATTTAAGGAGGACGCACCCCCTCTAGTTTTCTTGGATTTCGTTGAGTTAAGGTTTAGCCCTTTGTGCAAACTATTGTTCTTGATTGTGTTGAGCGACCACCATTAAGACATCCTCCTAATCCCACCTTATCAAATTTTATAAATATTTGCAATACATCAGATTGTGTTTTATCTTGTTCTTGCGTGTTCTTCGATTGCATGCAGTAATAGACCTTCGTGGTCATGTTGATCGTGCTTCCAACAGGTCAATAACATCTCAGAGTTGGTTCAACGATTGCTAAGGCGCAAGCGTCGTTGTACGGCTGTAGTCGGATCGCGAGAATCGCCTCCACTAAAATCGATATTTATTAATCTCATCGAAAGATCGGGCACCCCGTCTTCATCAAGCGGAATAAGCTTTCCAACAAGCCCAAGAACACCCGAATCGAACTCCGTTTGTAGAAGTTATGGCTTTTTTACTATGGGCCTGTTGGGCTGTCATTGTGCTAGATTGTTTCGGCGATTCCGACCTGCACAAAAGGAATTTGAAGGTGGGGCTGAATCCGTTGGAAAGATGACGAGATAATCTTTCCATCAAGTACTGGTGGACCTCCAGACTCTGACTATGTATGTGAAAGTTATGCACGTTTGAAGTCGATCTTTGTCTCGGAGGCAATTGGATTCCAAAATAGAGTGCAGCTCGAACTCTTGCAAATCAACCACTCTCTGTCTTTTATTCACGAAAATAACATTACATTTATTAGGTAATATCATATAGTTCATGTAATATAAAGGTACTCTTAAAAGCGAGCTCAATCGATAATCTAAGTGGCGCGAGCTCTTGTAGCAAAACAACAAGCATAACAAATATAGTTGTATCCATAGGGTCATGTTCTCATCACATCCGTGCTCGCTCACACTTCCGATGGCCCGCAGACCCGCTCCTGCCTCCACATGCAAGCGTCTTGTGCAGATCTGGTTCGACCTGCTCTAGCCAGGACAATGTTGCCATTCTCGTCTGACAGCGAAATCCCATGCGCCTGATTGGTCAAGAGCTGAGAAGGAGCCATCAATGCTTACTTTGAGGATGCCTCTTGACGGTTTCACCCATCTCCTTCTGGGTTGGTCTTGTTTTTTTTCCTATAGTCATAAAACTCGGGCAGTCGATGGTTTAACTGAAAAAAATCTAAATTTAGATGTTTTATCGGGCCGATCACGCTCATAGAATCGGAGATGTAATTGACTCGGGAAAGTTTGATCGGGTTTTTATCGACCCGGCTGGTTTTGCTTGACCTAGTCGGGTTTTGCTCATGAGGGTAATAAACAAGAAACCCTTAAGATAAAATAGCTTTTCAAGACAAAATTGAAGGACATGTTCGTATTTTGGGTGTTGCTAAAGTTTTAGTAGGAATCCCTTTAAGAAATTAGCAGCTACACATAAAAAAATTCATATGTCTCACTTTCTCATTCCAGCTGGCAACTCTCTCTCTCTCTCTCTCTCTTCTCTGTTAAGCTTCGCCTCCATAATACCCTAATAAATTAACAAAGGTAGAATATTTTAATCACTTTGTACTATGTTAAATGTAATTATAATAATATATTTGTAGAGGATTAACATTTTATGCTCACATATGCATTTTTACATGGTATACATACTAAAAATATATTTTAATAAAATGTGTGGTCCGATCGTTGATCTACCGGTCCGACCAGTGACCCAGTAATTCAACACCTTGTACGGGTCCATGACCTCGGCGGGTTTAATAATTATGTTTTTTCCCACCCTCTTCAACAAAAAAAAAAGATTAAAGTATTCGGAAGTGTATTGTTGAACAAAAAACACAATTTCCTCCACCTGTTTTCTACTATCGCCAGCATCGATCTTGTTCCTGCTATCCAACCAACCCCACAAAAAAAACTATAGCTTGCGACCTTGGATTAACATCCAGCATGAGGAGATTATCCACATTTCTTTCGCGCTCCTGCGTTGGCTCAACCTGAAGCGAACATCTTCCAACTGAAGATAACTCCCAACATTTTTAAACCCCATTGCATCGGAAAAATTGATGCCCCTCATCCCCATCCTCCTTGCTCGGTGTTTTTGTACTGCATTTTTCAAGATATCTCCTCCCGTTTTCATTTTGTTTTTTTGTTTCGACTTGTCGTGCTGCTGACCGGTGGGTCCCAACTTCGCCAATTCCACGTGGAGTAATGGCCGTTTCTTATTGTTCGGGGCACTAGGTTGGGCCCACAGGCACCGCTGTAAACGTATAAAGGGTGTAGGATTGGGAGTCTGTTTTACTGACTTGTGGGCTCCACTGTTGGAGTGGGCTCATGTGTCAGAAAGGTGGTTGCATTGCCGGTGTGCGGCAAAATTGGGAGAAAGTGCCAGAAGGAGCGGGCTTGGTCGTCGTCTGCTCGTCTCGATATCCTCGACACGGTGATGGACAGGTGGGTCCAAGGCTGGTTGGTGCTGATGGAACCTGTGGAAAATGCAGTGTGCCGAGTGGAGTGGAGTGGAGTCGGTTCAGTCATTCAGGTCTTCAGATTTTTTTCCCCTTCGATACCCAATGTTACAGATTGTCAGTGTTACATGAATTTCCCTGCCACAACTTTTAGACGGATATTTGTTTTTGTTGTCACTTACTTCTATATTTTTAACCTTAATTGTTTGCCAAACTTTGCTACACTCACGATGAACTCAGCTAAAATTAGTTGTGATAAAATTAGGCATCAACCGAATAGTCCCTTTTTCTTTTGGCGGCGTGCCTGATTATCTTTGTGATTAGTATTGTCGGTGTATTAGAACCGATCTTACGTAAAGATTGTTTGATTGAGGTCTCCTAGAGATAAGATCAGCAGAGTGGATTGACACGGGATGTTTAGGCAGGTTCGAGCCCTAGGAGAGAATAATAACCCTAATCTGTGTGTATGGTATTCTTGATGATCAAGTAAAGACTAAGACTATTACAGAGAATAGCACTTGTGTTCCTACTTGTAGCGCTCTTGTTAGCCCTACTATCTC
Source organism: Hsuehochloa calcarea (assembly GCA_036346395.1). Lineage (NCBI taxonomy): Eukaryota > Viridiplantae > Streptophyta > Magnoliopsida > Poales > Poaceae > Hsuehochloa > Hsuehochloa calcarea. The sequence goes on from CM070596.1 coordinate 62,761,280, forward strand.
TCGATTGATGCCCTTATATAGTCGTGAAGAAGTAGCCGTTTAGTCCTACGGAAGATCGCCTAATTAATGTAATGTAGGCGCATGATGGTAGTAATTCAAGGCGCCTTGACTTCTTCCGCGCGTCGGCAATTATCTTCCGGAGATAATGGGGTATTTACACACCATTAATCTGGCGGAATAATAGTGCGTGTAGACCGTTCGGATTCCTTAATCAATTGGACCTACGATGCATGGGTTTGATTATAAGGTGGTCGTAGTTTTCTGAGTCGTTAGAAGGACTTACGATCGGTAGCGTTGAATAGAATAACTTACGACTATGTAATGGTCGTAGAAGGACTTACGACCATGATGTAGTCGTAGAAGAACTTACGACTATGGGGGTGATTGTAGAAGAACTTACAATCAAAGGTTAGACCTCTCCCTTATAGAAATAAGGGGTTATACAGGGACTATGTGACATCATATTTACCCATAATAAAATTACTGGATAAAAGATAAAATGAGGATTATTAGATCCTCGTCATCTAACCCGACTTCAAGTGAAAGTAACTTACTTGGTGAAGGTTTCGTAAATGGTCTTACGACCATGAAAATGTCGTAGAACAATAGTCGAAGGAAGAACTCTTCGATATTTGAATGCTACTTTGACCGGGAATTTGTTTGGTCAAGAAGGTTACTTACAACTATCAAAAGTCATAAGAACCCCTACAAGTGTGTAGTAGTAGTAGTAGAGGCGATTGGAGAAAACCCTTAGATTGATACTTCCTTTGACCCGGAAAGACTTGGTCGGAGAGTAATTTTACTTGGAGATGATAAAACAAACATAACTTTCTCGAGCGGACCGTGCAGAGGTTCAAGCGATCTCTGAGATCTGATGATGAGCAGTTCGAAGTGATCGCAGTGAAGATTGTTTACAACAAAAGTCGTAAAAACCCCTACGGCCGTCCGGTGGTCGTAGCGGAAATCGGAGAAAAAGCCTTTCGATTGATACTTCCTTGACCGAAAATACTTGGTCAAGAATGTAATTTTGCTTGGGGTGACGATCGCACCTAATTTTTCTCGAGCGGACCATCAGGGCATTGCAATAAGCTCTCTCGGACTTGTCAGATGAGCGGTTCGGCGGTACAACCATCTATCATAGACCTATAAGCGGGACGGTTTAAGCGCGCGGAGATCGTCTTGATTATAAAAACTTACGGGAGGTAGACTTGGATTTTACTTTTCCCCAAATCACTCATTTGTTCTTGAGCTCTTGCTTTCTCGAGTCTTCGACTAGGTTTCATCTTCTCGCTATTACCAATCAAAAAAACTTGCCTTACGGCGAAATGGCCAAGAGAGTTTGAATGGGAGGAATCGGAGATGGATGCGGCTAAGATCAAGATCTTGGTCGATCTTGGGAAGATCGGAGAAGGCTGCGGTGAAGTGGATTAGGCTGTCGGGCGGCATTGGCCATCGGGGAAAATGGGCAAATCCGTCTTCCAAGCGTATTGTGAGTGCGGCCTTGATTACTGCCGCCCCTTTCTTACAGGTAGTACTCGAACACTTTGGGGTGGGCGGTGAACTTAGGTCCCAATTCCATTACCATGTTGAGTGTGTTCGTGTATGCGTGCGGCGTGCACAGGGATTCGGCGGATCTCGGTGTTCCAATATTATTATGGGATGGCTCGACAAGCCGGAATCAGCCGGAGTATTATGATGCGAGCTCCACGACTCGAAGTCGAGGAGTACATTGAGCTTTACGGGTCTTCGTGGTAGGTGGAGGAAGAAGGTGGTTCTCTTTGGAAGGTCACCTCTGAAGGCGACCTTTCTTTAAATGGGGAAGAATGTGAAAAGAAATCTTCATGGGATTCAACCCTGAAGATATCGGTAGGATTAGCCCTTATATCCAAGCCATTAAGGACTTGAAGGAAGAAGGGTGAGGATGGCATGTGGTGAAGGATTTCATCACCGCCGAATCGATCCTCTGAAGAAGCGAGCATCTCCTATGTGGAGGTACTCGGGAGAGAGACCCCACAGAGACTCTGAGGAGGGTAAGCAATTGTCGACTTAGTTCTCTGTTTGGTTTTCCCAACCTTGTCTAATATTTTTATCTGTTTACGGATCTTTCACGGTGAGGTTGACTCAGTCGAGACTCATGCGTGAGAAGTCCCCGCCACTCAGGCGGTTCCTCCAATCATTGCGGCTTTGTCGCGGATGAAAGGATAGGCGCCTAAAAGGTAATCAAAAGTCAGATTCTTTCTTTAGGACTTTATAGTCGTAGAAGATACTTACGACTAATGGTGATCGTAGAATATCTTACGATCAATAAAAAGTCGTGAAAAACTTACGACTTGGTACTAGTCGTAGAAAAAACTACGACTAATTAGTGATTCTTCTTTTTACATTTTGCTTCTACGGAAAGTAGGCATGGAAAATCGCCGGGGACGACAAAGAAGTCGATTACGATGACTATTAGTATTTGGGTTGTCGAAAGACAAAGACTCGGCTCCTCCCTCGAAGAGGCGTCGACTTGTAAAATCTGCAGAGCAAGGGAGCAAGTTCGAGTTACGGTCTTCGACCAAACCCTCTACAAGGCTGCGGCGGTTGTAGTTGTATCTGAGCAGAGGCGCGTAGATCGTCCGAAGGAGGTTGAAGCGGTTGAACCTCTCAAGCGCAAACCTGCATGAGCTAAGGTACCCTTCTATTATGACACGGAATCTTTGTGATTGGTGCCACTCCTAGTTTTATTAAACAAGTGAAAGGGAGAGCTGGAAGGATTTTATGTCTTTTATGAAGGGCGATCTTTGCATCGGCACAACACACGCAAGCGAGGCGATCTTTATACGGAATGGTCGAGACACTCTCGTCCATCCGGAAGATCGAGAAACGAGCTCACGGTTCTGTTCAAACTCTCGACGAGGGCGTGGTCGTGGTGACCAAATGTTGAACCTCGACCGGGCGTGGTGCGTGGAAAGAAAGAGGTCCTCAGTTGGGAGGATTGCTCCAAAATTCTGGTTAAGACCGAGTGCAGTATGTGAAATGTCTTGAAGTGTAAGAAGGACATTTACCTTTCTTTTTCACAACTGATTTGCTTTTCTTTATTTGGTCAGGCTCCTTGACCCGAGAATGCCTGGCGAGAAGTCCATTGCTATCCCTTGACTCTTGGAGAGGTAGCGGAGGTGGTCGACATCACCCTTGGCCCGGTGGCCGATGAAGTCGAGACTCGAGTGTCTCCCACATCTGCTGTCGTAACTCGACTCTTGAGGTGGCGGTATTCTTGTTGAGGTGGCGCTCGACGACTCTGAAGTCGTAGAAACAAGAGAGGCATTGTGGAAGCCTCTGGTCAAGGTGGTGACCGACTGCCTTGCGCTGCAGGAAGGAAATCGTAGGGCGTTCCTTCCCTACCCAAAGAAATCCGAGAACGAGAAGGAGAAAATTTCAAGCCGTGGTGACTTCTTTGGGCACGCCTCCGTCGTAGGGTCTTACGCACAAATCTCGTGACCGAGTCCCCATCCCAAAGATATTCCCAATACGGATAATACTTTTGACAGCGCCTCGAGAAGGTGTGGTGGGACAAAGTCGCGAGGATAGATAGGCTTGACGCGGACCTTGTATATTCAATTTTTGCTAGAGCGACTATGAATGTAAGTATCTTGAATACTTATATATGTAGCTTTCCTTCACTTCTCACTTTGTTCTCTTTTTGCGAGCTGCTCGGAGCAAATTCTTTGTTGTCGGTGAGTATCATCGACAACTTTTAGAAACTAAGGCGGGAGAAAGAGCTACTCTGCCTGAGGCGGAGAGGTGGTAAGTCACTTATCATCCATAGTTGTTTTCAACTTAAATACTTGTATATAATGTCTTACGAGAATAGTCATGGAAGAAATTCATGACAAAGGATTAGTCGTAAGAAAAACTTACGACTACTTACGACCGAATAGTGGTCATAGAAAGACTTACAACCATTCGTAGTCGCGAAAAACTTACGACTAGGTCGGTGGTTGTAGAAGTACTCACAACCATTCGGTGATTTTTATCTCAGTCTCTGTCCTTTGTAGGTTAAGCGGTGATTCAAAGACCTTAGCCGATTAACTCGACTATGAAAAGAGTCGAGGCTAAGGAATGAAGTATTAACCTCTCGGATAGACTTGAGAGGTTGTCTGCATCTAAGAAATTGCAGGAAAAAATAAGCGATGAAGTCTTGAACTTAAGGCATTTTTGAGTTTTAACCTTTACCTAACTCTCATTTCTTCTTGAGATAAAGAAAATGAGATGAAGAAACTCGGTTGAAGTTGGAGACAAATCTTTGGTCATTAGAGTTTTCGCATTAGCAAGAATAAGGATCAAGAACTTGAGGTTACGAGAACTCAAGTAACAAGTAAGTAACTCTTTACTGTTGTCCTTTTTAGTGTTTTCCCTTTTAATGTCAATTCCTTGTTGAAATTCTTGCCCAATTGAGAATCCTTGAATTTGAAATCCAAGCAAAGACCTTGATCTACAAATATCTTTGTGTTATGTTCCTCTAGAAGTATTTTTGTTTGGCCAGTTATTATTCTTTTGAAGAACAGTGGTCGAGAACAAAAAGCTTATGAGCTTCGACTTGTACCCAGCAGGAGATGGAGTCGATGAAGACTAGTCTTCAAGGCAACATCACTCTCTGAACAATGTGTAGTGAGCTACATTACGAGGAAAAACTCCTCGAGAAGATACTATAGGTGCTCACACAAGTACTATTGGAGAACAAGTCGGAAAATTGCAAAAATGGTGACCACTCTGAAGGCTAATCAAAATTTGAATCAATAAGGGAAGCGATCGAAGGCTGCTGAAAGTTCACGCTTTAGCGAAACTTAAAGCTCAAGATCCCATGTAATGTTAAACCAATCGAAGCAGAGCCGATTGTCACAATCGAGAAACCGTCGTCCGATTGTGGAAATCTGATCGATTGGCAAAAGGTAGGCGGAGGAAATGCGGCTAGGCTCTCAGCTTGAGTAATCTTGTAACTACTTTGTAAAGTGGACAATTTTTGTTGATGAGTAATATATGATCCGCCTTATTTCACGAAAATCATCTTGTCGAGTAGTTAGTAACTCAAAAGATAATAAGCGAATGAAAGACTAAAATTGAAGTCAAATTAATAACTTTATCCTAGCCCCAGGCTATTTGTTTAGATTGTTTAGACAATCTAAATAAATAGTGTTTAACAGTTTTACGAAAACAAAGAGGTTTATTTAACTTATAGCTTTTATTCGGGTTGTCAAGCCTTTGGTCGAAAGAGTAAAAGCGACTCGACACTAGGAAGTTCCTTCTAGTGGGCGGGACCACGCGTGCGAGAAAGGAAAGGCTTCGACTAGGTGATGTTTTCATTTCCGGCTAGTTTAATCGAACCAAGACGACAGCAGGTTAAGCAGGGCGTCTTAGAGGACTTTAGTAATTCGTTAGTCCTTTTTTGGTGGACTTGATAAGTCTTTTCGATAGCAAAAGTAGGAGGCGGCGGCGCTAGGAAGTTTCCTTCTAGTAGTGAGGACCACATGCGAGGAGGAAAGACTTCGACTAGGTGTGTTTCTTCCTCCGACCGATTAAAACAAATCGAGTACATCAAAGGTGGTCGAACAAATGTAAGAAAGTGTACTCTACTTAGAATATTTTTGAATTGGTGAAAAAATAGACTAAGATTGAGAGAGTTGGCTTTGAGAACATTTATTTGGATAGAACCAGGGCTCTTTGTCTTGGCGGCAAAAATGATGTGAGTCGATGCTTGGAAATTCCTTCTAGTAGGCGAACCACATGCGGAGAGGAGAAGTTTCGTCCGGATGATGTTTCTCGCTTTTGGCGGATGTAAAAAGCTGGGTGCTTTCATATCATAGTCGAAAGATTAAAAAGCACTACTCGAAAATAAGGCAAAGAAGTAGAAAGAACACGGACTTTTATTGCACGAATGCGGTCACACATAGAATTTGCGTGGCCAGTCGATGTTCCAAGAGTTTGAGAGAACATGTCCATCTTCCATTGCTAGTCGTCACAGGCCACTGGTAGGGTTAGCCGACCAGCGTGTGAAGGACCTTCCCATTTAGGGAAAGTTTATTAGATTAGACTTGGATTGGCGAGCCTCAATACCAAGTCACCTCTGACAAGGCTGCGAGGTTGGACCTTACGATTATAGTATCTGCGAGGGCTTGTTGGTAGCTTGCGAGCGGATTAAGGCTAGGTTTCTCCTCTCTTGAGTAGGTTAATGTCATCGCTCGAAGTTGTTCTGGTGCGAGTTGTTGAAGGTTTCAACTCGTGTCGACCATAATTTTAGCTCGGAGGAAGCATGGCCGGCTCAAAAACTAGAAAAAATGGTGTTTCTCTTTGTTGCTCATTGGTGGTGGTGCGACTGCCCATAATATGGAGGTAATTCTTGTACCCAAGCCCAGAAACAACAAGGTGGTCGAAGACTCGGTTTTAATTCCTCGCATTATTTGGCGTTTACGTTCGGCCGCCCCATTGCTTTGGGGATGTGCAGCGAAGCATAACATAACGGTACCCAACTTCGTCATAAAATTCACGAAATTTTGCACTTGCAGTGTTTACCATTATGCGTAATTATCAGACTCGGAACTCCAAATCGACTAATTCGCTTCTCATCATGAACCTTTTCTTTGCTTAGTTGTTATCGATTCTGAGTTCAGCTTGATCCATTTGTGAGCGTGTCAATAGCCACAAAAAGAATTGAAACCTCCTGGAGCTTTGGGAAGCGGTCCTAGGATATCAAGCCCAGTCATAAAGGCCAAGAAAAGTATTGTTTGTAATGCTTGAGTGGTTGGTGTATCTGTCTACCATGGAATTGTACTTTGGACACACTTTTAACCACCTCCATAGCATCGTCTGAGTACGTAGGCGATAAAAACCTTGTCGAAAGGCTTTACCATGCAATGTTGTAGGAGGCATCGTCCCACAGATGCCCTTGTGTATATCGTGAAGGAGTGTTATTCCTTCGTTTTGCGGAATGCATCGCATGAGTATCCCTTGGGTTCCTCGTTTATAGAGGACTCCTTCAACCAAAGTATACATTTTGGCTTTTGGGATAATCGATCGCCTCAAGATCATCTTGGTCTGGAACCCTTGCAAAGATACTCGTAGATGGGAGTCATCGGGTATCCTCGTAATCTAATGAGGCCATCTCAAGAGGAGGTGTCTCGGTTCTTCGACCAGAGGCGGTTTTTGAGTTGCTCAAGAAAACTCCTTTTAGTATTATGGATCGGGAAGAAGCCATCAGAGCAAGTTGGTGCGAGGAAATTATCCTTCGAGGATAAATTGTACCTCGAAACCTAAAAATGTTTTTCTAGCTTACGTATACGATAAGTGCCGAGCCATTGTTGAGTTAGAGCATTGGTACTCTTTCCCAATTTGATTCACGACTAGTTGAGAGTCTCCTCTCACGAGTGGTCGACGAATCGAGTGCTTCCTTGACTCGTATGCGGACTAGCAAACCGTCGTGATACGCCACATTGTTAGTGGCACGAAAGTTTAATTGTATGGCATACTTTAAGGTTTCTCCGGTAGGAGATACGAGAACCACTGACCCAGAGCCACTTAAAGTAAGTGACCGTCAAAGTACATCATCCAGCGGTGTTGGGAATCGTCTGGGGATCGAGACAGTTCGGGATTTGTCCATTCGGCGACAAAGTCGCCAGATCTGGGATTTTATGGCCGTTCGGGACCGCGAAATGGAGTCGAACTCCCCAAGTTCGTGACCATTTACCATGCGTCCATTGTTTCCTTATTATGGAGGATTGCTCCCAAAAACTCGAGCTGACACAGCTATTTTGTGCTTTGAAAATAATGCGCGGTTTCCTCGAAGACATGAGGAGGGCATATAGTTTTGAACACGAGGTGCGCTCCTTAGGCGTGTAAAACTTAGGCGTAATAAACCGGTGCGTTATGCGTTTTCCGTTCTCGACCGATCTCTTGCCTTTCTTTCACTGTGGCGTGGCGGCTAGGTAAATTAAGGCGTCTCTTACGGCTTTGGAGAAACGAGCAGGGCACTCGAAGATACCTCTTGACATCCTCAAAGGCAATGTTTGCCTCGTTCGACCCTCAAAACCTTCATGTCTCTGAGAAGTTTAAAGAAAGGTAGTCCTTTTCTCCTAGTCGTGCGATGAAGCGACTTAAAGCCGCCATGCACCCGGTGAGTTTACGGACTTCCTTTTTTGTGTTTGGAGGTCGCATCCGGAGGATGGCCTTTATTTTCGAGTTGCTTGATTCCTCGTTCGGATACTAGGAATCCAAGCAATTTTCTGAAGAAATTCCAAACACACCTTTCTGGATTAAGTTTTAAATGGTGCTTTACGAGGTTGTCGAATGTTTCTTGTAGGTCGATGATATGATTAAGTCTCTTAATGCTTTTTACGACTAGGTCATCAACATAGGCTTCCAAATTCGGCCTAATTGAGATGAAAAATCGATTGCATTAAGCGTTGAAAAAAACAGGCATTCTTTAGACCAAATGGCATTTTGATATAACAAAGGTACCAAATGGAGTAATGAATGCGGTCTTCTCTTCATCGTTTAGACACATATTGATCGGTGATATCGAGAATATGCATCTAAAAACTTAATATTTCACAACCGTGATAGAATCAACGGTGATCAATACGAGTAAAGAAATCATCTTTTGGACAAGCTTTATTAAGATCGGTAAAGTCTCGCACATCGCCATTTGCCGTTTGACTTTTTGACCATTCACGAGGTTAGCCAACCACTGCAGGTGATTGACTTCTCTTATAAAGCACGCCTTAAGTAGCTTATCAATTACGATTTAATAGCATCTAAATCGATCGAGGGCAAATCTCCGTAATTTTTGTTTCTGGGTACTTTATCGGTAGTAAAGCTAGCACGTGCTCGATCACCTCCACAGGGGACTCGGGCATGTCGGATGCTTGCCACGAAGACATCTGCGTTAGCTCGGAGGAAGGTAATGAGGCGTCTTCCTATTTGGGATCGGAAGTCTCCCCAATGCGAGCAGATCTTGAGGTTTCTCTGCGTCGGAGGAACCTCTTTGACTTAGTCGTTCGGCTTTGGTGCGACTTTGAAGCCGACTTGCTAGTCGAAGGTGACTTTCATCTCGAGTTGGTATTTGACCAACCATCTCGAGGATCGGCGATCGTGACTATCGCCATCTTTTGTCACATTGAATTGTGATCACTCCTTTGGGACTGGCATCTTAAGACATTGATACCCATAATGAGTAGCCATTAAAATTTTGCCAAAGTTGGTCGTCAAAGTATGGCGTTATATGCGTGTCGAAATCGACCACATCAAAGAGACTTTCTCCGTCTGAAATTACTTAGTGAGCCAAATGTTAAAGGAAGAGAAACTTGGCCAATGGGTTTGGTGAAGACCCGATGCGATTCCATGAAGGAATATCGTCTGCCGCCTTACCCAATCAGGTACTTGCATCTCGTCCGGGGCTTTAGTAAATAATATGTTTAAAGAACTACCACCATCAACCAACACTCGATTGACCGCGGTTGTTGATGGTGGGTTCATTCTAATCGAAATCGACTGATCGACTCATAGTGATCGAGGCGGTCGTCCTTCTCAAAGAGATGGTAACTTCCGACCACTTGGTAATTTATTGACAAGAGGGTATGTATGGAATTTACCTCTCGTCCGGCGACTTTAAGTTGTCGTTTGGAGTCGTCTCTTGATGATCCTCCATAGATATGCTCAGCGGTATAGTGCGGATCTTGGAATGGCATCTCCTCATCATCGGCGACTTTTGACCACTCGTATGTCCTACTCTTTCGAGTAGGGAGGCGGTGCTAGTTATGTAGTAGTCCTCGAGCTTTCTTTGGAAAACTTCGGCGATTCAGAGAGTCATGTCCTTCCTTTTATGAAAGGACACCATCTTGGTTTGTCGTTCCTACGATCGGGTAGCGCTTACCTTTGCCTTGATCGAGGGTTCGACTTGGTGGTTTAGGGCTCTCTATCTTTACGGCCAAGACCTCCTTGAAACCACTAGTTTGTGGTTTTGACTTTTTATTTTCTTCTTGGACTTTTTGCTTTTTGTCCTTACCAACCTCACGGCTCTCTAGGCGTGTGTTTCTCGATCGATAGTGTTATTCCACTCATTGCCTCGAAGCGATTGCATATCGATCGGCCATCTCAAGAGCTTCGACAGCGGTGTTGGGAGGATTTAAAGCAATATCCTCTGTTATTCTTCTACTACGGACTCCTTGCTTAAAGCCACGATCACGGAGAGTCGAGAAATTTCGGAATTGAGTTCTGAACGACTAAAGCGTTTGATGAATTAGCGCAAAGTCTCGTTGTTGTTATTTGATCCGGTGCAAATCGTCTTCCTTTCGAGGCGGTTGTATGTGCCTTGGAAATTTGCACATGAAGATCACAGAGGTGTTGCCAAAGTAGATCGACTCAGTGGTTGGTTTAATAACCACGATCGGCGGATCCTTGAAACCTGATTGGAAGGTAATTCGCCATTACGTGCTCTCCTCCTCCTCCTATGCTTCGGACGGTATTGTATAGATCTGAAGAAACTTCGATGGGATTTTGAGATCCATCAAATTTCTCCATGTTCCTTTGATCGAAAATGAGGTGGCGTGACTTTCGCTGGTCGGCGAAAATGCGGCATCCGTAATTACTTCTTAGCGCCTTCTTTGTAGGAAAGAAGGGTTAATGTCGCGGTGATCGTATCTGACGATACCGACAGCGGTGACTGATACATTGTAGGTCTCGATTCTTGAGGAATACTCCTCGTAATCCACCCGTTGTGAATTTCTTTGCCGGAGTAGTGATTGATCACCTCCTCGGAGGGCTACTTGATCATCGGTGATTGAAAAGTATTTCTCGAATAGGAGATCGATGTGACTTATGACCAGTATCGATTCCTCAGTGAGATATTCGATTGTTGGTAGGTGAAGAAATCGCATTACTACGACTACAGAATGTTGTTGACGAGTACTTCGGTCTTGTCATCACGATTCGAAGCCTTTGCGCAATCTCCTCGACAAAGAGATCGTATCTGGCGTTCGAGCAAGCTCTTGATTGGGATTCTCAAGCAAGTCGTTGATGTCTTGGAGTTCTTGTACCTCCTGTGACTGATATTGAATGCGCCCAGGCAGGTTCTTCTGGGCTGCAATTTTCTTTCTTCGGATGACCTCAAAATCCTCCCCGTCGGATCTTTGAGGCCTTCTCGATGGAGTCACGAGAATGTCGAGAATTTCTCGCGTTCATCAGTGTTGGTTCTCTCTGTCGCGGTGGTTCCCTTGCCATTACTACGAGGCGGCGCGGTCGTGATCTTGAGGAGGTTCTCATTTCGACCTCCATGAGGTTGACTCACGATTTGAGGAAGGGCGAAGACCTCCCGTTGATGATTCTCACTGCGGCGAGGCCTCCCGGCGAGGAGTGCTCGAGAGACACCATCTGGCGACTTGGGTAATCCCCTCGGGTAGGGGAACTCGGGTTATAGCTGTCTCCGTCATAAATGAGATCTGCGGAGAGGCAGTCGTATTTGTAGGAAAAGCATGCTTGATCCCACTATCTGCAGAGTTACCACGAGAGATAGGATCACAAGATCTTTGGTGGAGTCTGGAATGGTGGCTTCGGGACTTGTCTCGCTAGTCGGACGCCTTAAGGGAATAGTTTGGTACTCTCCGTAACCCCCACTGGCCATTGACCATCGTGATTAGCACGCATTGCCAACCACTCTAATGCCTAGTCTATTTTCTCGAAGTCTCCTAGATACAAAACATTTCAGCCAAGCTGGATCATGCCTCGCCTAGCCAACTTCCCTGGCAACCCAAGCCAATATATGAGAACTTAGGCTTGGTTTTTGGTGCGTGGTTGGAACCTAACGCTTCGTAACTCGCAATGTACGTCTAGACCAGACTTGATGATACACAAATGACACGTTAGCTCTCGCCTTCTGCTTGTCGAAATCTACTAGCTGTGACCAGCAACACCCATTTTGTATAAATCTTGAAGCAAATCATCCGGATGGAGTACCCAAAACACAAAGCTAGTGAACACTACTGTTCATTCGATGCAAGATTTATAGTACCACCCACTATACCCACAGCACACAACGATCCAAGCGAGCTCGTCTTCGACTTGGCAAAGCCTCAACCACTCGCGCAGATGAAACAACAAAAGCGAAAGCAAACAAAAACCTCATCCATATCCAATCCAAACCGTCCAATCACCCAATCTAACGGTTGAGATCCCCCGCAATCTCCCCTCATCCTATCCACTACTCTCTCGGTCTCTCTTCTCACACTACACTACTGCGTGCTCCGCTCGCATCTGAGTCACTCGCTCCCCGCTGCACGTCGAGCTCAAACCAAGGATCTCTCCGAGACCGAGGCAAGAATTGCGGCAACAATGACCTCCCTCTCATCCTCCGCCGGCGCGGCGCGCGCCACCTTCATGCCATCGTCCTGCCGGGCGCGGCCGGCGGGGGGCAGGAGGGCGCGGTTCGTTACGCGCGCGGCGGCGTCGAGCCCGAAGCTCCCTAGCGGGCGGCGGCTGCGGGTGGCGGTGGTGGGAGGGGGCCCCGCAGGCGGCGCGGCGGCGGAGGCGCTGGCGAAGGGCGGCGTGGAGACGGTGCTGATCGAGCGGAAACTGGACAACTGCAAGCCGTGCGGCGGGGCCATCCCGCTGTGCATGGTGTCGGAGTTCGACTTGCCGCTGGACCTCGTGGACAGGAGGGTGAGGAAGATGAAGATGATATCGCCGTCCAACGTCGCCGTCGACATCGGCCGGACGCTCGCGCCGCACGAGTACATCGGGATGGTCAGGCGCGAGGTGCTCGACGCCTACCTCCGCTCCCAGGCCGAGGAGTCCGGCGCGCAGGTCGTCAATGGCCTCTTCCTAAGGTATACGACTCCATCAATCGCAAGATTAATTACGAGCACAAGTTATGCCGTCGTGTTGGATTTCTGATTACCGAATGCAAATGCTGAAAGGCTAGACAGATCCAAGAGAAATGAAAGAAATCAATGAAATGTAAGGGAACTAGTAGGAATTAGATTTGCATGTCACACTCATGCACTGGTACTGGCAGCATTAAATTTGCTTGAGGCTAACACGAGATACTTACTGTACAGGAGTATACTATACTAATACTATGTGTATTGCTCATAATTATTTGGTCTGTGTGCATGTGTGTCAAACCTCAAATCTAGTACATGCTTACTGAGAAATAAAGCTGTTGTCTAACCATCATTTCGAATTTAACATAAATAGAGCTAAAATGACAACCCTGTTGTGCTAAACAGACAACTCAAAATATCTAAAAATGCTGTAAAGTTTTCCTAAAAAACTAATAATCACAAAACTAAAAAGGAATGATCTTAATTTTATTTTGAACAAGCAATGGGTAATCTGGCTGTCTGTTCTCCAAAGGTACGAGGCGCCCAAGGAACCCAACGGCTCGTACGTGGTGCACTACAACCACTACGACAGCGCCAACGGCAAGGTCGGCGGCGAGAAGCGGTCGTTCGAGGTCGACGCGATCGTGGGCGCGGACGGCGCCAATTCCCGCGTTGCCAAGGACATGGGCGCGGGCGACTACGAGTACGCCATCGCGTTCCAGGAGCGCGTCAAGATCCCCGACGACAAGATGCGGTACTACGAGGAGCGCGCGGAGATGTACGTCGGCGACGACGTCTCGCCCGACTTCTACGGGTGGGTGTTCCCCAAGTGCGACCATGTCGCCGTTGGCACCGGCACCGTCACGCACAAGGCCGACATCAAGAAGTTCCAGGCCGCCACGCGCCTGCGCGCAAAGGACAAGATCGAGGGCGGCAAGATCATCCGTGTGGAGGCTCACCCCATCCCCGAGCACCCCAGGCCTAAAAGGTAACACCACGACAATCCACAAGGTCTTTCTTTGCAAGAATCGCAAACAATGGCTGATCGATCGGTCTGATCTGATCATGCATGCATGCATACATGGCTTGTGTTCGATCAGGGTATCGGGGCGGGTGACGCTGGTGGGGGACGCGGCGGGGTACGTGACCAAGTGCTCGGGTGAGGGCATCTACTTCGCGGCGAAGAGCGGGCGGATGTGCGCGGAGGCCATCGTGGCGGGGTCGGCGAACGGGACGCGGATGGTGGAGGAGAGTGACCTGCGCAAGTACCTGGCCGAGTTCGACCGGCTCTACTGGCCGACGTACAAGGTGCTGGACGTGCTGCAGAAGGTGTTCTACCGCTCCAACGCGGCGCGGGAGGCGTTCGTGGAGATGTGCGCCGACGACTACGTGCAGAAGATGACCTTCGACAGCTACCTCTACAAGCGCGTCGTGCCGGGCAACCCGCTCGACGACCTCAAGCTCGCCGTCAACACCATCGGCAGCCTCGTCAGGGCCACCGCGCTGCGCCGGGAGATGGAGAAGGTCACATTGTGAGTTGCGGTTTGCTTGAGGTGTTCGATTCGAATTCCGGTGGGTCGGTATACTAGCAGAGTTTTGCGGCTGATCAAACGGATTTGGACCAACGTACGTCGAGACGGACAAGAGAAAAGGTTGTGTCGATCAAAACGTCGTGACCCTGTCCGATTTTCTTGTAGAACATATGGTGATGTTCAGACTTCAGAGCGGTTCCGTTGGATTATGAAGCACACCAATCTTCGATGTGAATGAATGTAGTACAAAAGTTCCCTGTTTTGGTTCATCATGTGTTTTGACGAACGATGAACGAAACGAAATGGATGAGCTGTTCTTCAAGCAATCCTGAATTTTTTAATGGATAGACTTGCGCTACTCTACCTTCTCCGAATTCGGAAAGAAGCAGTGCTTAAACGAGGAGAATAATTAAGGATCAGATGTTCAAGGGCAGCATAGGGTTGAAAATGGACGCACTCCATGTATAAACTTCTAAGATAGCCATCAATGCGTAGCTTGATCATGTGCCAGCAGAGTGCATTGGTGTCTGTTGTGAAATTTTGACAAGAAAAAGGAACATTTGTTGGCACAACAGGTCGTGTCTGAAAATATAACTGACATTTAGTATGTATGAATTACCAAACAGCTATTGTCACGATCAGTGGAAAGTCGGCAAGAAGAGATATATACAGCAAAAACTCCTACCTTTCTGCCATGGCCAAACAAGCTTACTAGATTACACTACGGACGACACATTTGATCAGACTAAATTCCTATGATCAAACCTGTACTATATTCAGATTTCAGAGATTTGTCTCCTGATGTGGTCAACAATAAGCAGAGTCATCTTGATACATTCCCATCATCCTTCCAAGTGCCATAAGCCTTCTCTTGAAGTTCTCCTTGAAACACGCCTGCCTTAATACCTTCGTCTTCACATTCAGCATGACATCAGGTCTCTCCTCGATCAACTTCTTCGTTTGCTGCAATATCTCTACCACACTCCTAGTCCTATCGTCCTCTTCCCCAGCCCCCTTCCCTAGCTCCTGCAGGACATTCTTGATGAGCGTCTGCAGGCTCTTTACCTTGCGGTGCGGCCACCGCGGAATGCCGAGCTCCCTGCATCTCTTCTTCAGAAGCGTAAGCCCCACATTGAGCTCCTGCGTCGGCATGCAAAAGTACTGCGACACGAGCTCGAAAGTCAACGGCTTCTCCTCTGGTCCATTTCTCGGACATCCTTGCATCTTTGCGGCCTTCTCCACGGTGTCGCAGTCCAGCTTCCTTCTCGCCATGTTACTTTTCTTTAGCAAAAGGGTATTGACGACTAATAATCCTCGACTAATGAAACTATTTATATTTAATACTTATTATGGATAATGATATCATTTATAACCATTAAATAACCATCAAAGATACCCGTTGTCATTAGAGTCTACAACGACAAGGGAAAATTACGATCATGTTATGGTTGTAATGTCTATCCTAACCATTTTATAGTCGTAAAATCCTAACTACTTTATAGTCGTAAAATCTGCTACGATCAACTTATGGACGTTAAGGTTTGCTACGACCAACCTAAGGTTGATAAAATATACAGATATGTGGACCTAATCGACTAAAAATTATGTACACCACATTCATTCACACGTGGTAGTTAATACAAGTGTTGTTTGTCCCTGACATAACCACATATAATTCTCTTTATCTTTGGCGTAACCACATGATAAGTTTGTAGGAAACTGTCTTTCTGACAATAACCGCCGCCAACGTGCGCAATTGGCCAACCGTCAAGACGCCCCCTGACGCACAACAACTGCCACCCATTCAAGAGATATATAAGGGGTGATACCGGTGGGCAAAGGAAGAAGAGAAGAGAGGATGATCAAGTGATCAATTCAGAAGCCATTAGCCTTAGTTTCAGTAGCTTGTTTCACTCTGTAAATGCATTCAATACAAGAACACATGAGTAGGATTGTTATTATCTCTAGAGAATGCCTGAATCTATCTAAAAAGCCTTCGTCTCCTCTTGCATTATCTCGGATATTGTGTTCCAACCATTTATTTCATAAGATTTCTCTCCACCGGATCCGGAGGAAGCGGGTTTGGTCAGCCGGGCGAACGAGCGTGAGAGGGGGGGGGGTCCGGGTGGAGGAGCCGGGAGAGAAGAGAGAGGGAGGAGAAAAAACCAGGCTGCGTTCGGGTGGGAGAGGAAAGAGAGAAAAAGAGAGAGGGGGTGCGGGCCGGGTGAGGAGAAAGGCCGGGGATTGGGCTGGGCCGGGAAAGAAAGTGGACCAGGGTGGGAAAAACGGTGGGCCAGAGAAAAATCGACCCAAGAAGAAAAGGATAGGCCCAGAATTTGAAAAAGGTGGATTCAAAGCAAATTTTGAATCCGAAATTTGAAAGAAGGTTTGAAACACAAACCCGAGCTCAACGGAAGCTAGGAGTTTTTTTTGAAATTTAAACCAAATTTGAAAATTTGAATAAAAGTAAAAAATCGAGGTACAAAAACCTACCCTCCTTAAATGGAATCTCGACCCCGAGATTCGGCTACCCAGATGAGACGGGGAGCGTACCTCTCATTACTTCTGAAGTTGCTTGGGCTTCTCCCGCAGTGACACGATTCACTTGGCCTTGGTTTTGGCTTGGCGTGGAAACGGCTCTGAATGCCTGCGAGGTCAGATGACTTTTGCTTGAAGCTGAAGTCTGGCCTTGAGCTGGTGTGGCTTTGAAGTTGAACCTTATTGGGGTGACTAGCTGAGGGCACCTCTTGGCGAAATGTCCTTTTTCACCACACTTGAAACAGAGGAGGTGAGCTATTGGGTTCCGCACTTCAGGCTGTTTGACGGGGCGAGGAGGGTGGAGAACATTTTCACTTCTTTCCTTCTCTACTGAGGTACTCTGGCACTTCGGTGCAATCTGGCTATTATCTTTCAAAGTCCGACATTGGTTAACTTTGTCATTCCCATATGCGACGAGTCTTGCAGCGACTTGAAAACATGTCCTTTGTAACTCAACTGCCTTGATCAGGAGCGGACACATGAAGTAATCTTTGGGGCAATGGTCTTGACCTTCGCGGAGAAAACACATGACTTCACTCATCGGGTACTCACCGGGCTGGTGGTCCTTATCGCAGTTGGGAAAGTTTACACAGCATTGGTCTGCCTGGTGTCCTTTTTCTCCACAATGTGTGCATGCTACTTGGTTCATATGGCAATCTTCTGATCGATGGTGTTCCTGACAACAGTGACAGTAGGGAACTGGGCATGAGTAGCAATAGTGTCCAAATTGTCCACATGTGAAACATGCTCCTCTTGCATCTTGTCTTAATGGAGGACATAATTGGGTGACATGTCCTGTATTGCCACATTCAAAGCAAGCGTTTGACGGGGCTTTTGAGTCTGGTAGTAGAACTTCAGTAGGTACAACTTGCTTTTCGCTGGTACTCTTGATGAGTTATTCGTTGTCAAGATTGAGGTTAATGACGATGACATTCTTTGTTGGTTCTTCAAGATTCTGCCGGGGGCAACTGTTCATATGGTGCCCTAGGTTGCTGCAATAGAAACATCTGATTTTTTTGGTCTTGCTTCTTTTGGGGGCATCTGCTGGCAAAGTGCTCTTTCTCTGCATAGTTGAAGCAGTGAAGGTGGGCTATTGGGTTGAATGATGCAGATCGATCGGCGGAGCAGGGAGTACGGAAAACATTCCCACTGGAGCGCGGAGTTGGCGTTGGGGCTCTTGGCGACTGGGCCGCTGACTGAGTGGATGACGAGCTGCTGAGAAATGCTGACTGCTGGGGTAGCTATCTTGTGGCCTTTGCACTGTCAACTTCCTCTTACAACTGACACCACCTCCTTGGGTTGCGGGCCTCTTTGGTGCCATCTGAGAAAACAACTCATCTTAGAACTAGAGGAGATATATGAGGGTTTACTGGCCCTCTAAAGCACAACAAAAGAAATTCAAATCAAACGAGGAAAATCGATCAAATACAATACAAAAACCTAGAATGGCTGCATTATATTAAGGGGGTTAAGTGTTTACATGACTCTAGAAACACAACATATAGGCTATGCTGAGTCACGACACAAGATACACACACATTGTCTACAAAAGAAGGAAACAACAAGTGCTTACAACCAAAAGACTGCTAAAGTAAGCACTTCTAGCTAAACTAAGCTAACTACTCCCACATGATGACGAAGACTTCGGGATCGGTCTCTCCTTCCTGGAGAGGCGGGTAGTAGTAGAAGGGTGATTCTCGCAGAAGATCCTCGTGCATCTGGCTCAGTCGGTTGCAGGCGAAGCGGGCTGCGTCTTGGACGGCTTCAGAACATCTGCTCTGGGGGGTCTCGGGTTTGAAGGTGTGAGCGATGAACTCACCCTCTCTTGCATAGAGGAAAATCTCCATGGTCCACGACTCTTGGTCCAGGGTCTAAGTCTTTCGACCTCTGAAGATAGGCTTGCGGTGGTAATCCGGGTGATGCAAGAACTGGCAAAGAATGTCCACGAACTCAACTCTGTCTTTTTCATGACAACAAAAGTCCCACGGGCCATCGGACGACGGGGTTGCCATCTACAAATTTTTGAAATAGGCGAAGGAGTCAGACTGAGTACAAACTCAAGTGAAGTGAAGAACTAAGAGAGATGAGTAAGAGCAGCACGTACATTATATTTCTCCAAAGCTTTTCTTAAGTTTTGAAAATAGGACTCAAGTCCTTAGGCTCGACAAGTCTAACTAAACATCCTACAATCGTATGCTCTGATACCAGCTCTGTCGGACCTGGATTTTCTAATCTCGAATCCTCTGCGAGTACACTGTGCTATTACCTGGATCAGTAGATAGCACTCACAAATACACTACTGAATCATTTCATACATGGTGTAACACCACACCATTCATTAATTCAACACATCAGAGTTTACATAGACCTCTTCGGGCCAAGTTTTACAATAGAGGCCGAACAGGCCAAACAATTACATCACAAAGTAGCGGAAACGACAACAGAAGTAAAAAGGGGTGATGGCACATCTCCCCACAGACAAACAACTGGGGAAACCTGTGTACATCCGATATTACCCAAAAACTCAGATAATATAGGAGGCACATAAGTACCAACGGAGTCAGCTAGACTGGGGCGAGACTAGAACAACTAAGGACTAAACTATGCTTCAAGAACTCCTGAGTTTTCAGGCATCTGGTTCCTCATAGTAGTCGAAAGCTTCATGATTTCCTGCTTCTGAGGGTTTGGGGGAAAGAGCGAGAATGAGCACAGCCACCGTGCTCGCGAGCCAACACACAATATGCAATAGTAACATGCAAGGCTTAACAAGGATAGCTCAGGTTCTTTTATTTGCTAAAGCAATATTTTCAATTAGCATAATTACAAATTCCTATGACTTAGCATTTTAAACAAATTGCATTTTATTAAAGAGAGTAAGTGGAATATTAAATAACAGCGGATGTTACCTCCACCTCATGCTTAATTTTGATAACGGCTACATCCATCGATTATCAACACTGGGTAAGGCTACCCAGGAAAAATCCAAAACAAGGGCTAGATGAGCCCATCACATTTTTCAGCCACCCACAAATGTTTTTGAAATAGAACTAACTCGGGTTAAGTTCCCATGTCCGCCTTTGACCGTAGTCGCGACTGTTTAAACAGTTTAGACTCTGCAGAGGTTGTACACTGTACCCACAAGAGATAATCATACTCGTTACCCCACATGATTCCTTAGTCATGCAGTTGAGCGATCGTCATAGTAACGTTTCAAACTACTTTGCCCTTCCGTCATCTCACCCCTATGACCAATTCCATAAGTTGTGCGGAATGTTTACCACAACGACTAGTGCAACTGGCGCCGGCCACAACGACTAGCACAGCTAACAACTTCACCCTCCCCGGTGTCCCTTTCAAGCCAGCATACGTCCTGCCGCTTGCACACTTCTAAACACCAGTTGTAGGATGACATTCAGGGTTCAATAATTTTACTAAGCCAAGTTGCACTTTGCAGACTTGCGGTTGTACTTGTTTTATACAGGAGGTCATGACAAGTTTAAGTCCTTAATTCATCTGGACAGTTCATACCACATACCAACCATTCTCATGCTACACCCGCACCCACCACTCTTTCCATCCGCTCAGATGTGGCACTAGCAGGTTGTTTAGGGTTTTGGGGAGGAAAACCAATTAACACAACGCACCAGTCATCTACATCCAATGACTGCCCAAAACCACTTTTATGATTAAAAGATGATGATTGGGACATTTATTGTCCCGGTACTTAAGCAAGACTAGCATATCGCTTAAGTACAACCTATGCTAGTATTTACCACATATTTACTAGGGTGACATGGAAGGAGGGATTCAACTTATCAAAGGATGGGTAATAATTAATCATCAAATGAGTGTTTAACAACCTTAAACTTTAACATACATTTGATTACAGAATTAAAGCATGCAACTTTGATATTTTAAATAAATATAATTTGCATAAAATGTAGGCTCAAAATGATCAAAGTATTGACTCGCCTGTGTCAAGTTATTGCGGCCTTTATTTTACTCAGGGCCTTCTCTGCTAGGGGTCTTGAGTTCTGGGTCTACGCCTTTATCCGAATCTTGATCCTGCTCGAGTTGCTACTTCTTCTGGGCTCCAACTCCTAATTACGCGATACAAGTAAGAGCAACATTTAAATCCAAAGAACTTCAAAAGACCAAATATAATCAAAGCGCTTTAAATAAGTTTTGCGATGAACGAGCTTAAGAGACAAGATTCAGCGAGGAGGGGATGTTTGACAAAGTCAAACGACCAACTGAGCGAAAGGGGTCATGGCTGAAAAACTCTGCCGGGGAAAAACAAGGGAGAATCGAAGTCGAAGAACCTCCGTAGGGATACTCCACTTCGGATATCACTGATCGGGCAATATACTTGCCGATTGGATAACGACACAGCGTGACCTAATTTTACAACCAGAGCTTTTATTAAAATAATGGATATTATTCGAGCAAGATATTGAGATTAACATGTCAATCCCGAATAGCTTCCCAAAATATTTTGAGAAAATGCAAATTCATTTCAAAGTATTTTACACAAACGCGGGAAATTTGAATAAATCTATTTTAACAAAAAATAACATGATTACGGAGACGATTACGAAGGTCATTTGCATAACTTCGTCTTCCCGAGATTGTGTAAATTACGCTCCTAATCGATAGCTCTCAAATAAAAGCGAAATGGATAATTCTGTTAACTCTTGTCAATCGGCGAGTTAACAATTAACAACGGTTAACCGAATCGTCGCAATTCACAACACAATCATAGGGAATAATTATTTTGGAAATGTTTTCGCCAAAATGGAAAGCTACTAGTCGACTGAGGATTACGAAACAATACATTTACAAGATCATCAAACAAACTTCAATACACAAATTTTCTTTGCCAACACTCCGCTTCGGCTGCTGCTCCATGACCACACTGCGCCAGGGTTAACAAAACAATGAAAGATCAATACACACATCGGCAATATATATATTAACTAGGCTACTGCCAAAACTTGCTCCATTGCTCTGCAATCCACAAGGGGGCCCACAACAAGAGACAAGGGCAGAGGGGAGGCTCGGCCACAGGAACAGAGGTGAAGGGGGGAGCGGGCCGGTCTGATTGGGCATGGTGACCGCCTCGACCGGGGTGGAGAGCCGGGCGCAGTCTGGTGGGTGGTGGCGGCCGGGTCGGAGGAGAGGGGAGGGGAGCATGGGCACCGGGATGGTGCGGGAATGCTCACCTCGAGGTCGGCCGAGGCGGGGGAGCGGTGGAGGCGGCCGGCGTCAGGAGCCGAGGCGGGGTCGGGAGAGGCGCATGGGGGCGGCAAGTTGTGGTGGCGGGGAAGACCGACCGTCGGGTGGAGGAGTGTCGGGGGCGAAGGGCGGAGCTCCTGGTGGCGGCAGACGGGCTGGAGTAGCGCCGGAGGGAGGGGAGAAGGGTGGCGGCGGCATCGAGAAGAGGGAGGCGAAGAGGGGGTAAGAAAGGGGTGGGCTTGGCCTTTTATAGCCGGGGGAGAGGCGGAAAAACCGGCGGAGGAGGCCAGAGCAGCGGAGATGGGAAGGAGATCGGGCGCCGGGAGGCGTGGAGCGATGGACGCTGCGCGGGCGGCGATGGAGTCAGCCTTGGCGCGGAGTCATGGCAGCGGCACCAGATCCGGAGGAGGCGGGAGCTGTCAGTGGAGAGGACGAGTGGGGGCGGCGGGAGCGGGAGGGGGCCCCGGGCGGAGATGGAGGAAAGCTGGACGACGCAGGGAGGCGATGGCGCAGGCGGCGCCGGATCCAGAGGAAGCGGGTTCGGTCGGCCGGGCGAACGAGTGCGAGGGGGGGGGTCCGGGTGGAGGAGCCAGGAGAGAAGAGAGAGGGGATGGGGAGAAGAAAACCAGGGGCGGCGCGTTCGGGTGGGAGAGGAAAGAGACAAAATGAGAGAGGGGGTGCGGGCTGGGCGAGGAGAAAGGCTGGGGATTGGGCCGGGCCGTGAAAGAAACTGGGCCAGGGTGGGAAAAACGGTGGGCCGGAGAAAAGCCGGCCCAAGAAGAAAAAGATGGGCCCAGAGGTGGATTCAAAGCAAATTTTGAATATGGAATTTGTAAGAAGGTTTGAAACACAAACCCGAGCTCAACGGAAGCTAGGAATTTTTTTTGAAATTTAAACCAAATTTGAAAATTCGAATAAAAATCGGAAATCGAGGTAGTTACTATTTGCCGTTCGAAAACGGGACGTTGCACCCATAAGGCCCATGTAATAATGTCTATATACACCTCTCAATAAATGAATAAGTTGTGAATAGCAAAATTTATCTCCCTCTCTAACAGATCTTACTGAACATTGTAATGAACAAATCGTAAACAATGTATTGAGCAGATGAGTATACAATAGGATATACTGCCTTCAAATTGCACTAATTAAGTGAGTTAAAAAGAGCACAATGGGAAGCCGCTTAAACAAGCACAAATTGATGGAGGCCATAGCAGCAGAGATTCAATCAACTTCCAAAATTGTTTAGCCAGCAAATAACAGAAGGTGGTTTTCACAAGTAGTAGAGTAATACAAGATAAATCACTTTTACAGTTTTAATTCATTCAGTGATTCAGTATATGGCGTGGGCCCAACACAGCATTATACCATAAAGCACCAAAGCTGACAATACCTTCAAGATCTTCCCAATGGATGCATCCAAGAAGTCTGGCAAGGATAATAACCGAAGTGTATGGCCCTGTCAATGAAGAAAGCAAATGATAGCTAATAATGCCATTGGGTGTATGAATTATAAAATCAACTCTGGATACAGAGTGATATGGTGATTACCATAGGAGCAGTGTCAAATACAACGCGGCTAAACATGCTATACTCCTGTGCTTCAAGAAATTGCATAACCTGGAGTGGCATGCTAGAAGGATCAGATTAAATTAGGGAAATCGGAAGCCCGTAACATGTCTTCTTACCTTTGAAATTGCTATTGCTTCATCTAAACCTGGTGGTGGCGTGTCCAACAATTCCCCCAGTTTTAACTCTCCAAACTGTATCAAATAAGATGGCAACTATAGCAATGAAGTTAGACAAAGCAATTAAGTTTAATCACAAATAACAAGAGCCGCTATATTGAACATAATGGGAGGATGTACAGTACTGAAAGCAAAACTGAATAGAAATAAGGTCGTGCACCTGCTCAACAAGCACCCCAAGGCCCATGCTGTCCATGAAATCCTTTACCCCAGTTCCTCCATTCTTTTGACTTGTTGCCCGAAACTCTTCCCGAGCCTTCTCAGGATTTATCTGCATTAGAACTCGATGCTCAAGCACTATCCATATGAACCTAGAGTAAGTCATAAATATCATGACGTCAGCCCTCCACTACCTATTGTGTTGTAGAACCTTAATCCTTCTGATTTCTAAATGGAATTTAAAAATTAACAGCTGCGAATTTTCAACTTATCACACTTCAAATGGTTCCATTGATGTAGGGTTGTTACTGTTTGCCGTGTTCAATAAAAAAACAGAGATATTGCATTGCAAACTTTGCATGAGAAACCAACCACAACAGCAGTTGGATACAAAATTCCATCTTGTGTTGCTAAAACCTGCTCAAGGCAATGGCTTCGGGCGAAAACTTCAAGACCCAAGACCTAGCTCCGCTAGCTTCCGATCATGGCGGGAGTTTGGTGCCGCAAAGGGCTAGGGGACATGGAGAAGGTGCTAGGGAGATGGGCTGGACTCTCCTAGCGCGGCAGAGGTGAATATTTCGCATTCTACTGGGCTGGGACTACCAGATTTCATGAGGGATTGGGAGGCGGTGACCCAATCATCTCTCTCCTCTTCTCCACCGCGCACATGTCATGGATGTGTGAGAGGAGATGCTAATTGCGGTGATGCGGATTTAGGCGCAGATCCAGTGGGTTCTGTTGTTCGACCCGATCCGTTTTGCCACCTAGCTCCTCTATTCCAGCATCTATGGTGGCGTGAGGAGTTTCCTAGGGTTAGTTTTTGTGGGGGTTGGTGTCGAGTCTCCGCGAAATCGATCGATCCAGCTTTGAAGGCGGCGACGCTAATCGAGGAGTGGCCACGAATCGGAGTGGGTGGCGTTGTGAAGAGGTGGAGCGGAACAATAGCGGGAAATTCGAGAAATTTTGCTCAAATCGCTGCGAATTTTGCCTCACAATCATCAATCCGAGGGGTCCACATGGTAGATCAAGGCAGGGGTTGGCATGGAAGACGTGACCAGGGCAATGGTGTTGAAAGAAATCAGAACCAATGGCAGGGTGGTGCTGGTGGAGGGGGTGGTCAATGGCAGGATCACCGTACCTGCAGTTTCAGCAGACGGTGCTGGAGGTAGCAATGAAGGGAAGGTCACCGGCAGGACTATCGTCCGCAACAACCACAAAATCAAACAGTGTCGGGACAAGGAACTTTCCAAAGATCAACAAACTGGATTTCAAGGCGGTAGTACCCAGCAATATCACCGATGAACTTTCATTGATTGCGATGATCGAGGCAAGGAGATCGAATATGCAATAGGGTGGGGCCCAAGGTTCAATCAGAGGCAACAATATCACTGTGCATCAAAATCAACAACAGTTGTATCGCAAGTGCAACATCAACAAAATTTATGCCTGTGAATCATGTTAAGGGTATTTGTGGTATTTTTCTATTGTTTTAGGGTTTAATCTTGTGTATCATTTGTACTCTATATATAGCCTTTTGGACTGTGCAATACAATTAACAATTCACAATTGCACTCCCCCTCTCCATCTAACATGGTATCAAAGCTCTAGGTTCTGTCCTAGCCTCCGCTCGTCCTCCACTGCCGCTGCCCCCGGGAAGAGCAATCTCCGCTCCTGGAGGCAGCCTCCTTCTAGTTGTAGTATTCTTCTCTAGTAGAAGCAGCAGCACATTAAGTGGCTTTTGGCGGAGAGCAGAAGGGTAGAGGAGGCGAGGCTAGCAGGCTAGAGAAGAGGCCATGGGCGTGATCCGATCTACGCTAGTGGTGCGCGGCACGGTGGTACTGGCGGAGTATGCAACTTCACCACCATCGCGGCCCAGTGCCTCTAGAAGCTCCGCGCCGCCCCTTGCCTTTCCTTCTCCACCATCCTTGCCCAGATCCAGTCCCTGGCCTTGCCTCGAGGTGCCGCGCAGCTCCTCAGCTCCATCTCGCCCGGATCCGACTGCTGCCGACGTCGCCTCGCCCGGATCCAGCCGACGCCTCGCCAGACCGCCGCCATCATCCTCTTCTCGACCAGATCCACTCAGATCTGGCCCAAGCCACGCCGTTAGGCAGAGCTCCCCGACGCTCGGAGTTGCCACCACCCGGATCCGGCGTCGCCTCGCCGCCTTGCCTCGGCAAGACACCACACGATCGTCTGTGAAGCACCTCGACGCCTCGCCGCCTCGCCTCGGCAAAGATCGCCACCGGCTCGCTCCACGAGCACCTCAACTCCCACCACTTTGCCTCGGGTGGCACCGCCACCAACCGTCCTCCGGAGCACCTCGTCGCACCGCCGCCCGACGCCGCGTCTGCTTACTCGTCATCCTCTCCTGCTCCTCTACGTCACAGAGGCGGTGAGGACTGAGGACGATGTCGTAGCAAAGGCGGGCAGTGAGGATGATGTCGGATCTAGATGTTTATCGCTCGTAGGGGAGGAGCTTGGATTCGGATGTTTCGTCGCTCGGGGAGTTAGCTCTGCACGACGAGTCATAGGGAGGAGCTCGGATCCGAATGTTTCGTCGCTTGGGGGAGGAGCCGGGAGCGCTGGGCGACAGATCTGGAGGCACAGAGCAAGGGAGGAGCTGCAAGCGACACATCAGGAGGCACAACGAATATGGCTTATGGTGCGGAGAGGTCGACGACGAAGCAGAGGATCCGGATGCTCTAGGCGACGAGCAAGGGAGAGGATGGGATGACACCGCCGAGTAGCGGCTCGGGTTTGCTGGTCCACGACGGAGGAAGCTCAAGCACAACAGTGGCGGCTATGGAAATAGGGGCAGGGTTGGAGATGGCTCTGATACCATATTAGAATTATTGAGGCTAGGGTTTTGCTTATTTGCTATTCACAACTTGCATCTTATCCATTAATAGGAGAGTATATATAGAGAATAATACATGAGCCTCATGAGCTACATGGGTCACATGGGCTAAGAGAGGGAGAGAATATACAACCAACACTCAGACAACACTCTTAACAGTAAATACTTTGAAACACATTTGTGGGGGGCCAGGACTTCACTTGGAGCTGGTCACCTTCAAAGGGTGAATCTGAAGGCATTTTGGTTGGTGTTAGAAATGAAACTTTCCAAGTAATTGAACATCAATTGGGTAATTACTTTATGAGGTTGCTTTTAGTTAACAAAAATGATGGGTTTCAATGGAATCTTATAATTGTTTATGGGGCTGCACAAATGGAGGACAAACATGTTTTTCTTACTAAGTTAACACAACTTTGCCAAATAAGTTTCCCATGATCTTAGGAGGAGAGTTTAATATAATTAGAAGAGATAAAGAGAAAAATAAAACTGGAGGGTGTAATAAATGGACTTTTCTTTTTAATGCTATTATTGAACAAGCTGGGTTGGGGAGCTGGATTTAAGTTGTAGATTGTTTACATGGAGCAATGACCATGATGATCCTACTTTTGAGAAGTTGGATAGGTTTTTGGTAAGTGTGGATTGGGAAGTGCACTACTCATTGACTTCAGTGAAAGCATGGCTAGGGCGCTCTCTGACCATGTGCCTCTGTTCCTGGACACTGGTTCCAATAGTAGC
Organism: Hsuehochloa calcarea; assembly: GCA_036346395.1. Lineage (NCBI taxonomy): Eukaryota > Viridiplantae > Streptophyta > Magnoliopsida > Poales > Poaceae > Hsuehochloa > Hsuehochloa calcarea. The sequence continues at coordinate 62,788,932 of CM070596.1, forward strand.
CGTAATAAACCTTTTAAATTTGAGCTGGGCTGGCTGCTTAGAGATGATCTTCATACAGAGATTAGTAAAGTTTGGAATTCACCAACTGGTGATATGTCCAGTATAGACTCTTGGCAATATAAGTTAAGGGAACTTAGGAAACACCTTAAGGGGTGGAATCTGAATCAGGAAGGATGGTATTGGAAGCTTAAGAAGGAAATTCTTGCTCAACTTGATTTAATTGATAAAATGAGTGAAATTCGTGGTTTGAATGCTATAACTAGAGAGGAAAAAAGACAGCTTGAGTCTCAATTAGCTAGATTACTTAAATAAGAAGAGATAAAATGGCTGCAAAGGTCTAAAGAGAAAGAGATCCTTCAGGGGGTAATAACATCAAGTATCACCATGCTAAAGCCAATGGGAGAAGGAAACCAATTATTTCATCTTTGCACCTAGAGGAGGGGGGTCATTGAGGGGGATGAAGAAGGAAACCAATTATTTCATCTTTACACCAAGAGGAGGGGTCATTGAGGGGGATGAAGAACTTATGAAATATATTTCTAAGTTCTACAAAACTCTATTTGGCCATCCTGACCCCTCTTCTATCTCACTAAATTTGGAAGATGTGAAAACTATTAATGATCAAGACAAAGTAGAGTTGACTAGAAAATTATCTTTAGATGAATTGAAAGATGTTGTTTTTCAAATGGAACATAATAAAGCTCCTGGTCCTGATGGAATACCTGCTGAATTCTATCAAATTTTTTGGGATATGGTGAAATACGATTTAATGAGAATGCTAAATGATTTTTATGACAGCACTCTTGACATTCAAAAGCTAAATTATGGAGTCATAACTCTTCTACCTAAATGCAAAGATGGAGCCCAAATTCAGAAGTTTAGGCCTATTTGTCTCTTGAATGTTAGTTTTAAGATCCTGACTAAGGTGTTGATGAATAGACTAAATAAAGTTGTTGAATCTATAATTTCTAGTATTCAAACAGCTTTCGTAAAAAATAGATACATTATGGAAGGGTTCTTGGTTATGCATGAAACACTTAATACCTTGCATAAAGATAAAAAGTCTGGGATTTTCTTCAAAGTTGACTTTGAAAAGGCTTATGATAAAATCAAGTGACCCTTTTTATACCAAGTAATGAAATTAAAATGCTTCCCTGACCTTTGGTGTGATTGGATAATGAAAGTAGTTAGAGGAATGATAACATTGGTCCTTATTTTCTAACTCGCAAGGGGTTAAGGCAGGGTGATCCTCTTTCACCTCTATTGTTTGATATTGCTGCTGATGCACTTTCTATACTAATTGAAAGAACACAACAATAGGATTTGATTAGAGGTTTGATACCTGAATTTGTTGAAAATGGTTTGGCCATCTTGCAATATGCGAATGGCACCATTTTCCTTATGCAAGAGGACTATGAGAGTGCAAAAAACCTAAAGTTTATCTTGTGTTTGTTTGAACAAATGTCAAGACTCAGTGAATTCCCACAAAAGTGAATTATACTGCTTTGGAGAGGCACTAATTAACCAAACAAGATAATTATAGTCATATCCTTACCTGTAAGGTGGGATCTTTGCCCCTTAATTATCTTGGTATCACTATAAACAAAAAGAGAATAAGTAATAAAGATTGGAAGAACATTGAAGACAAGATGGAATTGAAACTGGGTTGTTGGCAAGGAAAAATGTTGTCAATTGGTGGGAGATTAATTCTAATAAGCTCTTGCTTGAACAATATTCCACTTTACATGCTTTCTTTCTATAGATTACCTAAGGGGGGTAGAAAAAAGAATGTATTTCTTTAGAGCAAGGCTGCTTTGGCAATCTGACCAAGGGGTAAGGAAGTATCACTTGGTTAATTGGTAAACAAGTATCACTTGGTTAATTGGTAAACAGTCTGTATACCTAAGGATCAAGGTGAGCTAGGTGTTCTGGATCTTAACTTGATGAATGTTGCTTTAATGGGAAAATGGTTGTGGAAACTTGAGAATGAAAATGGTCTTTGGCAGGAACTTTTGATAAACAAATACTTAGGATCCAAAACCTTACCTCAGGTTACCTCTAAACGAGGGGATTCCCAATTCTGTCAGGTTTGATGGCAATTAAGGATCAATTCTATAATTTATGTACGAAAGCCATTGGTGATGGAGTAGATACAAGATTCTCGGAAGATGTTGTAACACCCTGACCCAAAATCGGCTCAATGCCCAGCCCACCGTGGGGCGGACCCGCCCACACATAGCACCTCACTTACACTTTCGTCCTCGCTTCGTGTAAAAGGGTTAACCCGGAGGTGCTACGTTTGGATCCAACAGGCATTATAAACTACTACAACTCACTTGTGACAAGCAATATGGGACTAATCCCACCGCACAACTCCTCATGGGCCACATGGGCCACGCTATGAGCAGGCCGGGGTATTACACTCACCCCACCTTAAGGGCTGACGCCCTCGGCAGCATACCGCATATGCGGCAAATGCCCAGAATCACCCCTCGGTACACGTTCGTGCGTCCAGTGCCGGCACATATGCCATGCCATGTGTCCACTCCGAGCCCACATGTGCCATGCGCCATATGCCCACGCCTCGTCCCCGCACGCGCTGCGGCAAGGTTGATGCTCGATACCATCTGTAACACCGACCCAAAATCGGCTCAATGCCCACCCACCGTGGGCGGACCACCACACATAGCACCTCACTTACACTTTCGTCCTCGCTTCGTGTAAAAGGATTAACCCGGAGGTGCTACGTTTGGATCCAACAGGCATTATAAACTACTACAACTCACTTGTGACAAGCAATATGGGACTAATCCCACCGCACAACTCCTCATGGGCCACATGGGCCACGCTATGAGCAGGCCGGGGTATTACAGATGTCTGGCTTGAGGGTGTATCTTTTGCTCAGAAATATCCCAGACTTTATAATTTAACCTTCAGTAAAAATATTACAGTGTGATGTTTTTACTGAAGGGTGGAATGAGATTTGTTTCAGAAGAACCCTTTCGGGGGAACACTAGGATCTTGGAAAAAATTGTAAGAAGAATGTAAGGACATTAGACTGAATGATGATGATGATAAACTGGTATGGAATCTAACAACAAATAAACAATTTTCAGTTAGCTCTTTCTATAAGGCTTTGAAAGTGTGCAATGTACACTTCCCCTTTAAATTTCTTTGGTAGGTCAAAGTACCTTTGAAAATTAGAATTTTCGTTTGGTTGATGCTTAAGAAAAACATTCTGACCAAGGATAAATTGGTAAGGTGGGGCTGGAATGGGGATAGAAAATGCCAGTTATGTGGCCAGGATGAGACCATTGAACATCTTTTCATATCCTATCCCTTAGCCAAGTGTTGAACATATGTTTGGGTCTTGGCTGAAACAATTGGGGGTTGGTAAGGAAACTTGTGACAATTGGGAATGGTGTGGACAATCTGGAAAGCACGCAATGCAGCATGCTTCAGAAATGTCCTCCCATCTGACCCAGCAGAGATAGTCTTCTCGGCTTTCTATTGGTTAAATCAGTAGTCAATTTTTGTCAGACCTGGATTTTCTAATCCCGAAATCTCTGTGAAAAATTGTGCTACTCCCTGGATCAGTAGGTAGTACTCACAGACTCATTGCTAAATCATTTCATACACAATGAATTAAGTCATTCAAATACAAACAGACATCAGAGTGACATAGACCACGTCGATTCGAGTTTTACATAAGGGTCACCAGGCCAAATTGATTACATTACATAAAAAGCACGTAGCTACAGCGGAAGCAAAAGAGGGGATAGGGCTCATCTCCCCACAGGAAAGCGACTGGGGTGACCTACGTACGACTGATATTAGCCAAGGATTGGGTAATATCGGTTGTACACAAGTACCGACGAGTCCACTAGACTGGGGCGAGACCTAGACTATAGAATCTAGATTATTCTTCAGGGTTCCCTTGGCCATTGACTTCGGGATCCTCGTAGTACGCGTTGTCTCCTTGCTCCAAATCATCTGGAGGGTTTGGGGTGAGAGTGAGCACAACCACTGTGCTCGCGAGCCAACACACAGTATGCAATAGTATACATGCAAGGCTTAACAAGGATGGCCCAGGTTCTTTTATTTGCTAAAGCAACATTTTCAATTATCATAATTACAAACTCCTATGACTTAGCATTTTAAACAAATTGCATTTTATTAAAGAGAGTAAGTGCAATATTAAATAACAATAGAGGTTCCCTCCATCGGAACTCTACACATGCATCATTTTGTTGGAGCTACCTCTGCTCCTTCACACCACTGAGCTCGACGGCTCAGGAAGAATTCAACCTCAGGCTAGGTGAGCCGTCCTGGTTGTAATCCACCCACAAATATTTTTGAAATAGAACTAACTCCAGTTAAGATCCCATATCCGCCTATGACCGTAGGCGCGACTGTTTAAATAGTTTAGACTCTACAGAGGATGTACACTATACCCACAAGAGATAATCATACTCGTTACCCCACATGATTCCTTAGTTATGTAGTTGAGTGATCGTCACAGTAACGTTTCAAACTACCTCGCCCCTTCCGTCATCTCACCACTATGACCAATTCCATAAGTTGTGCATGATGTTTACCACAACGACTAGCGCAGCTGGTTCCGGTCACAACGACTAGCACAGCTGGCAACTTCACCGTTCCTGGTGCCCCTTTCAAGCCAGCGTACATCCTGCTGCTTGCACACTTCCAAACACCAGTTGTGGGATGACATTGTGGTTAAATAATTTTACTAAGACAAGTTGCATTTTGCAAACTTGCGGTTGTATTTGTTTTACACAGGAGGTTATGACAAGATTTAGTCATTAATTCATCTGGACGGTTCATACCACATTCCACCCATTCTTGTGCTACATCCGCACCCACAACTCTTTCCATCCGCCCAGATGTGGTATAGCAAGTTGTTTAGGGTTTTGGGGGAGGAAAACCAATTAACACAACACGCCAGTCATTTACATCCAATGACTGCTAAAAACCACTTTCATGAGTAAAAGATGATGATCGAGACATTTATTGTCCCAGTACTTAAGAAAGACTAGCATGTCGTTTAAGTACAACCTATGCTAGTATTTACCACATAATTATAAGGGTGACATGGAATGAGTGATTCAATTTATCAAATGATGGGTAATAATTAATAAATCATCAAATAGGTGTTTAACTACTTTAAGCTTTAACATACATTTGATTACAGAATTAAAGCATGCAACTTTGATATTTTAAATAAATATAATTTGCATAAAATATAGGCTCAAAATGATCAAAATATTGACTCACCTTGGTTAAAGGTAGTGGGATCCTGGTACTCTTGAGCTTGGTCGAACGGGAGGTCTCCTGCGTCTTCGAATCTTAATCGGACGAAAGTACCGAAAAAAGGCACAACAGCAGAGAGAGTAAATAGATACCAAACTCATAATAAATGAACTCCAAATTGAACAAGACCATTGCCATTAGCAAGATCTTGATTTTAGAAAATTTTAGAAACAAGTTTCATAATTTTTGGAGTTATAAAGAAAAAGATATGGATTTTTGAAGCTTTCCAATTGAATTTTTAATTGAAAACTAAATCAGAAAACTGGATTTTCTCGTGGTGACACGTGGCGTGCGACCGGGCCTTGGTCCACAGCACAGTGCGCGTGGACCGGGTCCATGCGCACAGGTGCACGGTCCACGATATTGTTGCGTGGACCGAAGGCACCCGCACTGTGCCAGTCCACGGGACCATGGCACAGTGTTGGCGGGCCCACCTGTTAGCGAGACAACACGGGAGTGGAGAAGGCGGTGGAGTGGAGGGGGAGGAAGCGAAGGAGGCGGGGCTTCTTATAGCCGGCGGAGGCGGGGAGAGGTGCTCGCGCGGTCCCAAGGCGGCCATGAGTGCTGCATACGGGCGGCGGCAAGGCAAGGCGGCGGCGCGGGCATTGGCGAGGAGGGGTGGTGATGGAGACAAGGCGGGGAGAGGGCGGCGCTGCAATGAGCCGGCAGAGGTGCAGAGGAGGGGATTAGCGAGGAGGCGGTGGCGTGTGCGCCGGGCGGCGGTGGGGCGGCGCCGGGCCGAGGCGCGCGGAGAAGAACCGGTCCGGGTCGTGAGGAGAACTGGCCGGGACGACCCAAACCGAGGTTAGGGTTTGAGATTTTGAATTCCAAATTGAAAACGCAAATTGATTTTGAATCTTCTTTGAAATATGAGGATGTTACAATTTTGCAAGCAGGAAGAACACTTTAGCTGGGAATCGATGCTAGGGTGAGTGGCTTCGAGGTGTTCAATAGCGATGCGAGTGGAGGCCAATGACAAAGGATCACTGGGTGAAGGCGGTGTATGGATGAGGCCCGAGGATGTGTTGTTAATTCAAAAGGTTTCTTTGTTTCGTGATCAAGCAATTAATATGTAATAAGTCTGAATGTTGATGAATGTTTGAGGTTAGCTCTTCCTCTCTACGACGACCTGCACCGAGATGCTTTGTCCATCTTGGGTGCGAAAAGTTAGGGACGGTAGTAGTGGAAAACTCTTTTTTCCTTTTTATTCTTGTGGCAAACCAATCGGTTTCTAATAATAGAAATCGGAAGGTTTCCCCTACATTATTCTAACAAAAGCGTAACATTACCATATATCAATGCTCAAATTATCGGACTATACACTACAATTTTGTTAAGTTGGATGTTGCATTGCACTCTTTCGATGTTCACATACTAATGTTACAAACCTCAAGCGCAAGCAGAGGTGCATCGGGGCCCTCCACCGATTTGCGCCCGTCGGTTAAATCTGAAACACGCATGAAGTAAGGTTAAATACATTATATTATAATCATATATCGGAAGAATAAACCAAGAACGAATACACAGTGTTAGGTGTCGTTGTTGGCGAGCGCACGCCAGCGACGCCGCGCGTAGCTCGTCTTCCTCACCCTCCCTTCCCGAGCATGTAGTACCAATGCCGTCCCGACGCCATCTCCTTGAACCCGAGCTCCTCGGCCCTCCTTCGCGGCGGGGACCTCATGCGCCGCCAACACCGACGCGTAACGGCCGGGCGCTGACGGAGACTCATGGATTGGGTCCATGCAGCGCCACCGAGGAGAGGAGGCCCGCCGAGGCGCACGGAGGCGATCGCGAGCATCGTGGCAAGAGGAGGATGAGGCGAGATGGGGTTTGTTCGTGCTTCTCCTATCGTCTCCTCTTCTAACGATGAGCACCAACGCGGAGCATGGTGTCACCAATGTAACGCCGCTGCTGCGACGCAGCTTAGCCGACACACCCACCACGCCGCACCGCCGCGACCCAAGCTCACATAAAATCCGCCGCGCCACACCCACAAGATAAAGCGCCATTTGCCGCCCAAACAAAGCGAATTTTGCAAATATTTAGAATTAATTTTAGTATATATTAAAATAATTAAGGTAAATTTCTAGCAATATTTAAATGAAAAAATAACATAAAAGCATGTAATATCTCCATGTCTGACATGATAAAATGCCCAAAAGATAGAACTTTATAAAAAAAGAAATCAGCACAATGCTCAGATTTTATTTGATTGTTTATTGCTCTCAGATGTTGGGCTGCTCAAGATGTAATCTTGGCCTCTTCGCCACGTTTGTCAATATTCTTCACTAATTAAATATGACAACTAGAAATCATACTTTGAGCTCAAACTAATGTTTTACTAATATATCAAGATTTATCTCATAAACAACAATAATACTTTTAGTCAACAAAGGATCATTTGTTCAACGGTGTAAATGGAATCACAATTTCAACACATTAGACTTTCTGCAAATAGTATATCACGGTGCAAAGAGTTCACAAGTTTTAGCACTTAAGCCTTTCGGCAAACAGGATATCACAGAGCAAAGAGTTCACACAGGATCAACAAGATCTCAGAACAAAATGATCAAGCTCCTTTAAGTCATAACCGAACTAGAGAGAGTATCAAAACAAAACTGATAGAGATAAAACTGACAACAGTAAGCAATTCAATTAGCTCAAGTCTGTTTTAGTTATCAATTCAATTCATAACATGACAATCATCATCATCGAGCATTCATCCGAGCCCATAGTATTACTAAACCAAGCCTCCCAGTGCTTAGTCAAAATTACAGAATGCAAAATTATCAAGCACAACACACTTTAGTATAGTAATGCAGAAAATGAAAATATCAATACTCACGATGCGGATGGCGCTCAAAGCCAACGAGCAGTAAACCAGGCAAGGCATACCGAAGGCACTGACTCAGAAAACCAATCACCCCGTTGTGCCGCTTTTGAATGGATGAGGTCATCGAATATACAATGTCAATCCACAATTCGGGACACAGCAAAATTACGAAGTCAGGTACAGAGAAATGTCGCACAAGACCCGATTACAGTACACCAGTCAAATGTAACCACGGAGAACCAATCACCACAAAAAACCGAAGCCTTTCTCCCTCACCGAAGTCAAGTCAGAGCCAATCGGATCAAGCCTCCAAGATGTGCAAGCACCAAATTCTCGAACAGGAGACCCACAGAGGTTTTACATCTTTACCCACAAGAGATAACTGTCTTGATATGTACATGCATTTCCTTAGACATGTGAATCAAGGAGAGATTACCACAAGAACTTTACAATGCATTCCCCAGTATTAGTTACACCCGCTAAGGTTTCACCTAAGAAGGGTTACGCTCCCACACCTGTGTCAACCCTTACCCAAACCCCCTCTTGCGCCTTCACGACTTATGCCCAGAAAGATGCGTAAGTGGTGTGCCCCAACCTATAGCTACGAAGGCTTACGGCGTCGCGGGTCATCTACCTAGTGCAACCCATACTGATGGATACAAATTATTTAAGCAAGTCGACACCATTATAGACTTATGGTTGCACTATTTTACATTGGGAGGTCATCACAGGATTAAGTCCTTAGGGTTATCTGGGCGGTTCATACCACATACCAATATTTCTTGGGTTACATCAGCACCCACCACCATCATACTATTCGCCTAGATGTGGTAACAACAAGTTATTTAGGGTTTTGAGAAGCATAAATTAAATTGCCTCAACGTTCCGATCATTTACCCATAATGACTGCCCAAAACAAGTTTATGAGTTTAAAGATGATGGGTGGGGTAAATAAATACCCTGGTACTTAAGCAAGACTAGCATGTCGCTTAAGTACAACATATAGCTAGTATAGTTACCACATAATTACCAGGGTGACAAGGATTAAGTATTTCAATTGTTAAGGATGATATAATACTATTTAATTATCAAGTTGGTATTTAACTACCTTACGACCATTTGATGTACATTTGCATACGAAAATTAAAGCATGCAATTTGATATTTTAACAAAGAATGTAATTTGCATAAAAGTAGGTTTGATATGATCAAAGTATTGACTCGTCTGGGTCTAAGGCAAGAGAGTCTTAGTCTTGGTCAATCCGGGGTTCTTCCGCGTTCTTGAACTCTATTCGGACGATCGCCCCAGAAAAAAGAACAACAGACAAATATATCAAATAAATACAAGAGAAATAAAAACCTCTACCAATAGAAATCTATTGATTTTAGAATTTTTTAGAAACAAATCTCACTCGAATCGGAGTTAGAACGAGGGAGATCGGGCCTTCAAGTTTGTTTTGGAATAAATCGAGAAAATAAGAAAGGAGAGAGAAATTGTGTCTCGACGGTGGGGTCAGCGCATAGGGACTTGGCTCACAGACCACGGTCGTGGATCGAGCCCGCATGCACTGGTCCACGGGTCCACAGGACTTGAACTGTGCTCAGGCCCGCACGTCAACCGCTGGGAGAAATAAGGTTTTTAATGTGGGTCATTACTATTTGCCTTGGGTCCACACGACACGGAGACAAAGCAGTAATTAAAGCGATCATTAACCCGGCTAATCAAAACTTTTGTCTTACAAACTGATAGTGATTCGGTTGGATAAATGCGCTACAGTGCTTCTCTACTATTTCGATAAGCAGAGGCCTCCCAGTGGCTGCTCCGGCCAAGCTCGCCGCCAGCGAGGTGAGCCACGATGGCATCGGGGAAGGCCAAAAATGGACTCCTTAGAGTGTCCCGGTTCTAGAGGTGGTGATGATGTGGCCAGCGATGACACAGAGCGACGGTACGACGGCAAAAGGGCGACAGCGGTGCCAGGGCCACGACGGCTTTGGAGTTTCAGTGACGCTTCAAGCCGGAGAAAGGGAGCACGAGCAAGAACGCAACATGGTGACCTCACCGGGACAAGAGGGAGGGCCGGAGGTGGTCGGTGGAAGGTGAACGGCGGCGAGGAAGCTCGCGATCGGAGGTGAAGAAGGAAGGTGATTCCGGCGGTGTTGGTGGTCCAAACTCAAATCGGTTGGGGAGGAGCTTCCTTGGCTCTTGGAACACACCGTGACTTTGTTGGCCAGGGGAGAAACTCATCGGACGGGGCGGAACGACGGCAAGGCGAGGTGATTGGCGCACGGGTGCATGTGGTGTGGCGGTGGGGGGAAGATGATGGGAGCATGAGATACGCCCGGGGTGGGGAAGCTAAAGCGGGGTTGGGGATCTTGGGGGCGGTTGTGGTGGTGGGCGGCGGTGGGCGGGGTGGAGAAGACAAGGCTTCGGCAATGCTTCTTGGCGGCGGAGAAGAAGAGGGGAGGTAGGGAAAGTAGAGGGGTTGGGGACGTGCAGTGACACGGTGGGTTGGGCGAAAGCTTACCAGAGAGGCTGAACGGCGATGGGGAACAGGTCACGGTAGCACATGCGCCAGGAGGAGCGCCCGCGCCATGCGCGCTCTGGCGCTGTGGCTCGGGCAGGAGGCCAATGGGGGCAGGGGGATGCACCGAGGGAGAGCCAACCAGGTGATGTGGACGCGTCGCCGTGCGAGCGAGCGGCGAAGGTGCCATGTGGGCATGCAAGGGGGAAATGGGCCAGGGCTAAAGAATTGAGGAAAATTTTGAGGATTTGAATTTGAGTTGGGATTTGAAGTTTGAAATTTGACTTGTCAAAATGAAATCAACTCCAACTTTGATAACCTTTACAAAAACAAAAACGAGATGTTACAAATCCTACCATCCTTAAACAGAATCTTGACCCTGAGATTCGAACTACTCCACGAACAGGAACGGGAAGTCTAAATTCAGCTGATCTTCGCATTCCCAGGTTGCTTGTCTTTCCGAGTGGTTGCTCCACTAAACTTTGTAGATACGAAAGGTCTGGCGTCTTGTTTGCTTTTCCACGACATTGAGGATTTTGATCGGATGCTCTGGATACGTCAGATCCTTCTAAAGTGAGATGGCTTCAACTGGAGTATGCTCTTCATGTATTCCGAGACATTTTTTGAGCTGCGAGACATGGAACACGTTGTGTGCGTCTGACAAACTCGCTGGTAGTTCCAGTTGGTATGCTACTTCTCCACGCTTGGTGGTGATCGGGAACGGTCCTATATATCTTGGCGCAAGCTTGCTTTTCACTTTAAATCTCCGAGTTCCTCGAAGCGGTGAGACTTTAAGATACACATGATCTCCAATTTCAAAAGTTAACTCCCTCCGACGATTGTCAGCATAACTCTTTTGTCTGGACTGGGCATCTTGTAGACGATCTTTGATAAGTCGAACTTTCTTTTTTGCTTGCTTAAGGGTGTCTGGTCTGAAGATATAACCTTCTCTTGATTCTGACCAATGCAGAGGGGTTCTGCATTTCCTTCCATAGAGTGCCTCAAACGGGGATATTTTCAGACTTGACTGAAAATTGTTGTTGTAGGAGAATTCTGCATATGGTAAACATCTTTCCCAATCTACGGTAAATTCTAAAGCACAAGCTCGAAGCATGTCTTCTAGAATCGGGTTGTCTCTTTCTGTCTGACTATCAGTCTACGAGTGATATGCTATACTGAAGGCTAGGTGGGTTCCAAGTGCGTCATGTAGACTAGCCCAAAAATGCGATGTAAACTTAGAACCTCGATCCGAGACTATTCTCTTGGGTACTCCATGTAGACACATGATACGAGCCATATATAACTCTGCTAGTCTATCTCCCTTGTAGGTGGTCTTTACCGAAATAAAATGAGCGACTTTTGTCAATCTGTCCACTATGACCCAAATAGAATCATATCCGGACTTTATTCAGGGTAGACCAGTAATGAAATCCATCCCAACTTCTTCCCACTTCCACTGAGGGATCTGTTGCGGTTGAAGCAATCATGCAGGTCTCTAGTGCTCAGCTTTGGTTCACTGGCACACATCACGACAAGCTAGAAACTCATCGATGTCTCTTTTCATTCACAACCACCAATATAAAATCTTCATGTCTGGATACATCTTGGTGCTGCCTGGATGCAGGGTGTATGCTGAGTTGTAGGCTTCCTTTAGTATTAAATCTTTAAGCTCCTGGTAGGGAATAAAGAGGCGTTTTCCATACCATAGGATTCCATGTTGGTCTTCTACCATTTTAGAGGCTTTTCCTTTTGTCGTGAGATGTCTGAATCTCTAGACTCCATGGTGTCCTTCTAGAGCGGTCTTGATTTGCTCTTCCAAGGTTGGATGAACTTCCATAAAAGCTAGGATGTCTTGTTCTATTAGCTCAAGGTTAAGTAATTCCAATTCTTTGTATAGCTCAGGTTGAAGTTCTTGAACCATAACATTGTTGCTGTCGACGATCAAATCGCCGATCTTATGAATGTATGAAGAAAAAGAGGAAAATGGCACGTATCTTTTGGAAAGTAATGAGACTGCTCTTTATTGCTGTGAACTGGCTATTACAATGGGTGTACGTAACCTAGACTGAAGACTAACTCAGGAATACAATGCTCTTCTGGGAGTGTTTCCCAATCTATCTTCACTGTTCCGGCCTCCTCCACTTCGGTTCGCAGTCCTCCTTATGTAGTTGACGAAGCGTTGGCAGTTGTCTCTGGGAGAGATGCCTGTTGGAGAAGCAGCGCGTCTAGTCGGAGAGAGGCGTCAGTTGACAATGTACCAACTGCTGTACAGTTATATGTCAGTGAGCCACTTAACCGCATTCCTATGTCTTAGAGTTACGTATCATCGCGTGGTATGGAATATACAGCACATGTTCCATTCTTCACACGGTAGAGGATATATCTAGCGCTAGATCCAGATATCAGTTTAAGGCTTTGTGAGCTTTTGACTGATCAGAGACATGGTTGGGAACCTTCTCAGGCTGTGTTAGATATTATGTAACCTCTGGAATCCTCACACGAGTGAGTCGTTAGCCTTAGGGGTTACGACCACGAAGACATATGATCCTTTATCTATTAAATAATAAATAGAGGTTTTAATCCTCGTCAGTTGCAATAGAGTTTACGGCTCAATGCATCGACTATTGCATTAGACTTTCCTGGGTGGTAGTGGACATCGAAGTTGTAGTCCTTTATCAGTTCTAACCATCTTCTTTGTCGTAGGTTGAGATCTGTCTGGGTGAAGATGTACTTGAGACTCTTGTGGTCTGTATAGATATCACAATGATTTCCAATTAAGTAATGCCGCTAAATCTTTAGAGCATGCACTACTGATGCTAACTCTAGGTCATGAGTTGGATATTTATCTTCATGAGGACGGAATTGTCAGGACGCATATGCTACAACTTTCCTTATTGCATAAGTACGCAGCCAAGACCTTGGTGCGAAGTACCACAAAAAACTTCAAAGTCCTTGTGTATGTTCGGCAGGACAAGCATAGGTGCAGTGGTTAACTTTTTCTTTTAACTCTTGGAAACTCTTTTCACAGGTTTCTGTCCATTCATACTTCTTTTCATTTTTAAACAAGTGGGTCATCGGTCTAGATAGCTTAGAGAACCCCTCTATGAAGCGTTTGTAGTATCCGGCCAATCCAAGAAAACTATGCACTTCAGTCACTGAGGTTGGTTGCTTCCAATCCAACACAGCTTCTACGTTGGACGGATCAACTGCGACTCCTCCAGTGGATACAATATGTCCGAGGAAACTGATCTCATAGAGCCAAAACTCACACTTACTGTTCTTGGCATAAAGCTGGTGCTATGCAAGCATATCTAGGACCAAATGCATATATTCAGCTTGTTCTTCATTGGTCTTGGAGTAGATTAGTATGCCGTCTATGAACACGACTACAAACTTATACAAGTAATACATGCGTTTGTTGTTCAATGTTGTTGTCTTAACAACGTCGAAAGGTTGGATGGTTTGGTCATCTACTGGCCTTATGACGGTAAGAGATTTCCTTATGTGATGGATTGATAGCAATTACCCATCATTGAGGCATTTTGACACTTCTGTGTAGTCTGGCTACCCCCCTTTAAAATGAAGGGTGCCCGATATTAGTTGTATTTGCCAACTTCATTCATGACAAGTCTCACAGCGGCTTGAAAACTTATCTGTTGCAACTCAGCTGCCTTGGTCAGCAACAAGCTCAGGGAGCATTCTTTGGGGCAGTGGTCTTATCCTTCGCAGAGGAAGCACATAACTTTACTCATCGGGCATTCACCCGGCTGGTGGTCTTCATTGCAGTTGGGGCAGTTTGCGCAACATTGGTCTGACTGATGTCTTTTTTCTCCACAACGCGTGCATGCTACTTGGTTCATTGGGCATTCTTCTCATTGATGGTGTTCCTTACATCAGGAATAGTAGGGGACTAGGCACGTGTAGGAATAGTGTCCAGTTTGTCCACATGTGAAGCACGCTCCACTTGCAACTTGTCATATTGGAGGACATAATTAGGCGACATGTCCTAACTTACCACATTCAAGGCATAGAGCATTTGGTGAAGCTTCTGGGTCTGGTAGTAGAACTTTGGCAGGCGCAACTTGCTTCTTGCTGGGGCTTTTGACAAGTTCTTCTTTGCCGAGGTTGAGGTTGGTGGCTATGACATTCCTTGCTGGTGCTTAAAGATTCCGTTGGGGACATCTGTCCACCTAGTGCCCTAGGTTGTTGCAATAAAAACATTTGGGGTTCCTTGCATTGCTTTTTCTGGGGACATTTATTGGCGTAGTGCCTGATATTTCTACAATAGAAGCAAGTGATAGCCTTTTGGGGTCCTCTTGGTGTAGTGGCATGGCTGTCTTTAGGGTGACGGCTCCTCCTAGGCAATCCTTTGAGCTGATGGGTGACAAAGTTCACTTTGTTGTCTTTTGAGCATCGCGCAAGACGAAGCTTCTTCCATGTATCACAGGGCCAATCCTCAGCTTCCAGGGGTTCATTAGCAGATGCGAATGTCAAAGGTATGGCCCTGAGGAACTCTGCTAGCTTGGAGTTGTGGTTGGCTGCTCTGGCCTGCTGACTGGCAGGCATACCTTGAAGAATCTAAGTCTGTGGAAATATGACTTGCGCCATCGTCCGGTTTGCTGGCGGCGGGGGAGGTAGATCTTATCCACAGCCATGGCCTCTTCCTTGACCTGCGGCAAAAGCACCACGTCTTGGGGCAGTAGCTCACTTGGGTGCCATCTAAAGCGAATAGAAGGGGTTCAGAACTAAAGGATATATGAGGGTTCACTAGCCCTCTAGAGCACAATAGAAGAATTCAAACCAAATAAGGAAACAATCAAGTACAATACAAAGCCGAGAGTGACTGCATTATATTAAGTGGTTAGGTGATACATGACTCCTAGAACACAACATATAGGCTATGCTAGCCATGACACAAGATACAAACCACATCGTCTACAAACTGGGGCAAAGGAAAAACAAAGTGCTTGCAACCAAAAGACTGTCTAGCAAGCACTACTAGCTAACCTAAACAAAGACCAACTACTTCTCCATCGGGTGCTGACCACCACAAGCGGTGTAGTTGCCCGGGGAGCAGGAGCAGGAGTGGGAGCGGGAGCGGGAACATGAGCAGCTGGTACTCGGCGAGCAGGAATAGGAACGTATGCGGCTGAGACTGCGTCCATGACTGGACCTTCCAATGTTGACAGCGGGCGGCGATGGGCGTACGTTCTTGCGTGTCGTGAGCCTAGTGCAGGGTCCTTCGGGCCTGAGTGGTGGATCCAGCGGTGGGTTGGTGGGGAATCTAGGGACGATGGTGAGCGCAGGAGGAGCTGGGGTGGGAATGACTGCTGCGGTCCGTGCTAGCTCTGCAACTGCGAAGGCTCGCTCTCACTCTGCATCAGAGAGAGCTGCCTCACATCTAATGATCTAGTCATGGAGGGTGTCAGAGTGGGTGTAGCTGTCGGTGAGAAGCATCCTGAGATGTCCTATCTTGTCCACTGCGTCAGCGAGGGTAGCTGACAGGGCCTGCATGAGCTGAACTTGGTGCATCAGGCGTGCGGTCATCCTCCTTGACGTCGAGAGTCTCCGGGTAGTGCTCTCCCTCCTGGAGAGTCAGGTAGAAACAAAAGGGTGGCCTCAACAGGAGGTCCTCGTGCATGTGGCGCAAGCGACTTATGGCGAAACATGCGGTGCTCTGGACGACGTCTACGGAACGGCACTTGGGCTGCTTGGCTTTGAAGGTGTGGAAGATGAACTCTCATTCCCTCGCATAGAGGAACACCTCCATCGTCCATGACTCACGGTAAAGGATCTGAGTCATCCGACCCCTGAAGATGGGCAGGTGACGGTACTTTAGGTACTGCATTGGCTGGCGGAGGATATCCACAAACTCGCCAAAGTTATCTCCATGAGAGAACAAGTCCCACGAGGCATCGGCAAACGAGCTGGCCATCTACAATTTCATAAACAAGAGTGAGTCAGCAACAAGGTACAAACTCAAGTGAAGTGCAGCTAAGTAAAGAGCTAAGAGTGATGAGTAAAAGCAATAAGTACGTGGTAAAAGCTTTTCTTAGTTTTTGAAATTAAGACTCAAGTCCTTAGGTTCGACCAGTCTAACTAAGGCTCCTACAATCGTATGCTCTGATACCAGCTCTGTTGGACCCAGATTTCACAATCCAAAATCCTCTGTGAAAGCACTACGCTATTTCCTAGATCAGTAGATAGCGCTCACAGAATACACCACTGAATCATTTCATACATAACGTAGACCGAACCATTCATTATATTACAAACATCATAGTTTACATAGACCGCATCGGGTCAAGTTTTACAATAGAGCCGAACAAGGCCAAATGATTACATTACATAAAAAGGGAAGCGACAACGGAAGTAAAAGGGGGTAGAGCACATCTCGCCACAGGCAAGCGACTGGGAAAACCAATGTACGACCGATATTATCCAGAGACCTGAGTAATATTGGTAGTACACGAGTACCGACTGAGTCAGCCAAACCGATGCAAGACTAGAGCAACTACAGACTAAACTACACTTCATCATTTCCTTAGCCCTCAACGTCTGTATCCTCGTAGTATGCATAGTGCTCTTGATCCACGGGCTCTACAGGGTTTTGGGGAGGGGGGAAGCGAGGATGAGCACAACTTCCGTGCTCGCGAGCCAATACACAATGCAGTATTTATACATGCAAGGCTTTATCAAGGATGATTTGGGTTCTTTTATTTGCTAAAGCAATAACTTCAATTATCATAGGTAGAAATTCTTATCACTTAGCATTTTGACCAAATCACATTTTGTTAAAGAGATTAATTGTTTAATATTTATAACAGTAGAGGTTACCTCCACCTTATGCTTATTTTTTATTGGGGTTACATCCACCTATTAACAACACTGGAAAAGACTACCTAGGGAAAATCCAAATACTGGGTCACAACGGCCCGACGAGTTTTCATCCCACCCACAAAGTTTTATAAATAGAACTAACTCTTGTAAGTTCCTGTAATACCCCAAAAGTAAATCGGCGTATTAGAAGAAGTCTCGGGAGAGGGAGTTAATCGAAAAATCTGAATTTCCTTTTTGGTCGGGGGGTTTTTAGCTTTTCTCCGGCAATTTGGGCTTGGGCCGCCGCCAGTTGGAAGGCCCATTAGGGGGGCTAGCCAACGGGGGAGGGTCTCCTCCCCCAAAACCCTAGAGACTTCCTCCCACTCCCCCTCCCCTCCCCTTTCCCCCACTTGGAGCCACCACCCTTCTCCTTCCCTCTACGCCAGGTTTGTTCGTCAGATTTGGGTAAGTTTCGTACGTTTTTTTATCTTTCTATCTCTTTTAAAGTTGTAGCCCTTGGTCTTAGCTTTCTTTAGGCACCGAGATCATCTGATTTGGAGCTACGGTTTAGGAGATATGGCCATTTTCGTGCGACTATTCAGGAGAGCTGACGAGATTTAGCAGTTTGCTTGTCTCGCCATTATGAATTATTTAGATGTCGAATCAGAAAGGCTACCCAAAACTAATGTTGTAGATAATTCAGTAAGATTTCCAATTTGATAAAGAACACCATTTTTAGAGTAGTAAATCAAAAGTTATGGAATTTTAACCGCGCGCTGTTCTGTCTGTCTGAGATCTGGGGACTGTCGGTTTGTTCCTCGGTTTTGATCTAGTTAGAGTCAGATTCAGAACTTCCACCCAAATAGGTTATTGTATAACTTTAAATAATATTTCCAAGTTGATAAAGATCACCTCCATTGGATCAGTAGAATAAAAGTTACGTCATTCTCTTTACCACTGTTCTGAAATCTGGGCAGATATCTGTTAGTATTTTCAACTGCTGTTTAGGCCACTGTTTTGGCCGAATCAAAGGATCCCACCAACTAGAGTTTTGTAGCCTGGTGCGTTAAGATTATTTGAGCACTAGTTTCAATTCATTATGAGTTACAGATATTTAATTACGATTTTTCTCGTACCGCTGATCAGAAGGGCTAAAATCTGGCTGAATAGTTTATTTTCAAGTCGGGTATGTGCGGTATATTGGGTAGTCAGGAGATATTGTAGAACACCGGTAGCAATGTAATATCGTTGTTCTTATTTCGGAAACATACTTGTGTAGGCGGCGAAGCATCGCGTGTGGGAACACCTTCGTTGCTTACTAACGCGTCGCAACGCGAAAGCCAAGTACATTGCAATCCTTCACCTTGATGAATGATTTGTGGTTGTGTTCTTTCTAATGTTTCCAAGATCCATATTTTCAATCGAAAGTGTTAAGCAACATTCATATTCCATTACATGCAAGTACCTTATGTCAAAATGTGTTGAGTTCGACTGTTGCTTGATGATGTGATATGTTTGTGAATGTCCTTGTTATTCATCCATGATGTCGATTCTGGTTCAAGTGATAATTCTTGTGAGAGAAGATAATGAATGTTCTTGATATTCGTCCATGATATTTATTTCGTTTCGAATGGATACATCATGTGATTTCAGTTAATGGCATTCATATTCACTGATTCATTCCATTCATATTGTTCTATTTCCTTCCACGGGAGTGGAATTTTGTAAGTCCCGTCAATTCCAGTATGGGCACATGATACCCACCATTTCAATGTGGGTATGTAAGACCCACCATTTCAATGTGGACAGTTTCGGACACCCGTATGAAACGTTCTTCATACGACATTTGGGTCCCCGGACTTTGTTAAGTACGGACTTAAGTGAACACCGACGGGTGTGTCACTCACTATACCGGTATAAGTTGTGAGCAGTCCATTCCTTCATTGCATTATTCCATTCCATGCATTTCCATAAATGTTCAGAGAAGTGTTTACAAGTGGATTGTGATTACCTTGTTCTCTTAATGTTTCGGTTATTCGTTACATGTACTTGCTGAGTCTTTGGCTCATTCTTGCTTTGTATGTTTTATTTAGGTAAATGAGGAAGAAGGCAAGATCTTTTGTGGTGTAGTCCAGCACGCTGCACATCACCTTTATCAAACCATAATAACTAATGTTATCTTTCAGTCATATCAATTATTTGATAAATTTCCAGATTGTAATAATCCAATTTTGGTAATGCTTACTGTACGTCGTTTTATGATTGTTTTCCATTCCTTCCCATGAATCTATTAATCGTTTATCGTCGTTCCTTATGGGATATTGATGATTGTTTCTGATTAACCTGGTAATGTTGTGTACTATTAGTATCTTTGTTAGATTTGTGTGACATCTTGGCTTCCGAATAGCCAGGGTGTTACAGTTCCCATGTCTGCCCTTGACCGTGGGCACGGCTGTTCGAACAGTTTATACTCTACAGAGGTTATACATCTTCATCAACAAGAGATAATCATCTTGATATGTACACGCGTTTCCTTAAACATGTGAATCAAGGGGAGATTACCACAAGGCTTTTACAATGCATCCCCCAGTATTAGTTACACTTGCTAAGGTTTTACCTGAGAAAGGTTACGCTCCCACACTTGCGTCAACCCTTACCCAGACCCCCTCTTGCGCCTTCACGACTTACGCCCACAAAGATGCATAAGTGGTGCACCCCAACCCGTAGCCATGAAGGCTTATGGCATCACATGTTATCTACCTGGTGCAACCTGTACTGATGGATACAAATTATTTAGCCAGGTCAACACCATTATAGACTTATAGTTGTATTGTTTTACATTAGAAGGTCATCACAGGATTAAGTTCTTAGGGTTATCTGGGCAGTTCATACCACATACCAACATTCCACATACCAACATTTCTTGGGCTACATCAGCACCCACCACCATCATATCATCCGCCTAGATGTGGTAACAACAACTTATTTAGGGTTTTGGGAAGCATAAATTAGATTGCCTCAATGTTCCAGTCATTTACCCACAATGACTGCCCAAAACAAGTTTATGAGTTTAAAGATGATGGTTGGGGTAAATAAATACCCCAGTACTTAAGCAAGACTATCATGTCACTTAATTACAACCTATAGCTAGTATAGTTACCACATAATTACTAGGGTGACAAGGATTAAGTATTTCAATTGTCAAGGATGGTATAATATTATTTAATTATCAAGTTGGTATTTAACTACCTTACGACCATTTGATATACATTTGCATACTGAAATTAAAGCATGCAATTTGATATTTTAGAAAGGAATGTAATTTGCATAAAATGTAGGTTCGATATGATCAAACTATTGACTCGCTTGGGTCTAAGGAAAGAGAGTCTTGGTCTTGGTCAATCCAGGGTTCTTCCGTGTTCTCGGACTCTATTCGGATGATCGCGTCGGAAAAAGTAACAACAGACAAACAGATCAAATAAATACAAGAGAAATATCAAATAAACTCTAAAATAAACAAAACCTCTTCCAATAGAAAGCTACTGATTTTAGAAATTTTTACAAACAAATCTCACTCGGATCCGGAGTTAGAACAAGGTAAATCGGGCCTTCCGAAGTTTGATGTTGGAATAAATAGGAGAAAATAAGAAAGGAGAGAGAAATTGTGTCTCTGGGGGGTGGAGTCCAGCGCATAGGGACTTGGCTCACAGCCACAGTGCATGGACCGAGCCCGCATGCACTGGTCCACGGGTCCACGGGACTTGAACTGTGCTCAGGCCCGCACATCAGCCGCTGGGGGAATCAGGTTTTTAATGCTTGTCATTACTGTTTGCCTTGGGTCCGCATAGCACTGAGACAGCGCAGCAATTAAAGCGGTCATTAACCCGGCTAATCAAAGCTTTGTCTTAAAACCGATAGTGATTCGGTTGGATAAATGTGCTACAGTGCTTGTCTACTGTTCTGACAAGCAGAGGACTCCCAGGGGCTGCTCTGGCCAAGCTCATCACCGACGAGATGAGCCACGGCAGTGCCGGTGAAGGCCAAAAATGGGCCCCTTGGAGCGTCACGGTTCTAGAGGTGGTGATGATGTGGCTAGCGACGACACAGAGCAGCGGCGCGACGGCAAAAGGGCGGCGGCGATGCCACGGCCACGGCGGCTTAGGAGTTCCGGTGATGCTTCAAGCCAGAGAAAGGGAGTAGGAGCAAGAATGCAACATGGTGAACTCACCGGGACAAGAGGGAGGGCCGAAGGTAGTCAGTGGAAGGTGAAGGGCGGCGAGGAAGCTCTCGGCCGGAGGTGAAGAAGGAAGGTGATTCCGGCGGTGTCGGTGGTCCAAACTCAAATCGGTTGGGGGATGAGCTTCCTTGGCTCTTGGAACACACCGTGACGGTGTTGGCCGGGGGAGAAACTCACCGGAGGGCGAACAGACGACAAGACGAGGCGTGGTGCACGGTGCATGTGGCATCAAGGCGGTGGGGTGGCATTGGGGGAAGATGGTGGGAGCATGAGATGCACCTAAGGGTGGGGGAGCAAGAGGGGTTTGGGGGAGCTTGGGGGCAGCCATGGTGGCGATGGCCGGGTGTAGAAGAGAAGGCTTCAATAGCGGCACTTCTCGGCGGTGGAGAAGAAGAGGGGAGTTGAGGGAAAAGTAGAGGGGTTGGGGACGTGCGGTGACGTGGTGGGTTGGGCGAAAAGCTTATCGGAGTGACCGAACGGCGGTGGGGCGCACGGTGGGGGGGAGCTCGGCTCTGGTGTTTGCTCGGTGAAGAAGAGGAAGAATGGGGGGAGGAGCAAGGGAGATGCACCGAGGCCTTATCATAGCTAGGGAAGGGGAAGGAGCTTCCAGGGAAGATGGAGTTTGGCATAGCCGCGCGGCAACTGCGTGGTCGCGGAGCGCTGAGTGCCATGCTTGTGGCGCCCGTGGCTCGAGCAGAGGCTAGGGGCGGGGATGCATCGGGGGAGAGCCAACCGGGTATGGTGGACGCGTCGCTGTGTGGGCGAGTGGCGAGGGCGCCATGCGGGCGTGCTCTGGTGCGGGCAGGAGCGCGCTCTGCGCGTGCGTGGCACGGGAGAGGGCAAGGGGGGAATACGCCAGGCCCAAAGGATTGAGGAAATTTTGAGGATTTGAATTTAAGTTGGGATTTGAAGTTTGAACTTTGACTTGCCAAAATGAAATCAACTCCAACTTTGAAAACTTTTACAAAGAATGAAAACGGGATATTACAAAAACACACTGAATTTCGGGTGCCGAAAAGGAGAGAAGGGGGCGACCTTTTGAAGAGGAGAACCAGAGTGCTCGACGCGGTAGTGGCGAACGACTAGCTCCGAAAAGCCCAGGCCATCCGGAGCCTCCTACGCCACCTCGCTTGCAAGAGCCTCAAGCCAAACGTGCTGCCAGGAGAGTCCAACCCTATCTCTTTATCACTCCAACCGACAGGCGGGTCCCAATCTCTATTTTTTTTCGTTTCTTTTTTATGAACTTTAGGCTAGGACCTGCACAGGAACCCTACACAATGTACTAGATCAGAATGCTCATTCACCGAATCAGCTAAACGCAAATGATGCCATTCGATGTACAACCTGTAACAAGTCAAATCGAACTCACATCGATCGGTGACGCCATTCCCAATGATACAAGCATCGCGATGTCCGTTGCTGATTATTTAATCCCTCCGTTAGCCATCCTCGCAGCCCATGAGGGCCAGGTTCATAGTTCTTAATCGCGCAGTTTGCTTTCTTAATCACTGTGCATGCTTAGCCAAATGCCAGGGAAGGAGAGATGATAATAGAAGGGAATGTGCATACAACCACTTGATCCAGTTGTGTTCCTTTCTGACAAGGGAAAAAACAGAACTATCAGCATATTAATTGCGCCTTCATCAGCTAGCTGTAACTGACGTATTTGGTGCCATCTGAAAGTTTTTTGTCGTTTGAGCCAAATAAGAAGTGTTAATGTCGATTCTTTCTGGAATAGAGATCGAAAGCTTGTTTAGTCGACTGATAGATTCTTTGAAGATAATTTTCTGTCACGTTCACGAGCGACCCAGCCTAGCTTCTGGCTCTTCCTGATTGGTAATGTGATAACGTCCACACGCAAATATGAAACCACCTCAAATAAATTACGCTCCATAATTGCTGCAGGAATGTGCAAAGTGCATAGTAACCCCCAATTTCTTATTACGACCTTTTACCGGCATAACAAAACAAACTTTGGAGCATCATCAGATGTTGTTCGAGTACTGTCTTATGTATGGCGCAAGAAATATCTCATCCAAGTGAGGAAATAAGAGACCAGCAATCTGCAACTAATCACAAAGTTATTCAGAAATAAGGACTGGCATTCTTGAAGAAGAATGTCTACCGAGACCATCCTTTCTCTGAAAACAAAGAAGTCACAATAGCAAAGGTAGCAGCAAACGAAGGGAGAAGTGATATGAAACTGATAGTGCAAAATTAGGCAAGCCTCCTGAGTTCCAATTACAAAACGCACATCTTGGCAAAATCCTCACTACGACCAGAGCAACCGAGCAGCTAACCCGACCTAGCTAGAGACAAATCATTGGCCGGAATGACCAAGCAATCAGTGTTGCTGGTTGGCCCTCCACGGACGCCCAAACGGTGACAGCATCGGAACAGGCTCTCCGTCCCGCCGCAAGTGTTCGCCTCTTGAATTCGGCCGAATCAAAATTTTACATCTGGTAAAATCACCGGTCGCACCGACGCATTCGCAACCTGTCAGGCTAGCATAGGTCAAAACCGGCAGCCTTTTCACCCATCAAGCATCCACTATCTATCAAATGTCAGTCTCTCTCATGTCGACATTGCTCATATGAGATCATTGTGCAACGAATCATATGCGGTTATACGCCATATGAGCGTACAAGACCTGCATGTACTATCCTGCAGGCAGGTTTGTAGTTGTACTGTCCTACTGCAAGCAGCCACAGAACAAGGTGGCTAGGTACTGTGATTTCCTGGCTATACATATGGTATAGTGGTGAATTGATCAATCTTCGACAGTTATGACAACACCTATGTCTGAACACTATAGTAACGTGGTGAGATTCTTAAGGCCACGAAAATGGAGTGATTTGACTAGGAGATAGACTTGATTTTTATACCAAATTTGCTATTTTTAAGTTGTCCAAAATTTTCTTAAGTTTAAATTAATTGTTGTCACCGTTAAAATTGTGTAGAGATTGATGTGTCATATAATTAGATATTGATTCAATGGATAAAATACGTGACTTACGCTTAAGAAAATTTCAGTCACCTTATGAATAGTCAGTCCCGTATTTTCAGGCCGAGTAGCCAAGTAAAAGCATCGAAACCCCTAAAATTGTTTTGGTAATTAATGGCAATATGTGAATATGTGGACTAACATGTTTATTGAGTACTTAAAAGGTTTAGTCCTGGTGACGAATACAACAACCTGGAGGTGCATGCTAAAGGTCAACATGAAGATCAATATGGTTCAAAGACAAGATACAAGTAGTCTAGGATCTTTTTAAGTTTTACCGGTCTTAGGTGAAAAAGATGAAAGACCGTATTTTAGGTTAAATGTCATACTATTAAGAGAGATCAAGACCAGTAGTTTGATAGCATGTTATTGTGCCATTTGGATCAATCTAGGATCATGCATGTATTCAGAGCTTGTTTTGAAAGCCGGTTGTGTTTTTCTCAAGATAATCGGTAGTACCAGAGTGTTCTTGGCGGTACTACCGCACAACGGTATGACCGAGAATGTAATGCGGTACTACCGCAACCTGATCGGACCGAGTTTTTGTTGGTGGTACATTTTTTTTTACAAAATAGCGTATTTTTTAAGGATATTTGTTCTCTTGGAAGTGCGGTAGTACTGCAGTTGTAATCGCGGAATTACCGCAACCCGGTATAACCTAGACTTTTGAAGCAGAACGTTATTTCCAGTTAGGGCCATTTTCAGACCTCAAAGGAAGCGGTCGTACCGCCCTATTTGATCTGAACGACCGATAAACAGAACAACCACATGATCAATGGAGGTAGTACCATGCCAAAATTTCCAACGGCTCTTGCAGACGCATTAAATGCTTCTACGATAGCCGTTATTGTGCGCTTTTGGAGACGTGGTAGTACTGGCCAGTGAACGACGACGATACTACCGCTTGTGCTGAAATTTTATGTGTTTTGCCTCCAACGGTCGTATTTGTTTATAGGGGGTATAAATACCCCCACCAGCTCAAGGACATTATAGAGAGACTTCATTTAACATCTTTGAACCAAGAGCATTCTCTCCCCACCTCAAATACACTTGTTGCATTCATTGTGAGGTAATTGAGCAAAATTCAAGTGCATTCATTCTAGATTGATCCTTAGCACTTGATTGCCGTCAAGCAAAGATTGCGATTCATTACTCTTAGTGTTTGTCAATACCTAGACGGCTTGGCGAAAGTTTGGTGATCTCTTCAAGGAGTTTGTGAAGAGGCCGACGCCAAATTGTGATTGGTTCGATGTTCTCCATCTCCGGAGCGGAGGAAGGACAACCACTAGTGAAATCGAGAAATGCTTAATTTGTGGAACCGGCTTGATTAGTTCAAGCTTCCTCAACGTGGACTAGTGAAGATCGACAAGTCTTCGATACCACGGGAAAAACTTCTTTGTCTTCATTGTGGTTAATTCTTGTCTTTACTATTCCGCATTTACATTTGTAGCAATTCTTTTGCGCTTGATTTGTTTAGCTATAATTGTATCTAGTATTGACATTAGCTCTTATTTTTCATTAGTAGCATAGTAGTTTTATCTTATTATTTGTGCTAGAAAGCTTTGTTAGAACTATTTTGCTTAAAGTTTTAAAATAGTCAATTAGTTTTAAAAACCTCCTGTTCACCCCCTCTAGTCAGCTATCCTTGATCCTACACAAAGGGAAACATACTCACATTAAAGATTACATCACGTGAGATGTAAACCCGACTTGTTGAGCGATCAAGACACTTATAGCCTTTGTGCATTATGTTGTACCTAAGAAAATGCATTGCCTAGATCGAAAAGAAAGTTTTTTTGGAATTGTATGGCCTAAGATTAGGCCAACACGCACACTCGAAGATCTTTAGGATGGAGTAGTCAAGGTTGGTGTTAAGAAGACGAGTCAAAGGAGTGGAATTGTTAATGACCCGACTTGGTAAACGATTTATGAGATAAGTGGCAATAAGGAAAGTTTCACCCCATAAGCGAACTGGCATAGATGATTGGTCTAGCAAGGCAAGACCCATTTCGACTATAAGTTTGTGCTTCTCTCTGCTGTTGCATTCTACTGATGTGTATAGGGACAGGAAACATGATGAACAATTCCTGGCGACCAAAAATACTTGTTGAGTCTCTGATACTCACCACCCCAGTCAGACTGAAGCGTTTGTATCTTTCAGCCAACAAGAAGTTTAGCATGATTTTGGAACTGATAGAAAACACCTTCAACATCATATTTGTGTTTTAGAAGAAAGATTCACGAAAACTTACTATAATCATCAATGAAGCTAACATAGTACTTGAATCCACTTACTCATTTTGGTGCAGACCCCAAACATCAGTGTGAATCAGTTCAAGGGGAACAATGACACATGACTGGAAGAGTTATACAACAACCGGTGGATTTTGGCATGTTGGCGAGCATCACACACAGCGCTGGTTTTATTTGACTCACACCCTAAACTATTTGAACCTATGATAGCTTGAACTATGCATGACAGTGGATTACCAAGCCACCGCTGCCACTGCTTCGGTGTAAGCTTAGTGCTTGTAAGGGACTGATGACGCTGGCAACTAGACCGACAACTAGTGGAGGCCAAGGAGTAGAGTCCCTGCTCATAGCGGCCACGAAGTACCCTCTTTGTGGCCTGATCCTTGATACAAAAGTAGTTTGGGTGAAATTCAAAAAATGCATCATTGTCAAGTGCAAATTTGTGAACATAGAGAAGATTCTTTCGTATTTTAGGAACATGAAGGATGTTCATGAGATAAAGAGGAGTATGACCATGACCATAAACAGTAGATTGACCAATGTGGATATAGACAAACCTGCTCCATTTGCAACTTGAATATGATCTCCTCCTTTGTAGGAATCTTGTACCGATGCTTTGTCTAATTCATCGGTAATATGATCGGTTGCACCATTGTCAACATACCAATTTGAGTCAACTTGATATGTTCCGTAGAAAGTTATTCTTGCTACTTGTTGTTGATCCTCGACTGATATGAGTGATCAAAGCGATGGTAACAATGAGAGCGTCATGGCCATGGTTGCCACGAACTTGGCATGTTGGTCTTCCAGAATTGTTGTTGTTGTTGTTGGATCGACTTCCCCCATTGTTTGATGAGGGTCGATTTCCACCATTGTAGACATTGCCAAAGCCTCTGCCACGACCTCGGTCACGCCCACCATTGCGACCTCCTCGGGTCGCGTTATTGGCAGATGACATGATCTGAACTAGACCTGTTCAAACACCAGGCCGGGCTTGAAAAGCTGGTCTCAAGCGGCGGACTGAGCTGGCCAGCCCAAATTAAAATTAAATTTTCGATTTAAATATAGTATATTATCTTTTTTGGAATAAAAAGGTAATATTTAATTCATTTCCAGAATTGAAAAAAATAGTTTTTCATTTTATTACTTTTTTTGGCTTTCGGGCCGGAATTCCAATCCCAAGCCCAGTCCAGACAGCGTCTGGCTTGGGCTTGGGATGGTGGGCTGGGTCTCCCGTGAACAGGTCTAATCTAAACATCTGTGTTCTGATGCTCCTTTCGAACCTCATAGCTGACAAGATGAGCATAAAGATCTGTTAGTGTTACCTCATCTGATCGGGTTGTGATGGAGGTGACGAAGGAGTCGTAATCATCTCCAAATCCAACCAAGATGTAGGAGACAATTTCTTCTTCACGAAGTGGATGACCAATATAATCCATCATGTCTGCCAAATTATTCATGTTATGAAAGTACTCGGAGGCTGTAAGATCCCTTTTGCGCAGATTAGCAAGTTGGAACCTTATCTGCATCAATCGAGCACGTTAGCGAGAGGCAAACATGCGCTCTAATGACGCCCAAACCTCAGCCGTTGTGGTCATGAAAAGGAAATGACCAAGGACCTCTTCAGTAAGAGAGGAAAGAAGCGCGCTCAACACCAGTTGATCCTGTTGAAACCATAAGGTATTCTAAAGATTGTGAATTTGGCGTGCTCCGGTTTTAGTACTTTCGGTAACCAGAAGTGGCAGTGTCTTCACAGATCCTTCGACATAGCCCAGGAACTGCTGGATTCGTAGGTAAGGCACGATCTGTGCCTTCCACAAAAGAAAATTGCATCGGTTGAGACGCACCGTGATGAATTGGTTGAACGATGGCGTTGAATGAATCCCTGTCACTGCCGAAATCATGGATGAGGACGTGGAAGCAGTATTGCTGGAGATGGACATTGTGGTTGATCATAACGATGCTCTGATACCATGTAAAAGTTTGTGTTTGCCACAATGAACTCAA
The DNA here is from genome assembly GCA_036346395.1 of Hsuehochloa calcarea. Taxonomy (NCBI): domain Eukaryota; kingdom Viridiplantae; phylum Streptophyta; class Magnoliopsida; order Poales; family Poaceae; genus Hsuehochloa; species Hsuehochloa calcarea. The sequence continues at coordinate 62,817,937 of CM070596.1, forward strand.
TTGAGTTAATGATGTATTTATACTCAGGTCAGTTTATAAGAGATAAATTAGTTCAGTTACAATCAAATCAGGGATCAAAGTTTGAATAAACAGAGATAACAAACTTTGCCCCTTAAGAGCTATAGTACCAACATAAGACTCTGTACAGTTTGAATGTTAACTAAGATTGAACCGTTATTTGAATACAACCGACTTCGGTATGTTTCTTGTGTTGTGAGGCTTCCGATCTTTATGCGATCTATCTTCGGACGATATCAATTCTGTTAACACTCGTTCTAAACATATACACATACCAGAAAGTGTTTCATGTGTATATTGTTAGGGTAAGTTCTTTGTTTGTCCTAACTCCTAAAATACTCTTACAAAGTACTCTAAAGAAGAAGAAAAATCCTCAAATACAATCTCCTTGTACTTTTGTTGAATAACCTGATCAAAATACTTAGTGAGTTGAAGTAGGATAGATCTGTTAAAGATACAAGGGTATTTGTGGTATTTCCTATTGTTCTAGGGTTTATACTTGTGTCGCTTTTGTCGAACCCGAATTTTACAAATCCAAATCCTCTGCGAAAATACTATGCTATTCCATAGATCTGTAGATAGCACTCACAGGCACATTGCTAAATTATTTCATACATGCTGTGAACTATCAAACATATTACAAACTTCAGAGTAAAATAGACCACGTCGGGTCGAGTTTTACAAAAGGGTCGAACAGGCCAAATTGATTACATTACATGAAAGCAACGCAAACGACAGTGGAAGCAAAAGTGGTAGAGCTTATCTCTCCACAGACAAACGACTGGGGTAGCCTGTGTACAATGGATATTAACCAAGGGTTTGGATAATATCGGTTGTACGCAAGTACCAAACGAGTCCACTAGACTGAGGTGAGACCTAGACTATAAAACTAGACAACTCTTCATCGTTTCCCCTTGCCCGTCGACTTATGAGTCCTTGTAATACGCATAATCTCCTTGGTCCACATTATCTGAGGGGTTGGGGGAGAGCGAGAATGAGCACAACTTCCGTGCTCGCGAGCCAACACACAAGATGCAATAATATACATACATAGCTTAACAAGGGTGGCTCGGGTTCTTTTATTTGCTAAAGCAACATTTTCAAATATAATAATTACAAATTCCTATCACTTAGCATTTTAACCAAATTGCATTTTATTAAAGAGAGTAACTGTGCAATATTAAATAACAACAGAAGTCCCCTCCGTCGGAACATCTACCTTATGTTTCTTTTGATTGGAGCTATCTCCAATCATTAACACCACTGAGCTCGACGGCTCAGGAAAAATCCAATCTCAGGGCTACGTGAGCCCGACCTAATTTTCATACCACCCGCAAAGGTTTTTGAAATAGAACTAACTCTAGTAAGTTCTCATGTCCGCCTTTAACCGTAGGCACGGCTGTTTAAACAGTTTAGACTCTGCGGAGGTTGTACACTATACCCACAAGAGACAATCATACTCGTTGCCCCGCATGATTCCTTAGTCATATAGTTGAGCAACCATCACAGTAACCTTTGAAATATTTCACCCTTTTCGTCATCTCACCCATGTGGGCCACACCCATAAGTTGTGCGGGATGTTCACCTCAGCAACTAGTGTAGCTTGATTACCCACAACGTTTAGCACGACTCGCAATTTTACCTTGCATTGGTGTCCCATTCAAGCCGGTCTGTGTCCCGTGCTTGCACAATCCCGCTACCCCTCCAGCCAGATAACGTTCAGAGTTTAATAAATTTACTAGGCCAAGTTGTATTTTATAGACTTGTGGTTGTACTTGTTTTATACGGGAGGTCATGACAAGATTAAGTCCTTAACCCATCCGGGCGGTTCATACCACCTACCAACCACTCTTGTGCACGACGGCACCTACCACCCATTCCATCCGCCCAGATGTGGCAATAGCAAGTGTTAGGGTTTTGAGGAGTAAAACCAAATATCTCAACATGCTAGTCATTTACCCACAATGACTGCCCTAAACCACTTTCACGTTTAAAAGATGATGATTATGATATTTTAATGCCCCCGGTACTTAAGCAAGACTAGCATGTTGCTTAAGTACAACCTATACTAGTATTTACCACATAGCTACTAGGGTGATATGGAATAATAGATTCAATTATCAAAAGATGGCTTAATAATTAATTAATCATCAAATGGGTATTTAGCTACCTTAAGCTTTAACATACATTTGATTAAAGAATTTAAAGCATGCAATTTTAGTAATTTAAATAAATATAATTTACATAAAATGTAGGCTCAAAATGATCAAAGTATCGACTCGCCTTGGTTATAGGCAAGAGAGTCTTGGTAGTCTTGTGCTTGATCAATTTGGAGATCTCCCGCTTCTTCGAACCCTAATCGGACGAATGTACCAGAAAAGGAATAACAAACAAAGATAGCAAATAAATATTAAATACATAATAAATAAACTCAAAATTAAACAAGACTAGTGCCATTAGCAAGATCTTGAATTTAGACAAATTTAGAAATAAATTTCATAATTTTTGGAGTTATAACGGAGGAGAATGGAGCTTCCAAAATTTGAATTGGAATTAAATTGGGAAAATAGAAAGAAGAGAGAGAGAGAGAAAATGGCCCACTGACATGTTGGACCCATGAATAGTGCTCAGTCCATGTGCACAATGCATAGACCGGAGGTCAACATGCACTGGGCACCAGTTCATGGTGCACCGGGTGCATACTGTGCATGGGGCCCACTCGTTAGTCAAAGAGGAGGGATAGATCGGGTTAAATGTCAGCATTTACTGTGCTTGGGTCCACCTGTCGGTGACTAAACACGATAGTTAAGGCATCATAATCACGGCTAATCATTGCTTTGCACTAAACTCCACAGTGATTCAGTTGGTTAAATGCGCAAACGTTCGCTGTTCCGACAAAACAAAGAAAGAGGGGCACCGCTCGTCGCCGGCGCAGGGGACCTCGTCGGCGACGTCCAAGCACACAAACGAGATCCTCTCTTTGAGGCGAAGCTACTGACGGTGGTGGCGTCACTGGAGAGTCGCCGGAGCGGCGGCGTGACAATAGGGAGCGGCGGCGACGTTCGTTCCAAAATCGACAACAGCGTTCGGCCAATTTTTTACGAAAGATCCTGGAAGCACGGGTGAGAGTGAAGCTCAGGGGACCTACCAAGCCAAGAATGGGCGCCGGAGATGGCCGGTGGAGGAAGTTCGACGGCGAGAAAGAAAGTAGCTAGAGCCGAGGGAGATGGTCGATCGGGGGTGCTTTGGTGGACCAAAAGCAACTCTGCTTGAGGGGAAGTACTCCTTATCCCCAAAGGCGCGTGGTGACGAGTCGTCGCCATGGATTGCGTCATTGAGCGGCTAGACACTGGCAGAGGCGGCATGGCCGAATAAGGGCACGGGCGGTTCTTTGGAGTTTTCTACGGTGGGACTTACCAGGAGTGAAGGGGCGATGTGGGGGAGACAAAGGGGAGCTCCAAGGCTATTTATAGCCGGTGGAAGGGAGGAGTTGTTAGAGGAGTAGAGGGGCGCACGGTCCTGCGGCAGCTCAGCATGGGCAAGCTCTGTACGATGACGACTTGAGCGGGCGGTGATGCGATGAGACGGGGCTTGCTGACGCGGTGCTGGTGTGGCCATGGGCGAGTAGGAGGGGCGATCACGAGTGCGTATCGCAAGCGCAAACATGACGACGAATCCAGGCGAGTGGAGCGAGTGGAAGCACGGGAAGGCGGCGATGGAGCGAGATGAGGTGAGCCACCGAGTCAAGGCAGGGCAAGTGGGTGGTGCAAGCGAGAACACGAGGGTGGCGAGGAGCGGTGTCTTGCGGTGGTAGGTGGTGATGCGGGTGCTCTAGAGTGTGACCCAGCGCTGGGCGGCTCGAGCGAGAAAGAAGAAGGGGCAGGGTGAGTGTGGCTCGGGCTAAGCAGGCTAGGCCGAAGATGGTCCGGGGGCCCAATGGGAGAATTGGCTGAGCCCAAAAAGAGAAGGGAGAGCAAATTTGAGAAGCAGGTCAAATTTGAAAGGAGAATTTAGATTCAGATTTGAATATGAGAATTTGAAATGAGGTTTAAATTCGAATTTGAGATTCAAATCGAGGTTGAGGTTCGAAATTTTTGGAAATATTTGCTAATTTGAAATAAGGTTTGAAATTCCAAAGACAAATGGCAATTATTATTTACCATGCAAACAATTTATTACACCTTTGTACCATATATATATTGCTCATTGGACCTCTTCAATATACACACAATATTCATAACATGATATCAGAGCAAATGTTAGGGTTTACTGTAGCCGCCGCCTAGCCTACGCTAGTCTTCCGCTACCCCAGGAGGAGCTATCTCTGATCCCGGGGATGACCTCTCGTCATCCAGGAGCATCCCCGCCGTGCACGCCTGGAACACCAGGCGCTTCGGTCGTGCGCGTCATTTGGGTGAGCAGCTCCATCAGCACCCAGTGCACCTTGAGGACGCCGCCCGCCAGATCCGGATTCGCGTTGGCAGACCTCTCCCACTAGTGACGCGATGACCTCCTTCTCGTCATCAAGTAGCAGGAGCAACCTCTCATCTCTGGTCTTGGGGGAGAAGAAGAGTAGGTTGGCGAGGTCGAGCCCGATGAACGCGAGCGTGACGTACGCGAGGCATGCCTTCATCGGGATGGTTCGATGACGACTCCTCGATCGGCTATTCCTCTCGATGGTCTCCTTGCTACTGCGTCCATGTTTGCATCCGCGGTCTTCCTACATGTGCAAGTCGTGGTGTCCTCTGGATGCATGCATCGACTAGTTTTGCATGCATGTGTTGATGCATTGGTATGCATCGACTAGTTTTGCATGCATGCGTTGATGCATTGGCCATGCATCGTGGTCGTCAACTTCTCTGTTTTGCTGCTAGCTATTCTTTGTGTCATTTTCTTTCGTTGTGTTCATCCAAGTCCGTACCACTCTATCTTTGAGTTCGTCTAAACCATATGAGTCCACAAATTTATTGTTAGTCATAGAAGCATATGAATTTCTTTGTATAACAGCAGTCGTTGCTCTTTTCTTTGAGCCGTTGTAGATCCGCCACCCTAAGCTTTTAAGGCAGCCGCACTTCTTCCGCACTACGTCCCCGTCGCGCTTCTTCCGCTCTGCGCCTCCGTTGCGCTTCTTGTGTATCGCGTCGCGCTTCTTATGCACCGCGCCCCGCTGTCTTGGGTTACGATCTGTGCCACCATACTTCTATTTATTCCTCTTCGGCTTGATTTAACCATTTTTTCTATTTTTGTCAGTTTCATCATCTTTTTCGCCGTGTTGCCACGGTCGACTTTCTCAGCTCCTGCACATTGTGCTTTATGAGTTGTCGTACGACTCCGGATGGGAGAAGATCTTTTGATACTCAACATATTTTTCAAGAGTAGTATGCTACGACGACATTATGAAGACTCGGATTTTAGATTTTTCCTAATTTAGTGTTAACTCTTTCCAAATGCAATGCTATTGCAAACGCCTTGCATTTGAGAGGTGTTGTTAAGGATACAAGGGTATTTGTGGTATTTCTTATTATTTTAGAGTTTAAACTTGTGTTACTTTATACCTTATATATATTATCTATTAAATCTCTTCAATATACACACATTATTCATAACAAAATCTACCTAGCAAGGCTGGCCAGAACTCGTGCTAGGATTTTCCCAAGTTGAGAGGCTGATCTTCATCGAGTCATAGCCGTCACAAATGTGTTACTGTGTTATAGCTGTGTGCTGGTTTTCTTCTGAAAGCATTGTAGCAGATGTTATCGTACATCACAATCCGCAATTAAGCTGAGAGGTAACCTGCCATCTACTTTCCCAGCAGGGTCCTTGTAATTGACCACCACGGAAAGTGGCATAACTGCCATACTCTCGGGATGTGTAGGAGCATTGACCATTTGGGGCCTACTACATCCAGCATATTAGGCCTGAAAAATATCTGTCTCAATTCTAAAATCTCGAAAATTTGATGAGTAAAGCCAACGCATGGCTTGGTTGTCCGACTGATATAGCACAGTACTTGAGAAAAAGAACAGGGGCAGAAAAGGATGAACTACGTTTTTTTTTCTGCGACGATAGCTGAACTACGGTTGGTTCGTCGGTTTCTGACGTTGCTCAATTTGGCTATTGCTGAGGACCCGAAGCAACAAAAGAAGATGACGAAAATTCAGACGCCTGAATTGGTGATTTCTGAAGTCTGAAGACAGTTTCTTGTACATGATTTCCTACTGGTGCAGTACGTACCCAAAAAGGCAAAAAAGAAAATCGAAGATTAATGAGAAGTCAGGACTGCAAATTGCTGAAGTAACGAACAGGAAATTTTTCAATAGTAGCAGGTCAGTTTTTACAGTGACCATCGAAGTGCAACGGCCCCAGCCCATTTGACAGTGCTAACCGCAGCATGCATACTGCGTAGAGTGGTTAGGATAACTTATTGTAATGACCCCTTTGCGAATCCTTAACTACTCATCATTTGAATTTGGTCGGTCGCGATGGCAATCCTGCAATTGAAAATGGATCAGTTGCTCCTGCTCCATCATTAATCTGGCAATGGCGGCAATGCCTGACAGGGACAATGGCCTTGCGCCAATGGTAACTTTAGGTACGCTGTCCTAGTTGGCTCACGCTGCGTCTCTTCTACGAGTAGAATATGCAAATGTAAACTTATACAAGTCGCAAACATATGTCATGGGGACCTAGAGGCCCAAAATATCCATCCCTATTATAGCGTTTCTTTCTTGTGGGCTACTACAAAAGAATTTGTTCGTCACTGTATATCAGCGTCATGACCTCGACGTCTTGCTTTATCCGGCATATTATAGGCAATTGCAAATTTATAACCACAATTATTTCTTGTACCAGCAGACAGAAGTTACATTGCGTTCTTTCCGCTTGCGGGGATGACGCATATTTATGTCCTTAACCAGAATACAAACCGATCATGTGTTTTTGTTTATCTCGTCCAATGTCGATCCGACAACGAGTTTGAGGGGATTATTAAACTACCTGAATCCAATCGAAAACTTAATCGATCGAGAAACAATGATCCAAGATTGATAAACGCTGGGCAACACTCTACCCTGTGGCCAGTGCTGATCCGACAACTAGGCCTAATTAAAAGGCAGCGTGGACTAGTACTAGTACCTGCCACATCTCATTCGCTCAAGGCTTCACTCTCCCTATAAATACTCCTGCTCATTGCCTCAAAGAGCAAGCAAGAGATCGAGCGAGGTAGCTGTAAGCTTCTTCTCCTTCTTCCAAGTAGGAACTCACGTGCTTGCTACTAGTTGCGCACGTAGCTAGGCTAGCTCGTCAGAAATGGCCACCAACTCGAGAACAAACTCCAGGGCAAACTTCTCCAACGATATCCATGACCTCTCCACGGTGCAGAACTCCAACAATCCCAGCATGCTGTACTACAACGAGAGATTGCTCGCGGACTTCTTCCCTCCTCACCTCCTCAAGAAGGTGAAGCAGATCATATATAGAACTGCACCGTGTGATTAATTCAGTTTCTTTTTTTTTTATATGCGTGCTTTGGTTACTTCTTCAGTTGGGACTAATGCATGCCGTCATGGCACGTACTGTTCTTGGCAGGTCGTGTCGGAGGTGGTGTCCACGTTCTTGCTGGTGTTCGTGACGTGCGGGGCGGCGGGGATCAGCGGGAGCAACGACAAGCGCATATCGCAGCTGGGGCAGTCGGTCGCCGGCGGTCTCATCGTGACGGTGATGATCTACGCCGTCGGCCACATCTCCGGCGCGCACATGAACCCCGCCGTCACCCTCGCGTTCGCCGTCTTCCGGCATTTCCCCTGGATTCAGGTATGCAACAGTACAACTCGAACAGTAACGCTGCAATATACTAGCTAGCTAAATAATTAGGCCATGCAGTTTGACATACTGCTATAGTAACGTTCTTCCACTTTCTTTCAATATATTCTATCGTAGAGGAAGATGTTGCAAACACCAAAGCTAACTAATTGCGTGTCGCGATTGGATATATAAGTTACGTAAGATTTTTTTTTTGACAGAACCTTAACTTGTTTCGATCGATCGACAGTTATGTATGAGGGTATCTGTCAGAGCTTTTTTTAATGATATAATCCTTTTTTATAAATATTTTAAAGATAACATTTCCTTAACTTTATTTTCAACTCTGACCCCTACGGTCACACCACAACGCACGGCGTGACAAAAATATTATATCACACCACGTGCCACGGCGTGACCAAAACTGTCACGATAGCCCCTCGAGCCAGTGCGTGTCGGCAGGGTGATAGCACTTGTTTGTCATGCCGACGTCCATAGCATAACAACTTGCTTTTGCCACGTCATGCATTGTAGTGTGACCAAAGAGGTCAGAATTAGAAAATAAGTTAAAGAGATGTTATCTTTAAAATATTTTTTAAAAATAGATTAAATCATAATAAAAAAATTATATGTGTCACTAGTTTTGTCCTAGCTACAACGTTCAGCACTAAATCAGCTTGCAACTGCTACAATACTTAGAATCATTTTAATATTACTAAATCATTGGCTAATTTAGTCGTGGCTACGAATTTAGTTTATTCACACATACTTTTCAAGATGTTGTCATGGACGCGATGCTGCCAAATTTAATCTCTTTTTTAGGCATATATGCCAAATTATTCAGTCTATAGCTTGTGGCCTCGGCTGAAAAGAAAGTCAAAAAGGAACGGATTAGTATATGCTCATGTAACTTGTTGTCCGAACCAACCGGTCGTATATCTTTCAAGGGGTATTTATATACCAAAATGATGCCGAAAAGAACTAAGATACATCTCTTAGTAATAGCTACATACCTTCTTCATCTCATAGGTCCCTTTCCTTGTCAATTTGTCTAGCTAGCTGGAGCTGGGAAGCGAGCAAGCATTAGCAACACAAATAATAATATGCCGACAGTACGTTGGGCACAGCATGTGATCGATCAAGCACCAAATTAAGCTCGCATGAGATGCACGAAATTAAGCATGAAGCGGCCATATGTAATAAGCTTGCGCTAGTTAATTAGAAGCGAGCATTTGCTGTCAGCCAAAAGATCAAGCAACAAACCTGGGATGCGCTAATTACTACTGCAGATAGTTAAGTTAGCGGCCACGAAGCATATGCATCGCAATCCGCAGGGGAAGTATTACTACCACCACACCAACCGACCAGTTTGACATTCGCATCACTTCGGAGGCACATCTCAGGCTTTCACCGTGCTAATCTGACGGTACAAGACAAGTGTCGTCGAGACTTTTGCAGCTCTCGCTGGATCAGTACTGCATGAAAAGCTGGACGGGACAAGAGTGTCTGTGACACAAGAGCCCGAGCAGCTGCGAGTGCAGGCAGGTTCGGCTGTGGGGGCGTACGTGCAGAGGCCAGATCGAGCATAATAGATACGTAGCTAGCTGAGCTTAGTTGATTCGATCGTCTCAGGGACACGCGTTCGAAGCAAGCGAGAGGTGCGTGAAAGCGGTGCGCATGGTGAGGCATGTGCCATATATTCGATCGATCGGGATCTGCCGGAAATTAATCTCAGCCCGGCCTTTCGATCGGCACCCTATTCCGGCTGGCCTAGTTGCTATGCCATGTGTATACTAGCTAGCTAGCTACACATATATTCACCATGCACGTCGACCGGTGACGCTGAGGCTGACCCGAACCGATTCGATGTGCCGCGCGCGCGAGCCCATGCCATGCCGTGGTGAAAGATATGTAACGAACGACGTGCACCGGTACTGCTCTAGATCTCTAGCTTGAGGTCCAGGGTTAAAAAGAATAAAGATGATTATGTTTCTGACGTTCTTGTGACGATGGCCGGCCCGGCCGCATGTATGTATGTGCAGGTTCCGTTCTACTGGGGGGCGCAGTTCACCGGCGCGATATGCGCGTCGTTCGTGCTCAAGGCGGTTATCCACCCCGTCACCGTGATCGGCGTGACCGTGCCGACGGGGCCGCACTGGCACTCGCTGGTCATCGAGATCATCGTGACATTCAACATGATGTTTGTGACCCTCGCCGTCGCCACGGACACGAGAGCGGTAAGCAGCGCGCGCGCGCGCGCCAACTTTGGTTTGTCATTTTTGCTACGGAAACAACGTGGATTCTGACGTGTTTTCCTCGTGCGCAGGTGGGTGAGTTGGCTGGGTTGGCTGTTGGTTCCGCGGTTTGCATTACGTCCATCTTCGCAGGGTAAATACGTTTAGAAATTAACAAACCAATAAAAATTATTCAATTCATTCATTCATCATGGCAAAAAAAAAAACTAAAAAAACTAAAAGAGAGGAGCTAAGCTCAATTAATCACCACTTGACTCTTGACAAATTAAACACGGGGGAAAGCCAAACCAGATTAATTATCATTCTTCGATACAACAAGCAAATTAGTAAGGCTAACCTTGACCTGGCGATTTGACCGTATCTTCCATAGCTAGTATGGAACGATCGATCGATGGGAAACGTTCAGTACACAGACATGATAGCTAGATAGCAGCAACGTTGAATATTGCTCTAAAACTGAGACGCGAGGGAAACCGAGTGGTGGTTGCAGGGCAGTATCAGGTGGATCGATGAACCCGGCGAGGACGCTGGGGCCGGCGCTGGCGAGCAACATCTACACCGCCCTCTGGATCTACTTTCTGGGCCCCGTCCTCGGCACGCTGTCCGGGGCCTGGACCTACACCTACATCCGCTTCGAGGACACCCCCAAGGACGCGCCCCAGAAGCTCTCCTCCTTTAAGCTCCGCCGCCTTCAGAGCCAGTCCGTCGCCGCAGACGACGAAGAGCTCGACCAAATCCAAGTATGAGCCATCGGCAGCTTTGCCAGAGGCGGATCGAGTCTCCTCGTTTAGATCATACTACTACTCAGCTCAGCCTGTATATCACCAGCTATGTACATCTGTGTGTCTCACTCTTGTACCGATTGATCGACGCATGCCGGCCGGAAAGTACATGCAGGCACGTGTGTTTGTTTGGTCGTGTGGCAGTAGATTGCTCGCTCTGTTAATGTGCAGAAGAGCTGGAGCGTAACTTTGGGACGCGCGTGTGCCCAGAAGCGTGTCTCTCCTGCAGTGTTGTTGCTTGTTCCAGAAGTTGGTTGATATATATAAATCATCATCTGTGATTCTATGGCCTTTTATATTGCTGCACGGGTTACATACATTAAGCCATGAATATTGAACAAATGAATTGAATACTTTCACTTAAAAAATAACCCCGGATGAATTGAATTCACCAATGATGTGTGCGATGACGGGTCTGAACTTTGAATTGTGAGAAATGTATGAAAAGTTTATATTTTATTACTTCAGGGTGGTCCTCAGGTGTAGCTTTCTCGTTTCTTGGCGATGATTCGATCAAAACCAGCACCAAGTGAATAATTGGTGTTATCTCTTCTTCTTATCTGATCTAAACGGCTTAAAGTACATGCCTATTCTTATACTGCTATATCCGTAACAGATAGAAGATCACATACTCGATCGTGTGTTCTTTATTCGTCTCCTTTTTCACATTTTTTTTGTCTTGCTGGATGCATAGTATTTGTCTAAATGTAATTTCCCGTGCAAGGGGAGTAGGCTAGGTAATGATTTTCTAATCGTCCCGTCATTGTCGTTACATGATAATTAACGATGTAAACCTTGCTGGGAAAAGCGAATCGTATCACTAGCTTTCTCTATATAAAAAAATCCCGAATCTATCTATCCATCTATCTATTATCTTATTAAAATAGAATCAAAAGTAGACACTACGTTCGCTTACAAGGGCTAGAAATTGTCACATTAATCGGTGGAAAAAGAAAAGAACTACACTGTCTATCGTGGTAGGTCAAGATTATAATAGTCTAAATTAAAATAAAAAGTATATGTCAAGTAAAATAAAACTGAAAATCAGAATAAAAAATCTTATTAAAGCATAATCAAAAGTAAACACTACGTTCGCTCTCAAGGGCAAGAAATTCCCACATTAATCGGTGGAAAATGAAAAGATCTACACAATCTATTGTGGTGGGTCCAGATAACGGTCTAAATTAAAATAAAAAGCATATGTCAAGTAAAAAAAACTGAAATTCGGAATAAAACTAAAATAAAATTAGCAATTTGATTTCCATAGGAATTCATAAGTAAAAGAGTTCATATCAGCTACAATAAAACAAAAATTCAGAATAAAAATAAAATCAAATTAGCACTTTAATTTCCATACTAATTTCTAAAAAAATTCCTAAATAATTATAATTTGGAATAAAAAATAAAAAATGGAAATATTAGATTTATATACGAAATCCAACAAAACAAATATATGAAATTCGACATAAAAATAAAATAAAATAAAATAAAATAAACAATTTGATTTCTCTATGAGTTCCAATAATGATAATTCAGAATAAAAGTTAAACAATAATTGACAATTAGATTTGTATACGAAATAAAATAAAAATAAAAATTGAAATTCTGAATAAAAATAAAATAAATTTAGCAATTTGATTTCAATACGAATTCCAAAGTAAAATCCTTAAATAACTGTAATTCAAAATAAAAATTAAAGAAAAATTGGTAATTGGATTCAAATACGTACGAATTCCAAGAAAAAAGAACTAAAATTTGAAATAAAAAATCAAAGAAAATTTGCAACTTGATTTTCATACGTATTCCAAAATAAAATCCCCAAATAACTAAAATTCTAATTAAGCTAAATAAATTTAGTAATTTGATTTGTATATGAACTCAAATAACAATAAATAAAATATTGAATAAAAATAAAAATTATAACGAGGATGATATGAATGGTGCCCGAGAAGACACAAAAGAACCCACCACATTCGCTCTCATTTTCACGTGTTTCTATTGTTGCTTCCTATAAAAAATAAATAAATGATAACTAAAATTTTAATTAAAAATACAAGTTATAGCGAGGATAGCATGAATGATGTCGAAGGAGATCATGAAAGAGTGAAATGGCACCGATCTGTCCTACAAGAAGAAATTTATCTACAGGGAAGCGAAGAGTCGAGGCGGCAACGACGGAGATGATGACAATATCGTGCTGCTCGCCGGAGCCATTGAAGAGAAAGTCTAATGTTGAAGGAGCCAAGGGCCGTGATGACAAGTAGTAAGCGTTGACGTTGTTGAAGAAGTTAGTGGCCAAAGAAACTTGATGGTGGAGAATCCCTTGTAGAGAGAAGATAAAGTTTTGCATTGAAGACGAGCTATGGATGATATTGGACCATTGGGTAGCTAGGAGCGTGCCATCACTAGTGAGGGGTGTGTTGTCACCGGCGAAGGCGAAAAGATTCTCCATATCGTTAGACAATGACTAAAGCAGACATACTGACATTAGTGAAGATAGGAGGTCATCACGATTAGTGAGGAAGCTACAACGTTGAGTTGACCAACGTCAAAGAAGTGGAGCGATTGACACGAGAGAAGAGGACATCAAGCTTGTATAATATCATGCATACGTATGTATATGCATGCATTCGTATAAATAGAAGCGCGGGTATACAAAGGCAGAGGAGCAAAAATCTTAGAGTAGAGATGATGCAGTCGTATGGAATATGATAGGGGTCACCAGAGAGAGCGTGAAACGTGTCCGCAACTGAGATCGGCGTCGGTTCCATGTGAATGTGTGTTGATGTCGCAATGGTTAGCATTAAGCAATAATTGTGGAGAAGTAGAAGATAACTATGTAGTAAAGTATTGCATTAGAAGGGGCAACAGTTGAAAGATATCGGTCAAGATTTAGGCTTACTGTTGGATGTTGAAGCAAAAACACTATAACAGTGAGAAGAGATAGAAGTCACATGGTTTGGTGGGGTAGCCGGCGTGTGAAGGGAGATAAGTTCAAGGTAGATCACCCATGGTGCATTGGTGTATACGTGAGCAAGGTACTCTAATACATTATACCATGTAAACTAATAAGATAATTTATTGTATATATAATCAATGTATTGCTTGAGATTAAATAGAGGTACATATGCATGAAAGTATCCCTGTCCCGAACCAAGACAGACCAAATAGGAATCTGTACAGTGTGCAACTTAGAAAGTCACTATATGGACTGAAGCAATCAGACGGAATGTGGTTAAATTGCTTGAGCGACTTTCGCTGCAAGAAAGGCTACACGAACAATGAGGATTGTCCCTATGTTTTTATACTGGCGATCCCGGATAGATTACAGTATAATCTCGGTATATGTAGATGATCCGAATATCATCGGGACCCTGAAAGATATTAAGAAAGCAAGCTCTTACCTAGAGTCGGAGTTTGAAATGAAAGACTTGGGTAAAACCAAATATTGCCTAGACTTGCAGCTTGAGCATACTCCTGAAGTGATTTCACAACATCAGTCAACCTACACTCATAAAGTGTTAGAACAACTTGGCTTTGAAAAGGCATATCCTTCGAAAGTACAGATGGTTATGAGATCCTTGCATCAGGAAAAGGATCCGTACAGACCTAAAAAAGAGGGGGAGGAAGTCCTGGGACCGGAATTCCAGTACCTAAATGCAATAGGAGCACTCATGTATTTAGCAAACTGTACTAGATCGTATATTGCATTTACAGTGAACCTGCTAGCAAGGTAAAATGCAGAACCTACCAAAAGGCATTGGTAGAAAATAAAGGACATCTTCTGATACCTCTAAGGAAGCAAAGATCTTGGTCTGTTCTACAAAAAGAGCCAAGACCTAACTATGACTGGCTAAGCAAATGCTGGGTACCTGTCAGACCCGTATACAGATAAGTCGCAAACATGCTATGTATTCCTATGTGGTAAAACTGTAATGTTATAGAAATCGTCTAAGCAAAATCTTGTATCTATTTCGACGAACCACTCAGAAATCATAGCACTGTAAGAGGCCTCATATGAATGTTCTTGGTTTCGGTGGATGATTCACCACATCCAGCAGTCATGTGAATTTAATATCGTATAAACCCCCACTATTATCTATAAAGATAATGCAGTTTGTGTTGTATACGTGTAGATGGGTTATATAAAGAGTCCTCTCACAAAGCATATCAACTCCAAGTTCTTCTACGCTCATGAATTACAAAAGATGGACGAGATTAAAGTACTGCATACAAAGTTGTGTGAAAATCTAGCAGATTTATTCACTAAATCACTTCCAGCGTCTAGCTTTGAAAGATGCATACGTGGAATTTGAATGATGAGACTTAGAGAAGTGCAGCATTCAGGAGGGAATCTTCACGAACTTATTAATAAAGCTTGATCACGAAGATCGATTGCCCAAAGAATAAATTCTAGATATTAAATGAAATAGGGTGGATTGTACTCTTTTTCTCTTGACGAGTCTTCCTGATGTTTCTTGGCTAAGGTTTTTAACGAGGCAATTCGTGCGACGCAGCGGAACTCATGTCATGTACTCTTTCTCTAAAAATTTTTCACTATGTTTTTATGGAGTTTTGACGAGACATGAACATGCTGGATAAATACCTAAGGGGAGTGTTACGAAACTGGGTCCAGAATCGGAGAGTCCTTGCCCAGGTGGGCCCTTCATCCATCCAGTAGCCTATATAAAGGAGTGGAGCCATCAACATTATACATTGTTTTTCAGAAGAGCAATAAAGAGAAGCTTGAAGTTCTCTCATATCTCTGGGTTCAATCTACTATTATGTTATTATATTTTTGTATTATTTTCACAATTCTGAATTTATATTCAAGATAGTCGCTCAATTTGAACACACCGGCGACAGTTGCTCTGCGATATCTTTGATACGACGCATCCTATCCTACGGACGTTATTTCGTTTCCAATTTGGTGGGCTTGTTCATCCGAGCCGGACAAGGTAACGTAAGGTTGGCCAACTCAAATATTACCTAATTTAATTCCCGGCGGGATTGCCCCCCCAGCCGGTCTGGCCAAGTCGCCAAAAACATTTGCTCCGTTCGATCGCGCGGAGATCGCCTCGCGTAGAGGTGGGAGTCGGGCCGTGCTTTCCCGGGCCAGCCCAAAGCCCGGCCAGCCAAAGACGGCCGGCACGCCCGCCCGACGCGCACGCGTGGCCGGCCGGGCCGGCGCCGAATGGTGGGCCGTCTTGCGCGCAAAGCCGGGCCGTCGGGCGGGCGCGACGCGACGCGGCACGCAAACCGTCTGCGTGCTCGCCGGCACGACGCTGGCACGCAGCCGGGGCGGCCGCACGCGCCCGCCGCAGCGCCTCCGTCTTGTCGTGGCGCCGCGCCTCGCCCGCCGCTCCGTCGGCGCTGTGGCGCCGCGCCTCTTCCCATTGCTCCGTCTTGCGCGTGGCGCCGCCGCGCCTCGCCTCCGTCTTGGCGGGGCGTGTCGGACCGGATTTTCTAATCCGAATCCTCTGCGAATAAGCGTGCTATTCCGGGATCGATAGATAGCACTCACAGATACATCACTGAATCATTCATACAATAGCGTAAAACCATACCATTCATTAATTTAACACATCAGAGTTACATAGACCGCATCGGGTCAAGTTTTACATAAGGGCCCCCAGGCCAAATGATTACATCACAAAATAGCGGAAGCGACAACGGAAGCAAAAAGGGTGAGAGCTCATCTCTCCACAGGCAAGTGACTGGGGAAACCTGTGTACATCCGATATTACCCAAAAACTCAGATAATATAGGATGCACCTAGGTACCAGCGGAGTCAGCTAGACTGGGGCGAGACTAGAACAACTATAGACTAAACTACGCTTCAAGAACTCCACAGGTCTTGGACATCCGGGTCCTCGTAATGTCGAACTCTCAAAATTTCACCTTACGAGGGTTTGGGGGAAAGGGCGAGAATGAGCACAACTACCGTGCTCGCGAGCCAACACACAGAATGCAATAGTATACATGCAAGGCTTAACAAGGATGGCTCAGGTTCTTTTATTTGCTAAAGCAACATTTTCAATTATTATAATTACAAAGTCCTATGACTTGGCATTTTAACAAATTTGCATTTTCATTAAAGAGAATAAGTGCAATATTAAATAACAAATAAGGTTACCTCCACCTTATGCTTAATTTTGATAACAGTTCGTCCTCCGATTATCAACCTTTGGATAAGGCTACCGGAAAATTCAAAACCGTAGTGGATGAGCCCAACACATTTCCATTCCACCCACAAAGATTTTTGAAATAGAACTAACTCAGTTTAGTTTCCATGTCCTCCTTTGACCAGAAAGCGCATTGCTTTAAACAGTTTAGACTCTGCAGAGGTTGTACACTGTACCCACAAGAGATAATCATACTCGTTTCTCCACATGATTCCTTAGTCATGTAGTTGAGCGATCGTCACGAACGTTTGAACTATCTTGTCCCTTCCGTCATCTCACCTATATGGGGTTACGCCCATACGTTGTGCGGGATGTTCACCTCGGCCTGGAGTAGTTGAGTGCGAGTCAACCTACCCCTCGGCGGATCGCAAACTTCACCGTGTTGGTGTCCCATTCAAGCCGCGTCGTCCCGCCGCTTGCACATTCCCTCTTTCCCACCATGCGAGACGACATTCAAGGTTTGAAAGTTTTACTAAGCCAAGTTGCACTTTGCGGACTTGCGGTTGTACTTGTTTTACGAGAGGTCATAACAAGATTAAGTCCTTAATTCACCTGGACGGTTCATACCACATACCAACCATTCTCGTGCTACGTTCGCACCCACCATTCTTTCCATCCGTCGGATGGGGTACTAGCAAGTTGTTTAGGGTTTTGGGAAGGAAAACCAATTAACGCAACACATCGATCATCTACATCCCATGACCGCCCAAAACCATTTTCATGTTTAAAGGATGATGATCGGACAGTTATTGTCCGGTACTTAAGCAAGACTAGCATGTCGCTTAAGTACAACCTATACTAGTATTACCATATAATTACTAGGGTGACAAAGGATACTGGATTCAATTATCAAAGGATGGCTTAATAAGTAATTAATCAACAAATGGGCAATTAACTACCTTAAGCTTTAACATATCATTGTTTACAAAATTAAAGCATGCAACTTTGCTATTTTAAATAAACATAGTTTGCATAAAATTGTAGGTTCGGAATGATCAAAGTATTGACTCGCCTGGGTCAGATTATTGCGGCCTTGATCTTACTCAGGGCCTTCTCTGCCAGGGGTTTTGAGTTCCGGGTCGGCGATTCGGGCGGAGAGGCGCCGGAGGAAGGGAAGAAAGCGCGCGACACCGAGATGGGGCGAAGGGGAAGAAGAAGGGGCTCGGCCCTTTATGGCCGAGGAGAGAGGTGGAATGGCAAAGCCGGTGGAGGCGGCGGGATTGACAGAGGCGGGAGAAAGTCGTCGGCGCAGAGCACGAGGCGTCGCGGGCGCGCGCGGAGGTGGGCAAAGCCGTCTGTGCGGGCGTCAGGCGGGAGGGGAGGGACGAGCGGCGACGGCGGGTGCGGGAGGAGGGGGGCCCCGGGGCGGAGCCGAGAGAGAGGGGGAGAGAAAGAGAAGAAGAGGCGGCGGCGCGTGCGTGGTGCGGGGCGCACGGGAGAAGAAGAAGAAAACGGTCGGGCGTGGGGAGAAGGCCCGGGGGAGAAAAGAGGCCGGGGCGGCTCGGGCCGGGAGTTGGGCCGGGGGAGGAAAAGAAAGGAATGGGCCGGGAGAAAATGATGGGCCGGGAAAAACCGGCCCAGAAGAAATAGGAAGAAAATAAATAAATAAATAAATAAATGGGTTTGGAATTTGAAATTTGAAATCACGGTTTTGATTTTTGAAAAACCAAATTTTGATTTTTAAATCTCAAGCAAAACAGGATGTTACAAACCTACCCTCCTTAAACGGAATCTCGACCCCGAGATTCGGCTACCCAAATGAGACGGGGAGCGTACCTCTCAATACTTCTGAAGTTGCTGGGACTTCTTCAGCGACGACAGGGTTCACTTGGCCTTGGTCTTGGCTTGGCGCGAAGGCGACTTTGAATGCCTGCGATGTTGAATGACTTTTGCTTGAAGCTGAAGTCTGGCCTTGAGCTGGTGTGGCTTTGAAGTTGAACCTCACCGGGGTGACTGGTTGAGGGCATTTTCTGATAAAATGACCTTTTTCTCCACAGTTGAAACAGCGAAGACGAGCTCTTGGGTCCTGCACGGCAGGCTGCTTGAAGGGGCGAGGAGGGCGGAGAACAATCTCACTTCTTTTCTTCTCTCCTGAGGTACTCTGGCACTTCGGTGCAATCTGGCTATTATCTTTCAAAGTCCGACATTGATTATCTTTGCCATTTCCATCTGCGATGAGTCTCGCGGCGACTTGAAGACAGGTCCTTTGCAACTCGACTGCCTTGACCAGGATTGGACGCATGAAACAATCTTTGGGGCAATGGTCTTGACCTTCGCAGAGAAAACACATGACTTTACTCGTCAGGCACTCACCGGGCTGGTGATCTTTCTCACAGTTGGGGCAGTTTACACAGCATTGGTCTGCCAGGTGTCCTTTTTCTCCACAACGTATGCAAACTACTTGGTTCACAGGGCAATCTTCTGATTGATGGTGTTCCTCACAGCTGGAACAGTAGGGCACTGGACACGTGTAGCAATAGTGTCCAAATTCTCGACATGCGAAACATGCTCCTCTTGCAACTTGTCTTAATGGAGGACATAATTGGGCGACATGTCCTGTCTTACCACATTCCAAGCAAGCGTTTGTGGGGCTTCGAGTGCAGTAGTAGAACTTGGCGGGTACAACTTGCTTTCATTGGGACTCTGATGAGTTCTTCGTTGTCGAGTTGAGGTTGATGACGATGACGTTCCTTGTGGGTTCTTCAAGATTCCGCTGGGGACAACTTTCCATACAGTGTCCTAGGTTGCCGCAATGGAAACAGTTGATCCTTTGACCTTGCTTCCTTTGGGGACATTTATTGGCGAAGTGCCCTTTATCTCCGCAGCTGAAACAGTATAGGTTAGCTGCGGGGTTGTTTGCTGCAGATTGAGCGGCGGAACGGGGAGTACGGAAAACAATCCCACTTGAGCGCAGAGTTGGCATTGAGGCTCTGGTGGTAGGCTGCAGATTGATGAATGATGAGTCTTAGAAATCTTGATCACGAGGATAGGCTGTCTTGTGATCCTTATACCGACAACTTCCTTTTACAACTGGCACCATTTCCTTGGGCTGCTGGCCTCTTTGGTGCCATCTGAGGAAAACAGCTCAGATGAGATCGAAAGGAGATATATAAGGGTTCGCTGGCCCTCTAGAGCACAACAAAAGAAATTCAAATCAAAAGAGGAAAATCGATCAAATACAATACAAAGCCTAGGATGGCTGCATTATATTAAGGGGGTTAAGTGTTTACATGACTCCGGGACACAGCATATAGGCTATGCAAAGTCACGACACAAGATACACACACATCGTCTACAAAAGAAGGAAACAAATAGTGCTTGCAACCAAAAGATCGCTTTCTGAAGAAGCACTGCTAGCCAAACTAAGCTAACTACTCCCACATGACGACGAAGACTTCGGGATCGGTCTCTCCTTCCTGGAGAGGCATGTAGTAGTAGAAGGGGGCTTCTCGCAGAAGATCTAGGTGCATCTGGCTCAGGCGTTTGAAGGCGAAGCGTGCTACGTCTTGGACTGCTTCGGAACAACTGCTCTTGGAGGTCTCGGGTCTGAAGGTGTGAGCGATGAACTCACCCTCTCTGGCATAGAGGAAAACCTCCATGGTCCATGACTCTTGGTCCGGGGTTTGAGTCTTCGACCTCACGAAGATAGGCTTGCGGAGGTAATCCAGGTGACGCATGAATTGGTGGAGAATATCCACGAATTCAACTCCACCTTCTCCATGAGAGCAAAAGTCCCACGGGGCATCGGACGACGGGGTTGCCATCTACAAATTTTGAAACAGACGAGGGAATCAGACTGAGTACAAACTCAAGTGAAGTCAGGGGAAGTGAAGAACTAAGATAGATGAGTAAGAGCAATAAATACATTATATTTTGCCAAAGCTTTTCATAAATTTTGAAAATAGGACTCAAGTCCTTAGGCTCGACCAGTCTAACTAAAGATCCTACAGTCAAATGCTCTGATACCAGCTCTGTCGGACCCGGATTTTCTAATCCGAATCCTCTACGAATAACTGTGCTATTCCCAGGATCAGTAGATAGCACTCACAGATACATCACTGAATCATTCATACAATGGCGTAAAACCATACCATTCATTAATTTAACACATCAGAGTTACATAGACCGCATCGGGTCAAGTTTTACATAAGGGCCACCAGGCCAAATGATTACATCACAAAATAGCGGAAGCGACAACGGAAGCAAAAAGGGTGAGAGCACATCTCTCCACAGCAAGTATTTGGGAAACACATGTACATCCGATATTACCCGAAAACTCAGATAATATAGGATGCACCTAGGTACCAGCGGAGTCAGCTAGACTGGGGCGATACTAGAACAACTATAGACTAAACTACGCTTCAAGAACTCCTGGGTCTTCAGACATCTGGGTCCTCGTAGTAATCGAACTCTCCAAAATTTCCTGCTTCTGAGGGTTTGGGGGAAAGGGCGAGAATGAGCACAACTACCGTGCTCGCGAGCCAACACACAGAATGCAATAGTATACATGCAAGGCTTAACAAGGATGGCTCAGGTTCTTTTATTTGCTAAAGCAACATTTTCAATTATTATAATTACAAAGTCCTATGACTTGGCATTTTAACAAATTTGCATTTTCATTAAAGAGAATAAGTGCAATATTAAATAACAGCGAAGGTTACCTCCACCTTATGCTTAATTTTGATAACGATTCGTCCTCCGATTATCAACACCGGATAAGGCTACCGAAAAATTCAAAACCGTAGTGGATGAGCCCAACACATTTCCATTCCACCCACAAAGATTTTTGAAATAGAACTAACTCAGGTTAAGTTCCCATGTCTGCCTTTGACCAAAGGCGCGGCTGTTTAAACAGTTTAGACTCTGCAGAGGTTGTACAATTGTACCCACAAGAGATAATCATACTCGTTTCTCCACATGATTCCTTAGTCATGTAGTTGAGCGATCGTCACGATGCGTTTGAACTATCTTGCCCTTAGTCATCTCACCTATATGGGGTTACGCCCATACGTTGTGCGGGATGTTCACCTCGTGATCGGAGTAGTTGAGTGCGAGTCAACCTACCCTCGATCGCAAACTTCACCGTGTTCGGTGTCCCATTCAAGCCAGCGTCGTCCTGCCCGCTTGCACATTCCCTCTTTCCCACCATGCGAGACGACATTCAAGGTTTGAAAGTTTTACTAAGCCAAGTTGCACTTTGCGGACTTGCGGTTGTACTTGTTTTACATGAGAGGTCATGACAAGATTAAGTCCTTAATTCACCTGGACGGTTCATACCACATACCAACCATTCTCGTGCTACGTTCGCACCCACCATTCTTTCCATCCGTCCAGATGGGGTACTAGCAAGTTGTTTAGGGTTTTGGGAAGGAAAACCAATTAACGCAACACATCGATCATCTACATCCCATGACCGCCCAAAACCATTTTCATGTTTAAAGGATGATGATCGGGACAGTTATTGTCCCGGTACTTAAGCAAGACTAGCATGTCGCTTAAGTACAACCTATACTAGTATTACCATATAATTACTAGGGTGACAAAGGATACTGGATTCAATTATCAAAGGATGGCTTAATAAGTAATTAATCAACAAATGAGCAATTAACTACCTTAAGCTTTAACATATCATTGTTTACAAAATTAAAGCATGCAACTTTGCTATTTTAAATAAACATAGTTTGCATAAAATTGTAGGTTCGGAATGATCAAAGTATTGACTCGCCTGGGTCAGATTATTGCGGCCTTGATCTTACTCAGGGCCTTCTCTGCCAGGGGTTTTGAGTTCCGGGTCGGCGATTCGAGGCGAGAGGCGCCGAGGAAGGAAGAAGGCGGCGACACCGAGATGGGGGGCGAAGGGGAAGAAGAAGGGGCTCGGCCCTTTATGGCCGAGGAGAGAGAATGGCAAGCCGGCAGAGGCGCGGGATTGACGGGGCGGGGAGAAAGTCGTCTGCCTTGAGCACGAGGCGTCAGCGGGCGGCGGAGGTGGGAACAAAGCCGTCTGTGTGGGCGTCAGCCTTGGGCGTGGGAGGGGCGGGGACGAGCGGCGGCGGCGCGCGGAGTCGGGAGGAGGGGGGCCCCGGGGCGGAGCCGAGAGAGAGGGGGAAAGAAAGAGAAGAAGAGGCGGCACGTGCGTGGTGCGGGGCGCACGGGAGAAGAAGAAGAAAACGGCCGGGCGTGGGGAGAAGGCCCGGGGGAGAAAAGAGGCCAGGGCGGCTCGGGCCGGGAGTTGGGCCGGGGGAGGAAAAGAAAGGAATGGGCCGGGAGAAAATGATGGGCCGGGAAAAACCGGCCCAGAAGAAATAGGAAGAAAAAAATAAATAAATGGGTTTGGAATTTGAAATTTGAAATCACGGTTTTGATTTTTGAAAAACCAAATTTTGATTTTTAAATCTCAAGCAAAACAGGATGTTACAGGCCGCCGCGGGAGGAGGTTGGGAAGGGGCGGGAAGGGGGGATGGAGCCGGGCGACGGGGGAGGCGGAGGGAAGGGATGGGCCGGGGCCGCCGCGCCTCGCCCCTCGCCGCCGCTCCGCACGCCGCCGCTTGGCCACCTCCCCCCCCCGCCGCCGCCTCCCTTCCCAGCGGGGCGGAGCGGAGGCGACCAGGGACGGGTGGAGGCGGCGGGGTGGAGGCGACGGGGGAGGCGAGGCGCGGAGGCGAGGGGTGGACCGGTGGAGGCGAGGCGGCGGCGTCGCGGCGGCGGCACTGGGACGGAGGAGGCGGCGGGGAGGGAGGCGGCGAGGCCGCGAGCCCGCGAGGAGATAGGCCAGGCGGCGCGAGACCGGAGAGAGCGAGGAGACGAGGCGGAGGGAGCGAGGAGACGAGGCGGCGTCGCTTGGAAAAAGAGGGGAGGGGCGGCGTCGCGTGGAAAAAGAGGGGAGGGGGAGAAACCGAGAGAGGGAGGGAGAGAGAGAGAGAGAGAGAGGGAGAGAAACCGAGAGAGGGAGAGGGAGAGGAGAGAGAGAGAGAGAGAGAGAAATCGGGAGAGGGAGGGAGAGAGAGAGAGAGAGAGAATGCCTTTTCGTGGGACATCCGGGAGAGAGAGAGAAACTGGGAGAGGGAGAGAGAGGGGGCAAAGGGAATCTGATCAAGACACAAGTCACGCGTTGGAATCAACTCAACACGACCGCTTTCTCTAAAATCAAGTCACTTTGCTTTCAAATCAACTCAACACAGCTTCGCTTTTAAGTCACACAACGTTCGGATTTCGGAAGCGCAACGTTCGAAAACTTCAACGTTCGGCAACTCACCGTGCGTCCGTGCCTATAAAATCACCAAGCATTCGTCAATCGTTTTGCTCACCAACGAAAATCAACTCACTGATCTCTTTTCTTCACCATACAAAAAACAGCTTTCATTTCTTCATCATCCCATCTACTCTCCTCATTTCTTCAACATCCATCTACTCTCCCATTTATTCACCATCTATTCACCCATTATCTTTGCCAAGGAGTCGGAGCACCAAGGAGTTCCCGAGCGGTATGCTACCGAGGAGTCGGAGCACAAAAAGGACAGTAGGGCGACTTAGTGTAAGCTCTCGCCGTCGCTCCCCTAGTCCTCCTCCAGCTCCGACTCCCGTTGATGCTCGCCAGTTCTCGCCAAGCATGGGAGACTACGGCATGGATGGCCGTCATATGGGCGATGCGGAGGGCTACGAGGAGTACGAGGCGGTCCGGAGCCAATGGGGCCTCGAGTTCTCTCCGCGACCACGGACGGCAACATTGGCGGAGTCCGGCCGAAGGCGAATTGTTTGAAGCACATGACACAGAGCCGAAAATTCAAGGCGGCCAAATGGTAGATATCGCAACATGTAATTATTGCCAAGCTAAATTATCTGCTCATGCATTTGCAGGGACAGGCACTTGAGCCGGCACTACAAAGCATGCTTGCGCAAGATCGGGCCTTGAGCCGAGGGGAGGAGTACAAGCGCAGCTAAACTTTGAGGAAGATGGCTCTGTAAGTACTTGGGTATACAACCCGCTTTACGCTCGTGAGGAAATTGCTAGATATATTGTTGCGTAAGATCAACCAATTAGGATGGGTGAAAGTCGCGTTGAAAAATGATCCAACGCGGCTTTTGCCCGCAGATACCAACATGTTAGTAGGAGAACCACTACATCGATATTTTACGGATGTATCGTAAGGAACTAGCGAGCTAAAGAACTATTCCTACAAGTTCGGTTCTCTTTTGCTATAACTTCAGATATTTGGACATCATCACACCAGAGAAGTGCCTACCTTAGTGTTGTAGCACATTATTTAGACGACAATTATAAACTAAACAAGAGAGTCATAGGGTTTAAGCTAATTAATGAGAGTCATAGGGTTTAAGCTAATTAACGAATCACACACGGGAGAGGCCATTGCCGAGCGTATACTACACGTACTTGATGATTTTAAGATAGACAATAAGATTGCTTCTATAACTCTTGATAACGCATCAGCCAACACGACTGCTATGAACATCCTCACCCCAAGCTTGCAGACGTATATTGGTGGTTATGTTCTCCACCAGAGATGCGTATGTCATATCTTGAACCTTGTTGTTCAAGATGGTATGCAAGCGATTGGCGGATTTTTGAACAATGTACGCGACGCCGTTCGCTACCTCACAAATTCCCAACAAGTGACAACTAGGTTCATGGAGTACTGCGCGGCCAATGGGAAGGAACCAAGAAAATTCGGTCTTGACATGAAGGTGAGGTGGAACTCGACCTATATCATGTTAAAGAAGTTACAATGGTACGAACATATCATATCCGTTTTTGTTAACGCTAACTCTCAAGACAATGAACTAGTAGTTACTAATTCAGATTGGCAGATTGCTAGTCATTTTCGAGAGTTTTTAAAACCTTTTTATAAAGCAACAAAGATGTTATCTGGTGTTTATTACCCTACCTCTCCCTTAGTTATAGAATATATTTGGTTAATTGCGATAAGATTGCCAAATCTAGGAAGGATCCGCTTTTAGGTCATCTTTGTCGCACTAATGCGGGAAAAGTTTATTAAATATTTTGGTTCTATTTCACACGTGTATTGCTTTGCTATCATTTTCGATCCTACTGAAAAAGTTGCGAGTTTGCGGCTCGATGCGGAGGAATAGGTGAATGCCTCGGTCTTGATTACTCGGAAGCTTTCGCACATGTCAAAGATGAGCTTTTTCGTGTTTTCCGCATGTATCATGACAAATTTGGCAGCAGCGCGAGATCGGATGCCTCACAACAGGCGCGACAAGGAAAGAAAAGCTTGACATCCGACTTGTGGAAGAAGCTAAAGGGCAAGTCCAGTTCTTCGTCCTCTCAATCTCAGGCAGCTCCCGTGTGGAATCCTGTCTCGGAGCTAAACCACTACCTGGAGCATGATTTTGCAAACATCGATCCTGATCTTTCCGGTGAAAAGATAGACTTGCTCGAGTGGTGGAAGAACAACAAACGGACATTTCCTGTACTGTCACATTTTGCACGGGATGTTCTGCTGGTGCCGGTGTCCACTGTCTCTTCAGAAGCAACGTTCAGCATGGCAGGGAGAATAATTGAAGAAAGAAGATCATCCTCACGCCTAATATGGTGGAGGCAATCACATCGCATGAAGGACCGGAATTGGCTAAAGAGCATCAACGAAGATCAACTAGAGGATCTTGAGATCGTCAGGCGTATCTTGACCTCGAACGCATGAACGATCCGGACATTGATGAGTAGTTAGTATGTACACATGTTATTCTTGTACTCTTTTCCTTACTCGGGACCCCACTCAGGCGTAAGGTTTTTAACGAGCGATAACATTGTATCAGTAAAATATCAATAAAAATTCAATTTTCCCTCGAAATATTTACGTGCCCATGTTTTTACCAATTAATTCAATTTTAACTAGATTCTTTATTAGGCGGGCACGAGAGGAATGAAGATGGTTGTCGCCACCATCATCGCCACCTCCGTCGTATATAGTAATTTTGGGCTGGGCTTGGGCTGGCACGGCACGACCCCAGCACGATAGGCTTTGGGCCGTGTCTGGGGCTGGCCCGAGGCGAAATGAGCGGCGGCGGCGCGGCGCGATAGAGTGACCGGCCGAACCGGCACGACGCGCGACGCATCCGGCACGCGATGGGTTCGGGTCGGGCCGGCACGGCCGGCCCAACTCCCACCTCTAGCCTCGCGTCCGGAAGATTTCGGCGGAGCGCTTCGTGCGAATACCCGTCTCTCGCGTAGCCGCGCGTCCGGTGGGCCCGGGAGGCCGTCGGATTTTCACGCCGTCCGTGCGTCCGCTTGCTTGCGCGATCGGCCCGCCTACTCTCTCGCGTAGCCACGCGTCCGGTGGGCCCAGGAGGCCCTCATCGGCACGCCTGCTCAAGGGCCCGCGCAAGCCGGCGCGGGTGATCTTTCTAGTATATACAATTATACATCCAGTTCTTGTCCCGATAGAACTCATCCTCTTCGTTCCGTTATGTCACACCAGTTACCAACGCGTGCAGATACATAAATCACATGGAGCAAAGAAAAGGCAATCCTTGGTCTCAAAAAAAGGGCAATCCTTAGTGTTCTAGGTTTACAAACTTGAAAGGACGGCATACTACATATCGCGTGTAGACACGCACGCACGCGGAATCAAACTGTTACTGTATCACGTAGGGTGCCAACGTGCCACCAAGAAATTAAACCTGATGAGACCACCACAGACGCGCAGATGGGTTCCTTAACATTCTATACCTCGTCTCGCACTGTCCCAGCCGCATGCACCACAAGTTACGCACATTGAAACTGAAAGGCCGGCAGTACTAGCTAGCTCTCCTGAATCTTCTTCATGGTCATGTGACTCATGTCAATTCCATTCACTATAGGTGTCACAAAAATCTACGGCACGGTCAGGAGTCAGGGCATGCAAAACCAAGCACGCATCTTCATTGCCTGCATGCTTACCCTGACCGGCCTCGATGCACTTTCTTACCGGCCATCTCGGTGACGGTGAGCTCTACCTTCCATGATCAGTGCAATCAAGTCGCCACCCGGCGGCACCTCACCTCCGCCGACTACTGACAACCGGGCCCTCCTCGCCACTACTCCGAAAGCCAACCACCTCGCTCGCTAGTGCCCCGGGTGACGGGTCCCCGTCGCCCTCGTCGTACTATACGCCACCCCTAAAAAACCCACATGGAAACATACACAATCGCGCGCGGGGGCGGTCTACGTACGAGTGGTACGACAACCTCCGCGACCGCCCGCGCGCGCGTCACATCACATCACGGCGCGGGCAGGCGAAAGCTCCGTGGCTACCGGCGGCGGCGCACGTCGGACGCGACGCGTGCGTACCGCCGCGCACTAAACACGCCCACGCGCGCGCGTTTCCCAGCGAAAATGCACGTAGCCGTCACAGAGCGCGCGTGGGAGTTAAACTTGTAGGTTCCGGTCGAGGTAGTATGAGCAATGGCGCAGCGCCACATGATTGACTGGTCATTTGGTCTCCGCGCGCAGCTTTTGATCCTTCCTGCGGGATCTTTTCGACCGATCCGTCGCCAGCTTTTGACGGGTCTTTGGAGGAAAAGAAGGCGATCGAGAAGCGGACGCATACACGGGATTCGATCACTGGCGCACTAGCGACCGATGCGCACTGCTCGTCGGCTCCTGCCCGCACTCGTGTACATATTGCTTGCTTATAACATGTACCATCTAACATCGCTTTAGAGCCATTTTGCTGCTGGTAGATGGAGTGAGAGATCGATCAGTGGTGTCTGGAATCTGGGCTTATCCTGGCTGGGGGAGTGCTAACTAATTTTCGGTAAAAAG
The DNA here is from genome assembly GCA_036346395.1 of Hsuehochloa calcarea. Classification (NCBI taxonomy): domain Eukaryota; kingdom Viridiplantae; phylum Streptophyta; class Magnoliopsida; order Poales; family Poaceae; genus Hsuehochloa; species Hsuehochloa calcarea. The sequence continues at coordinate 62,846,756 of CM070596.1, forward strand.
CAGGGGACGCAGTAACCACACGGTTTCCTCTGCTTTCTCACCGGCCTTTGGTAAAGTGGCCTGTAAAGAGGATTCGAACCTTGAACGTTTCAAGAGACTTGAGTATATGTCGCATGGACGTGCGGCCAGGCCTTTTTTATATATATTAAAAGAATGATTAAATCGGGCGAATTACCTGGGACATTTATAGTGGAGCGGTAGATAGATGCCTGATTCCTCAGACTCACAGCAGATTAAAGGTGCTTTTGTGTTGTCCGTCTAAAACAGGTATTCCCACCATTTCCACGACTCTTAAAAAGTTCCATCAGCTAGCTGTTTTGATGCTTGATGTGCTGTGTATCAAACTTGCAGCCTTTTCGATGGTTATTATTGTTCTCTGGTACTTCAAAGTATATGGACGGCCATGCGTTTTGATGGTCATTTCTTCTTGTATCTCATTGTTGAGGGACAAAAAATCAACATCAATCTTATGGTACGCACAATGGACTGGAAAAACAAGTTACTGAGAGCTTGTAATATAAATGGAGTGCATTCTTATCCTCGGTTGTTGACAAATTTGTCATGTGATAAAGGGATTAGATTTACATGATGATGTCACCTTTTGTGTTGGACATAAAGTACTAGTGACTTGCATCATCCGTTTGGGTTCCAAAAGTAACACAGATACGGACTAGAATGAAGGCAACTCTTTTTTAACACTGATGGCAGTAACCAATAGGACACCTTTGGTTAATTTATTCATAATAAAGACTTAACTGAACCTCCATGAAGGTAAGCTCAGCATGATTCTGCTACCCTTTTCTTTTAGGCCCGGGAAGGGTGTGGTTGGCGACTTGGGGCAGCCCATTAAGCCTGCGATCTTTGAGCTGCTGCCTGCTGTTAACAGCACAACATCACAGATTGTTTTGCATTTCAGTAGGATTAATGTTTCTCCTTGATGCCTAGGGCCAGCTTAAGCCTGTGTAATACTACCACAGTACTACAGTACCGACTTTAATGGACTTCAGAATAACACTCTTCAAGATCTGGACTCTGGTGTAGTGTGGTGGTACGACCGAGAACACTCGAGTAATTTGGAAGTTTGACTGCATGAAATTTTGCAAAAAGTACAGTACCTAGAAGTCCTGAACGAACTACATAGACATGGCTAGCAGAAATACGAATCAGGGCCTTTCGGGAACACTCGCTTTGGATGCAAGTAATGCATGGAGTCCTAGTCCCAAGCGTGCCAGTGCATCATGCATGCAGAATTGCTGAAGTCAGTGAAACTGGGATGCTTCTGCAGATTGATCTTTGTGTCATTCCATGATCACTTTTCTTTTCTTCCTCACCTCGTTCCCAGTTGATGCAAGTTTATTTCCACTCCGTGTTTCCATCGCGTTGTTCTTGATAGCAAGTGTGGAGTATGAACTACTCGTCGGTTTTCCGGTTTTGTCGGTTTGGGAATCAGAGAGCGTAGCGTGACTTGATGTTTCACGTTTGACACGCACAGATGCACTGTCGGATCCGGATATTCTAATCCTGAATTCTCTGTAAAAACACTGTGTTATTCCATGTATCAGTAGATAGCACTCACGGGCATATTGCTGAATCAATTCATACAATGCGTAATTTAAGACATTTAATATATTACAACTTCAGAGTGACATAAATCACATCAAGCCAAGTTTTACAAAAGGATCGGACAGGACAAATTGATTACATTACATAAAAGCAACGTAACTACAGTAGAAGCAAAATGAAGTAGAGCTCATCTCTCCACAGGCAAGCGACTGAAGTAGCATGTGTACGACGGATATTACCCAAGGAGTTGGACAATATCCGCTGTTCGCAAGTACCGAACGAGTCCACTTAGACTGAGGCGAGATCTAGACTATAAACTAGACTACGCTTCATCGTTTCCTTGTCCGTCGACTTCAGGGTCTTCACAGTATGTGTAGTCCCCTTGATCCATATCATCTGGAGGGTTTGGGGGAGAGCGAGGATGAACACAACTTCCGTGCTCGCGAGCCAACACACAATATGCAATAATATACATGCATGGCTTAACAAGGGTGACTCGGGTTCTTTTATTTGCTAAAACAACATTTTTCAATTGTCATAATTACAAATTCCTATTACTTAGCATTTTAAAAAAATTATATTTTTATTAAAGAGAGTAAGTGCAATATTAAATAACAGTAGAGGTTCCCTCCATCGAAAACTCTACACATGCATCATTTGATTAAAGCTACCTCCGCTCCTCCATACCAGTGAGCTCGATAGCTCAGAAAAAATCCAACCCCAGGCTAGATGAGCCGACATGGTTGTCAAACCAACCTCAAGCTAGATGAGCCGACCTGGTTGTCATTTCACACACAAAGGTTTTTGAAATAGAACTAACTCAACTTAAGTTCACATGTCCGCCTTTAACCGTAGGCACGGCTGTTTAAATAGTTTAGACTCTGCAGAGGTTATACACTGTACCCACAAGAGATAATCATATGCGTTACCTGACGATGATTGAAATCTCTATGTATTATTTAATACATAAGAAAAGACCATCTGTCTTCATGGTCGTAACCCCTAAGGCTAACGACCTCACGGGTCGTAAGGATTTTCAGAGGTTACACAATAAATACTCTGGTCGGATAAGGTCCCGTACCTAGTCCCCGGCCAGTTGACTGCTCCTAAGGCTATGAACTGGTGTCATCTGGATCGGTTTTCATATATATCCTTACCGTGTGATGAATAGAACACGTGTTGTATGTTCCATACCAGGCGATGTTACATAATTCTAAGACACTGGAATACGGTTAAATGACTCAGTAGCATATAACCACACGATAGTTGATACATTGTCAACTGACGCCTCTCTCCGACCAGACGCGTCACTTCCTAACAGACGTCTCTCCAAGGGATAACTGCCAACGCTTCATCAACTACTTAAGGAGGATCGCGGAAGGTGGAAAAATGGAGAACGAAGATAAGGATCGATTGGGAATCACTCTCAGAAGACAACCAGTCGATTAGATTGCAAAGTCATAGCAAGCATTGCGCTCCAGTGTTACTAGGATTAGCTTTGATCTAGATTACAAGCACTCCTTGTAATAGCCAGTTCATAGAAATAAAAAACATCATTCCTTCAGAACATTGGTCGGTAAAGCCTTCAGGCAAGGATACTATTGGCCAACTACCCTTCATGATGCAAAAGAGATCGTGACGCAGTGCGTACAATGTCAGTTTCATAGCTGACAAGTACATCAGCTGGCACAAGCTTTGCAAATAATTTCTCTTTCTTGGCCTTTTGCAACCTGGGGACTAGACATTCTGGGACCATTCCGAAGAGCACCTGGGGGCTTTGAATTCCTTTTCGTCATGATTGACACGTTTACAAAATGGATTGAAGCCGAGCCAGTTGTTAAAACTACAACTGAGGCTGCTAAGAGATTCTTGAAAAAAAATGTGATTATGCGATTTGGTGTACCCAGTCGCATAATCATAGATAATGGTACTCAATTTTCAAGCAGCAGTTTCCAGGAATTCTGCGATGAGCTTGGAATAAAATTCCATTTCGCCTCCGTTGTTCATCCACAGAGCAATGGGGCAGTTGAGAGTGTCAATGGTATCATAATGCAGGGGGTCAAACGCTGAGTATTCGACCAGCTAATAAAGCGGTCAGGAGCTTGGGTTCAAGAACTTCCTTCTGTCTTATGGGCTGATCGAATCACGACCAGTCGTGCGACCGGCGAAACACCATTATTTTTAGTCTATGGGGCCGAAGTCATGCTTCCTCCGGAATTAAAAATTGGCTCTGCTCATACTAATTGTTTTAATGTAAACAATTAGGAGGAACAACGACTCGACGATGTCAATTTCCTTGAAGAACGACGGAACCAAGCCTTGATACGTTCGGTAATCTATCAACAAGCCATGCGAAGGTATCACAACCGTAAGGTGCAGCCTCGCAGCCTAGCTGCAGGTGATCTAGTTCTAAGAAAAATTCAGAGCCAAGTAAATCGCAATAAACTTTCTCCCAAGTGGGAAGGTCCTTACACTGTGGTCGAAGTCACCCAACCAGACTCAGTACGATTAGCCATGTCCAACGGTAAAGTTTTGTCCAATTCTTGGAACATTGATCAACTGCGTAAGTTTTTCGTTTAAATTTTATTTCATTTCCTTTAAATTTAATAAATGTTAATTAAATTCAAAGAAGTAAGTGATGTTATTTATATGATGGTACCCAAATCTGGTCGACGCGGTTCATATGCTTAAATTATGAAGATTATATTTTTTTTATTTTCAAAATTATGTTCTACTCTTGTTTGGATACTAGTCGGGACACGGAAAACCTCATAGTCGAAATCTCTCCTTTTTTGCATGTGGTTCCGCCCACTGGAAGGAGCTTCCTAGCACCGGTCCTTTTCCTACGATCCTCGCTGCCAGTCGGACTAGAGCATGACCACGTATTGCGAGATATACATTATATCTTCATTTCTTAGCGGTTCATTCTGATCAGTATTGAGTACTACATAGAAATAAAACAGCTTATCATTTATTATATATGTCTTTGCATATAATTTTTCTCTTACCAAGGAAAATCTTCTTTTTTCTTTCAACCATATATTGTCTTAGTAAGTACTTTGATTACGAAAAACTGATTTACAACTAGTCGAAACCTAGCACTGGTTCTGACCAAAAAAGGTTTTCTAGTATTATCACGATCAGTTTTTCAACAATCAGTACAAACTTTTAAACAATGGTTGAGACTTAAGTTCATATTCTTGGCCTACTGCATATATAGTAAAGTTCTTCTACTATAAAACAGTCGGGAGTTAGGTAATATATGAATATCCATAAGTCGATCGGATGAACAAAAAGATTTCATTAATAAGAGAGAGGTAAGTTTTACATTTTGCATACTCTTTTTTGCATTTTTCTTACTACTGGAGATTGCCCACCTAATCACTGCTTGATGGAGATCCAACCTCCATTTCCTCTGCAACCTTGTCTCCAAGAGGTTTTACTTCCTTGAGAAACTTGGTCGCCTCCTCAGGCAAGCAGTTGAAATCTTCTTCAACAGCTTGAAGATTAGTAGAGGGGTCGGATGCCTTCAGTTTTGCCAAAGCAAGACTAACTCCACTAGCAATAGATTTTTTTTATGGATCGAGAATAATTCTCTCTGGTAGTATTGAGCAGGCCCTTAAGATCCTCCAGGAGATGGCCCAGGTAATTCATCTTCTCTGTTGGATCGTTCAAGGAGGGTAAGCTGGATCCCGATCCCATATCAAAAATTATTTTGTTAAGTGTAGTGATCTTTTCATCAAGATTAAGCATCATAGCTGCCTCCTTGTCTTGCTCAAATTCTAGAGCTTTCTTTGCTCTGATTAATGCTTGGTTTTGTTCTGCATAAGTAAAAACAAGTATTAGGTAAGAATAATTAGAAGAGATACTAAGTCAAGTTTACGACTAGTTACCTTCAATTTTCTTTCCAGAAGTTTCAAGAATTTCTTTATTCCTGGTCGTCAAGTATTCGATCGACCAGTTCTTAGCTTGGTTGTCTTTCTCAAGCCTACTTATTTTGGCCTTATCGGCCATAGCTTCTTCTTTTATTTTCTTCAAATCTATTAAACAGGATTAGGGATAATAATTCAAGGGGAAAAACAGAGTCATGAGGAAGAAAGAGTTAAGAAGGAAGTTCTTACTTTCTAATTCAGAGTGTTTTGCTCTAAGATCTTTATTCGCTGGGTCAGTCCTCCGACCACAGCAAAGTTCTCGACCATATGCTACATAGATAGCATTTTTTTCTTTAAGTCTCCTATAAAACTTCAAAAGGAGCTATAGAAATGGTTGTAGACACTTACCCAAATTGCCACGTCATTATAATCGGTAAAAATTTTATCGGGACTCGTCTCGGCTTGACGATCCGATATTCTCCCCCAAACTTCATCAAGCTCCTTATCCTCGATAAATCGAGGAGAAAAAGAAAACTTGTTAGTTTGGGAAGGGTTGCTTGCAGAAGCCGGAACCTGTTGGGTATCTATAGGAATTCCTACCTCCGCTGATGGGGTAACGATCACCATGGGATCAAACTCAGGTTCCGACACTGAAGATTGCTCGGGGGCTATCCTAGCCACTCCCTTAGGGATTCTAAACTGAGAAAAGCTTTGGTCGGAGGTGCCCTCGGTCATCTGATCTTCCGAAATGGACTGGTCGAAAACGACCGGAACTCCAGAAGATCTACACAAAAGAAAGAAAAGAAGTCCAGAAACTCAAGTTTACCAAAGACAGAACTCAGGTATGCATTTATATGGTTAATTCCTTTATACATACCTGGTTGCTTTCTTGGTCTTGATTTTGAAGCGCGACGGCTTGAAATCCGTAGTTTTCGCCTTCCTTTTCTTTTCAACCAATTTTACCAGTTCTGAACTGGTAGGGTTGGTTACACCCTCTACACCCTCCAGCAAAGGTTCATAAGTAATATTATCGACCAGCTGGTCGAGAATAATATCCCTGATTGCTGGATCGGAAGGTGTAGACTTGTTGGTCTCCAAAATAGTTGCTTCAATTGCAATGGGCAAGTCTTGAGCAACTGCATGAGACTCAACGATTACCGCCTGGATTGACATACAAAGTTAGTCTGGTGATGAACGTGCTTCATCTGATACTAAAGACTTCTGCTCGGTTACCTACTTCAACGCGTCACTATTTGTAGTGATTGTATGACTGGTCGGATCATCAGTTGGCTCACATGTTTCGGTGGCCTCATCGATTCTAAGCCCGACTGACTATATATCAAAGAGGATTTCAGGTAAAAACCGATCAAAAAATGTTACAAAGAAGAAACAAAATTGATATACTTACCCGAAGTCTCTCAGCTCTTTCTTCTGCGGTAACAACCGCTAGGATCAGAGGGAAGCCAGCCTTGTCGCTGGGCTCTCCAGCGCAAATTATTTTGATCCTACTTCTGATCTCATCATAAGATAAGGCTGCAACAAAAGAGAGATTTTAGGGTTATAAAAGTAATCAATCAATTTAATTAAACTGGTCGGATTCCCTTGGGATTTACCTTCCTTAGAATCTTTGGCCGCGTCGTCACGACCAATGTACCAGAGCATCGCATGAGCTCTGACCTTCAAGGGACTAATTCTCCGTATGAAGAAATCCATAACCATGTGCTAGGAGGTTAAACCCCTGACATTAAGTAGATGGATGGCCTCAACCCATCTCCCTACCTTTCCCTCCTTTTTCGAGGAGGAACGCCATCGTGGGTTCTCAACTGCCTTTTTACCGCTGTAGTAAAGACATCTTGTTGAGTAATCTTCATATAAAATCAGCTCTTTTTCCACGATGACCACGAGGATTTTGAGTACATGGGAATGTACTCATCAGTCTTTCCGTCGTGGAGGCGCAAGGTGCACTCTCCAGGTGTACCGGTCGTCTTCTTCGTATTCGTCATTCTGTAGTAGTACTTGAGGAGATCAATCGTTGCGGGAATCCCCAAGTATGCTTCGCAGAGGTAGACAAAGATACTAACCAGTTCCACTCCATAATATTCCAAAACTTGAGAGAAGAATGAGTGAACTGGAAGCCTAAAACCACATTCGATGTATGCGAGGAAAACTGAAATTTCACCATCTTCACCGCTCAGAGAATGCTCCCCGATTGCTGATCTCCATGGGATCAAACTTCTGTCGGGTAGCAATCCAACCTTCTTCAAAATTTCCAGTCTCTTCTCACCCAAATAGGAAATCGATCAGTTGGTAATAAGGTCCGACATGCTGGATTTTCTTAGGTGAAGAAATCAAAAGTGATCGGAGATAATCTCTTGGAAGATGAAGAGAAAGCGGAAGGCGTAGAAGCCCTAATGCCCAGTGCGAAGGGATTTTTATAGCCACAACACTATAACCGCATACGTGAGAAGTCTAACAGACAAAAAACTTTTTGACCAATGGACAGAAAAGCTTTTTTTCAACTTCCAAGACAGCTTCTCAACTTTAAAAATGAATACGGACCACTTCGAATGTCACGACATTTAATGAGGGGTCTGCCCGATACGACTTCATCAGAAACAGAGTGTCCACACACCAATTCATTTAAAGTTCAAGGGCTAGCTGATGAGGATTGAAATATCTATGTATTATTTAATACATAAGAAAAGACCACATGTCTTTGTGGACGTAACCCCTAAGGCTAACGACCTCACTGGTCGTAAGGATTTCCAGAGGTTACACAATAAATACCCTGGTCGGACAATGTCCCGTACCTAGTCCCCGACTAGTTGACTGCTCGTAAGGCTATGAACTGGTATCATCTGGATGAATGGAACACGTGTTGTATGTTTCATACCACGCGACGTTACATAATTCTAAGACACTAGAATACGGTTAAATGACTCAGTAGCATATAACCGCACGACAGTTGATACATTGTCAACTGACGCCTCTCTCCGACCAGACGCGTCACTTCCTAACAGGCGTCTCTCCAAGGGATAACTGCCAACGCTTCATCAACTACTTAAGAAGGATCGCAGAAGGTGAAAAGAGGGAGAACGAAGATAAGGATCGATTGGGAATCACTCTCAGAAGCACAACCAGTCGATTAGATTGCAAAGTCATAGCAAGCATTGCGCTCCAGTGTTACCAGGATTAGCTTTGATCTAGATTACAAGCACTCTTTGTAATAGCTAGTTCATAGAAATAAAGAGTAGCATCATTCCTTTCTAGGAGATACGCGTCATTTTTCCTCTGTTTTTATATATTTGTAAGTTCGGTGATTTGATCGTCGACATTACCCCACATGTAGTTGAGCGATCGTCACAGCAACTTTTCGAACTACCTCGCCCTTTCCGTCATCTCACCCATATGGGCCACGCCCATAAGTTGTGCGGGATGTTCACCACAACGACTAGCGCAGCTGGTCCCGACCACAACGACTAGCGTAGCTGGCAACTTCACCCTACCACGGTGTCCCTTTCAAGCCGGAATACATCCTGCCGCTTGCACGCTTCCACTCACCGATTAGTGGGATGACATTCAGCCTTTAATAATTTTACTAAGCTAAGTTGAACTTTGCAGACTTACGGTTGTACTTGTTTTACACGGGAGGTCATGACAAGATTAAGTCCTTAATCCATCTAAGCAGTTCATACCACCTACCAACCACTCTCGTGCACGATGGCACCCACCACTCTTTCCATCCGCCCAGATGTGGTACTAGCAAGTTGTTTAGGATTTTGGGGAGGAAAAGCCCGTTAACACAACACGCCAGTCATTTATCCACAATGACTGCCCAAAACCGCTTTCATGTTTGAAAGATGATGATCAGAACATTTATTATCCCGGTACTTAAGCAAGACCAGCATGTCGCTTAAGTACAACCTATGTTATTATTTACCACATATTTACTAGGGTGATATGGAATGATGTATTCAATTTATCAAAGGATGGATAATAATTAATTAATCATCAAATTAGTGTTTAACTACCTTAAGCTTTAACATACATTTGATTACATAATTAAAGCATGAAATTTTGATATTTTAAATAAATATAATTAGTATAAAATATAGGCTTAAAATGATCAAAGTATTGACCCGCCTTGGTTAAAGACAGTAGGGTCTTGGTACTCCTGAGCTTGATCGAAGTGGAGGTCTCCTGCGTCTTCGAACCCTAATTGGACGAAAGTACCGGAAAAAGGCACAACAACAAAGAGAGTAAATAAATATAAAACCCATAACAAATGAACTCCAAATTGAACAAGACCAATGGCATTAGCAAGATCTTGAATTTAGAAAATTTTAGAAACAAGTTTCATAATTTTTGGAGTTATAACGAAGGAGATATGAATTTTTGAAGTTTTTCAAATGAATTTTTTATTGAAAAGAAAATTAGAAAACCCAGAAAATTCCAGAGCTGACACGTGACACGTGAATAGTGCTCGGTCCAACGCACAATGCGTGGACCGAGTCCACGCGCACCGACGCCGCGGGTCTCGTAATGATGCTGGTGGGGCCACCTACCGATCGCCGGGGCATCAGTAACTGTGGGGCCCACCGTCGACCACGGCGCGGATAAAAGGTTGGCGAGAAGAAGGGCGGAGGCGACGACGTCGGCGACCGAGGCGGCGAAGAAGAGGCGGGCGGGGCGTCGGTGACCCGGCTTCGACGGAGAAGTGGGGAGGAGGCAAGGTGGGGAGGGGGAGAAGAGGAGGGGGCGCACGGGCGACTTTGTAGCTGGGGGAGAGAAAGCGAGGGAGCGAGGGGCCGGTGGAGAAGGAGGCGGCTGGGAGCTGTGGGGGAGGAAGCAGAGAGAGGGGGTCCGGGCGGCGGCCAAAGCCGAGAGCGGCGGGTGCGCCGGGGAGGAGGGGGAAGGGGGGTCCGGGCGGCGCGGCGGCTGGGTCGAGACGGAGTCCAAAGCCTAGGTAAGATTGAAAACAAATTTGAAATTTGTTTTGAAGTTTTGAAACTAAAATCCAAATACTCTGAAAATTGAGAATGTTACAAGTACTAATCCTGGCTTAAGTCACGGAGTATAGAGTCAAAAGACTTAAAACGAACAAGCGACAAACTTAGATACATACTACACTAGTTGGATATCTTGATGCTGAAAAGCTGAGACGACCATACAACCTAATCATCCAACCCAGTCAGTTTGTCCTGCAAACTCATTTTCCTGTCTATTTCTAACAGGCAATATTCAACGAAGAAATGCATTTAGGCCTGCACTCTGACCAAGCTCAGCATTTCTTGACGAACATATATAACTGAACATAGATCATACTAGGTGTGGTTCGCGCCTTACACTGTGGCAGTTATGAGCCCTTTTTCCAGTGCTGAACCTTGCCTAAAACGCAAGTTTACTGGGGCGCAGGAGCCACTGCCCCATACCACACGTGCACCACGGGAGCAACATCGATGTGCCAAGCTCGGCGTACCACGCGGTTGGCAGCGGGTATGCACGCACAAACACGGCCTAAGCGCATCGATTAGCCGCGCAAAAGTACAAGGGGATTAAATTTGGGGTCTGCACCCTGGAAACATGGGATCCTGGATACTAACAAACTTATTACAGTGCTACGCATAACAAGGGGCATGAGAAGGAGGAAACTTGAAACGGAAGGGTTTGACTCGCCCGAGAAGTAGTAGTAGTAATATCAGACGGGTGGCCGCACGAGTGGGTGCGGCTGGCCGTGTTGGCACAGCCCGATCGAGGTCAAGCAAGCAAGAGACAAGTCACCATACCTATCGAGGAGAGGGGTAGCTGCGTCTGGTGGTCTGGCCCACCAGTCAGGCACCAATTCGCATGACCCGTTTCAGGACACCACGATGATGCAGGTATCTGAAGTTTTTTAGGAACTGCATGCAGATATCTGAGGTGATCAGCGTACTAATGTGGGATACCCATTAGCAAAAATACGCCATTGCAAATCTGTAAAACAACTAGATTAGCACAAAAACGTCTAAAATATATATTAGCAGAGAAACGCATCCATCCGTAAGGTCTTTAGTGGTAGCTACTGACAAGAGTACCGTAGCAGTTCGTGCATAAAGCAACACTCGTGGTACAGGAATGAGTATGAACTCTAAAATGTCAATATAAAACTGCCTAGGTTTCCACAAACCGACTTCTAGCATTCGAGCTCAGAGGTTTGACCCTAAAACCCTCTATGAACCCCTATTAGTGACCTCCCCCATCATTTAATTCAAAGCTTCTTACACTGTTGGGTGCTTGGAGGACAGGGTTTGGAAAACTTGGGTCCATGGGATTCTGGGTTGCATAATTTTTCATTATTTTCTTTCTGGCTGCAAGAGAAGAATTAGAAGGTTGCACTTGGATCCATGCAGGATTTTCGCATCAATGTCTGTAGAAGCTCTGTTGATTCGCCCAATGCAGCACCATATGCACGAATGGGCACGTCTGAATTTTTTTGGTTGAAGTATGATGGCATGTGACTGTGATGGTAATCTAGTGATCTAGTGAATTGTAGTATCTTAAGTTTTCAATACAAAAACTTTGGAGTATAAAATCGATCTGGTTCAGCTTCTTTCATCCTAGCAGGCTAGCCTCATGGTGCAGACATCAGATGTATATAATTAATCTCATGTCAGAATACATTTCTGTTTAGAAGATCAATAGCTCTATGGATAAATAGGATATAAATAAAACTAAAACATATAAAAAGGATGTCAACTAACCTTTGCTTGAAACTAGAACTTGCTGGGCATGCAGGTTAAATAGTCAAGAAATTAAGGTGTGCTCATACACCCATAAAACACAGACGAACTTAGGACTTTCAGAGTAGTGACAACCAAATGGATACAAAACATTGTCCCTACATGCAAAGTTAGTTAATAAGGCAAATTTACAATCCTAGGTTGGCAGCACATTGCACGATAAGGAGAGAGAAATGATAATCTAGAGGCGAGAATCATCTCAAATTATCAACATCCCCTTGCACATAAAAACACCTTGGCCTTAACACCTCATTAGCAGCTATTAAATCACTATCTATAGAGTAAAATAATAATTGAGGTTATATTGAACGCAAGTTTGACCATTCACAAGCTTACAATAGCCAGGGACATTAGCATATTCCCAAAAAGAAAGATAAATAATTTTGCCAGATATGACTTTGTGTTTTAGCTCTAATCCAGGGATGAGAACCGTGTATTAATAAGACAAGTGATCAGTATTTCCCACCTTTGTTTTTCTTTAAGTATTGAAAAGTACAAGTTCATAAGCATAACTTAGCTATTTCGGAGTTTTACTCTTTCGTTTTTCTTTTACATTAAAGTCTAACTGAGATGATGTATTAATTAACCGGGGAAAATCCATTAACACCCCCATAAGTCATCTACTTTTTCAATTTACCACACATATCTAATTATCGTTTACTTTACTCCATGTAAGTTAAGTAATTGGCGTGCAAATACCCCCAGGCCGTATGTTTAGTTCTATTTCTCATGGGTTTTCATTATTTTGGCACTTGTTTAGTGGCGCCAATACTTGTTTTAATAATGCTAATACTTATTTCATTTATTTGGGTGATTTCGGTCGTTGTAATACACCATTTCATTGCTAAAATGAAATGTGGGGGAAAATTGAAAAAGTAGGTGACTTATAGGGGTGTTTATAGATATCCCCTAATTAATATAAAGGAAATGATTAGATGGCAGACAGAATAGTGTGCCAGATCAGCACTTGGTCTGTTGTAATTCATAAAACGGTGCCACAAACTTTTCGAGCAGTACCACAGCATAAAAAAATTTCCCTACAGATCTATTTTGACAATATGAACGAAGAACAGAGGCCTTTCTTCTTTGGAAAACGATGTAAATTTACACCTTGTCACAGAAAATTAGAAATGTTGATGATAGAATATTTTTTCTATTTTCTGTCAGGAGGAATTTTCCCTAATATTAAATTTGATCAAATCTTTGTTACTGTTGAAGAATTCTCCTTAAAACTTAAATTATAAAGGTGAGAGGAGAAATGATAGGAATGAAGGGGAAAAGGCATGATTTTAAAGGGATTTTTGGATCAGGAGAGGATGAAAGGTATATGTTGATACCAATGTAAAATATAGATGTTGTCAGAGGGAATTAGACTCTTGAGTGTTCCAATATAATACTGTACTTACTTGGAATTTGGAAGTCTCTTAATGTCTTGGGAATTGTTACTCACAGTTCACCCATAGACAACTCAAGGAAACCACAATAAAAAAGTAATAAGCTAGTCATCTAGTGAACTAGATTGTTCTCTCAGAAGGCTTAATTATACCAATAAGACAACGTGTGAACTCCATTAGATGCAAAGTACTATACAATTAATTAATTTATTAATTAGCTGAGTGTAATCAAAAGATTGCTAATCCCAAAATTACTGCAGAATTTGTACAGCTCATTGAGATCCTCATCATGGGGTAAAAAGACCAAACAGACCCTATATGAGTTCAACAATGGGTGACGATTTTAAAATTCTGCTATAAGAACTGCTATTGAGTTTGTGGAAAGGTCCGAACGATAAGCCGGATAGTAGGAAGGGAAAACCCTACAAAGGGGCAACTAAGAGAGCTAACTGCAAGTCTGTAACTTAAGCTTGAGCTTCCTTTTCTCTTTAAGTAAATGCATGTCATAGTTCCCTCGTAGTTTCCTTGCTAGCTTTGGTTCCGATTATAGCTCCTTGTTGATAAGAAACAGACAGTGCATAGAGCTAGCTTGTTGTTTAGGTTTGAAGGAAGTCTGTCATATGCCAATCTTACGTCGAATGGAAGAAAGTTTTCCTTTTTCTATCTTCAGTAATCGGTAGAAACCAATATCCTTTAGCTAGTGCCTATCCAGTAAAGTCTGACTACAAATTAACCATTAGGGTTTGGTACGTTCTTAATAACCAGAAGTAGGTGAGCACTGCTTGAGCTAGCTACTTAACATCCAGCCACTCAGCCAGTAGTTTGTTTTACTGTGGCAAAGATATGGACGAGATCAGAAGTGATGACATAGAGAAGCAAGATGAAGTTATGTTACCTGGCTTCAGGTTTCATCCAACAGATGAAGAACTCGTCAGGTTCTACCTTAAAAGGAAAATCCAGCAGAAGTCTCTTCCCATTGAGCTCATTAGGCAGCTGGACATCTACAAGTATGATCCATGGGATCTTCCAAGTAAGCTTCTCTAAATTCCATGTCAACTTTCCTTTTTTTTCTCAGCAGAAATCAATAAAGAGCTATGAAACCTTTTTATTCTAAGATAAGAATATTTTGCCACATGATTCTTCTTTCTGTATGACTGGCATGAAGCATGATCCATCTTGCTGATACTGTGTATCATAGTAGATCATTTTCTTGCCTCCTCATTTAAGAAGAGCACTCTGAACTTTTTACATGCATATTTTAGTTAGTTCTGTCTCTTTGAGGTTTTGTTCAGAAAATAAGAAAAAGTTAATACATAGGGTTTTCGCTCACCTCTTTTTGTAATACTCACCACTTTACAGCGTTAATATGTATCATGAAGCCAAAGTAGTTTTACGGTTATACCTCAGAAAATATTTAGAGTAAGAGTTGCAAGTATAACATAATAACAAGCTTAATGCCATCATGTGATTATCATGTTTGCAATAACACTAACTAGTTCTGCATGCACCTTAGCGTATATGATCTTGCGAACTATGTGATCACATGATTCCAACTTTGAGTTTATAGGATCCTCATATAGGTGCTTACTGAGCTTTGTTTTTCAGTGGTATGTCACTTTTTTCTTTTGGAAACAAGCGTGGTATATCACTGTTAAGGCTGCATAATTGATTCACAAGTTTCAAAGTTGGGTTCTCCAGGTTAAGAAGGCATGCAGGCAGTTAAAAAAAAAAGCTATGTTTACATGCATAATACATGTGCATTTTATAAGTTAAATGTCTAGGCCTTGAATGCAAATAGGGCATAGGCCTAAGTAAAGTGATCTTTGGTTCTAAAATGGAGTTACATAATAGACACCATGAAACTTATTTCTACTCACAATTACTTACAAAATCTTTTTTTCTCCATAAAGAACTAGCAAGTACTGGAGAGAAGGAGTGGTATTTCTACTGCCCAAGGGATAGGAAGTACCGGAACAGCACAAGGCCGAACAGGGTGACTGGAGCAGGCTTCTGGAAGGCCACCGGAACTGACAGGCCAATCTACTCCTCCGATGGAACCAAGTGCATAGGCTTGAAGAA
Organism: Hsuehochloa calcarea; assembly: GCA_036346395.1. Classification (NCBI taxonomy): domain Eukaryota; kingdom Viridiplantae; phylum Streptophyta; class Magnoliopsida; order Poales; family Poaceae; genus Hsuehochloa; species Hsuehochloa calcarea. Next base: position 62,862,443 of record CM070596.1, read on the forward strand.
GTCTCTCGTCTTTTACAAGGGCAGAGCGGCCAAAGGCATCAAAACCGACTGGATGATGCATGAGTTCCGGCTGCCATCACTCACCAACCCTTCATTGCCGCCGAAGAAGCCACTGGAGAAGACCATTCCACCAAACGTAAGCAACTTGCATGCTGCAATATTGGAGAGAAAATTAAACAGCTCTGAACTTTTCACTCAACATGTAGAGTAGATATGTAGCTTATGTAGGATGCCCTCTAAATCTTTAAAATCATTGCTGCTAAGGCATAGATCTGAACAATACATGTCTTCCAAAGATTACACTGACATAACTTACAATATAAACAGCAAAAGACCTAGCATATATGCTATATATCACTATCCAAAGGTTCAAAACATTTTACATTTTAATACAACAGCTACAGTTTCTTTTATCTTTCCCATCTGTATATTGTCAAAGTAGAAGATATAAATTACCTTTCACAAGAAAATCACTAACGAACTCTTTTTCTTTTTCCTTTTTCCCCCTTCATGAGCAGGATTCCTGGGCAATCTGCAGGATTTTCAAGAAAACCAATGCCACATCGCAGAGAGCGCTCTCACATTCGTGGGTCTCTCCTCCCTTATCCAGCACAAATGAAACCTACACTCATCCCGTCTTGCAGACCACGCAGAGAAGTCGACACAGCTCAGAGAATACATCATCTGCAATGACCAACGTCGCCTCCTCCACCATCCAGTTCACCGGCAGCGGCTACTTGCCTTCAATAGTTCCCTGCTGTCACAACACTCTCAACATCATTGACAGCAGCAGCAGGCCAGCTGCATCCATAGTTCTTCCCCCACCAGGTGCAGAGCACCAGGCCATGAGTATCCTCTCAGCAATCCCGCTTGATCTTCCATCTGGGATGGACATCGCATCGATGGTTCTGAACGCATCACCCATCACACTCCCCAACATGGACAGATCAACCTCCACAAACATTGAGTTCGCCCAACCACATCAATGCAACAACAACAACATGATCAACAGATGCATGGTTGATTTGCCTGATATCGGCAACAATGTCAACGGTGCTCTACGGTCCATCAATTTCCCATTCAACCTGCAAGGAACACTTTCTGATGAATGGAGGGCGACCTTGCCTTGGGACTCACTCCCTTGCACGACCGAGGTCTCGACGAATTACCAGTCGACCAAGTGCTATACTTAGTTTGTAGTAATGTAGGTTTGGTTTTAGAGTACAGTAGACACTAGTATCTAGTATCTACCTCCATCTGCTAGTATTACTGTTAGCGTGAAGAGGTATTACAATTTCGCTCTGTTAACAGTGAAGCTAACAGAATTAGAAAGTAATATGCTGCTATGTAGGATGAATTAATTTGTGGAACTAATTACCTTTTTGTGCAACTAGGAGCAGTTGTCGCCATCTCATGTGTAAGCGTATCTATAGTTGCATGTACTGCAGAATGTGTGATATATGTGTGTAAGGAAGTACTACTCCTCTGATCCTCTCCACCTTTACTTTTTCCTAGTTTAGAGATCAATACGGGGAGTTGTTAGGTGCAAGTGAGAGAGTGTATTTATAAGTTAAATGTTACATATATAGATCAAAAGTTATAGTATGGATTAGGAACTAAAGAGTCTAACACTAAGTATGGACTAAGAACCGAAGAGTTTAACACTAAATGTGAACCAGAAACTAAAGAGTCAGAAACCAAAGAGTCTAACACTAAGTGTGAACCAGGAACTGAAGAGTCAAAAATCAAAGAGTCTAACAGTAACCGAAGAGTCTAACACTACTACACAAAAGCTCATCACAGGCGGTTCTAAACCGTCATCACAAATGATTTTCTGAATCGTCTGGATTTATGTGTCTGTGATAACAGACGGTCATCAGACGGTTTTCAAACCATCTGTGATAAAAAAAGTTTTCGCATATAGTTATTATTCAGAACCGTCTGTGATAGTAACTATCACAGATGGTTTTTGTTCAGAACCGTCTGTGATAGTCTATTTTCACATATGGTTTTGAACAAGAACCGTCTGTGATAGTAATTATCACAGAAGGTTCTTGTTCATAGCCGTCTGTGATAGTTTTTTCTATTGCAAAACAAATCAGATTTTGAGCCAAACCAATCAATTATTGGTCATACAAAGAATGATTGGCTAGTTCTTTGTGCATCGACGATCCTTTCACAGAGACCTTCCCACCTAGTCTGCTCCACAACGTCAGTTCCTATGATTCAAAACAAGAACAATTAGAAAGGAATGGATAGAAAAATTGCCCAGGCAAGAAGAACAAGGGAACAATTGGTGATTCAGAGCAAATGATTTTGTCAAATCAGTAATTAACAAGAACCAACAAGAGATTAGTTTCGCATACCGTGAGTGGCATCGGTACGAGAAGGAACCAAAGCCAAGATCATGTCCTCCTCCTTATCCGCCACCACCACCTTGTCTGCGGCCACCACCACAGTAGTGGACTTTGGCGTAGCCCTCATGGACTTCCTCCTGCGCACCCTCCTAGCAGCGTCCTCCTCCGCCTCGATCTCCTTCTCCATTGTTCAATATATAAGGATAGCACCAAAATATTTTGCTTCCCACTTCAGCGTCGCATTCAAAAATTTCCACACATCAAAGAACTCCTTTGAATCAAGGAAGCACCAAAAACATCCAAAGCACAAAGAGAGCAATGATCTTTCAAATCACGATTGTTCGGTTTCATTAGTTCAAAAAACCGTATGTGATGATATATCATAGATGGTTCTTAATACGAACCATCTGTGATAAGTATCTCATCACAGACGGTTTATATCATGAACCATCTGTAATAAGTATCTCATCACAGACGATTTTATCAATAACCATCTGTGACTATGTGATTTTACTATGGCACACAATCCTCACCATGGCATGCTCACTGGCGTGGCGGCCAATCTTTTGCCCAATAACGCCATTGCCAATTGACACACAATCCTCCTCACGTCGTGGCAACCAATCCTCTGCAGATGGTTCTTAGTGGCACAATCCTCCGTCGTGGCGGCACCAATCCTTTGCGGCACACAATCCTCTGTGTGGCAATCAATCCTCTGCAAACCAATCCTTTGCCGTGGCAAACAATCCTCTGTCGTAGCACAATCCTCTGTCACGGCACGCAATCCTCTACGGTGGCAACCAATCCTCTGCAGTGGCACACAATCATCTACCGCGGCACACAATCCTCTGTCGTGGCACACAATCCATGGTAAAATCACCATGGTAAAATTCCAAGTCACAGACGATTTTAAATATAAATCGTCTATAATCTACGGAACCATCACAAACGGTTCTTAATAAGAACCGTCTGTGACAATGCACTATCACAGATGGTTTGTAAATAGAACCGTCTATGATAATTCACAGACGGTTCTTAACAATAACCATCTGTGATCTATGCGATTATATTATCACCGACGGTTCTTCTTAAGAACTGTCTGTGAATTATCATAGACGGTTTTGGAGATCAAATATGAATTGACGGCATCAAATTACATCTTGGAGGTTGTACATATTCATTTTTTAAAAAGGTTGTATATGGCCACCTAGGAACCCCAATTTCACCAAGCAGTGCCACCTTCTGTATCTAATACTTCAAACATGGATGTCTTCTATTCAAATGTAGAGAAAATTGGGTATATACCATTGAAATGTCGATGGTTTTGATATAGACCACCAAAATAGTTCGGTACACTTAAATACCACAAAAACTTCTCTCCAATATACCAGTCTGTTGGCATCTGTCACAGCTAGAAACACATCCTCTGGCATTGTGTAGCAATGCCAAGGTGCTACAGTACCGTAACATTGCATAGTAGCCATTGGATCGGAAAGGAAAGGATGAGGCCGAGTTTTTGCATCTGTAGCAAAAATATTGTTTGCATTAGCACTATTCACAAACGTTGTAGCATTGTCGGTGTATTAGAACCGATCTTACGTAAAGATTGTTTGATTCGGGGGGTCTCCTAGAGATGAGATCACGCAGAGTGGATTGACACGGGATGTTTAGACAGGTTCAGGCCTTCTCCGGAGAGAATAATAACCCTAATCCTGTGTGTATGGTATTCTTGATGATCAAGTAAAAGACTAAGACTATTACAGAGAATAGCGCTTATGTTCCTACTTGACTAGCTCTTGTTCGCTGTTTTCCCCATCTCTCTGATTGATGCCCTTATATAGTCGTGAAGAAGTAGCCGTTTTGTCCTGCGGGAGATGCGCCTAATTAATCCAGTAACGGGCGCATGATGGCAGTAATTACCGACGCCTCGGCTTCTTCACGCCGTCTGGCAATTATCTTCCAGAGATAATGGGGTAGTTACACACCATTAATAAGCGGAATAATAGTGCGTGTAGACCGTTCGGATTCCTTAATCAATTGGACCCACTCGCTTTGTAGGTTTGATTATAAGGTGGTCGAAGTTTACAGGTCGTAGAAGAACTTACGACCGGTAGCGATCGTAAAAGGACTTACGACGGTGCTTGATCGTAGAAGGACTTACGACTATGTAGTGGTCGTAGAAGGACTTACGACCATGATATAGTCGTAGCAAGACTTACGACTATGGGGGTGATTGTAGAAGAACTTACAATCACTTGTTGGGCTTCTCCCTTATAGATATAAGGGGTACTTCTGGGGACTATGTGACATCATATTTACCCATAATAAGAATTATAGATAAAAGATAAAATGAGGATTATTAGATCCTCGTCAAGCATCACTGTAGTGGTTGATCTGAGCCGTTCTTCCTAGATTAGACGGCTCGGATCTGCCGAATGTCACAACAATGATAGAGGATGCTAATCCGTCACAGCTACCTAATGGTTGACTTGTTCCCAAGGGTTGCTTGCCCCTTTTATGGCTCGACCACACCCTCCCAAATATCTTCTTCTTCCTCCATGCCCTGCTCCTAGCGACACGCTACTTTGCTCCTCCTTTGTTTCTATTTAAACTATGTTGCGGTATTTTGTTTCTCTTATTGAAAATTAGTTTAGACATTTTATATTACCAATGATAAGAGGGAAAAAATATTTTTTTGATATGGTAGAACAAAACACAAACACCATCCTACGCATACACGGTGCAGCGTAACTGCGTATGCATGCTTTCTAACACAAGTGTGTGGCTTGGTTGGAACGGCCCAAAATGTGTTGCGACACCCAAGCCAAGCCATCTTATCGTCTTGTTCCTTGTGCTTCTTCTCCCAGGAAATCGTCGTCGCTAATCCTCGACACGACGCCACATTCCTACTCGACAGGTCGCCGCACATCCTACTCGTTGTGTCTCTACGCTACCTGTAATTCTTCCCGAGTTCTCGTTCCTCGCCGGAATCCATGGACACCATGTTGCAGGGAGCCACACCGAGGAGGTCCGTGTTGTGGCTGGTCATCGGCAAGTGCCCGCATCTTCACGCCCCCGCGTCTTCACCACATCCAAACCCTAAGGTTTGAGTTGAAATTTGTGGATTTTGAGTTGAAAATTCTGTGGGGTGGGGTGTCAATTGAAAGTTTGTAATTTACGAGTATGAGGTTTGATTTTTGAGTTAAAACCTTTGGATTATGAGTTGAAAGTTGTTGAATTTTTTAATTGAAAGGTTAGTTTTCTGAGTGAAAGGTTCGAACATTGAGTTGAAACCTTTTTTTATCATGAGTTGAAACTTTGATTTTTTGTTGAAACCTTTTCAGATCCCAAGCTAGAAGTTGTAATGTTGAAAGTTTCCAGGTTTGAAAGTCTCCTCCAAGTTGAAAGCAAGTCGAGCAAGGCCGGTGAGATCGAATGATGATGTAGCCCCCTTCGACCACATACGACAAAGCCCTCCGCTATCTTTTACTCGTAATAGAAGCCCCCTAGAAAAATATATTTATATCACTACTGCAAAAAAAGATCTTCACAGACGGTTTAAAAATGTCATCATAGATGGTTTCGTGAGCCGTATGAGTTCACGGGTCAGTAATGACATGAGGTCATCCCATGCGGTTTTTTAACCGTTTATGAAAAAAGCTATCACAAACGGTTATGAACAAAATTCGTCTGTGATAAGTAATTATCACAGACGGTTCCTCTTCAGAACCGTCTATGATAGTTTTTTATTGCAAAAAAATGGATTTTGAGTCAAACCAATAAATTACTGGATAGTAGTTTCATATGCAACCTCTAACAAGGCAACTAAAATTTAATTAAAATTATGATAGCAAACACATTGCAGGAGAGACCTATCTCTTACGAATGGGGAAAAAATAAAATTACAAAGTTAAACTAGCTGGAAACCAATTGTGCCTCCAAGCTCCTAAAGAACTCATCGACTTCTTGGATTGGTCCTGTGAGCTCCTCTATGTACCTTACCAGCATATCACAAACTGTTCTTACTTGTCGTCCGAATTTGACTCAATCTCGTCGGCAAGGAAAAGGAGAGACGACTAAAAATCTATGGCGACGCTCCGGCATTACATACAAATAAAATAAGGACCATCAAATAGCCAACAAATTGTGTATATTTTGGAGATATACACGTACCTTTCGGCAGTTTACCTCCTACGGCAGACATGGAGCTCCTGTGTGTCTCTCCTCATCGTTGGCCGTGTCTCCTCGCCAAACCGCGCTGGGGAATCGAGGGCATTTGCCGGAGCTCGACGTGGGGAGGGGAGGGAGATACTAATGGAAGACAAGGCGAGAGTGGGTATAATATATAAGGACAACGCTAAAATATTTTGCCTCCCGCGCAAGCGTTCAAAAATTTCGGCGAATCACAAACGGTTTCAAATAAAAACCGTCTGTGATGAGCTAGTATCACAGATGGTTCATATTAGAAACCGTCTGTAATAAGTATCTCCCAATTTTACCTTACTTTGTGACTTACCATGTCTTGAGTTAGTGATTTTATCATGGCTTGAAATCACTAACTCTATAGTAAAATCAGAGAGAGACTCTCTGATTTTAAGCCATGGTAAAATCAAAGATACTTATCACAGACGGTTTTAATACAAACCATCTGTGATGAGGACGGGAAGTCACAGACGTTTTTCAACATGAACCGTCTATAATATTACTTCTTTATAGGCGGTTTTTAGCGCAACTAATAACACAGACGGTCGCTAAACCAAAATCGTATGTGCTTGTATTTAATACAGATGGTTTTGGTCAACTGTCTATGATGAGGCGTCCAGTATTAGCTTTTTTTGTAGTAGTGTATGTACATAACTAGATTCCTTGAAAAAATATATGACATAACAATTGTGGCCAAATCAAGCAACCCAACAAGGTGGCTCTTTTAGATATTTCAATCAACCGCCCTGAATCAAAACTAGAAATAGTTATACCTTTTTCCCAACTAACGTCCAATCCAAACCGTTGATTCTCAGTCAAATCATTTGTATAGTGCAAAGAAAACTTGGAAAGAATTGGCTCCACATTCAGTATCAATCACTGACTCCTATTAAAGGGGGACATATCCTATGCACACAACCTTCTTCGTGCACTCATGCACTCGGTCAATATCACACATCTAATCGCGATCCATGGGCATAGGTTCTCCACTCCACTTGACGTGGTTCATACGGAAAGGGCTTGTTTGGATAGGGAGGAATAGAATCAATCCCTTTGAATTGAAAGAGATTTTAGTTTAAATTCTGAGTCAATCTAAAGGGATTGAGTCAGATCACAATGTATCCAAACAAGCCCTAAAATAGTCGGTTGTGACCTGTTATGGCAGCCTAAATCTCCTTTTGTAATGTCCTCATTGACTGTGAAATTTTTAGCCTAAATCTTATTTTGTGATGTCCGACTGTCAAATTTTTCTTTGGCATTGCTTGTTCCATGTATGTGACATTGTAAGCTTGTTTTTGTGATGAGGTGTCAGTTTGTTGAATGCAAATGAAAATTTCATTGATTGAACGCAAGTGCAAAATTCAGTGCCAGATTTATTGAATGAAAATAAAATTTCCAGTGGTTGTTGTATGCTACCTAACAAGCACAAGGTAATGATAGGACGCACGTCCGAAGCAATCAAAGAAATCGAACGCTTGCTATGCTTTCCACTTCTTATCCATTACTTCTATTCCCCTTTTCAACTACCTCCCACCAGTTACTCCTCATCCACTCATCCATCTCTCTCACCCATTGTGCCATTAGAACACCGACCCTTCTTTGATCTCTCGATCCCCACCTCGCTTTCTCCACCTCACCCCTATGGTGGCTCGCCGGTGGCGGAGCTCGCCGTCTAAGGCTACCGTTAGAGCCATGGTCGTCCCTCCCTCCCGTCATCGATCTCTATTTTTCTCAGGTTCGGCAAGGAGAGAGCATGCAACGATGCGTCGGACGATGCCGGAGAAGCCAAGAAGAAGGATGATGACGAGGCACCATGCTGGTCTAGCCCCCTCTAGATTTGGGATCACCATTGCTAGCTAGAGTATCGCTCGTATGGCCACCCACATTCTATGTGACTGGGGCGTCAGAGCTTGCGATGGTGCGCCGCTACCTCATCCTTCTTCCCTGAGCTCAACTCGTTGTTGCTTGCTAATTTCGAAATGTAGTATGATGCATACTGAACAAATTTGTAAGTCTATCAATTATCGTACACATAGCGATCTTTTGTTACATCATGCATATTTGTTGCGAATGTTAACTTAAACTGTTGCATGTGTTACCCTGAGATGTTTCGTCGGAGCGTCCTGGAGATGTTTCCCATCGTACGTTTAGGCGTGAGTTGTGTCCCAAGATAGAGCTAACTTGTCTTAGGTTTGGCATGAACCTTTAGAAAGTAAAGAACCAGAAAGACTGGTTGATTTTTACAAAGCTTCCACACTAACTGAAAACCTAGACCTTCAGAAAATAAACACAAGGATTTGTTGTGCACTAGAGCCATTCGGACGATGCAAAGCTTACAAACTGACTGAAAACCTGATTGATGTATGCACTGTCCAACTGCATGGTGTAAGATCTAGGAGGCCGACTAGAGGGGGGTGAATAGGTGGTTTTTAAAAATCTCTTTGGCTAAAACCAATTTTAATGCGGAAACTAACAACAATTTGGTTTTGCACAATTAAAACCTAAATCAACTAGGCTCCCCTAAGTGCACCAACAATATGAATACAATTGAAAGAGAGCTATCATACAAAGATATATAAGCAATTAAAGCAAGAATGTAAATTGCTCAAGTAAAGCACAGGCACAAACCAAGATGACACAATGATATTTTACCGTAGTATTCGGAGACTTGCCGGTCTCCCCTAATTCACGTTGAGGTAAGCCCAAACGAATTGAGCCGGCTCCACGAGTTAAACCAACACCTATGAGGTAAGTCCAACCACTTGGACCAGTTCCAACACGAACCAACACCTCGCTCCACTCGGGTTGCTCTTCCTCCACTCCGAAGATGGTGAGCACCAAACCACTCACAACCACGCGGGCCTTCTCACAAGCTTCTTTAGAAGATCACTGGTCACAACGCCTCCACACTGTCTAGGTGTCGGCAAACATCAAGAGTAACAAGACTCAACTTTCACTTGAACTAATCAAGTGTCTAAACTCAAGTGGATACACAATCCACTACCTAAGGCAACACATACACTTAAGGTTTGCTCTCCAAGCTCACTAAGTGCAACATATGCACAAAAGAGATGAGAGGCTTGCTCTTAGCTCAAGGAATGAATATGGCACAAGCAACAACTTCCTCTAACCAGCCAAGATGGGTATTTATAGCACACACACAAAAACTAGCCGTTGGAGAAGAATCTGCTGAAAAATCAGCACATGTGGAACTACCGTCGTTCTACGGACCGTACTACCGCACCTAAACGACAAGCACCGTAACGGTTATATCAGATGAGAAACTAGCCGTTGAAAAGTGAAATCTGCTACTACCGCAGTTCAACTCGCGGTCATTCCGCACTTCGGTAGTTCCGTTTCTGATGGGCGGTAGTACCGCTTCCACTCAGGTCCAACACATGTCACCTTCTGGAAAAAATGTACCGTGCTAACTTCGAAATACCGAGCTACGGTAGTTCCGCGCGCAACACGCCGGTACTACCGCACTTCCAAGAGAGCAAAGAATTCTCAAAAAATCTCTCTGAAAAAACGTACCGCCAGATTTTCGGACCAACCGGCCTACAGTAGTTCCGTTCTCAACATGTTGGTACTACCGCACAGCGGTAGTTCCGTAGTTACAACGCTAGAACTACCGATATTCCTGACAGAAACAGCAATGGCTTTCACAATAACACCAATTGCAAAACACATTTGCCAATTGATAAGCCATGCCAACAAGGATCACAGGCAAGAATCCTAACAAGTTGCAAAACACATTTGCCACCTTTTAGAATCATACCACAAGGAATAAGATACATGGACTCAAATCATTTGCAAAACACATTTACAAACTTAAGTCACATGCTACAAAAATCAAGCATGAGCATCAACTATTTGTAAAACACATTCGCAAATAATAGCATCATGCCACAAGGCTAAGGTGTATGGACTTCAACCATTTGCAAAATATATTTGCAAGTTATATCCTATACTACAAGGATTAAATGCATGAACCTCGGCTATTTGCGAAACACATTCGCAAATAATAGCTCCATGCATAGATGAGCTAGAGCAAGCATAATGAACTATCAACACATGACTAACTCATGCTACTAGTCAAGACCCCTCTTAATAGTATGGCAACCTATACTAACAATCCGGTCTTCCAACCAAACACCAAGACTGCTAAAAGACTAGGAACACATACTTAGCCCTAACTAGTCATACCTTTGCCTTGCATCTTCTTGAAGCTTGATGACACACATCATCACTTCAAGTCCGGGTTCTTGACTTTGATAATCATCAACACATGATGATCTCTTTCACTTTGGGATCTTGCCTTGAACATCATCAGCACATGATGATTTTTTCATCCCGAGTCTTGACATGCATCAACACAAGATGCATTCTTTCACTTGACCTCTATCAACACATGATGTGTCTTCTCTTGACTTGATGATCAACTCATGATCATCTCCTCTTCTTGAACATCATCGACACACGATGATTCCTTTTTCTTCAAGCTTTTCATATGCATCAACACATGATGCATCCTTTACTTAATCTTGACTTGATGATCAACTCATGATCATCCCAAGTCTTCATCACCCTGGAACATAACCTATTTATCAAACTCATGGAAAATGTTAGTTCCACAATATGATTATCATTAATTACCACACCATACCATTAACTCATAATGGTGGGACAAGATACTTCAATCTTTCCCTCTTTGGTAATTGATGATAACCACTTCAATTGCACATAAAATGAATGTAGATAATTTAAAGTAACACAACATGAGCATACAAGGACTACACAAGTTTTGTATACTCACAACATGAGTATACAAGGACTACACAAGTTTTGTATACTCAAAAGGATATGTTTCAAAGTAAAGATCCCAAATATATGTGAAAAATAGAATATGAATCAATACTAATGAAACCACAAAATATAGAGTGAACTCCCCTATATGTGTGCGTACATAAATATGTAATAGGAACATATGCACATATTCAAGTTCAGCTTATGGTGGGGTTCAACCTATATTTTGGATCCGAGGAATGCAACAATATATAAGAGTATAAAGTCGAATGCATACCTCGTTGAATTTCACCTTTATATCCAAATGAGACTACACACTAGATATAACAATAAAATATTAGTCTCACAAATAGATTTGTCATTAATCACCAAAACACTCTATTAACTTATAATGGCGGGTCTAGATCCTTCACATGGGCTGCGTGTACTTGTAACATATTGAAATTGCCTGGAACTACTAGTAACAAGACCATTATACGTGAACATACAAAAACAAAGGAATTATTGCCATGAACTTTCATTTTCTCAATGCTGTTGCTCGAATGCAGACGCTGATTGCCAATGAACCAGGGCATGCATTTACTTGAAACATAGAACATAGCAACATGCATTTACTTGAAAAAAAAAGAACATGACAACATGCTATGACATGATAGAGGGAACACTACGCATCAAGAACATGGAGATAATTGAGATACACAACTAGATAGCTGGGAATGCAAGTTTTATTCATCAAGTATATGGGCATAATTGATATACATAATGGAGATATATAGAATATAACTGAATCCACAGAAACATAGAACAATCCGAATGATTACGGGTAGGTTACAATAGCACAAAATAAAAAAATTTACTACATAACCAAGGAACCTCCGCTAGTAATAGATCACAAGATTACCATTAGACGCGCCGACTCATAGCAGAAGTAGAGTCGACGTAGCGAGTTAATGCAATAGTAGTCGTACTCGCTGCATATATTCCTCTCCTGCTCCTGAGATCGTCATGAGTTGCGGATCGTCCTAGTGCTGATGCTTCGCAACAACGCCTCCAAGGTATCCACACATACGGGGCAGGGACACCACACGCTGGAGTGCTCGCGCCGGTGGTGTGGCATTGGATGAGGAAGGCATGGCTGTTATGGATTTGAGAATTCTTCAAAAGGGTATATCCTAACCCCATGCCACCGCCCCTCTATATATAGGCATCCATGATGGGTCTCGAACTTGAGGCCCATTAGGAACTCGTGGTCTACAAGAATTCGGATCACCATCCAAATCAAATCCCATCCCTTTAAGTGTGTGGCCCTATAGGTTCATGTGTAATCGGTTGTGACTCGGAAACTCTTTTTCGACAATGAGTCGTTAGTTGTACTTAGCAGCACATAACGATTCCCGAACACACAAAGAACATATTGGACAAACCTTAATGCAATATGATCTATGACCAGATCCTTGTCACTCACGATCAACTCGTATCTAGTCACGACCAATCCATATTTAGTTACGACTAGTTTGTAACTCCTTACGACCAGTTAGTACTTAATTACGACCAGTTCGTAACTCTTGACGACCAGATAGTGATTATGTTCGACCAGTCTACGACCAGCTAGTATCTCTATACGACCAGTCTATGACCAGCTCGTATCTCCATATAACCAACTTTGACCAGTCTACGACCAGCTCATATCTGGTCGAACTGAACGACCTACTTGTGTATTCTCCCTTTGCCTCATGACATCTGGTTGAACTCCAGGTGAGATAATTTGTCATCCATGGAATGTTCAATACTTTCCTGATCAAGTGTCGAATAACTTCATGTGGTCGGTACTTCGACCACTAGTGGCATGGCCATGCACTTTCTTTATCCGACCACAACGATGGGCCCAGAGACATCTCTCCTATTATGTTAGGAGGGGCAAATCCCATATCCGACCAGTCATATTCCTTCGTATGTTTCATAGCATACGCGGAAGCTACTTTATAACTATCCAGTTACGGGTAGCGTTTAACAACCCCTAAGAGTGCTATTACATATGTAGAAAATCATGCTGAACTCAGGTCTAAGGATTATACATCATCATTGCTTGAGACCAACTAATGACACATGAAATCATAACAATCTCAACAGTGTCTCAAGGTGGGTCAAACCAACAACATGTTCTCTCACATGTGTCCATATTATTGGTTTGATATCTCCATATCTATGACATGTGAAACATAGTCATCAACCAATATATATGCCAGTCTATTCATATGTGTTAACATATGTTTCCGACTAGGGAATGTTTAAGAATAATCATCGCAGAAATACAGAGTTTCACAATCAAGTCACATACTTGATAATAAATATTAATGATATTATTCTAGGAACAAGATAACATATTATCCAATATTATGAATATAACTAAATATAATCATCTCTATGATTGCCTCTAGGGCATATTTCCAACACAATCTTGATGGCATCCTTGTTGGCGTCCTGACATTGAACAGGGAAGCGGTCTGGGAGGGAGGTGATGCGACAATGGGTGTCCTGATCTTTCACTTAGAGAAGGATATTTCGATTTGAGGAAAAGACTCTCACGATTCGGCTACCAAATCGTACACGATCAATATACCCGACAATTAATGAACCAACTCCACGATTGATATCGACCTTGCTAGAAGCACGATTGACCTGACCACGAAGTTCTATTCATGCATGAAATTAAAGAACAATATAATAAACAATCTAAAATTATAAATAGGATTGAAGTACTCAATAATGTGGGATTCTGAAGTAGTATTATGGTTGATCTAATCGACACAAGTCAATACACGAAGTTGCATTGTAACTAACTTTTAACTAAACTGGAGATAATTGAGATACACAACTAGATAGTGGAATGCAAGTTTTATTCATCAAGTATATGGGCATAATTGATATACATAATGGAGATATATAGAATATAAGCGAATCACGAAACATAGAACAATCTGAAGGATTACGGGTAGGTTACAATAGCACAAAATAAAAAAATTTACTACATAACCAAGGAACCTCCGCTAGTAATAGATCACAAGATTACCATTAGACGCGTCGACTCATAGCAGAAGTAGAGTCGACGTAGCGAGTTAATGCAATAGTAGTCGTACTCGCTGCATATATTCTTCTCCTGCTCCTGAGATCGTCACGAGTTGCGGATCGTCCTAGTGCTGATGCTTCGCAACAACGCCTCTAAGGTATCCACACATACGGGGCAGGGACACCACACGCTGGAGTGCTCGCGCCGGTGGTGTGGCATTGGATGAGGAAGGCATGGCTGTTATGGATTTGAGAATTCTTCAAAAGGGTATATCCCAACCCCATGCCACCGCCCCTCTATATATAGGCATCCATGATGGGTCTCGAACTTGAGGCCCATTAGGAACTCGTGGTCTACAAGAATTCGGATCACCATCCAAATCAAATCCCATCCCTTTAAGTGTGTGGCCCTATAGGTTCATGTGTAATCGGTTGTGACTCGGAAACTCTTTTTCGACAATGAGTCGTTAGTTGTACTTAGCAGCACATAACGATTCCCGAACACACAAAGAACATATTGGACAAACCTTAATGCAATATGATCTATGACCAGATCCTTGTCACTCACGATCAACTCGTATCTAGTCACGACCAATCCATATTTAGTTACGACTAGTTTGTAACTCCTTACGACCAATTAGTACTTAATTATGACCAATTCGTAACTCTTGACGACCAGACAGTGATTATGTTCGACCAGTCTACGACCAGCTAGTATCTCTATACGACCAGTCTATGACCAGCTCGTATCTCCATATAACCAACTTTGACCGATCTCGACCGGCTCATATCGGTGAGTCGAACGACCTACTTGTGTATTCTCCCTTTGCCTCATGACATCTGGTTGAACTCCAGGTGAGATAATTTGTCATCCATGGAATATTCAATACTTTTCTGATCAAGTGTCGAATAACTTCATGTGGTCGGTACTTCGACCACTAGTGGCATGGCCATGCACTTTCTTTATCCGACCACAACGAGGGGCCCAGAGACATCTCTCCTATTATGTTAGGAGGGGCAAATCCCATATCCGACCAGTCATATTCCTTCGTATGTTTCATAGCATACGCGGAAGCTACTTTATAACTATCCAGTTACGGGTAGCGTTTAACAACCCCTAAGAGTGCTATTACATATGTAGAAAATCATGCTGAACTCAAGTCTAAGGATTATACATCATCATTGCTTGAGACCAACTAATGACACATGAAATCATAACAATCTCAACAGTGTCTCAAGGTGGGTCAAACCAACAACATGTTCTCTCACATGTGTCCATATTATTGGTTTGATATCTCCATATCTATGACATGTGAAATATAGTCATCAACCAATATATATGACAGTCTATTCATATGTGTTAACATATGTTTCCGACTAGGGAATGTTTAAGAATAATCATCGCAGAAATACAGAGTTTCACAATCAAGTCACATACTTGATAATAAATATTAATGATATTATTCTAGGAACAAGATAACATATTATCCAATATTATGAATATAACTAAATATAATCATCTCTATGATTGCCTCTAGGGCATATTTCCAACACAATCTTGATGGCATCCTTGTTGGCGTCCTGACATTGAACAGGGAAGCGGTCTGGGAGGGAGGTGATGCGACAATGGGTGTCCTGATCTTTCACTTAGAGAAGGATATTTCGATTTGAGGAGACGAGACTCACGATTCAGCTACCAAATCGTACACGATCAATATACCCGGCAATTAATGAACCAACTCCACGATTGATATCGACCTTGCTAGAAGCACGATTGACCTGACCACGAAGTTCTATTCATGCATGCAATTAAAGAACAATATAATAAACAATCTAAAATTATAAATAGGATTGAAGTACTCAATAATGTGGGATTCTGAAGTAGTATTATGGTTGATCTAATCGACACAAGCCAATACACGAAGTTGCATTGTAACTAACTTTTAACTAAATAAAATCTAAATCTAGCAAAGGGGGTGGTGGCTCCTATATGAGGGTGACGACCAGGGGTGGTGGCCAAGGGGTGGGCACATGCCCCTAGGGTTACAAGGCTCATTGGCCCAAGTGGAGGAGGCAACACCCTTTTGTCTCGAACTCAGAAATAGCGCTAGACTATTTTGGCGATTGCGATGTGCTCAAAAGGAATTTGGAGGTAGGGCTAGATCCGTTGGAAAGAGGGCGAGATAAGCTTTCCATCAAATACTTGTAGACCTCCAACGAACTCCGTATGTGAAAGTTAGGCATGTTTAAAGTTAGTGCTGTCTACGGAGGCCGAATTGGATTCCAGAATGTGTCTAGCTCGAACTCATGCTTGGTTTGGACAAAAAGTGACTTGGGGACCTTCCTTGTACCATGACGTGGTGTAGAAGTCATATCCGAAGGGTGGATGTCCTCATCATCTTGCATTTGAGTCATCCTCAACTCACTCTTATCATCTAGCTCTAAAAAAAGCTTAAAAACTTGTAGCAACGCATGCTCATCTTCCTGCAAAAAGTAATCAACAGCAGATGACAAAGACATAGACAAAGCTTTGCAAATTAAAGATGAGTGTGCATATATTAAATCAGCAAAGGTACATTTTGTCATAGCGTTCAGTTTGTAACTCAACTTGCAAGTATAAGTGAAGCACATAGTAGAATTATTCATCGCCCTGTGATGAAAAAACATTGTCCTCAACTTTTGTAAGTTAATGGGTAGCACAACAATTGATTTCAAAGTGCACAAGTTATTTATATAATCAGATTTCAATCGAGTAATAGCAAATTCATCTAGTAAGGGTGAAAATATTTGTAAGTTCTTCCACACTTCAACATCATTATTAAGATATTCAATACTAAATAGTGCAATAAAAGATGGACACATAGGGATTGAATGATCACTAAATTTTATTTTCCACTCATAATGAACAAGATTCAGTACATAAGAATTGTTGTTCAAAACCGCAAGTTTTAATTCATCTATGTGATCACAAGTTATCATATTCGATATATAAGAAATTGATTATCTACACTATAATCTTCAATTAATTTAAAACAGTAGGTGTATGTGCTAGATAGAAAATTTAGAGATAAAATTTTAGAAACTTTATCCATAGCACATTCCAAACTAACGGACCCATTAAGCATTATATACCACAATGTATCAACAAGGGATATTCTATCAAGTACTTACTTATGTGTAATTAATTCGACAGGTGCAAAATTATATGAATTTTGATCAGCACATGGTTCGTTCAAGTCAACACAAGGAATATCAAAATATTGCACTACAATAGCTATGTACTCACAAGGTTGCTCCATGTCTTGTTGTAGCATCAAATCAGTACCTTTATCAGTATCGTCCTCATCAGATACTGTAAGTACCTCAAACTTCTCCTCTAATGACATAATATGCACCAGATCATACTTCATCTCTTCAAGTATCTCGGCGGTATCTGTAGATGGAATAGGAGCCAAAACAATATCAGCATTTTCAGTTACCTTAGGTTGCACCTGGCTTGCGGCCGTGGGTGGTGGAGGTACAAAACAACTTCGTAATCTATTTTTCATCTCCTCCTATGTGTACATGTAGCGGTACTTGAGATTCAACCATCAATATTGAACATCACCGATCGGTGTCGTTCTTGCCATGTCTATCTTCTCATGAGGATCAAGTTCCTAACTTTCAAAGTAGCTATCCAATATAGTAACCCATAGTAAGTAATCCAGCGACATACTCTCAGTTGTGAGTGGCAAGATATATGATGGTAGTTATTTCCTTTTGAATTCAAATATGCCCGCGATGTCATCTTAATATACCAATTTTCCTTAAACCTGCCATTATTAGTAGCCAGCTAGAAAATATACACAAGTGTATAAATCCAATCAACTACTAGGTGGTGGAGGTTAAAAATTTGCTCACACTCAAACTTATACCAAGTTGTTACCGTTCTTACCAAGCAAAGCAGCGATGACGGCAACTAGTGTCGGTGTCAAACGCTCTCCAAAGATTTGCCAAGTGATCGCAAACAATTGATACCTGTGCAATGGTAGAAAGTGAAGCTAGGATAGACTTCAATATGGTAGCAAGGATTATGAATAATCAAATCAGTAAATGCAAGTTGAAAAAATTGCTTAAAGTACTAGGCAATTTGCCGATCTTAGCCTAGAAAAAGCACTAATCAAAGCTTGTGAAGAGAAGTGTATAAATGCACACAAAAGATCAATGTGACTTGATGTAAGCAAAGAAAAATATCACACCAGGTGCTAGGAGAGCGCTAGCCAACTACTCAAACTTACATGCGGGCACAAGATTGTTCACACGATGTAGAGCTAAAAATAGTATAATATGCAATGTAAACAACCATCTAATTTAAGAAGTAAACAAGACTAGTCGAAAATATGAAAAGACAAAGTTTTACATGGCTTATATAAACTCAATTGAAAGGTTTTGACGAGATGTACAACTTTGCGTTAAGGCAAACCCCAAATTCGAAAGAAGACCGAAAGAACGGCAACAACAAAAACCCAAAACTCGCGACACAATTCGGGGCGAAGATGACCGATTTTGAGGTCCTTGACAGCTAATTTTTTAGATCGCCTCATCGTTAACTTTCCAACGAGCACAAGAACGTCAAAATGGACACCGTATGCAAAAGTTATACCCGTTTCTTGAGCGTGATCTGAAAGCGGAATCCTACTTGGACTCGAAATAGTCTTCGATCGAATTTGAAAGCTATATCATTCAAACCCATGGGCCAAACTTGGTGAATTTTTTATGGATGCTTGTGGCTATATGTAGAAGGACTCTACTAATTTTCACTAGTTTTGGAGAAAGTTTTATGCACTTTTCAATTTTCGGAAGGTGGACATTTTTTGTCCTTTTGTCTCTCTTTTTGTCATTCGGTAGATCGAATTCTTAGAGTTGGAACCGAATTTTGGAAGCCAAATCCTTTTCTTCTCCTTCCAAATCGAAAACAAACATATTAGGGTTTGGTTGCTACGATAGCGAAAAGATAGCGACGACAGCGTTTGGTTCGCAGAGAATGTGGCGGCATGACATCTTTGTGACCACGTCGGAAGAGGTAGTGGCGGTAGGAGTTTTGTCTCTCGATAGCGATGTGGCGATGGCGGCAGGGTGATTGGGTGCCGCGTAGCGAATGCGGCGACATGAGGAGGTTTTGGTTGCGTGACGCGTAAGAGGCTGACAATAAGAGGTGTTTGTGGTTGCCGCGAGGTGAGAGGCAGTGGCATGCATTTTGGTTGCAGCGGCGAGAGCATGGATGCATTTTTGTTCGCAGTGAGACAGGCGGCAAGAGATGTAGTTGCGTGGCGTGATCGTGGAGGGTTGATGATGGCCTACGACAGAACAACGCACAGTTGCAATTAATTCATCTATGTGATCACAAGTTATCATATTCGATATATAAGAAATTGATTATCTACACTATAATCTTCAATTAATTTAAAACAGTAGGTGTATGTGCTAGATAGAAAATTTAGAGATAAAATTTTAGAAACTTTATCCATAGCACATTCCAAACTAACGGACCCATTAAGCATTATATACCACAATGTATCAACAAGGGATATTCTATCAAGTACTTACTTATGTGTAATTAATTCGACAGTGCAAAATTATATGAATTTTGATCAAGACATGGTTCGTTCAAGTCAACACAAGGAATATCAAAATATTGCACTACAATAGCTATGTACTCACAAGGTTGCTCCATGTCTTGTTGTAGCATCAAATCAGTACCTTTATCAGTATCGTCCTCATCAGATACTGTAAGTACCTCAAACTTCTCCTCTAATGACATAATATGCACCAGATCATACTTCATCTCTTCAAGTATCTCGGCGGTATCTGTAGATGGAATAGGAGCCAAAACAATATCAGCATTTTCAGTTACCTTAGGTTGCACCTGGCTTGCGGCCGTGGGTGGTGGAGGTACAAAACAACTTCGTAATCTATTTTTCATCTCCTCCTATGTGTACATGTAGCGGTACTTGAGATTCGACCATCAATATTGAACATCACCGATCGGTGTCGTTCTTGCCATGTCTATCTTCTCATGAGGATCAAGTTCCTAACTTTCAAAGTAGCTATCCAATATAGTAACCCATAGTAAGTAATCCAGCGACATACTCTCAGTTGTGAGTGGCAAGATATATGATTGTAGTTATTTCCTTTTGAATTCAAATATGCCCGCGATGTCATCTTAATATACCAATTTTCCTTAAACCTGCCATTATTAGTAGCCAGCTAGAAAATATACACAAGTGTATAAATCCAATCAACTACTAGGTGGTGGAGGTTAAAAATTTGCTCACACTCAAACTTATACCAAGTTGTTACCAGTTCTTACCAAGCAAAACAGACGATGACTGGCAACTAGTGTCGGTGTCAAACGCTCTCCAAAGATTTGCCAAGTGATCGCAAACAATTGATACCTGTGCAATGGTAGAAAGTGAAGCTAGGATCGACTTCAATATGGTAGCAAGGATTATGAATAATCAAATCAGTAAATGCAAGTTGAAAAAATTGCTTAAAGTACTAGGCAATTTGCCGATCTTAGCCTAGAAAAAGCAGCTAATCAAAGCTTGTGAAGAGAAGTGTATAAATGCACACACAAAGATCAATGTGACTTGATGTAAGCAAAGAAAAATATCACACCAGGTGCTAGGAGAGACGCTAGCCAACTACTCAAACTTCTGTCTGGGGCACAAGATTGTTCACACGATGTAGAGCTAAAAAATAGTATAATATGCAATGTAAACAACCATCTAATTTAAGAAGTAAACAACAGCTAGTCTGAAAATATGAAAAGACAAAGTTTTACATGGCTTATATAAACTCAATTGAAAGGTTTTGACGAGATGTACAACTTTGCAGTTAAGGCAAACCCCAAATTCCGAAAGGAAGACCGAAAGAAACGGCAACAACAAAAACCCAAAACTCGCGACACGAATTCGGGGCCGAAGATGACCGATTTTGAGGTCCTTGAACAGCTAATTTTTTTAGATGCGCCTCATCGTTAACTTTCCAACGAGCACAAGAACGTCAAAAATGGACACCGTATGCAAAAGTTATACCCGTTTTACTGAACGTGTATCGGAAACGGAATCCTACTTGGACTCGAAATAGTCTTCGATCGAATTTGAAACTGCTATATCATTCAAACCCATGGGCCAAACTTGGTGAATTTTTTTATGGATGCTTGTGGCTATATGTAGAAGGACTCTACTAATTTTCACTAGTTTTGGAGAAAGTTTTATGCACTTTTCAATTTTCGGGAAGGTGGACATTTTTTTGTCCTTTTGTCTCTCTTTTTTGTCATTCGGTAGATCTGAATTCTTAGAGTTGGAACCGAATTTTGGAAGCCAAATCCTTTTTCTTCTCCTTCCAAATCAGAAAACAAACATATTAGGGTTTGGTTGCTACGATAGCGAAAAGATAGCGACGACAGTCGTTTCGGTTGCCACAGCAGCGATGTGGCGGCATGACATGCTGGTGACCACGTCAGGAAGAGGTAGTGGCGGTAGGAGTTTTTCGGTTACCGCGGTAGCGATGTGGCAGTGGCGGCAGGGTGATTGGGTGCCGCGGTAGCGAATGGCAGCGACATGAGGAGGTTTTTGGTTGCCGTGACAGCGTAAGAGGCAGCGACAATAAGAGGTGTTTGTGGTTGCCGCGACAGTGAGAGGCGGCGGCATGCATTTTTGGTTGCCGCGGCAGCGTGAGAGACAGCGGCGGCAAGAGATGTAGTTGCCGTGGCAGCGATCTGTGGAGGGTTGATGATGGCCTACGACAGGAACAACGCACAACAGTTGCAACTCAATAAAGACCAACTAGACACCAACTAGAACTAGAAATCAACAACTTAACACGATAATGTAACCAAGAATTGAACAAGCAAAACCGATTTTTTTTTGCAAAGGCTCAAACAAGGGTTCGATCAGGGATTATAGTGGCGCAACAAAAAATTATCGAATATTTTCTAGATTCTAGGTATGAAAAGAAAAGCCAATCTGCTAAGCTAGGGTACTAAAATTCTCATCGAGCAACTGTAGCTCTGATACCATCTGATGAGACAATGGGTGTCCCGTTCTTTTAATGAGAAAGATAATTCGATTTGAGGAGACGATTATCACGATTCGGCTACCCATCGTACATGACCAATATACCCAATAATCACTGAACTAACTCCAAGATTGTTATCGACTTTGCTAGAATCACGATTGACCTGACCACGAAGGTCTATTCCTGCATGCAATTGAAGAATAAGCAAGGATAAGATAATAAATAATTTGGAATTGCAAATAGGATTGAAGTACTCAATAATGTGGGATTTCGAAGCGGTATTATGGTTGTTCTAATCGACACAAGCCAATACACGAAGTTGCATTGTAGCTAACTTTTAACTAAATAAAATCCAAATCTAGCAAAGGGGGTGACGGCTCCTATATGAGGGTGATAGCTAAGGGTGGTGTCAGGGGGGTAGGTGCACACCACTTGGGTTACAAGGCCAATGGGCCCAAGTGGAGGTGGCGCAACACCATTTTATCTCGGACTTAGAAATATCATCAAACTGTTTTGGCGATTGCGGCATGCTCAGAAGGAATTTGGAGGTTGGGATGGATCCGTTGGAAAGAGGATGAGATAAGCTTTTCATCAAGTACTTGTGGACATCCAATAGACTCCGCATGTGAAAGTTATGCACGTCTAAAATTGGTGCTATCTCCGAGGCCGAATTGGATTCTGTCCAGCTTGAAGTATTGCTTGGCTTGGACAAAAAGTGACTGGGGGACCTTCCTTGTACTATAACGTGGTGTAGCGGTTGGATCCGGAGGGTGGATGTCCTCATCAGGAGGTGAGATGAGAACAAAGGCAAGGGGGTTCCTATCGCTGTCACCGTCGCATGGAGAGCTTGCTGCCTCCACAGTCGCACAGAGAGGTGGTCGCGGAGATGGAGCACCGGAAGATGCGGCCAGCGCCGCCACAGGTGAAAGGGTGATGCGGCGTCGATGCCAGCGCTGCCGCGGGTGGAGGCACGATGTGTCACCGGATGGGGTAGCGCCGCTGCGGGTGGGATTTGCCGTCTTCGCTGCATGGTGTCGCTGTCGCCCCGGTGGTAGCCTTCGTTATCACTGCCGCGAGAGTGGAGGCGCAAGCTAGGGTTCGGGTCTGGGGATAGAGCCGAGATGGGAGGGGAAGGTTAGGGGGAAAATTGGAAAATTGGCATGGAGTGGCGCAGGCGTTTTTCTGAAAAAAGAGCGCACCTGGTCCACCTGGATCTGGACGGTTGGATCGCAATCGAATGGACTAGATTTACTGACTGCATGAGTGCACGAGGATGCCTGTGTCCATAGGTAGGTTGCCCTAAATTCCAGCTCGCGCTACATCACGGGCGCCGTCACATCCCTTGGTTCTCTCTTTCTCGCTGCACAGGTACGCCCCACTCCTCATCTTCCTCGTCTAGGGTTGGATTTGATTTCCCCCCAATTTGTTTCGTATCTAGTAGCTCATCTCCAATTGCTCCATTAGATCGAACCAAACGATTCAGTATTCAGCAGTCAGTACCCGTACGTAATTTGATTCTTAGTAGATTTAGTGCGATAATTTCGTGGTATTTCCCCCCCTCTGATTTGGCTGCTTCGATCAGCCATGGTGAAGAAGCCCACCAACCCGAAAGCCAAGGGCAAAGCCGCGGCGTCCTCCTCTGCGCTGTCGGCGCCGCCCAAGGCCACTCCCGGATTGGCCAAGCCTAAGATGTTTAAGAAGAAGGCCAAGGCCGATCCGGAGAAACAGAAGGCGGCCGTCGCTGAAGCAGCGGCCACAGCCGAGGCACTTGCTTCGACGCCCGCGCCGATGCCGGCAGACGTCGGCCCTTCGGCGGCCGGTGTGGTCACCGAGAACGACGGTGCTGGCAGGATGATGAGTAAGGAGGAGAGGACGAAGGGGAGAGAGGAGAGGACGAAGGGGGCAGAGAAGGAGGGGATAAAAGGGAAGGAGAAGAAGGATGAGAAGGTGGAGCAGGAGAGGAGTGGTGCGGGGTTTATATTCATGTGCAGCGCGAGGACGAAGCCGGAGTGCTTCCAGAACAGCGTCTTTGGCCTGCCCAAAGGGAAGATCGATGTGGTGGAGAAGATCCGGCCAGGGATGAAGCTGTTCCTGTACGACTTCGACCTGAAGCTGCTCTACGGAGTGTACAAGGCAACGACAAGGGGAGGGATGGATCTTGTGCGAAACGCATTCCATGGGAGATTCCCTGCGCAGGTAATTCTTAGACTTCATTGTTTGTGTGTTTGTAGTGCATGCTTATGGTAGTAGGAGTATCTGGTTTGCTACTAGCAAGTATACGAGCTGTTCTGAAGGGATTATATGCTATAGAGTATGGTTTGGGTGTGCAAAAGAACAGGGCAAATTAATACGAGACAATGGCCTGATAGGATGTGCAACTTCCGAGAACAAATAATTTTTCTAGTGAAAATTTGGGTCCTTTTGTCGTTATTCTTGTTTAGATCGGTGAATATGAATTGACATTCAACACAATTGGAAATTTAATCCTACAATTCTGCTCAGTAATCCATACAGGCTGGAAAAAAATATGTTGAAAGGAAATGGTGGAAGGAATGGTAAATAAATACAAAATTTGGTTTTAGTATGTCATTGACTCATCGTGGCCATCTTTATGGTCAAAGGACTTCCTTTGTTGCCTTGGTCATTATTCTATCTTTTAAGCTCTGTTTGGTACAACTCCAGATTCTCATTTTCCATATTCTGCTCCTGATTATTGGAGAATCCACTTCTCTGAGATTCTCTGGAGTTGTTTGTTGAAACCGTTTGGCTGGTAGGTTGGCTCCGAAAACCATATGAGGGAGGATTAGAGGCAAATAGACAATGTCACCTCTGGGTGTAATACTTCAATTATATTTGTGTAACTCAGTGGTGTTTGCGGGTAAAAACCTTCAACTTCAAAGCGCATTTTCATTTCTGAAGGTTGGATTCTCACGAGAATCTGCTGGGAGGCTGCTTCTCGTTGCTAGTTCATTCTCGAGACAGCTCCTCGCGAGAAGCAGAATCTAGTGGTTTTGAGAATCAGGGTGTTTGGTACGGCTCCACAAGAATCGATTGAGAAGCTGGGAGTGGAAGCTGTACCAAACAGGGTCTTATAATAGATGGAATTCAAGGGACAAAGAATAATTGAACATTGGTCATCATTAAATTGTATCTCCCTCTTTAGTGTGCATGTTATTTTTTCACTCTAGCTTGTAAAAATATTCCGCTGATCATCTAGCACCTCCCTCTGTCATCCTCGTATGTTTTATCCGTTCTTACCATTGGTCTATCGTTTTGGTTGGAAGCCTTTAGAAGAGCTCAGCAAACATTGTGCCATTGGTAGAAAAATATGACCAACTCAAGATGAACTAGTGAAGTTATGCTTTCTTATTTGTACAATTTAATTGGCAGTGTCATTCAAAATTTCAAATTGATTGCCTCCATACTTAATGACTACTTGAGAAACAGAATTGCTTCTTTATATGGGAAAACAAGTTCCCGCATCTACCTCATTAATGCACAAACCTCATAACACGTTTGAAACCTCTACTTACACGTTGGACTCAAATATTGTACTACAATTTTTTTTGGTCAACCACATGAGGCCTACAAATCAACAAATGGGTGCTTTGTAACATGCTTTGCTTTATCTTGTTAGATTTTTGCCATCTAACTTGGTTGGCAAAATAAATATTAGACAGTGAATATTCCCAGAATAAACTAAGGAGTTTTGTGTAACATGGTTTGATAATATTAGCAGGAGTTTACGTAGACGACCCTATATTGTCAAGGAACTTAATTTCCCGAAATCATGTTAGTTGTGCTGGGCTTCAAGTTGGGTCAAGATTGGGCTCTTGTCAAGTTGCTTGGTCTAATGGCAAAGCCATGTATCGAACCCTAGCTTGAAATATAAAATGCAGTCATGTCCTAAAGTTATGTTTGCATAAGGTATTGAGTTTATTATTTTGTGCACGAGCATTTTAATTTCATATACACATACCTTTAATTTAGTGTTCACTCATTCTAGACATGTATGATTCAACCAACTTAAAAAATGTAGGAAGATGTATACAAAGACTTAAACCACAAGTGGTGTAATTTAGTATATAAAAAACATATAAAAATATCAAAATGTTACAATAGAGCGGCCATGTTGACTGCAGCAACCCAAGCCTAGATTGAGCTTTATGAAAGCTTTAGCTTGACTTTGCCATGTAATACAACGTATCCAAGCCTTGGAAACTTGGGTCTAGCTTGATGAGACAACGAGTTTAACCATGCCATTTTATGAAAGCCTTCCCAAATCCTAAATCCTATGAGACCTCTTAGATCGTGTTATTTTGTCTCTTTGCCTTCCCTTTTTTGTCTGCTTTTTTAAAATATATCCTTGGTGCTAGAGTATGGAGATGATTTCCCTCAGAGTTGTCTTTGCATCATTCACCAATGGTTGTTGTCGTGCTTTTGAAAGGCTCACTAGTGGTGTATCAAAACTCATGTTGACTTCCAAGCAAGTAATTTTGAAGTTATGATAGGGGTTGTATATTGATTGAAGTGAAAGCCATGTAGTTTATTTATTACAAAGTGTTGCTGCACTTGGGGTTGCACTTGGGAATTTCCTTCCTCTTAAGACTTCGAAATTGCTATCTTAATTGGATTTGTTTTCTCAAAGATCGATCCGGTTTCTTCCTAGGTTAAGTAGAAACTAAATAGCTAATTTTCTCGAATTTCAAACCCAATTTCGATCAATAATCAGTTCGATAGTTTCTCCCACCTTTGGACGAATGAAGGCTATATAACCTTGTACCCTTTTATTTGTAGTTTCCAAAAGATAATTATCTCAATTTCATGTGTAACATTCCTATATAATCCTTGATTTTTTAAATATAAATAAATGTTTGTAGTGATATTCCTTTCAAGACATATCTATGACGAGGAGTATTGATATATGGCAAAAATGAAATGTGGAGGGATCAAGTGAAATGGTATTGGAACTTGGAGTTTGACCGATAGTGTTTGTGTAAGTTGCACAAAAAAATTGCTATTTGGATCATATTTATGTTGCAACCTGAAGGCACTATCCATGGACACACCATTATTTTTATAAACTTAATGGTTATAAAATATCATGCAACCTTTTCCTTGTTGATTTAGAACTACCCGCGAATCCCACACAACTGCTTGAGTAGATCCTACACACGAATTTCTCTTATCAAACATGTATTCGTCATGGAATTTTAATACCTATTTCTACCTTATATTTTATTAGTTTGCACTATTATAATGCGGACTCACCGAAAGAAGTGGTTGGATTTTTTCTTTTTTTCTTCGATTAGTGTAGGAATTTCTAGCCTCATAGAGCTAAAGTGGGAACTTTTAGCATCGTTTTAATAATATAATAAACTTTGATTGAAGAATGATGTTAGATCAAAGTGGATGATGCTAAAGTGTGACATCGTTATAGTTTAGCTAATTTGTGCACCTGATGCAGGTCAAATTTAAGATCGACAAAGATTGTCTTCCTCTTCCTGAGAGTAGTTTCAAGCATGCTATTAAGGAGAACTACAATGCAAAGGGCAAGTTCACCCAAGAGCTCAGCTCTAAACAAGTGAGCCATAGATATTCTTTTGCATTGTGTAGTTTGAAAGAATGCAAAGGGAAATTTAAAATGTAAAATCAAGTTGTGCGCTGATGTTGTAAGTTATGGTGCTGTCTTGTAGGTCTGTAGGCTACTAGCACTATACAAGCCTATTAGCCTACCTCAACCATCTTCGCAACATGTTGAAGAAAGGCATCAGACACATATTTTTGAAGGGCGTATGCCTCACTATGTTGAAGAAAGGCGACCATCACGACATGAAGAAATGCAACGTCCACGATTTGTTGAGGAAAGGAGACTAACCTATGATTATGAAGAAAGGCGACCACCTCAACATGTTGAAGAAATTCGACGCCCACAATTTCTTGAAGAAATTCACGCACCTGGGGTTGGACGTGCACCTCTTTTTGAGGACAATTACAAGACAATCGACTCCTTGCATGGTCCACTTCAATCTCGGCACACAACTCATTTGCCAGAGTTTCAATATGCGCCTCCTACATATTATGACCATGTTGCTCCTGCTCCTAATGATCCGTACCATCTACCTCAAGTCAATATCATTTATGAAAGGTGAGTTCTCCAAATATGAAATATCTTATTTATTGGATTTTTGTAATTTGAGTGCTAAATTATATTATTCTAACAAAAAGTTTCACCCGTTATTGATATCTATATCAAGCATGTCCGTCAATTTAACAAATTCTTGGCCAATTTGTGATGTTGGGTTGTCTCTTAACATTGGCTGATTGAATTGAGAGTATTAACCTTTGGTCCGGTGTGGCATTCGGTTACCAGTTAGGGTTTGATTCCCATCAAATATATGTTGGATGGGTTGGTTTTGTGGATTTTTCGGGATTTGTATGGTCTTTGGTGCTAAGTCTTAAATAATGAACCAACTCATCTCTTTCTTGAAAAATAAAAGCTACGTAGTTTTGGATTAGGAAAAAGTCGATCTGTAGTCCTTCAACACTTCTTTTGGTTTAATTTTCGTCCCGATGCCAATACCGTTTAAAACTCGTTCCTCAACTGGCAAAACCAGAGAAAATCACGTCCTATGGCTGGTTTTGTGGGTTGTTTTTAGTGACGTGGTTGCCACATCATCATTTTGCTATATCATCTACCACATCATCAACTTGACCCCACGCGTTAGCATAGAAGAATGAGGATGCAAGAAAGAGGAGGGGTTGACATCAGTTTTGCCATGTCATCTACCACTTCATCAGCTTGACCCCACATGTCAGCCTGATGTGGTAGATGACATGACAAAATTGATGATGTGGTAGCTACATCACTCAAAACCAACCAGAAAACCAGCCTTGTGATGTGATTTCCTCTAGTTTTGACAGTTGGAGGATGTATTCTGAACTATATTGGACATCAGTGACGAAAACTAAACCATTTGAAGAGTTGAAGGGCTACGGATGGACATTTTCCTTTGGGATTATTTGGGGATTCTTTGCAGAGGTAGTGATTTTGCAGCCAACTAGCCCCTCGTAATGGTGGGTTTATGGAAATCTAGAGTTTTAGAGGAAAAACAACTCCATCTTAACATGAATTTAGCCTTAAAAATTATCTTACCAAACTTGTAGAAAAGTGCAAGTTAGGTCTGAAAATTAACTTGATAGGTCCTTAAACTAGCAAATTATGTCACTTGGACCACTACAACTTTTTAATTAGCCAAAATTATTGACGTGGGAGCGGAATGAAGGTTCCAAACGAATTGCTGATCATTAGATGGATGATTGATGCAGCCATTTGGGATTTTACGACACCTCAGCTCGCTAAAAGTGTAGAGGTGCGAAACTAATACCAATCATGAAGATGGAAGATTCAATACGACAACTTGGTATCACTTGATGAGCCACATCAACTTTGTACCTTTGTAAGTGTTCACCTAGGATTAGGCGCTAGTCGGACGGCAGACCAACGCCTAATCGCCACACCTAGGCGGGCATCAAGGGAAACACCGGCTTTGTTCCACTTGCACGTTAATACTTGTTTAGAGAAGGCACATCAATTTGGAATTTTCCAGGATATTCCACTCCCTTAAGTTGAATTTTCGGACCCACGTGTCAGTGAGACATGAAGTGCATATCCTGAAACTCAACTTAGGGGTGTGAAGTACCCTCATCTCAAAACCTGTCCACCATAATTTTACAATTTGTATTATTTTCGGTAATTAGTTGTGCAAGAGATTAAAATATTCAGGAACGAAAAGCAAAAATTGTCAGCTGTGAATATATGAAGGTATGAGTTGAGGCAAAGTTGTTGCCTGTTGAGGTATGGTTATCGGAAACACAGTTCGTAGTTCGCCACTCTTTCTTCCAATTCCCACTGCAAACACGAACTTCGTACCCTAATCTGTTTCAGGTTCGACGAATCCGGTTCGCGGGGTTTTATAGCGAATCCGTTAACTATGTTCCTGATGATTGTTTTAGTAACATGCCGTTACATTGATAATTTCTGTTGGTTAGTTTTTGTGTTCAATAAGTGTTCCGTGAGTTAGTGTTTTTGTTTGAAATTGTTATTTACTAGAAGTATTTTCAATCTGTTCTGAAATGATACATATAACTTAAATGTTTGATGAATTTTGAATTTGTTGAACTTCAGTTCTGCTCCCAGAGCTGCAGGTGACGCAACTAATAGGGATCCACTCCTTACCAGAGATTATAGAGCGCTGCCAGGGGACATTGTCGCACGCTCTGATCACGTGGATGAGCTCTACCGTTCTTACAAACTTGCCACTCGTGCGGTGGACCTTCATCAGGATCCGTCCTACGTGACAACTGCCTATGAGAACCCCAGACCTGCTTACTCTGAAAGCATGCAGAGGCCTGTTTCTTCAAGGGTCAACGTGCCAAGTGTGCCGGTGTCCTCCCTTTACTCCTTTGCTGGTGCACCAGCATACCGATGATCATCCTAGGGCTTGCAGCCTTGCACTAAAAATGGTTCCAACCAGCTTTATTGCCAGTTGGTGTGGCTAATATTCTAGTACAGTTACCAGGCAGGCTAAAGTTAATCTTACTTGCTACTACTGTTTATCGATTCCTTCAGATGTCGTTTGCAAGACATGTCATACTGGATCACGGGCTTTGTTTCATTCGTTGTTGAACAACAGTGCAAAGCATACCGGATCACGGGCTTTGTTTCATTCGTTGTTGAACAACAGTGCAAAGCGCCCGTAATATCTTTTCTAATAAGTGCTGCTAAGGTCTTGCAAATATGATTTGCTTTGTTTGTTATGCAATAAGTCTTAACACCCTGTCATTTTTTCTGGATCTGTGATATGTCTCAGCGAAAGGTTCTTAAGATCATTCTTAGTTGTTTGCCTCTGTAACAAGCCTGGTAAAGACCAAAGACACTGCTGCGAAGAAACTTGTAGCTGGTAGATTGGCTTAGAAACAATTGGTTTCGGTTGGTTCACCTTGAAACTTGGTATATTACATACTAATTTTTGCCTCCTTTTGAACCGTATTATGATAGAATGTCTACATAAGCAAAACTTCATTTTACTGGTCAAATTAACCTGAAGTTCTACTGTTCTAGCATCTTGGCATATTGTATTTGTTTGGAACCTAGTCTCATGTTTCTCGACCACAGGCTGGCTGTACATTACAGGTGTTCCTTTGCTCTTAGCAAATACATCTACTGTATTATTCTTAGGATGGCCGTTCACGAATAGCAGTGAGGTTATACGGCCGGCAAGATCTGGTCGATATGACCAGGGCGGAGTCAGTCACGGGCTGTTCAACCGTTCTTGAGTTGAATTTGAATGTTTAAAGAATATTTTTTTAAAAAAAATTATGAACTTTAACACCGGTAAGATTTTTAGGTCTCAAGGTTATAGCCCATTCCAGCTTGAGGCTAGAAAAAATTAGATATATACTATCGTGAAGTGTCCTGTTTTGAAATATATTGAAGAGTTTCTTCTTTAAAATATGCTATTGAAGAGTGGCTATGTTTGAAGATATGATATTATGTAATCTTTATATCACTTTTGTACGTATTCAAACCTCGTAATTGATTATATATTTTTGTATGAACGAAAATGCCTCTCCCCCCACATACTCTGTCCGTTACTGATTGGATCAAATCCTAACATCTGTGGTCATAATTTGTTATGTACATTATGCTATCTTCGAAACGTAGTCCTAACATCTGTCGTATACATCATGTTATCTTCGGAATATTGAAGTATGCAAAATCGAGATGAGGAGACTGATAAGACTGGATTCAGTGGATAGTAATGACCATAGCAGATGGGGTATTTTTATCCATACAGAAATACGTAGTGAACCAGCAAATGTAACGTCAGAATGTTTCGTCACAATCTTCTAGAGCTCGAATACAAGGTTTTCTATTCTTGACAGTGTGGTTGCCCAGATAAGCCAACAAACGGGTCAATGAAGCAACGCCGTGAAAAATCTGGTATTATAGAGAAAGTTCAATTTGTCATCCATTCGGTGTGAAATGGATTGGGCTTGAAAACCTGTCCGTGAAAGATACATGATATAGTTGTGAGCTTGTGACGGGTACCTTGACTTTTTTTACTCCATTAACTGAAAAGGGAAAATTCGTTGGTAGTACCTTCCTATAAGAACAAAATTATATCCCCGAAAGTTTAGGCATATGATCATTTTTATTTAAATGGCAGAACACCATACCCATATAATACTATAAATAAAGTAGCAATCTTGATCACTGGATGGAACTGGGAATGAATGATGTTTGTTGAATTAATATCTTGGCCAGCTTTCTAGTGGCGCCAACGATGCTAGTCTTCTACGACCGAATGGGTGTAATTCCTGCTCCATCCGTTCTTTTTTTTTTTTTAAGTTTTTGATTTTTTTAATGATTTTCGACATGTGATTTTGATCTTTTCTTTTATAACTTTATAATAAGATATATTAATACAATTATAATAACATGAAAATAATTTTAGCAACAAATCTAATAGTATATTTATCATATAGTCAATTTAAATAGTTTTATATCGATGATCAAACTCTAGATTAACATAGCCTGTCAAATAAAAAAGAACATAGGGATATCTAAAGATCTACTTCCGTTCTTATCATACTATACATCTCAAGTCCCAACGTACATAGTACATACTAGTTATTATATGTTAGGACGAGCCCCCTAATTGTCCTTCGTGAGAGAGACCATAACAAATACGAGTGAGGAGGTCACTGTTGATCTGATTTCACATAGGCCCAATTACCCCTGTTTAAAACACATGTTTTTTTTTTGGTTAATGTCTGCTAGAAGTAAGATATTTCTCATGAAATTCCTCTAAAAAATAGTTTCTATGAAATTGCTGTGAATTAAGCTTCGATTTGTTGGTTGTTCCAAACAAGCCCAGCCTGGCTCGTCGCGCTCGCACGGACCGCACGCTCCTTTGCAACCAACGCCCGTCCTCTCGTCTCCTCTTCTCGTTCGGACAGACGGCGACGGCGACGGCCGCCCCCGCCCACCGCGCCACTGCCTGTATATCTATCTCCACCCTTCCTCCACCGTAGCCACCAACCTCCTCCAAAATCCAATTCCAACTCCTCCTTCCTCGCTGTTGGAGAGATCCGGGTTGTGTTGGCAAGCCCCAATTCCACCTCCCCCTATCGTTTCGTGTGGTTTCCAGGAGAATCTCGCGCACCTTTCGTCCATTAACTTGCCGAGGATTCCGAGGGTTGGAGCCTTGGAGGGAGGCCTCCTTGCCCCGTCCCGGGATGGCGATTGGGATGTCGGACGAGCTGCTCGGCACGTTCGTGCCGATCGCCGTGTATTGGCTCTACTCGGGGCTGTACGTCGCGCTGGACGGCGTGGAGCGGCTCGACGGGTACCGCTTGCACCCCAAGGAGGACGAGGCTGCCAAGAACGTCGTCTCCAGGGGCACCGTCGTCAGGGGCGTCCTCGTCCAGCAGACCTTCCAGGTCGCCATCTCGCTCACCCTCTTCGCGGTAATCCTCCTAGCCTTCGCCGTCTCTTCCTTCCCTTCCCTTCTATTTATCAATTATCAAATGGACCTCATGTTCATTAGTTACCTTTGGGCAATGGTAATCATGATGTGAAACGCTGCAGAAGTTCAAAGCTGTTGTTTTTTAATAAAAATAATTACAAGAAATGGTCAATAGAGGCACAGACACTTAATAAGTCTTGAAGCAAAATTGGTTTACAAGCGTCTAGGTTGCTTTGGCATCATGGCATGCCATTACCGTAGCGTTCAATGATAAATTTTTAGACCTAAGCATATGTGGTAACATATGCCTCGGTGGTTGTTGGGAGTATTGACCAGCCTTAAGTTTGGTATTTACTTGCTCTGAAAGATTCAGAAGCTGAACATTACTGACAAGAAAGCCCCATGAATAAGTGAGGAGTAGAGTTTTGATATTGGTGTTGATTAGGCTTTGTGTTACTAGTCAATAACCAATATTGACATTGACGTAACGGGAGGTGCTTCATGTATAGCAACATAACGCTCATGGAACATAAATTGATATGCGGGGATGCCCGAATCTATGGGAATTTATTTTTGGAATCCCTTTAGCATTTCTCCTGGAGTTTACCAAATAGCATCAGTTATACAGAAATTCCTAGAATATTGAGATTTTCCTGTACTACAGGTTATTGGTGATGAGAGTGGTACTGGACAAAAGCAACCTCCTGCACTGGTGATAGTATTGCAATTTATCATTGCAATGTTTGTTATGGACACATGGCAGTACTTCATGCACAGATACATGCACATCAACAAGTTTCTGTATAAGCACATCCATTCCAAGCACCACACTCTTGTAGTCCCTTATTCCTTTGGAGCTCTTTACAACCATCCTCTTGAGGGCCTTATTTTGGACACCATTGGTGGTGCTCTCTCATTCCTCATCTCTGGCATGACTCCACGAACATCCATATTCTTTTTTTCATTTGCAACTATCAAGACGGTGGATGATCATTGCGGACTGTGGCTTCCTGGTAACATCCTCCATGCGCTGTTCAACAACAACAGTGCCTATCATGACATTCACCACCAGCTCTATGGCAACAAGTACAATTTTTCACAACCCTTCTTTGTCGTGTGGGACAAGATTCTTGGAACTTACATGGCCTACTCTATCGAGCACCGAAAAGGAGGAGGGTTTGAGTCACGGCCAGTTAAACTTGATCTAGCAGAGCAGACCAAGACTGATTAATACATGCAGTCTCTGATTCTTGTTTCGTCTGGGCCCAATACTCAGCACCTTGACCTTGTGGCACCAGTTGATTTTTCTAACTACGCAAATGCTGTGGAAGTCCTCATCCTGGTTCATATCGTGATGTTTTTTTCCTTGTTATATATATATATATATTATTTTTCATTTTGGGGAGTTCCATCTTGTACCAAGGTATAGTGAGTGAAATATTGTACTGTATCAAAGAATACTCAAGATCCACTTGGACTTGTTTCCTCTGGATTGGTCTGTACTTCCATCCATGGCGATGTTTAACAGAGAAAGTTGATATTTAACACTGTATGCAGCATTTAGTTGGCCTGCTTATTCGAATTTTCTTTGTGTTGATAGTTTCTCTAACTCATGGATACGGTGATGTGTGTAATTAGATCTTACAGTGTTGATCTACCACTGAGCTGTACTGACGTAGTTATGTTTCGTCGGGCTGATGATAATTCTGTAACCACAGTAATCTCTGAAAGCAGCAATGCCCACTGCAATTAGCCTTAATGTGTTTATTAACCTTTACCTTGTAGTGTTGCTCCTGCTGCAGGCATTGGTTTGGCATTGGTTTGCAACTTTGCATTAATTCATTCTTCTGTAGTTATGTCAGGCCATATTGCCGCCGAAGGTTTGGTTAGAAGTTGGTCTAAACTGAATCTGGTTTATTAATGATGAAACCGTTGTGGCATCAGGTTTGACTAATTTAAGACTGTTTTATGCCGATTACCTTGTTCTACTCCTATTTGACTTCAGAATCTAACTGTCCGTAATCCGTACTCCGAGAGAGAGAGAGAGAGAGAGAGTTTGTTTTTTAGATTGCGAGCATGTTTTATTACATCAGCTTTGCATTGCTTTACGCGTGCTGCTGGCTGGAGTCCTTAGTGCATATCACTGGCCATTCACGCTGGCTGGAGTCCTTAGTGCATATCACTGGCCATATACAATGTTGCGTTTTAGCCGATTCAAAGGAGGGAAGAAAAGCCATTGTATCGATTAAATACATTGGTGCACTTGATTCAAACCCAAAAAACTAGGGAATTGATGCATAAGTTGGGTTCGATTCAACATAATAAGATAATATTATTCACTAGACATGCTATTGCTCTTGCCGCCATGCATCATCGTTGGCTGTGGAAGAAACGGCGGTGAAGAGGTCCCTCCTTGCCGCCTTCGCCTCCCTCGGCATCCCCGACGCCGTGGTCCCGACATTGCCCCTACAGCTCGATGTTGTTGCCTCCCGCTGGCCTCGTCCTCGACGCGTCGTCCCAGCATCATCCCGATGGCTTGACGCCGTTGCCGCTCCTCGTCCGCGACGCCGTCGCTGAGAGCCTCTGCAGCTCACCGCTGTGACCAAATCTAGCTCCTCCTCGCCGCTGCTAATGCTGCTTGATGGCGAGACCCGACGACGAAGCCACAAATACCAAGTGGTGGAGGTGCGACGACCCGCGGTGACACAGACGGAGAAAGGGGGAGCAGATGGGAAGAGGGATCAGAGGGAAAGGGGGTCGGAGGGGATGGGGGAATGAATTTGCTTTGGTTATTTCTTATTTATTTATGGTGCAGGCCCTACTTAGAGGCAGAGTTGACTCAATACAATGGGGTAAAATGTATTAGATTTTGAATGTGCTTATGTGACATAGTATTGAACCTTCGTTGATTCAATATATTAATTGGTTTGTTGCTATAGTTTGTACCTATGTAAATATAACAGAGAATGAGTTTGGAACTTGGATCGAAGCTCAGGAAGTGTGGTGAGCTACAAATATGGTTGTGAACCAAACTTTAGCATAGAAGGTCAGAAGTTCGGATCGAGTTTCAGACATGGGTATCCTTCTCGAAGTATAAGTTGAGTTCGTTGGAGCATGTACATCAAAGTAGATACCAAATGTCGCGAGATCAAACTCTATTAATCCCAAAAGTAATAAAATATAACCAATATCAACCGTTAAAACATGGATGGTGGATCTTAACCTTGGTTATCATCCAGGGAAATCGAGTGCCTCACCCATTAGACTAGAAACAGTTAGCGGGTATGTGTGAAAAAAGTAAATTATCACATGGTGCCTAAATGAGCTAAAAATATTGTGCCAAATTATATTTGATATTTAAATGATCCAAATATATCGAACTTATGTTTTTCCATTTGGATTACTTTGCCCTTTTAGTTTCTGCAAAATTCTATTTGCTGGTCTAATCGTGTGTCAAGAATTTTGGCATTTTGCCCCAAAAATAGGGATTTATATTTAAGGCGCAGAAACAACAGGAAACAAAGAGAGTAAATTTCAAAAAAACCCTAAGTTTTACAGCATTAGTAACACAAAACCCCAGGTTTTAGACTTTTCTCTCTCTCTCTCTCTCACACACAAAACCACATACTGAGGCATTTGGTTTCACTTAACCCCACTTTACATGAGAGCCTACCCCAGCCCACCATTTTGAGCCATTTGGCCCACAAGTCAGGCACCCACGTGGAAAGAAAGTTAGCCACATGGGGAAACACCTAGCAAAGGTCGCCACGCATGCACGAGCCAACGTGGCACTAGGGCTGGGAGGGGAGCAACAAAAGGCGTAAGTGGTCGACTCCAACTTCCCTCTGCTGCCTAGTTCCTGTGTGCTCGAAGGTAAAGCTTACCCCGCTGCTAGCAGGCCGCTGCCGCCAGCAGGTCCCCTGCGGGTGAGGGAGCTAGAGATGGCGCCAAACACAAGGGCTGCTAGTTGTCGTGCTATGGTAGAAGCGAGCATGTCGAGCGCACCTACCCAGAAGGTGTGTGCTCTATTTCTTGTCTAATTTAGGGTTTGATATTGGACGGATTTTTTTAAAGGGGGGGGGGGTTGGTTAGGGTAATATATGGGAAGGGGATTCAGACTGAATTTGGTAATATTGTATGCATTTGTTCCTGAAATCAAGTGCTTTGGTTGATTCGGTCTAGGCATTGGAGTCTATTTTTTTGGGATTTATATTTAGCCCTGAGTTCCATTGCGATGCAAATTGTAGGAGCTAATTGGAGGCCTATGCACCAAGGTTCCTTTGTATATGGAGGATTCTTATTATTGTGGGGAGGAGATGGGCACACAACTAAGATACCACCATGGTATGAGGCTGAAAAGGAGAGTTGCTTGGGAAGGAGCAGACATAGGAAGAAGGTTCCTAGGGTGCCCAATGGAGGTTAGTTTTCTGGTACTACAACAAAATTTGTGAGTAGCTTGTGTTTCTTGAATGCGATTGTGTTGTTTTTTTGTTGTAGGAAGAGAAAGAATGTGATTTTCTCCAATGGGTTGATGCAGAATGGCCACTTAGAGTTCAGAAGACCTTGGAGCAGATGTGGGACATCATGGAATGCAAGAGCAAGAAGTACGAAGTGCAACTTGCATATTGGTACCATACTTTCTAGGGCAAGCTTAAGGCTGGGGAAGAGAAGATGAAGCTAGAGCTTGAGATGGCTGATTGCCTAAACGACATGGAGATGAATTGTGCAATCAAGGTGGAGAAGGTGAGAATATGGTTGATGTGGTGCCTTGATGTCATAGTGGTGCTCTTGCTTGTGCTGACATATGTGCTATCTAGGAAGATTTGAGAATGGATATGCTTGTTTGGTTTTTTTTGGCTAACATAGGCCATTGTAGAAATTCCTCCAACTAGTAGATGAATCAATATTTTGTTGTGGCAATGTCCAAGTGTGTGAACATTGTGTTCCCTCCAAGTAGTAGATGAAACAATGAAATTGTATGGAATTGAATTGAGCTATTGCATTGTCAGAAATTGACATAGCATCCATGCAGAATTGACATAGCATCCTTAATTAAGTTACAAAACAGGTTCATATGGAATTGACACGCCATACATGCAGAATTGACATAGAATTCTCAATTAAGTTACAAAATAGGTCTTAGTTCCATCTTGAGACAGAATTGACATAGCATCTGGAATAACATAACATCCGAATCATAAATTTAAGAGTGCTTGAGACATAGTGCAACTAAAAGGTAAAGTAGTAATACTTCTATTTGGCATCACATGTTAACCATTTCCAGCTTGCTCCATGGTTAAGTGTGATGTCCCTAACCAAAATTATTCCCAAAAGACTATCTCTATGAAGTAATTATCCCAAACACTGATGTATATGTTGTTGTCATTCATAAAAGAAACCCCAAAAACTATCTCCATGAAGTCACTTACTGACTTTACTCCTGGCCACTTGCCCCCCACCATTCCATAATTCTTGCTACCCCTTAGCTCTTCGTCTCGCCCCACTTCTGCCTCTCATGGTGGTCAACTTTGTTGTTCTTCCCCTTGCTCTTCCAGCCGGTAGACCAAAATCTTCATGCATGTTTGCAACAAAGCATGGTGTTTGCTTTTGGCTGAAATTCTCTCGCATGGTTCTATTACTCTGTATAAACAACAAGAGTGCAAAACCAAGAAACAACTTGTAATATTAGTCTGAAAAATGTACAAATGCAAGAGTTCAAAAACAAGAAACACTACACTAGCCATTACCTTATGCTTGCTCTTCCTGATCTGTAGGTCTGACCTCAGTATCTATGAACAACTTGTATACTTGTGCCCTTTCTTGTGGCAGTTGGAACATGCAATAGTAGTCATCCTTGCTGTACCACTTGATTGTGAGGCTCATCTATTTACTTTCTTCTTCTCTTCTTTGGCATGCCTAGATGTTTAGTGAATTTGGGAGGATCTATTTCTGGTGTACCTATTTTGTCCCAATCATGAGGACTAGAGAATGGGTATATGAGGTTTATGTATGCTCTCTTATATGCTGGTTTCTTGAAAAAAAAACCATGAATATTCAAGATGTTGCCTAGACTTGGCTGAAGCAACATATTTACACGAGACACCACTGAGATCCCATTTAAAACATCCACATGTCCTTGTCTCAAGATTAACTACATATGTCCTTTCCCCACAAGTCACTTGCCATATACCCATTCATGCGCATACAAGCCTGCAATACATAGCATCCTTCTTTTTCTAATTCCAACTTCTCTACATAGTGAGAAGTTATTTCCCAAACTATTGTTGCCACACCTTCTCTTTTGGTGTTAAACCTTAACATTAGCTTTGTCCTAATCATGTCTTGAATTGTGACAATAGGCTTGTCCCTCACATTAATGATGTGGTTTTTAAAGACTTCACTGAGGTTGTTGACAACTAAATCTGTCTTGCATGTTGTGTCACATGCATGCCTAGCCCAGTGTTTGGTGGGTATTTTAGATAGTCACTCCCATGTACCTTCACTCTCATCTTTCAGTTGTTGCATTGCAATGTCAAAGTCATGTTTGTTATAGGCATAGCAAGCAGAGTCCATGTGTGCCTTAAGGTCTCCTCTAAAACCAGCAGTGCAAAAGTTTTGCTAAAGATGGTATTTGCAATACCTCTGTGCGCAGTCAGGGAAAACAATTTTGATGGCATGTAGAAGGCTCTGCATATAAGCACCAAGTAGTTAATATAATACTTGAAAAAATATTGTTATTTCTCATATGACAATGTCAAACTTACCTTTTGCCTATCTGATATTATCATCCATCTTTCATAATCTCCACACTGGCCACCAAGCGCATACTTGAGCTGTGTAAGGAACTAAGTCCAACTAGCAACACCTTCTTTCCCCACAACCCTAAAAGCCAAAGGGAATAAATTATTATTGTCATCCCTGCCCATTGTAGCCAACACTTGAGCCCCATTGGTTAGCTTCACAAAACACCCATCAACTCCTGATTCAAGCCACAAGGAAAGAAATTCAACATCAGAACATATGACAGTACAAAGTAATGAAATTTGTAAACAAATGCAACTTACTAACCTATGAATGGCCTACAACCATTCATAAAGCCTTCTTTTTGTGCATTGAGACATATGAATAGGCCTGGAATCTAGGATTAAGATCAGGTTGAGGATTCTGAATTGTAGTTACAATACATCTGCTACCTGGGTTATGGTTTACCACTGACTATAGGTAATCCCTAATCCTTAGATATTGCTACTTGTGATTCCCAAATACTACCTCAGCAGCTTTGCTCCTTGCCCTGTAAGCCATCATCTTAGAAACTTCCACCCCATATTTCCTCATGGTATCATCCATCAAAGTAGTCACCTTCCAGCCCGAATCACTTCTTATTTCCTCCTCATAAAATTTGCTCAGCCATGAACTATTAACTCTACTACTATCCATGGTGATGCCACATGTGTGAGGATCAACCATCTTCCTTAAAACAATAGTAGAATCTCCTGCAATTTGTGATGGCAATATGAAGAATGGATAGATTTTATGCACACAACACACCTTCACTTTGTCCTTGTCATTCCTCAAGTACTTATAATCTCTACTCTGAACTATATGGTAGCTCTTGAGTGCCCCCTGAACTGATGAACATCCTGAAAGTATATTTTCTCACACAATTGTTCATGTGCAAGAATCTTGGATTCATCAAATCAAATTCTCTGTTCTCTGATCCATTTTGCTCCGCTCTTCCTCTTTTGGGGGGCTTCCAAAGGTGTAGCCTGGTAGCCATCATCATCACTAGAGCACAAGTCTTCATCACCACCATCACTGCTTGGGTCAGATAGTACCATGTCTTCATCGCCAATACAAACAACATCTTTTCATGATGAATCACTACTTGGGTAAGATAATACCATGACTTCATCGCTAATACAAACAACATCTTTTCATGATGAAGTACCAATTGTTGGTTCCTTGCACTTCTTTGGCAATGCTCTTCTCAATGAACTAGCACCAACTTCTGCATTGTGTTTCTTGCCTTTCTTACAACTGCGTTGCTTGAACCACCAGTTAGGTCCTCCAAATTGCACACCCCAGTTGCTGATTGGAACAAGTCTTCCACATCGGTATCCCCCTCGCAGTGCTCATTAATGTCTTCTTTCTGTCTCTCGATCTCCTGAAGCTTCTCCATAAGTTCAATGTGGTCATGCTCACATAATTCATTGTCGGTGTCTTCACTGCCAGAGTCTGCCTTATGGTCCTCACTCCCAGAGGACACTTCCAAA
The DNA here is from genome assembly GCA_036346395.1 of Hsuehochloa calcarea. Lineage (NCBI taxonomy): Eukaryota > Viridiplantae > Streptophyta > Magnoliopsida > Poales > Poaceae > Hsuehochloa > Hsuehochloa calcarea. The sequence continues at coordinate 62,904,743 of CM070596.1, forward strand.
GCTTGCTCATCATCAATCTCAACAATGCTTTTGCCCTTCTCCTTGTAGCCACCAAACAAGTTATCGCCCATCCTATCAAACACACAAAAAAGTGAGCCTCCTAGCCGATTTCCCTTATCAAGAACACTTCAATGAATGTTAAAGAAAACCATAATTCTGCAAGATTGCAACCCATTATAAAGAACAAACACAAAGTTACATAAAAAAAATCAGAATAAAACAGACCATACAAATACCCTAATCCACGGTTTTAGCCACAATAATTTGGACGAAGAAGAACACATGGGGATGGGAATGGTAATGGGATTCTTACTTGCCGGTTCAGCCACGCCCGTCAACGACCGGGCCCCAAATCGGCTTCAATCGCCAACCAGCCTTGGCCGCTCAACCTTCCTCTCGTGCCACCTTACGTGCGCGTCGTGAATACCTACGCACGCAAACCGGCTAAGGAGGCACTCCCTTTCGTGCCTTCAAGGCCCACAACCCCGTGCTGTGACCTCCTCGACACATCATTTGGATCGAGATGCGGCACCTGGCTTCCACGAAGCTTCCAGGCCGGTTCCACGTAGGCGCCTGCCGGTGGGCTAAGAGATCAGCAACAGGCGTGGAACGGGAAAAACAAAGAAACCGAGTTATGTGTTGTGGTTTGCCTCAAAGCATGTGGTTTTTAGGCTTTTCTTCATAGAACCACAACCATCTAAGCGAAGGCTATATTATCAAAACCACAAAACATGTTGCTGATCTCTTGGCACACCCACATGTGTCCCAGGTCGGTACAACTCCTCGATTTCTCTCTTGCCTTTTTATTTCCATGTCCTGTTTCCTTTCGTGTTAGAACTCTATGGTGTTTTCTTGACTGGCTCAATGATATAGGTAGGTGCGAATCTTGGGGGAGTTTCTGTCTTTCTTGGGAGCTCTCTGTTCCTTCTTTGCTTCTGTTTCGTTGCTTTGCACCGCCAAGAAGCCTAGACCCGACGGTGCAAAGACGATGACGACGAAGCAGAGCTGCTCCAAGGGGGCAAGAACCAACAACAATGGAAGCGAGGGCATTCTGGTCTTTTTGCGTGGCTAGCAGATATTATTATTATTATGAAAATATGGTATTTTATCAAATAATCAACTAAGTGGAGGATAAATAAATAATTACATCACGAAGAAGAGTATAAAATCCATCTAAACCAAAGGTCAATAATAACCCCTTCTGAAATTTACTTTTTTTTAAAAAAGAAGGGGAAAGATTTCGCCCACGCTCTCCTCTGCGCCTCGCCGGAGAGCGCGTGGGGGGCATGCCGGAGCGCCGCCTACCGATTTACACTACGGCCACGGCCGGTCCCCGCCGTCATTCCCGACGGCCGCCGCGTCGTTGCCGCCTACTCCTCCCACCCTTCGCCCTCGCGCTCCTTTCCCTCGCCTACCTCTCCTTCTCCTTCTCCTCCCACCCCAACCTCCCCTTCCACGGTACGCTTTCCAAACCACTATCGATTTGCTTGCAATGTAGTAGTGACAAAGATGTAATGACAGTAGTTTGCTGTGGTGGCATCAACATATTTTCTCGGCGCCATTTGGAATTGTGTCGCGTTGAGGGAAAGAATTGGAGAGAAATATCAGGATAATAATCTCTAATGATGCGATTATGATATCGTAGAAGCACATTCACATATGCTTGGATGCGTCCTGACGTTAAATATATGGCCTATTACATCATCTCTAACTTTTAAGTTCCGGTTATTAAAAGGATAATTAGCGGCATTGCCACCTTAGTGAATAGGCAATTAGGCATGTGTGAAATCGGTGTTACAGGTTGTACTAAATTGTAATAAATAAAGTGGTTTTGGTCTTCACATCTGTGTGTTGTCAAGTTTTTTATTTATCTGTTCTCATCATGTCATTTTCAAGCGTGGAACGGATTTGTGCAACGAAGAGTTTTGTTGTTGAAATCCAACTATGTAGGCCCTTCGGGAACTCAGATACTTGTTAGAGTGATACAAACAGCTTTCCTTTGTTGATAATGTTCTCAAACTTTCTCCGGGATGAAGTCTGACGTTATGCTCTGCAGTGGCGCACTATGCTCTGGTTAATGGGGAGAATGTTTGGAAGGGAATGGATCAGAGATATACCCTCAGTGCTATGGTTAAGGCAAATATCTCTATGTAAGTTCAAATTTACAATTTTCCATATGTAGATACTTGTGTGTATTTGTACATGCCTTTGGGTATCACTAAATACTATCCATCAGATTTACTTTTTATGTCAGGACTAAAGATGAGTCAGAACCCTTCAAAAGTCGAAAGAAATCTCGCAAGCTTTGTAAGAGATCTCTACTCTACTCTCTACATATTGATTTTCCTAAAATATTGTTCTTTTTAATATAATGCAAGTTATCCAACTTTTATCTTAGATGCACTTATTTGGAATGGGCATGTTGGTAGGCTCCCTCGTAGCATATATTGATGTTCACTTGTAGCAATTGTATGCCTAATCTGCAGCCTTCAGGTCTGCTGTAGTCTTACTATCTGCCGGTTCTAGATTCAGAATATCTACTCTCTCTTTTTCTGCCTTGATTATTGTTGTTCGTTGCTACAACTTAGCATCAATTCTGATCCTTACAAGCCACTAGGCATTTGCTAACATATTTATATTCCAAAAGGAGATATATTAAAAAAGTTTCTGTTTCTCACTTCCATAATAAATACTCTATTTGTTGACAGCTTGACATACATAATGAAAATATTGCAGATGTACCATGTCCAATTGAGTTTTCGCCATTGGTTGACAATCTTGTGGAGCCTGCTCACTACAACAATTTTACACAGTTTTCTTTGAACTATATCTTGAAGGAGGAAGTATTGCCTGGTAATGGTTTTTTTGAACCATTGTTTGGTGGGCACCAGAGTCTTCAGAAAAGAGAAGAGACATACTATGCAAAAGACCAAACCCTCCACTGTGGTTTTGTTAAAGGGCCAGAGGGTTACCCTAGTAGTGGATTTGATTTGGATGAAAATGACAGGAGTTATATGGCAACCTGCCGTGTTGTGGTGTCCTCATGTATTTTTGGAAGCTCCGATTACTTGAGGAGGCCAACTAAGAGCAAGGTAATGTTTTTATTCCTTTTGTGTGCATGTGTTGAAACAAGTACCTTGTTTTCAGTAGCAAAATGGCAAGTACTGGGTGCTAATTTAGTTTATACCTGTTATGGTGGGGATTCACTATAATCGCCGGGCCAGGCCGCGACACGTCCATGCACAAGGACATAGAGCGCCACAAAAGGAAAATATGACAGGGGAAGGTGCAACAGCATAACTGCCGACACTTCCAAGTTAGTTGGTTTGGGCGGCTATGCTGCCGCCTCCCCCTTCAGGGTTAGTTGGCTTGCCCATTAGATTAGTATTCTTCAATTAGGATATTGTGAAGAGATTGAATCAATCTCCTAGTTGCTTTCTAAATCTGTCTTTCCTTAGATAAGTTTCTATCTTTAAGATGTAATCCCTATTAAAGGGAAAGGATATTGAAAAGAAGGGTAAGCAAAGATTAAGCAGAAACTTACCTTGCTTCTTCCTGCGCTTGCTGGCGCCGTGAGAGCTCACGACGGCGCCTCCTCGCCGTCGTCATCTTCTTGTTGTCCGGCCACCCGTTTTCCATCGCTACTTCGCAGCCGAGCTGCCCTGCACGACTACAACCTTCGGCCAAGACCTGGTCGTGGACCTGGTTGTGACAACTTGGTATCAGAGCCTACCGTTGCATCGACCATGTCAAGCAACGACGGTTCCGACTCTCCGGACATGGCCGCGATGTTCGCTCAGCTCATCGCTTGGTTCGACGCCATGCTCCTGAAGATAGACAACCAGTTCGCCACCACCAACAACTGACTTGAAGGCCATACCACGCGATTGGCGCGCGTAGAGATGATCAAGACCGACGACACAGGAAACTTGGGGTCGCACGAGCACAGCGCCGCGGCAACCACGCCGCCAGTCGGCGAACTCGCTGCGCCTGTGCGCACCGAAACACGTCGGGTTCCCGCTTCCATGAGCTTGACTTTCCCACATTCGACGGCAAGGATGATCCGCTGCCTTGGGTCAGTCGTTGCGAACAATTCTTCCGCGGCCAATGAACCATGGAGGAAGAGAAGGTGTGGCTAGCATCATACCACCTAACCAGTAGTGCCCAGACGTGGTTCTGTCGGCTTGAGTGCGAGGAAGGGACGCCGTCGTGGCGTCGTTTCATGGACCTCGTAAACGTATGCTTCAGACCATCGTTGCGGCTTAACCCCCTAGGAGAGTTAGTGCAACTCAAGCGTACGAGGACTGTCGACGATTGCATCGACCAGTTCCTAACACGTCTCAGCCGGGTTGGTCCCCTTACACCCTAACAGCAGATCCAGCTGTTCACCGCCGGACTTCAAGAACCGCTTAGCATTGACGTCGACCTACAGGCGCCACGAACGATGGAGACGACTATGAGCCTCACACGGGCTTACGAGCATCGCGCCACTATTGTGGCCGAGTTGGCAGCAGCAGCAGCGCCCCCACCCATATCGGCCGTGAGGCCTGCTTTCACTGGCAGGGCATCAACGCCCATACCCATGGTTCCCAAATCTTCGGCCGGCAGCAACCCGACTGGGAACGGTCCGAAACATGTGTTTCGTCGCGTTCTCATGCCAGAACAGATGGCGGATTGGAAGCATCAAGGGCTTTGCTTCAATTGTCACGAGAAGTTTACTCTGGCTCATGAGTGCCAGCAATTGTTACACATTGAGTTTGTCAATGAGATGGCCGGGAGTGATGACAATGATCCAGGAGAGGAACCCAACCATGAAATCTCCTTGCATGCACTGACCGGCATTAATATGGGCCACACCATGCAGTTGGATGTGACAGTAGGCGGAGCATTACTCATGGCCCTAGTTGACTCGGGGTTGACACATAATTTTGTGGCAGAAGAGGTGCGTGATCAGCTTGGTTGGCCCATACACGCAGGGCGCCATGGGCTCAAGGTGGCGGTGGCCAATGGGGACCAATTGGCGGGCGGAGGCATATGCCGCGACCGGAAGATCAGCATACACGACAAAGAGTTCCACGTGGACTACTACTTACTTCCTTTGAGCGGATTTGATTTGGTGCTGGGCATCCAATGGCTGGAGACTTTGGGGCCAATCGTGTGGGATTTTGGGCGCCTGATCATGTCTTTTTGGCGCACGGACCACACGGTTCGCTGGCAAGGGTGCACACCAAGCAAGAGGGCGATACATGCACTCGTCGGCGAGGAAAATGACTTGATGCCGATCTTACTTGAATTCGCAGCACTGTTTGTCGAGCCGTGCGGTCTACCACCAGCGCATGGCTGTGATCAGCGCATTCACTTGGAGAGCGGCACCAATGCTGTAGCAGTTTGGCCATACCGTTATCCACAATTGCAAAAAGACTAGTTGGAGCGACAATGCAAGGAGATGATGGCACAAGGAATAATTCGCGTGAGTACATCAGAATTTTCATCACCCGTACTATTGGTCAAGAAACATGATAATTCGTGGAGATTCTGTGTGGATTACTGGACGCATAATGAAAAGACCATGAAAGATAAGTTCCTAATTCCAGTGGTGGAAGAGCTGCGGGATGAACTCAGGGGAGCACATTTTTTTACTAAGCTAGACCTCCGTTCCAGTTATCATCAAGTCCGCATGCATCCTGAGGATGTGAAGAAGATGCTTTCTGTACACACCAAGGCCACTACGAGTTCCTGGTAATGCTGTTCGGCCTCACTAATGCCCCGACGACGTTCCAAGCATTGATGAATGAAATCCTTGGTCCCTATCTTCGGAGGTTCGTGCTTGTGTTTTTTGACGATATTTTTATTTACAACTTATCGTGGTCCGAGCACTTGCGCCATGTGCGTATGGTTTTCGAAGCGCTCCAACATCACCACCTCGTCCTCAAAAGAACCAAGTGTATTTTTGGAGCCAAGACCGTGTCTTATCTTGGGCACGTCATCTAGGCAGACGGTGTTGAGATGGATCGACAAAGGTGGCGGCGAGGGAAGATTGGTCGACACCTAAGTCTCAGACGGCGGTTCGTGCTTTCACAAATTTGCGGTATTATCGCCGCTTCATCAAGGATTATGGAGCAATAGCTACTCCGTTAACCCGACTCCTGAAGGAGGCTTTCAAATCGTCTGATGAGGCTCTTCACCTTTCAAGCTCTCAAGCAAGCTTTGGCTACCGCTCCGGTGTTGCAACTTCCCGATTTCACTAAACCGTTTATTGTAGAGTGCGATGCGCCTGGATCGGGGTTTGGCGTTGTACTTAATCAAGGAGGCGGACCGATAGCTTTTTTCAGCCGCGCTATCGCGCCTCGGCATGCTAAATTAGCGGCCTATGAGCGCGAGCTAATTGGGCTAGTTCAGGCGGTTCAACATTGGCGCCCGTACTTGTGGGGCGTTCTTTCCTTGTCCGTACAGATCATTACTCTCTCAAGTTCCTATTGGATCAGCGTTTGTCAACTATACCGTAACATCAGTGGGTGGGCAAATTAATGGGTTATGGTTTTTCAGTGGAGTATCGGCCGAGCTGACGTAATACTGTGGCCGACGCCTTGTCGCGTCGGGATGACGAGGCAGCAGGGGCCTTATATGCTTTGACTTCGCCACAGTTTTTATTGTTTGATGATATCCGAGCGGACACAGAAGCAGATTCGGCCATCGTGGCCCTTCGGGATGAAGTGCTTGCTGAGCAACGAGGATCACCATGGACTAGTGCTAATGGGTTGCTGTTATTCAACAACAAAATTTACATTCCAGCTACTTCCCCGATTCTGCCATCTATCTTATTGTCCGTTCATGAGAAAGGACATGAGGGAGTTAAGAAGACTTTGCATCGCTTGCAGGCTGATTTTCACGTTCCCGTGCTCGCCAGCTCATACAAGAATTTATACGTGATTGCCAGGTGTGTTAACATAACAAAACCGAACATCTCCACCCGGCCGGCTTATTGCAACCTTTGGAGGTGCCCACGGTTATTTGGGAAGATATTTCCATGGATTTCGTGGAAGGCTTACCGCGCGTTCAGGGCAAGTTAGTTATTCTCTCGGTCGTGAATCGGTTCTCTAAATATGCACATTTTTATCCCTCTTGTGCATCCTTACATGGTGGTTATAGTCAGTCAGGCCTTCTTTGGGGAGATGTGCGCCTTCATGGTATCCATAGTTCTATTGTCAGCGATCGCGACGTGGTGCTTACAAGTACTTTTTGGAAGGAGTTATTTTCTTTAGTCGGCGTGCGCTTGAATTTGATCACCGCGTACCATCCTCAATCTGATGGACAAACTGAGGCAGCGAACAAAGTCATTGCCATGTACTTACGGTGCCTCACTGGCGACAGGCCAAAACAGTGGCTTCGCTGGCTTCCATGGGCTGAGTTTTGTTATAATACCTCGTTCCATTCCGCTCTCAAAACTACACTGTTCCGTGTGGTGTATGGCAGGGATCCTCCGGCGTTACGTTCTTATGAACGTGGAGATAGCCATTCTCCCGCGGTGGATTAAGCCTTGTTCGTCCGTGATGTTTTTTTGGCTGATATTAGAGATTGACTGCTCCAAGCGCTAGACTATGCGAAACAATATTATGATGCGCATCATCGGGAAGTTCATTATCAGGTGGCCGATTGGGTTTGTCTCCGGCTTTCACATCGTCAAGCCTTGTCGTTATCAAGTCAAGCTCGTCACAAACTTAGTCTGCGTTTTTTTGGGCCATATCAAATATTGGAGTGCATTGGAAACGCCGCATATCGCTTACAGTTACCACCTGGAACACGTATTCATAATGTGTTTCATGTTGGTCTCCTCAAGCCCTTCCATGGTGTGCCACCGACAGCTCCACCTTCACTGCCAGCGTTGGATCATCGCCGTGCACTTCCTACACCGGCTATAGCCATTCGAGGACGTCTTCATCGGGGTATTTGGCAGGTGCTTATCGCCTGGCAAGGGTTACCCGAATATGAAGCTACATGGGAAGAGGCCAGCGAAGTGCGTCGTTTGTTTCCCGACTTTCAGCTCGAGGATGAGCTGTTTCCGAAGGACGGGAGAGATGTTATGGTGGGGATTCACTATAATCGCCTGGCCAGTCCGCGACACGTCCATGAACAAGGAGATGGAGCGACATAAAAGGAAAATACGGCAGCATAATTGCCGGCCCTTTCAAGTTAGTTGGTTTGGGCGGCAGCATAACTACCGACTCCCCCTTCAGGGTTAGTTGGCTTGCCTATTAGATTATGATTCTTCAATTAGGATATTGTGAAGAGATCGAATCAATCTCTTAGTTGCTTTCCAAATCTGTCTTTTCTTAGATAAGTTTCTATCTTTAAGATGTAATCCCTATTAAAGCGAAAGGATATTGAATAGAAGGGTAAGTAAAGATTAAGCAGAAACTTACCTTGCTTCTTCCTGCGCCGTGAGAGCTCACGACGGTGCCTCCTCGCCGTCGTCATCTTCTTGCTGTCCGGCCACCTGTTTCCCATCGCTACTTCCTTCGCAGCCGAGCTGCCCTGCATGACTACAACCTTCTGCCAAGACCTGGTCGTGACAATGCCCCTTATAGTAGTACGTTAGTTAATAGTTACTATCTTTTGCTCCTTGGCTATCTCTCGTGCTATTTTACATTCATGACAGTTGCGTGCTTTAGTGATATTTAAGTTGTACAACAAGTATTTTTCACTCTGTCATAAACAATACCAGTTTAAAAATTTCACAGATTGGCACATACTCTAAGAAGAACGTATGCTTCATCATGTTCCTGGATGAGCTAACGTTGGCAACCCTGTCCTCTGAAGGACATGTCCCTGATGAGAATGGATTCATCGGCCTGTGGAGAATTGTTGTAGTTAAGAACTCACCCTACAAAGATATGCGGAGAGCAGGGAAGGTGCCAAAATTTCTGGCTCAGCGACTCTTCCCATCTGCCTTGTAAGTCTTTGTGGATGTATTTGCGTGTCTTACCTTGTTGCATGAAGAATTTGTAGAGGAGTACTCCTATACTCCTACAAAATTAAATTGTATAAATCCTAAAGCACCTATGGTTAGTTGGTTACTACTTAGTACTTACTACTTACTAACTTGTTGATTGCTTGATGCATGTCTCCCATCAACTCGAAATGTAATTTAGGGTCTTGTAGTTTCCTTTGAACTGGCACCATATATGCATTTTCCTATATATAATAACAATACATGCATTCTTTCTCCAAGGTTAACAAAAGATATTTTACTCTTTTAGGTACTCCATTTGGCTGGATAGCAAACTGCGTCTTCATGCTGATCCAATGCTTATCATTGAGTATTTCCTATGGAGAAAGAAAGCAGAATATGCCATTTCAATGCACTATGATCGCACCTGTGTCTGGGAGGAAGTGCTTCAAAACAAGCGCTTGAACAAGTACAATCACACTGCTATTGACGAGCAATTTTACTTTTACCAGGCTGATGGTCTTGTGAAGTTTAATGACTCTAGCCAAGAGCCTGTTCTTCCAAGTTGTCCGTACCATTAACTTATGTTTGATAAATACCCCATCGTGTATATTATTTTGTGATCGATCAATGAATTGATCTTGTGCATCACCCCTGCGCAGATGTGCCTGAAGGATCTTTCATTGTGCGTGCCCATACACCAATGTCTAATTTGTTTTCATGCCTTTGGTTCAATGAGGTCAACCGTTTCACCTCACGTGATCAGTTGAGTGTTACATACACTTACTTGAAGCTCAGGAGAATGAACACTGGAAAGCATTTTCACCTAAATATGTTTAAGGTAATAAAAGTTCTCAGTACAGCCTTTCTTTTCCTTGCTGAGTTTCTTCGGATGTGGTACTTTATATTAGTCGGTAATAACTGTCAATAGCAGTCGATGCCTCTGCATCTTTATTGGCTGAAATTGAGTTCTTCATCCAAACATTTCTATCTTATTTACAATTTTTTTTAAAGAATCATTTTATCACTGCATCAATGCTTGAACAGGTTTACATAGAATCGTAATATGATGCATGTCAATTTATTGTTGAAACAGGACTGTGAAAGAAGAGCAATAGCTAAACTGTTCCATCACCGAACTAACGAGACTACTGATCCACCACCAGCTAATCTTGGACTTGATAAGACTCGTTCATCAATACCAGGCTAAGACTGCCATTTGAGGAATTGAGGTCAAGACCATTCTATTTCATTCTGACATACGTATTATGCATCCAGCTCTGGTTACATACAGGCAGTTCTTTTCCTTGCGGCCTCCTAGTTTTTACAATTTCCAGGAGCAGGAGAAATCATACAGAATTCTGCTGTGATCAGAGGAGCAGAAAAGCTGCGGTGGCCCAAGTCCCAACCATGCTTACTTGTACAGAGGAGAAATTGAGTAAGCTTTGCACAGTCGTTTTTAGAAGATATACATACCTGTGATTACTTTCTCAGGATAATGTTGTCAATTTCAACTCACTGCCGTTTTGCTGCTCAGTAAACGAATGAAACGTGAATATGACAGCAGGTTTTCCCCCCTAACGGCACTTAGAAGTATCTATCATTTTCACCTTTTCGGTCTATGTTAGAACATGTTTCCAGGGATGATTTCTGAAGGTTCCTTAGTTTTAGTACTTCGAAATTCAGTGTTGTATCTAGTAGATATAGTCTGGCGTGACTGGCCTCCTTCACATGCATCAGAATTGAGAAGCAAATATAACATCCCAGAAAAGAAAAAGGAAATGGAGCCAAATCAAATGCCTGGTAATAGAAATATGGCACAGAAAATTCTAAATGAGCAAGTAAGCAACAAGAGAAACAGACACGCGTGGCTTCTTATAGACCTGTTGCAACAACATCAAATAAAGCGAAGGGCGCAATACAACTGTCGGACCAGCAGGGATTGGTAAAATCTCCATTTCAATCAACCAATAACCAAATTCAATAGCTGCTATGATTTCAGTGGGCAAATTCCAACGAATAAAACTGAACTCAGGCATAATGAAAATTGTTTTACAGGAATACAAGCAGCCACCAGCTCATGAATTATATCACATGATGGCTTTTTATGCAAGATACCGATATAATTTCCTATCTGCTTTGTCCCTATCTAAGAATTCACGTTCAATTAGAGATTCTATGCGTTTCTTTATGATAACAGGGTTCGGCAAGAACCGGGCTTGCAATTGCTTGGTAACCTCAGCTACAATACTGTTATGATCCAAGACTCTCCTGGATTTCATGATTCTGACAATGGAAGCCTCAATCTGAGGTTTCCTGTCCTCCTCAACCCGTTGGCGAGTCTCCTGTTTCTCTGGCTCAGATTCCTTCTGCGCCACCACTGTCCCAATCTTCACCTTAACAAGCTTGCTTGTAAACTTGTCATTGAAGTAGAATGTGTCATACTCTGATATATCCTTGCTCATGGGCTCCTTACGGAGTACATTTTTCCCTTTGACACAAGCAAGAGATTGGAGACACCTCTTTAGGTCTGAGGCAGGTATCTCAGTAGCTTGTTCGATTTCTTTGTAGGTTAATCCATCGGCTGAATTAAACAGCATGAGAACACACATCTGATAAGTGGATACATTCAGCTCATGCTTCTGGCCTTTTCCAAACGTGGCTTTTATATCAGCTGTTCCCATGTTTGTTTGCCATGTCAATCTCCGTCCACTGTGAGTTCCAAGATAATATGCACGGAACTTCTCACACATTGCAAGGATTTCAGGTGGAAGATTGAAGGGAGGGCTGGGCTGCGTTGGCCAAGAGCCAGTTGTGAGAATGTGGACATCAAGTGTAGGGCCATCCCCAAGTTCCTCAGACCTCTTGGCGTGGAAATCTTGCATGGTGTCCTGAGAGGTCTTCATGTCAGTAAACATGCCCTCTAATTTGGAAGTGAACTGGTACCCACACTCTGTCTTGAGTTTAACTATCACACTCCTCTCAGCATCATCAGGAACAGTTTTGCCGGACAAAAGCCTTTTTGCCAAATGCTGCTTATAGTACTTCTCAAACACATCCTTCTCCTGAAGGTACCGAAACAGCATCATGACTTTGTCCAGTATAACCTCCACATCCTCTTCTGTTGCCCCTTTCAGTCCTTTGCGGAGTTTGTCATCAACATACAATGATATGAATTCAGGTGACCTGTTGTTTAAGTTGATGAAGTACTCAAAGGATGAATTCAGAGCATTTTGAAAAGTTTTATCATTGCCAAAAGCAACACTGATGATCTTATCATGCTTGTCCTTCTCATTTAACAAGCGCTGAACAAATTCCACCGGGTCTTTCAATCTCTCTGGATCTGTCACTAACTGCTTCCCTGTTTCCCTCAGGTAAGAAGTCATTACATCTCTGATTGTTGATAGACCATCAGGAACCCTTCGGAACAAGGTGTACATCCTACCCAAATCTTCATATTTGTCATCTATAAGCATATTGACAAGGCCTGAGTTTTCCATGTGAATCAATCTATGCATGTGATTGGCAATCATCTCTTTCTCCACCACGCTAGTTAGCTTTGCCTCACTGGCAGCATCCAAGTAGTGTGAGACACGCTCCATCTCCTCATTGAGCCGCCTCTCAGCCTTCTTCAGATAGTTCCCACAGTCACAGCACTCAATGAACTCCTGAGATTCCCCACTGTAGAAGCTAGCCGAAACTTCCAAAAATGGTTTCTCAAAATCATCTTGATACACAGCAGGACCGAGATCCATTAGCATCTTTGTTATGCTCCTCATCAGGCCTCTGTTGATAACTTCACCCATTCTTTCCCTGTGTATAAGATCAAGAAGAGTGTCAAGCAGCCGACCATGGATCATGGGGTAGTGAATTATGTGATCCCTCCACAAATTCAGACCGAGCTCATGAACAGGTGTCCTATGGGATGTTGGGACATAAGTCCGATCCATGTACATTAGAATATCTCGGATCATCTGCAACGCCTTGTTGTGATCCATCCACTTTGCGTTCAGCTCTTCCAAAAACAAACCACCCTGTGCAGCCTCTATTGATTTTGATATTTCCTTCAAGCGCCATGTCATGGTGATCTCGAGGCCATCATAGAGCTTCACGCCGTACTTGTGAAGCACCATGTTGTAGGCACTCCTGTACAAGGAAAGAAATATCGTAAATTACAATCCGGGGATAGTACCACACTAGCTCTTGGTAGTTGGTATAGTACATCCCCTCTGCACCCAATATTTTTGCATAGTAATTTACTACCATGACCATAACTTGCTGCCAAAAAAAGAGTTCAACAGGCAGTACAGCATGCCATGACTATAACAAGTCAATATGAATCATATGACTAATATATATCTAGTGGAGTATAGCATCAATACCTATGTATAACCCAGTCTCGCTAATTACCATCGTTGGCTGAAAAAAAATGGTTATTTGCATAAAAAGGGTAGGATCACAAATGCTGAAGGAAAATTCTCTCCGATAAATTGTTTTCTGCCATCATGCCACGCCATAGGAATGTTCAGCTAATTTTCACGAGCATAGGCTTGTTCGAATTGGCACATAAGCTCTACCCCGGAACCACATAAATTTTCGAATTCACACAGGTTCAGACGGCCGCAGTAGGATCTAGCTAGCTAAGCAGGGGCAGCAGCGAGCGTCGGCGACGGCAAGATCAGGCTAGGTTAGGGGTGGTGGGGATTGGACCGACCTGTAGAGCTCCTCGAAGGAGAGGCCACTGGCGTTGTGGTTGTAGATCTCGTGGATGGCGTGCTCGAGAATCTTCCATGTCCGCTCCGCGTACTTGGGGTCGAGCTCGACGCGGTGCTTGAACGCCTCGATCTTGAAGTTGCGCTTCCTCGGCGGACCGCCGCCGCTCATCGCCGCCGCCGCCAGTGGGGTCCGATTCGCCGGCGGCGGCTAGGGTTTTCGGGCGGGGTGGGTGAACGAGAGCGGAGAAGAGGAGCAGGCGAAGAACGAAAGTAAGGGGACAACGGGAGGGTTCTATGTTGCTGATTGGGATTTGTTTTAGGGGGAAAAATAGGAGCATTGTTACTGTTATTACGTGAAAGTTTATTGATTTTTTAAATAGTATTATTTTAATAACAAATTTAAAAAAATTAAATAGTCATTTTTTTTTACAAAAATAGAATGCTATCACCAGTTCGAATGACAAAATTACATGTTGTTGTTTCAACTGACGGCAGTAGCCCTAACAGAGCCTATGCCGCCAATTAAACCGGCGACATGACCCTGTTTTTTTATTTGTGTGTATAGAATTCAGCGTAAAAAATCAGAACAGTTTTGTTTAATTTTGTACCGTTTTTTCTACAACATATTTTCAACCACTCCACTCCAGCGTTCGAACCGCTACAAAGCACCAATTAACTAAACTACTACCACCAACGACCATTTTAGAAACAAGAAAGTTACATATTATAATTGGACGCACGATGTAATAAGAAACAAAATCAAACAATAATAAGAAACAATATTAGCACAACATATTTTTAAGCAAAACATCATCACATAGTTTTTTAACAATTCACAATGATGTTACAAAACATTCTAGCACAACATCATCACATAATTTTTCGACAAATAACAATGAAGTTACAAAGCATTCGTCACAACATATTTCGATAATACATTCCTTAGAAAACACAACCAACATTCATCAAACATTCATCCTTAACGTCTGCCATGTCGACCTCCACGGTGTCCGCCTTAAGTGTGTCGATCAGATGGGGTCTCCTCGGAGCCGTCTGGACTGCCGACATCTCCTTCATCTCGTGCATTTTTCGTAGGACACTTCTTGAAGGTGTACCTAGACTCCCTACAAATTGAGCACTTGTTCGTACGACGCCCCGCTGCTTTGTCCATGTCTTTCTGATACGCCGCACCTGGCGTTGGCCAACCTCTCCCTTCAGCCTAGCAATGTCTACAACCTAGATCGGTTGCTCCTAGGTAGGATGACTAGTGAAATGGCCAACTATGATGTAACAATACAACTCTACATTCTAGGTCTGCATCACCTCTTCTTTGGTGAAATATTCAGAAAGGTACTGACCGGGATGCTGCGAAAGGTACTGACCGGGATGCTGCGCCACCGTCGAACATGCGGTCATGACATGTGAGCATGACCTATACAGAAGAAGATGCTTATTGCAGGTGTATACGCAAGTAGCGCGACATAGCGTGCACTCGTGGATGATCCTCTCGCGGTTCGTCCCGCGACGTCCTTTCTCCCTGCACAATATCTCGAAGCGAAGCTCCCTTGTGCCCATCTTGAATGCTGGTGCATCTCACCCTTCTTGCTCTTCTCCTCCATATACTTGGTGATTATGGTGGAGTACAATACTCTGTCATTTACCATGGAGAGCGACATGTTGTTACTTCGGTCAACAAAGTACTTTGTGGTGCCGCGGAGAATTACCTCCACAATAGCAACCAAAGGGAGGCATCTGGAGCCGCGCATGACCCAATTGTACACCTTGGCTAGATTGGTTGTCATGACACCATATCAAGCATCATCCTGATCATGTAGCAACGACAACTACTCCTTAGGCTCATGCTCAATCTAGTCCGAGAAGCATTTCACCTGCGCCCTCGTTTCCCTTATCACACCAGGACCATCTGTGGGTAACTGTGTTAATGCTTTGGGGTCTTGGTCAGCGCTTGCAGCTGGCTTTTTTGTTGCCTTCCTTCTGTGCGCCCCAGTCTGCTTATCCAGTATCTTCCAGAGTGCATTGAACTCTCTTTTCTGATTCTGGTTGCACAGCCGTTTGAACAGGTTCATCAAGTCTTTATCGTGGAACTGCTTGTAGAAGTTTGCGCTCAAGTGCCTCATGCACCATTTGCTTTGCAGATTTACCCACAGAAGTGGCTCGTTCTCCCCTTATTGTAGCTGGGTGATTGCACTCAACAGGCCCGCATACCGATCATGTATGACACATACGTTAGGATGGTCTTGTACAACATAAATCTTCACGTTCCTTAGAAAACACAACCAACTTTCTATGTTCTCGCTTTCAACGAATTCAAAGCTACGAGAAGAACCTGATTGTTCCCGTCTGTCACTATTGAAGTAAGTGTATGCCCCTTGTACTTCCCAATCAGAAACATGCCATCCACGCACAAGATTGGACAGAAATGTTGGAATGCATTGATGCATGGACCAAAGGAGAATAATGTTCGCTTTAGTACCCTCTTATCTTTCCGCTGCGGTTGTGTGTCATCTTGAATGTCATCATGAGTGCTAGGATTTCTGTCTTGTATGACTTGGAGTTGGTCAGAAAGATGTGGTAGGAGTCTTCGAAATTACTGAACCTTGATCCAAATGCCTTCTGCTTTGCCTTCTACGCCTTAGCATAGATGATTGTGTATTGGAACCTTTCCTCTATTGTCCGAATGATGGATCGCGGCTTGAAATCTAGATTATCCATGGATTTACGCTGCACCGACAAGACACAAAATTTGACAGCCTTTTGCACAACCTCCTTGCATTTGTACATAACTCCTTGTCTGACTTCGTTCTGGTCGTACTCTCATGGTACACGGGAGCCATCGTTAACGACGAGGTTGTTGAACTGGTATGTGTTTCACTCGGATGGAACCGTTTGCTGTTCCACAACATCCTCCTCATAGGAGTCCTGGTCTTCGGGATCCATCCTTTGAACTAGGCATTCAATCTCCTTACCTTTGTCAGCAATCCCACTAGCTTGCCTGACCAAAGGAACTCCTTCCACATGGTATTCATCGACAACATCAGCAACTCCCCGACCTCCTGTCACGCTAGAGTCCCCAACTTCTTCTTCGGTATCACCACACCTTCTTGTTCAGCCGCTGATGCATAAATGATCTTGGCATATGCCTGGGCCAGAAGGACCAAATTCCACCTTTCCTCCCTTGCCCAGCGTACATATGACTGCTATGACCTAGTTACCTTGAGCTGCACTAACACCCAATATGTGCCCTGTGGTGCTCGATTGGCACGACAACTCAATCTCAGATCATACACAACATGGTCCAAATTGAATCTGTGGAACAACCGCATCACAACATCTCATGTATGTTGCTCTGGTCTTGTTAGGGTTATAGTCGCCGATTGGAAATAATACAAATCAACCCCCTCGAAGCCCTCCATAATTATCCCCTGACCGTAGTAAATTTTTGAAATTGATTGCGTCCGACATATTCAACGTACTGCACTATAAACAAGATTTCCATGATTAACAACATATCTATACCTAAACTACCCACTGAAAAGGATTATCTACAACATACTACACTACATAATCATATATCTAAAACTATATAATCCATTAAGTTTAAAAAATTTATCTCAGAGGTGGTCGACCGAATAGGCAGCACTTCGCTATCTCCTTTCCTCCCCTGTACCCCTCTCTGCTCCTCCCTTCCCTCCCCTCTTTCTTTTTTTTTTTGAATAAAGTGAGTTTTGCCTGGATTTTGGGGTCTTTTATAGAGGAGATTGTGTCATCCTTTGGAATGGCGACTGGGACGTGCGGGATCTGGGATCCCTATCGCCATTTTGCATGATGATTTACCTAAATTTTAATATTGATAAATTCACCTAGCATCCCTAACCCCACCGCTACAAAAGTCCATCCAAAGAACTAAACTCCAACCCACTCTCTTCTAACCTACTTACACTTGTCTTAGAACTCTACTCAGCGCCATGTCTTGGTCTCTAGTTCAATGAGCCGAAGAGCGGCGGTGCTGGCGAGTGCAAGGCGCGTGAATTGCCTGAACTGCGACGTCTAGGAAAATGTCATGTACTCCAATACTGAAGAGAACATGGGGCGTGTATTTTTCTACAAGTGTCCGTATTTCTCGGTGAGTTTGATTGCGCGAATGCTGGTATTTGGATTTTGGGTTTATGTGCCATTTCTTTTTCACTATTCAGTGTGGTTTTCAAGGCGATAGTTGTCAGTAGTTTCAGTGGGCGGACTCTGTTGCTGTTGTGGTCAAAAGAGTAGTTGAACGTCTTCATGTAGTTCCATATGGTCCAATGGTGAACATGCCACCTGTAGACGAACGCTTTGACAAGATTCTTGGCCACTTGAAGTGGCTCGAGAAACTTATGTGTTTGTATCTTTCTTTTTTCAATATGTATTAAGTAGTAGTGGTTGTCTGCATAAGGGAGTCATGTATGAACGATGTTGTATGCTTTTTATGAGTTGCAAGATGTCTTTAACTTTTGGCAACTGGATTTGTATGAACGTAACATGACTAAGGATTCATGTACGAAGTTCGATATGACACTATTGCATACTGAAAAGATAACACACTGCGACACTACCTTTTCATACCGAAATAACCACTCTGCCATGACACCTTTTTATACCGAAAAGACCACACCCTGTCATGCCACACACTGCCACCTTTGCAGACCGAAAAGACAACACACTGTGACGCTACTTTTCAGACTGAAATGACCGCACACTGTTAGGCCATGCACTGCCACCTTTGCGGACCGAGAGGATAGCACATTGTGACGCTACCTTTTCAGACCTAAAAGACCACACTGTGCCGCGACACCTTTTCAGACCAAATAGACAACACTCGGCCATGCCACCTTTTCAGACCGAAAAGACCACGCACTATCAGGCCACACACTGCCACCTTTGTAGACTGAAAAGATAGCACACTACGATGCTATCTTTTCAGACCGAAATGATCACACTCTGTCTCGACACCTTTTCAGACCGAAAAGACATCACACTACGACACTACCTTTTTTGTACCGAAATAATCACACTCTGCCATGCCACCTTTTCAGACTAATATCTTGTCTCTTCTCCTTCCACCCTCAGCACTACACCATGTCCGCTTATAAAAGGAGGGAGAAGAAAGCTGGAGGGGAACACTACACCACCATACCCAACACTTCACTCCAACTTGGTTCACACAATAGAGAGAAAGGAGATGTTAGACTCGTTGTCGAACTTCTACACAAAGATGTTACAGAAGCGTAAGTGGATTGCCGAGAGGGCTAAACCCTACTTGGATTGTTCTATGAAGGATGTGCCGGTACCACCGAAGTTCCCATGCCCTCAATGTATGAACAAAGAACCAGCAAAGATCATTCAGTCCACACACCCAGCTATCGCTGCCCGAACGTAATACATGTGCAGGAACATCATCGTAAGCGAATCTGATAGATTTTTCACATGTTACATTGCACTCCATATATTCCTAACTTCATCGGCGCATAATGGCAGCCGGAGATGTGATGCAACTTCTTCCAATGGATCCACGGTACGGACATGTATGACAGGGCGTTCATCGAGCAGAAGTACATATTCAACTACGCGAAGCGATGTAAGATCGAGGAGGCCGACTAGGGGGGTTGAATAGGTGGTTTAAAAAATCTTTTAGCTAAAACCAATTTCTAATGCGGAAGAGTAAGTCAAATCGATTTTGCCCAAATAAGACCTAAAACAACTAGTCTCACTAAGTACACCAACAAGCTAATACTATTAAACATACAAAGACTTGTAAGCGGTTTAATTCTAGGAATGTAAATTGCACAAAGTAAATAACAAGAGAACAAACCATAAAGACACAATGATATTTCACCGTGGTGTTCGGAGACTTGCCGCTTTTCCTTAATCCACGTTGATGTAAGCCCAAACAAACTAAACCAGCTCCACGAATTAAGCTAAATACTTCTGAGGTAAGTCCAACCACTTGGACCGACTTCAACACGAACCAACACCTCGATCTACTCGGGGTTGCTCTTCCTCCAATCCGGAGATGGCGAGCACCAAACCACTCACAACCGCCCGAATATTCTCACAACCTTCTTTGACTCACCACATGCAACGAACGCACAAGCTCAAGTGGATACATAATCCACTACCTAATGCAACACGTGTACTTAGAGTTTGCTCTGTAAGCTCACTAAGTGAAACACATGCACAAAAGAGTGTAGAAGACTTGCTCTTTGCTAAAAGGAATGAATATAGCACCAGCAACCTTGTTCACAGCCAGCCAACGTGGGTATCTATAGCCCACATAAAAAAACTAGCCGTTAGAACAAATATCTTGAAAAATCAGGATTTTCGGTAATACTACCGCAGTCGAGAACAACGGTCGATTGCTATGCATTTAATGCAACTGATATAGCCGTTACGAAAAAGCTGCTGCACTACCGCCAACTACAAATTGGTATTACCGCACTGTGGTAATACCGCTCGGCTATATCGGTATTACCGATTTCCAGAGGATCAAACCACCACAAGAAAAACACCCTCTCTGGAAAAGTCGTACCGCCAAGGAAATATCGGCATTACCGCACGCCAGTAGTACCGCTCAGATCATGCGGTCATACCGATTATCAGGGGAGATCAAAACTTTCAAAAACACATTCTCTGTTATTTACGTACCGCCAACTATATTTCGGTACTACCGACCTGCGGAAGTATCGATTATCAAGTTTCAAGAAAAACTCTCAAAGACAACCTCTCTGTTAAAAACATACCGCCAACTTGCGGTAATACCGCTCATCAAGTGCGGTCATACCGATTTTGGGATTTCAAGAAAACTTCTAAAAACTTCCTCTCTAGAAAATCCATACCGCCATGTAAACTTCGGTAATACCGCACAATACTTGTAGTCATACCAGATTTTCTGAACATTTTTCTAGAGGCAAGAACAAAGCAAAGCATGAGCTCTAACAATTTGTAAAACACCTTTGCAAACTTAGATCATGCCACAAGGAGAAGATACATGGACTTCAACCATTTGCAAAGTATACTCACATGCTACAAGGATTAGATACATGAGGCTCAACTATTTGCAAAACACATTCGCAAATAATAGCATCATGCTATGTTGAGCTAGAGCAAGCGAGATTGAGCAATCAATACATGATGAAACTTAAGCTACTAGATAAGGCCTCTCTTAATAGCACGACAATCTATACTAGCAATTCGGTTTCCAACCAAACATCAAGACCGGTAAAACACTATGAACATATCACCTGGAAGGGAGTACGTGGTACTACCACCTGGGCGGAGAAGATGTTCCCTTGGGTTGAGGGCAGGCTCAGCGCCTACGCCGACGTCATCTTGGAGAATGCTGACTATGACCCCGGGAAGTACGAGGAGTACATGGAGTGGTACGCCAGTCTGACGAGGCTTCGCTACGTCCGGGTCATGGTCGACCCACCACGACACGAGGCTGCGACGTCCGACACGTACCCCACACAGCCAGACTCCGCATTCCACCACGTGGTACGTATTGAACGGTCGGTACTACATATTTATTCACTAGATATAGATTTCCAACTTATTGATTACGTGTGCAGGTGGATCTACACCAGGAGATCCTCGAGTTGACAGACTTCTGCTTCAGCTGTGCGGTAGTTCCGCTCCCAACATGGCGGTACTTCCGCACTTCTGAAAATCAGCTAAGTCCCGAAAAGGGTGCTTCTCTGGAAAAAATATTCCGCCGGATTTCGGACCTTCCGACGTGCGGTAGTTCCGCAGTTAACACACCGGAACTTCCGATTATCCTGACAAAGCAGCAAATGACTTTTTCAAAAACTCTAACTGCAAAACACATTTACCAATTGATAAGCCATGCCAACAAGGATCACAAGCAAGATTCCAAATAAGTTGCAAAACACATTTGCCAACTTTAGAATTATACCATAAGGAATAAGGTACATGGACTTATACCATTTGCAAACTTAAGTCACATGCTACAAGACATCAAAGCATGAGCTTCAACTATTTACAAAACACATTCGTAAATAACAGCATCATGCCACAAGGCTAAGGTGCATGGACTTCAACCATTTGCAAAACACATTCGTAAATAATAGCTCCATGCATAGATGAGCTAGAGCAAACACAATGAGCTATCAACACATGACTAACTCATGCTACTAGTCAAGACCCCTGTTAATAATACGGCAATCCTATACTAGCAATCCAGTCTTCCAACCAAACTCCAAGACCGGTAAAAGACTAGGAACACATCCTTAGCCCGAGCTAGTCATACCTTTGCCTTGCATCTTCTTGAAGCTTGATGACGCACATCAACACTTCAAGTCCGAGTCATTCACTTGACAATCATCAACACATGATGATCTTCTTCACTTCGGGATCTTGTCTTGAACATCATCAACACATGATGATTTCTTCATCCCGAGTCTTGACACGCATCAACACATGATGCATTCCTTCTCTTTAACCTCCATCAACGCATGATGGGTCTTCTCTTGACTTGATGTGCATCAACACATGATGCAACCTTTACTTTAAGTCTTCATATGCATCAACACATGATACATCCTTTACTTGAATATTGACTTGATGATCAACTCATGATCATCCCAAGTCTTCATCATCCTGGAACATAACCTATATATCCAACTCATGAAAAATGTTAGTTCCACAGTATGATTATCATTAATTATCACCTCATACCATTAACACATAATGGTGGGACAAGATACCTCTATCTTTCCCTCTTTGGTAATTGATGATAACTATTTCAATCACACATAAATTGATTTGATGAAAGTAACATGTTATGAGTATATATATACTACACAAGACATATATGTACTCACAACATGAGTATGGAGAACTACACAAGTTCTACATACTCAAAACTTGAGTATACGAGAACTACATAAGTTCTTTATACTCTAATCATGAATATACAAAACTACACAAGTTTTATATATTCAAAACATGAGTATACACGAACTACACAAGTTCTATATACTCAAAACATAAGTATACAAAGACTACACAAGTTTTGTATACTCAAAGCATAAGTATACAAAGACTACACAAGTTTTGTATACTCATACGGATATGTTTCAAAGTAAGGATCCCAAATATATGTGGAACACGAAATGTGGATCAATACTATTGAAACCACAAAATATAGAATGAGCTCCCCCCTAAATGTGTGCGTACATATATGTGTAAAGAAAACATATGCACATATTCAAGATATACTAATGGTGGAGTTCAACCTATATTTTGGATCCGAGGAATGCAACATTATATAAGAGTGTAAGTTGAATGCATACCTCGTTGAATTTCACCTCTATATCCAAATGAGACTACACAAGATAATACTTGACAAAAGAGTTAGTCTCACAATTAGATTTATCATTAATCACCAAAACACTCCATTAACTCATAATGGCGGGTCTAGATCTTTCAATCTCCCCTTTTTGGTGATTGATGACAAATCATTTATCAATCATATCATTTGGATATAAATAGACATACCATAAGAAATTAGGCTATTGAACTATGTCTATGCATGTCGTATGGCGAAATTTAAAGCATTGATCAATATGCAAAAAGAATATGCTTGTAAAAACAATGCATTCTCCCATAAAAGAATTCTCCCCCTTTGTGGTATAAATCAAATAACAAATAAGAATATATAAATCATCCAAATAAGGAGAATGTATTGATAATCCAATATTGATAACATAAATATTCTTCCCTTTTTGGCATAAAATAAACATCCAAATGTGGGGATATACATTGATAACATAAAATTCTCCCCCTTTTGGTATTAAACACCAAAAAGACCAAAACAAATATAAAGCCAAGAAATAAGATTTGCAAAGCAAAGAACTTGGCAATTGAAATCATTTTCTTCTTTTGACACCACTTAAAATATTCTCTTCTTTTGACACCACTTGAAATATTGTCAAAAATAAGGTAAGGTTAAAAAAGAGATCTTTTCAATTTTGAGATTGGTCACAAAGAATATAAAGTTTATACTCATGACCAATGGAAATTTTATCAATAAATAATTTTCACAAAGCAAATTGAGATGATCATTGAAATTCATGCTTGTGGTTTTATAAAAAAATTGACAGAATTTCTTTTGTAAATAATAAATCCAAGAAGCATGATAATTGATAACAACAATAATCAATAACAATAATTAGAATCCAAGAAAGCTTATATTTCATTCAACACATGATAACAAAGACTCATCATAACATGAATGATCCACATTATCACAAAGATAACAAAATATCATAAGTCATACAACCATGCGGAAAAAAGATATTACAATTGTTTTCATTACAAGGTCTAATGACCTAAATAAAATAGAAGCTACTGATCAGCAAGAGGAGCTTGTGATGAAGAAGGATGCTGATCTCCCTACTGAGAGGAGTAGGGCCGGCGCAGACCACGTCCCTGGCGATGATAGACCATGGGCTGAGATGCCAGGAACTACGCACGCAAGTATGAGACTGTAGCATCCAGGGCATCAAATCTGGAGGTGGCGGCTGCCTGAATATCATCCAGTCTAGTGTATGTAGCCGCCTGAAATGCCTCCTGAGATGTGCGCATCTGATCCATACTCAGCAGTAGGTGAAGAATCGCAGCCAGGATAGGGTCTTGTGCCTGAGGATCCTGAGATGAGGACCCCTATCCCTGAGACTGTTGTAACACCCCAGACCCACCTAAGCCAGGAATGCTACCACACTAACAAAATTACAAATTAAACTAAGACATTTTGCTAACTTTCGGCAGGTTCTCCTTTGAATAACTAACCATACCGGGGGTTTGCACAGCTAACAATAGGAATAAACAATTATCCAAACGCATAAAGCATAAATATAAGAAACCTTAAGCGGTTTACTCAGATTCTAAACTATCATTCAAATTGTTTATTCAATAGAGAATTGGTTCATGCCAATGTGCATCCAAGCATAAATCTACTCCCTCCCATGCATGTTGTCCACAAACGGGGTACCTAAAAACACAGTAACAACAAGAGTGAGTTCAAGACTCAACAAAGTACATTTAGCAAGACAATAACATAAAAAAACTATAACCATCATCATCCATCCACAATTCTCAACAATAAACATTTCATATGCTCATGCTATGCAAATTGCTCAAATGCACTTTTCTTTCCTCTTTTGTATATACCGGTATTGCGGAGTGTTACACCCGTCGGTGTTCACTTATGCCCACATTATCAAATGCGGGAACCCATTGCCCATCCTTTTCAGATGGGGACCCATTGCCCATATCTTAAATATGGGGATCTCAATGCCCACTCCCATGGGTATCTCATGCCAACATGCATGATTGATATGAAATGACATGGACAATCCATAATATGTTCTCATAAGAATTATCAATTATCGATCATCATTAAACAATGTTAAATAAACACTTTTATCACGCATAATCATATTAAGCATGCATCAAATCAACCATATTGCCCAACATACAATATCGTACTAAAATTGTACTTGCCTTTTTTCGCTACGGCGCGCGAAGAAGCAAAGATGGTGCCTCTACTCCGGGACTCCGCCTCCTACACAAGAATAGTGCTAACAGTAAATACACTAAAAAGTGGACTCCGTTTACGCCCCTTAACCCAACTCCTCAAGACCTAGGGTTCGAATACAGGTTTTGCTCCACCTTTCCGACAGTCTAGTAGAAAGGACTACGGGACAGCAGCACTAACAATAACATAACTTTTACTACGCAACTTGGAACAGGGTGATCTTGGACTCTCTGGAATCATAACAAAACTAGATACAATAATCTAGCTGGGCATGTCCCCTGATTCAGCATCCTACTAATTCTTATATTCAGGTAATGTTTCTGTCTCTGCAATCTGACAGTCAGCAAAACAGCGGCGGTAAAAATTCTATAACTTTTGATTTACAACTTGAAAAATTGTATTCTTTATCAACATGGAAAGATTACCGAATTCTCTACAATATTCATTTTTGGTGGCTTTTCCGATTCGGCGTCTAAATAATTCATAATGGCCAGAGAAGACAATCTGCCAATTCTCGTCAGCTCTCCTGGACAGTCGTGGTAAAACTACCATAACTCCTAAACCGTAAGTCCAAATCAGATGATCTCGGTGCCTAAAGAAAGCTAAAACCAAGGGCTCCAACTTTCTAACAGGTAGTCAGATCAGAAGATGTACATATATTACCCAAAACAGACGATCAACAGTGCGAAACAAAACCAATCTGCTACCTGAAACTACAGTCTGTACCCTTCGGTTATTAACTCATATCTCACAAACCAATGATAATTATTGTATGAAAATTGGTCAGAGTGTATTTAAAGTAGATATATACAATTTGTAAAATTTTGATTCTAATCCGTGATCGTTTAACTACTCAAACAAATGATCTACCAAAACTGCTTTGAGTTAAAGCTGCAGTAGTCCCAGCAGAAAAACTCCCTATCAAAACAGATGATCCTCTCAACTAATCTTCAATCCAACCGTACAAATCAAATATAAACAAGCAAAGAACACACTGACCAAATAGTTGAGGCCGATCGGATGTCGTTTGATGCTCCGATCGATGAATTCATGAAAACTACAAGGAGGGGTGCTGCAGGAGGCTTCGGCTGGAGAGGGGAGGGAGGGGTGGTGGTGAAAAAGAGGGAGAGGAGAGAGTGGCGCATGGGGGGTGATGGGTTAGGGTTTGGCTGCCTCTGGTCAAAGATTAACACATTCGCAAATAGCAGCATCATGCCACAAGGCTAAGGTGCATGGACTTCAACCATTTGCAAAACACATTTACAACCTATAGTCCCATGCTACAAAGATTAATGCATGAGCGTCATTCATTTGCAAAACACATTCGCAAATAATAGCTCCATGCATAGATGAGCTAGAGCAAACACAATGAGCTATCAACACATGGCTAACTCATGCTACTAGTCAAGACCCCTCTTAATAGTACGACAATCCTATACTAGCAATCCGGTCTTCCAACCAAACTCCAAGACCGGTAAAAGACTAGGAACACATCCTTAGCCCGAGCTAGTCATACCTTTGCCTTGCATCTTCTTGAAGCTTGATGACGCACATCAACACTTCAAGTCCGAGTCATTCACTTGACAATCATCAACACATGATGATCTTCTTCACTTCGGGATCTTGTCTTGAATATCATCAACACATGATGATTTCTTCATCCCGAGTCTTGACACGCATCAACACATGATGCATTCCTTCTCTTTAACCTCCATCAACGCATGATGGGTCTTCTCTTGACTTGTTTACTTTAAGTCTTCATATGCATCAACACATGATGCATCCTTTACTTGAATCTTGACTTGATGATCAACTCATGATCATTCCAAGTCTTCATCATCCTGGAACATAACCTATATATCCAACTCATAGAAAATGTTAATTCCATAATATGATTATCATTAATTACCACCTCATACCATTAACACATAATGGTGGGACAAGATACCTCTATCTTTCCCTCTTTTGTAATTGATGACAACTATTTCAATCACACATAAATTGATTTGATGAAAGTAACATGTTATGAGTATATATATACTACACAAGACATATATGTACTCACAACATGAGTATGCGAGAACTACACAAGTTCTACATACTCAAAACTTGAGTATACGAGAACTACATAAGTTCTTTATACTCTAATCATGAATATACAACACTACACAAGTTTTATATATTCGAAACATGAGTATACACAAACTACATAAGTTTTATATACTCAAAGCATAAGTATACAAAGACTACACAAGTTTTGTATACTCAAAGCATAAGTATACAAAGACTACACAAGTTTTGTATACTCATACGGATATGTTTCAAAGTAAGGATCAAAATATATGTGGAACACGAAATGTGGATCAATACTATTGAAACCACAAAATATAGAATGAGCTCCCCCTAAATGTGTGCGTACATATATGTGTAAAGAAAACATATGCACATATTCAAGATATACTAATGGTGGAGTTCAACCTATATTTTGGATCCGATGAATGCAACATTATATAAGAGTGTAAGTTGAATGCATACCTCGTTGAATTTCACCTCTATATCCAAATGAGACTACACAAGATAATACTTGACAAAAGAGTTAGTCTCACAATTAGATTTATCATTAATCATCAAAACTCTCCATTAACTTATAATGGCGGGTCTAGATCTTTCATCGGGTACCATGTTGGTACGAAGCAGACTTGTCGTACGACGGGATATTCTCCGAGGACTTCTACTTCCCCCAGGATCAGGCCTCCACATGGGCTTCTCGGTTGCTAGGTGCACCAAAGTTGACTCTACCGACGCCGGATCTCAACGTCGCGACACCACCTCCAGCTCCTTGCGCCGATCAGGTACGTCGTCCTCCTGATCCTTGACGTACTCGCACCAGCGCCGGGCGCAGCCAGAGGCGACACGCGGGGTACGCCCCAAGAGGGGCCGCCAGTAGATGTTTTTTTAGTCATGTCATGTAAATATTAACTTTTTGTACAACTATAGTAATGGTAGTATAGTGTTTCATTGTCTCTTTTTTGCGTGCACACCCCGCACCACTATCTCTCTATGCCTTGTGACATGACACGACGAGACAACTTTGTGCAGAGACGTGACCTAATGAGTTAGCTTTGCGCAGCGACATGACCCAACGAGTCAACTTTGCACAGAGGCGTGACCCAACAAGACAACTTTGCGCAGCGACGTGATGCAGCGAGCCAGCTTTGCGAAGAGACTTGACCCGACGAGTCAGCTTTGCACAGAGACGTGACCCAACGAGTCAGCTTTGCGCAGAGACGTGACCCAATAAGATAGCTTTGCACAATGATGTGACCCAACAAGTTAGCTTTGCACAGAGACGTGACCTAACAAGTTAGCTTTGCGCAGTGCTGCCTCGCGGACGCCAATTTCCGTCAACCGAATTATAATTCAGCCACGTACACAGGTTTGCCTCGGCCTATAAATACTACCCATTCCACGGCGGGTTCTCCTACATCAACACTACAACACAATCTCGCTAAGATGGGGAAGCAATGGGAAGAGATCCGCGAACTTGCAAGGCGTGTTGTGGCCCTGGACGAACAAAGGGCGCGTGTCAGGAGGGCACCTCCCCTCAATGACACCGCCCCCGTACCAGTGACCCTATGTAGAACATTTCAACCGAGCCTTCGCCGCAAAACCCGCCCGAGGGAGAGACGTTGCCTCTCTGTTAGTGCAGAGACCCATGCAAGTTCTTCAAGTCCAAGCAGCAACTCAGCCTGAGCATGCGTTACTGGGGTTGTGCAAACTACTCCTCAAACTATCCCGACCGTCGTTGGGACATGAGCAGCTTTTGGCAGATGGTAAGGACCGATTCATGTGAGAGATTGTGATTTTGATTTTGTATAAGTTTGAGTCTTATACAAATATTGATGCTATGATATTGTGCAATGCTATGTGATGTGTTTTTATGCATGTTGATCGCAGGCATCAAGATGGAGTCGTGGCGAGACACGTGGACCTGACTAAGCGCAGGAGGCGTTGAGGTCGAACGGTCGGGATGTGTCGAAGACGGCGTGAATCTTGAAGCGGTTGCAGTCGTGCACAACAAGGTGTACGGAGGCTTCGGAAGGTGCGCAAGGGGCGAAGGGTCTTTTCGCAGCGGCAAAAGTAGAGGCGGTTCCGTTCGGGTGTAGCGGGCTTAATGGGTTGGAGGCCCATTAGCCAAGGCTATAAATAGGGAGAACCAC
The DNA here is from genome assembly GCA_036346395.1 of Hsuehochloa calcarea. Taxonomy (NCBI): domain Eukaryota; kingdom Viridiplantae; phylum Streptophyta; class Magnoliopsida; order Poales; family Poaceae; genus Hsuehochloa; species Hsuehochloa calcarea. The sequence goes on from CM070596.1 coordinate 62,934,236, forward strand.
AGGGTTAGGGTTAGACTTTTGAGAGAAAATTAGGGTTAGCTCTAGAAAAGATTTGTTTTGCTTTTTGAGAGCTTGTTGAGAGGAGAGTATGATCTCAAATCTTATGTAATCTTTCCTCTGTGTTTCCATCTGTAAACATTTGATATCTATCAATGAAACTCGAGTTTTGATTACTTGTTTATGTCCTCTTCTTTCTCTCTGTTCTCATGTTAAATATCTAGGGTTTTGGCATATCTTTTGATTCGTCTTATGAAATAGCATGAAACTTGATATCTAGATTCGTTTTGATATTGCTAATGTATCCTCAAAGTTTCATGAACTAGGAATCAGAGAATCGTGTCTATTTCGGTTTTGGTCTTTCTTGCCCTTCTTCAAGAAATCCAATTTGGGTTGTTTGTTAAATCTTTGTTTGCGATTCTTCTCCATGAGGTCAAGATGTTGCTTAGGATGATGTCCTGTGAAACTTGACCAGAGAAGAGCATTCAAGATTGAGCACTTTGGATTTTTGGGAAAAACCCGAGCGCACTGTTCTTCGGTCAGGACAATCGGAACTTCCGATTGTCCACGGCGGAACTACCGCAGGCGGAACTTCCGCACAGATCCCGGAACTACCGAGTTCTAACTATCACGGGTAGAATCGGACCTTCCGATTTCGATAAACGATCAAGTTTATTTTGATTCTCCGATTTTGCTTCACTCTTCTTAAGAGATCCAGAGGGCTTTGTAGATTTGCTTTAAATCTGATGAAGGGAGTTCTTAATTTTATTGCACCATTCACCCCCTCTGCTGCCATTTCGGTCCTTCAATTGGTATCGAGCGGTTAGCTCTTCTTGATAGATCTTAACCTGTCGGTTGAGCCATGGCAGCGGACAAGTATTCCACCAAGCCTCCGCTTTTGATGGTGCCGATTACCCTTCGGAAGAGCCGAATGGAAACTTACATCCGTGCTCGGGGTATGCCATCCGGAGAAAGGTGAAGGTTAGATTTGCTGTTCTCGCCGATGAGAACATCAATCTTTGGAAACATGGCGATGTTGAGGCAAATGCTAAGGCAAGGAACATAATCATTCGTGGTTTAGCGAATGAGTTTGATCGTATCTCTCATTTGATTTACGCTACGACATCCGGTGACCCTCGATGCATACCATGAGGCACCACTCAAATTAAGACGGTTCGACAAGACCGGTTCAAGCGTGAGTACAGTAAATTTGAAATGCTTGCGGGTGAATCTTTAGACGAGTGCTTTTCGCGTTTTCACAAAATCTTGAGCAACCTCCGAGCGGTCGGTCTTACATACCCGACTCGGATAACGCTCGACGGATGCTTTCGCACTTGATCTTCGTGTTTGGGAGATGAAAGTGACTACCATCAAAGATAGCACGGACCTCTCGACCCTGACTCTTGATGCGCTTTACTCGCGTCTCAAGACTCACGAGATTGACATTGTCTCTCGAAGGTCGAAGTCACAGTCGATGGCTTTAGTCACTGATCCCACTTCTGGATCTTCTTCTGAGTCGATACGTGGGTTCTCCCTAGCTGCTCTCTGTGACATAACCGATGATCGCTTAGAGCGACTTGAGGATGAATGACTAGCCCTCCTAGCTCGGAAGTTTTCCCATGCTTACAAGAGGAGGAGGGATGGTAAGAGAGGAGGTCCTGTGATTTGTTTCGAGTGTGGTGGCCCCAACCACATCCGAGCAAACTGTCCCAAGCTTGGGAAGGGCAAAGGTGACTATGGCGGTCCAAGCAAGAACGACTACATCGACAAGAACCGCAACACGAAGCCCTCAGCACCTGACCAAGGCAAGAAGAAGTTCCGCAACTTTGGGAAGGCTAAGAAGTCTGCTCCATCGCGTCCTCACCGCCTCGACGAAGCCGGACACCGCCGAGGTGGAGGGGTGGAGTGACGATGATGGGAAGGACGATCATGATCCCAAGGACGACGGCAACTTCTCCGGCATGTGCTTCATGGCCCTCGGGGGCGAACTGAGCGACAGCGAGCTGTACTCCGACTCCGACGAGGTTAGTCCCACTTATGACCAACTTAATGATGCTTTTCTTAAGCTAGGTAGATTCCATGCTAAGTCTAGGACTAAGTGTGTTGGGTTGGAGAAGGAAGTAGCTAGACTATCACGGGAGCTCACTTTACTTACATCCGCTCCCTCCGTGATGAATGTGACACATCTTTGTGCTTTGATTGATGATATGGAAAAACTAAGGACCTTACATGATAGTGTGTCCTCCGAACTTGACATGATTAAGGTAGAGAACATTAGCCTTCTTCTTTGAATTAGAGATGAGTAGGATAGCACCTCCTTCATCCACTCTTGTTGAGGCTCTCGCTTGCACCTCATGTGAGGTTAAGGACAATTCGTTTAGAGGTCTTTATACCATGTTGCTTGATCCGCTGAAAACTTGTGAAAATTGTAATAATCTCAAGATGAACCTAAAGCAGGCGAGATCACAAAATTGTTAATTTCAAGTCGCGCTACTAGAGCTGTTGTTTCTTGTTTAAAGCGTCCTAAGTTAATCTTTGAACTAGAATCAGATCTAAGCGGCTTCAAGAAATGATTGATCACAATAACAAATTGGCTCAAGATGCTTCTAAGGACCTTGTTAGCTCACCTTGCAATCATTGTAATAAACTAAAATGTGATTTGGTTGCATTGGATGAAAAATGTGTGAAGCTAACTAAGGACCTTCTAGAGACACAATCATCTGCTTGTATTGTGTGTCTTTGGGAAGAAGTCTAAGGGTTTGGTAGAGGCGCCTAGTAACGTGAACCAATCGCTAGCAAGAGGACTGTCCCCCAAAGTCGGTGTGCGTGCACAAGCCAATCTTTCCTCCGTTGGTGGTTCTTCTTCTCGCTCCCTTACCTTCTGCTGTCCCTTCTTCCCTCGCTCTTCTTGCACCTCTTTCTTTCGGGAGTGTCGGTATCTTATGAACACTCTCGAGAGGTTTGTAGGAGGCAAGAAGAAGCTCAATCTCATTCTAGACAAATCTAAAATTTGCAGATTTAATCGTGGTCTAGGATATGATATCCGAGGAGGATATGAGGAAGCATCCACATCGTGCTCAAAACCATAGCACTGGTGTGATCAAAACTAAGCCCAGGATCGAGAAAGTCAATTTTAAGTCGGTGGTTTTGTTCAAAGGATTTCGACAAAGAAGGTGATCCCACTGCAGCTTGCCCCTCGTAAGGCGAAGTATCATTGCACCTTCTGTCAGAAAGATGGACATTTAGTTGATCATTGCTTCAGGCGCGCCAAGATCGCGCGTAGAGACCATGTTGAGTCTCTTAGGTACATTCAAGGTCAGCCCCAGATCTTGAGTGCACCTAAGACCAACACGAGGTCTAGGTTTGTTCCATCTGATGATTTTGGGCAGCATCGAGGACTTGGTTTTTCTGAGTTTTCTGAGTTTCGTCCTCATGCTCCCTTTGGTCGTAACTTCCGCCGTCCTGAGGGTAGATCTCGTTTTTCCTTTCGAGATAGCTACCCGCGGCGAGATCAGCATGTTACTGGCACTTCGACTCGCTCTTCCATAGCAGTCGGATCCAGCAACAGGCTGAGATCTTTTGACTTGTTGAGTGACAGAGAGCGTAGGGTAGATAGAGGTCAGTCTTGCTTGACTACTTCATCTGCTCGCGAGTTACTCAAGATTGGGTGCCAAAATCTCTGTTGATTCACCCCAAGATCGAGACTTTACTCTGCTTGACTCGAGTGGTCATTTGGGAAGGAAAGGTGCGGATTGTAGACTCGGTTGTTCACGTCATATGACCGTGAGTCTCGTTGGTTTTCTTCTCTAGCCCGCGCTCTGTGATGAGGCGATCACCTTCGGAGATGCTTCATTTGGGCGCGTCATCGCTAAAGGTACTGTGAGCATTAATGATTCTTTTATTTTAAAAGATGTTGCCTTAGTAAGTAAGCTGCAGTATAATCTGCTTTCAGTCTCTCAGCTTACCGATGACGGTTTCGAGGTGAGCTTTAAGAAAAACAATTGCAAAATTCTTGATTCTTCGGGTAGTCTAGTTTGCGGGATTTCTCGTTATGGGAGGATTTTTCGTGCTGATTTTTCTGGATCTTCTGGTGATCCTCTCCGATGTTTAATTGCTTCTGAATCCCGTGATTTGTTTTTCTGGCATAGGAGACTTGGTCATATAGGATTTGATCATTTGACCCGAGTTAGTGGCCACGATCTCATTCGTGGTTTGCCGAAACTCAAAATGGTCAAGGATCTTGTTTGTGCTCCTTGCCGGCACGGCAAAATGGTTGCCGCTTCACATCCTCCGATTCTGATGACTATGACGGATGCACTGTGTCAAGCGCTCCATATGGACACTGATGGGACCGGCTAGAGTGCGATCGATGGGAGTGAAGTGGTACGTACTTGTCGTGGTCGATGACTTCTCGAGGTATTCTTGGGTGTTCTTCTTAGCCTCGAAGGATGAGGCGTTTACTCTTTTCGTGGTCTTTTAGTAGGCTTTCGTTGAGCTCCCGGTGCATTACGAGCAATTCGCCGATAATGGCACCGAGTTCAAGAATTCCTACTTTGAGAGTTTTTGTGGTGAGGCAGTGTAGAGCACCGCCTCGTCTCCATACGCCCTCAACAAAATGGCGTTGTGGAGGAAGAACCGCACCTTAGGTCGAGATGGCGGGGCGATGCTTGATGAGTACTCTACACCTAGGAAGTTTTGGGGAGGGAATTGCTACGCTTGTCATGTTTCTAATGAGTTTTTCTTCGGGCACTCTTGCATCGCACTTCTTATGAGTTGAGATATGGGCGAAAACCCAGCGTCTCGCATTTTCGTGTGTTTGGTTGCAAGTGTTTTATTCTGAAGTCTGGGAACCTAGATAAGTTCGAGTCACGATCTTGTGATGGGATCTTTCTGGGTTACTCGACTTCTTCTCGTGCCTATAGAGTCTGGAACTGCGAATCTAGTAAATTGTTAGAAACCTGTGAGGTGACCTTCGATGAGGCCAGTCCAGGGACTAGGCCTGATATCTCAGGTTCCTTAGAGCAGTCTGAGTCCATCTTTGTGGACGATGAGGAGGATGGAGATGAGGGTTGTTTACCCGATCCAGTTCCTTCTCTTCCTCTTGAGGTGCCCTCTTCCACCGCACCTCGAGGAGATCAGCCCTTACCTTCTGCTTCTTCTGAAGCTAGTGGCTCTGTCCCTATCTCGTCTGCTAATGAGGTAGAGGCCACTTCTTCATCTCACCCTGGACCTCCAAGACACATTCAAAAGGACCATCCTTCAGAGCAGATCATTGGAGACCTCTTTGAGCGTGTCACACGTTCTAAGGCTGGTTTGTCTCTCTTCTGTCTCCATTCTGCCTTCGTCGCCTCATTTGAGCCCAAAGACGTTTGTCATGCTCTATCTGACGAGTCTTGGACAAACGCTATGCATGAGGAGTTGGAAAACTTTGAAAGAAACAAGGTCTGGTCTCTTGTTGAGCCCCCTCAAGGTCACAATATCATTGGGACCAAATGGGTGTTCAAGAACAAGCAAAGTGAAGATGGGCTAGTCATTCGAAACAAGGCTAGGCTGGTAGCTCAGGGTTACTCTCAAGTTGAGGGTCTAGATTTCGAAGAGACCTTTGCCCCTGTAGCTAGACTTGAAGCCATTAGAATTCTGCTTGCCTTTGCGGCTTCTAAGGGTTTCAAGCTTTACCAGATGGATGTCAAGAGTGCCTTCCTCAATGGCCTTATTGAGGAAGAAGTCTATGTCGACACTGACCTCCGGTTTCGAGAACCCCAAATACCCTAACCATGTCTACAAAGCTTTCCAAAGCTTTGTATGGACTCAAGCGAGCTCCCGAGCTTGGTATGAAAGGCTTAAGTCCTATCTCACGAGCCATGGTTTTGAGATGGGTAAAATTGACAAGACCTTGTTCATTCGCCGTCTTGGCACCGATCTTTTGCTCGTCCGCATCTATGTGGATGACATTATCTTTGGCGGCTCCTCGCATGCTCGTTTCCCGAGTTTTCCGATGTCATGAGCTCGGAGTTTGAAATGAGCATGATGGGCGAGTTGAGCTTCTTCCTTGGCTTCCAAATCAAACAGACTCGGGGGTACCTTTCTTCATCAAGGCAAATACACTCGAGACCTCTGAAGCGTTTCGACATGAATGATGGAAAGCCAAGATCAACTCCAATGGCATCTCAAATGCTCTCGGATCCGGATGAAGGCAGCGAACACATTGACCAAAAGGATTTTAGGAGCATGATTGGCTCTCTCTTGTACCTCACGACCTCGAGACCGGACATACACTTCTCTCAGGTGTCTTTGTGCTCGATTTGAGCTTCTCCTCGCGTATCTCACCGTCGGTGGTGAAGCGCATCTTCGGTACCTTGAGCTACTATTGACTATGGTATCCGGTACTCTTCCTCTTCTTGTCTATCTCTTAGAGCCTTCTCCGATCAGATTTATTGGTCAGAGGATAGATAGGAAGAGCACTTCGCACTTGCCAATTCATTGGCACTTCTCTCGCCTCTGGTCGCCGAGGAAGCAATCCGGTGTTCTGCAATCCGCTGCAGAGGCGAGTACGCTGTCGCAGCGATTCTTTGTAGTCAAGTGCTTTGGATGGTCTTGACCTGCAGGATTTGGGCTATCTATCATTGCGTTCCACTCTTCTGTGATAACACGTCTGCGATTTGCATTGCCAAGAACCCAAAGCAACATTCTCGGACCAAGCATATAGATATCGATATCACTTTCTTGAGATCATGTAGAGAAGGGTGATATTGTGCTCGGTTTGTGGAGAGTGAGCACCGGTTGGCGAGATATCTTCACTAAGCCTCCGGATGCTCTCGGTTTTGACTCTGCGGGAGAGCTTGGGGTGGTTTGTCCTTACGATTTCTTTGTGAGGGGCGTTGCTACTACTGTATTATATTATATTATATTATATTATATTATACGTTTACTCCTTTTCTGGTTTCATTTCTTTTAATATTTCGGGTCGAAGTCCTTCCAGCATAGGTTAGAGTGTTTCTCTTGCCACATTGCTTTGACTGCTACTTCTTGTCTTGTGCTTCTAGGATGCTGCTTATTAGCTGTCTCTTCTCTCTCTAAGTAGAGCTTACTCACTTCTTATAGGTTCTAGCAGGGGTCGGGCCACCCTTGGGTAGACAGGGACAGTGTTTGCTCCTTAGTGTTTGTATAGATCGGTGATAGTCCTAGAATCATATGGGTAGATAAGAACCTGTCTGAGCGATAGTCTTCTCTATATCTTTTCTATGCTCTAAAGGACTGCCTTTTCTGGTTTACTTATCAGATTCTCGTTTTTGTTCCTTTGGTTCAGGGGGAGTTATTCTTGGTTATTCCATACTCTTAATTTTGTCATAACTCAACTTTGAATTAAAAGATGCATCTCATTCTCAAGGGAATCGATTTTTGTACTTCTCATCAAGCATTGCATGATAATCAAATGGAGCCTTGTTTATTATCCCTTATGATCTGCTTTCACTTTTTACATCTTGCCATGATTTATACTAAAGCGCTAGATCTATCATGACTTTTTATGTGTAGTTTAGTCTTTGACATGCTAAGGTATTTAAAATGCTAAACTTGAATTAAAATCTTGTCATGATAGCTCTTGAGACTAGTCCGTTAAAACTATCCTTTTATGATTTTCGCCATGTCAAGTAGGTCGAGTTGAGTCTGAATCTCTTTTGAACTTTTGAGTAAGCTATGTCGGTATGTTAAGAAACATGACTTATCTCTAATCATCGGTCTAAAAACTTCAAAAGAAAAATGATCTCTTTTGTGCGAAAAACCGATCTCACCAAATCTTTCTCATGAGACGGCTTGCCATTGCACTAGGCATGAACTCGGGAAGCCTTGGATGACCTAAGATCACCTCCTTAAGTCTGTTGCTTGGGTGGTCGCATAAGGCTTGGGATCTAGCACATGGCTAAAAAAATGGTTGAAGCTCGAGGCGGTTGTGGATGGCACCTAGTCCAGAGCTTGCTTTATGAGATAAAACCTAAAGAGCCTTAAAATAGAAAGTCTTCGAAAAAGAAAATGTGCTAAAATTGCTTATCATCAAAGAGACCAAGTTCGGATAAAATGAGTCCTTCTTCAACTGTAGCTCTCTAAACTGCTCAATACGAGTCTTCTTGGTTCAACTTAGATTATTTGACATGGCTTGTATCATCTTTGGATATCTTTAGCTAGACTTCAATCTTGACTTGATTGACCTGCTAAAGAACTGGATCATTAATCAGATTATGGACTTTCTGTCTTAGCTCTTCTATACATCGATTGTCATGATCTTGATAGCATTCTTACGTGTTATGGCTTGATGTAATACTCTAATAGTCATTTTGGATAATCTACATGGCTCCTAATGCTTAAAATGAACATCATATAGTCTTTTCCTCCCTTTTCTACATATTGATGATTTTATTGCCAAAGGGGGAGAATGATTGTGAGAAAAAGCCTTCTGAAGAAAAGTCTTGAGTTTTGTGCGAAAATTGCTCTTTCATCTCATCTCAAGTCTTTCTCTTTTTGTCAACTTGGTCTTGAGCTTAATTGCACTTGTTTAGACCTTGGTTGACTGGAATCTCAAACTCATCTTATGCTTTTTTCGATTGTCAATATACTCATCAAGGGGAGATTGAGAGACCATGTGAGAGGTCCTCCACTGAGTGATGAGTATTTGACAAGTGTGTTGATTAGATTGAGAGTTGAGGTTTTTGGTTTGGACTATTTACGGTGTGTCGGAAATCGGAACTACCGTGTATGGAGCGGAAGTTCGATTAATCAGAACTACCGGTGTTGGAAAAGGAACTTCCGATTTACAGGTTTTGGTTTGGTGAAGAGAATCGAACTTCCGCACATGGGGTAGCGGAGTGTCCGAAATATCTTGTATTGAGATTCCTCTGAGACGAAAATCGGAATAGAATTTTTAGGCGTCGGATGTTAGAAGATCGGAAGTTCCGCAGGTAAGCACGGAACTTCCGATAATTCGACAAGTCGGATGTTAATTGAAATCGGAACTTCCATTTGTAGTAAGTCGCGAACTTCGATTGTGTTCGTAATCGCGTAGAAGGTTGAATTGTGATTTTGATTTTGTATGAGTTTGAGTCTTATACAAATATTGATGCTATGATATTGTGCAATGCTATGTGATGTGTTTTTATGCATGTTGATTGCGGGGCATCAAGATGGAGTCGTGGCGAGACACGTGGACGGACTAAGCGCAGGAGGCGTTGAGGTCGAACGGTCGGGATGTGTCAAGACGGCGTGAATCTTGAAGCGGTTGCAGTCGTGCACAACAAGGTGTCTGGAGGCTTCGGAAGGTGCGCAAAGGCGAAAGGGTCTTTTCGCAAAGCGGCAAAAGTGGAGGCGGTTCCGTTGGTGTAGCGGGCTTAATGGGTTGGAGGCCCATTAGCCAAGGCTATAAATAGGGGAGAACCACAGGGTTAGGGTTAGACTTTTGAGAGAAAATTAGGGTTAGCTCTAGAAAAGATTTGTTTTGCTTTTTGAGAGCTTGTTGAGAGGAGAGTATGATCTGAAATCTTATGTAATCTTTCCTCTGTGTTTCCATCTGTAAACATTTGATATCTATCAATGAAACTCGAGTTTTGATTACTTGTTTATGTCCTCTTCTTTCTCTCTTCTCATGTTAAATATCTAGGGTTTTGGCATATCTTTTGATTCGTCTTATGAAATAGCATGAAACTTGATATCTAGATTCGTTTTGATATTGCTAATGTATCCTCAAAGTTTCATGAACTAGGAATCGAGAGTTCCTCTATCATTACTCTTTCAAAGTACACACTAAAAACCTTGAGGCGTGCGGCCGTAGGGAGCGCGAGGCTCGTGGGAAGGAGCGCGAGAAAAAGAGAGAAATGACGGCCAAGGCGAGAGAGGCCGGCGAGTAGTACAACGCCGAACTCGCAAGGAAGGGTAAATGGCCCTATTCCACGCAGTAGGTTGGGCCATTCCGTAGTAGTCCCCCATCCTACCCGCCATGTTTTTTACTATCTTCTAAAGGCATGTATACTTATATGGTCTGCATACTTGTATCATAGTGTACCATAGTAGTAGCGTGGATGACTAACGTAATTAGCCGAACCATCATGCTATTTGACCACGTGTAACGATCTTCTTTATGCGTACTCTAATGTATTTCTGGTTCCTTGCCTCGCACTTTACCTTCGGTCCATGTAGAAAATTTCCTAGTAACAAAAAGTCAAGATCGTGTAAATGTGAACAGAAGACAGAAGGACAAGCACAACCCCTAATGTCATAACACTTACTTTTTTACAAATGAAAGTGATATTCCATAATATTGGCAATCACATATTACAACTGTATGTGTCTTCCCGTGGCAGTGGCCTCAACGTCCCCCATGTGGACTGCCTCGAGTCGGGCAGCCGGATGAGGTCCCCGCGGTGACGTCTGGAGTGCCGGTGTCTCATTCGTCCTAAGGATTTCTCGTCGGGTATTTCTTGAAGGTGTGCCATCGCTCTCTTCAAATGGAGCACTTCTTTGTACGACGCTCAACTTCTGCTTCATCCATGTCATTCCTAATGCGCCGTACCTGTCGCTGGCCGATCTTTCCCTTTAGCCTTTCAATATCCGCGGCCCAGATTAGTTGCTCCCAGGTCGGATGGCCAGTTAAATGGACAACCACAGTGTAAGCATACATCTTCGCACTCCATGTTTGCATCACCGCCTCCTTGTTGAAGTAAGAAGAGAGGTACTGTCTAAGATGCTGCGCCACCGTGGAACATGCTGCCATGACATGAGAGTAGGGCCTATACAGAAGAAGGCCTTGTTGCAAGTGCATACGCAACTAGCATAGAGTAGCGTGCACTCGTGGGTAATTCTCTCGCAGTTTCTCCCGTGGCGTCCTTTATCCCTCCATATTACCTCGAAGCGAAGCTCCCTTGTGCCCATCTTGAATGCACGATACATCTCACCCTTCTTGCTCTTCTCCTCTATGTACTTGGTGATCATGGCGGAGTTGAGTACTCTATCATTTGGCATGGCGAGAAATGTGTTGTTGCTTCTATCAACGGAGTAGTTTATCATACCACGAAGAATTGCATCCATAATACCAACCAAAGGGAGACACCTTGCGCCGCACATGACCCAGTTGTAAACCTCAGTTAGATTAGTTGTCATGATACCATATCGAGCACTACCCCTGTCATACAGCAACGAATACTTCTCCTTAGGCTCGTGCTCAATCCAGTCTGAGAAGCATTTCACCAGCACCCCCGTCCTCCTTGTCAGTGGGACCATCTATGGGTAGCCTGACAATACTTCGGGGGCCTGATCAGCGCTTGGGGCATCCCTTTTCGCTGCCTCCCATCTGTGCATCCGAGTCCGCTCATCCAAAATATTCCAGAGTAATTCAAACTTCCGCTGTTAGCTCTGGTTGCACAACCGCTTGAGCAGGTTCATCAGGTCCTTGTTGCGGAACTGCTTGTAGAAGTTTGCCTCCAAGTGCCTCATGCACCACCTGCTCTGCAGATCCGCCTATGCAAATGGTTCGTTATCTCCTTGTTGTAGCTGGGTTATTGACCTGAGCAGGCCAACATGCCGATCATGAATGATGCATACGTTTGAACGGCCCTGTACAACAGAAATCCTCATAATCTTCAAGAACCACAACCAGCTATCCATGTTCTCGCTTTCAACGAAAGCGAATGGTACGGGAAGAAATTGATTATTGCCATCCGTCGCTATTGCGGTCAGTATCTGGCCCTTGTACTTTCCAGTCAGAAACGTGTCATCTACTCACAAGATTGGACGGCAGTGCCGAAATGCATTGATGTATGGACCAAAGGCGAAGAATGCGCGCTGTAGTACCCTCTTATCGGTCCACTTCGGATGTGGGGCATCTTGAATGTTGATATGAGTGCCCAGATTTCTATCTTGTATGACTCGGAGTAGCCCGGGGAGGTTGTGGTAGGAATCCGCAAACGTGTCGAACCTTAATTCCACCGCCTTTTGTTTTGCCCTCCAAGTCTTGGTATAGCTGATTGTATACTGGAACCTTGCCTCAACCGCACGAATGATGGATCATGGCTCAACATCAAGATTATTACAATCTCATTGTACATGATGTTGGCGATGAAGCCTGATGATAGGTTCATGTGGCACTGCACTGACTCAGCGACGACGCATGTGTGCGGGACCACTATAGAGCACCTCCAGTAGGTGTCCTACTTAGGCTAAAATGCATGCACTCGCCAAGGGCATCCCTCTATTTCGCACTTCACGTTGTAGCATCTTGGGTTAGACTTGACGACTATAAATATGCACCACACCGACAATGCCTAGAATTTGACTACCTCCTGCACGACCTCTTTGCATTTGTATACAGCTCCTTGCCTGACCTCGCTCTGGTCGTACTCCCACGGCACACGGGAGCCTTCGTCGACGACGAGGTTGTCGAACTAGTGTGTGTTCCACTCGGATGGAGCCGCCAGCTTGTGATGAGGACATCCCTCCTTCGGATACACGTACTACACAAGACCTTCCAGATTTGAGTGTTGGACTACAAGGTCCTATGACAAGAGCTAGAGCACGTGACTTAATCTATCAGGTAAAATCGTTTCTAGGGCTGAGTGTATTATTTGAGAACTCTATGATGCTGCCTAATGGAGATGGTTTACTTGTACTCAGAAATCTAGGATTACGACCACTTCAAGAAGGCCTACGACCAGTTCAAGAAGGTCTACGACCAGTTCAAGAAGGTCTACGACCACTTCAAGAAGGCCTACGACCAGTTCAAGAAGGTCCACGACCAGTTCCGCAAGGCCTCGACCACTTCAAGAAGGCCTACGACCGGATGACTCGTTGGGAGCACTCTACGACCGAGAGGCGAGCACAAGACTCGTTGGACACAATCTATGACCAAAGATAGCATGGACTCCTCAAGACCACCCTAGGACCGATCCTACGACTAGATCTTCGACTGAAATACGCGACACAAGGTGTTGCGTCACCGCTTTGGAAACTAATAAGACTTTGTAAACGTGGCGAGATCGGAGTCCGGGTTGTGTACGCCTCATCCCACGGCCGCACAACCCTAGGTCGACCTCCTCACGTCCCCTATATATATACAATGAGTCAGTAGTTTAGAGACGGGTTTTCTTAGATTATTCTCGCCAACTGCGGTTTACGCGATTATCGGTTTGAGGAACCCCACTTGTAAACTTCATCTATATCCGCAATACAATTCAGATTGCACCTACCTTGTTCTTGTGAGTTGCTTCGATTGCTTGCAGGAATAATAACCTTCGTGGTAAGGTCGATCGCGTGCAAGCGTGGTCGATAACGACAGGCGTGCGGGTGTAGCGAATTGCGAGGTGACGATCTGCTTGGTCGGAATCCTCAAAGCGTCAACGTCCTCACGATTTAACCAAATCGAACCTATCGGAAGATCGGGCCGCCGTGACTCATCAAGTGGTATCAGAGCTAAGGTTGCCCGATAGGTAATTTCGTTTATCCCATTTTTTGTGAATTTTTGTTCCATCACCTAGAGTCCAGAAAATTGCCCTACAAAAAAATTTTAGATCGTAATTATTCCGCTGTCCAAACCACGTTGTGCCTTCGCAATTGTGTTTTCAGTTTCGCGTTGTTGAATTCGAGTCCATCGTCGGTGTCTTTGTTGCTTTGGTCTAGTCGTCGTAATCTAGTTTCTAGCGTCGAGTCTTTGTTGTGTCGATCATCTAGACACCCCCAATACGACCACAACACCACCCCCATACGACCACAACACCACCCCCATACGACCACCTACTCGGATTCGGCTTCTCCACCTGGTCGGAAACGAACGCCTGGTCGGATTCGACCAACCACTCGTGTCCGACAACCCTATTTATTATCTTGTTGCTCTCGGACACCCCACCACCTTTTCGAAAACAATCGACTGGTCGAATTTTTCCCATAGCTAAAGTTCAGAGAGAGAGAGAGAGAGAGTTTGTGACCCATATATATCCATAGACCCAGAAAAGGGTTTTGAAGAGTTTTGAGTCAAGGTCACATTCGCAAAAAAGAGAAAAAAACCCTAGGTTGGGTTTTTGCAGTCCAAAAAAAAGAGTGCAAAAAAAGAAAGAAAGCAAAGAGTGAAAAAAAAGTTGCTTTGTGATTTTGGATCCGATTGTGTTTGTATCTACCCTATCCTTCCGTTTGCTTGAGCTAGTTCTAGGAACGCGTTTGGGCCAGCAACTGTGACGAGTACTATGGACTTTTATTCAGCTTTGCTAATCTGATTTCATTATTGCTATTCCTTGCTACTAAACATTGCCTATCCGAGCTCCACATACTTTCGGCCCTCAGATTGGATCCTCGCATTCGCCTCCGCCGTGATCGTACATCCCACCTTCGCCGATTAGACCACCTGCTGCAATTTGGTAAGAAACTCATAAGAGCTTGGTAAGACGCTTGAGAGTGTGTGATTCCACCCTCCGACCACCTAATAGTGATAGGGATAATACCTTTGTGTTGTCTTTTGTCTCCTACTAACCATGTCAGGTGAAGGATTGGATGCGCAAGAGTGTATTTTGAGGGAAGAGCTCATGACGCTATTGGATGAACAACGCACTACCGTTAATGAGGACATCGACAGGAAGCTTCAAGCTACCACGATCACATTACAACGTTCAATCAACGATAGTATTGCGGCGCTCACTATACGCCTCGAAAGAATGGTGAATCGACCACCAAACGTTGGTCGTGTGGAACCTCATGGTGCAGCCCATGACCATGAGTTTGATAATGATAATGAGATGCACGACCACGACGCCTTTGATGCACGACAACGGAACCGGCCGAACTTCAACCGTCAAGGTATGAGAGGTAACAATTTTTAGCAACATAATGCCCATGATGATCCATATGCTAAAGTCAAGTTCACTATACCATCTTTTGCGGGTGCTTATGATGCAGAAATATATCTAGATTGGGAGATGACGGTAGAACAAAAATTGAATGCTCACTTAGTTCCTGAAGTGCATAGAGTTAGGCAAGCCACAAGTGAATTTAAAAACTTTGCCATCATTTGGTGGAATAGGGTTTGCACCGAAGGATTAGCGCCTACTACGTGGGATGGTTTAAAGGTTGCTATGCGTAACGGATTTGTCCCACCTTCTTTTAAACGTGATTTGCATAATAAATTGCAGCGCTTAAATCAAGGTAATAGATCCGTAGAAGAATATTATCAGGAGCTACAAATTAGCATGTTGCGTTGTGATATTATTGAGGATGAAGAAGCTGCAATAGCACGTTTTTATGGAGGATTAAGACGTGAAATTCAGGACATAGTGGATTACAAAGAATACGATAGTGTCCCTAGATTGTTCCAACTTGCATGTTTGGCAGAAAAAGAATTGCGGGGACGACAACAGAGGCCAAGGAACAATTTTGGGAGCATATCTACACCACGACCAGTGCCGGGGCAAGCCAAAACACCCCCACTTTCAGCTACACGGTCTGCTGCCCCCTCCTCGAGTAGGGTGCGTTCAGCAGCACCTCCGACCACATCACAGGCACCCGAGGTAAGAAAACCTACTAGTGTACAGGCTCCAGCCAAGAGTTCTTCCTCGGTTGCTTCCACTGGTCGTACCACCGGGATTATTTGCCACCGTTGCAAGGGAATGAGACACGTCATGAAGGACTGCCCAAGTCAGCGAGCATGCCTTGCCACTACAGACGGTGGATATGTAAGTACTAGTGATATTGAGGATGAATATGTACTTGCAGCTAACATTGCAGGTGGAGGAGACGAGACAGACAGTGATGCTGATGGTGTAGAGGAGCAAGTAGCTGCTATTGACACCGAGTATCATATGAGCCTTGTTGCGCAACGAGTGCTGAGCGCACAAGTGGAGAGAGCGGAGCAAAATCAACGGCATAACTTGTTTCAAACCAGATTTCTTGTGAAGGACAGAGCCTGCAGAGTCATCGTTGATGGAGGGAGCTGCAACAACCTTGCAAGCTCCGAGATGGTCGAGAAGCTTGGCTTGACCACACAACCCCACTCACGTCCCTACTACATCCAATGGTTCAATTCGTGTGGTAAGTTAAAGGTAAACAAAGTTGTGAACGTGCAATTTTCAGCTGGTAAATACAAAGATAGTTCTGACTTTGATATAGTACCGATGCAAGCCTGCTCTTTATTGCTCGGTAGGCCTTGGTTATATGACAATGATGTTTTGCACCATGGTAGAGCTAATACCTACTCGTTCTTACACAAGGGCAAGAAGATTAAGTTATTGCCTTTGACACCAGCTGAGATTTTGAAAGATGAAGAAGAGCGCTAAAAATGAAAGAAAAATCGATAAGCATGATTACGAAAATTAGCAAGTAGCAAAACGTGTTTTTCCACCTAAAAGGGAGAAAGTGGCGTCTAGTCCTAAGTCTGAGGGGATTAAATTGAAGGGATGTGTTATGATTGCCACTAAATCTGAACTTGCTGAAATTTGTCATAATGAGTTGCCATGCTATGCTTTGATATGCAAAAATGCCTTATACTCGCTTAAGGATATAGCTAGCTCTTTGCCTCCTATTTGTTGCTAACCTTTTGCGGGAGTATGTGGATGTATTCGGTGAGGTACCCCCGGGATTACCACCTATTCGAGGGATAGAGCATCAAATTGATTTGATCCCAGGAGCGACTTTGCCAAACCGTGCTGCATATAGGACCAATCCAGAGGAGACTAAGGAAATTCAATGACAAGTCCAAGATCTTCATGCTGTAGATGCGTAAGAGAAAGCCTTAGTCCTTGTCTTGTTCCAGTTCTTTTGGTTTCTAAGAAAGACGGTAGTTGGCGTATGTGTGTTGATTGCAGAGCCATTAATAACATTACTATAAGGTATCGTCATCCTATCCCAAGGCTAGACGACATGCTAGATGAATTGAGTGGTTCTATTATTTTCACAAAGATTGACTTGCGGAGTGGTTACCACAGATTAGAATGAAATTAGGAGATGAATGGAAAACGCTTTTAAAACTAAGTTCGGATTATATGAGTGGTTAGTGATGCCTTCGGTCTAACTAATGCACCTAGTACTTTTATGCGTCGATGAACGAGGTTTTACGTCCTTTCATTGGAAAATTTGTGGTGGTTTACTTTGATGATATCTTGATTTATAGCAAGTCACATGAGCTACATTTGAATCATATACGTGCTGTTTTTAATGCTTTGAGAGACGACGCTTGTTTGGTAACCTCGAAAAGTGCACCTTTTGCACCGATCGAGTTGCGTTTCTTGGATATGTTGTGACACCACGGGGAATTGAGGTGGATGAGACAAAGATTGTAGCCATCCAAAGCTGGCCGACACCGACCATCGTATCACAGTGCGGAGCTTCCACGGCCTTCTTTGGATTCTATCGGCGTTTTGTGCGGATTTCAGCACCATTGCCGCACCATTGAATGAATTGACAAAGAAAGGAGTGCCTTTCAATGGGGACTGCGCAAGAGAAGGCATTTAACTTGTTGAAAGAGAAGCTCACCCAAGCACCCCTACTCCAACTCCCCGATTTTGGTAAGACTTTTGAGATTGAATGTGGCGCTAAGCGGATTGGAATAGGTGGTGTATTGATTCAAGAAGGTAAACCGTCGCATATTTTAGCGAGAAACTAAATGGGCCTAGTTTGAATTATTCCACCTATGACAAAGAATTGTATGCTTTAGTTCGTGTGCTTCAAACTTGGCAACATTATTTATGGCCCAAAGAATTTGTTATACATTCTGATCATGAATCGCTAAAACATATTAGAAGTCAAGCTAAACTGAACAAACGACATGCTAATTGGGTAGAATTTATTGAGTCGTTTCCATATGTCATAAAGCATAAGAAAGGTAAGGACAATGTGATTGCTGATGCGCTCTCTAGACGTTATACCATGTTATCTCAACTTGACCATAAGATTTTTGGTTTGGAGGCCATTAAGAGTTTATATGTCACTGATTTGGACTTTAAGGAAGTGCTTGAACATTGTAAAGAAGGGAAGATATGGAATAACTATGTGTTAAATGATGGTTTGATCTATCGTGCTAACAAGCTATGCATTCCAGCTAGCTTTGTTCGTCTTTTGTTGTTACAGGAGGCACATGGAGGAGGTTTGATGGCGCATTTTGGAGCAAAAAGACAAGATGTGCTGACCACCCACTTCTTTTGGCCAAAGATGAGGCGTGATGTCGGCGCTCGTGGCTCATTGCACTACATGCAACAAAGCTAAGTCCCGCCTCAATCCACATGGACTTTATATGCCTCTTCCTATTCCTAGTGCCCTTGGGAGGATATTTCTATGGATTTTGTTTTAGGATTGCCTAGGACAAAGAGGGGAGAGATAGTATATTTGTCGTAGTGGATCGATTTTCTAAAATGGCACATTTTATATCTTGTCACAAGAGCGATGATGCTACAAACATAGCTGATTTGTTTTTCAGAAATCGTTAAACACATGGAGTGCCCAATACTATTGTCTCGGATCGCGATGCGAAGTTTTGAGCCACTTTTGGAGATCGCTTTGGAATAAATTGGGGACAAAGTCTGCTGTTTTCTACTACGTGTCATCCCCAAACCGATGGACAAGCGGAGGTTGTCAACCGCACATTATCCACCATGTTGCGGGCTGTTTTAAAGAAGAACTTGAAGATGTGGGAAGAGTGTTTACCGCATATTGAGTTTTCTTACAATAGGTCAAGACACTCCACCACCAAGGTAAGTCCGTTTGGTAGTGTATGGTTTTAACCCCCGTGCTCCTATTGATTTACTACCTTTACCAACCTCTGAAAAAATAAATCTAGATGCTAAGAAGCGTGCTGCATTTATTCTCAAGTTGCATGAGACCACTAAAGAGAATATAGAGCGTATGACCAAAAGTATAGGGTTCTTTGGAAATAAAGGTAGGAAAGTTGTCAAAATAGAACCAGTGATTTAGTTTGGGTTCATTTGAGAAAGGATAGATTTCGGAATTAAGAAAATCAAAGTTGATGCCTAGAGCTGCAGGATCGTTTAAGATAATTAAGAAGATAAATGATAATGCATATCAGTTAGAATTACCTGCAGATTTTGGGGTTAGCCCCACATTTAACATTTCAGATTTGAAACCATACGTGGGAGAAGATGAGCTTGAGTCGAGGACGACTCCAATTCAAGAAGGGGAGTATGATGAGGACATCCCTCCTTCGAATACACGTACTACACAAGACCTTCCAGATTTGGGTGTTGGACTACAAGGTCCTATGACAAGAGCTAGAGCACGTGACTTAATCTATCAGGTAAAATCGTTTCTAGGGCTGAGTGTATTATTTGAGAACTCTATGATGCTGCCTAATGGAGATGATTTACTTGTACTCAGAAATCTAGGATCACGACCACTTCAAGAAGGCCTACGACCAGTTCAAGAAGGTCTCGACCACTTCAAGAAGGCCTACGACCAGCTTCAAGAAGGTCCACGACTGATTCCGCAAGGCCTCGACCACTTCAAGAAGGCCTACGACCAGATGACTCGTTGGGAGCACTCTACGACCAGAGAGGCGAGCACAGTACTCGTTGGACACAATCTATGACCAAAGATAGCATGGACTCCTCAAGACCACCCTAGGACCAGTCCTACGACTAGATCTTCGACCAGAAATACGCGACACAAGGTGTTGCGTCACCGTTTTGGAAACTAATAAGACTTTGTAAACGTGACGAGATCGGAGTCCAGGTTGTGTACGCCTCATCCCACGGCCGCACAACCCTAGGTCGACCTCCTCACGTCCCCCTATATATATACAGTAGCCGCCGTAGTTTAGAGACGGGTTTTTCTTAGATTATTCTGCCAACTACAGTTTCGCCGATTATTGGTTTGAGGAACCCCACTTGTAAACTTCATCTATATCCGCAATACAATTCAGATTGCACCTACCTTGTTCTTGTGAGTTGCTTCGATTGCTTGCAGGAACAATAACGTTCGTGGTAAGGTCGATCGCGTGCAAGCGTGGTCGATAACGACAGGCGTGCGGGTGTAGCGAATTGCGAGGTGATGATCTGTTGGTCGGAAGCCTCAAAGCGTCAACGTCCTCACGACGAACCAAATCGAACCTATCGGAAGATCGGGCCGCCGTGACTCATCAGCTTGTCCACATCATCCTCGTCGTCGAATCCTTCATCTTCTGACAATGCATTTGTAGTCCCGGGATTCCTGATCTATTATTTGCACTATAGCTTCCAGCTTCTCACCCTTGTCAGCAAGCCCACTGGTCTGCCTAACTGAAGGAGCTACTTCTCTAGGATCTTCGTCGACAGCATCAGCAACTCCGGGAGCTTTGGGCACTGTGTGCGCCGCTCTGTGGTTAGAGTCACCGATTTCTTCTTCGACATCACCACCACCTTCTTGTTCAGCCGCGGATACAGAAGTGGGCTTGACATATTCCTGGACTAAAAGGATCAAATCCCACCCTCCCTCCCTCGCCACGCGTAGATATAACTGCCATGACTTTGTTCCTTTCAGCTGCACTAACTCCCAATATGTGGGCTGTGTTGCTTGGGGGGTAAGGCAACTCAATCTCAGATCATACACATCATGGTCCACTTGGAATGTGTGAAACAACCACCATATCACAGCACTCTATGTACGCCCCTGCTCTAGGCAGTGGTGCGGTCGCCGATTGGAAATAATGCAGATCAATCCCCTCGAGACCCTCCAGAATAGTCACCAGAACGTAGTAAATTTTGAAATTGGTGACATCCGACATAATTGACGCATTGCACCATGAAGAATATTTCTACGATTAACCACATATATAAAACAATACTACTCACCGAAAAGAATTATGTACAACATACTGCACTACGCAACCGTACCTCTAAAACTATGTAATCAATTCGGTTCAAAAAATTACCTCACAGGTGGGCAACCGGGTGAGCAGCGTTTCGATAGCTTCTATCATCCCCTCTACTTCTCTCCCTTCCATCATTTTTTCTGAATACAAATGAGTCATATGCCGAATTTTAGAGTTTTATGAAACTTTTACAAGGAAAGAGTTTTCTGTCACCAATTCAAATGGCGACAGGTTCCTGTCGAATTGGCGACAGTAAGTTGGACCGGCGACAGGAAGTTGGACCGACGACAGGTGGAGGGACAGGGTACCTGTCGTCAGCTAGTTCTAGCGACAGGAGTCAATTTTTGTTATTTTTTAGATTGACTATTTATTTTTATAATATTTTTTTTTAAAAAAATCGTCCCCTTGCTATGGGTAGTTGAGACGTCCCCGTTTTCCAACACGATTTTTAAAATCCAACTTTCATTGGTACTCGTGTTTTTTTTTGACAGAGACTCGCGGGACAGCAATGGTCTAATGGGGCTTATAAAAAAAGTGTAACGGGGAACGCGAGGTCGTCCCGGCCGCCAGCACATCTGATTCGCAAGTTGCAACCATAGTACATCCATGAGCCCGTTGGCCATTCGGTCGGAGCTCACGTGATGGACTTGCTGCTGCGGATTTCCTCGCTGCTAATCAATTATTACTCCCGTTGTCACCGCTTTCGCTCATGTGTTTGGTTTTGCCTGCCCATGGTTGCTATGGCACTGTACCACTCTGCTTACATTCAATCACAGCTAGTCGGACATGCATAGAGATAAAGAGGGAATCATTGAACTCGAGATCAAGGCAGCCTTACTACAGTACAGACGCGGTTGAGACGTACGCGCCCGTGCACAGTATTGCATACACTGATCGATAGATACACTTTGACACTAAAGCTCTAATCCCCTGCGCGCGCATGCATGCATGCATCGATCAGTGCAGCCCCGATCGGCGCATGTGACCATCTGACCACCGCGCATCGATCGATCTATCTCGCACGACACAACTGTGGCGTTACAGAGCCCTGCACCACCCACCCACCCACCGATGAGGCGCTGTTCATCCTACGCGGCTCACACTCGCGCCCCTCGAAAAGGGTTGTTCTTTTGGTCTGTAAAGAACGCCGCGCACAGCTGTTCCCCGCAGGAGCTAGCGAGCGCGAGCGCGAGCATTATTGCCTGCTCAGTCGCAATTTTTTTCCCCGAATAAAGCTACATATGCATTGCTCCTTGCTGGTCTTCGATCGACCGATCGTGTGCCTTCTTACATACGCGTGCTCTCAACTTTGCATGCATGCTTTATGGTTCTAATAAACAAGCCCTTGCATGTTTTCGATCGACCGTGTACGTATGTGCTGCGACTGCGAGATCGGTTTGTAGTATTACTAATTTGCACTGTCAGCTTACCAGCAGGGCTCTGACCAGATGATAATGTATCGATATCCAGCTCTCTCTGGGCATGCGTGCAGCACTGCCAATCGTATCAGTCCATATGTCCCCATTAACTCGCCCAACATTGCGTTATATATGCCTGTGTGTGTGTGTGTGTGTCTATATATATATATATGCAGCTAGCTGGCCCTGACACCAGTCCAATACGGACCCACAATATACGATGTTTCCGTTTCCTTTTCGTTTACATATAATAATTGGGCACAATAATTAGCTCGTCACAGATCGATGTGCATTCTTGCAACAAACTGCATGCATACGCTAGCTGCGCCTGTACCGTAGAGGGCGCATAGAACGAATTGTGACCTGACCAGCTGAGAGCTGACACGACGATTTACTGGCCCTGTTCGTTTAGATTTTTTTTTTCATTTAAAAGTAAAAAAATACATATAAATAAAGAGGTGATTTTTTCCATCTAGCTTATAAAAAGCTTAAAGTATTTTAGATTTTTGCGGAATGAAATACCTCTTTGCTACTGAACTTCGTTGAAATTACTCTCAAAATGTCATTCGTATATAAGCGCAAACCCTTTCATTATTTCCAGTTGCTTCCGTTCTTTTCCCGTCCCTTCGCCTCCCACACCCGTCACGTCCCCTTCCCTCCCCTCCCCTCTCGTCCGATTCGACTCCCACACCCGCCGCCTCCCATCCCCAATGCCGCCGCCTCCCCTGCACCGACGTCGCGTCCCCTCCCCCAACTCCGCTGCCTCCCCTCCCCTCGAACGATGATGTCGCCCCTCCCCCCTGTACCGACGTCGCCTCCCCTGCCCCGACACCGCCTCCCTGTCACCGACGCTGCCTCCCCTCCTAGATCAAGGTGACTCCAATTGAGTTTTGTTTTTGAAACGATCCTTTAATGCTTGTTCTAATTGTATGATGTGTTTGTGCTAATTGTATGAAGGATCACAAGCAACTTCTGACTTAATTTTCTGAAGCATGAATGTGATTCAGTGCTAACATTTCCTATTTGAAAAAAAAACATGCACCCTGTCCTTTTTTTTAAGAGAAACCTGTTCTTCAAGAACTAATTCTGCACTCACTACTTCAAAAAGGGCTAAACTAGATGCCTCATTACAGACGGCTCCCAGAAAACGTTTGTGATATAATTATCACAAACGGTTTTAAAATCGTGACCGTCTATGTTACTAGCGATAGCTAGAACCGTATGTGATACATAATTATCACATACAGTTCTTGATAATTACCGTCTATGATAATTCATAGACCGTTTTAAATGCAAACTGTCTGTGATATTCACAGAGATCACATATAGTTTTAAACACTAACCGTCTGTGATAATTCATAGAGGGTTCTTAACCAGAACTGTATGTGATAATATTGTATCACAGACGGTTTGTAGTTGAAAGTGTCTGTAATATGTATCTCTTAAACGCTCATTGCCGCTTTGGCTCCCCGATATGCGTCTCTTCATCTCGTCCCCGATGCGTCGTCTCTTCATCTCCTGTGCCGAATTTATTCCTTGTTTTATAAAAATGATCATCCGCTACGAAGATGATTCCCCACATCGCTCTACTCTCAAGCACAAACAGATAGCAATTACAAAAATAGCTCCCCACTCTTCTTCCCTGACGCCGGCGTTAATGGCCTACTTAGCCATTTTGTATGAGCACCTCGCCGGCCGTACGCTTGTCGATGTGATGGCCACCTTTCGCCGTCTTGACATCCTCCTCCACCACGTCTTCCGGGTGGTCTCCCTCTTCCAGCGAGCTAACCAAGCCATCGATGTAGTCCTCGAGGAAGATGTTGGCACGTCTCCAAGAGATTTATCATCGTTTGGAATGCGAAATTGAAATGGCAGCCAATCAGGTGGACCATGCCGAGACACCTCGAGCGAGGGAAGAGAGCATCTGTGCGTATTTTGACTTGGTCCTTGAGTCGGAGCGTCTTTGGGCTACTCTCGAACGAGCACATCAACGGGTGGTCGTGTTTCGGGGAGCCAACGCTAACCCCGAACCCTCCGATGCGGACGACGTTACCTATGAAGAATTAAAGATGGAGATAGCAGTCACCCTGGGCTGCTAGAAATAAGTTGATCTTTTTTATTTGTACTTTTGTTAAGAAAATCTTTTATAAGAAGCGACTGACCACGCTATTTGGCCATATGGAAATTCAAAAGTGAAAAAAATCTAGTTTGGAGTTGAATTTACTGTTATCTAATGTTGAACATATTTACTGAATAACGTGTTTAGATCTTACTATTTTCTATGTATAACATGTTGAATATTTTTTTTAACTATGGAAGGAACTATCACAGACAGTTTAGTGGAACAAACCGTCTGTGATATGTATCGTAGACGGTTTTTTTTTTATAAGAACCATCTGTAGTGTGATCTGTGGCTGCTTTGAAGAAGACAGTGAATACGACTAAGAAATCAACCAAGCTCACCATGAAGTATGATTTTTTTCGGGGGGTCGTCCACGAAGTATGATTTTTCGGGGGTCGTCTACGCAGTATGAGGAGGATGAGACAGGAGACACAACCAACTTCATCGAACTAAACACAATTGAGTGTATGATTACCTGGCGTTCTCCTGTCAGCCATGCTTCTTGAACTTGGTTGTTGTGTGTCAGGTTCGACGAAGTCGGCTGTGGCTACTGTCGACGACCTCCGAAAAAAAAAATCATACTTCGTGGTGGGCTTGCTTGCTTTCTTAGGCGTACTCGTCGTCTTCTTCAAAGAAGTTGTATATCAGAGACTTGTCTCACTATAGATATATCTGTCGTCGGGACGATAAGATACTTAATGGCGCATATCACAGACAGTTCTAAATATAAACCGTCTGTGATAGTTGTAATATGCTAAATTGTTCTAAGGAAGGAAATCGCTGAAAAGAGAAAATTAGAAGGAGAAAAAGGTAGTTTTCGCAGTTGTGTGAGAACCTGGGCCTCGGGCCTTTGGTCCACGAAGACCAAGAGGAGAGGGGGCCAGCCAAGCAAGCAGGGGGGTTCGGCCAAACCCTAGGGCCCCTACCCCCTTGCGCCTCCTCCCTCCCTAGAGCCGCCACCTCCCCTCTCCCTTGCGCCAATGCCTCCCTTCTCCACGCCCTCCTCCCCTGGTATATCCCTCCATTGTTGCCGGCCAAGAAAAGAAAGGAGGAAGGCTACTCCTTCCAGTGTTGCCGGTCGAGGTGAAAGAAAGAGGAAGAGGGAGAAGAAAGGAGAGAGGAGGTTCTCTTGGGGAATTCAGTGGGTTTCAGCGAGGCGGAGTGAACTCAAGTTTGGTTTCACCTTCTCAACATTCCAGCTTGTCGCAACGCGAAAGGCAAGTACAATTATAGTCATAATGGGTGCATGATTGTTCAAATTAGTTAAATGAGTATCATGTGGTTAATCTTTTGAGATATGAGTACTTTTTTTTTATTTACATGCTTCTGTTAATGGTTGATATAAATTACAAAGTATGCAAGTATTCCCTTCATTCCATTACATTCATTTCAAGCATTCATGTTTAATCCATGGGAGTGTGTATTAAGATCTCCATATTTTCAATATGGACAACTAGATCCCCATATAAAAGATTCTTCATACGGACAATGGATCCCCGTATTTGAGAATGCGGGTACGAGTGAACACCGACGAGTGTTACACTCGGCTATACAGATATATGCAGAAGAGAAGTGGAGTCATATGCATTTTGCATCGCATTCATAGTATATTCATATGTATATGATAATTTGAGAATGATATGTCTTCGATTCAATGTTTCTTGTGTCGTTCATTTGTACTTGTTGAATCTTAGATTCACTCTTGCCAATTTTGTTTTTAGGTGATCGTCGAGGACGACATGCATCGAGAGAGAGTGGTTCATATGAAGAAATCAACTTTATCACATATTCTTCAATTGGAAACTTTTAAATGTAATAGTTGGATCCATGGTACTTTTATTATTCGTCTTTAAAAATTTTCATGCTAGTTGATGATTTAAACTATCCAAACCTATTCATGACAATGATCTACTTGAATGAAGTGTTATAATTGTAATTTTATTGACTAGATCCTTACTGAGAATTTATGTTAGTTATATTATTATAATTGTTTTGTGGTGGAGTTTAGCTGTCATTAGTTGTTGATTTGATGAGAAAAACTTATAGTGTTGATTGGTGATAGTAGTTTATATTGCATCTTGGATTCCGCATAGCTAGGGTGTTACAATAGTCGTGGCCTGGTTTTATGAGACAGCGTCTTTCGACGTGCCTTGCCTGGTTCTACTCAATCGCTTCGATTGTCATCCGTTTTGTGAGTTGTTTCTATTTACAAGAGTGCTTTACTCTGCATATATGTGTTGTGCTAGTCTAAATCTGAATTTTGATTAATTCTAGTACTGGGAGATATTACATTGTACTGTTGTGGGTTCAGTTTACAGCTCAGTGATGATTTTTGTCATATTGTGAAATTAAATTGATAAAAAATCATAATTGAGTTGCTAGGATTGTTTACTGTTGTCAGATTGTATCTAATAGGTTGGTTTTGTTGCTTTCTGTTTTCGATTGTGATTGATCTGATCATGTTATTCTGATCATGTTGTTTCTCTGTTTGTCAATTGACTTTCTTCTATTAGCTGAGTGGCTCACGTTGCTGAAATTAGTGATATGTTTTATTTTATCAAGTGATTAATCCCCAATCTAAAGATTAGTTCTTGATTTAATCAAGTGATTCTTGTGCACTTTTAATTGTATAATCTTCTGTTGATTGAAAGTAATTTTGCTATTTGAGATAATTCTTGACATAACCAGTAGAGCATTAATTACTATTAATTATGCTGGAATTAATTCTCTATGAAAATACAAACTAAAGTTTTAGTAATTGGAATCCTGAAAATTTAGTTCTTTGGGTGTGTATCTTCAAAAGATGGCGTCCCTACAGTCTTCGTCGCCGTCGTCGAATGCATTTGAGCCTCCGATGGACTGTGCACCGCCATCGCCGAATGCGTCTGGGGATCCAAAGAAAGGACTATCTAAGCGATATTGCATAGGAATATCAAAAAGGTATGAGGGCCGAATAACTATCACAGAGGTCACTAACGTTGGGGTCCCTAAGCTTCCCAAGAAATCAGCGGCATCATTCCAGACCACCTACGGAATAGTTGAAAGAGAACGGGTCCCCATCACCACACCAAGCTGGAAGTCTCTGACAGACCAATAGAAAGAGCAGTTGTGGGCTGAAATTTCAAGTTCGTTCGATATCCCAACAGAAGTACATGGACTCATGAGACGACAGGCGTTGCTCGTGATTAGAAAAGCGTGGAAGTCCTTCAAGAGCCTACTTGTCACGAAGTATGCGAACAAGCATCAAACGCCCATGTATCGATTCGTGTCAGTGGATATATGGGACGCCATTGTGCGGTTGAAGACAACGACCAAATTTCAGTAACAAAGTGCGGCGCATAAGCCCTCCAGACAAAAAACACTCACCCCCACATACTTAGCACGCTGGGTACATGGGAAAAATCCTGCAATAGATGTGGGAGGACGAGGAAGCAAACCAGTGGGAGGCTCCCCCAGTATTTGCCAAGATCACAGACGAGCGCGCCCGAAACTGGCTATGAGCGAGGTCATCAACCACGTCTTCGGGTACCATCTCTTCCACAAACCAGGCAGACGAGAGAGTGTCCGAACGTCTGGTAAGATATATCGAACTACCTAGTTGTTAATAAGTCCATAACTTCGTATGGTCTAAAATAATATGATGGCCACTTGCAGCAAATATTGAGTATCCAATCTTCCTAAAGCTCCTACAAAGCAATCAGGGAGAGGGATATGCTATCTACGGCCCTGGGAAACATGGAGCACCCGAGTCGCACACAAGGCCTTGGGGTTTACGTACCTTGGGCATGGATTCCCACAAGACTCTGAGGCATATAGGAGTTGGAAGAGATCCAAGGCCGAGCGCGAGGAACAGATGAAAGAGGAGATTCATGCGGTGATTAGTGTAGAATTTTGATGATATATAACATCATTGCAGGAACAAATGGCACAAATGAATCAAGCCCTCAAACAGTCGCAAGCCGCCCTCGTTATTTTGGGAGCTAGTCCCCCTCAACGTCGGGGTAGCTACACGTCCAAGCCACTTTCTGAATATGGCGAAGTCCAATTACCTATCGACGACATCCAGGTAATGTACATCTCTGGAATGCTCCAAAGATAGACCTGTAGGACGCCTTAGCTAACTGCGTATCATTTTGTAGGAGCCCACGCCCTGCAAGCTCCAAGTGAGGCTCGTTGGGTACATTTATATTGAGGCTGGGCAGGGGATGGTGTTTCCATGCCACGAAGGGACAATGTTGTACGTGGCCCAGCTGGCGCAGGGTTATGCTAAGGTCCAAGTGGGCATGGTACATGATAATTTCATGGTTATCCCGCGGGATAAGGCCCCGAACAAAGACATCATAACACTAGAAGATGTTGTGCACACTTTTGTCCGGTGGCCCAAGAGGGACATCACCCTGGACCCTACAGTGCCGCGACTGGAACACGACCATACCTCTGCAACAAAACCCTCGATGACTCCACCTCAATCTCTTCTTCAGAAGGCCGCTACATCGACTCCTATGGAGATGACGTTGAAGATACAAGAAAAGTGTGCCGAGTCGTCTCCCACGAAGACGCATGGCAGGCGAGGTGCTAAGAACAAATCAAAAAAGATTAAGGCGCCTGCAATGCCGAAGATGCAAGAAAAGTGTGACGAGTCATCTTCCAGGAAGACGTGTGATAGGCGAGGCGCTAAGGCAAAATCGAAGATCATTAAGGCGTCTTGCGAGCCCGGGACGTTCTTCCTCAGAAGACAGTTGGTCCCCTACACACTATTACCCCACCTTGGATTGGGTTGTGTGTACCTGGTACACGCAGCACACTGAGATGACAGTAGACACTACTGGATTCACCGTTAGTTACACGGAGAACAATTTCCTCCATAAGGCAGCCTACTTCGTCGTGGGCTTCTAAGACTTATTTGAAATTTTCAACCACGACACCCTCGACGCCTCACTTCTACGACGCTGGACACTATAAGTGTGTACAATCAAGTTCTATATTCACGCAATACCGATAAATATCATAACTTATTGCTTATGTATAGATACAAGATACAAGAAGCCCGGCGATTGCGATAACCAGTGGATTTCCTCGACCCACAGTTGATCTCTGAGCAATGCATCAATGAAGACGCATCCTACGTCGAGAAATACATAACAAGGGGGTTGCTTGCTCATAGCGACAAGCACTACATACTGGTGCCCTACAACTAGGGGTAAGTTCTTCACTACTTGCTATACAAATTTTATTTGCATATTATACGCAACACGAACTTAGGTTTAATAACTATAGCGACATACATGAGTAGGTGGCACTGGATCCTTTGTCATTGTACCAAAGTGGAACAAGGTACTATACCTTGATTCCCTAGTTAATAAGAACCACGACCTCACCCTTGTGCAAAAAATACTCGACAGGTATGCTCATTTCCTTCATACGTAACTCTATTGTTAGTCTTCCTTCGTTTGAAATGGTCAAGGATAAATTTTTGGAATCACGTAAGGTGTTCAGTACCTATGTTGCCAGGGAGGGAAATAAGATGAACCGAGCGCCACACTACGACACAGACGTGATTTTTGGTACCCGCTGCAACACAATAATCCTATATCACACTTCGTAACCTGGCCTCTCGAACTGACTATACCTATATATGTAATTCTATTTTTGCAGTGCCACCAGCAACTACAAGACAACTTATGTGCATTCTGCGTCTGTCGTCATATGCAGGAAATCATGAGTGCTAAGCCGAAGGATCCAGAGGTTCATCAATCTCGCAATAATTATTTCCTAATTATCAATTTAAATATATATCCTTACTACTTTACTCCTAGCGACAACTCATGACAATCCAATCAACTACATTCGATCTGGACAACCTCTCGGGCGTTCGAGGACGGCTCTACACCTTCATCAAGTTGGAGATCATTAACCCGAATGGAGAGTTTCACTCCGGCGACAGTGATTAATACAAGTTTAATTGTAATTCACTTTGAGTTGTAATTCAATTGTAACTCCAGCGACAATACATGAACATGCTTTTGTAACTGATTTTGAGTTTTAAATCATTATGAATTGTTCTATATCAAATTAATTATGATTTATCTATTTGCTACTTGCTTGTTTTCAGAGGGTATGGCTAGTATTTCCTGAGGCCAGCTAAAAAATAAAAAAATAGTTATAGAACGAACTATCACAGACAGTTTTGTGGTATAAACTGTATGTGAATGCCTACTATCACAGACATCTACCACGAATAACCGTCTGTGATATGTCGGATATCACAGACAATTCTTTTTTACTAACCGTCTGTGATATGTCTCCAATCACAAACGGTTGGTATATATAACCATCTGTGATGGCCTACATATCACAGACAGTTGTATGGTATAAACTATCTATGAATGCCTACTATCACAGATGACTACCACCAAAAACCGTCTGAGATATGTGGGATATCACATACTGTTCTTTTTACTAACCGTCCGTGATATCTCCACCGTATGATTTTATGTGTCTGTGATAATATCATAGACGGTTTTTGATCCGTCTGTGATAAGAAACAACACATACGATTTTTAAAAGAAACCGTCTGTGAAGGCCTACTGTCACAGACGGTTATATGTAACAACCGTATGCGATATGTAGGATATTACAGACGGTTCTTTTTACAGACGGATAGTAAAAAGAACCGTCTGTAATATCCTACATATCGCATATGGTTGTTACATATAACCGTCTGAGATAGTAGGCTTTCACAGACGGTTTCTTTTAAAAATCGTCTGTGTTGTTACTTATCACAGACGGATCAAAAACCGTCTATGATATTATCATAGACACATAAAATCAGACGGTTCAGAAACCATCTATGATGACACTTTGTGTAGTAGTGATTGTTCATATTTCAGTAATGAGATGCTCTGGTAGATGTGGTCGGTGCTTTTATTTTAGCTAGATCCATGTAGTCTTTGATAACCTCTGCAGATGCCATTCCAGGAAAAAAAGCATGTGCCATTTGGTCAGCGCTACTAGACTTTAAAAACGTTCAGTATTGCACCAATTTCTTATGTGCATCAAAACGATACACAAACTGGGATCATTATGTTCATGTTTTGTAATATCATATGAATTATCACAGTGCAATTTATGATTGTAGTAATTGAATACCATGTCCATATATCTGGCACTGTTACAATTTGTGATGCCTGCCGTATACACATTCTTTCGGAGCCATGGACTGGCATGGATTATTTTTTTGATTGAATTGGCAATAATTGGAGGTCCAGTTGTATTGATCAACAGCGCATAAGAGATTGCAACCTCCTTTTGTTAGGCGACTATTCGATTCAAAATTGCAGATTGACCTGGTTTAATTACGAGTTTTTTAGTTTCAAAATGAACAACATATTTTATTTTTTATTTTTGTACAAATGAACCTATTGAGTTAATTAGAAGAAGATACATGAGTAGAGTTTTTTGGTTTCTGAATTGAGCTTGCATGCGATGCGTATACACACTGATTGATGATAGTCAAGAGTTCTTCCATTGTACATTTTATTAGTTCATTCCCAACGCTGACAACAGTAGATGGAAGTATCATCAGAGCTAAAGGAAAAACTTCTGATTTAGATATTGTTATTTTTCTAAAGAAATTTATGGGTGCTTTGTTTCTCTGTAGAAAAGTTATGTTGCTGAACCACATGTTGAAGTTCCTCCACCAGTCTCCCTCAACCTCCGCACAAGAACACCATCCTCCCTCGACCCCGTGCCCGATGCCTCCGTCCTCCCTCGACGGACTCGACCTGGTATTATTTGGTCATAAATTTGCTCGATGAAAAGGAATGACTAGGCACTGTTTGGTCATGAATTTGCAGTGAACCTGGTAATATTTGGTGTTAGCCGACTTATTCCCAATGATGTAATAAGCAATCCTTCACGGAAAATGATGTAATGATCTCTTGAATGCTTGAGTACAATTCATCATGGAAGCTTGAATGAATGCAACTCTATGACCTTCTTTGTTATACCGGTGAAATGCTATATGTCGGTTTCATTACTTTCTGTCGAAATCAAGTTCATTTCTGGAAGCAATGGTATGGTTCCTGATTATTGGTACTTACTCTCGAAATAAAGTGAGTAGAAGCAATGCTAATTTTTTTAATGGAACTTTTGTAATGTATATATGGTTCCTGCTTATTGGTGAGAGAAAGATAGTTCCATTAATTATGTCACAAGTCACAGTTGGAAAATAATTCCATTTTGATTGAATTCAAGTGAAGACAAGATGCAAACTGATACTATTCGGACAAGATACAAAAAACATTGTAGGGCTACCTGAATAGCTATTTACTTTCAGTCAACAAACTGATGCAACATCTGAATCAATAAATTTGTACATTCATACAAGTCAATTTTGGCATTCAACAATTCAATTCAACATGACCTACATCCATACAATCAGAAGAACCGAAAAAACTTGCATGTATCGTATTTTCAATTTTCATACAAAAATAAGTTTAAATACATGCTTAAAAGATCCTTTAAACCCTAAAGGGTAATTCAGACTTTTTATCCTTAACACACAACTCAATAAGTCAACAACCTATAAAAAACCAGATTGTCAAACACCAAAACTTAACTTAAAAGTTAAGGGGCTTGTAAACTGATTAAGCCCAATAAAAACTAGCTTTAAACTATAAACAAACAAAAAAAATTAAATCTAAATAAACAGGGCCTAAGCAGAAGCATGTCTTTAGATTGGCTGGTCGATCTATACATACTAGATGGCTGCATGCCTGCACAATTAGGTAGGCATTATCCTTAATTGCGTGAGTAATAATCGTGTCAACGTCGGTTTAACCGATGGCTGCGTACGCGCCTATATATATATATGCACAGTGCGTGTCGAGTGGTAAGTGGTTACTAGCGGCCGGCCGGGCACGATAGCGACGGTGCTAAGTTGGCTCTCTATCCTCGTTATTCTCGCGCTCACGCGCTGTCCTTAATTTGGCTGTGCGCCCCGGCACCGATCTGCATCTGCTGTTCCCGCTTCCGTTAGCACAGTCACACGTACCGAGTACGTACTGCTGCTTTTTTTGGAAGCATGATTAGCCATCGTACGTGCCCGGCTCTCGTCAGTCGTCACGGTGCGTCGTCGCGAGCCGTCTTGTGTCCTGGCTTGCTTGCTTGCTTGCAGTTCTCTTCTGTTCTAACTGTATCGTACATTCGCCTATCGTTATATGTTGGTTGGCGGCCGCTAAGGCCACTACATTTGAAACACAGGTATTTGCAAGTATACTTGTGCGGGTAATTTGGCTGGTTCAGACGTTGCACTGTTGATCTGATCATCCGCATTAATTTGTACACATGCATGGCGACTATGTAAGTATTATTATCATCATCACAGTTCTTACAGGTCGTTTGGAAGCCTGGTAGTTAATCGGGTCGGTCAATAATCGACAAAGGGTGCATGTGCACAACAGTTTTGGGCATGTCCACTGGGCTCTCCACGTGCATGGGCCTGGGTTGCCCTTGTAGCGCATGCATGCATGTGTAATTTCACCGCGGTTACAAGCACACGTCCAGATCGACCGCCCATATCGTCCGGCTCGCTCAGGTGCCATGGTACGTACGGCGGCCTGTCACGCATGGCATGGCATGCACGATCCGGACGGCCGGGGAGGGGGGCTCAAAATCATGCGCCCTTTGACCCGCGGTCGCGCGCCGCGAATCCGCCGCCGGCCGGCCGGTTGCGCGCTACCTGCTGGAAAGGCAAGACGCACCAGTAGAAGAAAGGTCGATTTAGCCGGTTCAGGTGGCTCAAAAAGCTTCTTGCTCGGATCGACAGGTTATCTCGTCAGCTGATCTAATTAATAACCTGAACATGGCATGGTCCGCGCCCACAGATTGGAGCGAGCGGGTGCATGCATGCGATGCGATGCGGGGCAGGAGCCGATCGAGCTAGCTAGCTGCGACTGCATGCGTGCCCACTGCGCTGCGCCAGTCTGCACTGCACTGCACTGCGCTAGCTAGAGCTGGTCCAATGGGGGAGAGGTTGGCTCCTGAAATCTGGAACGTCGACTGGTACACAACAGTGTGGGACTATCTCTTAAAATGGCCCTTAGCTTGTCTCGCGCATGCAGCTGCCCAGGCAGGGCCAGCCATACGTACGAGTACGAACATGTACTAGTAGATACAAAGGGTGGATGGTGCCACGCATGGTGGTGTATGGATATGGTAACTGCTTCTAAGCCAACAGCTGCAGGGCTATATATCTCTGGGGGCCACCGGCCGGGCCGGGGACCCGTACGTGATCGATCGAGCCGGTGGTCGGTTTAACGAGCTAGATAGGCTCTTTCTTTTCTCTCTTCTGGTGCATTTGCAATGCATGCGAATATGCGATGCAAATATTTGTGGTGAATGCCCTGCGCACACAGATCACGTATACGTACACATGAACACGCAAGCAGAGGCCTGCGAGAGCTGCTGTGGCAGCCGCAGCAGCACATGCCATCATCCAGCTTCTGCCCGTTTTGCCTCCCTGGACGTACGTACTGGCCCCTTGGATCGCGATTTTTACAGCCCAAATCAAAATCCAATCTTCTAGCTACTGCCATTTTCAAAGACCAACTTGAGTGGCCTCAGCTCGTTGCTCCTCGTGAATGAACAAATATTTGCCTGCAAAGTGTAACCTGTGGGAAAACATGGGTACGTGGTGCCTGGTGCATGACTTAAGTGCGCACCTGTTATTTGTGTCCGTGACGCAGGTGCTGTTTCCCCTTTTTCTGCTAGTCTGCCCGCGCGGCTAGCTACAAGGAAAAATGGAGTTTTGTGGCGAATTTTTTATCACAGAAAGTCTATTTTTCATCACAAATTAGTGCTTGTGACCATATATATATTCATTCAGTCGGTCGTCACTAATACTCAAGTCACAAATAATTTAGTGATGAACTTCCTTTCCCCACAATTAACCACATTTATTAGTGACGACACGAAGTATCATTACTAATATGTACATTAGAGACGACTTGCATCGTCACAAAAAGGTTGAACACCGTACTGGAGCTAGCTAGCTCTTACACAACATTACTCCTATATGCAGCAAAAAAAAAAAACTAACTAGTCAAACAAAAATTACCGAATGTAATGCCATATAAAATTCTTGCAGGTTCTTATATTAGCTATAGATAGTAAATTTTGGGGATAACATCGGTACATATTGCATTTACATCAACATATATAAGCTAGCTGCTAGCTAGCTAGGCTCCAGTTAGTGTAACTAGCTAGTGTCACTCTTTGCCTAATATTGTCCGTGCGTACAATTAATTGGAAATTCTGGTGGTTTTAAATGAAGATGCACGAACAAAGAGGTCGATGGTTTTAAATGAAGATGCACGAACAAAGAGGTCGATTGTTCTACAGTGTCTCCTTTTGAGATGTTTCGAAACTCTGAAGTTGCTTCTGTTGCGGAAATTGATTCCTAACCGGGCGAAAAGAAAAGGGAGTTGGAGTTGGGCACAAGGACGTGTACCGTACGTTTTGAGTGCACTGTGGACACCGATCTGTAGTATTATTACTGCAAAGGATAAAATCGTTTTTAATGCGAGGTGCTACACTATGCACGCATCAATGTATGCATGCAATGAATTGTTCCATGCCTGCATGCCAAATTTAAATGTGAGCGAATGTTTCAAGCCAATGTTTGCATTACACGTACGCCGGGGTCATCTCATGGTTCTAAACACACTGAAACAAGAAGATCTATAGATATGTGTGTCTTTTCCATCTACTGGATGTATCTATCACCACTACGGGAAACACCTGATTTGCCGAGTGCACAAATATTTGCCGAGTGCCAAATTACGGGCACTCGGCAAAGACTTGCTTTGCCGAGCGCCGCACTCGGCAAAATATGGCACTCGGCAAAGGCCTCTTTGCCGAGTGCCTGGCACTCGGCAAATACCTGCACTCGGCAAAGAATGTCTTTGCCAAGTGCCAGGCACTCGGCAAAGTTAGGCACTCGGCAAAGGATTGTAGGGGCCTAACGGCATCCAGCGGCGTCCTCTTTGCCGAGTGCCCCGTTTGGCACTCGGCAAAGATTATATTTTCTTAGAGTGCCAAAACTTTTTTCGGCAATTTTTTTTTTTTTTTTGCCACCAATTTTTTGAAGCTTTAGTACACTACAAACAACATGTGTAAATTTGGGATATTTTCATTGCCTTTTGGCATATTTATATAGTTTATTTTGTTTTGTTGAATTTTTCCAAAATGTAAGTTTGAGCTATGCAGTGCATCGAATAATGGATTACATTCGTTCAAAAATGTTATCCTTGTTTCTTAGTGTAAATTTAGGCTAAATCCGAGGCGTCTCGAAATTTCGATCAGCGTGCTCACGAGAACACGCCGTCAACTTAACGTGGGAGTGGTTTTTAATTGTATAAAATGCGAGCAATTAGAAAATCATGAAACTTGTCGAGTTATCGCCGTATCGTATCGTATCTCGTGGAAAAAATTTGAAAAATTTCAACCACGTCACGTCGATGCTCACAAACAGAGATCTCCACATGATGTATACATCATGTGGAGATCTCTGATTTAGAGCATCATCGCGATGACGGCGTCTTGAAATTTTTTCAAATTTTTCACGATACGATACGATACGCGATAACTCGACAAGTTTCATGATTTTCGAATTGCTCGCATTTTATACAATTAAAAACCACTCCCACGCAAGTTGGCGGCGTCTGCCCGTGCACGTTGATCGAAATTTTGAGATAGTTCTGGATTTAGCCTAAATTTACACTAAGAAACAAGGATAACATTTTGAACGAATGTAATCCATTATTCGATGCACTGCAGCTCAAACTTACATTTTGGGAAAATTCAACAAAACAAAATAAACTATATAAATATGCCAAAAGGCAATGAAAATATCCCAAATTTACACATGTTGTTTGTGGTAGTGTACTAAAGCTTCAAAAAAAAATTGGTGGCAAAAAACCAAAAAAAAAAAAAAAAAATTGCCGAGTGCCTAGGGTTGGCACTCGGCAAAGTTATAACTTCGCCGAGTGCCAGATCACGACACTCGGCGAAAATATTAACTTTGCCGAGTGCTGCAGATCTGGCACTCGGCAAAGCCGCCTTATCTCCACCCTCAGCCTCAGCCTTATCGGCGCGCTCTCACTTCTCTCATTTCTCTCATTTCTCTTCTCGGCCACCGCCTCCTCCACGCGCCTCCCACGCCTGCCCCGCTCCCGTGCCTCCCGCGCAGCCCGCCTCCCAGCGCCCCCCGCCAGCCCGCCTCCCAGCGCCTCCAGCCTCCCCCCGCCAGCCCGCCTCACCGCCTCAGCCCCCGCCTCCCCCAGTGCCTCCCACGCCTCGCCTCCCGCGCCCCCTCGCCGGCCCGCCTCCCAGCGCCTCCCAGCGCCCCATGCGCCGGCCCGCCTCCCACGCGCCTCCCAGCCCCATGCCTTGGCCCGCCTCCGCGCCTCCCACGCAGGCCCAGCCTCCGTGTGCCTCCCACGCCGCCGCCCCGCGCCTCCCAGCGCCCCGCCTCCCGCGCCTCCCAGAGACAGTCACGCTCATGCGGGCCTCGTCGACCTCTTCTCGTGCCAATGATCCATCGATCGATCGAGTAACGTGGTTAATTATTTCTTCTTCTTGCACCATCGATCGTATCTTTCTTTGCTGTATCTAGATCACTAAGAAAGAGAGAGGTAATTAACCGTAACATATCCTTGATGCGAGGAGTTGGGAGAGATTTTCTCTTTCATTATCTAAATAATAATAATGTAATATATAAAGAGTTACATGAAGTATAAGCTAGTGCAGTGTTGTCGGGTTAATAAATTGATCTGCATATATGTTCATGAATTGTGAAACCATGCCATGTATCTTGTAGCTACAGATGTAGGTAGCTATATATTGATCTATGAAGTATACACGCACTTTTCAGATGTCTATTTCCCCCTCTTGTAGGTCTATCGATTGGGGTATTAAGAAGGTAATTAATCATGGGAACTTCACCATGAGTATGCCGTTGCATGAATGCATGATAGTTTTTTTCTGGTGCATGTGATGATTATATGGTGAGCTAGCTACATTCATATGTTGTTCTAGGGTAGTTCCTGCACATGCACACACACACACATATATATATATAAACAACTAGCTGGATGATGCTCTATAGAGTCCTAGCTAGGAGGGTGGTTATCTAGTTTTTATGTCTGGTTCTTTTGTCGTGTTTTTTAGTCGTCTTAGACACATGCGTTTGTTGCTTTCTTTACGGGTAAGAATCTCAAAGGCTTATACTAGCTTCTTCTACCTGTTTCCATTCATCGAAAGAGAAGCAAGTTGTCCTAGCTAATTGTTATGTCATCTGGCCATATGTATAACACAAACCTTAGCTAAACTGTAGTAATTACCAATTAAGAGCATGCATGCGAGTTTCATGCTAAAGGTAAAAAGATCTGGATGAAGTCTACATCTTTGTCGACCAAACGTTCATATATATGACAAAAGACATGCATGAATCCCCACCAATATATTGACACGACAAGCAGCTGCATGTGTATACATGTATTTCACTTAAGAGAATTAGATAAGATCGCCGTCCAATTCGCAATTGGCCCACAAAATAGATATATAAAATACCTATAAATCATTTCACATCACTGAAAATGTTACTCAAATCAACAGCTAATGATCATTGTGCACCAGTCGGCCAATTCATAATTGGCCCACAAGATTAGTTGTATATTGTATATACTTTCCGATCTCCTTTTTATTTGTTAAAATATATTTGATCCCCTAGCCTTGGTATATATACGATTACTTCATAGCATGCTATATATAGTTTTGCTTGATATTGTAATGAAAAATGTACTATATTTGCCAACACGTCTAGCTGAAGCGATCCGATTCGAATATTAGGTAGCATGATGCTAATTAGATGACATCTCCCTATATATGTGCCAAAGATTGATTTTCATCATGAATACATGAACATAATTACAACTGGAACGCCTCATTAGTTTGATCATTATATATATATTCGTGTTGAGCAAGAGCAAAAGAGTATATTAACTAAGCAGACTTTAATTTGGTATAATGTTTGCCTTGACCCTCTACATTTTCTTGCAGTTGTTGTAAGAAATAGTAATGATGCTCCTTGTTAATGTTCATTATTGTTATTTATATAATGTTTGGTATAATGTTTGCCTAACCTATTACCTTTTTATGTAGGAGAAGGACCCGATCGTCTTCGTCGGCGCTGCTGGTCTGCCTGCACCGCATCGCCTCGCCACTGCACCGACACGCCACTGCCCCGCTAGCCTGACCCCACCGCCACCCTAGGTATAACCCCCTCCTCCTTTGCATGCATGTTTTATATGGTCACGTAGCCCAGTTAGGCGTCTCCCGTTCGAAAGAGATACGGTCGGAGGTATGCAGATCTTTGCATATCTGCGACCGTATCTCTTTCGGATTGTCCACGTATTTCGGACAGCCCGCGGATGCGTAGATGAGGTTAGTTTCCATGGTTCGCTCGGTCAAGAGCAGGACTTTCGGCATCACCTCCTGTTGTTCTCCGGATACACACTCTCCCTTGCGGGGCGTGTATCGGGAGAACGATGAGAAAGGTGTCCAAATTCGATCTCGGATAGGAGCGAGCATTGAAATCGACCTCATCTACGCATCCGCTGGATATTAGACCTATCCTCACCTATTAGATGGTAGGAACGCCGGGCAGATGCAATTGCTGGTTATATTACTCGCTTACATATGTATATGCCAGATGATGGAGAACCGTGATTGGATGTACACGGGCCACGTAAGTATGACCCCAGAATGGATGACTAAGACTAATGCTTTCTTGGAGCATTCATTTGGCGAGGTGCTAGAGGGTCGAGTCGGATCGTGTCCTGCGACAAATGTGACAACCGTGTAAGAAAGAATAGGAAGAGCGTGGGGAAGATCTTTGCAAGTATGGATTCACGCCAAACTATACTGCTTGGATCCACCATGGTGAAGCCGATCGTATTAGAGAGGAGGT
Source organism: Hsuehochloa calcarea (assembly GCA_036346395.1). NCBI lineage: Eukaryota > Viridiplantae > Streptophyta > Magnoliopsida > Poales > Poaceae > Hsuehochloa > Hsuehochloa calcarea. The sequence continues at coordinate 62,974,618 of CM070596.1, forward strand.
GGTGAGACCACGCCTCGAGGCTTTTGATGGAGATGCCGGGTAGCGGTGGATGGATGACTTTCGGGAGGCGCGGTTCGGTGAAGGATTAGAGGGCGAGCGGAGGAATCCGCAAAGGCGTACTACGATATCTTGTCTTGACACGAAGCCCCTTCACGAAAAGACAATGGTTTATGGCTGGATGCCATTGGGCGCCTAATGGCGTTCAAGTCGCGATGTAGCATGAGTCGAGACAACCGATGGTATGTTGGCGGTTGTTGGATCCACGCTTCGGAGGGTCACATTCGCCAAGAACTTGTACGAGTCACGAAACTTCTTCGTGCCCTTAAGATGCCGTATGAGCACATCCATGCTTGTCCGAATGGTTGCGTCCTATTTAGGAAAGATCACGAGAAAGCAACGCACTGTCCAAAGTGCAAATCCTCTAGGTATCTGGAGGTCGACACTAGTGATGGCAAGAAGGAACAGCTTGGTATCCCCGCGAAGGTCCTCGGTACCTTCTGTCATCTGAGGATCCAACGGCTGTACATGACAGAGGAGTCCGCGAAACAGATGACATGGCACAAACATGGCAAAAGATACAATGCTGACAAGATGGTACACCCATCGGATGGCGATGCATGGACCCATTTCGATGGCATACATCATGGTAAAGCTGAGGAGGCTCGGAATGTACGTGTAGCGGCAGCAGAGATGGGTTCAACCCTATGGATTCTTTGGCGGCCCGTACACTTGTTGGCCCGTGTTCGTGATCCCCTCAATCTCCCCGGCGTCATGTTTCAACCCAAGAGCGTATTCTTGTCACCGATAATTCTGGACACCGGGAACAAGATGGGTTTGTTCATGGAGCCTCTCATTGATGAATTGATCCTTGCTTGGGAAAAGGGGTGCGACATACGGCCAGAGCTACAAAGAAGAACTTCACAATGCATGTGTGGTACCACTACTCCTGCATGACTTCTGGCGTATGGCATATTCTGCGCGTGGTGTGTTCACGGGAAGTTCCCATGCCCAATATGCAAGGCAATTTGTGAGGTTCACTTGGTGAAGAGGGTGGCAAGTTTTCTTCGTTTGACCAACATCGTCAATTCCTCCCTATTGACCATCCATTCGACGAGGCGTCAAGAACTTGAGAAAGGGTTCAAGTCACCGACCACCGCACCTCGGATGATGACGGTGCCGAGGTCCGTCTTTGAGATAGAGGCTCTCAAACATGATAAAGAGAAAGGTGGTTTTATTGGATATGGTGAGGAACACGGTGGACTCATAAATCGGGCTTGACTAGGCTCCCTATTTCAATGACCTTCTTCTTCCACACAACATTGATGTAATGCACACGAAAAGAATATCGCCGAGGCGCTTTTTGCAACACTCATGGACATTCTGATAAGTCAAAGGACAACGTTAAGGCTAGATCGGACACGCAGCGATGTGCGATAGGCCAAAGCAAGTGATGAAGCCTCCGCGCCGGCAAAAATGGAGAAGGACTCGGTCGATTTCGTCTTGAAAAGGGACCAAAGGAAGGAAATCTGCAGTGGATCCAGACGTTAATGTTCCACGATGGGCATGCGGCGAATTTGAGTAGGGAGTGAACTTGTCCACTATCGTGTCTTAGGGATGAAGAGTCATGACTACCACATATGGATTGGCGGCTCCTTCTGCGATGACCGGGATCGTCCCGAGCATGTGTGGCGCGTCTTTGGCGAGTTGAGCTATTTCTTCCGCCACTTTGTGCCAAGGAGTTATCTCGGGGCGTGATTGATGACTTGGAGAAAGTGGCACTGTATCGCCGCGATGGCTGCACATGTCCCAAGCGATGAGGATTACAACTTTGACCCAAACACACGGAGTTTTATCAACCGGAGGGGCTAGAAGGGAGGTTTGACATAGACATGTTTTCACGATGGGCATGGAAGTAGACAATGACATTGATCGGGGCGGTGGAGATGAGGACGACGGAGAAGAGGTGCAAAATGCTAAGGACTTACAAATGCTTGGCGATTACGGTTAGGCGATGACAATGATGAGAACGATGGAGATGAGCCCGATTTACTCGACAATATTGATAGTGATGACGACACCTATGATCCAGTATTGCCGATCGTGAAGAATATTTCTAATTCATGTAATACTATATTATTATTATTATTATTATTATTGCAATTATGTTTCGTTCATTTTGCATCTCTTTATAAGTACTTGTAATTTAAGCGTGCTAATTGGTTTACTCTTTGAAATTGCAGGCACTCGACAAAATGCAGGCGGAAGGCGGGCCGTCGGAGGTCAACTCCTCTACATGAGGGCGCTCACCACCCGCCGAGGCGACCCCTTGCCGAGCCGCCGACGAGGAGGGCGAGGCGGCGCCCTGCGGCCGTCAGAGGAGAGTGCGTGCCATTGCCACCCGTCGGTGGGCGAGGGCGACCAGTGGTGGGCTGCACATAGGAGGGGGTGGCACTTCCTTTGACTCCTCGGACCACGGGAGGCGGCGACATCGGCAATGATGGGTTCCACTTGCGCGCTCGGCTCTACCTCGTCGGGAGTCTACTTGCGCGGGCCCTCGCAGCTCCCGGCGCGGCCGATCCCACTTCACCGGCACGGTGATTCGACCCAGCGGCGACAAGTAAGTATTATTTCACTACTATTTCATATGACATGTTGAAAATCGAATTGGAGACTAACAATTCTTCTTAATGACTCTTGCAGCAACTGGGAAGTTGTGTCCGGAACGGGCCGGCACATCAATGCCACCACGGCCCTCGATTGGCGGCACTACCTGGCATGGTCACCTACGCCTCGGTGACCGCGCCACTGGGCGTGGGACCACTTCTCGCCGGCGAGGACAGCGAGTTCGGCACCGTTGCGGCGCGGATCAAGGCGAGTTACGGGTGAGTCTTCATCGCACTAAATTGGTCAATACTACGCATTCATTGGTCGTTCTTGAAATAATGAAGCGATACATGATGTCGTATGCGAGACTTCTTCAGTGCGGCGAAGGGTTTGAGGACCGGGCGGCGAGTGCGGGACAAGGTGCATAGGTCCCGACTCTCGGACTGTACCACGAGACGCGGCTCCGGTGCATCATCAACTCTGGCGCCGGCGTCCTTGGTCGGTGGTGAGGAAGGCCGATGCGAGACCGGGGCGCTCACCAGGAGCGATACCTCTCGGTAAATCTGAAACATTATCTGACTCCTTCCATGAAGAATAGGTAGGCTTTATTTCATCTTCTGATATATCAATAACTTGATGGCATGCAGCAATGTCCTGATTGGTGCGCCAGGCACCGCCTCTGCTGGGAGGCCATTGTGGACAGGTGGCTCTCGGAGGAGTGGGCGGAGAAGCACAACATCCGTCGGGACTGCCGCCTGCAGATGGGTGGGCGCCACACCACCAAGGCAGCCGGAGCCTCGGTGCGTCACGCGGACATGGGTAATCTTCTTTGTGTTTTCATCTTTATTTATTTATTCTAACGCTCAATTCTCATTACTTGTAATCATCTTTGTGTTTTCCTCGCAGTCCCAGGCGCACCAAGGCCAGGAATGCAACGAGTTCATGGCGTGCGCCACGGCACACAAGGGCAAGCGGCGGCCGAAGTCACCTACAACCGGCGGACGGGCCGAGGCGTACCTGCGGCGTCCACGACAAGCTTAGCGAGTACACCTCGGCGGCCCGCGGCGCCATGGGAGGACTTCGATCCGCCACCCGACCCACGGACCTGACCTGGCGATGAGGTGGGAGGAGGGAAGCGGCCTGGCCGTCTTGGATGGCGAGCAAGCCACGATCGACTCGCCTCTGTTCCCACCCTCGCCGAGATTCGAGCAAGGAGCACGAGCTCCTCCTCCCCATCACGCTCTCGGCGTGAGCTCACAATGCAGCAGATGGCGGAACTCGAGTTAATCTTGTTTTATTAAATCGTTCATTGCTTTTACACATCTACCTTGCCTTTGCATTGTTTAAACATTGCGGGTGGAATGTTGCGAGCCGACTTGCGGAGGTTGGAGGCCCAAGAGCGCCCAGGGGAGGCCCACCTGGAGGTGGAGGCCCACCTACCGGAGATGGAGGTCATACAAGCCCGGAGGCGGCCGAGGCGAGGCGCAGGACATGTTGACTTCATGGCGAGCCTTGAGCCTTGCAGTGTGGTCGTGCCCGATCATTGCTCGCTCGGTTGTGGCTCCTCCTCCTCCTGTAGGGACTCCGGTGAGTATATATGGTTGTTTATTCCTTTAGCTTGTGCGGCCCTCCTGTAGATACTCATGAATTCGCTTCTCCTTTGTGCAGCCACAGTCGGCGGGTTCGAACCCGACTCCTCAAGGTGGCCCTTCTTCACAGGCCAGGTGGCCAACTGGCCCTCCTCAAGGTGGCAGTTCACACTCTGGGTGGGGAGGCTGGCAGTAGGTACCGTTTATTTGTTTCTTTTCATGTTGCATGGACTTGTATTAGACTTAGCCTTATGTTGGACTACTACTAGAGACATATATATTGTGATGGATATTGTCATGGATGATGCGAATGTATGTGATGGATTATGGACAATGGATTTGTATGTGATGTATTATGGATGGTGGATGTGTATGTGATGGGTTATGGATGTGTATGTGATGGAATATGGATTTGTATGTGATGTATTATGGATGGTGGATGTGTATGTGATGGGTTATGGATGTGTATGTGATGGAATATGTGCTGTGTATGTGATATATATGTGATTTCTTTGTTTGGGCTGATGGAAAGCAAAACCCAAAAAAATAGCATTTTTCCCTCTTTGTTGAGTGCCACACTCGGCAAAGAGAACTTGCCGAGTCTTGGTGCCATAACACTCGGCAAAGCCGGGAATCGAAACCAGTTTTCGGCTTTGCCGAGTCTTGTTGCCATGACACTTTCGGCAAAGTGGGAATCGAAACCAGTTTCCGACTTTGCCGAGTCTTGGTGCCATAACACTCGGCAAAGTGGGAATCGAAACCAGTTTCGACTTTGTTGAGTCTTGATGCCATGACACTTTCGGCAAAGTGGGAATCGAAACCAGTTCGACTTTGCCGAGTGCCATAGCGATGGCACTTTCGGCAATATGTTTTAAAAAAGCGAAAAATTTCTTTGCCGAGTGCAATAGTATGGCACTCGGCAAAGAATTTTCAAAAAAAAAGAGAAAAAATTCTTTGCCGAGTGCCGGTGAGGTGGCACTCGGCAAAGAGGCCGTCAGAGTTAACGTCGGGTTTTTTTTGCCGAGTGCTGACGTGACACTCGGCAAAGGTTTTACCGAGTGCCCGATATGTGGCACTCGGCAAAGAAACCTTTGCCGACGGGTTCTTTGCCGACGGCTCTTTGCCGAGTGCGGCACTCGGCAAAGCCTTTGCCGAGTGCAATAGGGGCTTTGCCGAGTGCCCTAAGCACTCGGCAAAGAGCCCGTCTGCAGTAGTGCACCCCTCTAGGTAGCTTACTTGCCTCTTTATATCTATAACCCCTCTAGTCCACAACTTGCTAGCTATACAGGCGGTTTGAATTTATAACAAGATTCATGCATGCAAGCTAGAATAAAACGTACGTATTTCTGCGCGTCCTAGTACTGTTCACAGCAACAAGAAAACTAACCAACACAAATACAGTAAGACCAAGAACAAATCAAGGCGATAATCATGAAACAATTGAATTCCCATCTCTTAACACGTATTGATTAGAGAGGGTAGGCTTGAAACTTCAAGAAAGTTCTGATCCATGGGTGCTATTCATGGGCCCCATTCCAAAAGCCAATTCTAAGTTTGTTTTCTCCTAGTTGATGAGCGAGCCCGAGCATGCGCCCCGGTATGTCCAAGTCCAAGGAGGCTGCCACAGGATCATACGCACAAGATATCCGCCCAGACACATGGGGCCTCTGAATTGATAAGCACAGACACCAACACATGGCGTTGTTCATCTAAAGTTAGCACCTCTCTTCGTCAGAGATTTTATTTGCGCGCGAGCGCGCGCATACTTTGCTAGTTACGCATTATTCGATTCGATTCGATCGGTGCGTGATTTCGATGTGCATAGTTGCGTACTATTGAAAGATTACAAAGTCACGCGGCGGTACGGACGCATTTGATACCAGCATGCTGTCGTGTATTCGCATCGCAGCACGGCCGGCTCAGGAAATTATTTTGATGCAGTACCTAGAGCGTAGTCAAAGCCTGTCAAAGCAAGGTCAACTAGAATGGTGTGAAGCTACGAACCAATCAATAGCTAGCTTCCCATATCGTCAAAGCATGCACCACACAAGTCATATACAGACTAAAGATAAAATGAGATACTGAATTATAATCTTAAGAGAGAGAGAGAGAGAGAGAGAGAGAGAGAGAGAGAGGAATCACCAGGAGTCAAACAAACATCAAGAAACAGTACCGGACCACTCGTCATTAAGGATAGATGCCACTGTATTCAATTAGTCAATTAAATGAAACCAGGTCTGGTTTTTCCTCAAATGTAGATGTTTCCTGAGATACCCTGTCATAGATGCATCTGCAGTTAAGATGAAACAGGACACCACACGCACCTGCTTGGTCGCCATTGGCAGCACGGTGAGCACGTCTCTATGACGAAACACATCCCTTTCTTTTTCTCCCGATTTCCACATGTCCAAAGTATAAAGTGATAAAGTACTATACGTATGTACAAAGTCAGGTTGAATGGTGCAGAGATAGATCAACGGCAGAAATTGCGTTCTTTATGTAACTTTAGTACCAGTAAAACCTCTGTTTACTAGCACTCCTGACACGGAAATATGCTCCGATATATCGGTTCGAGACGCAAGTACAGAAACCGCGTACAAAGCGCAACAGAGAGGATGAGCGCCTGATCAGCACACCCCAGCCCCACCCACAATAAAACCGGCAAGACCCGACCTGGTGCGACTGCGGCGTCCCGGTCAATTCAGCAGAACCTCGGAGCGATCGCATTCAAAGCCCCAAGCCGGTGTGGCTGGGCGCCGAGGGGCAAGGAACGCCTGCGCCTGCCTGCCTGCCCGCGTCGTTGGAGGCACGCACCACCGGCTACGTCTACGTGTCGATCGGCGGGTCGAGTGGTCGATTCGACTCGACTCGGCGCCAACCACCAACCCACCTGCACTCGTGGGAAGGCGCACCGGCCCACCCCGCCGGACGCGGTCGTCGAATGAAACGCGGGCGCGGCACGCACATATGTCGCTGGGCCGCGCGGATGCCGCCTGGGCAACAGGTTCCGTGTGCGAGATCCCATCGGGCGAGGCGGTGCGCGGCAACGCTACGGCCGGGCCACCCGACCCTCTCTCTCGTCACATCTTTTTCACCGTTTTTATGGTCTCTTAGGAGTGCAAGTGGGACGGATTTGTCCGTCAAGTCGCTAACCCGCTCCACAAAAAATAGTTCACTAAATTATTCGCACCGACCAACCAAGATATTAGCATTTCAAACGGGCAGCCCGCATTGCCCACGACAACCCGCATTAACCCAAGGAGTCTACCTGTATAGGTAAGGTGATCGCTGCTACCGTCTGCAAGTGGCGCATCCCCGTGCCAACCGACACCAAGGAGCTATACACGAGGAAACACAAGTTCTGGATGGACTCGACCAACACCTTAAGGTTCTTGAACAAGGCCATCGTGAAGGACAGCGACGGCGGCTCCTCACCGGCAAAGTAGAGCCTGTGCACGGTGACCAAAGTGGAGGAGACCACAGATCATCAAGCTGACCCCCTACTCGTGACGATGTTCGTGCCGTGTACGCTCATCGCCCAGACAAACACCCTCTTTGTGAAGCAACCAAGCAGGGCGCGACCATGAACTGCCACATCGGGCCTCACTTCCATATTCCCCCAGCCAGCCTTGGCGCGTTCGTCGCGTTGACCATGCTCAAAGCCGTCGTCGTCTACGACTGATTCTTCGTCAAGGTCGTCCGAAAGTACACTAAGAGCCCCAGAGGCCAGGGGTTCACCATACTGAAGAGGATGGGCATTGGCCTGTTGTTGCAGATCGTAACAATGATGACAGCGTCGGTGATCGACAACCGGAGGCTGGGCTATGCACGGAGCCACGACCTGGACAAGACCGGCGGCCAGCTGCTGCCCCAGTTCATGCTTATGGGCATGGCGGGCGCGTTCCTGGCGGTGGGCTAGATCGAGTTCTTCTACGACCAAGCGCAAGAGAGCATGAAGAGCCTGAGTTGAGGATTACGGGCTACCGCTAAATCTACAAAACTGCATATGGCATTGTATTGTGGGCTAGCAGCACCCACAAATACCTCTGCGGCAAGCGCGGTTTGATACGGGCTATCCGCAGCCCGCCCCACGTGCACCATGCGGCTCCCCACGCGCGCGCGAGATTGCCTTGCCCCGTCCTCTTCGGTCGGTAGCTAGGGTGCCTAACGCTGTACGCCTAATCGCCTAGCCACTTGACCGCTCGATCACTATACTGATCTCGCTCTCATATCTGCCGTGTGATGCCGATGCCTACATGGCTACATATAGAATTATAGACCACTGCTGCTATATAGCTTCTGTGGATAACTAACGTTAACTAGCTACTCGATCGATCGGTATTTCTGTAGAGGTATCTAGCCGAGTAAACTCGATTGATGGATCGATACAGGCAAGTTGCAGTGTAGATTCCGGAATTTGCTTGAGGACAACGACTTGATGGGCTGACGGGTGTAGCTGCAATCGATCGATAGGACCGTGAATTTATGGCCGGCTGGCTAATCGGACGCTTCCATGCAAGACCAGCTTTGCCAGGGAGAGAACCTAACAGGTGTACCAACATGTGTCCGGAATAGTACTACGCCCAGCCAAAACATCCGACGCTGGACAACCTGAAAAAGGAAAAGTGGTAGCGACATTTTGGTGAGAAAGGCAATCGATCTGAACGAGAAGGACCATCCGATCGATTGCTCATGCAACAAAAGATCTAAGCCTGACGCTAGCAAGCTACGGTACTTCAACATACATATTTACCGACACAAACGTCTAATTTTTTATGGGCAAAATTGGCTACAGACCATCGTATTTTGATGTCATCGGCGTTATGATATCTAATTTCGTGTCTTTGCTGAAAGACGCTACAATTTTATGCCTCTTTGCTCTGAAACACTAAGGCTATTATTTTACCATTTCTGGCCTGATTCAGAGAGAAACAACACGTCCAAATTGCCCTTCTATTTTTCTTCCTTTTCCCTCGTTCTCTCCTCCACACCGAAGCTCGCTGAAGGAGATGACAACAGGCGACAGATGTCTGGAGAAAACGGCCAGATCTAGAACACATTGGCGGCGGTGTACTCGCTAGTGTCAAGAACTCCATATTTGCTCGCCGATCGCCATGGCATGTACTCCCTCGCCAGACGTAAGGAAGAAGCCCTCGTGTCCACTTGTTGGCCACCGCGGCGAATACTCCCTTATCGGAGTTAAGGAAGAAGCCGAGGTGGACCAAGTTGAGGAAGAAGCCGCCATGCCATTGGTCCACCGCGGCTATCGCCCACCGCATTCGCCGCGCCCGCTAGCCGGCCGCGAATCCAGGCGCACCCGCTTGCTGGCCTCCTCACTGTTGGTCCACCACGGCTGCCGCCCACCGTGCCATTGCCCACTGCTTTCGCCGTGCCCACTCACTGGCCGCTGGATCTAGGAGAGAGGAAGAAGAAGAGAAGGACAATTTGGACATTTCACAGGTTGTCTCTCTCTTGATCTGATCTAAAATGATAAAATAGCAAATAGCTACAAAATTGTAGTGTATTTTGGTAAAGATATAAAATTTGGGTGTTCTGCAGCTCATGACACCAAATTGTGATGTATTGCAGCTAATTTTGTCCCTTTTTTGCGGACTAGTATAGCTTGACTTGTTAGTGTCTGGTTGGAATGTAGGTGACACAAAAACATATTAATTGATTCCCGATTACAATTTTGAAGCCTTGTAGTTCGATTTATTCAATGTTTAACTAGATATTTTCTAACAGGTAAAAAAAGAGATGATTATGTGGATGATCTCAACATGTAACTTCGAGTTCCTTTCAATTCGATCTGTAATCATGAGGCTATCTTCAAAGGGGAAATTAGCTCAGTAGCACTGCAATCATTGGTATTTAGATAAATAACATGCCAAGCGAGGTTGATTGCGAAATAACACCGCAAATAACGAAATTTTTGAAAATGATATTGCTGTCAACTTGACCGCCGCTAGTGGGTAAAAAGACTCATTTGGCCTCGTTCTCTTTCCTTTTTATTTTCCTTTTTCTTCCATTCAACTACGGTGATGGTGGGTATGACGCCAAGCCAGCGGTGAGGGCGTACACACATCAACCGAGGCCCGAGAGGCAGTGGCGAGGGTTTAGGCGGCATCACATGGGTTCCTAGCGTGGAGGATGGTGCGGGAGGGGGTGGCGGCCGAGCATGAACACGAACATGGTATTGCATTTTCAAGATTCATAGAAATAGCATCCAAGCTTGTAATTAATCAAACATGAACATAAACACAATTCCGATCGGATTCATCTCCTCTAAAAAAATCGAAAGAGCAAATAAGAAAAATCACACCACCGGGTGTATCCGGCCTCTCCCTTGTCGGATCCGGTATGGAGACCACCGGATCTGGAGGCTAGGGAGGTGGAGGAGGCTGGCGCAGTTGATGTTTTTGAATTATCTATGAAAAAAGCTATCACAGAAGGTTCTTAACAATAACCGTCTGTGATAGTCAATTATCACAGACGGTTCTTGTTCAAAACCGTCTGTGAAAATAGACTATCACAAATCTGTGATAGTTTTTTGTATTGCAAAAATTCAAATTTTGAGCAAAACCAATCAATTGCTGGACAGTAGATTTCATATGCTCTTTCGATAGTTTGCAAGAAGGTAATTAAAGGATACTCTCTCTCAATGAATGACTCACTCTATAACAAGGACAAGGTCGAGTAGAGGCGTTCATCTCGAACCGAATCGATCTCCCTTATCGACCACAGATGGAGTCCTCACTGAGAACAAAATCTGACAGGATGCAAGGGACGAAATCAGAGTGAGAAGAAAACCAGCATGGGGACTTGGGGCAAAACTTCATGCTCACCTGAGGCCAATATGGGGGGCGGTCAGATCTGGCGATACTAGTCGAGCCGCAACACCCGCCACCGGAGGCGCCGTGAAACAGCAGGCTGCGGACACGTATCAGCCTCCTGTGGCTGACATGGAGCTCCTGCGCATCCCTCCTCCTCATCATCGTCGGCTGCATCTCCTAGTCGAACCGCGTCGGGGAATCGAGGGCGGTCGCTGGAGCTCGGCGTGGGGAGGGAAGAGGGAGAGACTGATTGAAAACAAGGCGGGGTGCTATAATATATAAGAACAACGGGAAAACTTTTCGCCTCCCGTGCACGCGTTCAAAATTTCTCGCCCTCCCGCGCTGCGAATCACAAATGGTTTTAAATTGTGATATAATATCACAGACGGTAGAACCGTCTCTGGTACTTCACAGACGGTTGTCAAGATGAACGAAAAATGTGACAGCGTGTCATTTTCAATAATTTCGGTTGTTTGCGGTATTATTTCTCAGTCGACCTCAATTGGGATGTTATTTCTCTAAATACCAACGATTGGAGTGCTCCTTGAGCTAATTTCCCCATATTCAAAACTCGAATAGCTACGAAATAATAACATGCCACTTCTTAGAAAATGTCATTTTAAACTCCGATCACTTACAATTTTGCTTATCTGGTTGTTGAGGCTTATTTCATTTCGTTTAAACGTCATAATACCGCCCCTTAATATTTTTTGAAACAAAATGACACCCCTTAGATTCGCTTCCCTAAATTAAATATAATTATAAGAAGTATTTACCGAGTGTTCTAAAATATTTGTAGGATATGTTCCTATACTATTATAATAAAAAAATCCACATGTTGGAAAGAAACTTTAATCAGACATGGGGTGAGGTATATGATACCAATCGCACCAAATCATTATCTTGTGACAATTATAACAATATTAAAAGGCTATAATCACTTTTATTTGGAATGACATGAAAGCTCACTACTACATTTTAACTAATTTTAATTTGTCAATAAGCGAATCATGTGTGCTTTGAATCAACGTAGCATCAATAATTACGGTTTACAATTCAAAACCCATGCGCCAGCCAGTTAGCCCAAAACGCTCCAAAAATCACGTAAAAAGACCGAACACCACTTGACATTGATGATTGACGCTTCCCTGTCCGTTGCTATCGACCATAGTGTAATACCATACCATACCAACCATACCATACCATGAAGACCTCAGCTATTGATAGGGATCAGCGGAAGAGACAGAAGAGCTAAAGAAAACGAGAAATAAAAGGAAATTGAAGGGAATAAAAGTAACGAAGGGTAGAGGCAATATGGTAAATACAGGGGACCGAGGAGGGCATGCAGGAGACAGGGCTAGCTAGGGGGCGGGTAGCTGGTTACCGTCCGCAATACACGGGCCGGGCCCGCGCAGGATGTGACCGGACCCAGTGGGCCCACGTAGCGGGGGTGACGTCAGTGCAAAAGTGATTGATGGGCGTGGCCTAGGGATCCAGGCAGGAAGATTCCAACTGTCTGAATGACGTGGCGCTGGCCATCCAATCCCAATCACCCTCCTCGATCACACTCACTCCGACGGCCCTATCCCTCTGCCTACCTGGAGCGGTTTAAGAGGCGGTGGCAGCCAGCACGCAGGAGGGGAGCAGTAGTTCTCGGAGTTCGCCTCACCAATCACCGGTCACCACCATGAGGCCTATCAGTCCATGCGCAGCCCTTTAACATAAGCAATTTCTCCTTTTGAGGCATTAGCCGCGGTATTAGGGGCTGGCTATATAAGAGCAGTCGTTGAGATTAGAACTACTAGTACCACTACTTGATTATCCTTTGGTAATCTGTCTAGCTGGAAAACATGAGATTTTCGTAACTGTAATATGAAAAACTACTAGTACCAGAAGGTGGCTGGTTAGCAGTAATGTGTAACTGAACTGATTAATTAAGGGTTGATGGGAAAACATGAGAATTTAATGGATTTTCGTAATTATTTTTTTTTGCTGAAAACAATTTAGTTTGCAGTAATCCTACGAAATTAATTAATTGTTTTAAGGTGTAAATAAGTTATTGCGGCAAAATTGATTGGTAGCTACTATAGTGCTCCATCTGGTCACAAATACATGTTATTTTAAATATCGACACAGTTCTCAAAAGTAATCTTGATCACTATTTTTATATTATAATATATTTATAAAACTTAATAAAATTATAATATTATGAGATTATTTTTCAAGACAAATCTATACATATATGATTTCCATATATCCAATCAAAATATTTAAAAAGGTACCGATAGTTAAAGTTTCGCAAATTTGACTACCGTATCCCAAAACGAGATATATTTGTGACGGGAGGGAGTACATACATTAATTGTGTGCGTGGATGAACAGTTCGAACTTGAAGATTTATATAGCTTAAGCAGTCATGTCCGTACGTACAACTCGAGCACATTGTGTTATTGACTTACTACTGTACATAACAAAAGAAGGGCTCCAATTGCGTGAGTAGCCAAACTATTGGTGAATACAACACATATACGGCAGGGCAAGCTCGCTTGGTTTCTGCACGGATTAGGATGGTCTAATTAACGAGAGAATTTGAGTGAAACTTTTTTTTGTAGCCTTTTCAAATGTAATTTCTTATGCATTATTTTTTTAAGTAATCGTGTGGATCTTGTGCTTGCCCAACCCCATTATGGGCATGGTGTATCTCTACTACTAAAAAGGACTTGGTAGTCGTCCGTCTTTTCTTTCCCCTCTCACTCATAGAAAATTGGCGCCGACATGTGGGACAACGCATGTGCGTCCTACTCCCGTCACGCGCAACACACCCCACGCCAAAAACCAACTCCGACAGGTGGGGCCAACCTAGTAGCGAGGGTATCCCCATTTCTCGTACACTCCAACCACTCCATACCTCCATCCCCTCCTCCCACTTCTCCAAGACTCCCATGATCAGCAAGGCAGAACTATCCCCGAAATCCACGCCTCTTCCTCGTTCCCGTCCCCCCTTCGAGCGAACAAACTTGAAAGAAAACTTAAAGTCTCCCTTCCGCCATAGCTTAGAAAAACTTCTCGATGTTCATCGAGTGAGGCTACTACCTTTCCCCAAATGCCATGGTTGAGCGAGAAGATGACACCACGCAATCCCTGACGTCGAACGGCGAGACAATGTTGTGATGTAGATCCAAACGCCAGCTGCGATAATACGGTGTGATGCAAATGCAAACATCTTCTTCAAGTCTCGCCACCAGCCTGCACACCTCGTCTTTTGGTGAGTTCTCCGATCTGATTCTCCATTGCCATGTCTATTGTCTACCCTCCAAGCTCCCTCCACTCCTCCCTCTGCGTGAAACTATACACAGCCGCTGTAACATCCCAAAAATGCTCGAAGACAATATTTTGGGATTTTAAAAACTTTTTGTAAATTATCTGTGCCATCTTATTTGTCTGCCTTTTTGGAGTTATTTGAATTGTGATTTCCCTTTTTCAAATAGAAGTGATGTAAAACAGAAATCCAAAATACAAAAACCCTAATTACAGAAAACTCTAGAAACATAAATTGCAGAAGCAAAGTATACCTAGAGTATTTCCCTTTGGAATATTACATGAAATATAAAACCTAAAATCGAAGACCTATTGAAACCTAATTTTTCAATGTACAAAAGCCCAATCAGAGATTTTTTTTTAGAAAATGTCATATTATATCTATCACCATGTGAGAGTCTCTTAAAACAAATTAAAATAAGAGAATGATACTTAAAAATCTGAATTGGGTGTAATTGTACTGCTAATAAAAATGGGGAAATATTATCAAACACTTTTTATACTTTCCTCAAATCAAATAATAAAGTGCAAGCAAACAGGAACTTAAAAGATTTTTAGAGATAAATATGCAACAAATAACATTCTACCAAAATTAAAGTATGAAGTAGACTTGGTCAGGAGCCTCCCCAAAAAATTTCATAATTTTTATAGCTCGACACCTATATTTAAAAATTCACTTAAACCATCAACCATTATATAGAAATTCTAGAAACTCATTTCCTTTTTCCTTCCGCTAGCTGGCCAACCGGCCACATGTGTGGTCTTTCTCCTCCACGCACCCAGCCCCGACGCCATGCATGCCGCCACGCCACCCCTCTACCCATACCGCTGGCCACCTCGTTGCCTCCGCCGCCCACCTACAAAAGGCAATGCCGCAGCCCCCTCCTGGCTCTCTTCTTCCTCTCCCCGACCTCTCCTTCGTGCAACTTCCTACTGCTGCATTACCAACCACGTCTTTCACAAATAAGCGATCTTAAGAACTTCGTGTAACTTGCTACTGCTGCAGATTTTACTAACTTGTGCTATACTTATATAGTTGCTTTCCTATTAGTTCATTCCGATTGGAATTTGTTTTGTGTGATTTTCGTTGTTGCAGAAAGCAATTCCAAGAGGACAAGATTAATACGCAGTGTTAATGTCACCGACGACCATGATGGGAATGATATTCTTGATGAGCCAACCATCTATTTCATTCAAATGTAATTGACTAATTCATGTGAAGAATTGTTTGGTTGCGTGGTAATGGAGAATTAATTGGGTTGCTCGTTTCAGACGCCGCAGGCGGACGACTGCCACTAACCGGAGATGACCATGGTTGGCATCGTGCTTTCAGAGGAGTACACGTCAGATCGAGCTTACGGGAGTGACTGCCAGGGCTGCTGTTCGAGATGTGTGCGGTGCTCACAGGCATGCGGGACACACAACACACACAAACCGGAGCCTCCACAACCTGCCGCGTGTTGCTACTGAGCCCGGCATACAAGGAGTGATGGCGACACTGGATGATGTTCAACAATTGGGACTATGAAAAGAAAATGGGCTCACTAGGGATTACCGGGTACCGCAGAGGTGTCCACAAATTCTCCATTACGGTGGAGGTGAGGACAACGATATGCTTCAATTTTTAGAGTTTGTTTGGATATATTGTGATCCGACTCAATCCCTTTGGATTGACTTGAAATTTGAACTAAAATCCCTTCAAACCGAAGGGATAGGTTCTAATCCCTCTTTATCCAAACAAACCCTTAATGTTATGTTTCTTCTCTCGTGTGTTTCTAACTCGTCATTGTTCCATCCTGATGCTGCCTGTAGGTTTGTTTGTTCTCCATGTGGGTTTCATTTGTATGTTTTGTTCGCTGAAATTCCATTCCATGAGAAAATTGATCGTCTTTTGCTATCATGTCACAAGAAAGTCCAGGTATAGTCAAGATATGCAACTGATCCTAATTGTCTGCTTTTGCAATTTGATATCTAATACTATAGCTAATTCACATGAGGTGGAAAAATGGACTGCACCATTTTGTTTTTATATCTTTTTATAGTAACAAAATCCACATTGTCTTAGTTTAGTTGTAGAAGACCCAGTGCTGTCGGCGCATCTCATCCTCTTTTTCCGCCTCTCTAGGTCAAGACGAGGCTCAATTTGGCTACGAGCGGCGGGACACGAGCACAGTGCACACTAAGTGCTGTAGTGGGGCTAAGGGTTTAGTATAGATCGAGCATGTGAGGCGACGGAAGGCATGCCGCGCACGACAGTGAAGCCAAGGGCACGGTGTAGGTTGAGCAAGGTAGCCTGATGTGCTAGGGTAATATGTTTTTTATTCCGTAATAACGTCTGGCAGAAAACCACATATCAAAGCGATTAGCGGTGAAAATCGATAGTAAAAAAAAGACCTTGCGTCACCTAAATCGTCAGTGAAAAAATGTTACTCCTGGAATCGATGGTAAAACCAAAATGACTAGTACATCGCAGATTGGACGGTGGTTGACGGTAAAGTTACTCCCGGGGAACATTGGTACGGTGATAACAAAACTATCGGTAGGCACATGCGTACCCGACCTATTTTTACTGCCGACTCACCTAATGTTTACTTCTCCTCACCTATTTACTGTGTGCTACATGGTTTACTGTTTGTTCCGAGCTGTGTGCTACAAACTCACCAAAGCCCATTTAATGTTTACTTCCCCTCGCCCGTTTACTGTGTGCGACGTGGTTTACCCAACCTATTTTTACTGCTGACTCACCTAAGCAAAGGTGTGCTTCAAACTCTTCTTCTAGTCGTCCCTCCACACAACACACGTGCTGAATAGCTATGTTTTTTTACTTCCATATAGTAACACATTTACTGCCTTGTCTTTTGTGTGATACTGTGTTACATCTGCCAACTGGAAACAAAGCGCTCTATTCGGCTCATGTTGCATGTTATTGCTATTCTATATGAAGTCTCTTATTGTAATATCATGTGGTATTATTGCTTATTGGTACTGTGTTCATAGTAGTCCATTACTGTCTTCCGTGTAGCGGTTACTTTTGTTTATTTGGTCAAAGAAAGAATGCAACCGATATGTTGTAGATGTTTTAATGTATAATGTACTGATATGTTGTAGATGTTTTACTGTATAAATGGCAATAACATCACTGACATTTGTTTTTGTTTGAATTACTATGTGTGTGAAAAGACTTTACTTTTAAAACGTAACATTGTCGCTCTGTCTCCCAATGTGTCTCTTCGTCTCCCCCAGACGACTTATATATTTTTACATCAGCTTGCGAAGGTTGAGTTTCACACAAAGTCGAGCCTTTCCCCAGTGAAAAAACTCCAAAACACACACTCAAACTCAAAAACACAACACAAAAAGGGAAAAATGCATTCCAACTCTTCTTCCGCTCCACTATCACAGATAGTTCTATCCTACCTATCCTTGATATACGAGCAGATGTCTGGTCGGAGCCTGAGTCAGGCTACGGACCATGTTTATGTCTGTGATCATCTCCGTGCTTGGCCTCCGTGTCTACAGGATAGCGTAGCTACGATCATCCACACGCTGCGCCTCCTACTAAGTCAGACCAATATCATGGTGTCTGAGGTCTGTCGATCCAACATCATCATGGAGGTCGTGCTCTTGAGCTACGTGGATCGTGTCAAAGCGTTGATCCAAAGGCTCGATGACTACATCGATAGGAAAAATGCAAAAATCGACCTCACTAAGACCGTGAAGGAGAGGAGCCACCTCATTTGGACTATCGTCCCCACGCTTCCTTCGCGCGATCGGTGCAAAGCTTGAATTGCTGCCGCAAAGGAGAAAGTAGAGACGTTTCTCCACATATTCCTTGATCCAGCCCCCGCCGAAGTCCACGAGCGGGCTTACGAATGCCTAAGGGCTACGATAGGGTCCTGCCTTGGCCACTAAGGCCCCTTTCTATTTCCCCTTTTCCCTTCTTTTCTTATTATCATGCCATTTTGAACGCACACGCGTGGGTTTTACTGCCAATCTCGAGCGGGAGGCGAGGCACTAGCGCACGTGTTGTTTTTTACTGCTATTTTGACGTGCGCGTGAGGGTTTACTACCATTTTGGACGCGGGCGTGAGGGTTTTACTACCGATCTCGAGAGGGAGGCGGGGCGCTGGCTAACCGCCCAGGCTATGACCCACTTCCGTGTGTGCTGAATAACGCTTCCGTGTGTGCGCCTCTCTCTCTCTCTCTCTCTCTATATATATATATATATATATATGTGTGTGTGTGTGTGTGTGTGTGTGTGTGTGTGTGTGTGTGTGTTTGTATAGGAAATTACCTGAAACTTCTGATACATCCCATCCATTGGGCATTGCTTGCACGACACGTTAAATCATGTTATAACAGCAGCAGACATTCGAATACAAAATGAACTGCTGCCCTAAACTCCTATGTGCTTTGACATGTTGGCTATCTTACAATTATACATCATGCTAAATTCTTATATTTCTCCTTGTTTATATCAAACAATTGTAGTGTGGCCCGCGTATTTGCATGGCTAGATTTGTTTCAAAGTTTATATAAATGATTGAGAATATATTTACGTATCTTGTAGGCTATTTATATTTTTTAAGATATCATAAACATTCAAAATGAGAATAGAAACTTGAAGAAAAATGCAACATGAAGAAGATAATTGAAGTATGAGCTTTGATAGAAGAAAAACACTGAGGTTCTTACAAACTAATCACTCTCCATCTTGCATAAATCATGTAGCTAGCTTCATGCCCCTGTTCTTACTCTGTTAGTAATTAGTTACATTTTTTCAAATTATACGCATTCACAAGTACCTCTATTTAATATCAAGCAATGCGTTGCTTATGTGTGCGGCAAATTATCTTATTAGTTTACATGGTAATAGAGTACCTTGCTCACGCATACACCGATGCACTATGAGTAACCTACCTTGAATTTATCTTCCCTTACGGGCCAGCTGCCCCACCGAACTGTGTGTGAATGTGTCTTCTATCTCTTCTCATCATCACAACTTTTTTGCTTCAACCTCCAACAGTAAGCCCAAATCTTGATCGATCCGTCTCAGTTGCTACCCTTTTCAATGCAATATTTTATCACATAGTTATCTTCTAATTCTCCTCAATTATTGCTTAATGCTAACCATTGTGTCATCAACACATATACACATACAACTGTCGCTGATCCCAGCTGGGTATACGTGTTATGCTCTCTCTAGTGACCCCGAGCCTATTCCCTACGACGGTGTCTTCTCTACTCTAAGCTTTTTGCTTCTCTACCTCTTTACGTTGCGCTTCTATTCGTACGGATGCATGCATGCACATATGAATGTATGGTGTTATACATGCTCGATGTCCTCTTCTGTCAAGCCGATTGTTCCTCTTCATCGACGTTGGCCAACTGAACGTTGTGGCTTCCTCACTAACTGCAACAATTTCCCATCTTCACTGATGTTGATATGTCTGCTTTAGTCGTTGTCTAACGATATGGAGAATATTTTTGCCATCGCCAGTGAGGACGTGCCCCTCACCAGTGATGACATGCTCCTAGTTACCCGATGGCCCACCCCATATCGTCCATAGCTCGTGTTCAATGCAAAGTTTCATCTCTTCTCTACCAGGGCTTCCCCGTCATCGAGCTTCTTTGGCCTTTAACTTCTTCAACAACGTCGACACTCACCACTTGTAATCGCGGCCCTTGGCTCCTTCAACACTAGATTTTTCTCTTCAATCACTCTGGCGTAGCACGACATTGACCTCATTAGGCGGCTAAGGTGAGCAACACGATATTGTCCTCATCTTCGTCGTTGCCGTCTCGGCTCTTCGCATCTCCGCGGGACAATGTCTTCTTATAGGACAGATCAATGTCATTGCACTCTTTCGTTGTCTCCTTCGATACTATTTGTGTCATCCTTGTTATAATTTTTATTTTTTATGCAAAATTTTAGTTATTTTTATTTCATAGGAAGCAACAATATAAACACATGACCTTGATAGCGAACATCGTGAATTCTTTTATGTCTTCAACACTATTCGTGTCATCCTCGTTACAACTTTTATTTTTATTCAATATTTTAATTATTTTTATTAGAATTTGTATACAAATCAAATTGCTAAATTTATTGAATTTATTCAGGATTTTAGTTATTTAGGGATTTTAGTTTGGCATTCATGCGGAAATCAAATTGTAAATTTTATTTTATTTTTTATTTCGAATTTTAGTTCTTTTCACTTGGAATTCGTATCTGAATCTAGTTGCTATTTTTTCTTTCATTTTTATTCTGAATTACAGTTATTTAGGGATTCTACTTTGAAATTCGTATTGTAATCAAATTGGTAATTTTATTTTATTTTTATTCTGAATTTATGTTATTTTTGGATTGGATATCGTATACAAATCTAATTGCAAATTAATTTTAAAATTTTATTTTGAATTATAATTTTTAGAATTTATACCAAGATAAAATTGCTAATTTTGCTTTATTTTTATTCTGAAATTGAGTTTTTTTTGTTAGATTTTCTATACAAATCTAATTGAATTATTTAGGGATTTGTTTGGAAATCAATTTGCTAATTTTATTTTATTTTATCTGAATTTCAGTTCTATTGTACTTGACATGGACTCTTTTACTTAGGAATTCTTATGGAAATAAAATTATTGATTTTATTTTTTTTTATTCCAATTTTAGTTTTATTGTATTTGGCATTTACATTTTCTTTTAATCTAAATTGTTATAAGCTGGACTCAGCACGATCGATGGTGTAGACTTTTTTTTTTTTTCACTTTGCTTTAATAAGATAATAGATTGTTTCTAAACAGAAAAGTTGGAGTGCAGGATAAAAAACAGTGCACATCTGATTGGATCGATGGTTTCGTGATTTCTGTTCTGCATGCTTGTAGATATCTCTCCTTGTTGGTTTTCCATTCAATAGCCAGTCAATTAAAGCACAATTGCTACATCAATAATCAGTAGAATAAAGATAAACAGTTCCCTGGATCAGTCTATTTTATATACTGTACGTACATCACATATCTGCTCGAGGACATTATGTTACACCAGTAGTTCAAATGCAGCCTTATAAAGATATATTCGTGCATGCCTGCTACAAGTACCAGTAGTATATATATGTATATTCTTAGCGTAAATAAATATGCAATACATAAGTAATAACACATAACTAATTAATGGCAATGAAATTACTATATATTATGAAAATCAGTTTTATAATATGCTCTAGGTCGATCGGTAAAAAAGTAGAGCACATCTTAATTTACAGGACTACACAGAAGAACAAAAATGTAACCCCCGCTCGTATGCATGCATGCATATTATATACGTGAAATAAGTAGGACAGTACAACTACAGTTTACCATATTAAAGGTAAACAACCGCACTGATTAACCACGTCGCCAGATCCCTCATCTAATCTACGGACAAACTCTGAATGCTGCCTGATGCGTGAGTTGGCGGGCCTAAAAATCCCTCGTAACTGAATTCAAATCACAAATAACCTAGAAAAATAAATGAGACGACCCTAATTTTTAAACAGGAAACTCTCGGTTTACGCAACCGTTCAGGATTTTAGTTGCAGACCGACATAGCATCAAACCTGCTTACGAATATTTAAAAAATATTAATTTGATTAAATTATAGCCTAATGGCTTCTTTGCAGCAGCAGAATGGACATCTCAAGTTTAAAACTTTAAGTTACATTCAGAATAATCAAAGAGCTTCCATAAGAAAGCTTGAGTGCGGTCGCAACCTTTACACGATTTCCAATGTTTCTTTCATTCTTCTTATACATCTTCTAGTGAAAATTAAGCAAAATTGAGTACACAACGTACTTAGCAAGCCACATGAGAAAAACTATTTAACTACTTGTTAGGTTTTCGATTTATTGTTGAAGGTTTACCATATTAGGTGTACATGGATACATCATTTGAGTTTAAATAATTTATCTTTAAAATAGTAAAACATAATAATATAACATCAGGGGGTCTCGATATTTGTAATTACCATTTTAACATCTCAAAATATCTACTTATGCTCATTTACTGGAATCACCCATGAACACAACTTCATTAACTGGAAACACAGGGTATTCAAATACCATTGATTATACTATGCAAAGTTGCACATATTTACCCACAAGATACATCAAACTCATAATGTCATCCAATATACATGCAACGAGATAGTGTGTGACTAAGTTGAGTTCATAAGGTATTTTCACTATTCCTCCTTTCTAGCCTCTACTCGGTAGGTTCTTGGTCAATACAGTCATCAGGAAAACACCGACCAACAGTGGAGTTTGTGGCCCAATGCTGACGGGGTCTACCATTGTGTAGACCACTGAGTGTCCCTCCGGGCACACTCCTATCCTTACCCCCTTCCACAACTGCTCTATCCACAAAAGCAGGTGACAACCTGTAGATATTCAATTGGAAGAGCAGTGTACAGAGCTAGGCTGGAGATACCAAACCCATGGTTGGACGAGTTCTATGTATGTTACTTGGCATAAGGTTCCAGTCCTTACCTGTCTCAAGTGAGGTGATGGACTCTCAACCAACTCATGGTTGCCCACTTTCTTGGTATGGCTTTTGACTCACTTTTTTCGAGTCTATTGGGTTGTCCATCCTCTTGGTCTCAATCCTCAACTCTCCACCAAATCCATTGGAGAGCAACCAATCATCCTTATCAGTATTTGTGAAAACATTGTGTGACAATATCAAACCATTAAATACCAGTATATTGTAGTTTACTTGTCAAGGTGAATATGGCCTACAAGAGAACGGGTGGGCTTGTATGTAGTGCTGGCCAGATGGGTAATGCCTGCCGGGCCGGGCTGAGACAAGACACTATAGGTCTGGCCTAGGCACGGCACAACCAACACTATTCATAGGCCTTGCCGACTCAGCACAAGAGCTCGGGCCGTGCCTGGGCCGCTACCTCGGCATGGTGGACCAGCCCGGCACCGCACGAATAGTGTCGTGCCGTGCGTGCACGCACGATTCCAACAGTACAAAGACGGCCCAATGAGCCAACGCCAGCGATGGCGTCGCAAGGCCGAGGAAGGAAGAAGGCGGGGCAAGACGGAGGGAGCCTGGAGGCCTGGGAGGAGGAGGAGAGGAAGAACGACCAGCGATGCAGGAGGAGGCTGGAGCGGAGAGAGAAGAGGGAGGGCCGGGGAGGCGGCTCAGTGCTGGTGGTGCAGCAGTGTAGATGAGGCAAGGAGGTGGCTCGATGCCGGTGGTGCGGCGGTACGGACGAGACAAGGAGGCGGTGCGGGGCTGCGGCGGCACACGCGGGGGCACAGGCAGGGGAGAAGAAGGGACGGGGCGGGCCAGGTAGGTCATGTTGTGCTCGTGGGCCGTGCCTGGCACGCCACGGCCCAAAAAAAATCTGGACATTGGGGGATTTTGGCTGTTTTTTGATCGTTTTTTATCGTTAGGGTCTTTAAAAATAGAAAACAAATTCTAAATTTTTTTCTATAAATAGCCACCATACCCCCCCCCTTCATTTAGCACCCCTTCATTCTCCATTCTCTCTTTGAAATTATGTTGTGCAAATTCAAATTCGTGTTGAGTTAATTTGGCAAAATTCAAATAAAATGCCAAAATTTGGAAATTTTCATTTTCGACACAAGTGATCAGTGAAAGAGGTACATTGATTTTTTGCATACTTTTATTGTTAATGTTTGTTATGTTAAGATGAAAGTATTAATAGTATTAGTTTCGATTTTGTAGTTTTCGTTATAGACAGTCCTTACGACATCTTTTCTCTTGGTGATTATGGACTTTCACCAGAGGAACTGCGTCCATAGAGGCGGCTGCGGCTGCCTGAAGCCAACTGGAGGTTTCACCGAAAGTTCCGTCACCAGGCTCCACGGCAACCGGAGCAAAGAAGTCGAGACCGTCTACATCGGGAGTGTGGGAGAACTTCGACAGGACAACCAAGCAAGACATAGCGAAAAATGAGGTATCATATGCTATTTGTAAAATTTGTCACAATGAATATTCTGCAAAGTCTACAGGTGGAGCGGAGCACTTGCAAAGACATGCTACAAGATGTAAGGCGAAGCAAGGATTGGTGATGTGGCAAACACAGTTGCAATACAACCTCGATGGTACGATACGTAGCTGGGACTACGATACTCAGGTAGCCTGCCAATCTCTCTGCCGTTTAATTGTTTCTGGGGATTTACCGTTAGGCTTTGGCGAGTCTGCTTCTTTCCAAAATTACATTAGGACTGCGCATAATCCTAGATTTTCTTTCATTTCTTGGTAGACAACAACTAGGGATATAAGAAAATACTACAATGAACATCGTAATAAAATAAAGGAACTATTTACTACGTGCACATTTTTTGGTGGCCCTAACCTCGGACATATGGAATGGTCGGGCTAGGGAGGATTACCTTAGTGTGGTTGCGCATTATGTTAATGACGACTGGATAATGGAGAAAAGGATTATAGGTTTGAAATTAATTGATGTAGCACACACGGGTGAGAATATTGCGAACTGTATTATCAAAGTTGTGTAAGACTTTGGTCTTACAGACAAAATATTCTCAATTACTTTAGACAATGCCGCTTCAAACTCTAGGGCCATGGACATTCTTACTCCAGTGTTGAGCACATACACCCATTCCTTCTTGCTACATCAATGATGCGCTTGTCATATTATCAACTTTATAGTCAAATGTGGTTTGAAGAGGTTGAGTCAGTATATTAAAGTTTTTCGCGACGCGGTTTCTTTCTTGAATAATTCTAACGTAAGAATAACACAACATAAGAACTTCTGCAGGGCGATGGGTGTACGTCCAAGAAAGTTCGGTTTGGATATGAAGGTAAGGTGGAACTCTACTTACCTCATGCTTAAGAGTCTTTTACTATACAAGAGAACTTTTTTATGTTTTTATTCAAACACACTATCATATCACTGACGATAGTATACTGTTGACTGAGTAACATTGGTTCATTGTTGAGAAGATGCTATGGTTTTTAGAAAAAAAATTATGATTCCACTATTGCTTTGTCCACTGTGTACTATCCAACATCTCCTATAATCATGCATATTATTTTGCAGATTGCTACTCAATTGAAAATGTATGAAAATGGCATAGTTTTACACAATGCTATTATTTCCATGAAATCTAAATACCTTAAATATTGCAGAGAAATCCCTTACCTATATGCATTTGCATTTCTTTTAGATCCTAGGGGTAAACTTGATGCATCTGGTAGTGTATTTGAACTTCTTAGTGACGCTACAGGGCTAGACTATACTGACTATTTTGCAGAAGTTCGTTCTCGATTATACGAGATTTATCAAAGGTATGAAAATAAGTTCCGGGGAGTCTGCTTGCAATGACCTCCAGTAGCCCCCGCCTCAAGTAGCAAGTCAAATATGTGTGGCAAGATCTTCGGTGCCTCTTCCTCCAGGTCCAGATCTTCTTCTGCTGCACCGAAGCCTGCTCATCCAAGACCCACAAGGAGCGGAGAACTATCCACCTATCTGGATAGCGATACGGTGGATTTCAACTCAGAAGGCTTCGAAATCTTGCAATAGTGGCAAGCACATGAGTTAACATATCTCGTGCTATCCATACTTGCACGTGATGTGTTAATTATGATATGAGCTCAATATGATAAAAGAATGTGACTTGCCTCCTCATTCATAGTCATTGACTATATTTATTTCTCTTGCATCTTCATCAACTCCTTCCGTTGCTTGATCAACAAATTCAGGTTCTAACGTGAAATAAATCAAATAAATAAGTCTGAGCTCATTAAGCAGCGAGCTAGGAAAAAATGAAATAAATAAATTCAGAAATAATTGAAAAGAGAGGTGGTGTGGGTGGTTGGGGTTTATTGCGTGCTTGGTTAGGTCAAACTGAGTTGAAAATAGGTTTCACGGGCTCGAAACAGTTGAAATAGGTATATTATGTCTTAACGGGCCTAGGATGAATAATGTCAGGTTAGGTGAACAACATTGGGTCTGGTACTATTCGGTATTGGGTTCAGGTGGAAATAGTAACGGGTCTAGTGAATAGATCAAGTTAACACTATTCATGATGGGTCGGGTTGGTTGAACAGTAGTGAGAGACCATGTGAGAGGTCCTCCACTCTGAGTGATGAGTATTTGACAAGTGTGTTGATTAGATTGAGAGTTGAGGTTTTGGTTTGGGTGCTTCAAAGAATGAGTCGGGGTAATCGGAACTACCGTCATGTGTATGGAGCGGAAGTTCGATTAATCAGAACTCTACCGGTGTTGGAAATAGGATCTTCCGCTTTTCCCGGTTTTGAGTTCTATGAAGGAAATCGGAACTTCCGCTCAAGGGGTAGCGGAGTGTCCGATAATTCTGACATTAAGTGTTCTCTGAGATATCGGATCGGAATTAAATATCTGGGAAGTCGGTTGTTCCGGATATCGGAAGTACCGCAGTGTTAAGCGCGGAACTTCCGATATTCCTGACAAGTGCGGATGTTCCGGAAATCGGAACTTCATTTGTGGTAAGTCTTGAACTTCCGATTCTCGCCCGTAATCGAGCAGAGAAGGTAATTTTGTGATTTTGATCTTGTATGAGTTTGAGTCTTATACAAATGTTGATGCTATGCTATTGTGCAATGCTATGTGATGTGTTTTTGTCTGTGTTGACTGCAGGGCATCAAGATGGAGTCGTGGCGAGACACGTGGACCGGACTAGCGCGGGAGGCGTTGAGGTCGAGCGGTCGAGATGTGTCGAAGACGGCGTGAATCTTGAAGCGGTTGCGAGTCGTGCACAACAAGGTGTCTGGGAGGCTTCGGAAGGTGCGCAAGGGCGAAGGGGTTTTTCGCAGCGGCAAAAGTGGAGGCGGTTCCGTTCGGGTGTAGCGGGCTTAATGGGTTGGAGGCCCATTAGCCAAGGCTATAAATAGGGGAGAACCCTGTAGTTAGGGT
Organism: Hsuehochloa calcarea; assembly: GCA_036346395.1. Classification (NCBI taxonomy): domain Eukaryota; kingdom Viridiplantae; phylum Streptophyta; class Magnoliopsida; order Poales; family Poaceae; genus Hsuehochloa; species Hsuehochloa calcarea. Next base: position 63,001,893 of record CM070596.1, read on the forward strand.
TAGACTTTTTGAGAGAAAATTAGGGTTAGCTCTAGAAAAAGATTTGTTTTGCTTTTTGAGAGCTTGTTGAGAGGGAGAGTATGATCTGAAATCTTATGTAATCTTTCCTCTGTGTTTCCATCTGTAAACATTTGTTATCTATCAATGAAACTCTGAGTTTTGATTACTTGTTTATGTCCTCTTCTTTCTCTCTGTTCTCTTGTTAAATATCTAGGGTTTTGGCATATCTTTTGATTCGTCTTATGAAATAGCATGAAACTTGATATCTAGATTCGTTTTGATATTGCTAATGTATCCTCAAAGTTTCATGAACTAGGAATCAGAGAATCGTGTCTATTTCGGATTTTGGTCTTTCTTGCCCCTTCTTCAAGAAATCCGATTTTGGCTTGTTTGTTAAATCTTTGTTTGCGATTCTTCTCCATGAGGTCAAGATGTTGCTTAGGATGATGTCCTGTGAAACTTGACCAGAGAAGAGCATTCAAGATTTAGCACTTTGATTTTTGGAAAAACCGAGAACCTTTGTTCTTGGTCGGGACAATCGGAACTTCCGATTGTCCAAGCGAATATCATGAGCGGAACTTCCGCACAAATCCGGAACTACGGAGTGCGGAACTACCACGGGTAGAATCGGACCTTCCGATTTCGACGAGCGATCAAGTTTATTTTGATTCTCTGTTTTTGCTTCACTCTTCTTAAGAGATCCAGAGTGCTTTGTAGATTTCTTTTAATTACAGTAAAGGGGAGTTCTTAATTTTTATTGCACCATTCACCCCCCCCCTCTGTTGCCATTTCGGTCCTTCAATTGGTATCAGAGCCGGTTAGCTCTTCTTGATAGATCTTAACCGGTCGGTTGAGCCATGGCAACGGACAAGTATTCCACCAAGCCTCCAGTTTTTGATGGTCTGGATTACCCCTTCTGGAAGAGCCGAATGGAAACTTACATCCAGGCTCAGGCGTATGCCATCTGGAGAAAGGTGAAGGTTAGATTTGCTGTTCCTGCCGATGAGAACATCAATGCTGGAAACATGGCTGATGTTGAGGCAAATGCTAAGGCAAGGAACATAATTATTCGTGGTTTAAGCGTATGAGTTTGATCGTATTTCTCATTTGATTTACGCTACGACATCCAGGTGACCCTCGATGCATACCATGAGGCACCACTCGATTAAGACGGTTCGACAAGACCAGCTTCAAGCGTGAGTACGATAAATTTGAAATGCTTGTTGGCGAATCTTTAGGCGAGTGCTTTTCGCGTTTTCACAAGATCTTGAGCAACCTCCGAGCGGTCGGTCTTACATACCCGACTCGGATAACGCTCGACGGATGCTTTCGCACTTGATCTTCGTGTTTGGGAGATGAAAGTGACTACCATCAAAGATAGCACGGACCTCGACCACGACTCTTGATGCGCTTTACTCGCGTCTCAAGACTCACGAGATTGACATTGTCTCTCGAAGGTCGAAGTCACAATCGATGGCTTTAGTCACCGATCCCACTTCGGATCTTCTTACGATTCGACACGGGTTCTCCTAGTCGCTCTCTGTGACATAACGATGATCGCTTAGAGCGACTTGAGGATGAGCAGCTAGCCCTCCTAGCTCGGAAGTTTTCCCATACTTACAAGAGGAGGAGGGATGGTAAAAGAGGAGGTCTGTGATTTGTTTGAGTGTGGTGGCCCCAACCACATCCGAGCAAACCGTCCCAAGCTTGGGAAGGGCAAAGGTGACTATGGCGGTCCAAGCAAGAACGACTACATCGACAAGAACCGCAACACAAAGCCCTCGGCTGATCAAGGCAAGAAGAAGTTCCGCAACTTTGGGAAGGCAAAGAAGTTGCTCCATCGCGTCCTCACCGCCTCGACGAACCGGACACCAACGAGGTGGAGGGATGGAGTAACGATGATGGGAAGGACGATCATGATCCCAAGGACGACGGCAACTTCTCGGCATGTGCTTCATGGCCCTCGGGCGAATCGAGCGACAATGAGCAGTACTCCGACTCAGATGAGGTTAGTCCCACTTATGATCGACAATGATGCTTTTCTTAAGCTAGGTAGATTCCATGCTAAGTATAGGGCTAAGTGTCTTTGGGTTGGAGAAGGAAGTAGCTAGACTATCACGGAGCTTACTTTACTTACATCCGCTCCCTCCGTGATGAATGTGACACATCTTGTGCTTTGATTGATGATATGGATAAACTAAGGACCTTACATGATAGTGTGTCCTCAGAACTTGACATGATTAAGGTAGAGAACATTAGCCTTCTTGTTTGAATTAGAGATGAGTAGGGTGGCACCTCCTTCATCCACTCTTGTTGAGGCTCTCGCTTGCACCTCATGTGAGGTTAAGGACAATTCATTTAGAGGTCTTTATACCATGTTGCTTGATCTGCTCAAACTTGTGAAAATTGTAATAAACTCAAGATGAACCTAAAGCAGGCGGATCACAAAATTGTGAATTTCAAGTCTGCGCTACTAGAGCCTATTGTTTCTTGTTTAAACTGTCCTAAGTTAATCATGAATTAGAATCAGATCTAAGCGGTTTCAAGAAATGATTGATCACATAATAAATTGGCTCAAGATGCTTCTAAGGACCTTGTTAGCTCACCTTGCAATCATTGTAATAAACTAAAATGTGATTTGGTTGCATTGGATGAAAAATGTGTGAAGCTAACTAAGGACCTTCTAGAGACACAATCATCTGCTTGTATTGTGTGTCTTTGGGAAGAAGTCTAAGGGTTTGGTAGAGACGCCTAGTAACGTGAACCAATCACTAGCAAGAGGATCTGTCCCCCAAAGTCGGTTTGTGCGTGCACAAGCCAATCTTTCCTCTGTTGTTGGTTCTTCTTACCTTCCTTACCTTCTGCTGTCCCTTCTTCCCCGCTCTTCTTGCACCTCTCTCTTTGGAGTGTCGGTATCTTATGAACACTCTCGAGAGGTTTGTAGGAGGCAAGAAGAAGCTCAATCTCATTCTAGATAAATCTAAAATTTGCAGATTTAATCGTGGTCTAGGATATGATATCCGGGAGGATATGAGGAAGCATCCACCGTCGTGCTCAAAACCATAGCACTGGTGTGATCAAAACTAAGCCGGGATCGAGAAAGTCAATTTTAAGTCGTGGGTTTTGTTCAAAGGATTTCGACAACAAGGTGATTCCACTGCAGCTTGGCCCCTCGGAAGGCGTATCATTGCACCTTCCATCGTAAAGATGGACATTTAGTTGATCATTGCTTGGCGCGCCAAGATCGCGTAGAGACCGTGTTGAGTCTCTTAGGCACATTCGAAATCGCCCGGATCTTGAGTGCACCTAAGACCAACATGAGATCTAGGTTTGTTCCATCGATGATTTTGGGCGACATCGAGGACTTGGTTTTTCCGAGTTTTCGAGTTTCGTCCTCATGTTCCCTTTGGTCGTAACTCCGCCGTCCGAGGGTAGATCTCGTTTCCTTTCGAGATAGCTACCATGGCGAGATCAACATATTCTTGGTACTTGACTCGCTCTTCCATAGCGATCGGATCCAAAGAACAGTGAGATCTTTGACTTGTTGAGTGACAGAGAGCGTAGGGTAGATAGAGGTCAGTCTTGCTTGACTACTTCATCTGTTCGCCGTGTTACTCAGTATTGGGTGCCAAAATCACTGTTGATTCACCCCAGTACTGAGACTTTACTCTCTGTTTGACTCAGGGTCACCGGGCTGGGAAGGGAAAGGTCTGGATTGTAGACTCCGGTTGTTCACGTCATATGACCGTGAGTCTCGTTGGTTTTCTTCCCTAGCCCGCGCTCCAGGTGATGAGACGATCACCTTCGGAGATGCTTCATTTGGGCGCGTCATCGCTAAAGGTACTGTGAGCATTAATGATTCTTTTATTTTAAAAGATGTTGCCTTAGTAAGTAAGCTGCGAGATAATCGCTTTGGTCTCTCGACTTCTGATGACGGTTTCGAGGTGAGCTTTAAGAAAACAATTGCAAAATTCTTGATTCTTGGGTAGTCTAGTTTGCGGATTTCTCGTTATGGGAGGATCTTTCGTCTGATTTTTCCGGATCTTCGGTGATCCTCTCCGATGTTTAATTGCTTCAATCCGTGATTTGACTTTACGGCATAGGAGACTTGGTCATATAGGATTTGATCATCGACCGAGTTAGCGGCCACGATCTCATTCGTGGTCCGAAACTCAAAATGGTCAAGGATCTTGTTTGTGCTCCTTGCCGCACGGCAAAATGGTTCTTGCTTCACATCCTCCGATTCTGATGACTATGACGGATGCACGTCAATCGCTCCATATGGACACGATGGGACCGGCTAGAGTGCGATCGATGGGAGGAAGTGGTGCGTACTTGTCGTGGTCGATGACTTCTCGAGGTATTCTTGGGTGTTCTTCTTAGCCTCGAAGGATGAGACGTTTACTCTTTTTCGTGGTCTTTTTAGTAGACTTTCTGTTGAGCTTCCAGGTGCATTACGAGCAATTCGCACTGATAATGGCACCGAGTTCAAGAATTCCTACTTTGAGAGTTTTTGTGGTGAGACAGGTGTAGAGCACCAGTTCTCGTCTCCATACGTCCCCCAACAAAATGGCGTTGTGGAGAGGAAGAACCGTACCTTGGTCGAGATGGCCAGGACGATGCTTGATGAGTACTCTACACCTAGGAAGTTTTGGGCTGAGGCAATTGCTACTGCTTGTCATGTTTCTAACAGAGTTTTTCTTCGGGCACTCTTGCATCGCACTTCTTATGAGTTGAGATATGGGCGAAAACCCAGCGTCTCACATTTTCGTGTGTTTGGTTGCAAGTGTTTTATTCTGAAGTCTGGGAACCTAGATAAGTTCGAGTCACGATCATGTGATGGGATCTTTCTGGGTTACTCGACTTCTTCTCGTGCCTATAGAGTGCAGGCTGAGTCTAGTAAATTGTTAGAGACTGTGAGGTGACCTTCGATGAGGCGGTCAGGGACTAGGCACGATATCTCGAGTTCTTTAGAGCGATCGAGTCCATCTTTGTGGACGAAGAGGAAGACGGAGATGAAGGTTGTTTACCTGACCCAGTTCTTCCTCCTCCTCTTGAGGTGCCTTCTTCCACTGCACCTCGAGGAGATCAGCCCTTACCTTCTGCTTCTTCTGAAGCTAGTGGCTCTGTTCCTATCTCATCTGATCATGAGGTAGAGGCCACTTCTTCATCTCACCCTGGACCTCCTAGACATATTCAAAAGGACCATCCTTCAGAGCAGATCATTGGAGACCTCTTTGAGCGTGTCACACGTTCTAAGGCCGGGTTTGTCTCTTCTGTCTCCATTCTGCCTTCGTCGCCTCGTTTGAGCCCAAAGACGTTTGTCATGCTCTTTCTGATGAGTCATGGACTAACGCCATGCACGAGGAATTGGAAAACTTTGAAAGGAACAAGGTCTGGTCCCTTGTTGAGCCCCCTCAAGGTCACAATATCATTGGGACCAAATGGGTGTTCAAGAACAAGCAAAGTGAAGATGGGTTAGTCATTCAAACAAGGCTAGGTTTGGTAGCTCGGGGTACTCTCAAGTTGAGGTCTAGATTTGAAGAGACTTTTGCCCTGTAGCTAGACTTGAAGCCATTAGAATCTCGCTTGCCTTTGCGGCTTCTAAGGGTTTCAAGCTTTACCAGATGGATGTCAAGAGTGCCTTCCTCAATGGCCTTATTGAGGAAGAAGTCTATGTCGACTGACCTCTGGTTTCGAGAACCCCAAATACCCTAACCATGTCTCAGAGCTTTCCAAAGCTTTGTATGGACTCAAGCGAGCTCCCAGAGCTTGGTATGAAAGGCTCAAGTTCTATCTCACGAGCCATGGTTTTGAGATGGGTAAAATTGACAAAACCTTGTTCATCCGCCGTCTTGGCATTGATCTTCTTTCGTCGGATCTATGTGGATGACATTATCTTTGGCGGCTCCTCGCATGCTCGTTTCCAGTTTTCCGATGTCATGAGCTCGGAGTTTGAAATGAGCATGATGGGCGAGTTGAGCTTCTTCCTTGGCTTCCAAATCAAACAGACTCGGGAGGTACCTTTCTTCATCAAGGCAAATACACTCGAGACCTCTGAGCGTTTCGACATGAATGATGGAAAGCCAATATCAACTCCAATGGCATCTACAAATGCTCTGGATCCGGATGAAGACGGCGAACTGTTGACCAAAAGGATTTGAGAGCATGATTGGCTCTCTCTTGTACCTCACGCCTCGAGACCGGACATACATTTTTACGTGTGTCTTTGTGCTCGGTTTGAGCTTCTCCTCGCGTATCTCACCGTCGGCGGTGAAGCGCATCTTCGGTACCTTCGAGCTACCATTGACTATGGCATCGGTACTCTTCCTCTTCTTGTCTATCTCTTAGAGCTTTCTCCGTCTGACTTTCTTGGGTGTAGGATAGATAGGAAGAGCACTTCGGCACTTGCCAATTCATTGGCACTTCTCTCGCCTCCGGTCGTCAAGGAAGCAATCCGGTGTTGCGCGATCCATCTGCGAGGCCGAGCACGCGTTCTTCGCAGCCGATTCTTTGTAGCCAAGTGCTTTGGATGGTCTCGACCTGCAGGATTTCAGCTATCTATCATTGCGTTCCACTCTTTTGTGATAACACGTCTGCGATTTGCATTGCCAAGAACCCAAAGCAAACATTCTCGGACCAAGCATATTGATATCGATATCACTTTCTTAGAGACCATGTAGAGAAGGGTGACATTGTGCTCCAGTTTGTGGAGAGTGAGCACCGCTTGGTGATATCTTCACTAAGCCTCTGGGCGACTCTCGGTTTTGGCTCTGAGGAGAGCTTGGGGTGGTTTGTCCTACGGATTTCTTTGTGAGGGGAGCTTTGTGCTACTCTTGTATCATATTATATCATATTATATTATACTATTCGCTTACTCTGTCTGTTTCATTTCTTTTAATATTTGGTCAAGTCCTTCCATAGGTTAGAGTGTTTCTCTTGCCACATTGCTTTGATCGCCACTTCTTGTCTTGTGCTTCTAGGATCTTGCTTATTAGTGTCTCTTCCTCTCTAAGTAGAGCTTACTCACTTCTTATAGGTTCTAGCGGTCGGGCCACCCTTGGGTAGACAGGACAGTGTTTGCTCCTTAGTGTTTGTGTAGATCACTAATAGTCCTAGAATCATATGGGGTAGATAAGAATCTGTCGGCGATAGTTTTCTCTATATCTTTTCTATGCTCTAAAGGACCCTTTTACGGTTTACTTATCGATTCTCGCTTTTGTTCCTTTGGTTGGGGAGGTATTCTTGGTTATTCCATATTCTTAATTGTGTCATAACTCAACCTGAATTAAAAGATGCATCTCATTCTGAAGGGAATCTGGATTCTTGTGTATTTCATCAAGCATTGCATAATAATCAAATGGAGCCTTGTTTATTATCCCTTATGATCTGTTTTCACTTTTTACATCTTGCCATGATTTATGCTAAACTGCTAGATCTATCATGACTTTTTATGTGTAGTTTAGTCTTTGACATGCTAAGGTATTTAAAAATGCTAAACTTGAATTAAAATCTTGTCATGATAGCTCTTGAGACTAGTCTGGTTAAAACTATCCTTTTATGATTCTCGCCATGTCAAGTAGGCTGAGTTGAGTCCTGAATCTCTTTTGAACTTTTGAGTAAGCTATGTCAGTTTGTTAAGAAACATGACTTATCTCTAATCACTGGTCTAAAAATTTCAAAAGCAAAAATGATCTCTTTTGTGCGAAAAAACTGATCTCACCAAATCTTTCTCATGAGACGGCTTGCCATTGCACTAGGCATGAACTCAGGGGGAGCCTTGGATGACCTAAGATCACCTCCTTAAGTCTGTTGCTTGGAGTGGTCGCATAAGGCTTGGGATCTAGCACATGGCTAAAAAAAAAAATTGGTTGAAGCTCAGGAGGCAGTTGTGGATGGCACCTAGTCCAGAGCTTGCTTTACTGAGATAAAACTTTAAAGAGCCTTAAAATAGAAAGTCTTCAGAAAAAGAAAAATGTGCTAAAATTGCTTATCATCAAAGAGACCAAGTTCTGGATAAAATGAGTCCTCCTTCAACTGGTAGCACTCTAAACTGTTCAGCATGAGTCTTCTTGGTTCAACTTAGATTATTTGACATGGCTTGTATCATCTTTGGATATCTTTAGCTAGACTTCAATCTTGACTTATTTGACCTGCTAAAGAATTGGATCATTAATCAGATTATGGACCTTTTGTCTTAGCTCGTCTATACATCGATTGTCATGATCTTGATAGCATTCTTCTGTGTTATGGCTTGGTGTAATACTCTAATAGTCATTTTGGATAATCTACATGGCTCCTAATGCTTAAAATGAACATCATCTAGTCTTTTCCTCCCTTTTCTACATATTGATGATTTTATTGCCAAAGGGGGAGAATGATTGTGAGAAAAAGCCTTCTGAAGAAAAGCCTTGAGTTTTGTGCGAAAATTGCTCTTTCATCTCATCTCAAGTCTTTCTCCTTTTGTCAACCTGGTCTTGAGCTTAATTGCACTTGTTTAGACCTTGGTTGACTGGAATCTCAAACTCATCTTATGCTTTTTCGGTAATTGTCAATATACTCATCAAGGGGGAGATTGAGAGACCATGTGAGAGGTCCTCCACTGAGTGATGAGTATTTGACAAGTGTGTTGATTAGATTGAGAGTTGAGGTTTTCGGTTTGGACTGCTTTAAGAGAGTCGTGGTAATCGGAACTACATTGTGTATGGAGCGGAAGTTCCGATTAATCGGAACTACCGGTGTTGGAAATAGGATCTTCCGTTTTTCCTGGGTTTTGAGTTCGGCTGAAGGAAATCGGAACTTCCGCTCAAGGGGTAGCGGAGTGTCCGATAATTCTGACATTAAGTGTTCTCTGAGATATCGGATCGAATTAAATATCGGGAAGTCGGTTGTTCGGATATCGGAAGTACCGCAGATGTTAAGCGGAACTTCCGATATTCTGACAGAAATCGGATGTTCGAAATCGGAACTTCATTGTGTAGTAAAATCTTGAACTTCCGATTCGTCGCCCGTAATCGAGCGTAGAAGGTAATTTTGTGATTTTGATCTTGTATGAGTTTGAGTCTTATACAAATGTTGATGCTATGCTATTGTGCAATGCTATGTGATGTGTTTTTGTGCTGTGTTGATGCGGGGCATCAAGATGGAGTCGTGGCGAGACACGTGGACCGGACTAGGCGCGGAGGCGTTGAGGTCGAACGGTCGGGATGTGTCGAAGACGGCGTGAATCTTGAAGCGGTTGCGAGTCGTGCACAACAAGGTGTCTGGAGGCTTCGGAAAGGTGCGCAAGGGCGAAGGGTTTTTCGCAGCGGCAAAAGTGGAGCGGTTCCGTTCGGTGTAGCGGGCTTAATGGGTTGGAGGCCCATTAGCCAAGGCTATAAATAGGGAGAACCACGTAGTTAGGGTTAGACTTTTGAGAGAAAATTAGGGTTAGCTCTAGAAAAGATTTGTTTTGCTTTTTGAGAGCTTGTTGAGAGGAGAGTATGATCTGAAATCTTATGTAATCTTTCCTCTGTGTTTCCATCTGTAAACATTTGTTATCTATCAATGAAACTCTGAGTTTTGATTACTTGTTTATGTCCTCTTCTTTCTCTCTGTTCTCTTGTTAAATATCTAGGGTTTTGGCATATCTTTTGATTCGTCTTATGAAATAGCATGAAACTTGATATCTAGATTCGTTTTGATATTGCTAATGTATCCTCAAAGTTTCATGAACTAGGAATCAGAGAATCGTGTCTATTTCGGATTTTGGTCTTTCTTGCCCCTTCTTCAAGAAATCCGATTTTGGCTTGTTTGTTAAATCTTTGTTTGCGATTCTTCTCCATGAGGTCAAGATGTTGCTTAGGATGATGTCCTGTGAAACTTGACCAGAGAAGAGCATTCAAGATTTAGCACTTTGGATTTTTGGGAAAAACCCGAGAGCACTGTTCTTCGGTCAGGACAATCGGAACTTCCGATTGTCCAAGGCGGAACTACCGCAGGCGGAACTTCCGCACAAATCCCGGAACTACCGGAGTGCGGAACTACCGCCGGGTAGAATCGGACCTTCCGATTTCTGACAGAACAGTCTGAAGTTTATTTTGATTCTCTGTTTTTGCTTCACTCTTCTTAAGAGATCCAGAGTGCTTTGTAGATTTCTTTTAATTACAGTAAAGGGGAGTTCTTAATTTTTATTGCACCATTCACCCCCCCCCCCTCTGTTGCCATTTCGGTCCTTCAAGTAGTGTGTCTGGGCAGAGGGTTAACAGTCAAAATAGTAATGGGCTTCGATGATCAATGTTGGGCTCTAGCTGGGTAGGCTTGGAATAGTGCTAGGCCAGCCCACCACAACAGCCCATGTGGCATGCGGCCTGGCTAGCGCAAGCTAGCCAGGAGCTCGCTCCAGTGGCTCCCGAGCTAGAGACGACAACAGCTGTGGCGGCGCCAGGTGTTGCGGCGAGCACCGATTAGGGTAGCGTAACCCATTTTGGGGCTTTGCTTGGGCAGTGGAGGTACGGTGAAGGGCGAGCAGAGGCATTGGCTCACGGCCGAGGCAGGGGAGTGGCACAGTGGCGCTCCAGCTGTGCTCCGTCCTAGGCGGTCGATGCTTGAGCACTAGTGGCCATAGGGAGTCTGGCGGTGGTGGCAGCGGGTCTTGGGGTGATCTGTGGTGGCGTGGCGTTGTGAGTCATGGGCGGCGGGGTGATGGAGCGGCGGCGGCGAGCTGGCGGCAGAGATGATGAACTTGGTGGTGAGGCAAAGCTCGTGACAGGGCCAATGGGATGGGGGTGTGGCCGACGGCGATGGATCGGAGAAGGGGCTAATCGGGGCTTCTTCGGGTGTGGCAGCGATTGGCGGTGGTGGCCAACATTGGGGACAAAACGGGAGGTTTGCGGGAGTGGAGTGAGGCTAAAGGTGGAGATGGTGTCACCCAGGCCGGGTTTTATGGCTAGCGAGGGCAGTGGTGGCAGTAGAAGTGCGGGAGCGGACATGGCGCGTGGTGACGGCATGGACATCTGCGCACAATTGGCACTGTAGGGAAGGGGAGCTGGTGGGTGAGGTGGTGAGGCAAGGTGGCGGGTCTGGTGGAGTTTTGGCACAGGCGTAGCAAGGCGGTGCGCACGGGAGCGAATGGCAGTGCGACGCGATGCAAGCGGAAACAGGGGAGAAGGTGACTTGGCGTGGGATGCCTTCGGGCTAGAGAAAGTGGAAAGCTGAAAAGGGAACGGGAAAAACAAGAAAACTTTTCAAATTGGGCAAGAAATCCAAATTCGACGAAAATTCAAATCAAACTCAAATTTTGTTTTTTTGTTTTTTTTTTTTTGGGACGTTACACTAAGCTAGCTAGGTAAAATTTTCGCACTTAATTAAAACTGGGCTCAAAAAGTTTGTAGAGTTCAAATTAATCTTGCCAGTGAAACACAGAAAGCCATGCGATTGATAATTAATGATCATTACATTCCGATTATACTAATTTACTAAAGAAATTTATACCCCTCCCTTCACAAACCGTAATCATTGATAGGCCACCATTTGCAGCTGTGCTTTTGCCTTTTAAAATGGATTTGATAAGATTATCTTTAGTTTCTTCCTGTGCCAAGGTCGACTAGCTAAGACACAAGTCTTCCCAGCTGCCTCAATGCCTCTCGTGTCATAATATACACTAATTATGACAGGCAATATTTTATTATCCTTTCACTCTAAGTACCTTTGCACCAATTAAACAAACTACATCATTTGTTTTGTTAGCTTCTCAATCATTTGACATCAGATGCTCACACTTTAATTTATTCTCCTCCATCGCAGACAGCGAATATTTTCTTCGCTAGCTTAGTGCATTTTTTTACACCTTCCTGTTAATCAGTACCTAAATATGGATTTTTTTTACACAAATTGATTTTTTTTAGTGGTTTAGATCAGTTCATGATCATCTCAAAGACTGAACCGTTATGCCGCTCTTGCCTAGCCAATAGTGATCACTGGGATCGATCTCAATTTCCTCCACATGTTGCTTTTTTACCTCTCCTTAATTTGCAGGGGAAAATGGCCATGACATCTCGATTTCCTACTAGCTAAAAACAATTCACAGGTACTGATATATTGCTATGTGTACCAACCGATATTGCTATGTGTACCAACCGATAGGATTCCGTCTATTAATATCAAAAGTGACGTCTGCAATAGATATACATGCGTGCAATGTTGCCTGCTTTGCTGCACGTACATTAATATGCAGCGTTGTAGTGAGAGTAGTACTGTATGTAGTATACGAAAGGTTGTGTGGCTGAGTTGCACTGAAAAGACGATATGAAAAGGAAAGGCTGAGTTCTTGGAGCATTGTTGTCTGTCTTACCTGTAACAACCAACATCTTTTGCTTTTATCATTCGTCCATGTTAGCTCCTATGACAACACTAATCTAATAATACTGATGAGCAACAATGCTAGCTAGCTTTTGTTCACCACCTTGAATTAACACTGGGGACCACTCTCTCCCTGTAACATGGGCCCGGCGCACGGATAAGACAACGGGTAACACCTGTGTGGTTGGTAACAAATGTTTTTTCAGACTCTATATTAGCATTTCTAACAAATGAATTAAGCAATAATAGTGTGTTGGACCGAAATAGCGACCAGAGGGAGGATGAATAGGGGTCTACTTTTTTTATCATCTGAGATTTAAGTCTCTTTTCACTCCAACAACTATACAAAGCTACGAAGATCAATGTCTCAAAATCACGGCGGAAGACTTGAGCTGAAACTAAGAAAATCAAACTTCAGTGCCTCTCAGCTGATATGATCGCCAAGACAATGCCAATCTGATCGCTCCTGGAGGCTGGTCTAACCGCACCCACTGGTTGATAGAAAAACAACCCGATAAAAGATCCACAAAACGACTTAACTTTTGATCTATAGATCCAAATCATCCGAGATTTAAGACAAAACTATGCAAGAAGGTTAGGAGCTCAGGAGCCTATTCCAATTGAAGATCGAAACGATCATAGCCAAGTTTCTATGAATTTCTTGATTGAGAACAAGAGGTCACAAAACTGGGTCAAAACCTAACTTCCATCCAAGTGCTTGCTCATGGATGAAAGACAGTCAAGATGACCTTAGATCGATTTTCACATATCCTAGTAAGCTAGATCACAGCAAAAGACCAAGATAAAAACCCTGGAACACAAGAACCCTAAAATCACAAGAAATAGAGAAAGAACAAAAGAGAACCCATCTTTGCACGAATTGATTGGATTGATGTAGAGGTATTGAAGGTTTACAGCTACTCCGCCATAGAGGGCAAAAGCTCACTCATGAGCACCCAATCACACAATCTTTCTCTCAATACATCTCTCTCAAACCCCAGCCTCCTCTATTCTCTCCACTTCACCAAATCACAAATTAGTGTTTCTAGTCTTTTTTTTGGGTAAAGTGTGCAAATCCTGCACCACCCCTTCTATAGTGGAGGCTAGGTCTATAGAGAGGTCTTATCAGGCACTCGTTAAACCCACACACAAATAGGTCTCACACTCACGCACACTTTTCAAAACGGATTACGATCTGGGTCTCCCAAATCCTTTTATTCGTGATCTTGTCCTTCTCATAACCTAAATTGCCTCTCTTTTGCGCCGTCATGCACCACAGTTTCTCCAAGGTCGCCAACCTGTTATTTTGGTGAATATACCAAAATACCCCTTCTCAATCATTCCTTCCTTGAATGAGTCCAATCGTCGTGAAGCAACCTCATGTTTCGCCACACGTAGGTTCATTAATAGCTTTCCTCATGCCGGCAAGTCTCTCTCATTTGGCTCGCACCAGACCGCCTCAACACTCGCACTAGCTCAAGTCACTTGGTGCAACCCGTTGCACCAAACTTTTCGTTCGTATCGTTCTTATTCATCTTACGCCTTGATCGTTATCCACACCAACCACTTCAACTAGAATCCTCAATCGTTATGGACCTTGATTTCACCAAACCAAGTCCCGATCACCCTTGCCGTTGACCATAGTTGACCCCAAGAGTCCCTACACAACAATAGACCAAGAAATCATTTTCGGACATAAGTTCTTTGCAACTTGATTCATATTAGCCAAAATATGCATCATGCAACACATATGCACTAATCCCATGACTTTGACCAATTCTCAAATTTAGCACACCTTACTGTGCATGAACTCACCATGGTCGGTCAGACTTTCAACTCATGGCCAATCTAACCGCCTCTTGCCAGTCGACCGCACTCCAAGGTAATAGGGGATTGGTTAGACCGCCAATCAACAGCCGGTCAAACCACTTTTCATTTCCTAGAGAAAAAAACACCCTCTTTAGATTTTTCGATAAAATTCTATCTAGTTTCGCATCCAACCTCTATTTTCAATGGCATGATACAAATACATCCCTAAACGCTCTCACACAAGTGTTTGATGTCTATTTTGCACAACTTTGCACCGTCAGTCTGACCGCCACCCATAACTGGTTAGACCACCTGAAGCCTAACAGCAAACCTGACCATTTGCCAAACTGATATTTCACTCCTCAAACTCCTCGACAACGATGACAATTGTTCATCACCTAGGTTAAGACCAAAACACATGGTCTCCATAGAGTGTGGTGAGCGTGCACTTAAAAAACAACAACAAGAGACAAACAATGGAAGAGTTTTTCTCTTCCATTATCTAAAAAACATTAAAAAAAGTAACAACAATGAGTGCTTGTCCCGTAATGATGTTTTGTGCATTAGTCACATCCACCTCAACCCAATCTCTTCTACCAAAAGGGATCATTCATGGGGTTTCTTGGAGCTGATTGCTATTTTTAATTTGATTATTAAGGTTAGAAGCATGCATATATAGAACAATGTTTTTCCTTTTTCTAGAAACAAAAAAATGTATATAGCACGGAACCCATATGTCATATAATTCACTCACAAAGCACCAAATTAACGTAGTGAACGTTAAAAAGCATTTCTTGGGTGTATAGAAAAAAATCCTTGACTTGTTTTTGAGAACCGAAAATTTTAAGATAGCCGAATAGTCATTACCAACTTAATTAACTGAACTTAAAATCTGTAAATGGGAATGAGCACTGTGGAATGGATGTGTTTGTTAAGGCGGTAAGCATTCATGCACATCTTTCTCACTATATAGGAGAGGACCAACTTAGTATTCCAATGAATGCAGCTGGGTTGTTGCTGATCCTTTGGCCTAAACCGACATTGCAATCTTTTTTTAATCTTATAATTCAAAGACATCTACAGTGCTACTTGTTCTCGAAAAATGAACACTAATAATGTATCCAAATAACCATGGGAGTATCCACATGGCAAAATTGCAAAACCTCACTCGAATGTACATTTGAGTTTGATTTTTTCGATCCCTACAATTTTTTTTTGTGGCTTTTCAATCCCCACTACTATACATAGTGGAAGACATTGCAAAACCACTTGTGACATGCCTAACATAAAGCCCCTTGTACCACGCTGGAAGATCATCTCACTGCTGAAAAGGTGGGTTAGCCACGCCATCAAAAATCGCATTAAAACTAGAGGCAGGGGGAGTTTCAAACAATTGTGTACAGTAGAGGGTGAAAGTGCCGCATCGAATTCCAACGTATTTTCAGATGTTTTTTTTTGCTATTGCAATTTTGACTATCTAAACGAAAGAATATTGCCAATAGCCAAACCCAAGCAGGTACATGTGCCCCACACCACACCACACCACACAGGTACACACACCCAAAAAAAAAAAAGACTGAGCTGGAGAACAACTTTGTACCAGTACTGTCTGCTTATAACAGAATCACCAGCTGGTCATATTTGGTAGTTCTTAGTGATTCAAAGTGGACTAGAAAAAGGAGAGGGAACCTGGTCAATGGAAAGGGGCAAATTCTTTATCCATGGCCATTGGTGATTTCTATCTACCTATGGCCATATCCCTCCCTCCCATCCATCCTCCTACCATCGATCTTGTGATATAAATTGTTGTGCGGTAAACATAGTTGACAGTAGGGAGGTGAGAGAGAGAGAGAGAGAGAGAGATGATTTAGGCCCACACCAGAGAATGGTAAGAGGAAAAAGATGGGGATTTATTGGCAGGGCTCTCTGTTGGGGCCCTGAGGGAAGTAATTTTTTTAATCAAGTGATAATTCTATGCCAAATGACATGATGTTGCTGGAACTTGGTCAGAGAGCTACTTAAATCAACCCCAACAAGAAAGAAAGAAAGAAACGTTAAGGGCCTTAATTTATCGAAGCAGAGATTGGAATAAGTTAGCCATATATATATAGCATCGGAATTAGATGTTCATCAAACTCTTTGGTGTAATTTAATAGGTGTGTGCTCTTGCAACGAAATGAGCAGATCCTCATGTCGTTATGTCCTAGCCACACGGCCAGTTAAGTCAGTTGCATGCCGGAATTTTAGTCGATGAGTGGTGTATGAACTATGAAGATTTTAAGTGTGTTTACAACTGTACGGTCCATTAACTAATATTAGGTTGACTCCAACCGTTTTTGGCCTTTGTAGACTAGTTTTTTGCCCCATCAAACATGATGTTTGACTATGTGACTGATCAGCTACGATATTGAACTGTTGAATTCCTTATTCTAGGCTTTCTTTTGGGATACAAATGTTATATATGTACAGAAAGACGAAATTCAGAGCCAAAGCTTTGCAGAGTGTAAAGACGTAAATCCCTTTTTTTGTTGCTTTTTTTTTTTGTGTGTGTGTGTCTAGTTTCGTTTTACTCTGTCCAACTCCTAGTCCAAGCATACGGCACGTAAGATGCTATATTGGATACTCGTGTGCACCAGGTCCATAGCAGCAGAAACTAGGGCACCGCAGATTCTAAGGCTGGCAAACAGAGGAGGGAGCAAAGGCTAATAGGAAAGGCAATGGAATGATTACTGGTTGAGCTGGCCCTACTTTATTAGCCCTTTCTTTTCTGTTCTTCTCAAGATTTTCCCAAACATATAGTGAGTATGCTCTTGCAAGATTATTTCTCTTTTCTAACGAAAGAGGCACGTACTTCGAGTATATACTAGATAATTTGAAGCACAGAACAAGAAACTGAAACATCCATAATTCACTAAACATAATATACATGGGCGGCTACTTGGAAACTAAAAGGTTTTCGAGACAATAAAAAATTAAAATCACCTTTGCTAAAAACTTTTCCTTGTATATTTTGACTTGGAGAGTGGCGCCAACAGTGGCCAGTGCAGTCTTTGGGGATTGAATGATAAACAGCACCGCACGTGGAGTCTGAGCCTAGTAAGTGACTGCCTCTCCACAGTTTAAAGATTTTTCCTTTTAACAAAAAAAAAAGGGCGAGGGAGCAGAAGCAGAGAGAGAGAGAGAGAGAGAAAAGAAGAAACACATTTCAAACAGCAAAAGGGAAAAATAGATTGGGGTGCTCTCAAAAGCAGCCAATCCACAAAGGAAACATTGCTTTCCATCCCACCAAATAGCTAGACCTTGTTCGAGTTAATCCGTAGCATATAGTATACCTCTTATTCAGAAAGAGAGAAAGTGAGTATTAGTGTTATGGTATTGCTGATTAAACGGGAGATTCGTTCGTTAGCATCGGGAGAACATATCACGTTACGTTCTGCCACAGTACTGATGCACACTGTGTATGCGATTAGCTAGCTAGCTAGGTGAACCTAATAATTCCCCCTCTCGATCGTCCGCCTTATCCTCCCTCCCACCACCGGTCTCCTTCCAATTACACTCCTATGGTCTCTCTCTCTCTCTCCCCCCATCTCCATCAAGAATCCATTTAATTCATCCATCTCTCTCCTCCAAGACCTACAAAGTACACCATCCTCTTCATCTCTCTCTCTCTCCCCCCTTCCCTAGCTAGGGTCATCTGCTCATGCTCCACCCTCCAGTCCTCCTCCCTCCCTCTCTCAAAAATCACAGATGAACCTTACCAAAACACCATAAAATAGTGTGTGATCTCCCACACGCACACACAAACACAAGCTCACCACCCTCCTTCCCTCCATGTTTTCCCTCTCTCTCTCTCTCTCTCATCATATCATATGAAGGATTCTTTCCAACCTACAATCTTTCCCTGATAGCTAGCTCTTTCTTGGACTCTATCTCTATCTCTACCACCACCTCTACATCACACCTAACCTTCTCGAGCTAGACCCACAAGAAGAGACCGGAGACATCAAATCCATTCCCCTCTCTTAGCTTCCAAACAATCACTCCATTTACCCAGCTAAAAATATACGCACAGATATATTTTTATGTGTGTGTATATACCATGGCCTAATTGACCATGGACGTCGCCGGAGATGCCGGAGGCAGCCGCCGCCCCAACTTCCCCTTGCAGCTCCTTGAGAAGAAGGAGGAGCAGCCGTGCTCCAGCTCTGCTGCAGGGGGCGCCTCGGGCGCGGGTGGCAACGAGAATGGATCAGGGGCAGGCGGCGGGGGCGGAGGGGAGTTGCAGGTGCGGAAGACGGCGCCCAAGCGAAGCTCGACTAAGGACCGGCATACCAAGGTGGAAGGGAGAGGGCGGCGCATCCGGATGCCGGCCCTGTGCGCGGCGCGGGTGTTCCAGCTGACGCGGGAGCTGGGCCACAAGACGGACGGCGAGACCATCGAGTGGCTGCTGCAGCAGGCGGAGCCGGCGGTGATCGCAGCCACCGGCACCGGCACCATCCCGGCCAACTTCACCTCCCTCAACATCTCCCTCCGCTCCTCCGGCTCCTCGCTCTCCGTCCCGGCCCACCTCCGGGCCGCCTTGCCTAGCCCCGCCGCCGCCGCGCGGTTCGGCTCCCGTGCTGACGCGTGGGACCGGGTTGTCGGTCTCGGCTTCCCCTCCGAGGGCCCCGCCTCGTCGTCATCGTCGCCGTCCCCGCTGTTGCTAAACTTCCACTCGGGCAGTGTGGGTCTTGACGTGCAGCCCTCGCCGTCAGCCGCAGCCGCAGCCGCAGCCGCCGACCTCTCTAGGAAGCGGCGGTGGGAGCAAGAAATGCAGCAGCAGCAGCAGCAACAGCAGCAGTACCAGCAGCAGATGGCAGGGTACACGCAGAGCCAAATGCCGGGCACCGTGTGGATGGTGCCGAGCAACAACTCGCAGGGAGGAGCACCTTCCGGCGGTGGCAGCGGCGGTGGAGGAGGAGGCATTGGCGAGTCGATTTGGACGTTCCCGCAGATGGGCAGCGCCGGTGCTGCGGCTGCCGTGTATCGGGGGAGCGTGCCGAGCGGGCTACATTTCATGAACTTCCCGGCGCTGCTACCCGGGCAGCAGCTGGGTCTCGGCCCGGTGGGAGGCAGTGGCAGTGGCGGTGGCGGAGGCGAAGGGCACATGGGGATCCTCGCCGCTCTCAATGCGTACCGGACACAGGCGGCTACGGATGCCGCGGCAGGCCAAGGCGGAGGAGGAGGAGGAGGTTCTAGCCAGCAGCAACACGGCGGCGGCGAACGGCATGAGAGCATGAGCACCAGCGACTCGTAGGCGGCCGGCTGGGTCTCCGAGGATCGCATGCATTGGTCTGGTGTGGCTTTAATCTGTTCTTTGTGTTGGTTTCCTTTTTTGTGGTTTCCTTCCTCTCCTCCTAGACACCCAGCTTGCAAGGATTACACTTAGCTGCATTCCATGGCACTTGGATCGTTCTTACGTACGTTGTGCTTGTGAGTGAGAGAGCGAGGTGTGCCATGGGAGAAGAGGAGGGAAACGCAGCAGCAGAGAGATTGTTCTTTTTGTTCTTTAGCTTTAGGGTTTGATCAAGTGCGAGCAGAAGATATTTTTATCAGGCATGGCATTCACTTGCCATGATGGTTCGTTTTCCCCCCCAAGTGCTAGTTCTAGCTATCATGTTCTTCTTCACAACCACCATTCCATTTTGCATGCTTGCTGTGTTCCTTAATTGATTTGTTCTTTAATTCAACACCGGACTCGCCATCAACAGCTAGGGTTTTGATCTGCCGTCTTTCGTTTTCTCCCGGCTACTAACTTGTGATCATGAAAGCAAAAATGTACAAGGTTGTTTGGATTAGTACACAACACATGTTCCAAAATTAGGTATTAGACGGCAGGATGATGATGTAGAAATAAGGTATAGGAGACGAGGCTGGCCAGCTGCGCGCGAAGGTTTTTGTCATCTGATGGGCAAACAATCTGCAGAGAAGCCAAGCTAGCAACCGATCGCTGGCGAGGACCACAGCCAGGAGAGAGAATACCGAGAAAGAGAGACTACAGTAGCAAGGGAAGACCAGACCGGCGCGTTGGCGCGGACTCGAGTCCTACAGTGGCGACGAGCTCCGTATTTTTATTGAAGCCGTCAATGATTTCTCACACGCGAACATATATATTACGGTTCGGTCTTCTCCCTCGCACCAACCGTACACCAATGCCATGGCAGATGCATGCCACAGCGCGCGATCGACCTCCTCTCGCCCCTCGCTCCCACTCTCCGCGCGCTTGCTGCTTTCTTTGCTCACTATGTCAGGCTCAGATCATGCAACCAGCCAATCCATCGATCCGTCCATATAAAAGCAGGAAAGGCAGGGCAGGCACCAGGCCGGCGCGCGCGTGTATATGGTCCTACATTCCAGGGTTGCCCTTCTTGGTCGATCGATGTTTCGACGTGGTTTTTAATTTCATGCGCCTGCCTTTCCATATCCATGCGTTTGCTCTTGTTCCTTGCTGTAACTCGATCGGGGGCAAGGCAAGGCGGGGATGCCCGCCGTCACCGTCGACGTCTGATCGGCTTCCGCCCCTCGCCGCGGCGTTGCCTTGATGCTTAGGTCCTTTTCTGTTCTCCTTTTACTCTTTTGCGATATGTATGGACGGGCGGCGCATTCCCGTTGGGGGCGTGAGCTCCCGTGTGGCCGTGTGAGTGCGCTTAGTCGCTGACAGGGGGAGCTGTAGCTGCATATACGAGTCTGTCGTGCCGATTTGCAGCTCGAGGCGGCCTTTGGGTGATTGATAAGCTAGCCTGCCCTGTTACTGACAAGTGGGGCTGCACGCTTGGTACATATGAGCCTGCCTGTCGCGCTGATTTGCAACTCGACACGGCCTTTGGGCTACTGATAAGCCTATGCGGTTACTGACAAGTGGGGCTGCACGTAAGTGAGTTGTGTTAACATTTGCAGCTCCATATATATGAACCTGTCGTGCTTATTTTCTTTTCTTTTTTTTATAGCTTGGAGCGGTTTTCGAATAACCTATAAGCTTATTTGGCCGCTGACAAGTGGAGCTACAGGTGAGTGGGCTATGTTAATGTTTTGGGCCTACATGTCAGTGATGGGTGGAATGATAAGCTGTCCTGAATGCGGTTGCGCAGTCCAGCTGCCGAGTCCAGGAGGAAAAGGGGGGGAAGGATGAGGCCAATACCGTGCTGGAGCTGTCGGTTGTTCTCTGTGCCATATTGGAGCTGTCACATGTTGAGCTGATTGGGTGCATTGAGTGGTGGTGGTAGTAGTAGTAGCCCGGCCCCTAAACACATGTGCCCTTCTCCTGTTTGGACGTTGCTCGCTCTGATCAGACTTAAAACACAAACGTACATTTGTGAACACAGACTTAGCGTGACCCTGTTGTTTTGCTATTAGCCTTGTAGTCCTCCTTAGTGATCTCTCTCTCTCTCTCTCTCTCGCACACAGAGAGACATTAGCGCATTTGTGTCAACTGTCAAGTCCTCTTCTTGACCCCGAGAGAGAGAGAGAGAGAGAGAGAGAGCACTGCAGGTTCACAAGTTGGGAAACAAATGTTTATGGTGGACGCAAAGCAAATGCAGACCATTTCGAAGTTCAAACACCTTACTGTGTGTGTCTAGTAGCTGTCTACTGCCTGACTTTTCCGCATCAGTCCACTTCAAATGCACAAGGTAAACTGCAAGGAGATCGATACGAATAAATTTTAAAAAGTCCATGCACAAATCATCTTTTGTACGCATGTTCATGATTAATTAGTAGGTGCAAGAACATTTTCTAGTGCATGCATGCGCCATCCAGTCATCCACAGAACATGCTTAGCTCATCATCACGTTGTTATTCTTCAAAACAATTAAGTACATGCATTTCAGTAAGGATCTAATTTAGTTTAAATTGTTGATGAGTATGAAGAGCTAGCTTTTGAAGCGAGCTCTCATTTTGACTTCGCTTTAGTCAGGGGCCGTGCCTGTGCACATTTTTCTTTTCAAAAGATAGGTAGTGTGTGCATGTATGTCGAGGTGGCAACAAAATTACAGGGACTTCATAGGGATCATGAGTGTAAAGTAACAACTAACTTATCGCATCGAGTCCTTCGCTACACACTCCCTTTTCTCCATCTCTTGCACAATTTGTTCACAGGAGAATTGAAGGAATCTGCATTCTGCAGCGGCCATGGGTACTAGCTTGTAACTTGAGGCCCTCCCTCCCCTCTTTATCACTTTATGGCCGGGACGCAGTCTTCGACCTCAAAACAGCAGCTTTATGTGATCAGATATTGTGCATAGCGTTGATCAGATATTGTGCATAGTGTAGTGTGTGCGATGCATATTACTTGCTTTTCTTGCAGTGCATGCTATAAATCTTTTGCTCCCCCTCCCCGATCTCTCACTGTAGTCCTTTTTCAGAAAGGTTTTGTGTCTCAACTTTCATCCTCGCCTGTCGCGCTGCTGCTGCTGCTGCCCTCGATCTCCATTCTGAACCTCGAGATCGACTGCACCATGATTTACGTTTGATGGACCGATGATGGTCGTTCATTGCAGAATTCTACCCCTTCAACCCATCATTTCGATCAGTCACCCCAAATTGTTTCACCAGCAATTACTACATTGTCATGAATATACATCCATCTTTGTATGAATGAATTAATGCTGCCATACACCATGAGGAATTTATCTACATTCAGATGGAATACTGAAGAAGGTATTCAATGGCGCCAAACAGGAAGGAATCAGGGAATCATACACGGATTAGTTTAGCTGTACTGGTAGACTGTAATTCCTGTCCCTGCTGCTGGATGCTGGCCTCATGCATGCATTCTAACATTCCTAGGAAGGTTTGTCTTCCTCTAGGCCATTATAATGAGATTAGAAGACTCTAATGATTTTAAATTATATTTCGGTGGTCCTTGCTGCTTTGAAGTTTAGTGCGGTAGATACTCTATACATTGAGGCTTAAATTATCAGAAGAATATTAATTAGGACCTATGTGTAGTATAAGATATGTTTGATTACGCATGCACTCACTCACACACACCCAACAGAGAAGAATCTTGCCCCCTGCAGGACAGAAACGTATTTTGACATTTTTTTTTAACTGATCATGCAGCAAATAGATGTTAGCTAAATGTTTAGGTAGAATTAGTAATCCAATGTAGTCAGAGATACCTTTCTTACTTTCACAAGCACTACACTCCCTTTCCAGTTTCCACAACCAAAGTCAATTAATCAAAGTTGTTTCTTCAACTGCATGATTTGATTTACCTTTTAAAATTACATTATTTTAGAAGCAATTTGAGTAGCCACTTCGAACCATTAGACAGAAACTGATTAAGTCTGAGGCAAGTGGATCGATTTTTTGTTTAATCGCAAAGATGATGTGACTTAAGCTAAAGCTTCCCTTTACATGAAAATGAATCATTACCCCAGATCATCCATGTCCTTAATCCACTTTTAAATTAAAAAATAAAAACAAGCCAATACAGCTGGAACAATTAGTGGACCTAACCTAGCTTTTTTCTGACAACCCAGCCAGCTTAATCGATATACTAAGTCCTACGTTTAATTTTTCGATCCCTTTTTCCATAACAAGTCCTAGATAAATTGGCCTTATACAACTTTGTCAAATCTGTATGTATGATGTTATATATACATGAACACTTGCCCCCAAAAAAAAACTTACGGTAGTACTAGTATATTAAATATTAATGCAGCTATCATGTGAAGCAGTACTAGTATTCAACATCGATCCATGCATCCAGCAGTTCAAGTTCATGCATGAGGAGAGGGCGGGTGACATGGGTCAAGCAGGCACAAATTAAGACGGGAAAAGATATAGGTCGCGCGCCATGCTCGTACGCACGTCGCGCATTGAACAAAAGCGGCATGATTACCCCCGACCCCTTTGCTGAGCTTGGAACACGATGATGAGCGCGAAAAGCGAAAGACGGATGGTCTGTGCCGCGGCCCGCGGCGATCGATCGAGCATGCAATTGCCGTTTGTCCTGGTTCCACCTACGTATAGTTAATATGTGTTGGTAAGTTTGCATTAGATTCGGGTAATAGGAGTCCGTACAATGCCGTGGACTTGTCGTGTACATAGTTCATCTATGCATGCTGCAAAGAAAACGAACTTTAAAGAGTATCACTGGCTTATACGCAGGAAAGAAAGGCAGGCAGGCGTTGGGGGGTGTTGGATAGACGATCGATCCATATAACCCGTACGTCAATCCACATGAGTGCTTTGCAATTAAGTGCTGCTAACCGTGAATGACCGGGCGGTCACGATCGATCGCCGTCTAGCAAGCAAGCTAGCTACATGCATATATACATGTACGCATGTCAATCACATCGATCGATCGAGAGAGAGAGAGAGAGAGACGTCGCCGATCGATCCAAGTGGAGGCCGGGCGCGCGGCATCATGGCGAACAGCGACAGGACGACTGCCACGAGGCATTAGGTTATCAGCAGATTTGACGAACAGATCCCGGACGGGAGGGCCGCCCTGCGCCGCGCGCTGTGCGTTTGTCCTCCCGCTCGCGACCATCTGCAGGCACGCATGCATGCATCATTCTATCTAGCTAGCTGCTCCTATCCGCGGATTCGATCTCCATCCATGTCTGCCTCCGTGATTACGAAGAAAATCCTATGAGAAAGAAGATTTTTGTTTGGATCTTTTCAAATCAGGACATATGAACATGCAAAAAGTTGATTAATTTATTTATTTTTCCATGTGTTATAAGATTGAAAAGGGTTAATATATGTTAAAATTAGTGATGTGCTCTCGTAGGATCTTCTTCCCGTCTGAGTTCGACATATCACGCCTGTTCTCGCCCGGGCGGACGAGTAGTTGTGCGCGTCCGGAACCCCGCGCGCGCGACACTTTTGCGCGTGAATAAAGCTTTGACCAATCGACTAAACGCCGCCCCTCGACCGGTCTGGCTAGCAAATCTCCTTTTGCTTCATTTGGTGACATGGACCAAAAACCGGCTGTCACTTGTGCCAGGGTCAACGCGTTGGGTCAGCAAATCGGGCACTTTATGTTACAGGATTAGATTTTGCTATTACATTAAGTAGTCGAATAGTACTGCCCTTGTGCTTAATTAATGTTTCTTTAGATCTCTCTATGTATAGGCTCAACTCAAGGCGCCACGATGTAAGTATTGCCTACTTGCACTAGCAGTTATAAACTGATCGCTGAGCTTGCGTCACGCTCTAACCATTCAGATGTACTTTTTTTATGTTAACTTTTTTTTCCTTCTGAGAGATTTTTTTTTTTGTGTTAAGTAGTTATGAGAAAAACTCTACGCCCAGAGGTATGCAGAGTAGGCCCAACGCTCTAGGGTCCTTTTATATGCATGGCCCGGTCCACGTCGGCCCAATTGTCGTGGTACGCCCCGCAGAGAGAGCTCTATGCGGACGTGCCGCGGCCTTGGTCCACGCGTCGTGCACGGTGTTCACCCGGTCCACGAAGCAAAGCACAAAGAAAAAAAGAAAGCGTGGGTTGGCGAAAGGCTGAAGAAACAAAAGAAAAGGCAGAACCCCAGCGGCTCAACTAAATCAGCGTTACTCTACTCCTATTTACTACTACTTCTCAGATTTGCGGTTTGGGGGAGCAGAGTGTGGAAGAAATGGGGTCCGGATCGGGATCTTTCCTCAAGGTGGTGGTCAAGAACCTCGATGTTCTTGCGGGGTACGCTTTTCCCGATCTGATTCACCTTTCTCTCTCAGATGTTGTTGGGCGGATTAGTTTTGTGCTCTTGGTAGGATTGGTGTGCTGCGCTGCGATTTCACTCGAAGTAATCGTTGTCTGCCCTCTGTTGGCTACAGTGTTACTCTTACAATCTCACTTTCAAATCATCAATTGTTATGTTGTAGGAACTTTGGTTGGGGTGTATATAGTAGGGAACATTTGCATATATGATTGGATTCTTTTTTCTTTTCGACAGAAGGGTTCAGGGTTTTTCGTTCATCTGACATTGCTGCATCCCAGTAGTATTAGCAGAGGACTGATTTGTCGTGCTGCGAATGAAGCTACGAAAAGACCTACATAACATTATTGTAATGAAATGCCATGTAATTTTTCAGCTTAGGACTTCAGCATATGTGATCTAGGAAGGATAAGAGTGTTCTTTTTCGAGAGGGAACTAGATCATATAGATTCGTTGCTAAGATTCTTTGAAAAGATCGAACATCTCCTAAGATACCACAGAAGGGTCAACCATAGAATGCTAACGTCCAGTTAAGTGCCTTTGATGAAAGTTTGCCTACCATTTTACAAATGGGGCTGGTTGTTTGTCTATTAGCATTTATGATTTTACATCTTCTGCACAACTTACTGGAATCTTCCCCTGTATAGCAGTGTCATAATCAGGATAAATTTTCTTTGTATAAAACATGATGGTACATAACCATGTGCTATCGAGAGAATATTGCTTACTAATGATTAGCAAATGTGGTAATCTTTTAGCTGTTATTAGCTTCTTTCTGTTAGTTGAGTGACACTTAATTGAGGTGATATAATCATGGTGTTGTAAGTTGCTAAACGCCGCCTCTGCAGATTTTAGGAAAGTTTGATCATCTATTAGTACTGAGGTGCTTTTATTTTTCTTTGTATTAGTACTAAGGTACTTCTATTTTTCTGTGCAGGCCTATTATTTCCCTCGCTTATCCTCTGTAAGTTAATGCCTTCTCTAGTTAAATAAATACAAACTTATCCATTTCCTTCCATTTTATGGTAACTGTTTTTGTTTTTCTCATTGGGCAAATTTACAGATATGCGTCTGTTAGAGCAATAGAAACAAAATCTGCTGTAGATGATCAGCAATGGCTCACATACTGGGTGTTGTACTCGTTTATCACTCTATTTGAGCTCACCTTTGCTCCAATAATTGAATGGTAAAAGGCACTTCCCTATCTCATTAGACTTTTCATGATTTTATTCATTCTTTCCTGTTACCTTTAGTCTGTGATTAGATCTTGGATCTTACTACAATATTAAGCTGTGAAATCTTTCTTGTGATTGTAGAACATTCTTGAAAGAGCAATAAACAAAAAGTACATTGTTCTTGTACCAAATGAATTTCTTTGCTCTTCACCTTCTCTGCTTTAGTGGTACAATTATGATTTGTTATTGTCTCATGGTTGAGGAGAGATGTATCATGTATGCCAAGTACATCAAGAGATGAAGATTTTTTTAAAAAAATAACTCACTTTGTAATTAATATGACAAAAATAAATCGCCGACAAAAGAATTGCAAAAATAATACTCTGACGCCAAATGATTTGGCGATAGGGATTTTTTTTAAAAATAACTCACTTTGTAATTAATATGACAAAAATAAATCGCCGACAAAAAAATTGCAAAAATAATACTATGTCGCCAAATGATTTGGCGATAGGGCTCTGTCGCCAAATGATTTGGCGTCAGGCTGATGTGGGAGCTCCTATCGCCAATTCATTTGAAGACGAGCTGCCACATTAGCATGTCATCAATTCATTTGGCGACAGAATATTGTTTGGCCGACAGTCTTGTCGTTGGTTCATTTGGCCGATAGACTCCTATCGCTAAATCATTTGGCGACAGAGACTCCTATCGCCAATTCATTTGAAGACGAGCTGCCACATTAGCATGTCACCAATTCATTTGGCGACAGAAGGCCTATCGCCAAATCATTTGGCGAAAATGAATTGGCAATAAAGTATTATTTTTGCAATTTTTTTTGTCGGCTCTTTATTTTTGTCATGTTAATGAAAAAGTGAGTTATTAAAAAAATAAAGAGATGAATGGGTATGCTTACTACAGACTAATCTATGCACTTTGCAGGCTCCCTTTCTGGTCTTATGCAAAACTGTTTTTCAATTGTTGGTTGGTCTTGCCCTACTTTAATGGTGCCGCGCATGTTTATGAGCATTTTGTGCGGCCAATGATTGTGAACCAGCAAGTAGTAAACATCTGGTATATTCCAAGAAAGGATGATTCAAGTAAACCCGATGATGTAATATCAGCTGCACAGAGATACATTGAACAAAATGGATCAAAAGCATTTGAGAATCTTGTTAACAAGGTATTATCTATTTCCGGATAAATTTTACAATGCTCGTTTGTGAAAATGGTGGCAAGTTGGCAACGGTTTTCATTTGTGCAATGAGAACCATAGCAATGTACCTCTACAGTGATGCTTCGTGCTACCTCATTGATTACAGTTTGATTTTTGTAAAGCATGTTAATGATTACATTGTTTTAGTTATCAAGTGTGAAGCATTCCATATTATATGTGACATGGTGACATTGTTATCCTAGTAATCCATTGTATCTTCTTTTATGAAATATGATATTAGTGATGTTCCACGTTCTTAGGACCTTTAGACCTAGATCAAAGGCTCATTACCAATATAGGCATAAGTCAGAGCTAAATAGCTAGAGTGTTTTCGGCATGGTTGTCACGGTGTGCTTGGCGACCACGGCACCTGAGAGGCGCCATGGCGTCCTCCTCAAGGCGAGCTAAAGCGGCGGGAGGGAGTGGAGACGGGAGAGAGGGAGTGGAGGACGGAAACGGAGTACCTGGCGTCGGACGGTCGGAGGGAGGGCAAATCGCCGGTGGCTGGCATAGTGAGGGGCCGCGATGGCTAGCCGGCTAGGGTTCCTCCTGTGTGGCTTCACTTCACGAAGGCACAAGTGAAGCCCTTCATTCCTTTAGTCTTTGCGCCCGATGTCCGTGCCCTTCACTTATTCTGCAGTGGACCAAGGTGCTCGCCCAGACGGTCGCCGCGGACACCGCGGAGACGCCGCGTTTTCTTGGGCGCCGCCTAGATGGACAAGGTGAGCCGAGCCTCCACGGCGTCCCATCCGCACTGCCGGGACGCCAAGGCGACACCATGACAACCATGTTTTTCAGGCAAAACTTAAGTTACCCTTACACAGAAGAGTTGAAGCCAGTGGGAGTGACTGTTAAGAGTTTTATAAGCCTGTGTGGTTTTATAAGATAAGTTAACCCAGGTAGCATTGATGGATCATCTAGTAAGTTGGCTTATTAAGCTTAACAGTTAACAATGAACCTAATAAGCTGCCTTATGAGATGAGCATAATCAACGAGTATGCAAGCCCTTAGCAGGCAGTTTTTTATCCCCTTCCTAAAAAAGTGGAAAGCATTGCATCACCTTAGTTTCTTTTTCCTTTTGCAATTAGCATCCTTTTTGTTCACACCAGAGAATACAATGTGTTCGTGCAGAGTTATCTTAGGCAGATAACTTTTCCATTGTCACACATGCAGTTTAAGACTTCAAACACCAGGCGCTCAATCTTGGAGGAGGTGGAGGTTGAAAGGAGAGCCAAGGCTGAACGAGAATCAGAAGCAAGGGATGAGAATCCTTTCTTCAATCAGAATTATCGATACTAGGCAACTCTTTTGTTCACACGCCAGGTGAGCACAATGTATGTTCGCCCGCACGTTGCTTCATTTTAGTACATTAATAATTGAGGTCTTACCCCTGCATTTTGTGTAACTTCGGCCTTAATGCAGGAACTCATTGGACCAACTTGAGGAAGTCTAGAATTGAGGATAATATTTACCTGCTGAATTAATATTCTGTAGATGAACAATCATAAGTTGTTGTAAATAGGTTCTGGCTTTGGATAGTTGTGCGAGTCTGAACGGTGTTATGTTCTTGTCGTGACATTGAACTCTAGATTGATGTTTCGGTGGTTGTGTTGATAGGTTAGCACAGTACGACCAATTAGTTAGCCTGACCGGCCGGGCAGGCCTAATCTTGCAGTGCTATGCCAGCCGATTTCGACAGCACTATGCATTACCATGATCTGCAGAGACGCCGTACACGAGGAGAGCTCACAGCTGGGAATGAGATATAAACCCAGGGAGTAAAAAAGATTTTTGTACCCGTGAAAGCTAAACAACAGCACAGGACAACTGGTGACGTTGCAGCTTGCAGAGTTGCAGGTCGAGCATAAAGATTCCCTTTTGATGCAACGACTAGGAGAGTCGTGCTAGGCCATCCTGGAAGGGCAGCCTGTGTTACTTCTGTGGAAGAATCTGACAGTCCTAAGTATCCATTGTGGGAATGGTCTTAATAGTAGTACTGCGTTCAGAAGATACTCAACTTGTCTTGAGAAGCGTCAATTAGCGGTAGCCGCCAACGAGTAAAAAAATGAATTTAAGTACACTTAAGAAGCATTGCACATGGGATTATACACTCGAATGTGGTATTAAACCAAGTACCAATACCGAAAGTAAAATATATCCCTATGATAGCATGAGTTATTCTCCACTGAGACCAGGGATGAAATCTGACATCATGAAGTTATTGAAAAGAAAAATATTCAGTTGGCGACAATTTCCAGTTCAGAGTTAAACCTTCTCACCCTATAATACATGCTCAAAATCCTCTTCTCCACACAAATTTTACTAATTAATTGAAATTCTCTCTTAAACAACTTTAATCTGAAGACTTATAAAGAAGCCAGTATTGACAAACTGCAACCAGTTCTATCTGTATGTACCACTAAGCTCCAAATATGGCTGATCAAATCTGCTCAATATACGGCACCACCGCACCAAAGTCAAGTTCTTATTCTGGCTTCGATGCAAGCAGCTTCAAGCCTGCCCCTTCTATACAATGCAGGCCCTTCTCCGTATAGTTGCTTCGGTCAAAGTTGGTCACAGCATTTTTGCCACGTATCTCGATGGCAGCAATATCATAAGCTTCTGCCGCTTCTTCCTCAGTTTCTAGTTCAAACAAGAGAAAATTCATTAGCAAATATTTTTTTAAAAAGGGGGAATCAGAATTAGGCGTGTGCAGCATACTGAAAGTTCCCAGGTAAATGTCTCTAGTTCCAGCAATCAGTCCTATGCGTGCCTGCCATCTCCCATCTTTCTGCCTTCTATCATAGGGACATGATATTAGCTGAGTTTTTGTAGTTTTAAAGAACAAAAACTAGTCCTTTAAACAAGATGAACAAAATGAAAAAGAGAGGTCACCTTGTAACTCCTCTATAAATAGAAGCCCCTCTTGAGAAGCAGCTACTCCTTCTGCGGGACAAAACAAATTGCCAGTCATTTCTCTAGCTAGTGAGGTGAATGT
This sequence comes from Hsuehochloa calcarea, assembly GCA_036346395.1. Taxonomy (NCBI): domain Eukaryota; kingdom Viridiplantae; phylum Streptophyta; class Magnoliopsida; order Poales; family Poaceae; genus Hsuehochloa; species Hsuehochloa calcarea. The sequence continues at coordinate 63,033,129 of CM070596.1, forward strand.
ATACAAATAATATACCTTCTCAAGTAGGTCACACATTCTTCTCGAGACAAGTCCCTTGTGTCCTCCAGTTCCTTTTCGTATTCTGAAACCTGGAATAAAATTGACTCATAAGACCATCATTTACTTACTAGATATCACTGGAAAGCAAAAGAAAAAAAAAAGACTTGCCGAAAAGTTCAGCTTTGTATTTTGACCCCAGTATTTAAGAGCTGCAACATCATATGCCCTGGCAGCCTTTTCCTCAGTATCATAACTTCCTGTATAGTAATTTGGAGAGAAAAAAAATTAGACCAACAAAAGACACTAAGACATAAGGACAGAACTCAAATAAATAATGCTTACCTAAATAAACTGAAGCATGCCACGTGGGAACACCATTGGAAGAAACCGTTAGTAACCACTCAGAAGTAACTAAATTCACATACAGAAAGGAAAAATAACCAAGCTATACGGACCAGAAATCAAAAGAGTTAGCTTGAGATAGGTTAAACTACCTTAATATGAGGACAATCAAATGCTCTGCCAAATTTTGAAACAATTCAACAAAGGACCACACAATATTTAATACTTGTTAAGAAGATCCCCTCCTAGGCATAGGTTTAAAAACTGGAGCGGACCGGCGATTTAGCTGAAAAAACAGGGACGGCGCCAGGGTCGGTTCGGTTCTCACAATATTTAATACTTGTTAAGAAGATCCCCTCCAAGGCATAGGTTTAAAAACTGGAGCGAAACGGTGATTTAGCTGAAAAAAAAACAGGGACGGCGCCAGGGTCGGTTCGGTTCACATAATGGATCGTTTGGATAAAAAATTGGAACAATTAATATTTTTAGTTACCTTACAGAAATGGACGTCGAACCCCCAACACATGTTCGAAGGGGAAGTGTACTGCCAACCCACGTGTGCTCCTTGACATGCCGTAGGAGGCAAGAGATTTATATATTACATTGTTATGATTATTACTTGCCATTTTTACAATTGTTTCCAAACTGAAAATAAACAAAAGGTATTAAAATATAATTTCTTAGACACCAGTTGGACTGGTAAACCGGCGGTTGGACCAGCAACTTGATGAACTAGTCATTCAAGCGGTTCATTGTCCGGTCTGGGTTTTATAACTATGCTTGTAGGTCATAGGGGATACAACTCCAGATTTAGATGTTAGTAAATAAGCACTAATAATACATAATACTTTCTCCTCATGCCATATAAGAGATACAGACAAATTCCAAAAAATTCCTTTGCATGCTGCAGTGCGATAGGAACTAACAGCCCATTAAAGGCATGCCAAATATAAGCTTCATTAAAAACAAAACAACTTGAAATTTAATCATGGATACAATTCCTTTCACAGCTATGCCTCTTTGGTTATTTATATTGAAGGGAGATATTTAAGAGTAAGTTAGAAACTAGGACCGGCTTATGTGCAAACGGTCCCAAAGGTGAGATTAACTAGTATCACAGTCTTTTTCCTATTCAGAGAACTAGTATCACAGTCTTTTTCCTATTCAGAGCTATGTTGAGCCAGACGGCCACTTTGCTGGAGCTTATTCAACCAATAACAGTACTGCAGCCCAGGTGTGCCAGATACGGTAAAGGAACACCTCAAGATGCCAATGAGGAACTTGGACATATAGCAAAGTTGTAGCATGAAGAAAAAACAAATTGCTACCTTCCTGACACAGACCTCTAAAGTCAAATAATAATATGACAGAAAAATTACTAGTACAACAGCATTTTAGAATAATAAATTTCACGTTTAGCCTTGTGTTTGTAAAAAATAAATTTCATGTTTAAGCACATGTGGCCTGAAAATTGCAATGCAAATTTGCACATTTTCTCTAATTCCTAATTATCCTGAATCCTTTCTAACACTGATACTGGCCATATTAGCCATGACCATCACACAAGGGCAGAGAATATAGTAACAGAACATAAGAGAAAGAAATTCTAGAAATACAGTTCAAATATCTAAATCCCTCGAAAACCTAATATTTAAAACAGCTATTTCTATTTATAGGGTAAGAATAGCCGACAATCTCATAAAAATAATTTGATGTAACAAACATGGTAAAGATTAGGTGCAGAAAAGGGTAGCGGCCATCCAGCTAAAATGTCTACTACTGGTCTACTGCACCTTAAACAGCACAAAAATGAAAAGGCATACCTTGCTTTCCTTTCCTTCTTCGTCCTTCTATTCTGCAAGAACTGTCCCACAAATGAGCTTCAAACTTCCCACTCCACCTATGCCTGCACAATTGATGATACTTTGGTAAGTAGCTCCCTCTAGGCTTAGAGCATGTAAGATTTGGTTAGTTAAGATGGTGAAGTGATAGGTGAAACACATCATTTCGGTTCCACTGATCAACTACAAATTATAAGAACACACCCTTCAAGCTCACCTGGTCACACCATGGAAACTCGACGACCGGGTGCCAGCAGCTCGCACCGCAGTAATTCCAGCAGGAGCACCTGTGGCACCCTTCTCCTCTCTATACCCTACAACTGTCACAGAATTGATGGAATCTCCATCTTCATCCGCAGACTCATCCTTCTTGACAACGCTGAGAACCTTAACTCTCTTAGCCCCATGGCCACCATCAGCACACCCTTCATTTTCTGCCACATTTACCAAAGCACCCTTCTTCTTGACAGGGTTCTCACTATTCAAAGGGTCCACTGAGTCGTTCTTCATGCCTGCATAGCCTTGAACTTCACCTTCAACGACCTCCTCATTCTTTGGAAGCTTCTTCTGAACAGTACCACTAGACTCCTCTACCATCCCGGTGCTTGAATCCTTGGCTCCTGACTCCACTGCACCGTGCAAATCACCGCTCTCCCTTGTGGCAGCAGCAACAGCTGGCAACGAATTCAGATTGATAGAGTGGCTCCTCTGTATCTTCCCCTCATCCCCCGATTCTCCCGCAGGCTTCTCCTCCTCCAAAGAACCCTCCATTCTCTTCCCCGGATTATGCCTTCCTCTGATTCCCTCGTCTATGATGGGAGCAAAAATAAAATAACTCTTCCTCGGATTTCCTCGTCTATGATGGGGAGCAACAATAAAATAACTCCCAAAACCCTAACCTATCTATCAACCTCCCTATTCACAAACTATCTGCAAAAGAGGAGAAGAAAAGAAAACATTACAAACAAAAATCACACGGTTAGATCTAACGAACTATATCAGAAAACCTACGTAATCACTCTATTATCGCTCCAAACAAGACCTAGAATTTGCAAGAATCGGAGAAACCAAGAAAGCGGTGGTGGCCAGTACCTTCGGCCGCAGCCCACAGCAATAGACGGGGGCGAAAGATCCGGAAGCCTCCGAAGATTGAACGCACGCCCAAGCAAGCAAAGAGAGAGGAAAAATCCTAGCGCGGCGCGGATATTGATATCACGGCGAGGCAACAAAATTAATAAAAATTATCGAGGGAATTGGCTATCGAGGCAGGAAATAAATATAGGGGGGGACGGCGAATTTTGGAAGGAAACGACGAGACGAGACGAGCGCGAGCGAGCGAGCGAGCGAGGAGGCGGGGGCTGCTGAGTGGAGAGTGATGCGGGAAACAACAAACAAAATCGCTGATGGGAACAAAATTTTTTTTGGACAAACCGAGAGAGGAAAGCATAGGCGGAATTTTCTTGTGCTTCACGGGGTACAGTACTAAAACGATCGGATATTTAATCTCCCCTGTAGTAGGTGCTGCTAGGATTAACGACGTAAGGAGATATGTCATTAATGTGTGTTTATAATTCGAATCGAGATTTGCTGGTAATCAAATCGCGAGCTAATTGGGGGCGTTTGCATCGTGCGCGACGCCCTCGTGATGCGTGCCAGGCTGGGGGTGGAGCCAGGGCGGTCCGAGCCATGCGAGGTCCCGCACGACGGCACGGACACTTGGACGGCTGCGATGTGAGCAGCTTTGTCTACATATCCGATCTGCGCCGTCTGGCGTCATGAGAGGGCGGACTGGAACGTTCCAAGGGAGGACGGGAGGCGGTTGGTTAATCTCGAGGCGTGCAGATGCAGCCACCTTTGACTGTACTCGCCGCGTGGGCGCTTTGGACGGCTCGGAGCGGCGGACGATTCGATGGGTCGGGATCCTGCGGCGTCGTCTGACTCCGGCACCGCAGCAGTGCAGCGCGGCCGCAGCCGTTCCATCAGAAGTTGAGATTTGGTGATCCTCTGCAAGCTCATTTACCATTCGTTACTCGTTGGCAAACGTCAAGCTTGTTTCAGAAAAAAAAACAAGCGTCAGACAAGCTACGTAGTATTTCACATCTCAGAGCCCAGTTATGATTTGGCTGCCCACATTCAAAATTCATAACATACTCTTTGGTCCAATGAATCCATGAATCAATTTATGTAAATATTTTTTTAGAGGAATTTTGTGCAAATATGCATCTCCTTATAGTGCCTAGAATCGGCGTCTCCCACGTTTCCGGGGGGTTTTCTCCCCGTCGTGCGCCGATGGCTATCCCCGCGATTTTGTTAACGCAGTGCGCGGCTCCGTCTCGCGCGCGTCTTGGCCGTCTGATCAAGTGGATCGCACGATGCAGGCGTGTTCGGGTCAGCTTCTCGCGAGAAGCTTCGTGTCTCCTTCCTCTTACCGCATCGCACCAGCTTTTCCGCACTCGCGCCTGTCTCCCTGCGTCGTCCTGCCCTCGCCTGCCATCCCTGCCTCCTCCCCGCCCTCGCGCTGCCTTCCTCCCCCGCCGTCAATGCCACCGCCACTCCCTCCTCCCCGCCTTCCACACTGGCCGCCCGCCCTCCCCTTCGGCCTTGTGGCCCCCGCCGCCCTCCTCCTCCCCTTCGCCCGCACTGCCCACGCCGCATGCCTCCTCCCCTCCGGCCGCCTCCTCCCCCTCACAGTTGCGCCCCGCCCGCGCCGCACACCTCCTACCCCTCGCTGTCTTGCCCATGTCCTCACCTCCTCCGTTCGCCTGCCCTCGCCTACCATCACTCGCGTTCTCCATGCCCTCGCCAGTGCCGCTCTCGCGCTCGCTTCCTACCATCTCCTCCCCCGCCGCTGCCGCCGTCGCCGCTTCCTGATCCCCGCCTTCCACACTATCGTTGCTGCTCCTGGCTGCAACACGCCAGAGTTTACTCTATAGTCAGATGTTTGCCTTTGCCTGTAAGTCTGTAACCATGATCTGACTAAATCGACCTGAAGAAATTTCAAGCTTATTGCTCCTGTCTTAGTTGCTACAGATGAGGCACAAGATTTGTCCAATATTTATGTGTGTAATCGTATCTCCTGCAGATCTCAGTAACCTCCATACATGCAGATTGGGAAGACGTGGGCTCCAGCGTTTCAAATGCTGCAAGCTCTGCTGGTTTGGACTACAGTCCTGTGTATGAAACATCGGTAGAAAAGCAGTGCGATTGGGTGGCAGCTGTGCAGGTTAAGACACAGGATTTTCCTATACACGATCAGTGAAATCTGATGTTCTAACTTTTGCCCTCAAGTTCTCACGCACGCATGCAAAAATCCACATCACTGCATGAAAAAAAAAGGTAAAAAATAATTGGTATTTGAGCAAGAAAACCCTGCGTCATAACGCAAAAACACAAAACGATCTAGCTTAATATGATTATATCCTTTTAATGCCTACATTTCCATTGCGGAACTACACATATTTGACTCTCATAATTAGATGCGTTGTTGTAACTGTACTGACTACTGAGGAAGTCTTACCTTCTATGAGGTCCACTTTGTTTAATCTTCACATGAAGTGCACTGATTTTGCTTTCCAGATACTTGAAAAGATTACAGTTATGTCTGCAGGAAACGTACGAGTCCACTAAAGTCATTGATGACCTTTGGGTTGTTCCTAAATGGAGAACTGCCCCTGTATGTCTGCATACATTATGCTGTTTCCTTTTAATTTCTTTACAAAATGAATTCTAAGGAGCTAGCTTGATGTGTTTACCTATAACTGACAGTATAGTTGAACTGAGAATTACTTCTTCATGTATCGTGTTTGCTTGGTTTTCTTTGATAGGTATGTTAGATGTGTCTTTTTGAAGAATAGAAAATAGATACTAATTCAATTGGAGGACAGTGAGTAGGCTTTAGTTTGACGTGAGATTAGATTCCATCTTTCAATTCAGTGTTGATTAGTTTGGAACCTTTGAAAGAGGAAGCAGCAGTTCTTTTCAAGGACAGTGAGTAGGCTTTAGTGTGAGGTGATACTAGTTTCTTCCTTTTAGCTTATCACTGATTTAATTAGTTTCCTTCTTCTTTTGGGGCTTCTCTTCGCATTCCTACACCCTCTTCGCATAGCCTTTCCTTCTCTCTTTTTAGTGTTGGTAGGATATATATATTTTGAGATTGTTGACACTTATACCTGACCAGATGTACCCAACATGCTTGTCATAACATAGCGCTTCACCATTTTGTGGAAGTTTCCGTAGTCGCTTGTAGCAACCATAGTTTTATCACGACTGACCACTCACAATACTTTAGATAGATTCGAGTAGATATGGAAGAGAATTTTGCACCCATTGCCTGCAAAAGACATGACAAAATATTTGTTGTTGCTATATTTGGTCAAACGTCAGACATTTCTTTTGCACTGCAATATTCTTGAGTTTTGCATTCTAGTCAATGATCATTGATAAATGAGAATAATCGTTTTGACCATACAAGAATTAATAAATTTATATATCTTCATGTGTAAAAACATTAATGCAGACTAGATTTTAGCTTAATTTTATCTGAACAATTTTTTTTAAAGAAAAAGGGGTTAGCTCACGACTCTTTAAAGGGCTTGATTTACCTCAATCATGAGAAAGAAGATAAACAAGAATATCACCATGTCAGCTTTAGAATTCATGTTTAGAGAGAAAAGCATAACTTCTGTATCAAGAATTGAATTATGAGGTTTCCAAAAAAAGCTAACATAATAACTACAAGAGAATACAGAGAAAATGTGAAGTTCGCAATGTTATAATCATGGTCAGACCTCCTCGCAAAAAAAAAAAAACAAACACGATCAAATGAGAAACCAGGAACAGCAGGAAATAAAATCAAATGAGAGGGTTTAGTTTTTTTTTGCCTCGAAGTAGATTGAAAATTTCAAATACGTTGTATGTATAATTTTTCTACATACATGATAACACCAGAGATTCATGCAAATAACATAACCTGGTAAAGCGTTTATCCTTATTTTTCTTATGTCTTTTCAGCAAGTATCATGTAGGATATTCACCAACTTACAAGCATATTAGTTGCAATACATCACTGCTGGTGAACTATTTAATAAAATTGTAAGACCCCACTGTTGTTAGTTTTAATGTTCGAAATCATCTATTCTTGGCAAGTAGTATGTATGTAAGTACCGCAGGTAGTATATGCTATACATTGTGACTCGAGTGTGTCATATGAACCTTCACGAATTTTGCTTTGTTGTCAAAGATGGTATAGCTTTTGGTCCAGCTCGTGTAGGTATAATGCATGTGTCTTTATTATTTGTACTTCATATTGATTGTGTATGCTTTTCTTGTTTCCAGTGAATGTTTGGAAATATTGGTATTAGTATTAGTCCATAATATATTTTTCGTTTACGGACATTGTTGTTTATGATGAGCAGACCAACCTAACAATCATGTCTGCTGCTAAACACTTAGCACCTGAAACTACAAAACTTAAAACTTGCTCCGATTATAAGAAAAGGTCACATAAATATATTGTCAGTATATTGTCATATTACCGATCTCAGCATAATCTTTACATGATCCAAACTTCTTATCGTTTTATGCGGGGAAAAAACTTATGGACAATCAGCAATGTGGAGGCTCAGTGTAGATGATGCACATGAAACAACCCCCTTTAGAGGTCTATTCTCTAGTTTTTTATATATTATATTCTTAGCATAAACAAACTGGATTACTCACCCTACCAATCATATCTGTTTTTCCTATTGTAGTGACAGACCTAGAACTACCAGTCATATCGCATGGCTTTGTTTTCGCAGTATTTTTCTATTTTAGCCACATCGTATTGCTCAAAATGTCACTATTTTGGATATGCAACATTATATATTTGCTTATGTACATAGGCTATGACATGACTGGCACCGTGATTGTCATGGAAGCTCTATCTTGAACCATTTGGGTTTTCATCGTGCTACACCACGACCTTAAAGATAGTCTTACTCACATACATCTTATATTACTTTTCTATGCTTGATGATGGTTACCATCTTAGCACCACTAGGCTTACTATTGTGCACAACATGAGATCAAAAGCTGATGTATGTAAAAAATGTATATTAACTAAAAACATATGCCAATGTCTATATATGTTCTATGACATGGTACTGCATATTAACTAATTAATATTTTAGCTTAACCATACTCAATGTATATACCAGTATGCCACCACTCGATATGTTTGGTCATAGTATAACCGCACCCATGATTGCTTGACCCACTTACTTATATTGCCATGTATTGCCGAATAATCCATACAATATATAAATGACACTATTCGTGAATAGTGAATAGTATTTTAAACACTATTTGAATTTGTGAATAGCATTTTTGATACTATTTATAACACTATTTAACACTTTAAAATTTTTATTTGAGTGCATTTTTTCTTCTTATTTTTACCTTGAACTCACAGCGTCAAATGTATTATCACATGTACAAAAAAATTCATATTTTTTCCACATGAAATCACGACGCAACAAAGCATAATCTCCTTGAGGCAGCAACGATTCGCCAGCCGAGGCGACGGCAGGCAGTAGTACATCGTCACTGGTCGCGGCGATGGTGGGCTAGATACATGCGATAATATATTGTTGGAATGAAATTCCGTGAATTCATGTGAAAACAAATTGTTTGAATAATTTCACATGACATAATTTTTTTTTATAGATGTGATAATGCATAGAAAATCAGATATAAAAGGAAATCGCCTGATTTCATGTGCCCTATTTGGAATGCAACCTATTTTATGAGCATATCATGTAGACACTGTCAGGGATGATATTCTTTTTTAATTTATCGGTTTAATGTGGATAACATAATCTTACAACAAGAATAATATGATGAATTAAGCAAGCATCAGGCATCAAATTGAGTAAGATAGAAGGAAAATTACCTGAAGAAGCAAGATATGGGCAATTTGATGTAGTCATGTATATTATCTCCCCTCCAAGAGCTTGATATAAACATGTATGTAATGAAATTATGATGTAAACCTGCATATTTAATCAATGATGAGTTATTTTACTATTATGTGCGAAAGAATGTACGCATGATTGATGAATGAATATATATATGCAGGCACACATCTCAAAGACTTAACATAGAAAATATCATAAGTTCATAACATGAGAGTGCCAACTTCACATAGTCTCACTCACAAATAAGTCATAACATACATATTGTGGTGTTTTAAGACCGAACTTACGTAATGATTGTTTGATTCGGGGGGTCTCTAAGACTTAAATCACGCAGAGAGAATGACACATGGATTTTTATACATGTTCGGGTCTTCTCCGGAAAGAATAACAATCATACTCCTGTGTGGCTATATTAAGTATGCTGGTTACAGATCAAGAGAAAGACTAAAATGCAATGTCTTATTCTCCTGATCCCCCTCTTTCTCGTCCTCCTTCCCTGCCGTCTGGTGATTCCTCTTTTTATAGCGTGCTCGCAGTGGGCGACAATTTCTTCAGCCCAAAGGGCGTATCAATGCTTCAGATGATGGTGCAGTTACCAGAGATTACTGTTGGAGAAGTAACATTCTTACGCATCAGGCAGTTATCACCAGAACAGAGAGATTAATCGTGTAGTTATTCTGGAGAATAATAGCGTATACTAACTGTTTAGATGCCCTAATCAATTGGGGCTACTTGTCTGTAAGCTCGATCGATTATAGAGTGGTTGTAATTGACCTGGTAGTAGAAAGACTTACGACCATGAGGTGATCGTAGAAGAACTTAGGATCTCGTGCTCATCGTAGAAGAACTTACGATCTCGTGCTAATCGTAGAAGAAGCTACGACTATAGGGCGGTCGTAGCTGACCTGGTCGTAGAAAGACTTACGACCATGAGGTGATTGTAGAACTTGCGATCATGAGGTAGTCGTAGAAGATCTTATGACTCCAGCTCCCCCCCTTAAGAACATTAAAGGGTATACTCAAGAACTATATAATGGCGTCATTATCCATAATAAGGATTATTGATAAATAATTAAATGAGGATTTCTAGATTCTCGTCACATATATTCAAGGGTCTAGGTAAACTTATGGTCATATACTCTTATGTTTCTCTCTGAAGATGATATCGACATTGAAGACAACATGCAGAAGCAGAAAGGACCACGCTTCCCAGGTCTAAGCAAACAGAGAATCAGCAAGGGACTCCAAACTCTTAGAGGTCAGTAAAGTAAAATAGTAAGATGTTTGTCGGTGTATTAGAACCGATTTTACGTAAAGATTATTTGATTCGGGGGGTCTCCTAGAGATGAAATCACGCAGAGTGGTTGACACGGGATGTTTAGACAGGTTCAGGCCTTCTCCGGAGAGAATAATAACCCTAATCCTGTGTGGTGTGGTATTTTTGATGATCAAATCAGAAGCTAAGACTATTACAGAGAATAGAACTTGTATTTCCCCTTTACTTGCTCTCTTTGTTCTGTCTCCCTGATGCCCTTATATAGTCGTGAAGGAGTAGCCGTTTTGTCCTGCGGAAGAGGCGCCTTAATTGAGCCAGTAATGGGCGCATGATGGCAGTAATTACCGGCGCATTGGCTTCTCCACGCTGTCTGGCAATTATCATTCAAAGATAATGGGGTATTTAAGCACTATTACTACGCGGAATAGTAGTGCGTGCAGACCGTTCGGATTCTTTAATCAATTGGACCCACTTACCTGTAGGTTTGATTATAAGGTGGTCGTGGTTTGCCTGGTCGTAGGAGAACTTACGACCAGGTAGTAATCGTAAAAGGTCTTACGACTATGTAGTGATCGTAGAAAGACTTACGACCATGTAATGGTCGTAGAAAGACTTACGACTAGGTAGTAGTCGTAGTAAGACTTACGACTATGGGGGTGATTGTAGAAGATCTTACAATCACTTGGTAGGCCTCTCCTTATAAAAATAAGGGTATACGAGACTATGTGACATCATATTTACCCATAATAAGAATTATAGATAATAGATAAAATGAGGATTATTAGATCCTCGTCATCTAGCCCCCCAGCTTCAAGTGAAAGTAACTCCAAAAGCCGTCTCTGGTCGAAGAACCAGAGACACCTCCTATTGAGATGGCCTCATTAGACTACGAGGATACCTGGATGACTCCCATCTGCGAGTATCTTCGCAAGGGTTCCGTACCCGAAGATGATCTTGAGGCAGATCGTTTATCCCGAAAAGCCAAAATGTATACTTTGGTCGAAGGAGTCCTCTACAAACGAGGAACCCAAGGGATACTCATGCGATGCATTCCGCAAAACGAAGGAATAACACTCCTTCACGATATACACAGTGGCATCTGTGGGACACATGCTTCCTACAGAACATTGGTTGGTAAAGCCTTTCGACAAGGTTTTATCGCCTACCACTGTATGATGCTAAGGAGGTGGTTAAAAGTGTGTTCAATGCCAATTCCATGGTAGACAAATACACCAACCGGCTCAAGCATTACAGCATAATACCTCTTTCTTGGCCTTTTTGCGACTGGGTCTCGATATCCTAGGACCATTTCCCAAAGCTCCAGGAGGTTTCGAATTCCTTTTTGTGGCTATTGACACGTTCACAAAATGGATTGAAGCTGAACCTGTAACTGGGATAACATCGGAAGCAGCAAAAAGGTTCATGATGAGATGCGTAATTAGCCGATTTGGAGTTCCGAGTCGGATAATTACAGACAATGGTAAACAATTCGCAAGTGCAAAATTTCAGGAATTTTGCGACGAGTTGGGTACCAAATTATGCTATGCTTCTGTTGCACATCCCCAAAGCAACGGGCGGTCGAACGCAAACGGCCAAATAATGCGAGGAATTAAAACCGAGTCTTCGACCAGCTTGTTAAGCGCTGGGGCTTGGGTACAAGAATTACCCTCCGTGTTATGGGCGGTTAAATGCGACCACCATCGAGCAACAGGAGAAACACCATTTTTCTAGTGTTCGAGTCGGCCATGCTTCCTCGGAGCTAAAATTACGGTCGACACGAGTTGAAACTTTCAACAACTCGGACCAGAACAACTTCGAGCGATGACATTAACCTACTCGAAGAAAGGAGAAACCTAGCCTTAATCCGTTCGCGGTCTACCAACAAGCCTGCGCAGATACTATGATCGTAAGGTCCAATCTCGCACCTTCTTTGTAGGTGACTTGGTATTGAGGCTCGCCAATCCAAGTCTAATCGAATAAACTTTCCCCAAATGGGAAGGTCCTTATACGATGGTCAAGTAACCCGGCGGTGGTCGGACGACTAGCGATGGAAGATGGACAGGTTCTCTCAAACTCTTGGAACATCGATCAGTTACGCAAATTCTATGTGTGACCAATTTCTCAGGCAATAAAAGTCCAGGTTCTTTCTACTTCTCTTGCCTTATTTTTTGAGTAGTGCTTTTTTAATCTTTCGACTATGATACAAAAACACCCAGTTTTCTTTACACTGGTCGAAAAACAAGTAACATCATCTAGTCGAAACTTCTCCTATCTGCATGTGGTTCTGCCCACTAGAAGGAATTTTCTAGCATCGACTCGTTACTCATTTTTCAGCCAATACAAAGAGCTCGGGTTCTATCCAGTCGAAATGTTCTCAGAGCCAACTCTCTCAATCTTAGTTTATTTTTTCAGTGATTTCCAAAAAATATTCTAAGTAGAGTGCACTTGATACATTTATTCGACCACCTTTGATGTACTCGTTTAGCTTTTAGCGGTCAAGGAAGAGACACACCTAGTCGAAGTTTTTCCTCTGCATGTGGTCACGCCACTAGAAGGAACTTCCTAGCGCTGCTCAGTCTCCTACTTTTTGCTACTGGAAAAGACTTATCGAGTCCATCAGAAAAGGGCGAACGAATTATTAAAGTCCTCTAGACGTTTGCTTAACTCAAGTTGCTGTTCTTGGTTTGATTAAACTAGTCGGAGATGGTAACATCACCTAGTCGAAGCCTTTCCTCTCTCAAGACGTGGTCTTGCCCACTAGAAGGAACTTCCTAGTGTCGAGTCGTTTCTACTCTTTCGACCAAGTGCTTGACAACCATAACAAAAACTATAAGTTAAACAAACCTCTCTTTGTTTTCAGAAACCCCATTTCAAACACTATTTACTTAGATTGTCTAAACAATCTAAGCAAATAGTCGGGGGCTAGGATAAAGTTATTAATTTGACTTCAATTCTTAGTCTTTCATTCGTTTATTATCTTTTGAGTTACTAACTACTCGACAAGATAATTTTCAGGAAATAAGATGGATCATATATCACTCATCAACAGATATTGTCTGCCTTACAAAGTAGTTACAAGATTACTCAAGGGGAGAGCCTAGTCAGATTTGCTCGCCACCTTTTGCCAACCGATTGCATTTCCTCAATCGACGATTTGCCTCGATTCGAAGCAATCGAACTCGGCTTCAATTGGTTGCACATTAAGGCGGGATCTTGAGCTTTAAGTTTCGCCAAAGCGTAACTTACTCAACCATCGCCTCCCTTATTGATTCACATTTGATTAACCTTCAGAGTGGTCACCATTTCTTGTAATTTTCCGACTTGTTCCCCAATAGTACTTGTGTGAGCAGCTATAGTATCTTCTCGAGGAGTTTTTCCCTCAGAATGTAGCTCACTAAGCACATTGTTCAGGAGAGTGATGTTGCCTTGAAGACTAGTCTTCATCGACTCCATCTCCTGTTGGGTACAAGTCGAAGCCTCGCGAAGTTTCTTGTTTTCACCACTTGTTACAAAAGAATAAAATCGGTCAAACGAAAATAAACTTACGGAGGAAGATAACACAAAGATAATTATAGGTAAAAGCATTTCTTACCTACTAATTGAGAATCCAGCTTAACCTCTTCTCGATGGGAAGCAATGGTTTCAAATGTGCTTTTTCTCCCATGCTCGATGTCCTCTGATTCATCTTAGCGATGCGGATGGACTCATTGTAGATCAAGGTTTTCTCTTGGATTTCAGCCTCGAGGCTTCTCAATTGGACAACAATTTCTGAACAAAAAATTGGCATTAGAAAAGGGAAAATACTCAAAAAGTATAACAGGTAAAGAATTACTTACCTGTTAATTGAGTTCTAAGACCCTCAAGTTCTTGATCCTTATTCGAGGTAATACGGGAAAACTCCTGAATGACCAAAGCTTTTTCTTGAACTTCGGTCTGGAGCTTCTGCATCTCTTTTTCTTTATCTGGAGAAGAAATGAGAGTCGGGTAAAGGTTAAAGATCAAAAGCAGTCTTAAGTTCAGAACTTACTGTTTATTTTTTCCTGCAATCTTTTAGATGCAGAGACAGTCTCTCGAAGTCTATCCGAGAGGACTAATACTTCGTTCCTTAGCCTCGTCGACTCTTCTTTTTCATAGTCGAGTGAGTCAGCTAAGGTCTTCGTATCACTGTTTAACCTACAAAGAACAGGAACAAAGATAAATATCAGCCGAATGGTTGTAAGTACTTCTACAACCACTGACCTAGTCGTAAGTTTTTCTACGACTACGATATGGTTGTAAGTCTTTCTACGACCACTACCTGGTCGTAAGTAGTCGTAAGCTTTTTACGACTAGTACTTTGTCATGAGTTTCTTCCATGACTATTCTCGTAAAACATTATACGAGTATTTAAGTCGAAAACAATTATGAATGATAAGTGACTTATCATCTCTCTGCCTCTGCACAGAGTAGTTCTTTCTCCTGTCTTAGCTCTAAAAGTTGTCGATGGTACTCACCGACAACAGCAATTTGCTCCAGAGCTTTCTGCAAAAAGAAAACAGTGAGAAGAGAAGGAAAGTCACATGTATAAGTATTTTGAAGATACTTACATTCATAGTCGTCCTAGCAAACCTCGAATATACAAGGTCCGGGTTCTGCAGCTTATCTATCCTCGCGACTTTGTCCCACCACACCTTCTCGAGGCGCTCGTTATCAAAAGTATTCTCCGTATTGGGAATATCTTTGGGATGGGGGACTCGGTCACGAGATCTGTAAGCAGAAGACCCTACGACGGAGGCAGGCCCAAAGAAGTCACCACAGAAGTTGAAATTTTCTCCTTCTGGTTCTGTAACTTCTCTTTGGGTAGGGGAAGGAACGCCTCCTACAATTTCCTTCCCAGAGCGGTGCACAAGCTGGTCACCGCCTTGACCAGAGGCTTCCACAGCTGCCCCTGTTGTTTCTACGACCTCGGCGAAATCGTGGCGCCACCTCAACAAGAATGCCATAGCTACTTCAAGGGTCGTAGCTACGACTTGGCAGATGTGAGTCACTCTGGGAGTCTCGACTTCATCGGCCACCTGGGCCAAGGGTGATGCTTCGACCACCTCCATTGCCACCTCCTCAATAGCTGAAGGGATGGCAATGGACTTCTCAGCAATGAAGCATTCCTGGGACCAAGAAGTCGATGAAATAAAGAAAAGCAAATCAGTTGTGAAAAGAAAAAGGTAAATGTCGTTCTTACACTTTAGTAAATTTCACATACCTCTGCACCCTGGTCTTAACCAGGAATTTTGGGGCAATCCTCCCAACGGAGGGCCTCTTCTCCACGGCCACGTCTGGTCGAGGTTCAACAATCGGCTCAGCTACGACCACGTCTGGTCGTAGAGTTTGGACAGGAACCAGAGCTCTGGTTTCCTGATTCTCTGGATGGCCGAGATCAGTCTCGACCATTCCAAGAGCAGCACTGCCCTCAGTTGCAGGTTGTGCTGATGCAGCATCGTCCTTCATAAAAGACACAAAATCTTTCCAATTCTCCTTTTCCAGTTGCCTAACAAAACTAGGAGTGGCAGAAACTGCGAAAGATTCTTTGTCATAACAGAAGGGTACCTTAGCCTTGCGAGGTTTGCGCTTAAGAGATTCAGCTGCCTCAACCTCCTCGGCTTCGATGGCTGCGGCCTCGGCTTGAATCTAGCCTACACGCCGCAGTTCTGTAGAGGGTCTGGTCGAAAGACCAGAGCTTGAGCTTGCTCCCCCTTTGTCGGCAGATTTTACAAGTCGACGTCTCTTGGAGGGAGGAGTCGAGCCTTTGTCTTTCGACAACCCAGCGCCAATAGTCATCAGTACGATTTCTTCGTCGTCCTGACGATTTTCCATGCCTACTTTCTGTAAAGCAAAACAGAAAAAGAAGAATGACTAATTAGTCGTAAGTTTTTCTACGACTCTTTCCTGATCGTAAGATATTCTACGATCACCTTTAGTCGTAAGTATCTTCTACGACTATAAAGTCCTAAAGAAAGAATCAACTTTTTGATTACCTTTAGGCGCTCTATCCTTTCATCTGCGGACAAAGCCGCAATGACTTGAGGAACCGCCCTCGAGTGGCGGAGACTTCTCGCAGATGAGTCTGACTCTAGAGTCAACCTCAGCTTGTGAAACAGATAAGAATATTAGACAAGGTTGAGAAAGACCAAACCGAGAGCTAAGTCGACAAATTACTTACCCTCCTCGTAGTCTCTGGTTGGGTCTCCTCTTCCCGAGTATCTCCACATAGGAGATGCTCGTTTCTTCAGAGGACTAATTCGGCGTGTGATGAAATCCTTCACCACATGCCATCCGGTCAGCCCTTCTTCCTTCAAGTCCTTAATGGCTTGAATATAAGGGCTAATCCGGCAGATATCTTCAGGGGTCGAATCCCATGAAGATTTCTTTCAGCGACCTTCCCACACAAAGAAAGGTCATCTTGTGAGGTGACCTTCCAGAGAACCACCTCTTTCTCCACCCGCCACGAAGACCGGGTGAAACTCAATATACTCCTTCGACTTGAGTCGTGGAGTTTGAGACCACGACTTCAGCGATTCGGTTTGTCGAGCCATCCCATAATAATATTGGAACAAATCGAGATCCGCGAATCCCAGTGCGCCGCACGAGATACACGAACACACTCAACATGGTAATGGAATTGGGACCTAAGTTCACGGTTCCACCCCAAAGTGTTCAGTACTCTTTGTAAGAAAGGGATGGCGAGCAATCGAAGGCCGCACTCACAATACGCTTGGAAGACGGGATTTGCCCATTTTCCCCGATGGCGATCTTTGCCCGATGGCGGAATCCACTTTACGAGCCTTCTCGGGATCTTTCCAGATCGACCAAGATCTTGATCTTAGCCGCATCCATCTCCGATTCTTCCCATTCGTAAACTCTCTTGGCCATTTCGCCGAAGCAAGAAGTTTTTGATTGGGTTGGCGGTGGAGAAGATGAAACCTAGTCGAGGACGGAGAAAGCAAGAGCTCAAGAACAAAGCAGAGTGATTTGAGGAAAAGGTAAAACCCAAGTCTACCTCCGGTAAGTTTTATAATCAAGATGGTCTCCGCCGCCGGAAACCGTCTCGGCTATAGGTCTATGGGAGTTGGTTGTACCGCCGAACCGCTTCATCGGACAAGTCCAGTGAGAGCCGTTGCAATTCCCAGATGGTCCGTTCGAGAAAAATTAGGTGCGTATTGACACCCCCAAGTAAAATTACTTTCTTGACCAAAAGTGTTTAAGGTCACACTCGGTAAAAGTATCCATCATTTCATGCAAAACTAAAAAGAAAAAATGCCAATTTAATCATAAAATTCACCAAACTTTCACATGAACTATTTCATGTCATCTATTTACTATCTAAAAAATTCCAAGTTCAAATCATAATGTTGAATTTCACTCTTAATAGAAATCCTACTCGTCATTGTTAATGTTTAGTGTCTCTTTGGAAGATGTACTGGTTTAGCAATGATTTAATGTAAATATACTTCCGAAACGTTATGAAATTTTTTCTATAATATAGATGTATGCTTCAATGTTAATTCTTCCAATCTCGTGATTTATCGAGTTCGATTTTAATTATTACACGATATGTACCTAATTTTCATAAAGAATGAAAATTTTGTGAAATATAGTAAATAAATCGAAATAAACACCATATTTTGGAATGGAGTACTAAATATCATATGTGGATAGAGGAAAAAGAATGAAGGGAAAAACAAGAAATTTGGTTGAATTTTACCGAGTGTTGCGACAATACACTCGGTAAAAGATAGTTTTTACCGAGTGTTGTGAACTTACACTCGGTAAACATTTATGTTTGCCGAGTGTATGCTCATAACACTCGGTAAACATGTCATGCCGTGACGCCGTTTGGTGCACGGTTGCTATCCTAGGTGACGTGGCACCTCAATACCGAGTGGCTGTTTTTACCGAGTGCGCCCCTTCGGTAAACCTGTAGTTTTAACGAGTGTCTTAATTTACCGAGTGTGGTGACTCGGTAAATCGGTATACTACCGGGTGTTTTAATTTACCGAGTGTTGGCACTCGGTAAATAAGGTTTGCCGAGTGCCCCGACTTTTGACACTCGGTAATTGTCGGGGCACTCGGTAACTACACAGTGTCCGGTAGTGTATACTTTTTCTACATACATGATAACACCAGAGATTCATGCAAATAACATAACCTGGTAAAGCGTTTATCCTTATTTTTCTTATGTCTTTTCAGCAAGTATCATGTAGGATATTCACCAACTTACAAGCATATTAGTTGCAATACATCACTGCTGGTGAACGATTTGATAAAATTGTAAGACCCCACTGTTGTTAGTTTTAATGTTCGAAATCATCTATTCTTGGCAAGTAGTATGTATGTAAGTACCGCAGGTAGTATATGCTATACATTGTGACTCGAGTGTGTCATATGAACCTTCACGAATTTTGCTTTGTTGTCAAAGATGGTATAGCTTTTGGTCCAGCTCGTGTAGGTATAATGCATGTGTCTTTATTATTTGTACTTCATATTGATTGTGTATGCTTTTCTTGTTTCCAGTGAATGTTTGGAAATATTGGTATTAGTATTAGTCCATAATATATTTTTCGTTTACGGACATTGTTGTTTATGATGAGCAGACCAACCTAACAATCATGTCTGCTGCTAAACACTTAGCACCTGAAACTACAAAACTTACAACTTGCTCCGATTATAAGAAAAGGTCACATAAATATATTGTCATATTACCGATCTCAGCATAATCTTTACATGATCCAAACTTCTTATCGTTTTATGCGGGAAAAAAACTTATGGACAATCAGCAATGTGGAGGCTCAGTGTAGATGATGCACATGAAACAACCCCCTTTAGAGGTCTATTCTCTAGTTTTTTATATATTATATTCTTAGCATAAACAAACAGGATTACTCACCCTACCAATCACTACCGGAAAAACGTCCTTTGCCCAGAGCCGCGATTTTGCGAGAGCAAAACGCTGGCTCTCAAGCAAAAACCGCTTGCCGAGCGCGCTCTCGCAAACACGGGCGCGTCGAATCGACAAGATTGCCGTGGGCCTGCATCTCGGCAAACAACAACTCTCGGCGAAGTGGGCCATTTTGTCGAGAGCCCCGCTCGGCAAAAAATGCCCGTCGGCAAAATGGGCCTTTGCCGTGGGCCGCGCTCTCGGCAAAATCAGGCTCTCGGCAAAACATTGCCGTGGGCCCATAGCCGTGACTCGCCTCGACGGCGTCACCGCTTGCCGAGCCCCACCGCTTCGCCTCTCGGCAAATCGCTTGCCGAGCGCCGCTTTCGCAAATACCTCCTGTGCTCTCGGCAAATGTGGTTTCTATATTTCATGTGCATGTGTTTCTCTTCTCTAACTCTCTCAATTAAATTATTTTTTCTTTCATATGCTCCAAACTTTTTTCTCTATACACATACTACAAAGTTGTACTCAATATTAAAATTTTGTGTATTTTTGTAATTATTTGCTATATATAATTAATTAATTGCATTTCAAGGAGTTTTTTTAATCGATTAAAATTTGAACAGCGATTGATTTAAACACGGGTAAAAATTAAGTAGAAAATGATATTCATGCTATTTATGCATTATTGGGGCAAATAACATCTTGTTGACGTTTTTTCACCTTTTATTTTACTTAATCGAAGACCACGAACATATGTCATTGAACGATTTAAAAATTCTTAAAAAAGGAAACGAATTCGAAAATTGTGATATTTGCAATGAAGTCATGGTATCACACTTGGAGGTCGTGGTAAAAATTGAAAATGTTTCGCGCAAGTGGTTGCGTATGATTCTTACAAACTGAGACATCTCCGAATAAGTTTCATAAAGTTGAGAATGATCCATTAGGATTTTCAAACAATGTCACGGTCGAATTAGTTTTGGAGTTCCAAACTTTTGTATAGCCATTAGAGAGCATAAGTTGTAACACGGCAAAATTTACGTATTTTTCCTGAGCCGCTTGCTATTTATTAATTTTTTTGGATATTCTTTGCCGAGAGCTTGAGGATTGCTCTCGGCAAGGCTCTTTTGCCGAGAGCAACTGGGCCGCTCTCGGCGCAGATTTCTTTTTTTACCTAGCTCGATCAATGGTTTGCCGAGAGTCGCTCTCGTGAATAGGTTTGCTTAGAGAGCGCTCTCGGCAAATGTTTAATTTTTTTAGAAATATCATTTTTGTTCAGTTTGTTAGATTTAATAAAAATATTTAAAACTTTTCTTTGCCGAGAGTAGCTCTCGGCAAATAATAATTTTATTTTTTAAATATTTTTTGTGCGCTTAGCTAGTTAAAAATTGAACGAAATTTGAAAAAAAACTTTGTCGAGAGCGGATCTGGGGCTCTCGGCAAAGGGAAGGTTTGCCGAGAGTCTCCCAGATCGGCTCTCGGCAAAGTGGCTTCCCACTTAACCGCTTTGGCCTTATCTCTCTCACTCTCTCACTCTTGAGACAAATCCACCGCCGAGGAGCGCCGCCGTCGCCGCGAGGAGCCACCACCACTCGGTGTCTGCATGCGAGCCTCGCCGTGGCCCGAGCCCTCGCCAGTAGTCCGCAAGCCCGCTGCCCCGCCGGCGCCCCACCCACACGCCGCTTCACCACGCCGGCCACAGCGCCTGCCGCCGCGAACCACGCCGCCGCCGCGAGCCACGCCGCCGAGCCACGCCGCCGCCCGCGCGGCCGGCCAGCCCCCGTCTCACACGTCGCGCGCGCCACGGCGGCGGCGCGGCCGCCCCGCCTAGTTTCTCCACGGCCGCCACCCGTCCAAAGCCCGCCACGCCACGCCACGCCCGCCGCCCGATCAAGGCCCGCCCGCGCGCGCCTCACCTCGTCCTCTCCTCGGGCTCGTCCTGCTCGCCTCGCTCGCCCTCGCGCGGCGCCCAGGTCGCCCTCGTCCTCGCGCGCCCCTCCTCGTCCTCGCCCTCGGGCTCGTCCTCGCCGCGCCTGGCTCGCCTCGCGCGCCTCGACTCGCCCTCGGCCTCGTCCTCACTTGTCGGCCTCGCCCTCGGCCTCGTCCTCGCCGTCGGCCTCGCCCCGCCCTCGCCGCATGAGAGGAACAAGGTATACTAAGTAGTATTAGTGGTAGTAGTAGTTAGTAGTAGTTAGTAGTTGTAGTAGTGGTATTAGTAGTGGTATTAGTAGTAGTTAGTAGTTAGTAGTTGTAGTAGTGGTATTAGTAGTGGTAGTAGTAGTTAGTGTAGTAGTAGTTGTAGTAGTTAGAGTAGTAGTAGTTGATAATTGTCGCATGTGGTTCCTTGATATATATGTGGTTGTCGGCCATCGTGTCGTGGTTTTCTTCGAGTTTGGAAACCTCACCATTCGGGAGATCTTGCCAAATTTTGAGTTGACGTTATTTTGCTTCTTTCTTTCTTTTTGCAGGAGCCGAGTCGGAGTACCCGGTGTCCCAGTGTTCGCTTGCATCGTCGCCTCGCCATCGCACCGACCCGCCACGGCCCCGCTTAGCCTTGACTTCACCGCCACCGAGGTATAACCACTCTTTCTTTGTCCCGGTCATGTATCTCCACGTAACCCGCTTAGGTGTCTCCTGTTCAAAAGAGATACGGTTAGAAATATGCGATCTTTGCATATCAATAATCAGATCTGCTTTGAATTGTCCACTAGAGTCGCTTCGCTCCTCCACCGCCTTACCCATACCCGCTTTACTCATACGTGAGTTCAACTTCTCTAACAAAAGCTCTTTCTCAGCATGTCGGCCATCGTGCCGTTGATATGTGATGGGAGGCCTTCGTGCCGTTGATATATATGTGTGCCGCCATCGTGCCGTTGATATGTGGTGGCGCCATCGTGCCGCTGGTTTTCTTGCGTTTTGGAAACCCCACCGTGCGGGAGGTGTCGCGAAATTTTGATGTGTCTAGGCTTAGATTACAATTTTATACCTAGTTCGCAAATTTTGACTTGTCTACGCTTAGATTACAATTATATGCCTTAGTATTACTATAATTACTAATTTTTCTTCTCCTTTGTGCGAATCAATCTACGGTTCGAATGATGTGCTGAGCGTAACATTGTCGGAGGGTCGTGGCACCAACCAGATCCACAACTTCCGCAGCATCGCCAGAAATGTCGGAGGGTCGGGTACCACCAGATCAAGACCCGTGATCACCGTGGTCGGTACCACCACGTGATCGCCAAATTGTCGGGAGGGTCGGGTATCCACACCTTCCACCAGCAGCAGCAAATTACCGCCGAGGGTCAGGGGGTGGGAGCCTTGGGGTGAGCCTCGTTGTTCTTCATCATGTATTAGCACTTTGTGACATGAACTTGTGTGAGATGAACTTAGCACTTTGAGATGGACATGTGTTGTTGGATTTGAGATGTTTAGATGGATGACATATTTGTGATATATGTGATGTGGATGACATATTTGTGATATAAGTGATGTGGATGATGTGTTATATTTGTGAAATATGTGTTGTTGAAGCTGGAAATATAAACAAAAATAAAAAAATGTGCCTCTTTGCCGAGAGCTTGGTTCTCGGCTCTCGGCAAACCTTTTTTTTTTTTGAAAACCACCTCGGCCGCAAATATTTTTTTTTAACAATTCTTTGCAGACGGTCGCTCTCGGCAAAGAAGTTCTTTGTCGACGGCCGCTCTCGGCAAAGAAGTCATCACACCGTTAGCGATCGCTTGTCGCTACTGTGGCAACCCAGTTTGCCGAGAGCTATAGTTTGCCGAGAGCCTTGCCATTACTCTCGGTAAATATTTTTGCCGAGAGGGGCTCTCGGTAAAGAATCTTTTGCCGGTAGATGTTTTGCCGACGGCTCTTTGCCGAGAGCTGCCCTCGGCAAATAGGTTGCCGAGCGTCAACTCGTCTTTGCCGAGAGCTTGCCGGGAGTCCGATAGTGAATCATATCTGTTTTTCCTATTGTAGTGACAGACCTAGAACTACCAGTCATATCGCATGGCTTTGTTTTCGCAGTATTTTCTATTTTAGCCACATCGTATTGCTCAAAATGTCACTATTTTGGATATGCAACATTATATATTTGCTTATGTACATAGGCTATGACATGACTGGCACCGTGATTGTCATGGAAGCTCTATCTTGAACCATTTGGGTTTTCATCGTGCTACACCACGACCTTAAAGATAGTCTTACTCACATACATCTTATATTACTTTTCTATGCTTGATGATGGTTACCATCTTAGCACCACTAGGCTTACTATTGTGCACAACATGAGATCAAAAGCTGATGTATGTAAAAAATGTATATTAACTAAAAACATATGCCAATGTCTATATATGTTCTATGACATGGTACTGCATATTAACTAATTAATATTTTAGCTTAACCATACTCAATGTATATACCAGTATGCCACCACTCGATATGTTTGGTCATAGTATAACCGCACCCATGATTGCTTGACCCACTTACTTATATTGCCATGTATTGCCGAATAATCCATACAATATATAAATGACACTATTTGTGAATAGTGAATAGTATTTTTAACACTATTTGAATTTGTGAATAGCATTTTTGATACTATTTATAACACTATTTAACACTTTAAAAATTTTATTTGAGTGCATTTTTTCTTCTTATTTTTACCTTGAACTCACAGCGTCAAATGTATTATCACATGTACAAAAAAATCCATATTTTTTCCACATGAAATCACGACGCAACAAAGCATAATCTCCTTGAGGCAGCAACGATTCGCCAGCCGAGGCGATATAGTACAGTACATCGCCACCGTCGCGGCGATGGTGGGCTAGATACATGCGATAATATATTGTTGGAATGAAATTCCGTGAATTCATGTGAAAACAAATTGTTTGAATAATTTCACATGACATATTTTTTTTTATAGATGTGATAATGCATAGAAAATCAGATATAAAAGGAAATCGCCTGATTTCATGTGCCCTATTTGGAATGCAACCTATTTTATGAGCATATCATGTAGACACTGTCAGGGATGACATTCTTTTTTAATTTATCGGTTTAATGTGGATAACATAATCTTACAACAAGAATAATATGATGAATTAAGCAAGCATCAGGCATCAAATTGAGTAAGATAGAAGGAAAATTACCTGAAGAAGCAAGATATGGGCAATTTGATGTAGTCATGTATATTATCTCCCCTCCAAGAGCTTGATATAAACATGTATGTAATGAAATTATGATGTAAACCTGCATATTTAATCAATGATGAGTTATTTTACTATTATGTGCGAAAGAATGTACGAATGATTGATGAATGAATATATATATATGCAGGCACACATCTCAAAGACTTAACATAGAAAATATCATAAGTTCATAACATGAGAGTGCCAACTTCACATAGTCTCACTCACAAATAAGTCATAACATACATATTGTGGTGTTTTAAGACCGAACTTACGTAATGATTGTTTGATTCGGGGGGTCTCTAAGACTTAAATCACGCAGAGAGAATGACACATGGATTTTTATACAGGTTCGGGTCTTCTCCAGAAAGAATAACAATCATACTCCTGTGTGGCTATATTGAGTATGCTGGTTACAGATCAAGAGAAAGACTAAAATGCAATGTCTTATTCTCCTGATCCCCCTCTTTCTCGTCCTCCTTCCCCGCCCCGTGATTCCTCTTTTATAGCGTGCTCGCAGTGGGCGACAATTTCTTCAGCCCAAAGGGCGTATCAATGCTTCGATGATGGTGCGATTACGAGATTACTGTTGGAGAAGTAACATTCTTACGCATCGTGCGATTATCACGAGCAGAGATTAATCGTGTAGTTATTCGAGAATAATAGCGTATACTAACTGTTTAGATACCCTAATCAATTGGGGCTACTTGTCTGTAAGCTCGATCGATTATAGAGTGGTTGTAATTGACCTGGTAGTAGAAAGACTTACGACCATGAGGTGATCGTAGAAGAACTTAGGATCTCGTGCTCATCGTAGAAGAACTTACAATCTCGTACATCGTAGAAGAAGCTACGACTATAGGGCTGTCAGAATGACCGGTCGTCGAGAAAGACTTACGACCATGAGGTGATTGTAGAACTTGCGATCATGAGGTAGTCGTAGAAAATCTTATGACTCCAGCTCCCCCCTTAAGAACATTAAAGGGTATACTCAAGAACTATATAATGGCGTCATTATCCATAATAAGGATTATTGATAAATAATTAAATGAGGATTTCTAGATTCTCGTCACATATATTCAAGGGTCTAGGTAAACTTATGGTCATATACTCTTATGTTTCTCTCTGAAGATGATATCGACATTGAAGACAACATGCAGAAGCAGAAAGGACCACGCTTCCCAGGTCTAAGCAAACAGAAAATCAGCAAGGGACTCCAAACTCTTAGAGGTCAGTAAAGTAAAATAGTAAGATGTTCATATGTAACTTTGTAATCCAAGGTATGACTTTGTAAAATTAGCATTCTAATACAACTATGAAAAATGTTTTAAGTTGTTCAAATTATAGATATGTGGGAAAGTTGAAGCCCATGACAGAAGAAAAGGTGAATTCAGGGAATAAAAACCTGATGATGAAACATTGATGAGTTAGGTCGACCAGATAAAGATGAAATATGGATATGCATGAAATGATGTGAATGCATAGAAGCACCAAAAAATCATCAAAATTATGAATCACAACAGAGCAGTATTCAGGTGTCACACATATCTTGTATGCTTAGGACACAAATAACAGAAAGCAAGCAAGTCACAGCAGAGCAGTATTCAGGAGTCACACATATCGCATAAAGAAAGCAAATCATCATTAGGAACAATTCAGTATTCACAACTCAAATTAGCAGTCACAACAGAGCACCATCACAGCACACAGCAGCACTGGGGGCAGAGCAGTAGAGGAGGGGGAGCTGCGGCACTAGGGGGAGTAGATAGCAAGTAGAGCAGCAGAGCTAGGGGGCTGCGGGAAGTGAGGGGAGGGCGTCGGCGTGAGGGTGGAGTAAAGAAGGGGAGGGAGCATCGGAGGGGAGGGCGGCGGTGCGAGAAAAGAGAGGGGAGAGGGGAAGGCGGCGGTGCGGGAAAAGAGAGGGGAGAGGGGAAGGCGACGACGCGGGAGGGGGAGCAGAGAATGGAGCATCGAAGGGGAGGGTGGCGACGCGGGAGGGGAACCAAAGAGGAGTGAGGTAGAGAGGGGAGGTCAGCGGCGTAGATGGTGGGACGACCACATTTCAGAAGCGACGAGGTCGATTCGACGACGGAGATGGTTTGGCGAGCTTGATTCGGCGGCGCAAGATGGCCGGAACCCGGGGCGAACTCGATTCAGCGGCGGGAGAGGCACGATGTAGGAGCCTGAACCCTAGCGTGCCGCGACGATTGGATGGGGTCGGGGCATCAGGCGTAGTCCTTCTTAGCTCCCGCCTCACGCCGCCTCGCCTAGAGTCTTCGCGCGGCGTTGAGGACCAACTTTGATCACCTAACCAGTCCAAGGCGGTCCTCCCGCCTAGCTCGCCGTCTTGGGCGAAATCGTCACAGCAACACTGTCGGACCCAGGAGTAACATCCCGAAATCCTCTGTGTATTCCACACTAGTCCTTGGAATAGTAACTAGTGTACACAGTAAACAAATATAGTAACATCCATAATCGCACAACTCAATGTGAATAAATATCATAGTTTATTGCAAGAAAGGCTTACAAACCCATAATAAAGAACACAGCAGAACACGAAGAAGTAGTAGAGCCCAGCTAATCTGCCACATGCAATCGACTGGGGAAACGACCTAGTCGTCGAGATCCTTAGCAGTTGTGAAGTCCTTCTCCTCTAAACAATATTTTATTAAGCAAGGTTGAGCACAAAAATATACTCCACAAGTTACACCCATAACAGAGCTAATGCATGCATAGATATTATCAAATGAAGGATTATAGGGTTATTTGTGCAAACGCAATGTTTGCCATTTTAAATACATTTACTAAGTTATAAAGAAATTATTCTATAACTAAAATCAGTTTTTGATTTGAAATTATCAAATTTTATAGTAGGATAACAACCATACATTTTTGGTGAAAGATACCCTCCTATCATATGGCTAATCATCCTATTTCTCAATTAGATAAACTATCTAAAATAATTTAATAAAATATTTTAAAACCAAAACCAAAGTATAACTTTGAGCAGCTTTGCTAAGCATGTCTATGACCGTGGACACAGCTATTCGAATAGTTTAACACTCTGCAGAGGTTGTACAACTTTACCCACAAGGGATAATCAACTTATGATATCCGTCTGACACACTTTCGTAGGTGTGCAACTAAGTGAATATCACAAGGCTTTGACAATGCGTCATCCCAACGTAGTCATGCCCGCTAAGGTTTCACTTCCTTTAGAGTGAACCGTCCGCCAGAAGCCTCCTCTTGCGCCATGTGGGAATATATAAAAAGTTGGTCATTCTGACACCCACACAACCAGATAGCACAACCACGGTGGAATGTTATAAATTATTTAGCCTAGTCTGTCCCACTCCATACTTATGGTAGTACAGTGGAGCTTTGCAAGATGTGGCTGGAAGACCGGTCCTTAACTGACTTAGGTGACTTCCAAAATAACCTCTAGGCCTCAGCCATTCCTGAATTGAGCCTGTTCATAAATCTCCAGCCACCAAATATCCATTTCTCCCAAGTAAAAACCATTTTTTGTCTTTATTTCATTTTTTAAATCATTTGTAAACTTCCATGACACACCAATGCCATTGAAGAATCTAGACCCGCCATTATGAGTTAATGGAGTGTTTTGGTGATTAATGAAAAATTCAATTGTGAGACTAACATTTCTATTTCTATATCTAGTGTGTAGTCTCATTTGGATATAAAGGTGAAATTCAACGAGGTATGCATTCGACTTACACTCTTATATAATGTTGCATTCCTCGGATCCAAAATATAGGTTGAACTCCACCATAAGTATAACTTGAATATGTGCATATGTTT
The DNA here is from genome assembly GCA_036346395.1 of Hsuehochloa calcarea. Classification (NCBI taxonomy): domain Eukaryota; kingdom Viridiplantae; phylum Streptophyta; class Magnoliopsida; order Poales; family Poaceae; genus Hsuehochloa; species Hsuehochloa calcarea. The sequence goes on from CM070596.1 coordinate 63,061,475, forward strand.
CTATTTACACATATATGTATGCACACATTTAGGGGGAGTTCACTCTATATTTTATGGTTTCATAAGTATTGATCCATATTCCATTCTCCACGTATACTGAGGATCTTTACTTTGAAACAAATCCTCATGATTGTGTTACATTCTGGTTTTAAAGTCAATTCAAATTTTCAATGCACAATCGGTAGTTCCGGCATATAACTGCGGAACTACCGCTGGGCGGAACTTCAAAAAAATTCGCGGAACGGTTTTTCCAGAGAGTACCCTTTTCTGGACTAAGCCGATTTTTCAGAAGTGCGGTAGTACCGCCATGATGGGAGCGGAACTACCGCACCACGGAAGTTTGGATTTTTGCGCAGAACATTTTTTCCAGAGAGGTACCTTTCGGGCTTCATCGAAAAACGGTAGTACCGTAAGTGGTGTGCGGAACTACCGATCATCGGAACTACCGCATGATAGTTGGCGGTAGTACCGCACCTTTCTACAATAGTTTGTTTAGAAGTATTTGTTACGTGTATATCTTGATAATTATTGTTAATCATTGTGGGACTAAAATTTTCTATGAGTTGGATGAGTAGGTTATGTTTCAGGGTAATGAAGACTTTGGATGGCATCTTGAGTTGATCGTCATCAAGTCAAGGTTCAAGATGAGGATGTATCATGTGTTGATGCATAACAAGATCTCGAAGAAGGAGATAATTATGACTTGATCGTCAAGTCAAGAGAAGACCCATCATGTGTTGATGGAGGTCAAGTAAAGGATGTATCATGTGTTGATGCATGTCAAGACGATGACCTGGACTTGAAGTGAAGATGTGCGTCATCAAGCTTCAAGAAGATGCTCACGACAAAGGTATGACTAGCTAGGGCTAAGGATGTGTTCCTAGTCTTTTACCGGTCTTGGTGTTTGGTTGGAAGACCGGATTGCTAGTATAGGTTGCCGTACTATTAAGAGGGGTCTTGTCTAGTAGCTTGAGTCTCATCATGTGTTGATAGCTCAATCTTGCTTGCTCTAGCTCTACATGGCATGATGCTATTATTTGCGAATGTGTTTTGCAAATAGTTGAGCCTCATGCATTTAATCCTTGTAGCATGTGACTATACTTTTGCGAATGTGTTTTGTAAATAGTTGAAGTCTATGTACCTACACCTTGTGGCATGATCTAAGTTTGTAAATGTATTTTGTAAATTGTTAGGATTCATGCATTTTCCCTTGGCATGGTCTAAGATTTCTTATTGCTATTTCTTTGGACTTAGACCATGATAGTGGCTCTTTGGAGTTGTGCTTTTTAATTTGATCAAATATGTTTGTGTGGATATCATGGGGATATGCTCCAAATCTTAGGATGATGTGACACTTGGCAATGGCGTTTACGGTTTGTCATTTCATGTGTTTTCGACAAAGTTTCAGAACTGTCAGGCAGTAACTGGTCTGACCGGTCGTAGCATGGCGGTCAGACCGGTCCCAAATCGGTCCGACCGGCCATAGGCGGCGGTCGGACCGGTGAACTTAAAAATTGTTATTTTGAGCTTGGCCAAAAATAAAGAGTGTAGGCAAGAGAGGGGATTCTATTGCACTTGGTCCCACAATTTTTGGAGTCTCCAGCCAAAAGTTCCATTGGATTGAAAATTCCAGTAGGTTTCGGTTTTCAGAGGCTGAAAATCGGCTAAGTCATTGCTGGCGGTCTGATCGGCCCATGTGTGGCGGTCAGATCGGCCATGGTCGGCGGTCTGACCGGTTTCCACTTGGTTCGTCGCCCGGCGTGGCGGCGTTGTGCGGTTGTTAGGTCAAAGTCATGAGTTTCAGAGCATATATGGTGCATGTTTTGACTAACATGGGTCAAGTTGTGAAGAACTTGTTCCCAAATTCGGTTTGTTTGTCTATTGTTGTGCAGGTTGCTTAGTGGTCAACGACAGTCAACGGCGAGGATGATCGGGACTAGGCTTGGAGAGCTGAGGTCCAGAACGATCGACGATGCCGGGTGAGGTCAATGTACTCAAGCGTGGTGCAAGATGGACAAGGGTGACCTATTAGCTAATCCGAGGCGCAAGATGGCGCTAGGTGTAGCTAGTTAGGTCAAGAGGAGATAAAGACGGCGCTTTAAAATGCGTGTGTATGTGTCCCGTTTGTTTTGGACCTTAACGGGAGCCCAATAGGATCAAACATCTAGAAGGTCTAAGCTTCCACTATAAATAGGAGAGGGTGGTGGTTGCACCACCGCTTCGTCTCTTTTGCAATTCTTGTAAACCCTAATTTTCTTAGGGAGGGCTTTTGTGGAGGCTAGGGTTCTTGATGTTTGATGTGATTTTTGTACTCTTGGATTGAGCATTGTCCTCCATTGATGGAGTGGCTGTAAGCCCTGATTATATCAATCAATCAAAGGAAAGTTTGATCAATGTTTTATCTCATTGCGTTCTTTCTCTCTATTTGATGATTTTGGGTCTTTCTTTGATCTGAGAGTTTTTGATTGAATTCTTCACGTGATCTAGCTTGCTGTAACGTGTGGAAACCTATCTAGGATAATCTTGGTCATCAATCATCCACGAGCGAGATCTTGGATCAAGTTTTCATTTTGACCCGGTTTTGAACCCTTCTTTGATCAAACGAAAAAGGATTTTTATTCTTTCAAGAATTATCATAAATTTCGATTGGAATAGATTCCTGATATCATATAGAAGGTGTGTTCCAAGTTTCATCAAGTTTGGATCAGTAGATCAAAAGTTGCATCTATTTTAATCTTCGTCATCGGGTCGTTTCTTACATTTCGAGGTCAAGCCGATCGCCAGTAGCCACCTGGCCGACCGGCCCAAATCGATCCGACCGGCCGTGACGACCGATAGTTGCTATCTTGTGTTTTGATCGTTTGTAGTCTTGCTTAGGGGTGTTTATTGGATTCAATATTAGTCTTCCGCTGTACTGATATAATGATCTTCATAGTTTCCATAGCTACTGGACTAAAATATTATTGGATCCATTATTTGTGAAAAAGTGAGTGTGCTCCTATTCACCCCCGTCTATTGTGAGTGTGCTTTACTTCGAGCAATCTACATTACGTGCTTTAATAGCTTATATATCTTTGTATGATTGCTCTCATTGTATTGTATTCATATTGTTGGTGCACTTAGGAAGCCTAGTTGATTTAGGTTTTAATTGTGCAAAACCAATTCGTTATTAGCTTTAGCATTATATATTGGTTTTAGCCGAAAGAATTATTAAAACCGCCTATTCACCCCCCTCTAGTCGGCCACCTCGATCTTACAGCCATGGATATAATTTAAACCACATTTGATTTTTGGTTGAAAATTTCCAAATCAAATATTCCACGTCTAACCATGGCTAAGCTTATTTTTTCTCTAAAATGTTCTAGTTCATATTATTTCATCAACTAGATTTTATCTAAGGTGCCAAGGTATGTTTAATTCAATGTTAAAATTTGTTATAAAAAGGAATCGAGAATAGCTATACATTTTAAACATGAATTAAAGTTACTTTGAATAGAAATAAGCATGCATTAATAATTTGAAATAATGGGATCAAATATGATTAAAGTATGTAACTTGGCTTGCTCAATTAATTGTGGTTATGAAACGACGTCGAAATCTAGTTCTCCGAAGTTGTCGAAATTTATACGCAAAAATAAACCAAACTCAAATAAAATTAAAATGAGCTCCAAACTAAATATTTTTGGCATGGATAGGTAGATCTTGATTTTATATGAATTTGAATCTCTTGAATCGGAGCTCGAACGATGGAGAATGAGCTCTCAAAAGATTGAAATTTCACATGAAATTATGAAAATGAAATTTCTGGAATTGTTTTTAAAAGGAAAAAACAATTTATTGGATCAGGATGACGTCAGCGAGAGGATTTTGATTTTTTGACCAAATTAAATTTCTGAATAAAAGGAGAATTACCACGTGTGCGCAGACAAGGCAGCCACGTGGGTAGAGGGGATGAAGTGGCGATTAGGTGGCACGACACGTGGCCTGGCGTGGCGAGCGGCGCACGGCTGCTTGCGGCGAGGCCACCAAAAGAGAGAGGGGAGCGCGGGGGATCACGGTGCTTACCTTGGCGGCGGCTAGACGGGCAAGGATTACCTGCGGCCAGGGTAGTGGCGATGGCGAGATGCGGCTCACGGTGGTGACGATGTTCCGACGATGATCTAGAAAGGATGGCGCAAGCACCGGGTAGAACACGTGAAGGCAAAGCCGGAGGTGGAGATGGTGTCACTGGAGAGCCTTTGACAGCGTCGCTAGAGGCGGCGAAGAGAGCTATGGTCGAAGGGCTTCAAACTCAAAATCCGGTGGCTAGAGGCGGCGAGAGACTATGTGGGCTGCAGGGATGGAATGAGGAGGTAGAGGGGATCCTAGGGGTGCCATTTATAGGGCAGAGGCGTGGCCGAATCGGCGTAGCGCCATTGGAGTTTGTTTCGGAATCAGGCGAGATAAGAGAATCTGGTGGCGAAACGGAGATGATAAGAGATAGAGTTATTTGCGTGAGAGATAAGGGGAAGATAGGGCGCACGTGCACGTGGGAAAATCAAAAGAAAATGGTAGCCGTTGCGGAGCTTCGGTTGGGCGGTCATGGCAGCAGGTGCGGGCAAAGAAGAAAGCAAGGAGGAAGGTGGAATGATAGGTGGGCTGCCTTGTAAGAGAGAGAGGGTGAGAGGGAAGGCTGGGTGCGTGTTGGCCGGAAGTAAACAGAATGGGCCGGGAGAATCGGTTTTGGCCCAAAACGAAAAAGGAATTTTTATTTCATTTTTGATTTTTAGAAAAAGCAACAAATCAATTTTGGCTTTTAGAAAATAGAAAAAAGATTTCAAAAATTCTAGAAAAATTACAGAAATTTCTTGAATTATTTAAAATTTAATAAAATAATTTCTAACTTAAAGTTGGATTTTTTTTGCACATAAATTATTTTCAATTTTTGAAAAATAGGAAAATCCTTTTTAAAATCCAAAAGATTCAAGAAATTAACTAAAAATTTCTTTTCAACTTTAAATCCAAGAAAAACCTAGAAACTCTATAAATTTTATTTTTGACTTTTAAATATTGGATATTTAGGAAAAGCAAGAAAACTCTTTTAAAATTTAAAAAATCTAATAAAATAATAACTTTATTAATTTTTTGTAATATAATTTTGGGATGTTACAAGTGCTCCGCCTCGCACGTAGGCAGCGCCTAGTCAGTGTCCAGACCCGATTTATGGAACCTTGCCTATACCACAAGCTAAATAAGCTTGTCTATGAAACCAACTGAGGGAAATGTTTGGCATGCAGATCATAAATACGATAACTATAGCCTTCGAGTCATATGCAAATATGCGAGAGCGAGACCGCGACAGGAGCAAGTAAGTGACAAACTAACCCTAGCAGCAATGTTACCAGGCCACCATCGTCCATCGACTCACTGAGCCACCGAGGGCAGTAAAGGATAGCGATGGCGACGGTTGATACCTAAGTTTGAAGTTGTGTGTGCTGTGATGCACTGTGATTTTATGTTAAAAAATTATAGATTTTTTTTGTACGTGTGATAATACATTTAAGGCCACGAGAGTAAGGTAAAAAATCAAAGAAAAAGGTCTCTTAGTTGTTTTGTAAGTATTTTGAATTGTGTTAAAAACACTATTCAAAAAATTCAACCGAATTTGAACCGGTTGATCGTGGCTTGTCCATGCTTGGGGCGAACTCGTCTTGATAGTGCCACGGGCGCACGGACGAGGCAGTACCGTGCCACAGGTGCGACACAACGAGTCTTGTCCGTAACGCTATTTTTGCACTGTTCGGAGCTATATTTGCTGATTCGCGGTCAACACTGGCTTAGTTTTGTTGTTTTGTTGTTCTGATGTTCTGGGCCTCAAAACGGCGCTATACCCTGGTGGGCTTACTTATGTTCTGGGCCTCAAAACGGGGCTACACCTTGGTCTAATACAACGGCGCGTATCTTCCTCTACTATGGAGGCCCATAATCTATACCTAAATTTTTATCACGGCCTAGCTGACGTGAACTTCAGAAGCTACGTCGGGCTACTATGGAGGCATAAAAAGGCTACAATCTCTACACCTTTTTTTCAGGTATAGAGGTGAAGGGCAAGGGCCTCACAAGTAAAACGGTACAACCCTACTTGAGGGCAACATATTTGTTGCACATGGCATCATTGGTGGACATGTGAACATAAACGATATGAGCCATTAGATACGAAACCCACGACCAAGATCGAGCATCCCACTTCCCACTTAACCCTCCCCCAACAAATTTCTCACACAAAGCCCCCCACGAGCCATCTTGCCTTCTATCCTCCTGGACCCGTGCGTGTGGCATGACAGAGGGGGTGGTGCAGGGCGGTGGCGTGGCGCTATGGTGGGGCTAGACGTGCTGGGCACAGCGCAGGGGTGGCTAGGGCTTCCAAACCCTAGCCACACACTGGCCAGGGGGATGGAAGGTAATAGGGCACGACGGGGGCTTCGTGTGAGAAATTTGTTCGGGCGGGGAGGAGTTCGCAAACGTGTCGTTAAGTGGGGGGTGGGTTTTCGGAGGCTCGATCTCGGCCCTAGGTTTTGTATTTGATGGCTCGGATTGTTCAAGTTCACATGTCCACCAATGATGCCATGTGCACTGGATATGTTGCCCTACTTGAGGTGCAGATGTATTGCATGTTATGTGCAAGAAAGTGGTGTCTTTCTTTTCTTCTTCTTTTCCCTTTGTGTCTAAGAACATCTCCAATAGTGTATTTATTGTCGTCTCTTAGCTATGTCACGTTAACAAAATCCTACGTAGAGGGAGAGGGGAGGAGAGAGAGAGCACATGTTATCTCTTCCTGAAGAGACTATCTTGCATGCAAAATAAGACATGATACATTAGTATACTCTAGTTGACATGTGAGCACGTTTCAAAGGAAAATTATGAAATATAAATATCGGAGAATATGCTAGAGACTATATATTGAAGATGTCCTGATACACCTGAGGAACCCGAGGAGCCCCTGCTACTGGACTTGTGGAAAAGATTGACGTGCTGAGAAGCCAGAATGCCCCGGAGGCAAGTGATCGTCTTATAGTCTTACTGCTGTCATCAGCTCCCTCGGCGGGGGCCGGGCGAAAACAGGCATGAAGGCACTAACGAAGTACGATGAGGACGCTGGGGGCGGCAATGGGTCTCATCTACAACGCGCAGAAGAGGAGCCTAGAGAGGGGGTTGTTACATTGCTAGTGTCCCGGCGAGTGGGGGATTCGAAGGGCAGTACTGCGGCGCACAAGAAGAGGGACGAGCTTAAATCCAAGCGTGTCGATGTTGCTCGTCCCAGAGCCAAATGAGGCCTCTGCTCGTCCCAAAGCCAATGAGGCCTCTGCGCAGCACGAAGCCGAGCGTGAAGTGCAGCGATAATAGGAGAGAACCCCGGTGGTGCACGATGAGACTGTGCCCGGAAGGTCAAGGAGGAGGTGCAGTAAAAGGGTGGAGGACACGAAGCATGAAGTAGTGGTCTACATCAATGGAAGCAATATGAGCAAACTGTAAATTATGGTGCTTGCCCGCTTGAGAAATACCACTAAAATATTTATACTTTATCAACGGTAAAATTGGCTATAAAACATCACAATTTAGTACCATTGGCTATAAGACACTCAAATTTAGTATCTATGCCGAAACACTACTAAAAGGTGACCATTTGCTCTGGGACACTGAAGACAACATAATATCATTTTCGACTGTTTGAGGAGAGAGAACATTGGTGAAATATCCATATTGCCCTTGGGGTGAACCATCTCTCTCTACATGTCACTTACCCCAATCGAGAACCATTGATCTCTCTCTTCCCTCTCCATCCATCCCTCTTCTGTCTTTCCAGATTCAATTTTGGGTCGTCGGCTGCTCACATCGAGTGCATCGGGACCAGCAATGGAGGAGGCAAGGGCGCCAGCGTGACGAGACGAGGAGGCATTGGCCCCACCAGCACAGCCCTCTGGTCCTTATGGATTGCGACGAGCAGCCACTGTGTCGCCCAACCACGAGGGTGCGGTGGTCGTAGCTTTGTGTCCCACTAACGCCTTCTCCGGCGGTTGCCCTTCCCCTTCTCCACCGGCATTGACGGCCGTTCCCACCTTTGCCCTACTCCAACGAACAGATCTACGCACATCGAGAACAGCGGGCTCCAACGCTGATCCAGGTCATCCTTGCCGTCCTCGTCGTGTCCCGAAGTCACCATCATCTTCCACGTCTACCTCAGTGTGCGCCGCCGTCATCGCCCACGCACCTTGTCGCACCGCTGCATCTTGTAATTTTTTAAATTGGATAGAGGATATGAGGAGTTGTTGGTGTATTTTTTAAGGCATATTGGTGTGTTCTTTATATTGGGCCACATTTGTTTCAAATGTGCATAATTGAGAAATAATTGGTATACAGTTTGCCGTGGTAAGGTCCAACGAGCTCTGATGAGGCTATGATTAGATCTAACGATGTTCCGACGTGTTTTCGACGAGCTCTAACGAAAGAATGGGAAGAAGGGGTGAGGAAGAAGATGTTGTAATCATTGACATGCGGCCCAGTTTGTAAGATTCAGGGCCATTAGATCGACATGTACAAAATTTTCTCTCTCCAACTTAGTTGGAAGTGATATAATAATAACATCATTATCCCACAACAAAGAGACATTCTTGTAGTATCTTTCGGCAATAACACAAAATTATAATGTCCTGCAACCAATTTTGTCTTTATCAAAATAACATAGAAAGATGTCACGGTTATGTTTTTTGTACCACTTTGTTACACTTTTGAACTTTTCCTGGTTATTTTCCTTATGAAATTTATTCGAAGTTCCCATGTTACCCTTTGGGCTCAAGTAGCACATCATTGCTGGCCATCGACACCCCTGCTGATTCATTGGCGCCAATAAGCTAAAGCTTCGAGCCCATCTAGTCAGATATCTAGATCAGGTGATGCTCCTCTGTTGGACCGAAAAGGCGACTAAAGGGGGGGGGGGGTGAATAGGAGCATGATCTCTTTTTCACCTTGATCGGATTCAATACGTTTTTTTACTCCAGTATCTATTAGAGCCCGCCATTATGAGTTAATAGAATGTTTTGATGATTAATGACAAATCTAATTATGAGACTAACTCTCTTGTCAAGTATTATCCTGTGTAGTCTCATTTGGATATAAAGGTGAAATTCAACGAGCTATGCATTTGACTCATATTCTTATATTGTTGTATTCCTCGGATCCAAAATATAGGTTGAACTCCACCATAGGTTAATCTTGAATATGTGCATATGTTTCTATTTACACATATGTGTATGCACACATTTAGGGGGAGCTCATTCTATATTTTGTGGTTTCATTTGTATTGATCCACATTTCGTGTTCCACATATATTTGGGATCCTTACTTTGAAACATATCCGTATGAGTATACAAAACTTGTGTAGTCTTTGTATACTTATGTTTTGAGTACACAAAACTTGTGTAGTTTTTGTATACTTATGTTTTGAGTATATAAAACTTGTATAGTTCTTGTATACTCATGTTTCGAATATATAAAACTTGTGTAGTTTTGTATATTCATGATTTGAGTATAAAGAACTTATGTAGTTCTCATATACTCAAGTTTTGATTATGTAGAACTTGTGTAGTTCTCGCATACTCTTGTTGTGAGTACATATATGTCTTGTGTAGTATATATATACTCATAACGTGTTACTTTTATCTAAATCAAATTTATGTGTGATTGAAATGGTTATCATCAATTACCAAAGAGGGAAAGATAGAGGTATCTTGTTCCACCATTATGTGTTAATGGTATGAGGTGGTAATTAATGATAATTATATTGTGGAACTAACGTTTTCCATGAGTTGGATATATAGGTTATGTTCCAGGATGATGAAGACTTGGGGTGATCATGAGTTGATCATCAAGTCAAGATTCAAGTGAAGGATGCATCATGTGTTGATGCATATGAAGACTTGGAGTAAAATGTTGCATCATGTGTTGATGCACATCAAATCAAGAGAAGACCCATCATGTGTTGATGGAGGTCTAGTGAAGGATGCATCATGTGTTGATGCATGTCAAGATTCGGGATGAAGAAATCATCATGTGTTGATGATGTTCATGGCAAGATCCCGAAGTGAAGAGATCATCATGTGTTGATGATTGTCAAGTCAAGGACCCGAGTTGAAGTGTTGATGTGTGTCATCAAGCTTCAAGAAGATGCAAGGCAAAGGTATAACTAGCTAGGGCTAAGGATGTGTTCCTAGTCTTTTACCGATCTTGGTGTTTGGTTGGAAGACCGGATTGCTAGTATATGATTGCCGTACTATTAAGAGGGGTCTTGACTAGTAGCATGAGTTAGTCATGTATTGATAGCTCATTGTGTTTGCTCTAGCTCATCTATGCATGGAGCTATTATTTGCGAATGTATTTTGCGAATAATTGATGCTCATGCATTTAATCTTTGTAGCATGAGATATAGTTTACAAATGTGTTTTGCAAATGGTTGAAGTCCATGTACCTTAGCCTTGTGGCATGATGCTGTTATTTGCGAATGTTTTTTTTTTGCAAATAGTTGAAGCTCATGTTTTAATTTCTTGTAGCATGTAACTTAAGTTTGCAAATGTGTTTTACAAATGATGTAAGTCCATGTACCTTATTCCTTGTGGTATGATTCTAAAAGTTGGCAAATGTGTTTTGCAATTTGTTGGGAATCTTGCTTGTGATCCTTGTTGGCATGGCTCATCAATTGGCAAATGTGTTTTGCAATTGAAGTTGTTGAAAAAGCCATTCTTTGTTTTCATCAAGATAATCGAAGTTCGGCGGTTTAATCATGAACTACCGCAGGCCGGACGGCCCGATTTCCGGCGGAATGATTTTTCCAGAGAAGCACTCTTTTCGGGACTTAGCCATTTTTCGGAGGTGCGGAAGTACCGCCATGTTGAAAGCAGAACTACCGCAACGCAGAAGTTCGGATTTGGCGCGGTACATTTTTTCCAGAAGGTGCCATGTGTTGGACCTGAGTGGAAGCGGAAGTTCCGCCTATCAGAAATGGAAGCTCCGATAATCGGTAGTACCACAAATTAGTTGGCGGAAGTTCCGGATTTCATTTCCAATGGCTAGTTTCTCGTCTGATATAAACGTTGCTGTGCTTGTCGCTGAGGTGCGGAAGTTCTGGACTTTGAGCAGTGGAACTTCGATTTCCGATTTTCAGGGTTTGTCTCCCAACGGCTACTTTTTGTGTGTGGGCTATATATAGCCACCTTGGCCGGTTGGGAGAGGTTGCTGGTGATATTGTGAACATCCCTTGAGCCTCTTGAGCTAAGAGTAAGCCTTTCCTCTCTTATGTGCATGTGTTGCACTTGGTGAGCTTGGAGAGTAAACCCTAAGTGCATTTGTTGCCTTAGGTAGTGGATTGTGTATCCACGTGAGCTTTGACACTTGATTAGTTCAAGTGAAATTTTGGATTTGTTACTCTTGGTGTTTGTCGAGACCTAGACGGCGTGGAGGCGTCGTGCGCGGTGATCTTCTCAAGAAGCTTGTGAGAAGACCCGGCGTGTTTGTGAGTGGTTTGGTGCTCGCCATCTCCGGAGTGGAGGAAGAGCAACCCTAGTGGAGCGAGGTGTTGGTTTGGTTTGGAACCGGTCCAAGTGTTGGACTTACCTCGGAGGTGTTGGCTTAATTAGTGGAGCCAGTCCAACGTGGTTGGGCTTACCTCAACGTGGATTAGGAGAGACCGGTAAGTCTCCGAACACCACGGTAAAATATAATCGTGCCATCTTGTTTTTACTTGTGCTTTACTTTGAGCAATTTACGTTACATGCTTATATATTATTGTGTGATTGCTCTCTTGTATCGTTGGTGCACTTAGGGAAGTCTAATTGATTTAGGTTTTAATTGTGCAAAACCAATTGTTATTAGCTTTCGCATTATATACTGGTTTAGATCCGAAGGAATTTTTAAAACCGCTTATTCACCCCCCTCTAGTCGGCCACCTCGATCTTACAAGTAGTATCAGAGCTTGGTCTCTCATTGATTAGACTTAACCATCTAGAGAGTAAAGGATGGCGACTAGAGAAATAGTGCACCTAGGTGAAGCACCACATTTTGATGGCACAAATTATGCACATTGGAAAATCCGCATGTCATGTTATTTTAGGGCCATGAATCCAAAAATATGGCGGATTGTAGATGTTGGCTTTTCTCCTCCAATGGATCATCTTGTCCAACAATTGAGGAAGAGAAATGCTTACATCTCGACGCTCAAGCAATTAACGGTTTATTTAGTGCTTTGAGTGTAGAGGTGTTTGTTGAAGTGTGCAATCTCAAGAGCGCTCATGAGATGTGGACAAAAATTCAAGACAATTATGAAATGTCCACCACCACAAGCAATGATTGCACACAAGAGTGGATGTCGAAAGAAGAATACTCAACTTCTACCTCCGACAATGATGAGTACACAACTCCCTCCGCATCAACTCAATGCTTCATGGCTAAAGGTAATGATGAGGTAAACGAAAATGAAGAACCTACCTATGATGAGTTGATGGACATGTTAGAGGACTTAAATGAGTATCTTGGGAAGGAGGAAGCAAAATTCAAAGTCTTGAAGAAAGAATTTCTTTCTCTCAAGGATTCTTATGAAGAGCTAAAAGAAGTTCATGAGACTCTCCTTTTTAAGGATCTCAATAAGTCCAAGGTAGATATAGGTATTACATGTAATTTATTAGAAGACATGCCATGTGTAGTTGCTAACCCTTGCATTACATCTAAGGTTAGCATATCCACCTCATGTGAGGATTTAATTGATATGCCTTGTTGCTCTAAAGTAGATGCTCCCATTTCCTCCATATATTGCAATACTAACATTGTAGAGGAAAATAATGAGCTCAAGGCCCAAGTCAAAAATTTGAAGAATGACTTGGAAAGAAGCCTAGAAGGGAAGGCCACTCTTGACGAAATATTGAGCAAGCAAAAACGCTTGCAAGATAAGAGTTGAATCGGCTTCACTCCTAAGAAGAAGGAAAATAGCAAGACAAGGCACAATGCAAGACACACGAAGAATGTCAAGTGCCTTGGTTGCAACAAGAAAGGCTACTTTGCCTCGGTGTGCCCAAATCAAGTGGATGTCAAGATTAGACATTGAAAGAAGAGGCAAACCGGCAAGGAGCAAGTAAAGAAGGCAAAAGATGAATATCAATATCGAACTTGCTACAATTGCTGGGAAAAGGGACATCTTAGTAAGGATTGTCCCAAAGGTATCTCTCCTAAGCCATTTATTTATAATGATCATTATTTGCTTAGGAAAGATAAAAATGGCAATGTGTTTGCTAGAATAAAAGGGTATTCTTACTCTATGATTCATATTGTCATTATTAATATCTTGAGCAAGTTGGTAGTGGCATATTAAGGGGGAGTGCTAAATCATTATCATGTATACCACATCACTAAGTGTGCCTAAATAAATTAAGTGCTAGTATTGTTTTTCAAAATTGAGCCTTTTAGCCAAAAGTCAAAATTTTTATAATTATTAGTAATTCTTTGAAAAACTAGTTGCAAAATGTATACTAATGCTCTTCAAAGGTTTACCAAAGGTTTTGGCTTTAGAAAAACCTATTTAGAGTGAAAATGAGTTTCTAGCCAAAATTCTACATTATAGTATCTTATTTTTTACCAAAACTTTGACATTTTTTCCGTTTGAGTGAATGTTGGTCCAAACCTGAGTCAAAACTGAAATATAAACAAAAAACTTGCTTTGTGGGTTATAGATGATCAAGATGATCCTATATGTGTTCCCACATATTACAGCAAGTAAGATCCAGGTCAGAAACCAAGAGAAAAGGAGTGAAAAGAGGTGAGGATGCACAACCACTCCATCATGGACCACTCCACTATTTATAGTGGAGGCTAGCTTTTAGAAGGTATTTCCTAATGAGCACCCGTTAAGCCCACACACAAACGAGTTTAACTCACACATGCATTTCAAAGAACCGTCTTCATCTTCTCTTGACCTAAACCACTTCTCCTTGCGCCGTCTTGCGACGCGATTTAGCAAAACGCAATCAAGGTGGTATCTTGGTGAAGTTACCAAAATACCCCTTCTCGATCCTTCTCCAAAGACCAAGTCCAATCTTCATGAAGCACTCCCATGCTTCGCCACGTGTAAGTTGATCAACGACTCTTTGAACTTAGTACGTATTTAAACTTGAAAATGTAGCTTTGTGCAAAATAGCCATATACATTTCCCTTTGATATGATGCAGCATGCATTATATTATGTTAATTGGGCGTAATTTGCGAGCACGGTTGTTGTGCTCACTCTTGCTTAATGCAAATATCCAGGAGAAGATTATTATAAGGACGACGAGGACTTGGAGGACTTGGTCACGTCCCCAAACGATTGCTTGTGGCGAATCGTGTGGCCTACTTATTTATTTTACCTTCCGCTGTGTCTTTTATTTGGCCTTGTGCCCCAAATTGTAATGAAACTCTGTATAATATTCAATAAAGGCGTGATATGATTTTGCTATCACTTTTATTTGACTATGTACACTAACTATTCGTAGACCAGTGTATGAAACACAGAGAATCTAGGATCCTTTGTTCCTGGATTCAACAGTGGTCAGATAGCGCATTTATTCAATGGCCTTTATCTTTTCAGGATTTACTTCGATACCTCATGCAAAGACAAGAAATCCAAGCAATTTTCCTGAAAACTATCCGAATACACACTTCTCACGATTGAGTTTCAAACAGTGTTTTCTGATGTTGCCGAATGTTTATTACATGTCTGAAATATGACTTAGTCGTTTGATGCTTTTTACGACTAGATCGTCAACATAGGCCTCCAAATTTTGGCCTATTTGAGGTGAAAAAGTTGATTGCATCAAGTATTGAAAAGAAGCACCAGTATTTTTTAGACCAAATGACATTTTGACATAGCAAAATATTACAGATGATGTAATAAATATGTTCTTTTCTTCATCTTCTAAAAACATACTAATATGATGATAACCAGAGTCAACCAATTGATCGATACAAGGCAGAGAAAAAATTATCTTTTGTACAAGTTTCATTAAGATCAGTAAAGTCTACACATATACGCCACTTACCATTAGACTTTTTAACCATTATAGGGTTATCCAACCACTCTGGGTGATCGGCTTTTCTTATAAAGCTTGCTTCTAGTAGCTTGTCCAATTTTGACCTAATGGCATCTCGTCGATCAGGCGTAAATCACCGTAATATTTATTTTATGGGTTTCTTGTCAGCTCGTAGATCTAGCATGTGCTCGATCATCTCCCTGGGGACCGGGCATATTAGTTGCTTGCCACGCGAAGACATATGCATTAGCTCAGAGGAAGGTGACGCGTGCGTCTTCCTATTTAGGGTCAGAAGTAACCCCGATGCGAATAGTCTTCGAAGGCTCCTATGCATTCAGGGGAACTTATTTGACTTAATCGTTCGGTTTTGGTGCAGCTTTAGGCTTCGACTGCTTGATCGAAGGTTGCGCCTTACTTGCTTCCCGAGTAGGTATGTGATCAACCATCTCGAGTAATTGATGGTTACATGTAAGCACTATCTTTTTATCACTGCGGACTGTGATTACTCCTTTGGGACCTAACATCTTAAGACATTGATAACCATAATGAGTGGCCATTAGTAATCGTGCTAGAGTTGGTCGTCCGAGTATGGCGTTATATGCTGTGTCAAAATCGACCACATCAAAAGAGTTTTTTCTGTCCAGAAATTACTTGAGAACCAATCGTTACAGGAAGAAAAACTTAGCCAATTGGTTTGGCCGAATACCCCGGTACGATCCCATGGAATGAGTATCGTACGGGTTTTATTCTGGTTCGAGGTACTTGCATATCGTCCAGGGCACTTGTAAATAGAATATTTAATGAACTGCCTCCATCAACTAACACTCGATTTACTTGACAGTTGTTGATGGTGGACTTGACCACGATCGAAACCGACCTAGTCGAGTAGAAGGAATCGGGCAATCATCCTTCTCGAAAGAGATGGTGATTGAAGGGTTACGGGTAGGCTACGATAGCACAAAATAAAAATTTACCGCACAACCAAGGAACCCCGCTAGTAATAGATCACGAGATTACCACTAGACGCCCGAATCGTAGCGAAAGTAGAGTCGATGTAACGAGTTGATGCAGTCATAGTGGTACTCGCTGCGTTTCTTCTTCTCCGAGTCTTGTGATCGTCACGAGTTGCGGATCATCCTAATGATGATGCTTTGCAACAACATCTCCAAGGTATCCACACGTACGGTGCAGTGGATACCATGTGCAGGAGTGCTAGCATCGGCAACATGGTATGAGGAAGGCGTGGCTATTAGGGTTTCGGAAGATCTTCAAAAGATCATCATCAGCCCATGCCACCACCCCTCTATATATGTTTACATCCATGATGGGTCTAGTACTTGAGGCCCATTAGGAACTCGTGGCCTACAAAAATTCGGTTCACCATCCAAATCAAATCCTAACCATTTAAGTGTGCGGCCCTATAGATTCATGTGTAATCGGTTGTGACTCGAAAACTCTTTTCTGACCACTAGTCGTTAGCGGTACCTAGAAGCTCATAACGATTCCCAAACACACATAGAATATATCGGGCAAACTTTAATACAATATGATATACGACTAGATCCATATCACTAATGACCAGCTCGTATCTCTATACGACAAGTTCATATTTAGTCTCAACCAATTCGTAACTCCTTACGACCAGGTTTCGACCACTTAGTGACCATGTTCGACCAGCATACGACCAGCTCGTATCTCCATACGACTAGTCCATATCTGATCGAACTAAAAGACCTTCTTGTGTATTTCTCCTTTGCCTCACGATATCTGGTTGAACTCCAGGTGAGATGTTGTATCATCCATGGACTGTTCAATACTTTCTTGATCAAGTGTCGAATAACTTCATGTGGTCGACACTTCGACCACTAGTGGTATGGCCATACACTTTCTTTATCCAACCATAACGAGGGGCCTAGAGACATCTCTCTTGTTATGTTAGGAGGGGCAAATCACATATCCAACCAGTCACATTCCTTCGCATATTTCATAGCATACCCGAAAGTTACCTTTATAACTACTCAGTTACGAGTAGCGTTTGGCAACCCCTAAGAGTGCTATTACACATGTAGGAAAATATGTTGATCTCAGGTCTAAGGAATATACATCATCATTGCTTGAGACCAACTAATGATACATAGAATCATAACAATCTCAATAGTGTCTCAAGATGGGTATTTTCCAACACCATGTTCTCTAACATGTGTGCATATTATTGGTTTGATATCTCTATATCCATAACCTGTGAAACATAATCATCAACCAATACATATGCTAGTCTATTCATATGTATTCTCATATGTTTTCGACCAGGGAACGTTTAAGAATAATCATCGCAGAAATATAGAGTTTCACAATCAAGTCACATACTTAATAATAAATATTGTTGATATTATTCTAGGAACAAGATAACATATTATTCAATGTTATGAATATAATGAAATATAATCATCTTTATGATATCCTCTAGGGCATATTTTAACAGTGACTTCGGCCACTTTGGTAATTTATTGACAAGAGGAGTGTCAATATAGTTTACCTCATATTCGACAGCCTTAAGTTGTCGCTTTGAATCGTATGCCAAATATCATCCATAGTTGTGGTAGATGGTATGCTTCGGATCTTGGAATGACATCTCCTCCTCGTCATCCGACTGCTTTTCAACCACTTATTTGTCCTACCTCTTTGAGTGTAGGAAGAGGTACTTTGCCGGTGTAGTAGTCTTTGAATTTTTGTTGGAAGACTCGGCAATTGTGAAGGTCGTGTCCTTCCTTTTTATAGAAGGGACACCACCAAGGCTTGTCGTTTTTCCATTCAGGGCATTTGCCCTTGCCCCGATCGGAGTATGGCTTGGAACTTCGGCTCCTTATCGCTTATAGCTAAGACTTCATTCGAACTATTGGATTGAGGCTTCTGGCCTTTGGTATTGTTCTTAGATTTCTTGGTCTTCTTGTCTCCCTTTTTGCTACTTTCGCCCACTTCTTGAGGAATTTTATCATCTCGATCGATAGTTTTGCTCCATTCGTCTGCTCCAGCGGTAGTCGAATATCGATCAACCATCTCAAAGAGCTGAACAACAGTAGCTGGTGGATTTAAAGCGATATCCTATGTGATACTTCTACTGCGGACTCCCTGCTTAAATGCTTGAATAACAAAACAATCAAAAACTTCAGGTATGGAATTGCGAACCTGACTAACACGCCTAATGAACTGGCGCAAGGTCTCATGATCATTTTTTCTTATCCTGTGCAGGTCGTCCTCCTTTCTAGGATGATGGTATTTGCCATGGAAATTGACCAGTTGAAGGTTGCATTGGTGTTGATTTAACAACCACGATCGAGCAGATCCTTCGAGCACAGTAGGAAGGTAATTTGTCATGTCGTGCTTCCTCCTCCTCCTGCTCAGACAGCGGTCGTGTAGATCTGGAGAAATTCAATGGGATTTTGTGACCTATCAAACTTTTCCATGTTCACTGGTCGAAACTGTGGCGGCCAGCGAACTGCTCGGAGATCATGTGAGAACGCCTGACAACCGGTAATAACATCATGACGCCTTCTTTGCGAGAAAGAAGGGTTGACGTCTCCAGGTGATCGTACACGACGATACTCAGTTGTTGGTGGAACCGATTTATGATAAGTCTCAGTCGGACGAGGGTAATACTCCTCGTATTCCATCTACTATCGCAGATTTTTGGGTTGGAGTGGTGATCGATCACCCCCCTGAGAACTTGTCGATCATCAAACGTTCGGATCACTCTTCTCCGACTGGAGTTAGGGTTAGGGGAGCGACACGACCTATTGTCGTGCCGATCTCCACAGGGTGAGTTATTCGAACGACTAGTGTTCGATGGAGTCATCCCAGTACAACTTCCAGAATGGTGTCGGTGAGGTTACTCGAGAATGGCCATCATTCTTCGAAGCCTTCGTGTGATCTCCTTGGCAAAGAGGTCGTAACCTGGCGCTCGACCAAGCTCTTGAGTTGGGTTCCCGAGCAGGTCACTTATACGATGGAGTTCTCGAGCCTCCTCAGATTGATATTGGATGTGGGAAGGCATAGTTCTTTGGGCTGTCATGCTTCTCATCCGGATAGTCTCAGGATCTTACATGTGTAAGGTTTCTTGAGTTCGCCTTAATGAAGAGCGATCATTTCTAGGATTTCTCCCACGCTCATCAGAGTGTTGATCCTATTCATCGCGAGGCCTCCTCGCCATTCCCACGAGAGCTGGTAGTGTGTGATCGGTGGGGAGAATCCTCAGTCCTGCCTCTAGGAGACTGATTAGGATCTCAGGGGAGGGCTAATGCCTCCTAGATATGATCTCCACTTGCGCTTTATGCCTCCTGGCTTGAGGAGTAGTCGAACAACACTGTCTAGTAACTTGGAGCAAGTCCAACCAAGAAAGGGAATTCTGGGTTATAATCGTCTCCATCCGTAGGTGAGCCCTGCAAGGGTATGGTCAAATTTGCAGAAAAAGCATGCTCGACCATATCCTTCGCGAGGGTAACCGAAGAGAGACGACCACTAGATGCTGATGGAGTCCCAAAATGATGGCTTCCAGGATTTGCCACGCCAGGTCGGATGGCCTTAGACGGACTCAAACATTTGGAGGAAGAACCCTCACCATGTTCCATGTCTACCTTGGTGCAGCCATGATTGTGGTCGGATGGACCCTTGCCCTTTAAGGAATCTGGTCCCTCATTTGGACGCAACGTGGTAGTTTAAAGGGATTCCTCCTCCACTCCATCCGTGGTTTGGTCTCCTGCATCTGGTAAAGGATCTCTGGAGGCGGCATTGCCATCGGATGAAATAATACTCTACTCGTAATCGTAGTTGGCATCTATGTCGAGTTCTACATAGTCGGCCAAGTCGAACTAATTCTCCTCGTTCTACTCTCCTGTCATGGAAGCATCAGAAAGAAGAGAATTTGTCGACGAGGAATTTCCGGAGAGTGTCCCCACGGTTGGCGCCAGCTGTCGGTGATCTAATAGCGATCTTACGTATGATTGTTTGTTTCGGAGGAACTCCTGGAAAATAAAACCATATAGAGAATGACAAGGGAATTTTATACAAGTTCATGCCTTCTCTAGATAGAATAATAACCCTACTCATGTGTGGCTATATTGAGTGTGTTGATTACAACCAAGAGGAATGCTAAAGCCTAATAGCTTGTGCTTCTGATCTCCCATCCTCTTATTGATGTCCCCTATTGTCTACTGACTTCAACCTTTATATAGCGCATAAAGGGATGACAGTTTCTCCAGACTAAGAGGCACGTCACCGTTTTAGATGATAAAACAGTTAATGGAAGTTACTGTCATAGATACAACACCCCCACGTCGCTAGGCAGTTGCGTCAGAGATAGAGAAAGGGACGTGCAGTTATTCCAGAGAATAACCACATATGTTAACTGATCTGAGTGTTTAACACATCGCATAAGACTCTCTGATAGACTAGGCTTGCAAGTCTGCATACTTCATCAATTCGAGGGTTGTCATAACCGAGCTGGTCGTGGGAGGTTCTATGACTACAACGCAGTCGTAGGAGGACTTACGACTTCATCATAGTTGTTGAAAGGCTTACGACCATATGGTGATCATAGAAAGGCTTACGACCCCATAACTAAGTTCCCCCTTATGAACATTTAAGGGGTATACTTGTGGACAACATAAAGATATTGTTATCTATAATACAAATTACAGATAAATAATAAAATGAGGATTGTTATATCCTCGTCAGAACACTACTGTAATTTTTCAGGTAACTGGTAGTACTATCTCGGGGACTATGGGCGTATTTGTTTTCAAGCCTGACGGCAAATTGCCTGGTCGGGAGAGGCCCTGGAAGCTGCCAATGCTCGCTGTCAGGCCCAGGCGTCAAAAACAAGTTCCTGGGAGCCAGGCTGCCCCATCCACCGTTCATAGCTTTGATCCATCGTTATATTTTTTATTCACTAATTTCAGCCATATACTTCTAACCAAACAACTTATTTTCAGATTTGGCTAGTTAGATAAAAAAATATCGACTTTCAAGTTATCTTTAGACATCATTTTTTTAAGATATAGAATTCAGGACACCAATAAAAAATCCTGTGCATTTGGTCAGGCTGTACCTGCTTGATGCACGGGCCTAAAGAAATCGCAACAAGAGAGAAGAGCGCAAGCGGGTTCCCCCTGTAGCGCAGATGATTTGTGAGAGAAGAGGAGAACACTTGTCAACAATTTCTTTCAAATAGTATAGATCTCCGAAGGAGGCAACGTGTGGATCACGTGCTAGGACCAAACCTAAATCAACTTTGCAGCAGCTTACTACGGCAGTGCGCCAGCATATAGCTAGTACAGTAGTACCAGCAAAAAGCTGCCAGCACTAATATTCCGTATAACTACTGCCCATTACAGTTCGAATCCGTACGTACATACCGGTATACTTTTTCCTGCAGAGCTTTACAAGACCTTTCTACCCAGTACCCCCGGCCCATATAGCTTAGCTTTATAGGCTTGTAGCTGCTTGACCCTGCCATCTCCTGAACCCAACTGCAAAGCACAAAAGCTTTTTCAGGGAAACGCATCTGACATAGCAATGTCTGTCGTACTTTACCTTACCTGACATTGCGTAGTAGCTATCGAACCGGAAAGAATATAGTTGTGTTGGTATTATTTGTGAATACTATAGTGTTAATGTAGTGTTTTGTCTACACCGTTCTTTCTAGATCGAACGATTTAGATGTGCCGAATATCACAGCAATGTACTCAATGGCAGAGGATGTAACATTCCAAAATTCTGTTACAAAAAATAGAATTAATAAAGTTATTATTTTATTAGATTTTCTGTAATTTAAAAGAGTTTTATTGCTTTTCTTGAATTTCCTTGATTTTACAAGTCAAAAAGAAAATTAATTAAGATTTCTGGGTTTTTATTGTATTTAAAGTTGAAAAAAAATTAATTAATTTATGGATTTTTTCTGAAATTTTAAAAGCTTTTCCCTAATTATTTTAAAGCCAAAATAAATTATTTGCAACAATTAATTGCCAATTATGAGTTGAAAATGATTTATTTAAGTACAAAGTGGCTCATGGAATATCTGTAAATTCTTTCATGATTTTTGGACTTTATTTAGTATTTTCTAAAGCTTAATTAAATTATTTAAGTTATTTTAATCGCTAAATCTCTCGAAAATATGGAAAACAGTGATTGGGCCAAATCCTTGCCCTATAAAAGGGACCACGACATTCGTATTTCTCACCTCACTCCATTCCCCGCAACCACGACCACGCTGCCCGTTTCTATCCACCGGAATCGAAGCCGAAGCTCCTCCGCCGCCAGCGCTAGCACCACTAGTTGCGCCACCGTCCGTTGATCTCTGGTATCGTTGTCTACACCGGGAGCTTCGCCGTGTCGTGTTCTACGTCAGGCATACTTCTTCTTCGCCGAAGGACCATCGGAGTACCGTCGCCACCAGAACTCATACTCCTTCGCCGCCAAACCTTCTCGCCGCCGGCCACTCCGTTGTGCTTCGCCACCGTAAGGTATCGCTCAATGTTTAACGTCATCTCCTCTTCCTTTTTGCGCACCTTCGCGTAGCTCGCTGTGGTGCGTAGCGCCAATGAGCTTGTAGTCGAGCGCCGGCACTACTGCTTAGAGTAGTCATAGCTTCCTTCGACTAGATAGTCGTAGTTTCTTTTGATTAGGTAGTCGTAGCTTCTTCGACTAGATAGTCGTTGCCTTCTTTTGACTAGTCTTATCAAACCTTTCCTTGACCTGTGATGTTGAAACCTTCTTTCGACTAGTGCAGTCGAAACCTTTCTTCGACCAGCATTGTCGAAATATATTTCGACCAGTGTAGTAGAAATCCCCTTCGACCAGCGTACTCGGAATATGAACAGTACTCGGAACATAAACAATACTCGAAAGATAAACAGTGCTCAAAGATAACCAGTACGTGGGAGATGAAAAGTGCCTGAAGTGAACAGTGCTTAGAAGTGAGCAGTACTTAGAATTCTATCATTTCTTGCGATATCCAAACTTATGGATATTCGTTCTCCTTCATAGGAACTCCAAATCCGTCGATTCTTGTTCCTATATCCATATAAACTAAATTTCTATTTTCCAGAACTAAAAGTATTTAATTTAGAATTTATTTGTATTGGTATTTGAATTTATTTATATTTGTTTGTTCTTGTTGTATTTTCACGTATAGATTTCGACGACTCCAAAGAATTTGAGGTAGTTTAAGAAGAAGAATTTGAGCAAGGCAAGTTACTTCTTTGATCATATTTGATCACATTATTTGAAATTCTTTAAATTCTTTTTTAAATTATTATTGCATGTTATTTCTATTCAATGTAATTTAAATACCTACTTTGAAATTTTAGTTATTCCTATTACCATTGTATAGCCCACTTTGCTATTGAATCATACATACCTTGACACCTTAGATAAAATCTAGTTTATGCAATAGTATGAACTAGAATATTTTAGGAAAAATTATGCTTAATCATGTTTAGACCCAAAATTATTCAATTTGAGAATTTTTAGCCAAAAAATTAAATGTTTTTTAAATTATATCCATGACATTGGTGTGCCATAGAAGTTTGATATTTGAAAAATAAAATAAAATAATCTGGTTTGTACTTGGGCGAATTTGATAGTTGGTGGGCACAGGTTTATGCACGGTCTTAATTCGGAAATGGCTGAGGCCAAGGGGTTATTTTGGAAGTCGCCCAAGTCAGTTAATGATCGGTCTTTGAGCCGCATCTTGCTAAGCCCCATCGTACTATCACAAGTCCAGAGTTGGGAGGACTAGGCTAAATAATTTACAACATTTCACCGTGGTTTTGCCTGGTTCTGTGGGTATCACAATGACCTACTTTTATGTATTCTCACATGGTGCAAGAGGGGGCTTAAGTCTGGCGGATGGTTCAATCCAAAGGAAGCGAAACCTTAGCGAGGTATGACTATGTTGGGATGGAGCATTGTAAAGGCCTTGTGATAATCTTAGTCGCACACCTTCGGAAGTGTGTGAACGGATATTATAAGTTGATTATATCTTGTGGGTAAAGTTATACAACCTCTGCAGAGTGTAAAACTATTCGAATAACCGTGTCCACGGTCATGGACAAGCTGAGCAAAGCCACTCAAAAATTAGACTTTGATTATGTTTTCAAAAGGTTTATTTGTAAAACAGTTTATGACATGGATAGGTGTCCAAGAAAAAAAATTATGGGTTCAACCCCCGGGTTGGTGCCCGTGTTTAAGTTAGTGTCAGGTTGGTGCCTACACTATTTTATTAATTCAGTTAAAACTCAATTTTAGATATTGTAAAATTTGAGCTTAGCTGTTGTATTTAAAATGTCAAATATTACTTTTGCACAAATAACCCTATAAGCCTTCTTTTGATAATATCCATGCATACATTAATTGTGTTATGGATGTAACTTGCATAGCACGATTGTTTGTGCTCACCCTTACTTAATGCAAATAAATTTCAGAGGAAATGGACTTCGCTACCAATGTGGATCTCGACAACTAGGCCGCTACCCCAGTCGATTACCTGTAGCAGATTAGCTGGGCTCTACTACTTTTTCATCGTCTTCCGCTGTGTTCTTTATTGTTGGCTTGTGAGCCTTTCTTGTAATCAACTCTGATTATTAACAAAGTTATGCGATTTATGGATGCTACCATATTTATTTACTGTGTGAATTAGCTACTGATCATGGGAATAGTTCAAAAATACACAGAGGATTTGGGGGTGTTACTCCCGGATCCGACAAAGGATGTCAATCCTTTTTTAAATATGTACAATGCATGGTAGCCTCAAGTGGTGTCGTTATCCTCCACCTAAGCACAAACCACTAAAAACACCACTCAAGCTTCTACTCTTTCAATGCATGGTAGCTTCAAGTGGACCTAAAAAATCTGAAGACACCATCCAAGCGTCCACCCTTCTAATGCATGGTGGTTGATGGTTGACTAATATAAATAAATGAATGCATGTAATTGTGGAAAATATTTTTTAATTGCAAAAAAAATATTTGAGGTTGTAAAATTTCGGATGCTACAATATTTGTACATCTCAAGCATAGTATGCCTCACACATGATACATAATTCCAAATTAATGAAACTAAAATAGGGATTCTTGTAGCTACTACATTATGCAGGAATTCTTGCTACTACATTAGATAGAATTTCTTTCTACCACAACAGAATACTAGAAAGTGGTAGAAAAAAATAGAATACTTGAAAAGCATAAAGTGGTGCATCCTTGCTACCATAAAAGTGCCACAACACACAACTTCATCTATCGCCTCACCCCTTTTGTCAGGGAAGCACCTGCGCCTTCTACAAGCTTCTCTAACGCTATGCAAACCACTGCGCCGACTAGACCTGGGCACTGGGTCAGCACGACACGGTCCTCATGGGCTAAAGGGCCAGACTGTGCCATGTCACCCTGGCCCGGTCAGCATGCCATGCTATGCCGGAACAACCCAACTCAGCTCCGGCGAGCCCAAGCACGGCCTAGAGGTAGACAGTGCCGCCGCCGTGCCGTGTCGGCCCAAGCACGGTCCGGTCGCACTATGGAAACGAGGGAGGTGGGACAAAGGGAGGAGATGTGGCCTAGAGCACCATCGTCGTCACCGTGGAGAATTGTCGCCGTCAACCTCGATGCACCCAAGGGTGACATGGAACACCGCCACGACAACGGACACTTCCTTCTTCCGCCCCATCCTTGACGAGTGTGGAGATCGACAGAGACGTAGGTGGAGCGACGGGCCCCGTGTGCCTCACGGAGGGCCAGACGGGCCGGTAGAGGGGTGCAGAGGGAGAGGGGTGAGCCGAAGGCGGACGACGCGAGGGAGCCAAAGCGCTGGGTACACGTGAGGGAGCTACAGGGGTCGACCCCGAGGGGAGGAGGAGGTTTGGGGACAGGGACGGGGGTGGTTGGCTACCGCCGTGGCTGCGTGGAGAGGGGAGATGGGGCTGCATGGCGGCGGAGGAGGAAGAGATAGGGAGGACAAAGAAGGAGTGGAGGACGGTTGGCGCAAAAGGAAGGGGAAGAAGAGGGGAGAACCGAGAAGGCTCTCGGCTCTTCTTGGGCAAGAAGAGAAAGGCAAAGGGAGAAGGGGAAAAATAGAGGGAATGGGAAAAAAAAAGAAAAGAGGTTAGGAAAAATGAGAGGGAATGGGAAAAAAAGTTAGGAAAAAAGTGGGGGAAAGGAAAGATACGATAGAAAATGAAAAATAAAATAAAAATTATTCATAACGCAGCAACATATAAATATTATGGGGAATAACTAAAATTTATTCATTGTTCAGTATAGTACAAATACAAAGTTGATGTCTCGTTAAAAACCTTACACCCAGTGTGGGCTACCCCTAGTAAGGAAATAGTGCGGCAACTACATACACATAGAGATACTAGTTGACGTCGAGATTCTCTAGGTCGGCTATCGCCTCCGCGGTCTCCGAATCCTTAAGCTGATGTTGCATCCGTTCATCTGCACTCTCCTAGTCTTTGAGGCATGTGAGTGCCTCAACCACCTCAGGTGTGAGAGACGACCTCCTTGGCTCGATGATTCTCTCCACCGTACTGAAAGTGGCTTCTGATGAGACAGTCGACACCAGAACCACAAGCATCTCATGCAAAATGTGATAGCACGAGATAAATATGCTAGTGGTTCTTCCACCACAAGAGGAGGTTGACATCATTGCCCTCCGCGAAGGCAAGCTCGGTGTCCGCAAAAAGGTGTGTACTTACTGAACCATCGGCCCCAAAGTTAAAAGTTAAGCTGGGTCTGTACGTCCTCCCCCTGTGTCCGCCCAGCCGCTATCTTCTTCAAACATGCCTACGTGTGTCATTTGAGATGACCTGTTCCTCCACCTGAGCGTGCAAACAATTTAGTATGACACTATTTACATGTTGCATAAGGAACCTGACACCTGTCCTCCATTTATATGTTGTACTCCATATGTTGCCAACACCATGCACGTCGGCCACTAGAGCCTCCAACCGTGGCAGGCGTCGATGCAACCGCTCTGGTGCCCGAGGTGGAGATGTGGGCATCCTCGAAGCCCCCCCTTTCGTCCATATGACAGTCATCCATGCTAGGAGAGTTGGCAAGGATCGATCTCTTGCTCTTGCTCTTACAATTCTTCTTGTTCTTTGGGATGAGGATTAGGAGTGCGAGGGCGTGATCTCCTGTCCCCCTTCCTGACTTCTTCCTGCCAAACATGTTGGAAGTCTAGCGAGTAGAATTTAGAGAGCAAAGAGAGAAGAGAGAAGAGAGAAGAGAGAGGACATACATAGGAAGAGATGGTTGTGTGTTTGTGACTTGTGCTGAGTGTGGACAGTGAAATTTATAGGCAAGAGAGAGTCAAACATTAGCCACTGTCTCTCATGTCCCCAACGTCTCTCGTCCTTCACTGCCAATCTCTCTCGTCTGTGTCCCAACGTCTCTTGTTCCTCCAAAGTCCCAACGTCTCTTCTAGACTCCAGTGCACTACCCACTCTCTGTCTCTCGTGTCCCTCTCCCTCCATTTCCATCGCGAGTTCACCACCCAACGCCAATGGCCACCCCCGCGCCGGCCATATTGGCTCCCCTGAACCCCACCCGGCCACCCCCAACGCGCCGCCCACCTCTTCCATTCTCCAATACTCCCCCCATCAGCCTCTCTTTCGCCCTATCCATTCTCCAATGCGGCAAGCCGGCAACACCCCCAACTACCCCCTGGTCCCCCACTGCCCCCAACGCGCCGCCCACCTCTTCCATTCCCCCCGACTCCCTCCCCGCATCGGCCGCCTCTTCTACTCCCCCCAACTCCCTTCCCTCTCCGGCCACCTCCCTCTCCTCTCCGCGAGGGGGCCCGTGCACGAGGGAGCTGGACCTCTTCTGCTCCCCAACTCCCTCCCCTCTCCAGCCGCCTCCCTTCCCTCTCCGATCGCTTCCCTCTCCTCTCCATGAGGGGACAATGCGCGAGGGAGCCGAAGGGCCGGCGGCGCGCTGTGGCCGCGACGTTGAGTGACTTCGAGCTCAAGTGACCAAGTCCCACCCCTATCCTACATGGGTCGTGTGTAGGAGTTCGTCAACGACCTCCACCATGTGCGCAAGGACTACGTACGACAAGTGCTTGGGCCGTGGCGGTGAGTGACTTCGAGCTCAACTGACCGAGTCCCACCCCTATCCTACATGGGCCACGCATAGGAGTTCGTCAACGACCGCCAGCGCGTGTGCAAGGAGTACATACAACGAGTGCTTGGGCTGTGGCGGGACGGCCGGTGTGAGGGTGAGCGCGCGGAGGCGGGGCGGCCGGCGCTAGGGTGAGCGTGCGGTGGCCATGGCAGGGCGGCCGTGCGGGTGACGGCGTCGGGTGCAGTCATGCAGTAGTGCGCCCTGCCATATGCTGTGACGGCTTTGGGCTTGTTAGGCCCGAACGTGCTGTGCCAGCCCAAATATAGCCCGCGACGGCGTGCCGTGCCGCCGGTCGTGCCGGAGTACTAGGCCCGGCACGGCCCTAGTCTTCGTGCTGTGGCCCCAACAGTGCTTGTGCCCTGCCGAGCTTCCGCGACCGTGCCGTGGGCCAACCTGAAAAGCCCTGGCCAGTACCCAGGTCTAGCTGGTAGGGGCAACCCGGTCACTGCGTTGCACTGCATGCAATATTGTCGCCAGTTCGCCACCATCGCGCGCGCGCCGCCGCCTTTTCCCACCGTCGGCTCGATATATCGGCGAATGGGTTAAATTCGGCGCCGATGCAGTGCGCACGCGCAGCAGCAGCAGCAGCAACCGCTCTAAACGCATGGTCCGCACCGGGCGTCTCGATCGGCGGCGGATCCCGGCGTTGGTTTGTGGTTGGGCGCAGGGGCTGCCGGCCGTTAGACGAGTCTGCTGGCCAGCGGCGTGGGGCCTGCGAAAGCGGCCGGTCCTTCTCGCCCACTTCACCCGCTGCTCCCACGATACTGAGCAGAGGAGAGAGAAAGTCCACACTAGGAATTGCCAGCCACGGACCGGGTCGGGGTGCAGTGCATGCACGTACTACTGGCACGCCACATGCCTGCGATACACACATTTGCATATTTACAATTGCGTTGCAAGCTAGCTAGCAAGCAAGAGAAATCGATCTTTTCATTGCTATTTCCCACGTATGTACATCTGCTTGCCGGTATGCGTGCATACGTTGAGTCAAAGAGTGGGCAATTATTTTGGGTTGTGGAAAGCTGCAGGGGATAGCTGGCACCTAGACTTTAACAGAACTGCGTGTCAGGAATATTGTTTACAGCTGCAGATTTGGTTTTGGTGAGATTTGATGGCGCCTTAGCTCTAGTAGCCAGACGTACGTGCCAAGGTCCGGTCCGATCGATCGATATGTTGTTCCTCGCACATATGTAAGTGGCGAGGTCGAAGACTGGGGGCCGGAAAGACTTGAAATCTTTACGGAGACACTGTTGGGTCACTGATGAAACATAGCTAGCTAGGCTGGTCCAGACAAAGATTTTTACTATACTACTTTCTCATGTGAAAAGATGCTTCTGGCAGTCGTTAACTCTTGAGTGGTCAGATCTTGACTAGGTGCACTTCACATTTTGGACCGCGCAGGCGTACGTGCAATAATTTTATTCACACGAGATGTTACGTACTAATGTATGCTCCAGAGTAATTAGTACGTACATGTGTTAACATAACATCTCTCTTCTGAAGTAGCTAGCTTAGTTACTGCACCGCTCTCTAGCTAGTCTCTACTCAGCTAGATCGACCAATGCAAATAATGCATGGTACGTACGGAGTACTACGTACCTTAGCTTAACTATAGCTTCCAACTAACACAACAAACTCTTGATCCACAGCTGGGCCGTGCGGCCGTGCGGTTCACTGGCTAAGCTAGCACTCAACTCAATAACCCCAGCTGAAAGATCAAGATAAAGAAAACAAGTCATACTTTTTGGCTTCCCTGCTGTTGTCGAGCTACCTAGTGCTTGTACGTAGATCTTATATACATATAGGTTCTGTTTGTCATGACTTCAACTCTCAACTTTATGGTTGAAGTAGGTGTAGTCATGCTAAACGGTACAACTCCAACAAAAAAATCAATCTGGAGTTTGAGAATTTGGAGTAGGTGTAGTGTATTTTCTCAGAGCTGCGAGAAGGTTGCTCCCCGCATGGAGCAGTCATTCGGTCACAAAAATACCGTTAGAGCTAAAATAAAATTACCCACCAAATGCCATCGAACAAAAACCCCACGCCATCCTCCTGATCCTATCCCCCATTCGCATTCTCACCAACTCTCTCGTTCCCCCTCCCAACTCCTGTCTACCTTCCTCCCGACGTTGTCTACTCCCTATCCGTCTATGCTCACCACCTCCCCCGCCATTAGCCCCCTCCGCCTCTTCCATCACCGATGGCCGGCCGCGTCGACCACACGATGGCCTCACCGACGCACCCGATAACCGGCACTCTGCCGCCTCCCGCGGAGCCACAGCCGACTCTCCCCGACAATCTCCTGGAGGACATCTTCCTCCGCCTCCCCGTGGTGGCCGACCTCACCCGCGCCTGCACCGTTTGCGCCTCCTTCCGCCGCGTCATCGCCGACCCCATCTCCCTCCGCCGCTTCCCCTTCCCCCGCCCGTCTCCCCTCCCCGGCTTCCTCTGCGCTCGCTTCCACCCCGCCCAGCCGCCCCCCCTTCGCCTCGGCCGCCGCCCCCTTGTGCATGCCTCATCATCGCCGACCCTTCTTCCTCCACCTCTTCCCTTCCCGCCCGCCTCCTCCTCGACTTCCTCTCGCCTTTCCACCCCGCCACCGCCCCACCCCTCCGTCTCGGCCGCCAGTGCCCTCGCGCACACCTCTCATCGATGGCCCCTTCTTCCTCCGCCGCTTCCCCTTCCCTCGCCTGCCTCCCCTCCTCGGCTTCCTCTGCGCCCGCTTCCACCCTGCCTAGCCGCCCCACCCCTCCGCCTCGGCCGCCCGCTTCCTCTGATGCTTCTTTTCGTCATATGCAACAATCAAGGGTTGACAAGATACCTCACTCAATTGAGCAATCTGTAAGAAATTTACACCCATGAGCAACTTGTTTCTTCTTCCACTTATTTGTTCAAAACTGAATTTCACATAATTACACCCAGTGATTTATAATAAAATTTACAAACTTTTTGCGAACTGCACCAACATCTCGTCAATCTGCACCAACTATATATGTTTGTCAAGAAACAACCAAATGAAGCATAAGAGATTCCTTGTATGCAGGAACTGAAAGGTTGGGGTTCTAGCTCATATCCAGCACACTAGAGCATCAAGTTTCCAGCTAACTGTGTTCCAGAAAATCACTAAACTCAAAGAATGTTGGAGACTTCAATAATTTAACGGATGACAATTTCATTCCAGAAATTAGGTTTCCAGCTAACTGTGTTCCAGAAAGTGCAATTACAAGAACAAGTGGGATATCTAGGACTAACAAAATAGAAGCCCATGGGGTTCTTGATAATTTACCTGCACCTGTTAGTCGCAACACTGCAATGCTCGAAAGGTTTGGCACGATGCCTGAGTATTACAAGACATGAAACAAATATATTTATGTATGTTTGCTGAATTAGAACCTTTGTTATGAACTTTGCTGAATTAGAACCTTTGTTATGAATTTTGAATGTGGACAAAAAGATGGCACAACAAGGTACAACATGGCAAAAATATAAAAAAATATAAGTCACAAAACAAGGGTAGTGCAGTCTTTTTACGATTATTCTTCTCATTTGTAGAGCTGGAGTCAATTTTCTAACCAAACACCTCTTCAGACTACTCCAACTTCTCATAAGAGCGGATCCAAGAGTGAAGCTAGAGTTGGAGCTCCAAAAACTTAGAGCAAAGCTATACCAAACAGGTCATACTATTGGTAGTAGCATACGTGTGGGTTCCTTGAAGAAGCTAGCGATGGTGTCTGCCCATCATCAGCAATTAAACGAACCTTGCTTGCTATCTAGACTTTGCGATAAGCCAGGGGGCGGAGATGGGCCTCAGGCCGGTTGGGCAACGGCCCGAGGTTCAGAAAAAATGCTAGTGGATATTTTTAATAAGTATACCCGAAAAAAACAAATGTACGGTAGATAGGCCTTAGGCTTTTCTGGCCAGCCCGAGGCAACTGGCCCAGCGCGGAGCGGCCTGGCGCCAGCGCCCCTCCCTTTCGACCGAAATGCAACTCGAGCTCCTAGCTCCTTCCCTAATCCATCTCTCCATTTCTCCACCTTTCTCATACATCTTTCCTCCAATCCTCCTCCTCCTCCTACTGGTGGCTGGTGCCTTGCTCCAGTGGCGCCTTCCTTCCTCCGGCCGCCGC
The DNA here is from genome assembly GCA_036346395.1 of Hsuehochloa calcarea. Lineage (NCBI taxonomy): Eukaryota > Viridiplantae > Streptophyta > Magnoliopsida > Poales > Poaceae > Hsuehochloa > Hsuehochloa calcarea. Next base: position 63,093,862 of record CM070596.1, read on the forward strand.
CGTTGGCCGGCCTACCGTCGCCTCTGGCTCCTCCCCCCCTCCAGGTGCCTCCGGCCGCTCGCGCCTCGCTCCTTCGGCCCTCCCCTGCTCGTCCACAGGCCGCAGCTCCCCTTCACGCTTCAGCGCCGCCTTCCTTCCTCCGGCTACCGCCACCTCTGGCTCCTCCCCCCCCCCCTCGGCGACCCCGGCCGCTCGCGCCTTTGGCTCGCCCTGCTCGCCCGCAGGCTGTAGCTCCCCTTTAGCCTTTAGGCTTCAGCGTCGCCTTCCTTCCTCCGGTTGCCGCCACCTTTGGCTCCTCCCTCCCCCCCGCTCACACGCAGCGAGCAGCCGCCAGACTCCCCTCTAGCGCCATGGGGCAGGCCTAGATATGCACCCGGCCGCGGTGTCCCCTCCGGCCTCCTGTGGGGACCCCCCCACCTCTAGCTCGATGGCCTCAACCCAGCCCGGGTCCAGCTCCATGCCGCCCGGCTACGGCTGACTGGCTCCCTCGCCGCTCCCCTGTGGCTGCGTCCGGCTCTGGCCTCCGGCAGCCGCGCTGTCATCTTTGGCCCAGGTGGCCGCTGGCTGGGTTCTAGTGGCAAGGAAGTCAAGCCAAGACGGTGAGGTGACGCTGGTGATCTTAAATCTTAAATCTTTGATGTTTATCATGTGTTAGTCACTTAGTCAGTTAGTGTATAATGTGTTACAGACTTAAGTACTTAACACTTAGGCATAAGACTTTGGCTTGTATGAGTAAATGAGTTAATTAGTTATGACTTACCACTTATGATTTATGAAGTTATGACTTATGAGTATGACTCATTATATGACATATGACAGTATGAGACTGAGTGTTAGTGTATGTTTATTAACTTTCTATTTGAATATTTGATGCAGTAGAATTTGAAATACATGATGAAGAGGATCAAGACATTAGCATCTTATTTTCCATCGCAATCCAATCAAACTCCGGAAACAATAGGAATGGGAGGTAGTAACACCCCACAAAACAATCTTCGTGTTGTGCTTAATCCGAATGACATTGTTGTCGATCCCGGGCTTTGAAAACCAATTAAGGAGCTGGATGTGGACATTTGGGATGCCGCTAGAATGGAGTATTTGATATTGGGACCATGCCGAACAAGTGGCCATAAATTTCCACGGAAAATGATAGGTTGTAAAATAAGAAGCTTTCATGAAGAATGGTTCAAAAGGTATGGTTGGAATACAGTGTTGCTAAAGATGCTGGATTTTGTTTTTATTGTTATCTCTTCAAGCAAAGGAGACCTGACAACTTTGGTATTGATGCATATACAAATGTGGGGTTTAGTTATTGGAAGAATGCAATTCAATCTTTTAATGAGCATCTTGGTAAAGTTGATAGTGCTCACAATAAAGCTAGAAAACATTGTGAGACTTCTAAAAATCAGAGGCAAAGTGTGGCACATGTGTGGGCTAGTGCAACCAAGAAGGAGGAAGAATATTTGGGTCGTATTACTATTATTTTAGGTGTTGTAAGGTTTCTTTTATTACAAGCTCTTGCCTTTCGTGGACACGACGAATCTTCTACATCAAATAATAAGGGAAACTTTTTAGAGATGCTGAAATGGTGTAAAGAGAAGGATAAAAATGTTGAAAGATTGTTTGATAATGCTCCTGTGAACCATTTAATGACTTCACCCGAAATACAAAAGTATTTGTGCAAAACTTATGCAGAAGAGACCACTAAAGCTATTATGGATGATATTGGGGATAAATAATTCGTTGTCCTTGTTGATGAGTCTCAAGATGCATCTATCAATGAGCAAATGGCTATAATTTTAAGGTTAGTATGTGTTGTTTGGAATTTTGTATTGCCTTTTTATTTAAAAAAGCTGACCATATTAACTATGCTTCTTGTCCCATGTAGATATGTTCACAATCAAGGGTAGGTGTTTGAGAGATTTCTTGGGATTCAACATGTTTCTGACACGACATCATCTTCATTGAAGGTAGCCCTAGATGCTATGTTTGCTAGTCATGGCTTATCTGTTCATAGATTGCAAGGACAAGGATATGATGGAGCATCAAACATGAGAGGAGAATTCCATGAGCTGCAAAGATGGGTATTAGATGAAAATCCATATGCCTTTTATATACATTGCTTTGCTCATTAGTTGCAATTAGTGGTTGTTTTCGTTACCAAGTGTTGTTCTTCTGTCTTGGATTTCTTTAACTACACCACTTTGATTGTCAACACTATTAATGCTTCTTGCAAGAGACACGATCAATTGGCCCAAGAACATCACGACAATCTTGTGAACAAATTGGAGACCGGTTAAATTTTTACAGGAAGAGGGAAAAACAAGAAACTAATCTATCAAGACCTGGGGATACTCGGTGGGGCTCGCAACACAAAACCTTGTGTCATTTTCTTCAAATGTGGGACGCGACCCTAGAGGTATTAGAGAATATTTGTAATGATGCCACTAATGCAACTCAAAAGACCACAGCTTCAGCTTCGTTAGAAAAAATGGATAGCTTTGAATTTGTGCTTATATTACATTTTATGATCAGAATATTGGGCAAAACTAATGATCTGTCACAATGCTTACAAAAGAAGATTGTCCGTGTTGTAGGATTGGTAGGGACCACATTGCAAAAAAATAATCACATAAGGCAGAATGGTTGGGATGAGCTCTTTGAAGAGGTAAAGACATTGTCTCCAACATCACATTATTGTGCCAAATATGTCAGATACGATAACTGTTAGGGATCGTTCGAGAGGTCGTGGCGGCCAATTGGTAACTTACTACCATCATTTCAATCATGAAATATTTAATGTGGTGCATGATCAAATTATTGTTGAGTTAAACAATCGATTTGCTGAAAGATCTACTCAGTTATTGAGATGTGTTGCTTGTCTTGATCCAAAGAATTCCTTTTCCAACTTTGATGAAGATAAACTAGTTGAACCTGCTAAGATTTATGCTGGCGACTTCTCCCAATATGATTGTGTACTCCTTAAGGACCAACTTGACACATTTATTGCTGATGTGAGAACTGATCCAGATTTCTTAAGTTGTAATGACCTTGGTAATCTTGTTGTGAAGATGGTTCAGACCGATAGACACACAGTTTTTTCGTTAGTACACCGACTCATTGAATTGGCCTTTATTTTGCCTGTTGCAACTGCAACAGTAGAAAGGGCTTTCTCAGCTACGAACATTACCAAGACTGAGTTGCGGAATAAGATGAGTGGTGAATGGATGAATGATTGCATGATATGCTATATTGAGCGAGATGTATTTGCAAGCATCAATAATAACAAAATTTTACAACATTTTCAAAGTATGAGGGTGCGTAAGCAGAAACTACCTCTTGCTAGTGGTATGTTACATTCTTATTTCATAATTTGCATTTAAAATAACGTTGTGGTCTTGTGTCCCTGATTTACATATGCAATTTTATCTTTGTAGGTTTAGGTTCTCGTACTATTGTTGATGAAAATATGATAGAATCAAATGAACCAAATCTTTGTTAATTAAGCAAAAATTACCTCGTGCTAGTGGTATGTTACAATTTCTTTGCTATGTTTTCTCTACTTGTTGTATCGTTAAACATCGAATTCGAATTTTATTTTGATTGTGCATTGTGTTGTACTTTTGTTATACCTCAGTGTTGATAGTATTTGATATTAGTTATGGACTTATAGCCCTTTAATTTTGGGCCCGAGGCTCTGCCATATCCTGACTCCGCCACTGCGATAGGCCAGATGTATATATAATACTTTGCCAAAGAAACTTGCAAATCAAATTACTGTTCATACAAGCACACATCGTTGGCTGCGCCGAATGCACATTAATTAGATTGTTGCGCTGGATATGGGCTCGTCTGGTCTGCACTGTACTCTTGAGTGTGTAGCAAAAAAACCTCATAAATTTCTCACAGTGAACTCAAATAAAGCTCCGTACATCACCACTCCACCCTCGATACTTGTAACTTATGCAGGGGCGGAGGGAATGCGAGCAAATATATGGATTGGTGTTCACGTTTCACCGATCATAGATACGTGGGATATCGAATCAACAGTGTGAGCACATATTAGACTACATGATGTTGGATTGATCCACTTTGAGACACTATTGATATTGTTATATTTCTATGTGTTATCAATTGGTCTCAAATAATGATAAAGTATAATCCATAGATCTGAGATCAACATGATTTCCTACATGTGTAATAATACACTTACGGGTAACTAAACGCTATTCAATAACTAGATAGTTATAAAGGTAGCTTTCGGGTATGCTATGACACATGCGAAGGAATTTGACTAGCCGGATATGTGACTTGCCCATCCTAGCATATCAGGAGAGATATCTCTGGGTCTCTCGATGTGCTCGGATAAAGGAAGTGCATGGTCGTGCCCACAATTGGTTGAAGAGTCGACCACATGAAGTTATCTATCACTAGATCAAGAAAAGATTGAACAGTCCATGTCTGACATATTATCTCACCTGGAGTTCGATTGGATGTCGTGAGGCAAATGGAGAATACACAAGCAGGTCGATTAGTCCGATCATATACAAACTGCTCGCATGGGGATAGAGGCTGGTCGTACATGATCACAAACTGGTCAGCAAACTGGTCGAAAGTTGTTACGAACTGGTCGTGATCATATGAGAACTGGTCGTAAATAGTTACGAACTGGTCGTGAGTGATGATGACCTGGTCGCAGATCCTATTGCATAAGGTTCGTCCGATGTAATCTTTATGTGTATTCGAGGGTTGCTATATCATGCTAGGAACCGCTACTGACTTGTGGACCGAAAAGGAGTTTCTGGGTCACGACCGATTACGCACGAACCTACAGGGTCACACACTTAATGGGTTGAAACAAACTATTTTGGATTGGATCCATTATGTGCTCTCTATAAAGGGAGACGTTGGGCTTTTGGGAAGATAGTTGCACCACCCACCAAAACCCTAGCTGCCACCTTCCTAAAGGCCCTGCTGCGAGTGCTGGTGTGAGCACAATGACGTACGGTGTTCCACCTCTGGACGTGTGGATACCATAGTGGCGCTGCGACGATTCGCTGTTGCGTTGATCGAGGACAATCTGCGATGTATGTAGGGAATGCGAGAGTTTGCTGGAGGAGACAATCGACATCCAAGGATGTTGGACGATCGACTACCTCCACTACATCAACACGCGTGACGTTGGACCAGGCTTCTCCAACTCTTCTTCCGTTGCACTACGTGTCTAGTGAGAACTATCTATAATCTTTTACTCGCATGAGTTCCTTGTTTATTAGGTAAAATTCTAATTATGCGCTAATAGCCTAACCGTATCCCAACAAGAAAACTCTTCCATATCAATGTTTCACCTACTCATATTCTTCTAAATTGTACTCTTTCTTGCCTTATTCGCGGAAGCACAATAAACTGAACAAAGCTACTCGGCAACCAGAAGACGATCGACATCATGTCGCTGTGGTGAGGAAATAAAACAAAGGAGCGATTGAGCAAGAATTGAGGTCTAGTTTTGAAAAGAAATCGTGATGAATCTCGGTTATGACAAAAAAAAAATCATCAATTTGTATCACTGCTTAGTAGTTGTAGAGCTAAATATAAACTGATAAACATAAGATACCCCTGTCTGCATGCAAGCCAGGACGGCCAATTAGCCGGATGCTCTTTGCCCGCACTGTAGGCTAACTTCTCCCTCGGTCGTCGTCCAGTATACACGGATGGATCGTAACATGCATGTGGGGGCACGCGTCGCAGAGAGAAAATTAAGAAAGGATCAACGGCATCCACACAGCATTAAGAGCCGAGCAAAACAAGGCAGTTGACGCGAACCTTTTTCCTGATCCCCTCATCTATCTCTTTCAGGCTAGTTAAAGAAAGGACAAGCCCAAGTGGAGACACATGCTCTGATGCACAGAGAGAGAGAGAGAGAGAGAGAGAGCCTTGCGAACTAGCTTGTCCAAACGCTGTGCCGTCGTAGTATATATATAGTTAGTAGTCGTAGCATCAGAACAGTCGGAACGCAAGTGGGCCATGCCATGCCATGCCAAGTACTACTAGTACACTACTGGCTCTATAAGTAAAGCTTAGCTAGCTCCTTTTTAATCTCAAGTAAACGTGCCATTTCACGTGCGTACGGATAGAACCGAGGGCGAGGGAAGCAAACCATCGAAGCCAGGCATCATTTGGCTAAGCTGGCTAGGTCTCGCACATGTACGTGCATATCTTAATCGTATGTGAAAAATATATTTCTCGTAGTACGTAGCCAATTAAGTTAAAGCTGGAGCAGTACACCATGATGATATTAATTTGCTCTAGGTAGTAGTGGTCGGTCGGTTGTCTGTAGAGGACACAACTCGATCCAAGCCACCAACTAAATTTACAGATCGAAGAGAGGAAGGGGACAACAAAAGAAGGAAGACGAGAGGAGCTCCGAGAGAACACATGAAGGAGCAGAGGAGATGAGGCGAGTTAAAAGCAGTGATAAGCCCTTGCGCTAACGCCCTACGTACCGAGTGAAGCTTAGAGATACGCGTAGCTAGTACATTTTGCGAGCTAGACGATCAGATCTAGGCAGAGATAGAGAGAGAGAGAGAGATACATATATATGTAGATATATACCCTAACTAAGCTCTCGTGGCCGGAGGATATATGGCACCGCTTAATTCGCGTGGTGCGGTGGCCGTGATCGCCGGCCGGCGTGCCGAAGCTGTAGCTAGCTGATCAGGAGCGGAGGATGCTGCGGATGATCTCGGCGCCCGGGCTGTTGTGGTCCATGGTGGCCATGAGGTCCGACAGCCGGTCGCTGAGGTCGTCCACCTCCCGGTGAAGGCTCTTGATGTAGTTGCACGTCTCCTTCAGCAGCTTCGTCGTCGACGCCTGCATTAACGCCACATTCATTGATTACTCCTTTCATACAAAACAATAACACAATGCAACCACCAACTTGCCCACGCACTCAACTAAATCACCATATGGAGTATTGCATGATGAATGGTACACACCATGTAACGTGTGCATGTGCGTGTATCGTTTAGTTAGTAGTTACGACCTGGCTGGAGCCACGGCGGCGAGAGTTGGGGAGCAGAGACTGGAGCTTGGAGATGAGCTCGTTGATCTCCTCCTCTGAGATGGAGCCACGCGACGACCTTCGGCTCGACATCGTCGTACGTCCTCCTCGTCGCCGGCCGGGATGAGCTAGTGCTGCAGCTCGCTAACAGAGGCTAAGCTGGGTATGGTCCTGACAAGTGTACACCGGCAGCTGGATAGTTCGGCTCAACTGGTCAACAAGGGCGCTACCTAGCTAGTTCTGCGATAGCTGGAGAAGTGTGTGTGAGGGAGACAGAAAGGGGGAGGGTGTCTTTATAAGGAGACGGAGATCGACATGGGCAAGATCGAGAGCTATGAGAGAGAATTCGTTAATTAATCACACTGGCTGTGAGAAAAGTAGGAACGTAATAGACTACTACGAGAAAAAGGGTAGGAGCTGGGTTGGGGCCGCGTGTCTCTCTCTCTAATCACTGCAGAGTTTCCACCTCGGCGTGGCCCACCGGTAGGCAGCTCGTGGGCCTGCCTAGTTATGATAAGCTATGACCACCAACCACATGCCATATGGCCACGCTGGCGTATGAGTTTTTAGCTAATATAACACTGTTGATGTATGCAATAGTAAATTTTGCTCTCTTTCTGCGCCAGGAACGGAGCCCAATGGACCCACCTGGTTACTTAGGACACTGGGCCCAAAACAAATTTAGCAAAGTTTAGCCTATATATACTATGTGTCCACCCTCCTGGCCCAAAAGCTGTGCACCCCGATTCTGCCCAACCTCTGGCCTCTTGCAGTCTAGTTGCTCTGCTCCCACTGGCCGCGGCTGGGCCAAGATGAATGGGTGACGTGGTAGTGCGGCCAAGTTGATACGAGCAGTCAGCACAACCCAATAGCACTCGTATGTCTGCACACATCAAAGCCAGTAGTCCAGCACTAGCAGCCGCACATGCCCTTCCTAGTCACGTCTCGCGTGAGTGTGTTGCGTGGTTGTGGAGTCCGCGTCTGCTCTTCTCCCTCTCGGCCCCCGCAGTTCACAATTTGCCTCGCCTCGCCTGGTCGGTGGATGATGGCCGCAGTGTCGGTGTGGATTCTAGAGGGAGGCCTCGGCCGTTGCCCACACTGCCGTGGTGTCCCACGCCCAGTCGCCCATTGGAAGGACTAAGTCTCGAATCGCGGAATCGACATGGGGTATATCCCACATCTTTAGTTCTTCCGATTTCTTTCAAGCAAAGAGGCTAAATTTGTGAGTTATAGTTTCAATGTGATGATTGTTGGTTGATTTTTTTTGAAATGTAGGGTCAATACTTAGGGTTTCAATTTGGGTGTTTGGAATACTATCCTAGTTCGTTGTAAATCAGAAGCAAAACTACAAGTGATATCCATTATCGATGTGCGCTCATATTGGACCATGCTTCTGATTTGACTTAAGAGTTTTTTTTATAATGTCAAGTAAGTATGTTCCTGCTCTTGGATTCAACTGTTAAACATAGCATGATTCCAATATTTTAAGAAAAAGTTTATGAATAATAGGCAAATGACATGTAAATTTATGGAAAAGTTTCTTAAAAGGAAAATGTCATATAGTGCTACTAATGTTCTGGTTTGTCGCTCGTGAACCTGAAAGATAATAAATACTAAAAGGTAATGTCACTACTACACAAAAGTACATCACATACGGTTTGGAACAGTCATCACAGACGGTTTTTTAACCGTCTGAATTTTTATATCTGTGATAACAGTTGGTTATCACGCACGATTTTTGAACCGTCTGTGATAAGGCTCAACACAGACGGTTTTTAGTTGAAACCGTCTGTTAAGGGCCACTATCACAGATGGTTACAACCAAGAGCCGTCTGTGAAGGGCCACTATCATAGATGGTTACAACCAAGAGCCGTCTGTGAAGGGCCACTATCACAGACGGTTTGTAAATAGAACCGTATGTGATATACTACGTATCATAGATGATTCTTGGTTGAAACCGTATGTGATAGTGGCAATTCACAGATGATTTTTGTTGAAACCGTCTGTGATAATACCGTTCCCAGACGGTTCCAACAAAAAATCGTCTGTGATAGTTCTTTATAGCTAGTTAATTTTTTTGATTTTTGGTTAGCCTCAGGAATTGCTAGCCATGCCCTCTGAAAACTAGCAAGCATGCCCTCTGAAAACTAGCAAGCATAAAATAGATACATCACAGATGAATCAATTATTGACAACTCAAAGTGAACATTTAAAACTAAAAATAATTACAAAAGATTATGTTCAAGTATTGTCACTAGATTTACAATTGAATTACAACTACTCAAAGTGATCAATTACAATTGAATCAACAGTTTCAAGGTCGTTCAGCGGTGTCGACGGAGTGAAACTCTCCGTCGGCGTTAACGATATCCGTCTTGATGAAAGCGCAGAGCGTCCCTCGAACCGCCGAGACCTCTATCATAATGAGTGCATCTAAATCTATATTCAAGCCATGTCGCTAGCAGAAGTAAAGTAGTAAGCATATATATATTTACATTTATAATTAGAAAATAATAATTACGAGATTGACAAACCTCAGGATCCTTCATATTAGCACTCATCATTTGCCGCATATGATGGCAAACGTAGAATGCACATAGGTGATCTTATTTTTACTGGTGGCACTGCAAAAATAGTGTGGATATCATGGGGATATGTTCCAGATCTTAGGATGATGTGATAATTGGCCATGGCATTAACGATTTGTCATTTTGCGTGTTTTCGGCAAAGTTTTAGGACTGTCAGGTCTCAGGCGGTCTAACCAGCCGAAGCGGCGGTTAGACCGGTCCAAGGGCGGTCCGACCGGCCATAGCGGCGGTCGGACCGGCCAACTTTAGAAAGTGTGGATCGAGCAGGGCCAAAAATAGAGGGTGTAGGCAAGAGAGGGGATTATATTGCACTTGGTCCCATAATTTTTGGAGTATCCAGTCAAAAGTTCTATTGGATTGAAAATTCCAGTAGGTTTCGTTTTTCTAGAGAGGAAAATTGGCTAACTCATAACTGGAGGTCAGACCGGCCCTGGGGGCGGTCTGACCGGTTTTCACTTGGATCGTCGCCCGTCGTGGCGGCGATATTCGGTTGTTAGGTCAAAGTCATGAGTTTCAGGGTATATATGTTGCATGATGCATGTTTTAACTAACATAGGTCAAGTTGTGAAGAACTTGTTCCCAAATTCGGTTTACTTTTCTATTGTTGTGCAGGTTGCTTGGTGGTCAACGATGGTCAACGACGAGGATGATCGGGACTAGGCTTGGAGAGCTGAGGTCCAGAACGATCGACGAAGCCGGTTGAGGTCAATGTACTCAAGCGTGGTGCAAGATAGACAAGGGTGACCTATTGGCTAATCCGAGGCGCAAGATGGTGCAAGGTGTAGCTAATTAGGTCAAGGGGTGTTAAATACAGCGCATTAAAATACGTGCGTGTGTGTCCCGTTTGTTTTGGGCCTTAACGGGAGCCCAATTGAGTCAAACTTCTAGAACGTCTAAGCCTTCACTATAAATAGGAGAGGGAGGTGGCAGCACCTTGTCTTCCTCTCTTTTGCTATTTGAAACCCTAATTTTCTTAGGGAGAGTTTTTGTGGAGGCTAGGGTTCTTGATAGTTTGATGTGATTTTTGTGCTCTTGGATTGAGCATTATCCTCCATTGATGGAGTGCCTATAAGCCCATATCATATCAAATTAATCAAAGGAAAGTTTGATCAATGTTTTGTCTCATTGCGTTCTTTCTCTATATTTGATGATTTTGAGTCTTTCTTTGATCCGCGAATTTTTGATTGACTTCTCCACGTTATATAACTTGCCGTGACTTGTGGGAACATACCTAAGATCATCTTGATCATCAATCACCCACTAGTAAGATTTTGGATCAAGTTTTCATTTTGACCCGGGTTTGAACCCTTCTTTGATCAAATGAAAAAGGATCAAACGGTAATGTGTTTGGGTGGGATCAATTTTGTGGTGCTTTGGGTGTCTTCAATCAATTAATGTTGATTAGTAGAACGAGATGCCTAGAGTATTCGGAGGATTCAATAGAGCCTCTCCACAATGGTGTGGATGATGTATTTCAGTTTGAGCCTAATTTGAGGGTGTTCAATTAAAAGGTTTAAGCTCATGTGGTATGCGATGAATTCGAATTTCATGGTTCGAGAGAAAGTTTATTCCTAGAAGAGAGAAAATGTAGAAAATGATGTTTCATCGGATAATTATGTGTTTTCTTGATTCTCGTTCGAGTCTTGTGTTGTTGACTGGTGTTTTCTGCAATTTGAGTTGGTGTTGTGTTGGTATGTTGATTCTTTCCAACTCAGACAAACCGCAAGAAGTTTTTGGTTTGGTCATTCGAGTGATTTCTCCTTTGGTTGTCGTGGTGTTTACTTGCAAATTGTTTACTTGGAAAATGGAAAAGGTTCTCGAGATAAATCTTCAACCTTGGATTTGATTCTGTTGGTAGGGAGTTGTTAATGCATGGTTACGATGAGAATCTTTTATTTTCAAGTTGGGTTCTGTTTGCAAAATAGTTGTTTAAAGACGAGTTCTGTTTTACCTTCCTGGTTTACCGTTGTGCTCCTTGTTAAGGTGAAAGAACTGATTGAGACGTGGAACAAGAGTTCCAGGTATTTTGTGTGGTTGTGTTATTTGGTACCGAAGAGAAGAGTGGCCTAAGGTACAAAGTTTCATTTTTGGAAGCTGCAGTATTCCTTTTACAAGGGTGAAGTTGTGGTTTTTGTTGAGTAGGGAATCAAAGTATATTGTCTTGTTCCCCTTTGGTATAATGACTAAAAGGATCCAATGGAACCTACTCATGTATGTCGCTATAGTCATAAACCTAAGTTTGTGCTGCGTATAAAGTACAAATAAAATTTGTATAGCAAGTAATGAAGCACTTACTTCTGGTTGTAGGGCACCATTATGTAGTATTTGTTGTCCTGAGCAAGCAATCCCGTCGTTATGTATTTCACGATGTTGGATGCGTCTTGGTTGATGGTTTGCTCAGAGATCACGTGTGGTCGAGGAAACCCACCGGTTCTTTCCATCGGCGGATATTTTTTTATCATATATCTATACATAAGCAATGAGTTGTGATATTTATTGGTATTATGTGAGTGTAGAACTTGATTGTACACACTTACAGTGTCCAACATCGTGGAAGTGAGGCATCGAGGGCAGTGAGGTTGAATAGATCGAATAAGTTGTCGAAGCCCACGACGAATTGGCCCGGCTCGTGGAAGAAATGCTCCTTTGTGTATCTGATGGTGATTCCAGTATTGCACCCCTTCTCTTGGGTCTTTCACATGTACCAAACATACAAAGATTGACAAGCTACTCCAACGCGGGCTAGTACTGTGTCTTGGGCTAACGGACTTCCGAGGTAGTATTCTCGGGCTTGGGAGGTGCCTCAATGTTCTTCAATTTTGATTTGGCCTTAACGAGTTGCCTGCGGCACATCTTCCCATGAGATGACTCAAAAACCGATACGGTGACACGCTTTTCTTGTTCCTTCGGTGTTTTCTCCACGGGAACCGATGAGGCGGTCTTCTGAAGCGAAGGATGAGGTGGAATCATCGAGGGTCCTATTGGAGAGGCATGGTCATATCGAGATCGCGGAACTCCAGGGTCCATGGTGATGTCCTTCTTGGGCCACTGGATAAAAGTGTACATGGCATCCCCTAGTGTTCTGATGTCTTTGTTCGAGCGAATCTCCAGTGGGATGGCCATGAAATTATCATGTACCATATCCACGGACCCGCGCAACCTCGTGCCACCGGGCACCGTCTTTGACCGCCTGCCCTTTCGATATGGATACACCCTCCCCCGCCCAGCCTCAATAGAAATGGACCCAACCATCCTCACTTGGAGCTTGCAGGGCGTTGGCTCCTACAAAACGATACACACTTAGGTAAGGCATCCTATAGGTCTATCTTTGAAGCATTCTAGAGATGTACATTATCTTGATGTCATTGATAGGTAATTGTACGTCGTCATGTCCAGAATTTTGTGTGTACGCGACGCTACTCCGATATTGAGGAGGACTGGCTCCCAAAATAACGGGAGCGGCTTGCGACTGGTTGAGGAGTTGATTTATTTAATCCTGCAATCTTGTTATCTGTCCTCGAAATTTTTCAGTAAGCACATGTTCCAACCGGGCGTCGTGCTTGTCCTTGGATCTCTTCCTAATCCTAGACGTGTCAGAGTCGTGTCAGAATCCATCCCTCGAAGGTACGTAAACCCCAACGCCTCGCGTGGGACCCGGGTGCTCCTTGTTTCCCAGGGCCGTAGATAGTAGATCATTTTCCATGTCTGCATCGAAGGAACCCTGGGAACATGCGGAAGTAAATGCTTCCTCCAAGAGGCCATCACGTTATTATAGACACTATGAAGTTATGGATTTATTAACAACTATGTAGTTCTACATATTTACCAGATACTGGGACACTGCCTCGTCTGCCGGGTTTGTGAAAGAGATGCCGCCCGAAGACGTGCTGATGCCCTCGCTTTTAACCAGGCTCTAGCGCGCTCGTCTGATATCTCAGCAAATGTTCTGGTAGAGTTCTCGTTCTCCGCCGCCCATTGCGTGGTTTTACCAGCGTACCCAGCGGTGCCGAGTTTGTGGGGGTGAGTGTTTTGTTCCTGGAGAGCTTCGTGTGCCGTATTTTGCTCCTTAAATTCGGTCGTCGTCTTCATTCGCACAAAGACGTCTCATATATCCTGCGACAAGAATTGATACTTCCTAAAGGGCGTCTGACCCGTGTTTGCGTACTTCGTGACAAGCGTGCCATTGAAGGTCCTCCATGTGTGTCCCATCACGAGCAACGTCTGCCATTGCACGCGTGCCTGGTCTGCTTCTGGGATAATGAACGAGTCTGAAATTTCAGTCCACAACTGGACTCTCTCTACATCCGTCAGAGACTTCCAGCTTGGTGTGGTGATGGGGACCCGTTCCCTTCCAAGTACCCCGCAGATGGTCCTGAATCTGGCCGCTGCTTTCTTGGGACTCATAGGGATCCCAACGTCACTAACCTCCATAATAATCATTCGGTCTGCGGGCAATTTCGATATTCCTCTGCCATATCACTTACGTACCACTTTGATCGGAGATCCAGATGCATTCGGCAATGTCAATTACAACGGCGAAGACGGTGCCTCTGCCATCTCGCTTACAACTTATTTGCTATCTATATAAATTACATATGCAATGAACTAAAATTTTATAAATTGTAAGTTGATATTTTATAATAAAAAAATAGAAGTTACATAAATGCATGGAACGTGGAGAGAAGGTAGGGACGAGGGAGTAAACTAAATTGCTACATTCAAGTATCCCTCGTAATGGTGGACATGACGATGACGACGGCACAAAAGTTCAGCAATGTCCCAAGTGAAATTTATTTTGCAATAACCGGTACTGCTCGGTGTAGCAGCAATTAAGTAGGGTTTAGGAGTGTGCTTTGCAATACTTTGTAGATTGGGATCAACATTCTAGCTAGCTCGGGGATAGCAAGTGGGATCCGGAGTAATCCAGATGATCCAGTCGATCGACAGGTCTGTTAAGATGTATACACTAGGCACTTAAATGTATAAACATGATAGTGTTAATTACATGTACTGCATTAATTAAAATTGATTAAATTTGTGCTATAATGTACTATGAGTACTATGCAATCATAAAGCTCTAGACCCCACTACACATATATATGGTCGCGATATGCATGCATGGCCATTGCCATTGGCCACACATCCACTCAACAAGTGAGATTTTATAGATCTATCGGTTTTCATATTGTATATACTGGAAGAGCTGAAGCATTTGATTTGATTTTTTGGCAATGGGATAATTAAGTTGCAAAAGATTATATAGCGGTATACTAATACAATAACTAAATCGACCGAGTTAAAAAAAAATACACCAACTAAATCCTTATATGTATTCCACGATTAATTAAGAACTCCTAGCATATGTGCACCACCTGGAATAGTGATCATATATAGATTGCTAAAATTTTGCTTTACAAAAGGTTTTTTTCACTCCAAGGAAAAGTGGTAGTATACGCATATGAGATTAATATATATTGCTATGGTACTGGTATATCTATTCATGCATTCTTTTTTTTTAACTCCTTGTATTGCACCCTTAAAAAAACTTATACTGTATGGATTATGAAAGCTGGAATTAATGTCACTAGCTACAATAGTGCCCTGGAATCAATACTCTATAATGTAGAGAAAACCAAGAAAATAACTACCATGATGTCCCCAAAAAATATATGTGACTTCTTGTCTGGCTGGGATAGCTTGGGAGGTGGCTTCGGGGGAGGAAGGGGGATGAGGAGGCCGAGCGGTGTTGAGGTCGGGGAGAAGGGGCGTCGGAGAGGCGGGGAGCAGCAGGGGCGTCGGGGTCGGGGAGAGAGGGGGTCGCCGACTCGTCGTCGGTCGGGCAGCAGGTCGGCATCGGGGAGGAGGCTTCGGGCGTCGGGGAGCAGCTCAGAGGCGAATGAGCGGGCTAAGGCGTAGGGGAGGTGAAGGGGCGAGAGTAAGGCAGAGTGAAGAGTAAGGGTGCACAAACCCTATCAATTCCCTCTTAAATAAAGGGATATCATAGACGGTTTTATTATGGAACCGTCTGTGATATACTCAGTATTTATCTACATGAACCTGGTGAACCTGGTGACAAGTCCATGTCCATAACACAATTCCAAATCATTTGACTAAAAATTCATTTGACTTCAAAAATTCATATGTAATTCAACTCAACTCAAAATCAAGTGAAACCAATTTTGATACTCCACATTACAATGAAGTCCACATTGACATCAATATCAGAGATGACAAATTCATAACACATGACAAATCCATAACACATGACAAGTCCACGTTGACATCAAATTACAATGGAATAAATTCTTAATTAAAATATGGCCCTTCGTGATGATCGACGCGCATATAGCTAGCTTCTTCACTGGGTTCTTCCTTGAGCCTGATGCTGTCTCCGAAAGGAGGCAAATCGTCAAATTGATTATACTCTTTCTTATTCACGACATTATCAACTCGGACAATCCTTCTTTTTCCGTGAAGAACTACGTGGTGGTTCTTATTTGCTGGATCTGTCACATAAAAAACTTGAACAACTTGCTTAGTGAGTACGAATGGTTTGTCCTTGTATCCGACACGTTTGAGATCTACAGTAGTGACGTCGTACTTGTTGATCTTCACGGCCTGCGGAAGTTTAACCCAATGGCATCGAAACAGGGGATCTTGAAAAGTACGTAGATGAGTTCCCAAATCTCCTCTACGAACCCATAGTAGGAGTTCAACCCACGTGCCCCGGCGGTATTGAACTGCTCGTGAAACGCATCTATGCGGACACCGCTATTCTGGACTGTGTTCTTCCTCTCCTGAGCTGCCGTATAAAATGTGTACCTGTTTATGTTGTATCTTTGCCATGTCACAATTATTAATTTTGGCCCTTTTGCCAACTATAGCAGTGTATCATCACTTGATGACCTCCCAGTGAATCGCATCTTTAACCATTTGTTGAACCGACAGTTGTGCTCTCTCGTGATCCAAACCTCCGACAGTTCTGTTGGCGTACCATGTCTTTGTGCTCGTCGATGTACGGGGACACTTGGGTCATGTGTTGCAAGACCGTCAAATGGGCTTACGTGTACGTATCTAAATCGGGAGTGATTGCTTTCCTTCCGATGGTCCTGATACCCTCGAATCTCCCCTCATGACAAGATAGAGGCACACCTATCGGTTCCACTGGAGCCATGTAGTCAACGCAGAACTCAATGACCTCTTCGATTATATAACCTTCGATGATGATGCCCTCCGGCCGAGATTGATTCTGTACATAGGACTTGAGAATTCCCATGTATCTCTTGAACGGGTACATATGACGTAGGAACGCATGGCCGCATATCTTTATCTCTTTCACAAGGTGAACAATGAGATGGACCGTGATATGGAAAAATGACGGAGGGAAATACATCTCAAGATACATAGAGTCGTCACCACCTCGGGCTGTAGAGCATCTAGTACTTCAGGATCAATGACCTTCTAAGTTATTGAGTTAAAGAAATAACACAGCATAAAGATTGCCACTCAGATCTTGTTCGGCAAGATACTGCTAATTGCATCAGGAAACAATTGTGTCATCAGCACATGACAATCACGAGACTTCATACCAATTAATTTCAAATCTTCGATGGAAACAAGTTTCTTTATATTGGCGGACTAACCGGACGGAACTTTTGCACTATGCAAGCTTTGACACAGTTCATTTCTCTCGGCCTTGGACAAAGTGCAGCAAGCTGGGGAAAGGTACGTTCGTCCTTTGTCGGTCTCTTTTGGTGCCAACTCGGTCCTTATGTTCATATCAACCAGTCACGCCGTGCGTTCACACCATCCTTCGTTTTGCCACTAATGTTCAGTAAGAGATGAATCAAGCTATCTCGGTCCTTATATTCATATCAACCAAGTCACGCCGTGCGTTAACACCATCCTTCGTTTTGCCACTAATGTTCAATAAGAGATGAATCAACCTATCACATATATTCTTCTTCATATGCATGATATTGATACAGTGGCGAACTTCTAATTGCTCCCAATAAGGCAAGTCCTAAAAAATTGACCGCTTCTTCCAGATGTTTTTCTGACGGGTCCTTAATTTACGTCCCTTCCCAAGCACAACATCGATATCCTTAACCATATCATGGACCTCTTTCCCTCTAAAAGCCCTTGGAGTTGAACCGTCCTCCTTATTTTCGTCGAATTGTTTGTTCATCTTGCCGTTTGGGTGAATATTGGGAAGGAAGCTATGGTGACACATATACACAATTTTGCATGAGTGGTTCAGCCATACACTCTCGGTACCATCTAAGCAGTGCAGACATGCTTTGGCTCCTTTTGTACTGAACCCCAACAGGTTACTAAGGGTAGGAAAATCATTGATGGTGCAGAAAAACATGGCGCGTAAAGTGAAGTTATCTTGTTTGTATGCATCCCATACTTGTACCCCTTCATTCCACAGTGTCACAAGTTCTTCCAGCAATGGTTCTAGGTACACATCAATTTCGTTCACAGATTTCTTCGGCCCTTGGATAAGTAGTGACATCAAAATGTATTTCCGCTTCATACACAGCCAAGGAGGAAGGTTGTACATATATAGATTCACGGGTCAAGTGCTATGTCGGCTGCTTATGTTACCGAAAGGATTCATTCCATCTGTACTCAACTCTAACCTTATGTTCCTCGGTTCCGCACCAAACCTTCGAAGCTCCGATCAAAGTTTCTCCACTGGGCAGAATCAGCAGGGTGTCTTAGCTTTCCATCTTTCTTACGCTTGTCTGAGTGCCAATGCATCAATCTTGCCTCCTTTCGGTTCGCAAAAAAATGCTTCAATTGTGGGATCACAGGCAGATACCACAACATCTTAGCAGAGGTCCTTACTTCACCTTAGTAGTATTGTTACGCTTGTATCGGGATGCTTTGCACATGGGACATACATGCATGACAGCATACTCTTTACGGTAGAGGATACAATCGTTCGGACATGCATATATTCTTTTTACTTCCATTCCCAATGGACAAATAACCTTCTTAGCTTGGTCGGTGGTGCTGGGCAACACGTTTTCCTCCGGAAGGATGTCCGCTAGAAGACCTAATAACGTCGTGAAACTCTTGTCAGACCAACCATTGCATGCCTTTAATTTTAGCAGTTCAAGTACGGTTGACAACCTTGTGTATTCTGGCTTAAAGCCAGGGAACAAAGGTTTCCCCGAGTCCCCCATTAAGCCCTTGAATTTACAAAACATTCTCTCGCTGTAGTTCCCTTCTGCATCGCGTAACATCTTATCTAGATTGTCATCATGCGACCTATCCTCATCAAAAGTACAGTCCACATCCGGCATATCGTTGACTTCCTCAGCGATATCGTCATTATTAACTTCCTATATAGTCTGCTCTTCACCGTGACTGGTCCAACATGTATACCTTTTTTTTTGAAATCCCTTTGAATCAAGTGAGCTTCGATCTACGCCGGGTTGTTAAACATTTTCAGATTACCGCAATCAATGCATGGGCAGTACGTAAATTTTATCTCCTTCTTCAACATATCCTGCTCAGTGGCTCTTCTAAAAGCAAACACACCATTAATGTACTCTTCACTCATATAGTTCTCAACGTGCATCCAGTTTTGGTCCATCTACACTATGCACATAACAAATTAGTATTAAATTAGTTTAATAAACCGCAAGTACTCTTTCTATTAACCAAACATACTAAAATTTATTAGTGATTAACCTAGAGCAAATATAAAGGGTTACAGATCGTTACCCTCAGAGCCCACGACGAATATCCCACATTAATATCCCGCGAGATCCTCCTTCCTTTCTTCCTCGTCTCTTTAGCTTCCTCCCTTCCTCCCTGCCTCCTTCCTTCCCTTCCTTCTCCTCTCTAAGTTGGCGCAGTGGGGGAGGAGCCAGTAGGGGTGGCGCAATGGGGGAGGAGGCGGCAAGGGTGGCGGCTCAAATGGGAATGTGCAGGGGGTCTGTCGGGACTAGGTATTTATAATGCCCGCATATCACAAACGGTACTTATTATGAACCGTCTGTGATATGGACCTATCACAGACGGTTTCTAAATACAACCATTTGTGATACTTCACAGACGGTTCTGAACAAAACTGTCTGTGATAATCTAAGTCATCACAGACGGACACTTCACATATGGTTCTTGTAGTACTGTGTATTTATTTTTTATTTTACCATTATACTATTTTTACTTGAGAATTTTAAGTCATTTTGTTCTCTGTTTATAGGTTATTGGGGCCAGATGATGCATTTTGTCAATATTTGTCGTATAAATTACTATTTCATACCGTGTTGCTTGGAAATTTAAGTTGTTATATGTATGGTGAAATAGTAAACCCCGGTCATTTTCGTTCTAGTTCCGCCCCTACGCCGCGCTAAATGCAAAAAAGCCACCGTATCTGTGCGCCAAAGGGCCGAATTCGCTGGTGGAACGACACGTCGCCTCGTCCGTGCGCCCAGGGAAAGAACGTGTCGAGTCTCGTGCGCCTAGGGCATGGGCACGCCAAGTCCGTTCTCCTAGGGCACAGACGCGAGGCGCACGGGGGCAGGGCGCACGGACGCGAGTCGGCTCTGCTCCCCGGACGCTCGGGCGCGATGACATGTCGTTCCGCTGGCAACTCCGGCCCTCTGGGCATGAATGTGTTGCCTTTTTTTGCATTTGGCGTGGAGGGGGACTAGATTTGCTATTGCGTGTGGAAAAAATATTATATTAGCCAAAAACTCACTACCATACTGTGTTGCAACTCGGGAACCTGTAGGTAAAAACCCTAATAGAGATGAGTATGTTCTTCTCTTAGGGTCCGTGGGTATGTTCATAGGGAAATAGTATGCTCGACGAGCAAACGAGCACGGGCATTGGGGAGCTCCACCTGTGCCCGTTCTGCCCGATTACTCACCAATGGGTTCTAATAAGTGTGCCATATCTGAAATCCCTAGATACCTCCCACTCACACTGGTGCAGTCATGATTAATGACTTCTGCTTCGGTTCTTGCTGATCTAGTGCGATTCAACCACGTTATCAAGCTCGTTACTACCCTACGAAAGTCGTGTTACTGCACGAATCATGTAGTGTTACTACACCACCACTGGAGTTTTATCGCACGAAAGAAATTGTGTTACTACACTACCGCGGGAGTGTTACTGCATGAAAGATATCGTATTTGTTTCAATTGTTGGATTCGGACTACGCCCAATTTATTTCCAATTTTAAGTGTTGAACTACATCTTGGTGGCTGTGTTTGTACTCTTGTTTAATTCCAATTTGAAGTTTTGAACTTTGTCTTAGTTCCAGTTTTAAGTGGTTGTGGCTATGTTTGAATTATTTGTTTATATTATCTATGTATTCTTGGTGTGGTCTTCTTTGAAACAAGTGTTGCCGGGCATACAGACGTGTTCGCGGGCGACAGGTATGAGCGAGGATGTCTGCTGACTCTGCCCGTCGCCGGTGACAGGGCGTAGTCGTGGGTAGAGATTTTTTTTTGGCAAGTATGGGTATGTGAGAGCTCCACTCGGCCTATCACGCCGGATTGCCATCCCTAGTCGCAGCATTGATTTACCGGGAAAAAAATCCTATGCTCGACAATTTTGCCTCGCAGCCATGTTGACCAATCGATCGAGCAGGTTGAACATATACATGAGATCCTTTAGTTTGGTTTTATGTTGTCATTTGATGTTACCTTTGTCCCTCCTCATGACATGATGATTTAAGTATGCAGTATGCTAATAAGTAGTAGCTACAAATCGTCGTATGGAAACAGCTTTGTAATTAACTGTGTATCATGAACTGATGTCGACAAATCTATAGGAAAACCCTCCCTGTCAATAAGTATTGCATAGTTAGTAGTACAGGTCTGTCGATTAGTCCACTTTAAGAGTTTTGATCACGGGATTAACTCTTCCTTAAAAAAAATGAAAAGACACCGTTTAAATAAAACAGGGATACCACCTCTTGTCTTGTGTCTTTGTATCCTTGTGCAAAAGGACACGAACACTACTTATGTAGTATAGTAACTCCAATCAGTGGAAGTCTTTAACTATATCAAAAGATGCTCTCGTCTCCGGTTCCCTGAGACGAGAGGGCGTATATGCATGCACACCCCGCTCCATTCCATTATGTGTCTGCACGGTGATACGACACTACCTTAATTAAGCATGTTATATGTATAATAAACGCACCTAACACTGGACATTAATGCCTAAATGTCATACGATGATTAAGGGTGTGATGCAACACGTACGCCTAAGTTTGTGCAAGTTCTATATACTCGTATATTACTAATACATACTCTCGGTTGCGCAAGATACCCTCTACATTGTGAGATACGGAATAGGGAGTAACTACTTCCGGGAGTAGGAAAAATGATTCCTATATATATATATACACACACACACACACATACAAAGAAGAGGTTTGCTTTGAGGCGGTTTCGATATACTATTGAAAATAAAATTAATGATACCAGAATGGTAAATATTCAAAGCAAATAAATAAATATATATATATATATATATATATATATATATATATATATATATAAGACTGAATATTAAAGACTGAATATAAAATTCAAAATATAAAAGGTTGAATATAAAAATAAAATTGCAGAATATAAAGATTCAGAATGATATTGAGTAATATAAGAGATCAAATATTCAAGAGTATATGGTATTTGAAAGATATATATATTCAAATATATAAGTCACAAAGACTAACTTTGATATTAGGATGATATTAAACGTTCTCAATATGTATTTAAGTATATATGTATGTCACAAATATTATCCTTGATATTTGTGTGATATTCAATTCAGTAATATTCTTTGTTACTATTCAATGAATAGTATTATGAATAGTATTTGTCTGAAATATTCGTCCAATATTCGTCCTTGATATTCGTTCACAGTATTCTTGAATAATATTCTGATTATGAATAGTATTATAAATAGTATTCGTCAATAGTATATGACTTAATTCAGGATCTTTTGCAGGTTGACGAAACCAATATTACGGTCGGTTTGTGCAGTAGTAGTTGTTTTATCCTACTCGGTATTTACCATATTTATTACTAAATTTGCTTCAAAAGTAACTAATCTTTTCACTAGACGTTCTAAGCCATAACCATATTAGGAAAAAATTATCGTCGCCCCAGACAGTTCCACCCGAAGGGAACACTTCTCTACGGCCTATTGTTCACACCACCCTAACTCTTGAGGGGAATTTACATAACTACCGCCTGAGATTTCTCCTATATGGTCCCTAGCATAAAACCTTTCCTCGTATGAATATGCCAAAGAAAATCCAGGAAACAAGAAAAACTACTTTATTTCCGCAAATAAAGTTTACATATGGGTTTCCCTTTCGGGAAACCTGACTATAACAAAAGCAGTAGTTTACCTTAAGTAAATAATATTACACCCATGGCTTGGATATTTTACAGTGGTTCCTTTCTCTTAAACACACTTAGAGAAAGTTTCGGCTTAGTGGCTAATTACATATGGTTTAGGTCTAAGCAAGTACTTTGGGGTTGGTAGGAGTCACTTTAACGGAATAGAAAGCACATTTATCTTTCAGGAAGTGGAGCTTCTAGCTAAGAGGCGTACACTTCTAGGAATGAAGGGCTACTAAAGCTTTCTTTCCTTTGTGTTTTCTTCTTTTGATGGTTTCCTTCTTTTTTTTTCTTCCTTTGTGTTGGAGAAAAGAAAAAAAGAGGAGGAAGAAAAAAGAAGGAAAAACATCAGAAGAAGAAACCACAAAGAAAAGAAAGCTTTAGTAGCCACTTCATTCCTAAAAGTGTAGGCCTCTTAGCTAGAAGCTCCACTTCCTAGAAGATAAGGGTGATTTCTATTTCATGAAAGTGACTCCTACCAACCCCAAAGTACTTGCTTAGACCCAAAACCATATGTAATTAGCAACTAAGCCTAAACTTTCTCTAAGTGTGTTTAAGAGAAAGGAAGTACTGTAAAATATCCAAGCCACGGGTGTAATATTACTTACTTAAGGTAAACTACTGTTTTTATTGTAGTCGGGTTTCCTGAAAGGAAAACCATATGTAAGCTTTATTTGTGGAAATGAAGTAGTTCTTCTTTATCTCGTAGATTTTCTTTGGCATATTCATATGAGGAATGGTTTTATGCTAGAGACCCTATAGAAGAAACCTCATACGGTAGTTCTGTAAATTCCCCCTCAAGAGTTAGGGTGGAGTGAACAATAGGCCGTAGAGAAGTGTTCCCTTCGGGTGGAACTGCCTAGGCGACGATAAAAAAATTCCTTATATGGTTATGTCTTAGAACGTCTAGGGAAAAGATTAGTTACTTTCGAAGCAAATTTAGCAATAAATATGGTGAGTACCGAGTAGGATAAAACAACTACTGTTGCACAAACCGGCTGTAATATTGGTTTCGCCAACCTGCAAAAGATCCTGAATTAAGTTATATACTATTCACAATACTATTCATAATCAGAATATTATTCAAGAATAATGTGAACGAATATCAAGGACGAATATTTCGGATGAATACTATTTATTGAATAGTAACAAAGAATATTACTGAATTGAATATCAAGGACAATATTTGTGACATACATATATACTTAAATACATATTGAGAACGTTTAATATCATCCGAATATCAAATTCAGTCTTTGTGACTTATATACTTGAATATATATCTTTCAAATACCATATACTCTTGAATATTTTATCTCTTATATTACTCAATATCATTCTGAATCTTTATATTCTGCAATTTTATTTTTATATTCAGCCTTTTATATTTTGAATTTTATATTCAGTCTTTCTATATTCAGTCTTTAATATATTCAGTCTTTAATATTTAATATCCCATTTTTAATATTCAGTCTTATATATATATATGTATATGTATATTTGCTTTGAATATTTACCTTTCTGGTATCATTAATTTTATTTTGAATAGTATATCGAAACCGCCTCAAAGCTAACCTCTTACTGGTGTGTGTGTGTGTGTGTGTGTGTGTGCGCGCGCGCGCGGGCGCCCGGTCAACGTAGAGCCCTGCGCCGCTGCCATGTTGGATCGAACCGAGTTGCCGGGCGGACAGCGTGCGCCAACCTTCACCTAGCCGTCGCGTGGTGCATGGCCATTAAGGCTCGTCGTCCATGTGATCGGGCCTGGCTCCAGTGTGTCGCGCGTGCGACACCTGCTGCGACGGCCAGAAAATGGTCGTCATGTCACGAAATCGTCACACGTGCCCTTCGATCGATCGGACGACACGAGGGCCCTTCGGTGCCCCAGCGAGCGCGCCTCGATCGATTGATCGGCTCGGCAGAGCGGGTGCGTGGGCGAGTACTTGCCTGTGTTAAGAAATTGGGCACATGTTGGAAGATTTATCTTAACGTGGATTTGTCATCAATCAGTAGTCTATATAAAGGATGAGCACCCTAACCATTATACTATAATTTTTTACAAAAGCAATAAAGAAAAACTTGAAGTCCCATCATATTACTGTGTTAAATGTATTATTATGTTTTTATGTTCTTGTATGGTTCTTACCATTCTGAGTTTGTCTATGAAGTAATCTCTCAGACTGGACTAAACAGCGATGGTTCATCAACACGTTATCAACACCATCGACTCTCCTCGGATCGAAAAGGTAACCGTCGAAGAACGACACTCGTAGATTGAATCGCATTTTCTAGATCACTTTCAATTATGCAAATTTGGTTTCAAGATTGGTTTTCTACGGTGCAAATCTGCTCTAATATACCGCGAACCAACTAGAAGTCGCTGGCACAATGTCGATTGGTAGATTGCCTGAAAAAGTGGATGTCAATTGTACCACAAATTAGAAATTAGAAATTCATTCTAAACTACCGCGAGCTGACTTGAATTTGCCGGCCAAACCGATCGGTAATTGCATGAGCGACAGTATGCATCGCACGAACAGTATGCATCGAAGTAACTATAAAAAAACACCAATTCCACAGCAACCGCATGCGCTGTGAACGCCGGCATGGAGCCATACGCCACCGCCATGCACGGCCGTGTGCGCCGAACTGGAGCTATGCGCCGCAGCCATGGCCGGCTTGTAGTCGCCATGCACGATTGAGCCGCCGACCGCCGCATCTTGAACGCGCCACCCCGAACGGGAGTTCCCGACCGCCACATCTTGTAGGAGCGCCGCCGTGCCCGCAGCGCCGGAAGCGCCGGTTGCCACGCGCCAACACCCAGCCGCCAGCTCTCACGCCACCGTGTTGTGCTTGAAGCCCTTGTCGGCAATGTGGACGATGCGACGATGGTGCCGCCGCTGCGTTCGCCGCCCCACTAGCACCCACGCCGCCCTTATCTATCACTAGGCGCCGCCCGCCGGAGCCATCGCGTCGTGCTTGGAGCACCGCCGAGCTTCGGTTGAAGCACGTCTTTGAGCTCGCGACGCCGCCGCCGAGCCATCTGCGCCGTGCTAGGAGCACCGCCCGCCCATCGCTGAAGCACGTGCCGCCGAGCCTCGCGACGCCACCGCCGCCACGCATGGAGCTCGTGTCACTTGGTGCCCCGCCAAGAGCCGCTTTGAGCACCGCCGCCGAGACCGCTACAGCAGCCACGGCCGCTGCTCAGAAGGGCGCTGCCGCCCCACGCCAGCCTCCTCAGGCTCCATCGGAGTCGCCACTGCCACTTCAATGGGGCTGGGAAGCCCTACGGGTGCCCCCCTTGATACAAACGGCATGGGCCAAAAAGGTTGGCCTATGAAGTCCGACCCGATATTTTTTCGGATAGAGAAAAAAAGGAAAACCGAAAAAGAGCATATTTTGCAAAAAGGTCCTTTGGGATTCTGAAAATTACAAGGATCCTTACGCGAATAAGGAAATTTTGCAAAAGGCCCTCGGAATTGATGAAAATTGTGCGGATGTTTTTTCGCGATTTAACCCCTGGAAATTGCACAATTCGCTGATTCCAGCAGAACGGTACTCATCGATGCTTCTTCGAAATGATCGCATGTATGCTTATTATCTACGAGAAACCATGCTTTTGCAAAGCTAATGTCGCAAATAATTAAAGTTAAGAATAATTTCCCTGATCATCATGCGAAGTCCATCAGAATGGACAACGCTAGAGAATTTACTTCAAAGACATTTGATGATTATTGTATGGCAATGGGAATTACCGTTGAACTTTTTGTACCACATGTCCGCACCCAAAATAGACTAGAGAGACATTAATTAAAAAAATTATCGCCTGACCGCTCTTGCAGAATTGTAATTTACCAACCACATGTTGGGGATACGCAACCCTACAAACAACAACTCTCCTCAATTTTCGATCATCGGCATATAACATCTGTTCACCTACGCAACTAGCGCAAGGGTCAGCACCGAAAATCTCTCGTCTACGAAGGTTTGATTGCAAGGTTTATGTACCTATACCACCATCGCAACGAACTGCAATAGGCCCTCTCAGAAAGTCTAGGATATACCTTGGCTATGAGACAGCATCCATAATCAGGTATCTGGCCCCCATGACTGGAGATTTGCATACAACCCGCTTCGCTGACAGCATATTTGATGAGGATAATTTCCCGTCGTTAGGGAGGAAATCAACCCATTGATAAAAAATATCGGGAAATGACGTGGCAAGCTACGGGAATCCATGCACATGACCTGCACACTAGTGAAGCAAATAGAGAAGTCCAGAAGATAATTGATTTGCAAGTATTCGCGAATCAACCGTATTGGCGTAAATCTGGTCTATATTTATAAGAATGGTCGTCGTTGAATTTTTTTTTTCAAAGATATCGCCCCGCCGTATGGTCACTATGCGGCATACCCTGCCCTCCCGCCACGTGTGCCCTCCCGGTGGCCACTGCCACGCATCGTCCCCTCTCTCTCCCTCACGCATGGCCCTCCCTCCTCCCACACGACCACCCTACAGTGGTCCACAGAATAGCCTAAAAAATCCCAAAAATATTGGTCTGGTTCTACAGAGAAACAAAAAACTACCGATTTCATAAGAGGCTTTGCTCTGCACCGCGGTGGCCACCTTTCCCACCGCTCATCCTCCCTCCTCTGCACATCTGTCGCCCTGTCACGGATGTCCCTCCTTGCCCGCAGTGTTGTGCGTAGACAATCCATCTGGAATTGCCGGTGCCAACTTAGCGGTCCTTCGCTCGGCTATAAATACCGAGCTCTCACAGTCGCTAATCGCTCATCTCATGATAGTGTTTTGCGATGATCTCATACGGGTCAGACCCGATGGGTTGGACCCATCGAGATGCCAGTACAAGGTGATCCGAGCGGAGTGACTCGACGCAATGAACAATACACTAAAATGAAATTGCGAGAAAATTTAAGAACGAACAAAAATTATAGAAAAATTACACAAGCAATTACACTGTATCTGGAGGCTCTACATTTGTGCTCATTTGCTATATTTAAAAATTCCTACAACACCATGCGGTCTCTAAATCCCTATTTTTTCAGGAGAGAGAATCGGCACAGCGAGAGAGGAGCCTCTGCACGGCGGTCGTGCGGGAGAGCAGGGCATGCCGCACGATGGTCGTTCGTACGTCAAGTGATATTTTTGCAAAAAAAAATAATAATAATGTTGATCATTCTTGTAACATGCCGCACGATAGTCGTTCGTAGGTCAAGTGATACTTTTGCAAAAAATAATAATAATGTTGATCATTCTTGTAAATACAAAATCCCGATTTGCACCAAAACGGCCGAAAGTTCTCCTTTCTGGCTCCTATCCTTGTGCTGTTGGCAAAACCAGCTTTTCGGATATCGGCCTAGCTATGTTCTACGAATGGGTCGTGGGGTGTGCATGCCTATCTTCTGAGATTAGTAAGTTAGTCATGGCACTAGCTAAAGACTAAAAAGGGTACGGTAAAGTTAAGAAACAGTTGCGTACGTACGCAACCCTCTTCCAAGCCATGTTCGATCCATTGTCCGGCCTCTCTGCCAAAAGCTTCTGAAAAGAAGCTGGTCCTGCAGAAACATCTGTCATTTTAGCTAGCGAGCTAGGACTTGATATCTCGGCCTATGTAGTAGTACTAGCTATGCAGGGTGTGTACTGCAGGATTGTTACTTTGTGAGATCGTACGTACTAGCTTAGTCCTACATTTCTGGACGTACGTATGCAAGTGATTTCTACTACTTAAAAAAAAATAGTAGCGATTCGACTTTTTTCATACGATGATGTGAGCCTTTAGATTTATCTTTTTTTATGAGATTTGAGCTGTTGGATCTCGTTCTTTCTCGATTTCTTCCTTGCGTACGGTTGGTCACTCATAGCCTCCTCTCCACTCCCTCCACACTCTAACTGCTCAAGTTGGTGCGCAAGAAACTCAAAGATTCTATCGACCTTTCCAAGAACGGGTTATCGGTGGATCACTTGCGTTGTAGGCAGAGCACGACGACAGTTGATGAGCTATAATTTTTTTTAAATTTGTAGTAAAGCACAAAAATTGGACTAGTATAATAATAAAGTTGATACATGTACCTCATAATTTCTAGGAAGGAGAATACGTACCCACTGGTACCCCGGTACGTCGATGGGGCCGGAGAAAAGAGGGACACAAGACATCGGAGGCCGGCGCCAGAAGCAACCAAGAACCAACTCCTCCGTCGATCGGCAGTTACCGCGCGAAGTAAAGATCCAGGAAATTGGGTTACCAGTGTCGTCATACGCTAATTTCACAAGGTAATTAGGATCATCTTCTGGATATGTATAATGTCATTTTTTTTTATTGTGCCGGAGTCATCGGTTCACATGACCCTGTAAATGTATCTGGATCTGCTTTTGGCCTCGCACACGTTCCAACGTACATGTGCATGCGCATGCATTGCATATATATATATATATATATATATATATATATATATACACACACACGTGTATATATGCACGTGTACTATTAAAAAAATATTATACTAGACGGTTCATTACAGACGGTTCCCAAGAATCATCTGTGTTGTAATTATCGCAAATGATTTTACAAGAGTGACCGTCTATGCTACTTTCGATGGCTAGAACCGTCTGTAATTGTTGCAAATGTCACGGCAGGTTTTTAATCTGAACTCGGTTCTTAACAAGCACCGTCTCATGATAAGTTACGACGCCATGCATCGCTTTTAATCCGAACCGTTTGTATATAATTCACAGACGGTTCTTAATACAGACCGTCTATGATAGTTTTGTATCACAGACAGCTTGAGATTAGAAGTGTCTGTGATATGTATCTCTTAAACACATCAATACCACCTTGGCTTCCCGATGTGTCTTGTTTTATAAAAATGATCATCTGTCACCGAATATAAATCCCCACATCGCTCTACTGTCCTCAAGCACAAACAATTTTTAAGAAATGGCTCCCTAATCTTTTTTCGATGTCGTCGGCATTGATGGCCTACCTAGCCATCCTGTATGAGCACCTCTCCGGCCGTACGACGTCGAATGCTTCGGAAGGACATTGTGCCTACAATATCCTTCCTCCTCCGACGGAGGTAATGCCGAGGCAAGTGGCGGCGACATTCCGCCATCTAGACAACCTCATCCGCTGTGTCTTCCGGGTGGTCTCCCTCTTCTGGCAAGCTAACCTCGCCATCGAGGCGGTCCTCGAGAACAATGTTATACGTCTTCAGGAGGATTACCATCGCTTAATCGGGTCGACTAAGCCGAGACACCATAAGCAAGGATAGGGAGCCTCTTGGCGCATTTCGACTTGGTCCTTGAGTCAGAGCGTCTTTGGGCAACTCTCCAACAAGCACGCCAACGGATAGACGTGTTTCGGGCTACCTGCACTGATCCCGAAACCTCAAATGTCGACAACATCACCTAAGAAGTTTTAAAAACGGACATAGCAGGCTACTTGGGCAGCTAGAAACTTGATGTTTTAGGATTCTACTTTTTTATCTTTTGTAAGAAGTGACTGGCCACGCTGTTTGGCCATATATAAATACAAAAATGAAAAAACATTCTAGTTTGAAGTTGAAGTTACTGTTACATAATATTGAACATGTTTACTGACTAACGTGTTTAGATCTTACTATCTTCTATGTATAACGTGTTTTATATTTTTTTAGCTATAGAAGGAACTATCACAAGCGATTTAGTGCAACAGAACGTCCGTGATAATTGTATATGTCATGGACGGTTTTAATTCGAACCGTCTGTGATAATTCACATACGGTTTGTGGTTGGAAGTGTTTGTGATATGTACTCTGTTATTAAATACCTGGCCCATCCCGACAGATTTATCTGCAGTGAGCTCTGAATGTGGCGACCGGCTTTGGGGCGTTTGGAGAAGCACACCGCAGATTTGCAAGTGTGCTTGTAGATTTATTTGTTCTTGGTGATCTACGGTTAATATTTGCTTCTAATTATATGTACTATAATCTAGAGATATGATAGTTAGGTCTAGAGCTTTGACAGTTTGCGGAAATTTAAGAAAGGGTCTCACTACTCCTTGTCTACTTCATATATATATATATATATATATATATATATATATATATATATATATATATATATATAGAATATTATGGGGATATGCTCATGATCTTATGATGATGTTACAATTGGCAATGCCGTTGAAGGTTTGTCGATTCACGCGTTTTCGGCAAGTTTCAGTTCTGTCAGGCCATAATTTGTCAGACCGGCCAGAGAGCGGTCGGACCAGCCACTCCTTGCGGTCAGACGGACCGGCAATTATAGAAAGTGAGTTTTGGAGCTGGCCCAAAAATAGAGGGTGTATGCAAGAGAGGGGATTCTATTGCATTTGGTCTCATAATTTTTGGAGTCTCCAGTCAAAAGTTCTATTCGTTTGAAATTTCCTGAGAGGTTTCGGTTTCTGGGGGCTGAAAATCGGCTAAGTCCCTAACTGGGCAGTCAGACCGGCCAGAGGGCGGTCAGACCGGTCATTGAATGGCGGTCTGACCGTTTTCCACTTGTATCATCGGCGCTTGTAGTGGCGATGTTCATTTGTTGAGTCAAGTTCATGGGTTTCACTACATATGTGTTGCATGATGCATGTTTTGACTAACGTGAGTCAAGTTGCGAAGAACTTGTTCCTGGAATCGATTTCTTGGTCTATTGTTGTGCAGGTTGCTTGGAGGTCAACGACGGTCAACGACGAGGATGATCGAGACTAGGCTTGGAAAGCTGAGGTTCAGAGCGATCAATGATACCGGATGAAGTCATTGTATTCGAGCGTGGCGCAAAATGGACAAGGCTGACCGAACGGAAGTTCGGTCGACGGATTGCATCAAGGTGGTTTTGGTGGAGCGATGGGAGAGATTTACCGACATGATGAGAGCCGCTGATCAACCTACACGTGGCGAAGCATGGAACTGCTTCATGAAGATTGGACTCGGTCTTCGGAGAACGATCGAGAAGGCGTATTTTGGTAATATCACTAAAATACCGCCTTATTTGCTTTTGGCTAAACCGCGGCGCAAGACGACGCAAGGAGAAGCGGTTTAGGTCAAGAGAAGATAAAGACGGCGCTTTAAAATGCGTGCGTGAGTTAAACCCGTTTGTGTGTGGGCTTAACGAGTGCCCAATAGAAACTCTTCTAGAAGGTTAGACTCCACTATAAATATGGGAGGGTGTTGTACACATCCTTTAATCCTTTTGGTTATTTGAAAACCCTAGTTTTATTTTTGAGATTAGGGAGTGGAGAGGTTAGAATTCTTCAAGAGGACATTGATTGTGTGCTCATGTATTGAGTTTTTTCCTCCATGTTGGAGTGGCTGTAAACCAGCAACAATAACAAATCAATCTATGTAAGTTTTTTTGAGATGAATCTCTTTTCATCCTTGCTCTCTATTTTGTGATTTTGGGGCTGTCTTTGATTCTCAAGTTTTCCTTCGGTTTCTGCCCCTAATCTTGCTTGTTGTGACATGTGGTATATCATCTAGGATCATCTTGATCATCTCTAACCCACGAGCAAGGTTTTGGATTTAGTTTTCGTTTTGACTCGGTTTTGAAACATCCTTCACTCAAACGGGAAAAGATCGGAACTTTGCTAAGGATCTTCACGATCTTTGATTGGAATATGTTCCTGATATCTTAGAGAAGGTGTGTTCCAAGTTTCATCGAGTTTGGAGTTGTAGATCAAAAGTTATATCTATTTACAATTTCGTTTTTGTGCTGATTTCACTGTTCATCAGGCTGGAGGTCAGACCGCCCAAGATGTCCGGTCCGACCGCCCAAGGTGACTAGTCCGACCGCTATTAACATAGAGGTCAGACCGTCCATTACTTGAAAAACGAGTTTTGGTTGTTTTGCTCCGGGGTTTAGATTGGATTCAATACAAGACTTCTGCTGTGCTTGTATATTGATCTTCATAGCTCTTATAGCTATTGGAGTGAAAGTCGTATTTAATCTGATCTTTGTGAAAAAGAAATCGTGCTCCTATTCACCCCCCTCTAGTCGCCGTTTCGGTCCAACACAGACACACACACATATATATATTGCTTCATAAATATTTCATAGGTAGCTACTTTAGGAGCATCAATCCAATTTAACACAAGAGTTTTGATCACGGAGTTAACTCTTCCTTTAAAAAAAAAAATGAAAAGACACCGTTTAAATAAAACAGGGATACCACCTCTTGCCTTGTGTCTTTGTATCCTTGTGCAAAAGGACACGAACACTACTTATGTAGTATAGTAACTCCAATCAGTGGAAGTCTTTAACTGTATCAAAAGATGCTCTTGTCTCCGGTTCCCTGAGACGAGAGGGCGT
Organism: Hsuehochloa calcarea; assembly: GCA_036346395.1. Lineage (NCBI taxonomy): Eukaryota > Viridiplantae > Streptophyta > Magnoliopsida > Poales > Poaceae > Hsuehochloa > Hsuehochloa calcarea. Next base: position 63,127,229 of record CM070596.1, read on the forward strand.
ATATGCATGCACACACCCCACCATTCCATTATGTGTCTGCACGGTGATACGACACTATCTTAATTAAGCATGTTATATGTATGCATGGCCATTAAGGCTCGTCGACCATGTGATCGGGCCTGGCTCCGGCGTGCCGCGCGTGCGACACCCCCTGCGACGGCCAGAAAATGGTCGTCATCTCACGAAATGTTACTATGTAACTGAGTAATTATAAAAGTAGTTTTCAGATATACTATAAAATATACGAAGTAATGTGATTAATCGGATATGAGATTTGCCCCTCCTAGCATAATATGAGAGATATCTTTGAGCCCTTCGATGTGGTCAGATAAAGAAAGTGCATGACCATACAACTAGTGGTCAAAGAGTTCGACCACGTGAAGTTATTCGATAATTAATCGAGAAAGTATTGAACAGTCTATGGATAACATAATAGTTCACCTGGAGTTCAACCAGATATCGTGAAGTAAAGGAAAAATACACGAGCATGTCATTTAGTTCGATCATATACGTACCAGTCGTGTGGAGATATGAGCTAGTCGTAGACTAGTCGAACATAATATCTAAGTGATAGAAACCTGGTCGTAAGGATTTACGAACCAGTCGAGAATAAATATGATCTAGTCGTATAGAGCTGCGAGCTGGTCGTTACTGACAAGGACCTGGTCATAGACCATATTGCATTAAAGTTCATCTGATATTATTTGTGTGTATTCGAGAATCGTTATGTCCTGCTAGGAATCGCTAATGACTCGTGATCGGAAAAGCTTTCCAAATCACAACCGACTACGCATAAATCTAACGGGTCACACACTTAACATGTTGGAAATAGGATCCGTCATAAGAACTTTATAAGGAGATGCATGAGGCTGCTGGGAGACACACAAGATAGACGTGACGTGAGTTGCTCCACTGAAACCCTAGCCATCATCATCCTAAGAACCCTACCGTGTGAGTTGGTGCTAGCACACCGGCGTGCGGTGTTCCTTCCCTGGACATATGGATGCCACAGAAGCGCTACTGCGGTTGCTGTTGTGCTTGAAGACGATCTACGACCTTGGCGAGGAACTTTATTGGTTGCTGGAGGAGACGATCGCCACCGAGGATGATCGACTTCGACCGCTTCATCGACGCTGTTCTATGTTGGATCAGGCTGCTCCAACTCTTCTTTCGCTGCACTGCGCGTATGGTGGTAACGATTTATGATCTCTTCCTGACATGACATCCTGGCTTATATGGTAGAATTTTTGAATTTTCAGCTAGTGTAGTGACCAGTAACGGTGAAGTGCAAATTGTACTGGAAGATAGTCACAGCGTCGAGGGAGGCAACGATATGTCGGATGTGGACTGTGTTTTCGATGAGGATAGGTCGTACAATGGCAATCTGGATCAGATGCTACGCGATGCAGAAGGGAACTATAGTGAAAGAGAGTTTGGTAAATTTGAGGGCTTAATGGAGGACTCGTAGAAACCTTTGCTCCTGGGCAGCAAGTCGGAGTACCCAAAGTTGTCATGTGTGCTTGAACTACTGAAATTGAAGGCCAACAATGGTTAGTCCGACAAGAGTTTCACAGCGTTGTTAGGTCTCCTAGCATACATCCTTCCAAAGCGAAACGTGTTGCCCAGAACCACCTACCAAGCCAAGAAGATTATTTGTCCACTGGGAATGGAAGTAGAAAGAATACATGCATGTTTAAATGATTGTATCCTCTACCGTAAAGAGTATGCAGACATGCATGTATGTGCGGTGTGCAAAGCATCCCGATACAAGCATAGGAATCACTCCGATGATGGCGATGGCATCGAGGTGAAGTAAGGACCTCCTGCTAAAGTATTGTGGTATCTATCTGTAATTCCCCGTTTGAATAATTTATTTGCGAACCGAAAGGAGGCAAGATTACTGCGTTGGCACTCAGAGGAGCGTAAGAAAGATGGAAAGCTAAGACACCTTGTTGATTCTTCCTAGTGGAGAAACTTCGATAGGAGATTCGAAGACTTCGGTGCGGAATCGAGGAATATAAGGTTTGGTTGAGTACAAATGGAATGAATCTTTTCGGTAACATGAGCAGCCGACATAGCACATGACCCGTGAATCTATATATGTACAACCTTCCTCCTTGGCTGATGCTACAATGGGTGTCCTGATATTTCGGTGAGAAGGGTCTTTTGGCGCAACAGCAGCCGTAGCCGCGCCCCTACGGTATCTAATCGTCCAAGGATGGAATACCGTACGCTGGTGTGCTAGCACCAATTTCCATTGTAGAGCTCTTGAGAAGATTGCGGCTAGGGTTTCGAAGAAACAACTCATGTCACGTCTGTCTCTTCTGTTTCCCAATAGCCTCATGCATTCTCTTATATAGAGCCCATGATGGATCCTATCCGAACATACTTGTTCCAACCTGTTAAGTGTGTGACTCGGTAGGTTCATGCGTAATTGGTTATGACTCAGAAACTCTTTTCTGACAACGAGTTGTTAGCGGTTCCTAGCAGGACATAACGATTCCTGAATACACATAAATTATATCGGACGAACCTTAATGCAATATGATCTATGACCTGATCCTTATCACTTATGACCAGCATGTATCTCTATACGATCAATTCATATTTAGTCATGCTTAGTTCGTAACTCCTTATGACTAGTTTACGACCACTTAGTGATTATGTTCGACCAGTCTACGACCAGCTCGTGTCTCCATACGACAAGTCTGTACATGGTCAAACAGAGCAACCTACATGTGAAATAATTTATCATCCACGGACTGTTCAATACTTTCTTGATCAAGTGTCGGATAACTTCATGTGGTCGACTCTTCGACCACTAGTGGCATGGCCATGCATTTTCTTTATCCGACCACATCGAGGGGCCCAGAGATATCTCTCCTGTTATGTTAGGAGGAGTAAATCCCATATCCAACTAGCCTCCGCATGTTTTGTAGCATACCTGAATGCTACCTTTATAACTACCCAGTTACGGAGTAGCATTTGGCAGCCCCTAAGTCTACTATTACATATGTAGGAAACCATGCTAATCTCAGGCCTAAGGATTATACATCGTCATTGCTTAAGACCAACTGATGACACATAAAATCATAACAATCTCAATAATGTCTCGAGGTAGGTCAATTCAACACCGTGTTCTCTAACATGTGTTCATATTATTGATTCGATATCCCTATATTCATGACCGGTGAAACATGGTCATCAATCAATATATGTGATGGTTGATAAGTCACTAGTATTCCAACCAGTGACATCCGACTAGGGATACATTTAGAATGGCATCATATAAGTTAAAGAACTTTACCAACAAGTCACATACTTGTTAATCCTTATCAATGATAATTCATTCTAGGAATACTAGGAATACAACAATAACATTTATTCTATAACTCATAAATATGGACGTGATACAATCATCTCTATGATTGCCTCTAGAGAATATCCCCAACAAGAAGCGCATCCAAAAGGAATTTATATTTTATATGAAGTATTCCATTGCTAAAATAACTTTGATGTATAATTAGGCAGGAGAAAAAGAAGATCCGCTGACCGAAATTATTGTGGTCTCGTATTCTGAAGGGGTCATAACCGACCAGGCGGTTGTTGTTGTTGTAACCATCCCAGAGGTCGATGAAACCACAATCTTTGACCAAATGGTCGGGAAGGTTATCTCCAATCTCGTGGTCGAGGAGATTTCTTCCGACATATGGTCGGGGGAAGTGAGGGGTCTAACCAGCCCTACTGGGTCGAACCAGGTGAAATCGGTTGAAAAGAGTAAGAGGAAGGCAAGCGTTCTGGAATTTGCTCTAGGACGTTTCAAAATCAAGACCAAGAAGACCATGTATGAAAAATAAAGAATGTTTATAAACATACACCCTTCCTTTTGCTTGTATTCTGAAATCCTGACTTTCCTTTCTCCTCCTCTGTAGATCTTCTGGTGTTCCAGTTGCTTCCGATCAAATGACCCCTCAGGAAGAAACTCCTGAAGTAAAGATGGTCGAGCCAGCCCCCGAGCGGGTAGAGGCTCCAACTCAGGTTCCCTCCATACAAGACTCCTGGGCGTTTCTAACCCTGCTTGAGGAGACAGGAACCAAGGAAAATCCCAGCAAGTCACACCTACTGTTGGGATTTCTCAAGAGGAGAGGAGTACTTCTCTAGTGAGGAGATCTCCTTCCCTTAACGACCTCCCCAGCCGTCCTCGGATCTTTGATGACCAGAAGCTTATGGAGGCCTAGAGGAGAATCTCGACCCATCAATCAAAGATGGGTTTCGATGTTGTTTACTCCGAATATGCGGACAAGGCGGTCCAGGTAAGCAAGCACAACCACTTTAATAGCCTTTTCATAAAAATTTTATTGAAAATCTTAAACAAATTTAACATTTTTTGTATCATATGGTGGAGAACATCGTTGTGGTCGAAGAACTGGCCCAGTGAATAACTCGCTTGGAAAAAGAAAATTCCAAACTAAAAAATGAGTACTTCTTCTTGAATTCCTCTCTTTATAATTTACTTGTTGTTTTCTCAATTGCTCTTCTTATCACACTTGACATAATTAATTTTTTTTTTAAAAAAAGAAGCTAAGGCTAAGAAAGCCATTATAGCTTCAATTGAGGAGAGATTGAAGGGATACGGGTAGACTACGCTAGCGGCCAATTCAAAAATTCTACCATGTAAACCAAGATGCCACACAAGCAAGAGATCATGAATAATTACACTAGACGCGCAGTGCAGCAGAAGAAGAGTTGGAGCAGTCTGGTCCAACAAAGAGCGCGTTGATGTAGTGGTCGTAGTCGATCGTTCACCGTAGTCGATCGCCCAACGTAGTTGATCGTCCACTGCAGTCGATCGCCCAACATAGTCAATCGTCTCCTCCAGCAACCAATCGAATTCCTCGCCAAGGTCGTGGGTCGTCCTCAAATGCAACAGCAACCGCAGTAGCGCCTCCACGATATTCACACGTTCGGGGAAGGAACACTGTACAGCGGTGTGCTAGCACCAAGTCGCACAGGAAGGCTCTCTCAAGAAGATGGCGGATAGAGTTTGGAGCAACTCACGGCAACTCTTGTCGTGTATCTCGTGTATCCTCTATATCCTCCCATCAGCCTCAAGCATCTCGTTAGATCCTTTTCCCCCACAACATTACATCCAAATGGGGGACCAGATTTCTCAGAGGGCAACGATCCATCCGACCACAATAGGGACTGCACCAAGGCAGGCTCAGAACTTGGCAAGGGTTACTCCTCCAAATGTTTGAGTCCGTCTGAGGCCATCCATCGTTCTGAGACTCCATCAGTATCTAGTGGTCGTCACTCTTTGGTTAACCCCGCAAGGGAGGTGGTCGAGCATGCTTTTCCTACGCATTCAACCATACCCTCGCAGGGCTCACCTCTGGGTGGAGATGGTTATAACCCAGAATTATCCTTCTTAGAAGGGCATGCTCCAAGTCACAATGTGTTGTCATTCGACTACTCCTCAAGCCAGGAGGCCTCAAGCGCAAGTGGAAATCATAGCCAGGAGGTCTTCGCCCCCCCCCCCTCGAATCCTAGTCACTCTCCAAGAGGCAAGAATGAGGATGCTCCCCATCGATCACACACTGCCAGCTCTCGTGTGAATGGTGAGAATGCCTCCGGCGATGAACAGAATTAGTAACCTCGTGAGCACGAGAATGCCAATTTTTCGACATTTAGCTTTTGTGTCTTGACTTTTTCGTAGTCGAGTGCATCAGCAAATGACTTTTCATCACTCTTGAACCTGCAAAGGTTACAGTAGACATGAGAACTGGACAAATAGTCGAAAGACAAAAGACTACATGTGACAGTGACTTACCATCTCTCTGTCTGCTCGTAGAGTTCAGCTTTTTGCTGTCATAATAGCACAAGTTGTCCGTGGTATTCACCAACAATTGTAACTTTTTCCAAAGCTTTCTGAATGAAGAAAGACAGTGAGAAGCAAGAAACAACCAAATATGTGAATGTTTAGCTTCAGGTACTTACATTAATGGTTGTTCGAGCAAAATTGGAGTACACCTTCTGGGAATCTTTAAGTTGATCCATCTCTTAGACCTGGTTCCACCATATTTTTTGAAGACACTCGTCATAAAAAATATTTCTCCTATTAGGAATGTCCTTAGGATGTGGAACTCAGTCAAGAGACCTGAATGACGAAGATCCCACAATAGATGGTGGGCCAAAGAACTCGAAGAAGAGGTCGAAGAATTCTTCTTCTCCTCCTTCTTTGTTGACTTCAGCAACTTCTCCTTGAGGACCGAGAAGAGCATCTTCCATGATCTCTTTCCCGGCACGGCGATCAAAGGCCCCTTCTCCATCTTGACTAGATGTAGCTGGTGATCGGAGGACCAAGTTCCTCGCCCGATTACTAATATCTTCAATAATCAGCTTGATCACCGCAACAACTCGATCATCTGCCGTCTTCGCCCCCGCTTCTACGATCTCTTTAGTGGTCGCAGCTGAGTTAGTGGCAGTGACTTCCTCCATCACAGAAACCATGGTTGATCCCTTAACCACCTCTACTGTTATCTCTTCAATTGCAGAGGAAGCAACAATAGGCCTCTAGATAGGAATATCCTTGTGGACCGGAGGAGCATGACTAAAATCATAAAAAGAGAAAACACATCAAGTTGCGAAAAAACCAAAAGGTAAATGTTATTATTATGCTTTTGATTTTTTACATACCTTGGCTTTTTGGATTTAACCGCAGATCCAGAAGATACCTTCCCTAAGGAAGATCTCTTTCCCTTCTTCACTTCGACCACCTTAATCCTCACGACATTTTCTGTCCTTGGGGAACTTTTGGTGCCACGGGATTGAGAGGTTGGGGCTTCTTTGACCACGTTTGGTTGAAGATCTTGTTCATGGTTTGGGACCTCTAAGACCACGTCTGGTCGTAGGTCTTGAACGAGGACCAAAACTTTTAAAGCTTCTTGCCCCTCTTAGTGATCGAAACTTGTTTCGACCACCTGAGGGACAACGCCTACCTTGACAAAGGGCTCTGCTAATACAACAGTATCCTTTACAAAAGATACATAATTTTTCCAGTTCTCCATTTCTAGTTGCTTGACAAAGCTATGAGAGGTAGAAACTGAAAAAGTCTTGCTGTCATAGTAGAAGGGTACCTTGGTCTTGGGGGCTTTAGGAGCAAGCACTTCGACCGCCCCTTTTTCTCTACAGCAATCACGTCTGCAAAGAATTTCTGAACGGGGCTGGTCAAAGGAGCTGAGCATGAGCCTTCGCCTTGTGTCGGCGACCTTCACGAGATCACACCTTTTGGCCGGAGGAACCTTGTCTTCCTCTGACGCCTTTTTGACAATCTTTGATTCGACCTCTTAGTTGTCTCGACGATCTCTCATGCCTACTTTCTGTTATAAACAAAAAAAAAGGACATCACTCGGTTGTTGAAATTTACAACCACAGAATCCTAAAGAAGAAATCAACTCTTGATTACCTTTAGGCATTCTTTCCTTTCCTTTGCGGATACGACCGCCAAGATTCAGGGAACCCCTGTCATTGTGGGTGCTCGAGCTTTCTCATAAATGAGTTTGACTTAGACATCAATCTCTTTTTGTGAGAGATCTACAATGGTAAAGAAACTACTCAACAATCAAGCTCAAAATTAATCAAAAAGAAGAGACTTGAAAGATTATTTACCTTCCTCGAAATCTCTGGTCGAATCCTTAGTCCCTGAGTACCTCCACATGGGATGTGCTCGGTTCTTCAAAGGACTGATGCGGCACGTGATAAAATCTCTCACCGCGTGCCATGCCCCTCTTCTCTCGAGCCTTTTATAGCTTGAGTAAAAGGAGTGATCCAGTCGAGGTTGCTGGAACTGAATCCCAAGAAGAGCTCTTCTCAGCATCTTTCCCTACGAAGAAGAGGCTGTCTTCCTTGGTTGTTTTCCAGTAGAACCACCTCTTCTTCCACCCCGGCCGCGATGACCGGCTAAACATCTGAATGTACTCCTTCAACTTCCCATCATGGAGCTTTAGACCGCAGCTACTAGCGATTCTGGCTTGCCTGCTCACCCCGTAGAAGTACTGGAAGAGCTCTAAGTCCAGTCGAATCCCATGGTAGGCTTCGCACAAGTACACAAATACACTTAACATTGTGATAGAATTGGGAACGAGATTCACCGATTCCACCCCAAAGTGTTCTAGCATGAGTGTAAGAAAAGGGTGAGCGGGCAATCGAAAGCCACATTCATAGTATGCTTGAAATACTAGAATGGTGACTTTCTCACCCGAGGGCCAATGCTGCCCAGAAGCTTCAATCCACTTCACGTAAGCCTGCTTTCGAATCTTCTCGGCGCCGACCAACGCTCTCATCTTTGCCTCATCCATCTTTGATACCGCCCACTGGGAAATGGTTTCGACCATCTTCTTTGGGTGAGGTTGATTTGGATTTGGAAAGATTTCAAGCAAGCGTCAATTTGGTTGGTGGCGAAGAGAACAAGGGCTCGAAGAACAGTTGAAGCAAATGAGGAAAAGTAAAAACCCTAATGCACGCCCGCGGTGGATCTTTACAGCAGTAGGCTTGAGTTAGATATCATGAGAACCCAACGGCTGCAACCTCTTCGAGAACTGCATCAACAGACAGATTTGTGAAAGTCGATTGGTACTACTACAAAAAGACTAATACTGGACGCCTCATCATAGACGGTTGACCAAAATCATCTGTATTAAATATAATCACAGACGATTTTGGTTTAGCGACCGTCTGCGTTTCTGGCTGCGCTAAAAACCGTCTGTAAAGGGGTAATATCACAGATGGTTGGTGTTGAAAACCGCCTGTGATATTATTAAATATCACAGACGGTTCTTGTTCAGAACCGTCTATGATACTTTATATACGGTTTTCAACATGAACCATCTGTGACTTTCCGTCCTCATCACAGACGGTTTATACTAAAAACCGTATTTGATAAGTATCTCCCTGATTTTACCATAACTTAAAATGTCTAACTCTGTGAAGTATCATGGTAAATAAAGTCACATAGTTAGGCATTTCAAGCCATGGTAAAATCACAGATAAGTCATGTTGAAAACCGTCTATGAAGTATTAGAGACGGTTCTGAACAAAAATCGTCTGTGGTATTACCTCTTGTAGCCTACAGGATATCCCAAATGAATACGCCTACTTGAGTTTAACTGTGAGATCGCAGTTAACGATAATAGGGCATTATCTATAAAGCTCATGAGCAGATAAGAGATAATGACCAAATAATGCTCTGTTTAGGCTTGGTTCTTAGACAACCTAGTATCAGTTGAGATTTCAAGTGAAATCTTGTAATACCCCGGATTCAGATCGGGTAATTAGAAAAGCAGCTGGGGAGGGAAAATTCAAACAAGAACTGAAATTTCCTGAATCAACGGGGGGTTTTCAGCGATCTTCCGACAACTTAGGCCTGGGCCGCAGCCCAGGAGGGGGCCATGAGAGGGGCCAACAAAGGGGGGGTTTTTTCCTCATCCCCAAACACTAGCCTATCCCCTCTCTCTCCCCACTCCCCTCCCCAAGCCGCCACCCCCTCCTCCCCCTCTCCAACCGGCCACCACCCTCCTCCCTATCGTACGCCAGAATTGTTCGTCAGATTTGGGTAAGTTTCGTACGTTTTCTGATCTTCCCACCTCTTAGAAAGTTGTATCCCTTAATCTTAGCTTTCTTTAGGCACCGAGATCATCTGATTTGGAGTTACGGTTTAGGAGATATGGTAGTTTTACCGCGACTGTCCTGGACAGCTGACGTGTTTTGGCAGATTTTCTTGTCGGTCCATTATGAATTACTTAGAGGCCGCATCTCGGATTTTCGTCTCCTAGAGTTATGTTCCTGGTTTCCTTAGCTTTCTTTTGGAACCGAGATCACGAGATTCCACCCTGTGGTTTAGTAGATATGAATTTTTAACCGCACACTACTCTGTCTGTCAGAGATTTTGGAGACTGTCGGTTGCTCGTCGGTTTTGATCTAGTTACAGTCAGATTCAGAACTCCTACCCAAATAGGTTATTGTATACCTTTAAATTATCTTTCCATGTTCATAAAGATCACCTCTATTGGATCAGTAGAATAAAAGTTACATCATTTTCTTTACCACTGTTCTGAAATCTGGGCAGATATCTGTTAGTGTTTTCAACTATTGTTTAGGCCACTGTTTTGGCCGAATCAGAGAACCCCGCCAACTAGAGTTTCGTAGTGTAGTGCGTTAAGATTCATTGGGCACTGGTTTCGGGTCATTTAGAATTCCAGATAATTAAATATATTTTTTCTCGTACTGCTGATCAGAAGGGCTGAAATCTGGCTGAATAGTTTATTTTCAATTCGGGTCTGTGCGGTATATTGGGTAGTCAGGAGATATTGTAGAACACAGGTAGCAATGTATTTCCACGTTGTTCTTATTTCGGGAACACTTGTGTAGGCGGTGAGGCATCGCGTGTGGGAACACCTTCATTGCTTGCTAGCGCGTCGCAACGCGAAAGGCAAGTACATTGAATCCTTTACATTGATGAATGATGTGTTTGTTTTCATGCTAATGTTTCTATGATTCATGTTTTCAATCAACGAAGTTACTCAACATTCATATTCCAAAGACAGTGCAAGTCTCGCATATTAACTTGTGGTGTTTTCAATTGAATGCATGATAATGTGATGTATACGTGTATGTTCTTGCACTTGTTCATGATGTTGATATGTTTCAAATTGATAATTGAGAAAAGATGATGACATTCATATTACTTGCTTCATTCCATTCATACATGCTTTAATTTCCGTCCACGGGAGTGGAATTTTGAAAGACCCATCAATTCCAAAGATGGACATTTGAAAGACCCATCAATTCCAAATGGGCATTTGAAAGACCCATCAATTCCAAATGGGCATTTGAAAACCCATCAATTCCGAATGGGTGCGTGTGATCCACCATTCCAATGTGGGCCACGTTGGACACCCGTATGAAACGTTCTTCATACGGTAACTTTAAGTGAACACCGACGGTGTTACACTCGCTATACCCCAGTATAAGTCGTGATTAGTCCATTCCTTCAAGGCATTCTTTCATTCCATCCATTCATGTATTCATTCCATTCAATCATGTATGTGGTGCAAGATTTGTTCATAATTCAATTGAATTGATTTATCCACTATTTGATTGATTATTCTAATATGGTACTTGCTGAGTTTCGACTCACCCTTGCTTTCAATGTTATTTAGGTGATCCACCCTGATGTTGATGATTTTGGAAAGGGAGTAGACCAACACGTTGCACACAGAACATTACTCGATAATTTTCATTAATGGTTTCAACTTTGATATTCCTTGATGAGAGCGGGATCAGTATTAAGTAATGTTTAAACTTCATGTCATGTCGTTCCATGATTAGTTTCTTGATTATTCGCCACTGATGTATTGGCTGCTTTCACCTCGTTATCCTGTTATTGATATTTGGATAGATGCATATTGAATCTTATTCCGTAAATTGTTCATATGTTGTATCCTTAGGTGACATCTTGGCTTCCGAATTGCCAGGGTGTTACAGTTGGTATCAGAGCGGGCTTTAGGTCCGTGGTTCATTCAAATATATTAAATTGACACACTGTGCACACTAGGAGGGTTTGGGTAAACTATTGCTTCCGCATTTCGATTGTGGTGGCACGAGTAATGAGTCGTTGTTAAATTGTGTGGATTTCATGGGGATATGCTCCAGATCTTAGGATGATGTGACAATTGGCAATGGCGTTTACGGTTTGTCGTTTCACGCGTTTTCGACAAAGTTACTGAGCTTATCGTCAGGGCGGTCCGACCGGTCCTTGCACGGCGGTCCGACCGGTCCCAAATCGGTCGGACCGGCCAGGTGGGGCGGTCGGACCGACGATAACCAAAAGTGTTCAAATCGAGCTGGGCCAAAAATAGGTGTTGTAGACAAGTAAGGGGATCCCAATGCACTTGGTCTCATGATTTTTGCAGTCTCGGTGAAAAGTTCTATTGGTTTAAAGTTTCGTAAGGTTTCGATTTTGGGAGCTTGAATTTCGGCTAAGTCCTAAGGGGCGGTCTGACCGGCTCACAGGGAGCGGTCCGACCGGCCATGGGGCGGTCTGACCGGCTCACCTGGAGCGGTCAGACCGGTAACTACTTGAACGTCGGCCAACTTCGTGGCGATGTTGTTTTGTTAGATCAAAGTCATTGGTTTCATGGCATATGATTTGCATGATGCATGTTTTGACTAACATGGGTCAAGTTGTGAAGAACTTGTTCCCGAATCGTGTTTTCTTATCCGTGGTTGTGCAGTAGCTTGGTGGTCAACGACGGTCAACGGCGAGGAGAATCGGGACTAGACGTGAAGAGTTGAGGTCCAGAACGATCGACGATGCCGGGTGAGGTCAACGACTCAAGCGTGACACAAGATGGACAAGGGTGACCTATTGGCGAATCCATGATGCATGGTGAAGCGGTTTAGGTCAAAAGGTTAAAGACGGCGCTTTGCGCGCGCATGCGTGTGTGACCCGCTTGTTAGTGGGCCTTAACGGAGCCCAATTAAGTCAAACCCTAAGAGTTTTAGGCCTCCACTATAAATAGGAGGAGATGGTGGCTGCACCTCTCTCTCTCTAGCCTTTTTATGTTTCAAAACCCTAATTGTCCTTAGGGGAGTTGAGGTGGAGGCTAGGGCTCTTGATGGTTTGTGGTGAATTTCGTGATCCTTGATTGTCCATCGATCCATGATGGTGTGGATGTAATCCAGCAACAATCACGAAATCAATCTATGCAAGGTTTGCTTGAGATAAGTCTCTTTTCGTTCTTGCTTTCAATTTCGTGTTTTTAGGGCTTTCTTTGATCCGCGAGTTTGTGATTGATTCTTTCACGTGAATTAGCTTGCTGTGATATGTGTGAATCTATCTAGCATCATCTTGATCATCAATCTCTCACGAACAAGCTTTAGGATCAAGTTTTCGTTCTTGCCCTTTTAGACCTTCGTTAATCAATTGGCAATTGCTCAAGATCGCTCCAAGAATTATCATAATATTCGATTGGAATAGGTCCTCAATAGCATAGAGAAGGTGTGTGCAAAGTTTCGTGAAGTTTGGAGTTGAGAATCAAAAGTTAGACCTAATTGCAACTTCGTCATCGGGCCGATTTTATCGTTTCAGATCGATTCGAGAGTCGCCGGTCCGATCATTGTCACCACCGGTCCGACCGATTTTGGAGCGGTCCGACCGCCAAGATAACAATGTCCGACCGCCCGCAATCGGTCCGACTGGTTCACTACAATGGCCGACCGCCAAGATTTGTATTGCTTTGATTCTTGTTGATTATTGTCGCATTGCTTAGGGTTTTATTGGATTCAATACTAGTCTTCCATTGTCTCGGTATATTGATCTTCATAGCTTTCTAATAGCTACTGGAGTGAAATTGTATTGAGTTCATAATTTGTGAAAAAGTGAGCGTGCTCCTATTCACCCCCCCTCTAGTCGCCTTTACGGTCCAACAAGTGGTATCAGAGCCCGGTTAGTTCAATCTTGATCTTAACCGGTCACTGAACTTTGGCGATGGATAAGTTTTCTACTAAACCGCATATCTTCGATGGGCACGACTATGCCTATTGGAAGAATCGTATGCGCGTCTTTCTTGAGAGCGAGGGACAAGCTATTTGGGATGTTGTTAGAGCCCCGCTGGTTATTCCTGAAATTGCTACACCTGCTTCTGCAATTCTTTTGGCTAACAACAATAAGGCTAAGAATCTTTTATATGGTGCACTTGGTAGACAAGAATATGATAGAATTTGCAATCTTTCAACTGCGCATGAAATTTGGAACACTCTCGAAACATATCATGAGGGTTCGTCCCAAATCAAAAGGTGCGCCAAACTGTTTACAAGCGTGAGTACAATAAATTCGAGATGCGTCCCGAGAGAGCATCGATGACATTTTCGATCGATTTAATAAAGTAATTAATCAAATGAAAGTCGTTGATATTGAATATTCTCAATCTGAAAATGCCACCCATCTCTTGGTGCAATCAACACCAAGGAGTGGGAGATGAAAGCTACTGCTATAGAAGAAAATGTTGATCTTTCAAGTCTTACTTTAGAATTGCTTTATAGTAAACTCAAGACTCATGAAATTAAAAGAGTTGATCATCCTAAGAAAGATAATTTAGCTTTGGTAGCAGATCCTCTCAAAAAGGCTTTTGATGACTCTTGTGAATCTTCTTCTGGATTTTCATTTGCTTGTTTATCTGCTATTCATGAAGAGGAGCTTGAAAGTATTCTCAAACAGAGTTAGCTCTTCTAGCTAAGAAATTCACACGGCCTACAATAATGTGAGAAACAAAAAGAGAGGTGGTCCCAGAACATGCTATGAATGTGGTGAGCTCAATCATATCCGCAAATTGCCCCAAGTCGAAAGGTAAGAGCAATCATAAGGAAGGAAAGCCGACTTGGAAGAAGCCTCCTTTCAACAAATCAAGGTATGAGGCAAATAAGCTTGTGAAGGCTGCCACCGGTCCTTGCCGCTTTGAGGATCAATCCTTGAGCGATGTCGATACCGGGAGTGAGGAGGACAAGGAGGAGGAGATCCTCAAGGTAAAAAGAAAGGGAAGGCCAAAGACTTCACCGGCATGTGCTTCATGGTCGACACGGAGGACATTGATGATAATGAGGTATCTTTTACTTATGATGAGCTTTACGCAAATATGATTCTATAGTTGAGCAATTACTTAGTCAAGATGAAGCGCTTGAATTTGTTATGACAAAAATAAGAAATTAGAGTCAAAGATTAGCAAACCCCGAAAGTAGAGCTTAAAACTGCTAAGACTCTTGAACCTGATGAATGTTTATCTTGTCATGCTATGCATTCTGAAATTACCAAGTTACAATCTGCTCATAATATTTGTGTACAACAACTTGAGAATGCTAAATCTGAACTAAATGAAATTAAAAGTGCTCCTTGTGAAAAATGTTTAGAATCTAGTAAATTGATTGCTTTTGATGTTTTTGATTCTAGCCCTTGCACTTCATGCTTAGAAAAAGAACGTGAAATCAAAGATATCTTAGAAGCCGCTAGAGTCAAATATGCTAAGCTTAAGGACAATATTGAAAATACTACTTGTGCTTCATGTTCCACTCTTAAGCTTGAAATTGCTTTGTATAAGGAAAATCTATGGATAAAACTTGTGATTCTTGTGTCAACTTGAGAAAAGAAAATGCTTACCTTCATGATACATTAGAGAAATTTTCTAAAGGTAAGAAACAATTAAACATGATTCTTGACAAGTCTAAAACTCCTTATAAGAAGCAAGGTTTAGGATTCAATTCTTTTCAAGACAATTCGAACCCAAAAGTCATTCAAGTCTTGGAAAAGGTTTAATTGAATTCAAAACCCAACCTGCAAAAACATCTTTTAAATCATGCAGGTTTTGCCCAACCTTGTATTAATTCAAATGGTGCTTCTTCTAGTGGTACCAAGTACCATTGCACTTATTGCAAAAAAGGTGGACATTTGATTGAATACTGTTGGCGTAGGTTGAAAAATGATAGGAAAAATTTTGATAGAATTTCATTCATGCAACCTAGAGCTTCTATGAGACATGGTAACACTGAAAAGAATAAACCTGGATTAGGATCTTTATCTCATGCAAATCATTATGTTTCTAGACATCCTAATTCTAATGTGTATCAGATCAAGGCGGTCGACCACTGGTGCTCACCGGCTCGACTGCTTTGGTCACCGGCCGACCGCAAAGACAAAGCCTGTCCGACCGCCATGGACGCTTCAAGTCTCATTTTAATTTGAACATTGCTCATAACCAAATGTTAAATGAAATCAAGGATAGTACTTCGGTTTGTATACTCCTTGCGACGTGTGTCTCAAGATCGATTCCTAAATCTTGTTTATCTAATCCCAGATTGAGACACATCGTTTTTGCTCCTTGATTTTTAGGATTACCGCGAAAGGGAAGAACACGTGGTTCGTTGACTCGGATGTTCACGCCACATGACCGAACTCAAAATGGTTCACCTCTTTCACGCGAGCAACAGTGATGACTTCATCACCTTTGGAGATGATACACAAGGGCGAATTGAAGGAACAGGATCAATTAGGGTAAACAACAAATTCATTCTCGACAAGCTTAGGTATAATCTCCTTTCTTTCTCGACTTCTTGATGATGGTTATGAGACTGCTTTTAAGAAAAATGCTTGTCGTGTGCTTGATTCTCTTGGTGAGCTTGTGTTTGGAATCTCTAGAGTTGGTAGAATTTTTGGGCCGACTTTTCGTAATCTCTTGTTGGATCTCTTAAATGTTTGCTTACATCTTCTTCTGATTTTTGGCTTTGGCATCGACGTTTGGGGCACATTGGTTTTGATCATTTGACGCGAGTTAGCAACCTTGATCTTATGAGAGGTTTGCCTAAGCTCAAAGTCACAAAGATGTCAGATGTGCGCCTTGTAGGCATGGCAAACAAGTTGTCGCCTCACACCCTTCTCGTGACTATGGTTATGACCGACGGACCGTGACGCTTGCTTCATATGGATACTTGTTGGTCCCGCTAGAGTCCGTCGATTGGTGGAAAATGGTATATTCTAGTCATAGTCGATGATCTTTCAAGATATACTTGGGTGTTCTTTCTTACTTCAAAGGATGAAGCTTTTGGTTATTTTCATGATCTTGTTCTTCGCTTGGCTTACGAGCTTCACGGTGCTTTGAGAGCGATTCGCAGTGATAATGGCACGGAGTTCAAAAATGCTTCTTTTGCTTCTTTTTGCCGAGCGTGGTATTGAGCATCGCTTCTCCTCTCCACACGCCCTCAACAAAATGGCGTTGTGGAAAGGAAGAATAGGACCTTGGTCGAAATGGCTAGGACGATGCTAGATGAGTATAGCACACCTAGGAGATTTTGGGCCGAAGCTATTGCTACTGCTTGCCATATTGCTAATCGTGTCTTTTTGAGACCTTCTTTAGGCAAGACTCCTTATGAGCTTCGTTTTGGTAGAAAACCCTCTGTTTCGCATTTTCGAGTTTTTGGATCAAAATGTTTTATTCTTAAGACAGGCAATTTAGATAAATTTGAATCAAGAACTTTTGATGGGGTATTTCTGGGTTATCCTGCTCATTCGAGGGTTTTCGAGTTTTTAATCCTGAGACTAACATTATTCAGGAGACTTGTAATGTCACTTTTGATGAGACTAGCCCTGGAGCTAGATCAATTGCTACAGATGATTTACAGGTGACAGAGAGTATTTTTGTGGAGGAAGATGAGGACGAAGCTAATGTCATTCCCTCATCTGCTGCTGCCGAGGCGCCCATATTGATACAAGAACACCGCCACGCCTACTTCACCTTCGCTTGAGGCTCTGCCCGATCATCATCATCGCAGCGATACTGCGGAGGTCGAAGAAACGACATCTCACCCGGCGCCCACTTCGCATTCAGAGACAAAGATCCTCCGAATGTATAATAGGTAATCTACATGAGCGAGTCACTCGCCTGTATAATGATCCAAATCTCTACTCTCATTCGGCTTTTGTTGCTTCTTTTGAACCCCGCGATATATCACATGCTTTATCTGATTCTAGCTGGGTAAATGCCATGCATGAGGAGTTAGAGAATTTTGAAAGAAACAAAGTTTGGAACCTAGTAGAACCTCCTAGTGGTCATAATGTTATAGGAACCCGTTGGGTGTTTAAGAATAAACAAGGTGAGGATGGTTCGTGGTTAGAAATAAGGCCGATTGGTAGCTCGTGGTTTCACCAAGTTGAGGGGTTAGATTTTGATGAGACATTTGCTCTGTTGCTAGACTAGAAGCCATTCGCATTCTCGCTTGCATTTGCTGCATCAAAAGGTTTTAAATTATATCGATGGATGTTAAAAGTGCCTTTTAAATGGTTTCATAGATGAGGAAGTGTATGTTAAGCAACCCCGGTTTTGAGGATCCTAAATATCCAAATCATGTTTTCAAGCTATCTAAAGCATTGTATGGTCTTAAACAAGCCCCTAGAGCCAGTATGATAGACTTAAGACCTTCTTGCTTAAAAATAATTTTAAGATGGGTAAAGTGGATAAAACCCTATTCATTCTTAGACGTGACAATGACTTCCCGCTTGCTCAAATTTATGTGGATGATATTATCTTTGGTGGTTCCTCTAATGCTCTTGTTTCACTTTTTCCGACACTATGTCTAGGGAATTTGAGATGAGTATGATGGGAGAGCTTAATTACTTTTTGGGACTTCAAATCAAGCAATGCAAGGAAGGAACTTTCATCCATCGACGAAGTACACTAAAGATCTTCTCAAACGCTTCAACATGGGTGATCGCAAGCCAATTTCCACTCCCATGGCAACTTCAACTGCTTTGGATCCGATGAGGAAGGAGAAGTCGTGGATCAACGCGAGTACCGCAGCATGATCGGCTCCTTCAGATTTGACGGCCTCGAGACCGGACATTCACTTCACGGTATGCCTTTGTGCAAGATTTCAGCGCCTCGAGAACTTCCCATCGCCAAGCCGTTAAGCGCATATTCGGTATTTACACTCTACCCTCTTATATGGCATTTGGTATTCCCGCTCTTGACTTTGTCCATTAGAGGTTTTTCGATTCGATTTTGCGGTCGTCGGTTAGATAGGAAGAGTACCTCGTGCACTGTCACTTTCTAGGCACGTCTCTTGTATCTTGGTCTTCTAGAAAGCGGTCTTACTTGCACAATCCATCTCCGAGGCGGAGTATGTTGTCGCCGCTAGTTCTTTGAGCAAATTTTGTGGATGACGCCCACTTTGAAAGATTATGGGTTAAACTTTGCTAGTGTTCCTCTTTTACGTGATAACACTTCGCTATTAATATTGCTAAAACCCAAAGGCAACATTCTAGGACTAAGCACATAGACATTCGCTTTCACTTCCTTAAAGATCATGTTGAAAAAGGTGATATTGTGATGCACTTTGTAGAGTCCAAGCTCAATTGGCGTATATTCTTACCAAGCCTTTAGATCAAACCGATTTTCCTCCTTAAGAAGTGAGTTAGGGTAATTTATCCTTATGGGTTGGTTTGAGGGGAGTTTGATCTTTTCTTATCTTTCCTTGTTCTTTTGATCTTTTATTGTTCTTTTCCAACTTAGTGATCTTTTCGAACTTTTTAGATTTTTAGGCCTTTTAATTGCATCTCATTGTGTCATATTGCATTCATATGAAAAATACAACAAGTGGTATGAAAAATTCAAAAAAATGCATTGTAATATAAGATTTTCTGCTTATATTTTAAAATTGATGAAGCTTTGCCTATTACCCTTTAGAGCTTTTGTATTTCAATTCTTGCTCAATGTCATGTCTAGTTCTTTGACTTGCTAGAATTTTCATGCTTTTACATGTGTAGCTAAGTCTTTGCTATATGAGCTAGAACCTTTTAAACAACTCAAACTAAGAAATTGCAATTTGTGGATGTTTTAGCGAGTTGCGTAATTAGTGCTCCTCTTGTGACATTGGCCCTGTCAGAATTGCTTTGTTAGCTCTTTGATCTAAAATTGACCATTACTTGAGCTTTTGTGTTCTTGAGATTCTAAAAACTGCTCTTGTGAAAAATGAAAATCAAGATTGTCTTATGCTTAAATTGTGCCAAACTATTCTTACGAGACCGCTTGTCAAATGACATGAACTTGGAGATAGTTTGATGAACCGACGATCTCATGGGGACCGCTTGTCGAAATGACATGAACCTCAAGATTTGTCGCCCGGTAGAAGCTTAGAAAGAGTTTGTGGATGGCTCCTAGTCCGGGATCTTCTTTACTAAGATATACCTTTAATCAACTTTTGGTCAAGCTTAGGATGAGTTTGTGGATGGCTCCTAGTCCAGATCTTGTCACTAAGTTAGATCATTAGTCAACTTCAATATTCAATGCAAATGAGAAAAATGTTGACAAATGGGTTTACAAAATATTGAGCAAAATGATTCAATACGGACTTGATTGACTCTTCTCGTGGTCTTTGTTAGATTTTTGATCTCACTTTGACATTTTGACATGGCCAATTTCACTTTAGGATCCTGTTGATGAACTTGTTTGAATTTGAAGCGTTGCTTAAATTGATAAAATCTAATGCTTTACTTTTGAGCCTTTGTGCTTAGCTTTGATATATATGTCTTACCATGATCTTGCTAGCGTTGTCGGGCTTGATATGTCGTTTGTGCAATATTAGAGAAACTACATTGTTCTTTTGGGTAATCTCCAAAGCTTCTTATCAAAAATTGAAAAATACAAAATTGAAGCCACTCCATTGCACTTCATGCATATTCCTCTTTATGCTTCTTTTGTTTCTCGCTTCTTTCTTTATTCTCTATTTGTTATTCTGGATGAGAGGAAGGCATGATTCCTTGATGAATCCATTGTCAAAGGGGGAGAAGATGTGTTAAATGAAAAGATATTTCTTTGGGAGAAGATGTGTAATATTTCTTTGCTACTCTTATTTGGAGAAGATGTGTTAATGAGAAGATTGGGGGAGAAGTTTATACAAAGGGGAGAAACTGAAAATTTGAAATTTGATGATCATAGTGAGGGGAGTTCTTGAGTTGCATTCTTATTGTCTTATTGAATATTCTGAACTTGAATTGCATTCTTTTATACTCACAATGATCATAGGTCAATTGAACAATTGTTCTTTCATATGGACCTCATGTGAGAATTTTGACCCTTTTCTGGAAATCAAAGTTTTTATGCTTTCTTTTGCCTTGTCTCACATGCCTATACTATTCTGATGCCAGCTTGGTCATGTTCATTGCTTTTTCTTGCTTATGGACCAAGTTGTGCCTTTGTGCTAAAAATCGCGAGTAAACTCGTTTTCAAACCTCTTACTTACATTTTCTGGATAATTGCCAATGTGTTCATCAAGGGGGAGATTGTGGATTTCATGGGGATATGCTCCAGATCTTAGGATGATGTGACAATTGGCAATGGCGTTTACGGTTTGTCGTTTCACGCGTTTTCGACAAAGTTACAGGCTTACTGCTCAGGGGCGGTCCGACCGGTCCTTGCACGGCGGTCCGACCGGTCCCAAATCGGTCGGACCGGCCAGGTGGGGCGGTCGGACCGACGATAACCAAAAGTGTTCAAATCGAGCTGGGCCAAAAATAGGTGTTGTAGACAAGTAAGGGGATCCCAATGCACTTGGTCTCATGATTTTTGAGCTCGGTGAAAAGTTCTATTGGTTTAAAGTTTCGTAAGGTTTCGGATTTTGGGAGCTTGAATTTCGCTAAGTCTAAGAGGCGGTCCGATCGCTCACGTGGAGCGGTCCGACCGCCATGGGCGCGATCCGACCGGCCACCCGGAGCGGTCGACCGCAGAATTACTTGAACGCCGCCAACTTCGTGGCGATGTTGTTTTGTTAGATCAAAGTCATTGGTTTCATGGCATATGATTTGCATGATGCATGTTTTGACTAACATGGGTCAAGTTGTGAAGAACTTGTTCCCGAATCGTGTTTTCTTATCTGTGGTTGTGCGGTAGCTTGGTGGTCAACGACGGTCAACGGCGAGGAGAATCGGGACTAGACTTGAAGAGTTGAGGTCCGAACGATCGACGATGCGGGTGAGGTCAACGACTCAAGCGTGACACAAGATGGACAAGGGTGACCTATTGGCGAATCCATGATGCATGGTGAAGCGGTTTAGGTCAAAAGGTTAAAGACGGCGCTTTGGGCGTGCGTGTGTGACCCGCTTGTTAGTGGGCCTTAACGGAGCCCAATTAAGTCAAACCCTAAGAGTTTTAGGCCTCCACTATAAATAGGAGGAGATGGTGGTGCACCTCTCTCTCTCTCTAGCCTTTTATGTTTCAAAACCCTAATTGTCCTTAGGGAGTTGAGGTGGAGGCTAGGGCTCTTGATGGTTTGTGGTGAATTTCGTGATCCTTGATTGTCCATCGATCCATGATGGTGTGGATGTAATCCAAAACAATCACGAAATCAATCTATGCAAGGTTTGCTTGAGATAAGTCTCTTTCGTTCTTGCTTTCAATTTCGTGTTTTTAGGGCTTTCTTTGATCCGCGAGTTTGTGATTGATTCTTTCACGTGAATTAGCTTGCTGTGATATGTGTGAATCTATCTAGCATCATCTTGATCATCAATCTCTCACGAACAAGCTTTAGGATCAAGTTTTCGTTCTTGCCCTGCTTTTAGACCTTCGTTAATCAATTGGCAATTGCTCAAGATCGTTCCAAGAATTATCATAATATTCGATTGGAATAGGTCCTCAATAGCATAGAGAAGGTGTGTGCAAAGTTTCGTGAAGTTTGGAGTTGAGAATCAAAAGTTAGACCTAATTGCAACTTCGTCATCGGTGATTTTATCGTTTGGATCGATTAGATCGCCGGTCCGACCGCCCGTCACCACCGGTCCGACCGATTTTGGAGCGGTCCGACCGCCAGCATAACAGCGGTCCGACCGCCCGGCAATCGGTCCGACCGGTTCACTACAGCGGTCAGACCGCCAGTACTTGTATTGCTTTGATTCTTGCTGATTATTGTCGCATTGCTTAGGGGTTTTTATTGGATTCAATACTAGTCTTCCGCTGTACTGGTATATTGATCTTCATAGCTTTCTAATAGCTACTGGAGTAAAATTGTATTGAGTTCATAATTTGTGAAAAAGTGAGCGTGCTCCTATTCACCCCCCCCCCTCTAGTCGCCTTTACGGTCCAACAAATTGTTTTGTGCTTTTATGTGTTAATCCACGATCTGATGTGTTAACCTCTATCTATGAAATTATTCTATGATTGCCATGAGATGATTCGATATATATACATATTTATATTCATAATTGATTGCATTAGTTATGCGTTTCGTAGCGGACGTCGAGAAGTTGAGTTCGTGGTTGTTGTCCTGGGTTTTGCCAGGCTATACCAATATTGTGGTATGAAATTAGAGAAGTTCTTACCTCTGTTCCATAAGCTCTGTGTTGAGCATGAGCTCATTGATGAACTTGTCGCCTTTCTAGAACTGGTATCTGGTTTCCTGGTTGTAGTTTCTGGCAGTTCGTGAATTTCTTTTGAATTTGGAGTTTTAATGAAATAGCAAGCTCCCGTAGGTTTCTGACCGTTCTTTGAACCAGTTAGGGTTCTTTTGATTCTTGTGAAATTTCTGCTCCACGTGGGCATAGTTCCATTACAAGATTTATCTTTTCACAAAAGACCTGTTTTACCCCTATTGGGGAAATTTAACTCATTCGCTCGCTTGGAATCTCTAGATCGAAGACTTCTTTTGCAAGTTCTTTATTAAGTGTGTATTGATCTTGCATATTTCTCTAGGGATGCTTTAGTAAGTCACTCTCTTCCTTGATTTTCGAATTTGACAAATTCTTGTCCGGTGGTGATTTATGAATTTCTCTTGGGTTCATGATTCTTGGTAGACGAGTTTAAGTAGGCCTTTAATGGTACTCCGAAAATATTACTATTTTTCGATTGTTGAATTACTTTTACTACGAGTGATCTTTGTAAATTGGCAACATTGATATTTCCATGGTTGTTCCTTCTTTCTCATTGGAAAAGAGCGACCCAGTTACTCGTTTGATAATTTGCATAATGAGAGTTCCTGTTGCAAGTTCGTTAACATGAGAAAGCATTGGTTCTATGTATTTCTCTTGGATCTCTCCGCTTGTTGAAATTTGATATATCTCTTTCCCGAAGAAAAATGTTAAAACCATTTGTGGTGCTGGGTTGTGATTAAGTCGGAAGTTGAAAAAAAAATTGTGGGCTTCGGGTTTCTATTGGACCCTAGAGGTTTTCAAAACAGTTCTTGTCTTTTGACTGCTGAGCTCCCTTTACTACTTGTGAACGTGATTGTTGACAGGATCGTTTCTTTTGATAGCCTCATCCTTTTGTTGATAGAGGCAACTTGGTTATCTGTTGGGCATTTCGAAGAATGGGAATTTTCTTTCACAAAGTTCATTGAAGAAATTTCGACTATGTTCATTTCCTTTGGAATATTTAGAGTGTTGGAGTTTAGAACCTCCCTTTGAAAAAGAAAAGTGTCGCAACCCTTTGTAAGGTTTTCTGTTGTTTTGTGAGGGGTTGTGAGTAAATAATATATGAGTTCAAGTTAGATTATTAGCGTGATGCATAATTTATCTTGACCGATGTCCCCAGTAGCGTAACTGGTTAGCTAGATCTACCTAAATTTTTTTTTGGCTGGCTAATATTGTTGGAATCTTATGCTTTTGCCACATTGAGATTTCTAGCTTTCAAGTCAGTACCTTCTTCTCATTTGAAGTTTGATCTTCTTCTTGTGCGGGTCATGTGACCTCAACTGTGGACTCCATTTATGTTCAATGAGTTCATCGCTTTAATGGTTTTTCCCTTGGTTCTGTGTTCATTGCGAGTGGTAAGTGATTTCCCAGTTGGTAAAAAACGTTTTTATGTGCCTGTTCTTTTGAGAAGTATTCAACCTATTTTTTTCACATGGGTCTTTCGAAATGTTTTCTAAATGTGGTTGTGAGCTTGATGTTATTACTTGTAGTAAATTGATCGCCTTTTTGTGATATCGTTCAAATGAGAATATTTCGATTTAGCTTTTATGTACCTTGGAGATCGCGAATCACCTGGTTAATCAAATCATTTGGATAACTTAAGGAATTGGATTATCCTATTGCTTCTTAAAGGTTTCGTGTGATTTAGTCCGAAAGGCTCTTTGGTTTGAGTCCGCAAAGTGAGGTTGCAATCAAAGAAAAAAAAATCGTCGATCTCTTCGAGACGAAGTTAACCCATTTGCTTTCCGTGAAATCCTGTAAAGGGAAATGTTCGAGTTTTGTGGCTGAGATCATTTGGATCCCGTGTTTTCCTAAGTAGATGATTTGTTCCGAGCAAATTTGTCTTGTTGAAAGATTTTATTGGTTCTTAATTAGATCTTGTGGTTTGGACTAACGACCTTAGCTTGACCGTTGTGGCAAAGTGTTTCAAGTCAAAGGATTAATTTTATTGTTAACGGAACGAGTGTAGTAGGGGAATTTGAGAATTGAGTCAAGTTTTATAACTTGTGGTTATTTGAGTCGTTCCTAAACTTCTTGCTCTTCCCGCTCAAGAGATGTCGAGTTTCAATCACAGTATCTTTCTTTCGTATCGGCTGTTATTTGCTAATCTCTCTTGGGGATGTGTTCCCTCAACTGTGAACTCAATTTACGTTTTCTAAAGTCACCTTTTATCAGAATATTTCTTATGGTTTCTTGCTCGCCGTGATGAGCAACGTTTTTCTATGTGACGAAGCTTGTCCTTATTCGCCTCTTTCTTTTGAGAAAGACCCAAAAGTTTTGTTGCGTGGTTTTACAAAGCGCTTATTGGCAAATCGTTTGGTGGTGGTTAAGTTTTGGTAGTGGTGATATTTTGCTACCAAGTTATTGGAGGAGTAGAAGAATGTGAAATGGATTTGATCTGATTCTTGAGGAAAAAAATATTGATTCACATGGAATGTTTGGCTTCAAGTAAGTCTGAATAGTATTACGATTGAGTAGAACCTATGGTATAGAGAAATTCCAGAACTTCAGTTCATGTTAAAAGGTTGAGGATTATCGAAGACATGGAGACCTTGATTAATTTTATAGAGTAACGCAATTGGATAAGATTGCGAGATTATGTGGGTAATTTTTGAGGATTTCAATAAGTGAGTATGTTAGAATTGTGGGAATGTTGTAGATTCAATCCATTGATTTTCCTATTTGTTATAATTGCAATTTGTAGTAGAAGTCTTGCAGGTTAAATCTGGGCTTTGGATTTTCATGCTAGACCTTTGGTCACTCAATGATTGTGTGTAGAGAGAGTGGAATAATAGAGTTTCCTGAGCAGTGGAATGATAATTGATAGAACCCTTCTGATGAAGTATATGAACGTGCGTGCTAAGAATTTTGAGTTGTTGTTCTCGGAAATTAGAGGTAATGTCATTGTGTGGGACCTATTCTGTGTTGCTTTGAACGCCTTTTATCAAATCAATTTTGGTTAGTAGAACGAGTCATTTAGAGTATTCGGTGGATTCAATATAGCCTCTCCACAATGGTGTGGATGATGTATTTCAATTTGAGCATAATTTGAGGATGTTTAACTAAGAGGTTTAAGCTCATGTGGTAGGCAGTGAATTCGAATTTCAATGTTCGAGAGAAATTTTATTCCTAGAAGCGAGGAACTGTGGCAAAGGATGATTCGTGGGATAATGAGGCGTTTTCTTGATTCTCGTTTGAGTTTTGTGTCGTTGACTTGTATTTTCCGCAATTTGAGTTGGTGATGTGTTGGCGTGTTGATTCTTTCCAAATTCAGACAAACCGCAAGTATTTGGTTTGGGCGTTCGAGTGATTTCTCCTTTGGTTGTCGTGGTGTTCATTTGTAAACTGCTTATTTGGAAAATGGATTTGTTTTCGAGATGATTGTTAAATTTGGAATCTAACCTTTTGGTGGAGAGTTAGCATTGCGTGGATGTGATGAGTACTCTCTATTTCTAGTTGGATTCTCTTCGTTTTTGAAAGTTGTAGAAATGAGAACGTTGGCTTATCGCGTTGACCGTCTCGGGTCCTTATGCGAAGTACGCATCGTCTGGTGTGCTCGAGTGTTAGGCGAGTATCTGAGCAATTCCAAGCTTGGAAAATCGCTGTTTCATTCCAGTCGTAGTTTCCTTACATTTAGATTGGCGTGCAGATTCGAGGTCGAATCCTGTTAAGGAGGGTAGAATGTAATACCCCGGATTCGGATCGGGTAATTAGAAAAGCAGCTGGGGAGGAAAAAATCAAATAAAAACTAAAATTTCCTGAATCGACGGGGGGTTTTCAGCGATCTTCCGACAACTTAGGCCTGGGCCGCAGCCCAGGAGGGGCCCATGAGAGGGGCCAACCAAGGGGGTTTTTTTCCTCATCCCCAAACCCTAGCCTATCCCCTCTCTCTCCCCACTCCCCTCCCCAAGCCGCCACCCCCTCCTCCCCCTCTCCAACCGGCCGCCACCCTCCTCCCTGTCGTACGCTAGAATTGTTCATCAGATTTGGGTAAGTTCCGTACGTTTTCTCATCTGCCCACCTCTTAGAAAGTTGTAGCCCTTAATCTTAGCTTTCTTTAGGCACCGAGATCATCTGATTTGGATTTACGGTTTAGGAGATATGGTAGTTTTACCGCGACTGTCCTGGACAGCTGACGTGTTTTGGCAGATTTTCTTGTCGGTCCATTATGAATTACTTAGAGGCCTAATCTCGGGTTTTCGTCTCCTAGAGTTATGTTCCTGGTTTCCTTAGCTTTCTTTTGGCACCGAGATCACGAGATTCCACCCTGTGGTTTAGTAGATATGAATTTTTAACCGCACACTACTCTGTCTGTCAGAGATTTTGGAGACTGTCGGTTGCTCGTCGGTTTTGATCTAGTTACAGTCAGATTCAGAACTCCTACCCAAATAGGTTATTGTATCCCTTTAAATTATCTTTCCATGTTCATAAAGATCACCTCTATTGGATCAGTAGAATAAAAATTGCGTCATTTTCTTTACCACTGTTCTGAAATCTGGGCAGATATCTGTTAGTGTTTTCAACTATTGTTTAGGCCACTGTTTTGGCCGAATCAGAGAACCCCGCCAACTAGAGTTTCGTAGTGTAGTGCGTTAAGATTCATTGGGCACTGGTTTCGGGTCATTTAGAATTCCAGATAATTAAATATATTTTTTCTCGCATCGCTGATCGGAAGGGCAAATCTGGTCAATAGTTTATTTTCAATTCGGTCTCATGCGGTATATTGGGTAGTCAGGAGATATTGTAGAACACCGGTAGCAATGTATTTCCACGTTGTTCTTATTTCGGGAACACTTTTGTAGGCGGTGAGGCATCGCGTGTGGGAACACCTTCATTGTTTGCTAGCGCGTCGCAACGCGAAAGGCAAGTACATTGAATCCTTTACATTGATGAATGATGTGTTTGTTTTCATGCTAATGTTTCTATGATTCATGTTTTCAATCAACGAAGTTACTCAACATTCATATTCCAGTACAGGCAAGTACTGCATATTAACTTGTGGTGTTTTCAATTGAATGCATGATAATGTGATGTATACGTGTATGTTCTTGCACTTGTTCATGATGTTGATATGTTTCAAATTGATAATTGAGAAAAGATGATGACATTCATATTACTTGCTTCATTCCATTCATACATGCTTTAATTTTCGTCCACGGGAGTGGAATTTTGAAAGACCCATCAATTCCAGTATGGGCATTTGAAAGACCCATCAATTCCAAGATGGGCATTTGAAGGACCCATCAATTCCAAAGATGGGCATTTGAAAACCCATCAATTCCAGAATGGGTACGTGTGATCCACCATTCCAATGTGGGCCACGTTGGACACCCGTATGAAACGTTCTTCATACGGTAACTTTAAGTGAACACCGACGGTGTTACACTCGCTATACCCAGATAAGTCGTGATTAGTCCATTCCTTCAAGGCATTCTTTCATTCCATCCATTCATGTATTCATTCCATTCAATCATGTATGTGGTGCAAGATTTGTTCATAATTCAATTGAATTGATTTATCCACTATTTGATTGATTATTCTAATATGGTACTTGCTGAGTTTCGACTCACCCTTGCTTTCAATGTTATTTAGGTGATCCACCCTGATGTTGATGATTTTGGGAAGGGAGTAGACCAACACGTTGCACACAGAACATTACTCGATAATTTTCATTAATGGTTTCAACTTTGATATTCCTTGATGAGAGCAGGACTGTATTAAGTAATGTTTAAACTTCATGTCATGTCGTTCCATGATTAGTTTCTTGATTATTCGCCATCGATGTATTGGCCGCTTTCACCTCGTTATCCTCGTTATTGATATTTGGATAGATGCATATTGAATCTTATTCCGTAAATTGTTCATATGTTGTATCCTTAGGTGGCATCTTGGCTTCCGAATAGCCAGGGTGTTACAAATCTAATCACGAAAGACTGTGAATTCAAGGCATAGTCCATTCATCAGTTGTGATAAGATAAATCTTGTTATGCTAGGTGTTAGCTCAACCCGTGCGGGACTTACACTGGAAGACTGGTATATCAACAACTTTTCAGAATAATAATATTTATCATTCCTTTTTGCTTCATGCTTTGAAATTAGTTGGGGATTGTTGGAATTGGGCACATATGTGTAAAGGCTCATCCATTCCTAAAATTTTAAAGTATGCAAATTCTTAGACCAGTGTGGTCGAAATCTTATACCAAGGTGGTCAAAGTTTTAA
The DNA here is from genome assembly GCA_036346395.1 of Hsuehochloa calcarea. NCBI lineage: Eukaryota > Viridiplantae > Streptophyta > Magnoliopsida > Poales > Poaceae > Hsuehochloa > Hsuehochloa calcarea. The sequence goes on from CM070596.1 coordinate 63,156,445, forward strand.
AACAGAAGTCTTAGACCAGGGTGGTTGAAGTCTCAGACCAATGATCTTAGACCAGGATGGTCGAAGGCATAGACCAATATGGTCGAAACTTAGTGGTCGAAACTGAGTGGTCGAAAATTATTGGTTGAAACTCAGTTGTCAAAACTTAGTGGTCGAAACTGAATGGTCTAAACTGTGTGGTCTAAACTCAGTGGTCAAAACTGAGTGGTCGAAACTCAATGGTCGAAACTCAGTGGTCAAAGTAACTCAGTGGTCAAAGTCTTATACCAGTGTGGCAAAGCAATAGACCAATGGGGTCAAAGCCTTGGACCAGTGTGGTCGAAGCCTTAGACCAATGTGGTTGGATCTAAAGACCAGTGTGGTTGTAATACACTGGTCGAAGTTGTACACTGCTTAATTACCATTAATTGGTTTTGAATTAGCAGTTACTAGTGGTTTAATATGAGCTTTATTAAGAGCAGTTACTAGAGAGTATTTGACTCGACCTTAAAAAGAGCTGGAGACGTTCAGACCAAGTACGATTGAGAAAAACACTTCCATAGTTCCATCCTCCTCTCTGTTCTTCTATGCTGAAGAGTTGAGCTGTTAAACTAAAGCCTTCCCCTCTTCTCGGCGTGCACCGGGAAGGGGGGGTGAGCGGATATCTCCAAACCATTATCGTAGAGTACACTTGCACCGGGACGGTAATAAGGTTTCTGAGTAGTGCATCTACGCGGCCGCTCGCTGCGCTGCATCATGTACGACCTGCATTGCTTCGAGACTGCGATGCTTCATGTTCTTTATCGAACTCAACTGTAAGTTGGTTGTACCACCAGTCTATTATGTTATAATCATTTGTTGAGTATGTTTAGAAGTGTAATGAGTTTTCTGCTGTTGATATCGTTTTATCCATCTCTAATTATTTATAATCTTTACCTCATACTAAAATCTGAAATTAAAATTAATATCCACATCTCCTACGGAAATATATGTGGATAAGGCGGTAATAACAAAGTGTTTCTCGCGAGTGCACCGTTGTTCTTGTCATGGAATCTTGCGAGGTCACAATGAGGCCACAGATCATGCAGTGTACACTATATTCAACACGATGTATATAATATACTTATGTGTGATCCAAGAGAAAGAGTACTTCACGGAACAGTCATCCAAGTGTGGAGTCTAGATTTATACGGATCGACTGATCATGCGCAGTATTAAATTGTGCCAAGGTCGGGGGTAAATAAGTGTGTGAATCCGACCATATTAGTACACGGGTGCCCCACTGGTCTCGAACTGAGTCTTATGTGACTTGAGCTCGATGCATGCATCTGAATTTTCGTCTTGTCGCGAGCATTTTTTTTTTTCATCCTGCAGCGACTTAATTGTGTGTCTACTTACTTACCTAGATAAGTACTACAGTACGGTACACGAATTCCAAGGTACAAATTGTTGCAGCTGTCACAAACTATACTACTATATGTGTGGACGGCTGGGCCAGGATTTTTCTTTCTTGTCGGCCGCTGTTATCAACATATATTACTCATCCTGTCATCCAGATTTCTTCGGATAAAGACGTATATGGTTTCGCTTTTGGTAAGTTACTTGACTTTTATAAACTCAATTAGACATGCATATGCTAGATTAATATTATTGATCCAATAGTTTTTTAGTATTGCTTGAAATCAGAAGTCACTGCATAAATTACTCCTTCTGTTTTTGCCTACAGCACAGACTAAAAAAAGTACTAAATCTGAAAGATATTTAATAAAAAAAATGACCATATATACCCTCATTAAAAGATAATACACAACCATTTAACATCTTTTAAAACATTTTTGTATAGGTAGAGAGAGAGAGTAAAAACTACAATAACTACACTCTAGATTCTCTTAGTGAACAAATATAGTGAAGCAGATACTCTTGAGTCTATGGACAAACATAGCAAAACCCGACCCGAGAGAGTAACAGACACCTCCAAACATATAACCAGATCACTAGTTCACGTACGCATTTATTTGGTCCTTGGGAACAATCTACGCACTTACGTATGTCAAACTCAAGCTCCGTCAGATACCTTGACCCTGTAAAATTTTGTCAACGGTACAGATGTGTACTACTACTGTAGGCATATCATGAATAAAAGCAAAAATATATCCATTACATACGTTGACAGGGTGACAGAGAACGAGACTGAATGGCGCACACAGCCCACAGGCAGCCAGTAAATGCATGCGAGTGCTTGTTTGGATGAATCGCGAGGATGGAAGAGCTTAGCTGCGCGGTTCAACCTTGATTAAGAGTTACTACAAGAATAGGCCAGCACATGGTGACATTCAGATTCAGACATTCGTATACCGGCGCATCAGTACATAAGTTGACGAATTTTTTGCCGATACGGTCGATTTGAACAACGTATTAGCAGTTTTAACCGTCGCCCGCGTGTATTTATAAAATTAACCGAGTTGGCGCAGGCGGGCGTGACGCTTCGGGCGCGTCGGGCGACACGCGCCGCTGGCGCGCGCGGCCGCCACGCCACCAGCGCGCAGTCGGGCGCTGCCGCCGCCACCACCGCACGCGCCGGGCCCGATCACGCCACGCGGCGCATATATTGGAGAGCGACCGCGCGATTTCATTTCGCAGTCGCTCCTCATTCTTCTGCTAAGTTCATATCGCAGTCACTCGCTCGCTCCTCTGTCCATTCTTTTCTTTTCATACGCTTGCTCTCTCGATTATATTTCAACGTTATTAACCGTCGCCGCTCGTTCGCAGTAGGTTTATCGTAATTTTTAATTTAGCTACATTCTTCTATGTTTAATTAGCCGATTGTCGGAATGTTCGCTATGTATGTTTTGCTAGTCATGTCTCTACCGGAGCTACTAGAACAATTCTACGGTGAGGACCACCGTGCAAGCCGTGGCTCACCGGCGGCGTGGATGGCCCTCCGCCGGGCGCCGCAAGGGAGGGATCGGTGGGCGGTAGACGATCGTTACGTCCCGATCCTCCGGGAGACGGGCTTGTTGCCCTTTGCGAGGATGGTGTCCTTCGAACGTGGGTTCACCCTAGACGGCAGCCTGTTGTCCGCACTTGTGGACCGGTGGAGGCCCGAGACGCACACCTTCCATTTTCGGTGGGGTGAGATGACGATCACCCTACAGACGCCCCGTTTTGACGGTCTCCCGATCCGGTGTGCCGCTTGTTCCGCCCTCCGAGCGGATCGAAGGTCAGCCGAGCAGCGGTTTGGCTAACCTCTGCCGGAGGGTGCAAGTGGCGCCCTCGGGCTTGGCCGAGGCGCCAATAATGCCCGCAGGTGCACCGAGGACGCCGTTAGGACGCATCTCGTTGCTTACCTTCTCCACTCTTCGGTTGGGTCCTGTTTCCAACCACAAAGGGCGATTTTGAACCCGACTTCATCCGCGTCGCCGAGTCTTTGGTTGACGCGGGGCCGAGCCGATGTCGCAGATACCGGGATCACCGCCCTTGCGCTTACATACCGAGGGTTGTGTGACGCCGCGCGGCACTCTGGTAGCAACTCAGTCGTGTGCTACGTGCTCCTGCAGCTATGGAGTTGGGAGCACTTCTGCATGGCGGCCGACCATTGAGACAATGGCGCACTGCACCTCTCCCACATGACCACATAGATGCGCCCACCATGGGCTTACGGTGGATCGCCGCCGTCCGTCCGCTACCGGGCCAACAGAAGACCGGCGAGGTGCTACTCGTTGTACCACAACGAGTTCGAGTTATTGCACGAGCGACATCATCCGTGTCCATGGCATGCTGATTTTCTCGCCGAGGTTGCGCCGCGACGGGCCGTCTGCGCGAATGCGTCGAGGATCGATTTTTGTGGACGACGACCTGCCACCTGGTATTCTCATATATGGTGGAGCCTTACGCGCGCAGCCGCGTAAGGCGGCGCTTTGTTCGATACCGGCTCGTGCCCCCCCCGAACGGCCGGCCCCTGGAGCGAGCTGTACACCTGTGAGTCAAATTTCATCCAAGTAATTTTTGCAGTCCTTACGTCTTCTTTTGTAACATTAATCTTTCCTAAAATGCAGGCAATCGAGGTCGGGTGGGCATATTTTGGACTGGCAAATGCACCAGCACCAGTGGATTGCGACATGGATTCACAGGATGCACGTGGATGTATGGCATGAGCCGCGTCCATATGACCCTGAGTCGTACGCTGCGTACATGGAGTGGTACATGCCACGAACGCGCGCAAGACTCACCATTCCTCCTCCGGAGCGCCCAGAGGAGGTGACATTTCTGACGCACCAAGAGAGCCTCCGCCGCACGTACGACCGTCACAGCGCTTCAAGACATGACGACACCGTACGACACTTACAACCTCTGGTTCGCAGTTTTGTTGACGATATTCGTATTTTTTGTTAATGAACCTGTTACATATGTCACTACAGTTTGAGCGGGCGGTGCGCGTCCTGAGCGCAGCAAACGAGGCCCAACTCAGCCCAGATAGAACCCCGGCATATAAAAAAGTTTTGAAGCACATCTCGGCGGAGATGAAGAAGATAGTAAAGAACTTGAGCCGTGGTCGCTCGAGAGACGACGCCTTGCGACGGCACGAAGTGGGGGCGCGTGCTCACCCGCTAGGTCACCACGACCTAGCGAATCCGGCAGCGTCGTAGCGCTCCTCGCCGGTCATCTGCGGCCAGTCGCCGCACAGGTAAGTCGCTATGTACAAATTTACATCAAGTTTTGTAATTATGCCTTACGCTTCGCTAACATCATGCCGTTCTCTCGCCGTGAGGTCCGTCGGGATGAATCACTTCGCGTCCGGACCGGTACATACCGCCGCCCCTCGGTTATCTCGACCGCACATCCGGAGGTACGAGGTTCTTAGTTTACATCCGAGTGTTCATTTGTACTAACATCGCTTCGCCTTGCGACCTTCACCCTGGGGTGACGGCGATTCACATCGATCGATGACGACGATACGGGCCTCCCAACTCCTACCAGGAGCAAGACACGACGCCAGGCAAGGATAATGGCGCCCGGGTTTTAGCGACGCAGGCGAGCTCCTCCGGTTCGCCGCCCCGTCGCTCAAGAGCGATGTCCTCCGGTTCGGTGCCCCACGGTATACTCCAGCGAGTTCATCCGCGCAACCGGAGTTGCGAGAATCGCACTCCAGTGGTTTTCTAGCCTCCGTCGTGGATGAATTCCTGGAAGTGTCCCCGTGCCCGACGCCTCATCAAGACGACATGTACGCCTACCGACTCGCTCCGGACTCGATCCCCATCGTCCACCTCCACCTCAACGGTCTCCGCATTCTCCGAACCGACACGCGCTCTCCGAGCGGTGGACGATTCCACGGGTCATGCTCGGCGCAAAACAAGGCGCGACGCGACGCAGCCTTGCAGAGAGGGAGAGTAGTGGCTCGACGAGTGAGCCGTATAGTATCACGTGTTATGCGATTTTCATTGTACTACATGCTTGTTATCGCTATTTCATATGAGTGTCTTGTTCGTATTAATCAATAAACGTACAAACTTTTTGTATAATGATTCCACTCCATTAAACCTTCGAGACCTCTCGTGGCCTCCTGAGACCTCCTTTGTATGAAGTACATTAATTGATCTATACGAAAGCAAAGTTATATCAAAAGATTCTTAACAAATAAAATAATACAAAAATTACATAATCAAATACACTTTGTCAAACACAAAAATTTTCATTTTTTTTTACCTCATTTGCTATAATTTAAAATTCCGGGAGACGGGCTTGTTGCGATTATGAAGATGCCGTACAACATGTGGGTAGCTACTACTTAACGATGTGTGCTACTTGTCTCCGCGGCGCCATAGCAAGGGAGCCTTGTCTCGACGTCGGTGGGTCTCGGTCGAAGGAGCCTTCCCTTATCGCTGCACTCTCCACGTCGGCCGGTATGTCAAGTCGTCCGCACCTGCGATTGTATGATGTAAGTACATCGTCTGAGACAAAACGTAACAAGAATGTCAATTGTTCATAACTCACGTCGTCCATGTAGATTGCTCCCGGACGACCGGATACGCTGTGGCGACCGGGCTCAGCCGCATGAGCCTTTCCCTTGCCCTTGTCACGGGACTGTCCACGTCGGGCTGGTGTCTCGAAGTCGTCCATGTCCTGCGTTTGCATGATGTAAGTGCACCGTATAGTGAAAATCATAAGAAGGATGTAATTTCTTCATAACTGACGTCGTGGATACTTCTAAACTAACTAATTACGGTTGATTAATTACCGCTACAAAATACCAGTACTTTATTTCTACTTACTTGATATGCTGTAACGATGAGTACTAAACTAATTACGACTAATTAATTAGCACTAAACTAATTTATTACTAGTGAACTAACTAATTACGACTAATTAGCTATCTATAAACTAACTAATTACGGTTCATTAATTACCACTAAAAAAATACCTGTACTTTATTTCCACTTACTTCATATGCTGTAACGATGACTACTAAACTAATTACGACAAATTAATTAGCACTAAACTAATTCATTACTACTCGACTAACTAATTACTACTAATTAATTACCCCTAAACTATCTAATTACGACTAACTAACAAAGACTAACTAATTACGACTACGGCAATAACGGCAAAAGCATAACACAAATTACCTGCCCTTCGGAGGAAGTAATAAATCACCCTTCGGAGGAAGTCATAAATCAAGGCCGAGTGACGAGAAGCGAGAAAACAGTTACCTCCCAATAAAATTAATTATGTTACGTTCTCCGAGTTCTCGACGAGAGTGCAAACGAGAATCAAACGCAATTGATATGACCAGAGAGCGAGTGCCGTAGTCCGTATTTATAGCCGAGTGGAGGAGGAGTCGCGCCTTGGCGCCGGAATTCTGTAAGCATTGGCGCGGAATTCTGGATGGGGCGACAGATGTGCGGAGGAGGAGGATGGACGGTGGGAAATATGGCCACCCCAACGTTTTTAATTCTCCGTATAACGATTCGGATGCGTGGCGATCCTCCCCTCTGCCGAGCCGTTCATCTTTAGATCGTGCGACCTTCGATCAAAGAATTGTTCGACCGCCGGAATATCTAACACGCGACGTGGCGGGTCAGGCGAGGGGCGAGCGGGCGCCACGTCATCGTCACTACGCGGCGCGCCACCCGCGCGCCATGCGACGTGGCGGGCGGGGCGGGGCGCGCCGCCCCACGCCACGTCCGCGCGCGCGCTAACCCGCGCCCGTGCGCGACGTGTGGGGCGCGCGCCGGTCTGCGCCATGGTGCTACTTTTGTAAATACATGCGCGCGGTGGTCAAAATTGCTAATACGCTACGCAAATCGGCCAAAAATTCTAAGTTGACTAGCTAGCCCGGGCGCGTACGTAATCACGTACGTATTCCGCACCTGAAAACGTACCCATATGATGTGCAAGAGGTCCACTTCACATGCAACGCACGCAATTGGGCTTGCCAGTAGCGCGGCGCGGCGTCAACTGTCAGGGTCAATCACGAGCTGCTCAACACTAGCTCATCATGAATATGTCTTCACTCCTACGCGTGCCGTGCGGCTGATCTGCCAGTGAACGCACCGCTCGATCCCTAGTCACATGCGCGGCGGTGACGCACACACAACATGCGCGCGCGCGTGCAGTAGGCCGGCCGGGCGCCGTCGGGTCCGTCAATTTGGGCGCAGCAGGTGTACCAGGCTGTCAGGCGCGCGGACAGGCTGCATGCCTAGCTAGCTCGACCGTCCGGACGGGGGCGCGCGGTTAGGCGTCACCTCTATCGATTGGCACGCGATGCGCGCGTACGACGGGGGCCGTCGCGATCACGCGCCGTGCAGATTGCGCGCGCGGGACCAATGCGTGCATGGCAACGGGCGGACGGGTGCATGCCTTGGGGGACCGTCGGTGGTGGTGGCCGGGCTGGACGGCTGCCCGCGCGGCATGGGTGTCTGCCTGCCCCTGCGCGCACTGCCTGCGAGCTAGGGACAGACAGCTGCGCCTGCGCCTGCTGCATGCGCCCCCTCCCTTTCTCGTTAATCTCTCTCAAGGCCCAGGTTAGGTGATCGAGTGACAGCATTATCCAGTGGAGGTTTGGGGGCCGGGAGACACGCAGGCCATGCATGATTAGGCGGCGGTTCACGGAATCGTAGGCCAAAAACTTGCAGCAAAAAGTTGGTGCTGCCTGATCTGCCGCATTAATGCTTCGGTTGGGGTGATCTGATCGGCCATGCATGTATACGTGTGAGAGGCACAAGCACAAGTTATATTTGGGGCCGGCATTTTCAATGTTCTTTAGCATTTGATTGGGTGAGTCTCGATCTCTTCTCGACAACTGCTCTCTCGGCTACTTAGGGGTGTTTGGCATGACTCTTACCTCCTAACTTCCCATTTTGCGCTGGTGAAGCTATACCAAATGGGGTTGCTGATAGCAATTTTTAGGCCCCGAGCAATGCGAATCGAGACTCCTGGTGCAGATTTGAAGAGCAACCAGACTCTTGGTACAGGTGGGCAGCGCCGGTCAACAAACCGAAATCCCACTCAAAGTCTGAAGAAATTACTCGCAAATACCACTTGCTTATTTCTTTGCATCTTATTATGAATATTATGTGTATACTGAAGAGTCCTAATGAGCAATATATATAGTAGTACAAGATGTGTATGACATATATAAATATAATAATACAAAAGACACGTAAGGAAATACAAAAGAGTCCCTATTCTAACTCATATTTTAACACCTCCTCTCAAATGCAAGTCGTATGCAATAACATTGCATTTGGAAATGGTTGACACTAAAATATGAAAAAAAAAAATATCCAAAGTCTGAGTCCTGATAATGTCGTCGTAGCATGCAGCTCTTGGAAAATATATCGAGTATCAAAAGATCTTCTCCCATCCGGGGCCGTGCAACAGTTCATAAAGCACAAGGTGCAGGGGCTGAGAAAGTCGACCGCGACGACCCGACGAAGAAGATGATGAAACCGACATGAATAGAGAGAGCTGTCAAATCAAGCCGAATAAGAATAGGTGGAAGCATGCATGACGACACAAATCGAAGCCCAAGACGGCAGAGGCGTGAAAGAAGCGCGGCGGCCTTAGAAGCTCGAGGCGGTGGCTAAAAGAGAAGTGGCGGCATTATAATGACTTCAACGATATGCACACTGCTCAGAAAGAAGAGCAGGAGTGGCGGCTGCTGCTATGTATAAGGCAATTCCTATGCTTCTATAACTGACAATAAATTTATGGACTCGCATGGCAGAGACGAACTCAAAGATTGAGTGATATAGACTTGGATGGACGCAACAGAAGAAACGTCACAAATAATAAAGAGACTCAAAGAATAACCAGCAGCAACATGTAACCAGAAATTAGCAGCGAGGACTCCGGGATCGTCCAGCACGATATCTCTTCCATCCAATGGCCACGGCCCTGCGTCCAGACAGTGGAGGCTTCCAGATCCCAAAACGCTAATACACCCCCGTCCCGCACCGACATCAACGAAGACGACGAGGCACCGGCGGTGATACGACCCATGACCTTTTAGAAATTTCCAAACGCAATGGATCTCTGGGAGAGGGCCCGGGCCTTCGTTGGCGAGGCAGCGAAGCGGTTGCAGGAGTTGTCGATGGAGGCGGCTAAGCATTCGTCGGCGCTGGTGTCGGAGACCGCGAAGAAGTCCAAGGAGATCTTTTCGGAGACAGCCACCAAATCTCGCGAGATCGCCACCGAGGCCACCAAGCAGGTAGACCTCCTCGCTGGCCAGATCAAGCACCTCGCCTCCGACCTCCCCATCAGCACGTCGCCGCCGCCGGTGGAGCTCGGGGACACCGTGTCGGAGTCGGAGGGGTGGTGGTGGGCGTGGTCTCGAGCGGGCTCGGCGTTAACGACGGCAATACCGCGCGCGCGGCCCGCAGCTTGGAGTTGAGCGGGAGGCGACGAGGTACGAGGCCGGGAGCCGCCGGTGGCGACGGCCGGACCGTCGTCGTCCTTGCAGGATCTCGACGTCGGCTTCCGGGCCACGTCCCCGCTGCCGCCGCCGTTGGCGAACGGGAAGCGATCCTCCAGGCGATGAAGAAGACGAGGTAGCTCACGTGGAGAGAGGACCCGATCCAGATCGGATCTGGACCAGCGACGGCCTGGCGATGAAGACGAAGCTAAGCGATGACCGGATGATGCTGCTGCTGTTATGACGAGGAAAGAAAAACTATGACTAATGTGGCCGCCCCCGGGAGCAGAGATAACTCCTCCCAGGGGCAGGGGGCAGCGGAAGCAGTTGAAGGCTAGCTTAGAGACTAGGGTTTATAACCAAGGTTCTGATAGCATGTTATGAATATTGTGTGTATATTGAAGAGGCTCAATGGACAATATATATAGGAGTATAAGATGTGTATGTTATATTTAGATAAGACAATACAAAAGACAAATAAGAAAATACAAAAGAATCCCTATTCTAACTCCTATTCTAACACATCTGACCTCTCTCCTCGCACCCATTCATGTGTCCGAAACCTACAGAGGAGCAGTGGCGGAGCTACCTAAGTCGCATGGGGGTGTAGCTGCATACCAAAATAATATCATGCAAACCCACTATACAGTATATATAAATAGTATAATACACAAACTATACAATAAATTATACTATGCGTTAATTCTAAGCTGTCAATATTTAATTTGTGACGTCGGTTGTACTAGAAATATTTAATTTGTTCCATATGAACCTTTACTATGTTATTTAAACTTTGATGTTAGAATGTGTTATTTAAGTTCGCACCTTTATATACACGCGAATGCATTTTCAGTAGAAATTTTGTAAGATCGATGATTTATTTGCATCCTCCGTCTTCTAGACGTATGCTAAGGAGACATATTCATGTGCGTGTGATGTGCATGTATAGTGATGTTTATACATATACATCTATTTTATAATAGTAAAAAAAAATTACATCTATCATCGAGCAGCCACGGATCCCCCAGCAGCGGTTTCCTCTCCCCCGCGGAGGCAACTTCCATCCCCAGCGCGTGCGTCCTCGTCCTTGCTCACTGCAGCTTTGAAGAAAAAAAGCTGCTTTCTTGGTCAAACATAGAAAGTTCTTTCAGCAAGGGGCTAAACAGTTTTTGGTTCAAAAAGAAACAAAATAGTATTTTCAATCTCATAAATCAATGTGCTTATTTCTTCATAATAGTCCTTATTGCACCAATCAAAACTGTGAATGAGAATGACACAAAATCTGTATGAATTAAAACAATGTAAACTCATTCCGATCTGACAATTCATTTTTGAACTGCAAGCCTCACGTTAGCTATCATCTTATGGGCCTGTTTGGAAGAGCTGTAGCTTTTTGGAGCCAAGTGGCAATTTTCCAACTACAAGTCTACAACCCACCAAAAGTTATAGGAAGCACCTCTACCAGCTTTTCAGTTCTTAGTTGATTTTTCCAAAAGCTGGCTTTTAGCTTCTCCCAAAGCTGCTTCAAAGCTGGGTTGTTTTGAGGAGGCTTCCAGCTTTTTGGAAGCAAAAGTCAGCTTTAAACCCCCCAAACAGGGCCTATATATAATGCCTCATGCACCCTATTTTTAATTATCTTTTCAGTCTCAGCAGCTGTCAGATGCCTAATACCATACTTACTCTGCCAGTTCTTATCTGTAAGCATCCCATCTCTTAGCTGCTTATCATCAACCTTTCGTAATTTCAATGCCTCAGACAGTCTTGGGAAGAAGCCTTCAGGCCTCAGACACCAGGCTGAAAAAACAGCAAACGGAACACTCAGATCACCATGAAGCCTTTCCACCTCACCATTACTAAACTTTGTGCTGCCTATGAAAATTCCAGTGAAAAGCAGTTGGTCTACTCCACTTGCTACACTTCTCCATACTGTTACAAAATCCAGGACATTTAGGCCATCTTCCAGCTTACATAGCCGCCCTTGCATGTAGTCTAAAGATTCTACGATGGCCCTGGGTATAGTTGATGTTAGCTATCCGGTTCTTTTGCTCTTTGAGGCTCTTTTGGATCTAGAGTTTTCTTGTGTCGGGTCCGAGAGAAACCGAGAGTGAGAGAGAGAGATACCGTCCGATGTAGATGAAGTAGGGTTGGCCATGGAGGTTCGTCGGTGAAGGTCTGCGCTAGGCAGCGACGGTCGGTGGAGAGGTGCGGGGCTTCACGGCGGTGGTGCTTCCCGTCGCTCCAGCACCCCCTCTTAGATCAGTATAGGGTATGTTGGTTAGGGTTTGGCGGCGGCACGGTGATCCTTGGTTCCAGTGCGCCCCTACCACTATTTATATGGCGCGGCGACAGGCCCACCAACCTAATGGGTCGCGCCCGATCGTATGCGATCTAGGTTTGGGCATTTGGCGTTGGGCCAAATGCCCGAGAGATCAATTCCAACATTCTCCCCTTGATCTCAATCTGTTTTATCTTTAATTACTTTTGACTTTACTCATTCCATCACAAATTGGTGCATAGAACATGTCTCATCGTCACGGTCAATTGCCGATAGATTCAACAGCTACAATACACCTCATTGTTCTGAAATAGTTGCTTTAATCTTTTGGGCCATCTTTTAGTCCAGAATCATAGGCTTTCCTTAAACCCATGCCGCTATATGTTCTCTCAACACGTTGGGTGGTAAGCCTTTAGTAAGCGGATCCGCTAACATCTTTGCGGTACTTATATGCTCAAGACTTATAATTTGATCCCGAACTTTATCTTTCACAACATAGTACTTTATGTCAATGTGTTTGGCAAAGACCACTTGACTTATTGTTGTGGGCATACATTCTCATGGTTCATTATCGCAAAGACAACTTAAGTGGTCTATTGATGTCGTCAACCACTTTTAAACCGGTATGAACTTCTTAAGCCGTTCACCGCCCAGTAGCCTCATAACATGCTACAAACTCGGCATACATTGTGGACGATGTAGTGACGGTTTGCTTTGAGCTTTTCCACGATATAGCTCCTCCAACAGAGTGAAGACATATCCGGATGTCGACTTTCTATCATCTCCCGCAAAATCGGGATCAGATACCCCACTATGTGGAGTAGATCCGATCTTCCAGTATGTCATCATGAGGCCTTTGTTCCTTGCAAATAACGCAAGACTTTCTTTATTAATTTCCAATGTTCTATTCGAGGATTGCTCGAATCGCCAAGTAACCCAGAACAAAAGCTAAGTCGTATGCAGTGCACACTTGAGCATCTTGTAAGCTTCCGATTTGAAGCATATGGAACCGCTTTCATTTGATCGATCTCATCTTGGTTCTGGGCATTGAAAATCCCCATATCTCGCCCTTGACTATAGGTGCAGGTGAAGGACTACATTTATGCATCCCAAATTTCTTTAAGACTTTCTCTATATATGTCTTTTGTGATAGTCCCAATATCCCTTTGTTTCTATCTCGGTGAATTTCGATCCCTAGAACGAACGAAGCATCACCAAGATCTTTCATATCAAAGTTTGAGGACAGAAATCTCTTCGTCTCCAGTAGCAGACTGACATCACTACTAGCTAGTAGGATATCATCCACATACAGGATTAGGAAGATAAATTTCCCGTCTTTAAACTTTGTATAGACACAGTTGTCTTCTACATTCTCTTTAAAACCAAATTTTCTTATTGTACTGTCAAACTTCAAGTACCACTGTCTTGAAGCTTGCTTTAACCCATAAATCGATTTCTTTAGGCGGCATCCCATTCTTTCATTTCCTTCCATGACAAAACCTTTCGGTTGTGCCATGTAAACATTTTCCTCCAAATCCCCATTAAGAAATGCCGTCTTTACATCCATCTGATGTAACTCTAAATCATAATGTGCTACTAATGCCATTATGATTCTGAAGGAATCTTTACAGGAGACTGGAGAAAAGGTCTCATTGTAATCAATCCCTTCTCTTTGCGTAAAACCTTTTGCCACAAGTCGCGCTTTGTATCTTTCTACATTCCCTTGGGAGTCGAGTTTTGTTTTGTAGACCCATTTACAGCCTACTGTTTTGGCTCCTTTAGGAACAATTTCCAAGTCCTGCACTTTATTAGTCTTCATGGACCTCATTTCCTCTTCCATGGCTTCAAGCCATTTTGAAGAATTTTCGCTTCTCATGGCTTCTTCAAATGAGGTGGGGTCATCCTCCATTTGAAATTCCTCTGATGATAAATCGATAATCATCGAAATAGCCGATCTTCTTACTCTTTGAGACCTCCTGGGCCTCCACATTTGGTACATCTTCTGCTTGAGGTCACTGTTGCTCCCCTCATTTGTGGCAATGGGTTCTATAGGATCCTCAAGAACAGGTTCCTCATTCTCATTCAATGTTGCCACAGGGAGGAACAATAACAGTCTTGGCACCACAAGATCTTGTACCGCTCGAGTGCAAATAGCGGTAGTGAGAAGAGTGGCTCTTGAATCATCGGAGTGGGCACATATACCCGCTTCTCTTCAAGATCAATCTCTCGAGCTACCATGCTCCCCTCATCATTTCATCCTCTAAGAAGACAGCGTGTCTCGCTTCTACAAACTTTGTATATCCGTCTCGACAAGAGAAACGAAAACCTTTTGACTTTTCAGGTAGCCAATGAAATGACAACTTACTCGCTTTGGGATCTAGCTTCCCAAGGTTTGGGTTAAATACTTTGGCCTCAGTGGACTCCCCACACACGTAAGTGGTTTAGTGAGGAACTCTTCCGTCCACAACTCGCATTTGTTTTGGGCACCGACTTACTAGGCACTCTATTGAGAATATGAATGGCGGTTTTTAACGCCCATCCATAAACTCAATGGGAGTGTGGAGTAGCTCATCATGCTTCGCACCATATCCATCGTGGTACGCAGTTGCGTCTTTCACTACTCTATTTTCTTGAGGTTCGCCTTGTAGAATATCGGGCTACTATGCCATTTTCCGTAAGAACCTGCAAAAGGTCCAGAACTTGTCCATATGGGGTATGTCGATCCGTAGTACTCCCCCACGATCGGATCGAACTATCTTAATCTTTAAATCGTGTTGGTTTTCAACTTCACCTTAAATATCTTGAATTTATCCAAGGCTTCATTTCTTTCTTTGATTGGATAAATATATCCATAACGGAGTAGTCATCTGTGAATGTTATGAACGAGTCATAACCATCCACACTTTTCACAGAAAAGGACCACAAATGTCCGTGTGAACAATTTGTAGAACTCCCCGTGCTTCTTTTTGCGCCTTTCTTAATTTTCTTTACATATTTTCCTTTAATGCATTCTCTCGCATTGTTCTAAGTCGAGAACTCTAATAGAGGAAGAATTTCATTCTTAACTAGTCTTTCTATTCTCCCCTCGAAATATGGCCCAAACGAGCGGTGCCATAATTTCGACGATTCATTATGAGTTCTCTTCGCTTCCTGCTTACATTCGTGAGCGAGGATTCATCACTTTCGCACGCGACGTTCTCATTATCGCATACGACATTCACATCATCACACAATGATAACAAATAAAGCTCATTTTGTAATATGGCAAGACCAACACATTCTTTATTAAATAATATTTCGCACTTGCCATTTCCAAAATTACAATCATAACCATCTTTGTCCAAATTGGAAACGCTAATCAAATTCCTCTGTAAAGAGGGAACAAAAAGAACATCTCTAAGTAAAAGATTGGAGCCATTAGCTAACTCTAATGAAAGATCGCCAACAGCTTCAACTTCTGCTTGGACTCCATTTGCGACTTTAATGCATCTTTCGTTTCTTTGCGTAGTCCTCGTCGAACGGAATCCCTGTAAGGAATTAGCAACATGAACAGTTGCTCCTGAGTCAATCCACCAAGTGGATTTCGAATATTGTACATATAAGCATTCATTTATAAATGTAATAATATTCTCACCTTTCTTTGCCATGATCATCTTTAAGTAATCAGGACAGTTCTTCTTGTAGTGTCATGTCTTCTTGCAGTGAAGACACTGATCTTTGTCTACAGCAAATTTATTCTGTTGAGGTTGATGGACAGATGCTTTTCCCTTGTATCTTGAGAAGGAGGTACTGTGAAAGTTCTTTTTCTTGTTATCCTTCACATAGTTGATAGATCCACCATGTGAGGATTTAAATCTTTCCTCCTCTTGAACACACATAGCTATGCATTTTTCTAAGTCCCATTTATCGGGCTGCATATTGTAATTGACAACAAAAGTGTCAAACTGCTCGCAATGAAGCAAAATCAAGTGAATAAGGAACTCATCCTTGAGTGCCAAATCCATTGGTTTAAGCTTGGATGCCAAGTTGCTCATCCTCAATATGTGTTCTCTTATCCCACCACCGAGAATACCTCTACATCACAAGTCGTTTAATCACCGTGTTGCATATGTCTTTGAAGAGCCAAGAACCGACTCTTTATTTTATCAAGGTATTCTGTGACAGTGTCACAGTCTGCGATTGAGCCCACAATTGTGGGCTCAATCGTATTCTTTATCACAGCCATACATTTCTTGTTGGCTGTGGTCCATTTCTTATGCTCTAGGTCATAAGACATCTGTAAGGAGCATGATCTCTCTGTCTTTTACGCCAAGCAAGATCATCCTCGCTTTGACCCCTCACCGTGCCGTAGGCTCGGTGGGTCGTCTTGTAGTAAGGACCCAGATCCACCTCGGCTAAGATAAACGCTAAGTCTATCTTTTTCTTCCACTCTCCATAATTATCTCCTTTGAGAGTGGGTATTTCTCTGATACAACTCATCAAGTTGTATCCTCCTGAAAATGTAGATCAAATAAAGTGAGAACGTAACATTAAAATTATATGTCTTATTTCCAACGTTGGTCAAAATAATATGACATACAATTAAATTAATTATACATTAAATCTATATCACCGTTGGGCAGAAATAGAAACAATGCATAAAACATCAATTAAAATTATAATATCAAGTATTATCAACTTTGGTCAGAAAATAACAATATCATAATTCACAATAAATTCTTAAAAATTAAATTCTCTCGTTGGTTCGAATTTAATTAAAAGAATTATCAATATTTAACTTTTGCAGCGGAAACTGTAATTATTAAAAATAATTCATTATCAGAAGCATTATAACTATACACATTTAATCTCTGGAAATAATAACACGTTGGTGCAAAATTTAACAGAGATTTTAATCAATTTTCTATTGAAATTCATTCAAAAAATGCTTCTGAAAATAAATTAAATTCAATTTCTGGAGTATACTGTTCATAACCGTAGGAAAAAGCGTGCAAAACCGCCGAGATATCAGACATTCGCCATTTCGCCCATTCATCGCGACCACGGCCCATGGCGGCTCGCCGCGCCGCCACGCTGCCTCGCACCGCAGCCTCCACTGGGCTCGGGCCGAATCGCGCATGCATGGCGCGCTCGCCGCTAACGCTCAATCCGAGCCGCTCGATCGATCCGACGGCTCGCTGCGCGGATTCGGCCGAACAAAACTCGACCTCCGCGGCGTCGCCGAAACCCTAAACCACATTCGCGATCTTCCCTTTCTCGCTCTCTCGCTTCACTCGGAGCGGCGCGAAGAAAACGGCGCGAGAAGAAAAACCGGAGAGGCCGGCGCCGCCGCTGCCTTCTCGCCGGGCGCGCTCCCCGAGAGGGAGCGCGTCGCCGTCGAGGGGCTCCTTGGCGGCGCCCTTTCACACGCGACCCGCGCGTCAAGATCTTAACCCTAGCGGCGGGCGTGGAGCGCCGGCGAGCACTCGGCTCGGCCGGTCTTCCACACGCCTACGAGGACTCCGGCGAACGCACGGATCTCACGACCGGGTAAGACCCGATCTAGGGTTAGGTTTTGTTTTGCTTTTCTTTCTGGGTTGGGGTTTCTTTGATCTACTCCGATCTTTTCTTTTGCCATCCGGATCTGAGTGCGAATGGCTCTGATACCATTGTTAGCTATCTGGTTCTTTTGCTCTTTGAGGCTCTTTTGGATCTAGAGTTTTCTTGTGTCGGGTCCGAGAGAAACCGAGAGTGAGAGAGAGAGATACCGTCCGATGTAGATGAAGTAGGGTTGGCCATGGAGGTTCGTCGGTGAAGGTCTGCGCTAGGCAGCGACGGTCGGTGGAGAGGTGCGGGGCTTCACAGCGGTGGTGCTTCCCGTCGCTCCAGCACCCCCTCTTAGATCAGTATAGGGTATGTTGGTTAGGGTTTGGCGGCGGCACGGTGATCCTTGGTTCCAGTGCCGCCCCGGCCCCTACCACTATTTATATGGCGCTGGCGACAGGGGCCCACCAGCCTAATGGGCTGGGCGCCCCTGATCAGGGCGCGATCTAAGGGTTTGGGCATTTGGCCGTTGGGCCAAATGCCCGAGAGATCAATTCCAACAGTTGATCCTTCTGATTTCTCCAGCCACGGCCTCTTATTTTTCAGATAATCCCAGGAGCGAGCATCAAATGCCCTTAGAATAACGGTGGAAATTTTATCAACCCATTCCACTCTGAACTCATTCAGTTGATCGATTTCTTGTTGGAAGATACACCCACTAGTACCACCTACGGGTATATTTTCCATCTCAAGAAAGAACACATCCTCACACCACTCTGTCAATGTGGATTCGAAGTATCGAGCTGCATTAATGAAATGTGATACTTGGAGCAGAGCATTATCATCTGTCAGAGCAGTTAGCCCCTCTGCTTCTTGGCACCTCCGAAGCATGCAGACAAGGAATTCTGATATTATGGGTTAAGCAGAAATCCTAATGAATTCTGCCCTAAGTGTAATGCTTGGAATAGTCCTAGCACGATCAATTAGCAAAGACAAGCCCTGTTGAACAGCGCCAGTTATTGCTGGAGACTTGTAATCATCTGATCCGCAATCAAGCATTGTTCCTTGAATCCTAGTACTCCAAGTTTTCTCGTTCTCCATTGCTGATCTCAGTTTATCAAGGGTCTCCTGTCTCTCAAACCTCTGCCCATATTTCAAGCCAGTCTGGCCGATCACAGAAGACAGAGAGCACTGACATCCTCTGCCAGTTGTCATCATCCTTCACTGAAAGTAGCAGTCCTGTACTTGAGATCAAATCTTGAGTTTTCTTGTCAAAAGATATCATCAGGTCAACAAGATTAAGCCATGAGACTCTAGCCTGAAACAGCGTACTGCTTGCATCACTTGAGCTACTTTCTTGAAAAAGTTCAATCTGCTTAGGAAATGTCTCTTTCACCAAGTATGTAGGCAATGCAATAACCAATCCCGAAATCCACTCCTCTCTGCAACTATATCCTACAAGGTTGGCCTTATCTACAAGGGGCTGAAGTATCTCATCCATGGAATCGACAAAATCTCTTGTTATCTTATAAGCAAGAGCAAAAAACAAATTCTGGCTTCTCAGCCCATTTGGAGAAATGGTGTTGTGCTGCAGCAGATATTGGATTTACTAACTCTTCAATCACCCACAATGGTTGACGTAGTTGATTGTCAACATTATGCCCTTGTAGTTGCCGAGCTTTTCTGCGTTTCTGCAATTCCTGCAAATTGCATAGCGAAAGAAAGCTCTCAGAATACTTGCTTTTCAGGTCACCCTTCATTGAAAATAATTCACAATCTTCGCTGGTTTCCTGGAATTAATACTTGAAAATTTTGTTTTAGCAAGGGAAGGAGGCCAGTCAAGGGATGACAGAAGAGCTCGATGATCAACAATGGCTTGTGGTCTTAATACAGCTGAAGATCGGTCCACTCTGTGATCCACTGCAGATACAAGGCGAGTCCATTGTGGTCTAGTCCTTGTAAACGAAGCTAAAAGATCTTCTATCTTTTTAAGATATCCAATAGCAACATGATGTGTTTTCTGGAGTAATAATACAGTGGCAAAATCAGCAGCTGACAAGTTAACAACATGATGTGTTTTCTGGAGTAATAATACAGTGGCAAAATCAGCAGCTGACAAGTTAACCGTCCCAAGCAGGGTGGCCCCAAAGAACGGGCAAGGCCAGGCGGCAGCCCGAGGTAGCCGGCACCGCGCCGCCCCTCTCTCTCCCGGACCTCGTGACTCGGTCCCCAGCGCCACCACTACTACCCTTGCTTCTTCGGTTCTTCCCGACAGACGGCCAGAGGCCAGGCCACCAGCGCCATCAGCCCCTTTCCACTCCGGTCTCGAGTCCAAAGGAGGAGGCGGAGGCCACACCAAAGAAGGCCTCGGCCCATGCCTGACCCAGCTAAGCCCATCTGCATCTCATTACATCTCCCCGTTCACTTCTTCCCCAATTGGCCGATTCCCTAAATCCCCAATCCAATTTGCAAAACTCCAAATCTCCAACCCTAAGTGGCTAGGCGGCGGCAGCATGCGGCACCACGGCAGGCTAGCACCCCGCACTCGTCACACTCTGGCAGGCCAGCAGGGGTAGGGACAGGGTGAAGACACGGGCCAACGGGTGCACGGTGCGTCTGCGGGGGGACAACGCCGGGAGGAGGCCAGGAGGGGGAACCAAGCCGAGGAGGAGCTAACCAGCCAGGAGCACGCGGCGCGGGGCCGAAGGCGGCGCCGGGAGGCGCTCCAGCCGGAGCCGGAGCCGAGAGGGTGGCCGGGGAACCGAGGAGGAGCTCCAACCGGAGCCAAGAGCGTGCGACACCGGGAGGAGCTCCACCAGGCCGCGCTGGGGAACCGGGGAGTAGAAGGCACGAGCGCACGATAGCACGGGGCCGGGTGGCGGCAGGGAGGAGGAGCCGTGAGGTGAGGACTGAGGGGGGAGAAGAAGGGGCCAAGGGGGCGTGCGTGGGCGTGGCTGCCTATAAGCCCAGCCGGCCAGACCCCAGATTTGAGAGTTGATACTTGTGGTTTGTGAATGCCATAGAGGTAGAAAATAGAAATCAAGATTCAAGATGGCTCCTCCTAAGTCGAAAGGAAAAGGTAAGAATAGGATTGTGAATGTCTGAATGGTGATTGGTGAATACTGTGAATTTGTGATGCATCATGTGTGATACTCACAGTGATTATAATTTATAAATGTATAAATGATTATTGATGAATGAATATGATGATGTGTGAATTTGATAATGTCATGGTGAATTGGTGACACTGTCACACTGATGTATAATTGAGGGTGAATTAGATTGTAATTGGTTGATTACTTGATTTGCTAGATTTGAAGAGCTATTTTACCATTGCGTCGTCGTTGAGTGGGTTGACCCCAAGAACCGGTGCAAGCAGGAATGATGTGGTAGCTACAGAAGAGCAAATACTAGCGGTTGAAGCTGTCAATATTAAAGATGCACAAGTAGCACAACAGCCACAACCGCAGGAAGAAACTGAAAGTATTAAGGATTTTAACCCGGATGCTCATATTGTTGTCGATCCAGCACTTCGTATACCAATTGAGGAATTCCATCCGGATATTAGAGATCAAGTGAGATGGGCTTATTTGTTGAAGGGTCAGACTCAACCTTTTGGCCACAATTTTCCTCGCAAACAATATGGAAATAGTTTTAGGTGCTTTCGTGAAACATGGTTTAAGAGGCACGGCTGGTTGGAATATAGTATACATAAAGGATGTTGTTTATTGCTTCTATTGCTTTCCTTTTAGGCAGCAACCCTTAGATGAAAATTTTGACTATGATGTCTTCACTAAATTAGGGTACAACAACTGGAAGAATGCATATGCATCATTACCTCTTCATGTTGGTGGGGTTAATAGTATTCACAACAATGCAAAGAGATGTAGTGATATTTTTAAGATGCCTTGCATATGCATCACTACCTCTTCATGTTGGTGTGCCATATGCTCTAATGAAAGTGATTGCAACGTGTATTATATATGTCTTACTTTGTTATCGAATAATAGTATTAGTTTATTCCACCCAATCTAAATTTCAATCCTAGGTCCGCCACTGGTCCCAAGAAACACAGTATGACATGATTCATACCTCTGAATTTTCCCCATGAGATATGGGATTTAAGTTTTCCAGTCACAGAAGAGGAAACAACACCTTCTACATCACCGACCAAACTGTCAAGCTTTAGAGCTATTTCTGTATGGGACATCCTACCGTTAAGAATGTTAGAAAAATAGGGACAAAAGGAGATACGATTTTTTTACATGAAAAATCATTGCGGAAAAAATCAAGGGCACCAACCGGCGATGATTACTATATGAGGGGTATTTACAAATCGCTGGGGATTACAATGAGGCGTCAACTCTCCCCGTACAGCTTACAAGAGGTATATAAAAGGGTAAAAGGACTTAGAGTCCAAGTAAGAAAACTAATCCAAGAATATGGCAAGTTTGAAGGACTTAGAGTCCAAGTAAGAAAACTAATCCGATAATATGTCAAATTTGAATTCAACCACATTAGGAGTTCGGATCACATATCTCAACAATCTCCACCTTGAGACGAATTTCCTCTTGTACCAACATGAAGAATCATCAATTTCCTCTTCTAGGACTAAACTATCGTACCAACTAAGCTTGAGTAAAACTCAAAATTAGTAACAGGAACTGATTTTGTCATCATATCAGTTAGATTATCATGAGTACTTATCTTGCACACCTTGACATCACCTTGAGCAATAACACCTCGAATAAAGTGATATCTCACATCAATGTGATTTGTTCTCTCATGGAACATCTGATCCTTTGTAAGGCATATAGCACTCTGACTATCACAAAATATAGTAGTGTAAAAATTATCTCCACAAAGCTCAGTGTACAAACCTCTCAACCAAATGACTTCTTTATAAGCTTCAGAAATAGCCATATATTCTGCTTCAGTGGTAGATAAGGCTATAGTAGCTTGCAAACTTGCCTTCCAACTAATAGCACAACCATCAATGGTGAAAACATAACCTGTGAGAGACCTCTTGTCCAAATCATCAGCATAATCAGAGTCAACATAACCAACAAGTTCATCCCTAGAATTCCCAAACTGCAAACGAGCATTAGAAGTGCCACGCAAATATCTGAAAATCCGCTGAACTGCTTTCCAATGCTCTTTTCCAGGATTAGCCATGTATCTACTAATAACACTCAGTGCATGAGATAAATCAGGACGAGAACAAACCATGGCCTTCATAAGAGAACCAACTGTACTGGAATATGGAACACTAGACATGTACTCAATATCATAATCTGACTCAGGACAAAAGGCTGAAGATAATCTAAAATGTGAAGCTAGTGGAGTACTCACTGGTTTTGAATCATGCATATTAAACCGACAAAGGACATTCTCAATATAACCTTGTTGACTCATGTATAATTTGCTAGATTTCCTCTCTCTAATAATCTCCATACTAAGAATTTTCTTTGTTGCACCTATGTCTTTCATCTCAAATTCATTATTCAATTTGCTTTCAGTTTTGCTATTTCCAACTTATCTTTTGCAGTAATCAATAAATCATCAACATACAGAAGAAAATAAATAGCTGAACTATTAACAGACTTTACATAAACACAGCTATCAGAATCAAACCGCTTAAAATCATGAGAGTGTATAAAAGAGTCAAATCTCTTGTGCCATTACCTAGAGATTGCTTCAAACCATAAAAGATATCTATCATCTACAAACACGATGTTCTTTTCAGAATAACAAAACCCTCAAGTTGGTCCATATAAATATCTTCCTCCAACTCCCTATGTAAGAATGCGCTTTTGACATCTAATTGCTCAAGTTCATAATCATGCATAGCAATAATACTGAGTAAAGTGAGAATATAACTATCCTTCACAACTAGAGAAAAGATATCATTAAAATCAATATCGGGAATTTGACTATATCCTTTAGCAACCAACATTGCTTTATACCCTGCTGGTTCAAAAGGATAAATACATTCCTTTCTTTTGAAAATCCAATTGCAGTGAACATGCTTCTTCTCCTTTGGCAATTTCAATAGTTCCCAAGTGCCATTCTTTTCAAGTGATTCTATCTCATCATGCATAGCAGTTATCCAATTATTACAATTAGTGGAGTCAATAGCCTCAGAGTACGATGAAGATTCTGCATTACCTTAAATTTCTTCTGCTACACTCAAAGCATAAGCAACAATTTAAGTTTCTTCAATCAACCTCTTGGGTGGATTAATCTCCCTCTAGGTCTGTCAACTGCAATGGACCGTTGTGGTGGCTGCTCAACTATAGGAGGATTCTCAACAATAGGTGCATCATGAACAATAATATTTTCTTTATCTGATGTGTGTTCTAAACCAACAAAATGATCCATCTAAACTCTTGAATCCTGCTCACTCTCAACAGGAACATTAGTAGGCAGTTTATCATGAAGCATAGTAGATTCATTAAAGATAATGTTTCTGCTAATCACAACCTTATTTGTTTTTGGATTCCACAAATTGCATCCTTTAACACCAGATTTATAACCAAGAAAGATGCACTTAATAACTCTAGACTCTAATTTTCCATTATCAACATGAGTATAAGCAGTAGAACCAAAAAACTTTCAATTCTGAATAATTTGCTGGAGAACCAGACCATACCTCAAATGGAGTCTTTTTTTCAATTGCAATAGAGGGTGACCGATTAATAAGATAGAAAGTAGTGGAAGCGGCTTCAGCCCAAAAATACCTATGCAAACCTGCTTTAGACAACATGCAACGCACCTTGGAAATGATGGTCATGTTCGTATGCTCAACTACACCATTTTGTTGAGGAGTATGGAGAATGGTATAGCGCCTAACAATGCCTTCAGTCTTGCAATATGATTCAAATTCATTAGAACATAATTCCTTCACATTATCAGTGCGAAGTTTCTTTACCTTCTTTTCAGTTTGCCTTCAACCATAATCTTCCACTATTTAAATGCTGAAAATGTTTCTGATTTATGCTTCAATATATAAGGTCGCACTCTTCTAGAGTAATCATCGGTAATTGTTAACATATAGCTAGAACCTCCTAGCGATGTCTTGCGAGATGGTCCTCATAAATCAGAATGCACATAATCCAAAATACCTTCTGTAGTATGAACTAATGTATTGAACCTCACCCTCTTGTGTTTTTCAAACATATAATGCTCACAAAATTTTAGCTTGTCAATGCTATGTCCATCAAGGAGTCCTCTCTTTCTCAATTCTATCAATCCAATTTCACTCATATGCCCAAGACGCATATGCCAAGATTAGTAGCATCAGAATCAGATAATGAAATTGAAATTAAAGCAAAAATTAACTTATATTGTAGTACTTCGTAGATGGTACAGATTGGCAGATTTAATATCAGATTTATCACAACAAGAGAGCCTTTTGATACATTCAAAACTCCACCTTCACTAGAATACTTGTACCCTTTAGCATCAAGAGTACTCAAAGAGATGAGGTTCCTAATCAAATCTAGAATGTGCCTCACATTTGTCAAAGTTCTAACAATACCATCAAACATCTTGATTTGAACTGAACCAATTCATGCAACAGTTTCATAGGTAGCAAACCAATCCTTATTACTACACATATGAAAGGTACATATGAAAGTAAAAAGCCATTCATCATTGGTCTTACTACATCCAGCAAAGGCAACAGGGACATCTCCATTAGAACTATCATCAGCAACAAGGGAGGTTTTACCTTCATCATCTGGTTTACCTTTTGACTTATAATAGTCAGTTCTCTTTTGTTTATTCTGTAGCTTCCAGTATTCAGAGATGTCATGCCCACTTTTCTTACAATATTTGCACGACTTGTACTTGCCTCTTGATTTCGACCAATTCTTGTAGCCATTCGAACTTTTACCTCGAGATCTATTGTTTAAGTTCTTCTCCTTTTGCCTGCCACGAATAAACAAGTCTTCTCCTTGCGAGTTTGAATTTTTCAGAAGGTGCCATCTGTTTCATCTTCTCCTTAGCATGCAAAACTTCATAAACTTCATTGAGAGTGAGAGTATCTCTACTTTGTGAACTCTGGATAGATATATCACAATTCTTGTAGGTTGACCTTGAATTCCCCTTTATAGATATGCTTAAGTTAGTTGATGTGTGATATTACTTACCAACAAGAAAGATAGGACTATCATTAAAGAGAACGATCTTGTCAATAATGACGTTTACAAGTAGCAAAGAAATCTCAACAGTCAGAAAGACAAGAATTGTTTATAAAAACAAATATGGACCAATAGGAACCCGTAGCCAACCATTTTGTTTGATTACAAACTCCGACTTAATCACCACAGGCACCACAAAAGTGTTTTAACATTATTCTTCAGAAAAGAGATGCATTAAATTTCATCACGCGGAATGATCCAAAAGAAATACATGGAGCCAAAACTTCTCACATTAACGAAGTTGCAACACAAAACTCTCATTATCCAGACTATCAAACGAGTAAATGAGTCGCTCTTTTCCAATGAGAAGGAAGGAACAACCTTGGAAATATCAATATTGCCAATTGACGAAGATCACTAGTCATGAAAGCAACTCAACAGTCGAAAAACAATAATTGTTTCAGAGAACTATTAAAGACCTATTGAAACTCATCAACTACCATGAACCACGAACCCAAGAGAAATCCATCAACCACCACCAGACAAGAATTTGTCAAATTCACAAATCAAGGAAGAGAACAACTTTCTAAAGAAAATCACGCTCAAGACCTATAACTATGGTACTCGGGGTAACTACTCCCCTAACCACATACCGCGAACGATGGTGTAACCTGGTGAATCCCAGAGTAACAACCACGACCTCAACTTCTTAACATCCGCTACCAAAACGCATAGCCAAGATAATCAATTATGAATATAAGGTCATCTCATAGTAATCATAGAGTTTATTCATAGGTATAGTAGATCATAGACTAACAAAAATATGATAGTACAAAAACAATTTGATACAGTACAACATAATGAATCACATCACTAGAAATGCAGATGCAATGGATTTTCCAAACCCCACCTACTGTGCAAGTGTGTTATTTTAATAATTTACATACCACAGACCTAAATCCCGCTCTGATACCATCTGTAACACCCTGACCCAAAATCGGCTCAATGCTCAGCCCACCGTGGGGCGGACCCGCCCACACATACCAACTCACTTACACTTTCGTCCTCGCTTCGTGTAAAAGGGTTAACCCGGAGGTGCTACGTTTGGATCCAACAGGCATTATATACTACTACAACTCACTTGAGACAAGCCATGTAGGACTAATCCCACCACACAACTCCTCATGGGTCACATGGGCCACGCTACGAGCAGGCCAGGGTATTACATTCACCCCCCTTAAGGGCTGACGCCCTCGGCAGCATACCGTATACGCGGCAAATGCCCAGAACCACCCCTCGGTACACGTTCGTGCATCCAGTGCCGGCACATATGCCATGCCATGTGTCTACTCCGGGCCCACAAACGCCTTGCGCCATATGCCCGCGCCACTATCCCGCACGCGCCCGTGTAGCGAAGGATGATTGTCGGCGCCCCGGGTGTCACACAACCCCGAGACCCTCTGTGCATACCAAGCTAGTCCCATGATCAGTAGCTAGCTTGCACAGTTGCAACAATGATGCAATCATAACCATTCAACAACGAACTAATGAAGCAGACAAAGTAATATTATTTAAAACAACGAAGACCTTATGGTCAAGTTCTTACAAAAGTCGCCTCACAGGGCTTAGCAACAACAGAGTATCTGGTAACGGAAATCTCAAAATACGTGGAGCCCAATCGACATGCCCACAGGCAATCGAGTGGAGGACGTGACCTAGTTCGCAAAGTCTTCAAAGTAGCCTTCTTCGTAGTACTCAGCATTTCCTGGTTCTTCTGCTGGGACTGATCAACAAAGGGCATAAAGCCGTGAGTACATAAAGTACTCAGCAAGTCGTAGAGAAATGTATGCACATAGTATTCATACCAGGCTTAAGCAAGGATGGCTTTAAGGTTAATTTGCAGAAAGCAAGTTTAACAATAAATACAATAATTAGATTGCAAGCAGGATTTTAAAAGAATAATACATAGATAATCAAGTTCTTTTGAATCAAACAGTGAACATCCCGTTCACTTCCCAACCATTCCAACCAAACGTTTCCAACGAACCAAACCACATTTTGAAAATACTACCCTTGCGCGAAATCACCGGGCATGTCCGTAGCAGGGACACGGCTATTCGAATAGATTTTGACACTCTGCAGAGGTTGTACAGCTTTACCCACAAGACACGAATTCTCTAGTTTGTTTGGCATCCGTCGATACCACCGCTCACTTCCTTAGGTGAGTAGTCTAGAGCACGTGACAAGGCTTTACAAAGTTCCATTTTGCCTCGGTTACGCGCTAAGGTTTCGCCTTCACACACCCCTCTTGCGCCAATAAATGTACCACAACAGAACCGACTCAAAACTTCCTAATTAATTGGCGGTCAGTCCCATACGGACTTATGGTTGCACGAGGTGACCTGATCAATGACTTGCAAAGTTAAGTCCTTAGTTGGCTGCTCAGACAAGTCTACCACAACCCAATGTGCATTACGCACCCACTCTAGCTTCCTACCTCAAGCCCGAGCATAAATCATTTTTGTTCATTCCCGACCAAATGGCAATCCCTGCCATGGCACAACATCTTTTAATAAAAGTGGCCTCACACCACTGTTCCATAGTTCCATTAGTCAAATTTCAATAATCATTGAACATGTGATCGAAAGTACTGCGGGTAACTAAAGCATGTCTAAGCAATATCGCTCCCAAGTTGGTATACAATTATGTCCAACTAGTATTAACCATCCTAAGGTGTCCAAGGATATATGTCATTCAAGGAGACATTTCATTTTCAATTTATCAAGGAGGCATAATGGCAATTTGGTAATTATCTACTCCCAAAACCATTTTTAATAAAACTAGCCATGCATGATAATTTAATACAATATACATTTGTAAAATGGGTTCAACATGGTCAAAGGCCTACGACTTGCCTTCGTTGACGAGGAGAGGGTCTTCGGTCGTCGGGTCGAAGAAATCTTCCAAACGCCGGAATCTACGTCGCGAGAATAGCAACAATAAATAAAACAGTACCAAATGAACTCCAAAAATTACAAAACCAGTACCAAATGAAAGAGGCTGAATTTATATGAATTTAGAAATTTGGATCACCCAAATCGGAGTTCGGATGTGAAAGTTATGGCCAAAAGAAGTTTCAAATCACATAAAATGATAGAATTAGGGTTTTCGGATTTTCGGATTTATTTTTCAATTGAAAAACCCGGTTTTGACGTCGTGATTGCGCAGCGCACACGTGGCGACCACGCGGCGAAATCACCGACGCGCGCCGACGTGGCGCCACGTGGGTGACCACGTGGGCTCGGGCCCGCGGTCGAGAGAGAGAGAGGAGGAGAAGGCGCGCGGGCGGCGGGGCGAGCCGAGGGACGGCGGCGGCGGCGCTACGGAGACGGGCCGTCGGCCGTGGAGAAGAAGAAGGGAGGAGGCGGTGGCGGCAACGCCGAGAGAGAGAGGAGAGAGAAGAGAGAGGGAAGAATCGAGCGGCTTTATAGCCAGAGGCCACAGACGCGGCGGGCGGCGGAGTGGCGGCCGCGCAGCGGGGACGGAGCGAACGCGGCAGCGGCGCGACGGAGGCGGGGCGGGATGGCGCGGCGTGGCGAGATTCACGCGCGCGCAGGCGTGGGAGAGAGAGCGGCGCGCGAGGAGGACGACGACGACGCCGTCCGTTCGTCGGACGGTGGGAGCGAAGAGGCGCGGCGAAGGAGAGCCGTCCGATTTCGACGGACGGTTGAGAAGTCAACGGCGCGGAGGAGATGAAGCCGCGCCGTCCGATTTCGTCGGACGGTGGGAAGCGAAGAGCGCGCGGCGAAGAGAGCCGCGATGGCGATCAACGGCCAGAACGGCCGAGCGGCGGAAGCGGGAGGGGCAGCGAGAATGGGCGGGCGGGAAAGCGATGGTGGGCGGCTAGGGTTTCGGCCCACGCACAGAAAAGGGATTTTAAATTCATTTTTGATTTTAGAAATTCAAACAAATCAAAAAGCAATTTAGAAAATAGCAAATAGACTCCAAAAATTCTAGAAAAATTCACAGAAATTCCTTAAATTATTCTAGACATAATAAAAATACTTTTAACTTTAAATTTTCTTTTTCTTTTACAAATAAATTAATTTTTAATTTCGGATAAAACAAAAATAAATTTCTAAAATCCAATAAATCCAAGAAAATTCTTAAAATAATAATTTTGATTTTAAATTCCAGAAAACTCAATTAAACCAACTTTAATTTAATTGAAGTTTGATTAATTCATATTAAACTGCAAATGGATTTTGAAATTTCCAAATTAAGCTTTTGGCAAATAGAAACAAATGGTTCTCTTTTAAAATTTTCAAAAACTCCGAAAAACGGGACGCTACAAACCTACCCCTCTTAAAGGGAATCTCGACCCCGAGATTCAGGCTGACTAGAGAATAGGTGGGGAAACTCAGCCTTCAGGTCATCTTCTCGTTCCCAAGTGGCTTCTTCTTCGGTGTGGTTGCTCCACTGGACCTTGCAGAAACGGATGATCTTGCTTCTTGTCACTCGTTCTGCTACTTCCAAAATCTTGATGGGATGCTCCTTGTAGGTGAGGTCTTCGGCGAGGCAATTGCTTCCATTGGCATCGCTCTTGCACTGCATAAACACTTCTTCACCGTGACACGTGGAAGACATTATGCACATCCGATACCGTGGCGGAGCTCCAAGCGTAGCGACTTCTCCTCTTGGGCTAGAATCGAAAGGTCCGATGTACCTTGGTGCAAGCTTTCCGCTTACTCAAACGACGCATCCCTTTGAGGCGACACCTTGGTACACATGATCACCAGTGCAAAAGCTAGATCTCGGCGACGGTTATCGGCATAACTCTTCTGCTGTGTCTCTGTTTTTCACCTTTCTCTGATTGATCGAACTTGCTCTTTGGCTTTTTCCAAAATATCTGGCCCAAACACTTGTCTTTCGCCTACTTCATTCCAATACAACGGTGTCTGCATTTTCTTAGTAAGAGCTTCAAATGGAGACATCCGAGGCTTGACTGTGTGCTTGTTGTTGTAGGAAAACTCGCATAAGGTAGCATTTGATCCCAAGCGGTCGATTTGCTAAGGCACAAGCCCTTAACATATCTTCTAGGATTTGATTTACTCTTTCTCGTCGACCATCCGTGCTGGGATGATACGTCAGATCTTGAAATTTAGATTAGTACCCGTAACAACGTGCAACTTCGCCAAAATCTTGAGGTGAATCGGGATCCTCGATCCGACACGATCTTCTTCTAAGACTCCATGCCGGCACACTATCTTTGCCATGTACAGATCGCTACCTATCATCACGAGTAAGTAGTCTTGGTGGGAGAAAGTGAGCAACTTTGGTTAGACGGTCCACAATTACCCAGATAGAATCATATCGACCTTGTCCTTGGCAAACCAAGTATAAAATCCATGCCAATTTCTTCCCACTTCCATTCGGGCACTTTCAAGGGTTGCGGAGTCCAAAGAGTCTTTGATGCTCGGCTTTAACTCACGACGGACATCACACCGAGCTACATACTCGGCAATCTCACGCTTCATGCTAGGCCACCAATACATTTCCTTAAGATCTTGGTACATCTTTGTGCTTCGGGTGAATGGAGTACAAAGTTTCATGGGCTTCCTTAAGTATCACTTGCTTAAGCTCTTTACGATCTGGAACACAAATTAAACTTGTCAAACCAAATGGTGCCTTGCTCATCTTCTGAAAATCTCAGGGCTTTACCCTTTTCATGTTGCTCTTAATTTCCTTAATATTGGCATCTTCAACTTGAGCTTCCTTGATCCGATTCCGCAAAGTGGGTTGAACTTCTAGGCGCCTAGATAACCTTCTTCAACCAACTCTAACTTGAGC
The DNA here is from genome assembly GCA_036346395.1 of Hsuehochloa calcarea. NCBI lineage: Eukaryota > Viridiplantae > Streptophyta > Magnoliopsida > Poales > Poaceae > Hsuehochloa > Hsuehochloa calcarea. Next base: position 63,188,132 of record CM070596.1, read on the forward strand.
TTACGAATTCTTCATGCATATTGGTGATTTTCCTTGATCGTCGGTATTGCAAGAGACTTTTCTACTCAAGGCATCTGCCACAATATTAGCTTTGCCTGGGTGGTAATGGATTCTAATATCATAATTCTTGATTAACTCTAACCACCTTCTTTGCCTCATATTAAGATCAGCCTGAGTGAAAATGTACTTCAAGCTCTTATGGTCCGTGTAGACTTCACAGCGATTACCAATAAGGTAATGACGCCATATCTTTAGAGCATGCACTACTGGCTAAATTCCAAGTCATGAGTGGGGTAATTCACTTCATGAGGCCTCAATTGACAGGAAGCATAAGCTACTACCTTCCTTTCTTGCATCAGGACACAACCAAGTCCTTGCCGGGATGAATCACAGAAAATCTCAAAATCCTTCCGGACATTGGGCAAAATCAACACCGGAGCTGTGGTCAGACGCTTCTTCAACTCTTGAAAACTTTGCTCACAATCTGCTGTCCAAGCAAATTTCTTTTCTTTCTTCAACAGCTGAGTGAGGGGTCTTGCTATCTTGGAGAATCCTTCTATGAATCGACGATAGTATCCTGCCATTCCAAGAAAACTTCTGACCTGAGGCACCGACTTGGGTGAGTCCCAATTAAGCACATCCGTAACCTTGCTGGGGTTAACAGATACTCCTTCTGCAGACATGACATGTCCCAAGAAAGTAACTTCTTTCATCCAAAACTCACACTTGCTGAATTTAGCATAGAGTTGATGATCTCTAAGCTTATTCAGGACCAAACGGAGGTGCTCTTCATGCTCTTCTTCACTCTTGGAATACACCAAAATATCGTCAATGAAGACAATGACGAACTTATCCAAATACTCCATGAATACTTTATTCATCAAGTTCATAAAGTAAGCAGGGGCATTGGTCAATCCAAATGACATGACCGTGAACTCATACTGACCCATACCGGGTTGAGAAAGTCGTCTTGGGAATATCTTCGGACGAATCTTCAATGGTGGTATCCTGACCTCAAGTCTATCTTGGAGAACACACCGGCTCCTTTCAACTGGTCAAACAAATCATCGATCCTGGGCAAAGGGTACTTGTTTTTGATGGTGACCTCATTGAGGGCTCGGTAATCCACACACATCCGTTGGGTGCCATCCTTCTTTGCAACAAAGATCACCGGGGCTCCCCAAGGTGAAGAACTTGGTCGGACAAAACCTTTCTCTTGCATTTCTTCAATTTGCTTCTTCAGTTCAACCAAATCATTGACAGGCAATCTGTAGGGTCTCTTGAAAATAGGCGCAGTTCCTGGAACAAGATTGATGACAAACTCCAAGTCTCGGTCTGGCGGCATTCCAGGTAGGTCATCAGGAAAGACATCTGAACACTCTCTGACTACAGGCACTTCTTCCATAGATACAACACTGGCACTGCAGACTAGAGATCCAGCTAGCTTCTCTGGGGAGGCTTCAAACTTTACCTTGGTTCCTTTCGGACTGACCAAAGTGATGCTTCTACCACCAAAATTCCAAGAGGGCTTGGTGATTGGCAAGCCAATCCATTCCCAAAATCACATCAAGAGACTTGGTGTCTATGATGATGAGATTAGCAAGGAATTCTACCCTTCTATGGTCACTTTAACCTTAGGGCAACCTTGGTTCGTACTCAATTCAACCAGAGATCGAACCAACAAAACACTTTTAAGAGGCAAAACTTCCAACTGGTGCCTTTCAAAAAACTCAGAAACAAACGAATCTGAAGCTCCGTAATCAAACAAAACAGATGGCGGTCTTTGAATTGACAAGGAACTTACCCGGCCACGACGTCCGGGCATCTAGGCTTCCTCCACAGTGGTGTGGTTCACACGACCTCTTCCAAAAGGCCGAGGAGACTTGGTCGTGCGGTTGGAGTCCGAGGGCTCCACGTCGCGACTCTGAGTGGGGTCCCGGCCTGAGTGGCTCCCATGTTGAAACGAACCGGAGAAGGGCCTTGCCTCTGCGGCGCTCTTCGCGGTGCCCCACCGATGGCACTTAAAGCAGGTGATCCCGGCTGCAGGGTTGCCATTCCTTGGCTGCCGTTCTTTGGGTGCCGCTGAAGCTGCGTTACCGAATATTTGGCGAGGTGTTTGCTCTGAGGGCTCAATGTGACAGTGGAGCAACACGGCGGGAGGCGGCATATTCATTCTGACTCTCTGGGAGTGAGACTGATGGGCACTGTGCTGCATCATCTTTCTCTTGCGGGATTCTTCAAGCTCACGGCGGGATTCCTCGATGAGCATGGCCTTGTTCACCAAGTGCTGGAAATCTGCATAATCATTCCCAATGACTTGCACCTTCAAACTGGGGTTGAGTCCTCTCTTGAAGCGCTTCTGGCGGGCATCATCTGTGGCAACGTCCTCTGGGGCATAACGGGATAGCTGAGTGAATCTGTTAAGATATTCACTCACCGACATGTTGCCTTGCTGCAGCTCACGGAACTCATTCTTCTTCATTTCCACCTTTCCATCAGGGATATGGGAGTGGCGGAAAGCTCCTGAAAACTCGGCCCAAGTGATACTCTCGGGGTTTCCATGGGCGGCACAATAGTTCTCCCACCATTCTGCAGCGGTACCTTCAAGCTGGTGAGTGGCATACAGAACCTTCTCGCGATCATCACAACGGGTGATAGCGAGCTTCTTTTCCATGGAACGTAACAAGTCATCTGCGTCCAGTGGCTCCGAGGAGCTAGAGAAAGTGGGCGGATGGGTCCTTAGAAACTCGCCACTGGATGAGGAAACAGGGGGTGGAGCGGCGGGGCGTGGCACCGCTTGATGATTCGATTCATCATTGCGAGGAGGCGCAAGTGATGCAGTTCTGGCGATTCATCATCTGAGTCATGTTCTACATCATAGAGCTCATCAGCTGCATCTGGCCAGCCATGAACCGACTCAAACCGGATCGCACCGGCGGCTGGAAGGCGGGCATCGGCGCTTGGAGTCTCATCCTGGCTTGCGGAGTTGCGGGTCTGAACCATCTGCACGAAACTTCACCGGTTTAATAGATGAGAAGAAGAAAGCAATTTAGATGAGAGGGAAAGCACGGAGATGAGCGAGAAAAAAGGGAGATAGATGGATCAACCTAATGCGGACAAAGTTGGTTTTACCCAACGAACGGATAGTCGGAAAGCTATCAAGAAGCAAACAAGAAAGAGACACTTAAGCACAAAAGCACTACTACGCAGACTAAACGACTCTAAAACAAGGGAGGGCAGCTACCAATCTAATCTTTACGGAGGGTCAACTTGGAACAGCAGCAGATCTTGATCTTCCAGGGCTTTCCTTGCTTGATCTTGAAGGGCTCGATCCTAGGGATATTCCAGAGGTAAGGAGGTCAATTTAAATTTGAAAACCAAGTTCCAGAAAAGATAAGATGAAAGAACTCAAGAATGATATAAGAGGGTAAGATGGTAAGAAAATAATAGAATAAGATAAGAAAGAATAGAATAAGATGAGAGAAGAATATCTAGTCAAGTTAATTGCTTGGTTTGATTTAGAAAATATATTTTGAATCTTTGACTAAGACGACCAATCTAACTAAAGGTTACGTCCTACAGTCGATATGGCTCTGATACCATCTCTTGTCGGCGCCCCGGGTGTCACACAACCCCGAGACCCTCTGTGCATACCAAGCTAGTCTCATGATCAGTAGCTAGCTTGCACAGTTGCAACAATGATGCAATCATAACCATTCAACAACGAACTAATGAAGCAGACAAAGTAATATTATTTAAAACAATGAAGACCTTATGGTCAAGTTCTTACAAAAGTCGCCTCACAGGGCTTAGCAACAACAGAGTATCTGGCAACGGAAATCTCAAAATACGTGGAGCCCAATCGACATGCCCACAGGCAATCGAGTGGAGGACGTGACCTAGTTCGCAAAGTCTTCAAAGTAGCCTTCTTCGTAGTACTCAGCATTTCCTGGTTCTTCTGCTGGGACTGATCAACAAAGGGCATAAAGCCGTGAGTACATAAAGTACTCGACAAGTCGAGAAAATGTATGCACATAGTATTCATGCGGGGCTTAAGCAAGGATGGCTTTAAGGTTAATTTGCAGAAAGCAAGTTTAACAATAAATACAATAATTAGATTGCAAGCAGGATTTTAAAAGAATAATACATAGATAATCAAGTTCTTTTGAATCAAACAGTGAACATCCCGTTCACTTCCCAACCATTCCAACCAAACGTTTCCAACGAACCAAACCACATTTTTGAAAATACTTCCCCTTGCGCGAAATCACCAGGCATGTCCGTGCATCGGGACACGGCTATTCGAATAGATTTTGACACTCTGCAGAGGTTGTACAGCTTTACCCACAAGACACGAATTCTCTAGTTTGTTTGGCATCCGTCGATACCACCGCTCACTTCCTTAGGTGAGTAGTCTAGAGCACGTGACAAGGCTTTTACAAAGTTCCATTTTGCCTCGGTTCTGCCCGCTAAGGTTTCGCCTTCACAGCCCCCTCTTGCGCCAATAAACAGCCACAACAGAACCGACTCAAAACTTCCCTAATTAATTGGCCAGGTCCGTCCCATACCGGACTTATGGTTGCACGAGGTGACCCAGATCAATGACTTGCAAAGTTAAGTCCTTAGTTGGTCGCTCGCACAAGTCTACCACAACCCAATGTGCATTACGCACCCACTCTAGCTTCCTACCTCAAGCCCGAGCATAAATCATTTTTGTTCATTCCCGACCAAATGGCAATCCCTGCCATGGCACAATATCTTTTAATAAAAGTGGCCTCACACCACTGTTCCATAGTTCCATTAGTCAAATTTCAATAATCATTGAACATGTGATCGAAAGTACCGCGGGTAACTAAAGCATGTCTAAGCAATAATACGCTCCCAAGTTGGTATACAATTATGTCCAACTAGTATTAACCATCCTAAGGTGTCCAAGGATATATGTCATTCAAGGAGACATTTCATTTTCAATTTATCAAGGAGGCATAATGGCAATTTGGTAATTATCTACTCCCAAAACCATTTTTAATAAAACTAGCCATGCATGATAATTTAATACAATACACATTTGTAAAATGGGTTCAACATGGTCAAAGGCCTACGACTTGCCTTCGTTGACGAGGAGAGGGTCTTCGGTCGTCGGGTCGAAGAAATCTTCCAAACAGGAATCTACGTGCGAGAATAGCAACAATAAATAAAACAGTACCAAATTAACTCCAAAAATTACAAAACCAGTACCAAATGAAAGAGGCTGAATTTATATGAATTTAGAAATTTGGATCACCCAAATCGGAGTTCGGATGTGAAAGTTATGGCCAAAAGAAGTTTCAAATCACATAAAATGATAGAATTAGGGTTTTCGGATTTTCGGATTTATTTTTCAATTGAAAAACCCGGTTTTGACGTCAGCGGTTGCGCAAGCGCACACGTGGCAGCCACGCGGGCAAAACCGCTGACGCGGCGCTGACGTGGCGCCACGTGGGTGACCACGTGGGCTCGGGCCCGCGGGTCAGAGAGAGAGAGAGAGACGGGGAGGGGCGCGGTGGCGGCGGCCGAGTCGAGAGGGACGGCGGGGCGCTACGGGAGAGGGCTTCGTCGGCGCGAAGAAGAAGAAGGGAGGAGGCGGTGGCGAAACGCCGAGAGAGAGAGGAGAGAGAGAGAGAGGAAGAATCGGGCGCTTTTATAAGCCGAGGCCACTGACGAAGCGAGCGGCGGAGTAACAGCCGCGCAGAGGCGGACAGACGGAACGCGGCGCGGCGCGACAGGCGGGAGACGGACGGCGCGGGCGTGGCGAGATTCGCCGCTGCCTTCAGCGAGGACGTGGGAGAGAGAAAGCGCGCGCGACGAGACAACGACGACGCCGTCCGATTCGACGGACGGTGGGAGCGAAGAGGCGCGGCGAAGGAGAGCCGTCCGATTCGACGGACGGTTGAAAGTCCAACGGCGCGGGAGGAGATGAACCGGCGCCGTCAATTTCGTCGGACGGTGGGAGCTAAGAGGCGCGGCGAAGGAGAGCCGCGATGGCGATCCAACGGCCAGAACGGCCGAGCGGAGCGGAGGTCGGGCCGGGAATGGGCCGGAGGCGGGAAACAGTGGTGGGCCGGCTAGGGTTTCGGCCCACGCACAGAAAAGGGATTTTAAATTCATTTTTGATTTTAGAAATTCAAACAAATCAAAAAGCAATTTAGAAAATAGCAAATAGACTCCAAAAATTCTAGAAAAATTCACAGAAATTCCTTAAATTATTCTAGACATAATAAAAATTCTTTTAACTTTAAATTTTCTTTTTATTTTACAAATAAATTAATTTTTAATTTCGGATAAAACAAAAATAAATTTCTAAAATCCAATAAATCCAAGAAAATTCTTAAAATAATAATTTTGATTTTAAATTCCAGAAAACTCAATTAAACCAACTTTAATTTAATTGAAGTTTGATTAATTTATATTAAACTGCAAATGGATTTTGAAATTTCTAAATTAAGCTTTTGGCAAATAGAAACAAATGGTTCTCTTTTAAAATTTTCAAAAACTCCGAAAAACGGGACGCTACAATGATGCTCTGATACCAACTATGACACTCCGGCTATTTGGAAGCCAAAATGTTCCCTGAAAGACTAACATACAACCAAATTGCGGAAGAATTTAAACTGGATCTCTTCTAAGCATATCTAGGGACCACTTTAATAGCAACAAGGCAGGAATAAAGACTGAATTCATCAAACATAATCAAGGAATAATTAAATTGAACCACTAGCATCATTTAACAAGAAAAACCTAACATAAAGGGAAATATCATGCAATAGTAAACTTATTTATTACAGTTCCTCGGTTAACAAATGAAAGACATAAATGACATTACTAATGAGAGTAAATTATAGTGAACTGTGTGAAACGTGCTGGTCTACTCCCTCCCAATAGAGTCATCATCAACGATCACCTACATAAATACAGAAAACAAGAATGAGTCGAAACTCAGTAAGTACAGTAAACAATTGAACATACAAGGTTATGAACAAGTCTATCTCAATACGAAATCTAAACTTATCTCTGAACGCTTATGAGTATGAATGGAATGAATGGATGCATTGAAAGGAAGGGACTGTACACATGCTCACACCGGTATAGCGAGTGACACACCCGTCGGTGCTCACTTAAGCCCATGCTTAACAAAGTCCGGGGATCCAATCACCATATGAAGAACGTTTCATACGGGTGTCCGAAATTACCCACATTGGAATGGTCGGTCTTACGTGCCCATACTGGAATTGATGGGTCTTAACAATTCCACTCCCGTGGACGGAACACCAACAATGCAAGAATGGAATTAGTATATGCAATGAGTGTCACCTCTTTTATTCACATGGATTATCAACTAAGAACGAATAAATATCATGAAGTATGAATAATGGATCATAGAAATAACATCGCATCAACAACATTCAACTGTATAATATGAAGTATGAACATGGATCATAGAAGTAACATCGCATTAACAGCATTCAACAGAAATCAACATGTCTTAACACATTGTACTTGCCTTCCGCGATGTGACGTACTAGGAGGCAACGAAGGTGCTCCTGCACTCGCCGCCTCGCTGCCTATATGAATGTGTATTCAAACATAAGAACACATGATATGACGATGCTACCGGTGATCTACAATACCCCCTTGACTACCCAATACAACGAATAGACCCGAATTAAAAATATACAAATCACCCATCTAAACAATTCTGGATAGCGATACGGAAAATTCATAATTAATGATCTGGAACTCGGAACGACATAAATCCAGTGCCCAATGAAACTTAACGTGTAAACCTACGAAACTCTAGTTGACAATATCTCCTAATTCTGCCAACACATTTAACTAAACAAATAGCTTGAAAATGCCCGCGGACATCTGTCGGATAGCGATCGATGAGCTTAGCATATAAAATAACTTTTATTCTATGTGTCCAATTTCAGTATTCTTTATCAATATGGAAATATAATCAAATTATCTACAGAAAACCTTTTGGGTGGCAAGTCTGAATCTGAATCTAAATAATTCATATTTCACAAAAAAAACTAAACTGACAGTACTCGTCAGGGTTCTCAGTACGGCAATAAGAAATTTATCATAACTTTTAAACCACAGATCGAATTTTGGTGATCTTGTTGTCTATGGAAATCTAACAACCGTGGCTACAATTCTCTAGCATGGAAGAACCTCCAAATCGGCCTCTATCAGGTCGAAACAGACCTCAACATACTGAACATTTTCTGGAATTTGTATTACAGCACGCCGGTTCAATCCCAATCATCAATTTCTCCTTAAAACATTATCAAACAGCGAGTTAGATCCTTCGTTACCCTTGAAAACCCGCAGGGAGATGTTGATCCACCTCCCGAAGAACTTCCTCTCTTCTATTGTTCCTCCCTTCAATGGCCGAACAGGTGCTGTCATCCTCTCGTCCTCGCAAAGGCCGGCAACGGGTGTGCAGCAACAAGGGCAAGGAGGAGCAGCACCAGGTGTAGCAGGGAAGGCGCCAAGGGCAGGGTGGAGTTGGTGGCCGGTTGGAGATGGGGAGGGGGTGTGTGGCGGCTTGGGGAGGGGAGTGGGGAGAGAGAGGGGAGAGGCTAGGGTTTGGGAGGGAGGAACCCCTTGCCCCCTCATGGGCCCCTCCTGGGCTGCGGCCTAGGCCCAGGTTGCCAGAAGTACGCTGAAAACCCACCGCCGATCCAAAAAATTACAGTTCTTATTTGTCTTTTCCCACCCCGGCTCCTTTTCTAATTACCCGATCCAATTCCGGGGTATTACATTCTACCCCCCTTAACAGGATTCGACCTCGAATCTACACACCAATCTACTCGTAAGGAAATTGTGACTGGAAGTTATCAAAGATAACCACGTACCAGAAACGAACAGGTCTGGATACTGCTCGCGGAGGTGGGACTCTAGCTCCCAAGTGGCCTCTCTCTTAGTCGAACCTAATACTCAACCCGGCAATTTCAGGTACATTCATTAGAAAAGAACCGAATGTAAGACCCTACTCGATGGTCAACATCTTTATCGACAACCCAAGCTTAGAATTGCACAGATACTCACTTAACACCCGGATACGCCAAACGATGCGTGCTTCGCATATGGACCCGAGACGGTCAAAGCGATATGCCAACCTCCTACTTTGTGCAACTATCAGAAACGAAGAGAATCCAACTGGAAATAGAGAGTCATCATCGCATCCACGCAATGCTAACTCTCTACCAAAAAGGTTAAATCCCAAATTTGACAATTCATCATGAAAACAAAATCTATTTTTCTAAATAGGCAGTTTACGAATGAGCACCACGACAGCAAAAGGAGAAATCGCTCGAATGCCCAAACAAAATACTTCTTTTGGTTTGTCTGAATTGGAAAGAATCAAACATGCCAACACAGTGCCAACTCAAATTTCGAAAGACACCAGTCAACAACACAAAACTCAAACGAGAATCAAGAAAACGCTTCACTATCCGAGGAAATATCATTTTTCTCAATTTCTATTTTAGGAATAAAACTTCTCTCGAACCTTGGAATTCGAATTCATCGCATACCATATGAGCTTAAACCTCTTAATTAAACATCCTCAAATTACGCTCAAACTGAAATTTATCATCCACACCATTGTGGAGAGGCTCTATTGAATCCACCGAATACCCTAGACCACTCATTCTACTAACAAAATTAATCTGATAGAAGGCACCCAAAGCACCACAAAATAGTTCCCACGCAATCACATTACCTCAAATTTTCAAGAACAACAACTCAAAAATACTTAGTACGCACGCTCATGTACTACATCAGAAGGGTTCTATCAACTATCATTCCACTGCTCAGGAAACTCTATTATTCCACTTTCTCTACACACAATCATTGTGTGACCAAAGGTCTAGCCTAAAAATGCAAAGCCCAGATTTAACCTCCAAGACCTCTACAATAAATTTCTTTTATAACAGATGGGAAATTATCGGATTAAATCTCTAACATTCCCACAATTCTAACATACTCACTCATTGACATCATCAGAAATCACACATACCATCTCACAATACTATCCAATTGCGTTACTCTATAAAATTAACCAAGGTTTCCCTACCTTCGATAATCCCCGAACTTTCATCATGAACTGAAGTTCTGAAATTTTACTATATCATAGGTTCTACTCATTTGTAATACTATTCAGATTTACTTCAAATCCAAACATTCTATGTGAATCAATTTCCCTCTAAGAGGTACAGATCAGAACCAATTCATCTTCTACTACTCCTCCAATAGTTCGGTAGCAAAATCTCACCACTACCACTACTTAACCACAACCAAACAGTTGCCAATTTAAACTATGCAAAACTTTGCAACATAATATGTTGATTCCTTCTCAAAAGAAAGCGTCGAACAAGGACAAGTTTCGTCACACAGGAAAACGTTACTCCTCACAGCGAGCACGAAACCAAAAGAAATAATCTGGTAACGATGATCTTGGAAAAACAAAAGTTGAGTTCACGGTTGAGGGCACACATCCCTCAAAAGGGAATAGCAAATAACAGCCGATAAGAAAAAGACATTGCGATTGAAACTCGACATCTCTTGAGCGAAAAATTTAGGAACGATTCAAATAACCACAAGTTACAAACTTGACTCAAATTCTCAAATAATCCTATTGCACTATTTCCTTTAACACGGAAATTAATCTTTTGACTAACAACTCTTTGCCACAACGAACAAGATAAGGTCTTTAGTCCAAACCAAAAGATCTAATTAAGAATCAATAAAATTCTTCAACACGTCATATTTGCTCAGAACAGTTCAACTATACAAGGAACATGAGATCCAAATGATATCAGCCACCAAACTCGAAACATTTTTATTTACGAGTTTTCACAAAAAGCAAGAATATTATTCTACTCTTAAAGGAACCAACATAATTTTCTTTGATTGCAACCTCACGTTGTCATCTAAGACCATAGAGCCTTTAAGATTAAATTCACACGAACCTCTTAAGAAACAACAGGACACTCCAATACCTCAATTTATTCAAAATAATTTCATCTACCAGAAGAATCATGAGCTCCAAAATATCACGAAAGCTAAACTTGAAATATTCTCATTTGAACGATACCACCAAAGGCGATCAAATTACTACAAGTATTAACATCAATCTCACAACAACAATTAGAAAATACTTCGAAAGACCCACGTGAAAAGAATGGGTTGATTCTTTCTCAAAAGAAGGGCGAGGAGACCACCGTTGGAGTGCCGGCCAAGACGAAGTAGCAGATCAGTGTTGTTCAGTGCTGTTGCTCGTCAGCTTTGGGTCAGATTCGTACATTTTCTAATCTGATCGTCTCCTAGAAAGTTGTATCCCTCGGTTTTAGCTTTCTCTGGGCACCGAGATCACCTGATTTGGACCTACGGTTTAGGAGTTATGGTAGTTTTACCGCGACTGACCAGGAGAGCTGACGAGTTTTTGCACATTGTATTGTCTGGCCATTATGAATTATTTAGAGGCTGAATTAAAAAATCCACCCAAAATGCATATTGTAGAGGATTCAGTAAGATTTCCAAGATGATAAAGAACACATATTTTAGAGTTGGCAATCAAAAGTTATGGAATTTTTACCGCCGCTGTTTTGCTGACTGTCAGATTGCAGAGACAGAAAACATAGAAAAACTTTACCTGAATATAAGAATTAGTAGGAGGCCGAATCAGGAGACTTGTCCAACTAGACTATTGTAGCTGGTTTTGTTGTGATTTCATAGAGTCCAAGATCACCCCATTCCGAGTTACGTAGCAAAAGTTATGGGAGCCTTAGTGCTCTGTCAAGAGAACCCGACGTGAAATTGATGTTTTATTAACTAGCCTGGTAGGGGTATTATTTCGTCGATTCAGTAAAGCTCACCAACTATAATTAGTTGGAGAGTTTAATTACCTTTCCAGAGAGTCTAAGAACATCTTATTTGGTCTCATGTACCAATAGATATGGATTTTTGAAGTTGACAATCCACTGAGGGGACAGATCGACATTTAGGATTTTGGGGACGGGATCGAGTTAGATGTTTTGCGAGTTCATGGTTGTTGTTATATAGTTTGTTTTGGTCTGCTCCTGTGTCTTAGTGTGTGTTATAATTATTATTCATGTGGTGGACTGGTACCGGGGGCAGCACCTTCTGTACAACCCTCGTTCTCTCGTGGTTAAGGTAAGTATAATGATGACTATAATATGTATTATTTGAATGGCAATGTTTGGTATATATTATGAGTACTTGTGTGTTCATGTTTGTGATGATGATGGCTTAATTGGTGTTATTCATGGTTGTTGGTCTATGGTTATGAGATTTTAGAGTAAGATTAGGTTATTTATACGCAATGTTGTTGTGCATGCATATTTGTATTACTTTGAGAATTCATACATATGCATTATGTTGGTTTACTGAAGTCTTGGTCATGTGAGGACCAAGCAACTCTTGAGGTCCCCGTCATGTTAGTGACGGGTTAAAGGTTCTCATGCTTGAAGAGCATGGGCTCAGGTCCCCATACACGTGGAGTATGGGCAAAGGTCCCTGTACCAGATGTTACAGGCATGGATGTGCATCGACGGATGCACACTTTGTATTACCGGTAAAATGCAAAAAGGAAAGAGAAAGACCATATTGAGCATATTGCATAGCATACATGTGTAAAGTGATTAATATGTGATTTTGTGAAGTATAGTTGATGAGTTACATGCTTGTATTTTGTTGGTGCCATTTATTATATTTGTTGAGTCTTTGGACCCACCTCTTGTTTTTGTTGTGCTTTTAGGTACCACTTGCAAGAACGGCATGCATGGGAGGGAGTAGAATTATTTTGGATGCACTCACTACCACACAATCTTTTAAAGATGATTATCATTTAGGTTGAACCTTAATAATAAGCAAACTGTTTAAGGATTAATTTTGGTTATGCCTGAAATGCATTGGGTTATTTGTAATAATGAGAGTGGTAAGTTTTAATTACACTTGCTTATGCTTAGCTGAATAGATTATTTATGAATGCTTGGATGAACTTTGGATGTTGAGATATTGATAATAATATATGCATCTGTTGGAACCTCCGGTATACCTAGTTAGACAAAGGAGATTCTGCCGAAATTTAGAACTATGCCTTATGTTTATTGTTTATCATGTTTATTTAGTAGCATTCCAGGCCCCTGATGGGTTGGGGTGTTACAATACACTTCCTCCTCTATGTAACCATTCAAAAAGGCACTCTTAACATCCATCTGATACAATCGAAAGCCCTTAGATGCAAAGAAATGCAAGCGAGAATCTGAATGACTTCTAGTCTAGCAACAGGAGCAAAAGTCTCATCAAAATCTAACCTCTCAACTTGGCTAAAACCCTGAGCTACCAACCTAGCCTTATTTCTAATCACATAACCATCCTTATTTTGTTTGTTTTTTAAAACCCAGCGGGTTCCTATAACATTATGGCCACTAGGAGATTGTACTAGGTTCCAGACCTTGTTCCTCTCAAAATTCTCTAACTCCTCATGCATGGCATTGACTGAGCTAGAATCAGATAAAGCATGTGATATATCGCGGGGTTCAAAAGAAGCAACAAAAGCAGAATGAGAGTAGAGGTTTGGATCATGATACCTGGAGCGAGTGACTCGCTCATGGAGATTACCAATCATCTGATCCGGAGGGTGCTGCCTTTGAATGTGAAGTGACGCACCCGGAGAGGAAAGTATCTCTTCGACCTCCGCAGGTACTACTGATGATGAAGATGCAGCAGGAGCCTTAACTGAAGGCGAAGTCATCACAGCAGGTTCTTGTGCTGGAATAGGAGCGTTAATAGCAGTAGGTGGAAGAACATCATCGAGTCTATCATCTTCTTCCTCTATAAACACTACTACAGAAAACCTTATCACAGACGGTTCGGAACCGTCATCACAGACGGTTTTTGAACCGTCTGAATTTTTATGTCTGTGATAACAGGCGGTTATCACAGACGGTTTTTTAATAGAACCGTCTGAAGTATCACAGACGGTTCTATTACCAAACCGTCTGTGAATCTGAAGTATCACAGACGGTTCTATTACCAAACCGTCTGTGATACTTCATAATCAGAGACGGCTCTAATAAAAAACCATCTGTGATACTACATAATCACAGACGGTTTGAGGTAAGAACCGTCTGTGAGGCTTGCATATCACAGACGGTTCTTGGTTTAAATCGTCTGTGATTACCTAGTATCACACACGGTTTTGAACAAAACCGTCTGTGATATGTCCTTCCACTAACTAGTTTTTGTCGTATTTTCAGCTAGCTCAGGAATTGCTAGCCATGCCCTCTGAAAACAAACAAGCAGAAACAGCGACATCACAGATTATTGTTGACAACTCAAAGTGATCATTTAACTCAAAATCAATTACAAATGAATAAGTAGAAACAGCTACATCACATATTATTGTTGACAACTCAAAGTGTTCATTTAACTCAAAATCAATTAAAAAAGAATGTTTCAAGTATTGTCGCTAGAGTTACAAATTGAATTACAACTAGTCAAAGTGAGTTACAATATTGAATCAATTACAACTAGTCGGCGACGTGAAACTCTCCGTCGGGGTTAACGATTTCCGACTTGATGAAGCTGCAGAGCAACCCTCGAACATGTGTGACCTCGTTCTTACGAGTGCTTTTAACTCTAGGTTCAAGTCCTGTCGCTAGCAAGAGTAAAGTAGTAAGAATATATATTTAAATTTATAATTAGAAAATAACTATAGCGAGATTGACCTACCTGGGGATCGTGTGTCATGGAATTAATCAATAGTCGCATATGATGGCATACGTAGAATGCGCATAGGTGATCTTGTTTTTGCTGGCGGCACTGCAAAAATGGATATACATATATAGGTACAGTCAGTTCGAGACGCAATATTTACAGAGTATGATATATTATTATTGTGTTGTATCGCGTACCGGAAATCGCATCTTGTGGGTTAGTGTGGCGCTCGTTCCCTTGTATAAACCTCCCTCGGCAACATAGCCGATGAACGCCCTACATGATTCCAAAAAGTTATCCTCGTCCATTTCAAATGAAGGAAGACTACAATACAATTATGTGCGGAGGAAATGATCGTACCTTTCGAGTATTCCTTTAAGAAGGGTGAAGTCATGGTTTTTGTTGAGTAGAGAATCAAGGTACAATACCATTTTCCTCTTTGGCACAATAATCACAAGAATCCAGTGGAACCTACTCATGTATGTCGCTATAGTCATAAACCTATATATGTTCAAACGAATTTTGTGTAGCAAGTAGTGAAGCACTTACTTCTGGTTGTACGGCACCATTATGTACTCCTTGCCGTTCTGAGCAAGCAATCCCATTTTTATGTAATTCTCGACGTAGGATGCGTCTTGGTTTATTGTTTGCTCACGAGATCACGTATGGTCGAGGAAACCCACCGGTTCGTTGATTCGACGGGCACATTTCATAATGTATCATGCGTAAGGAATGAGTTGTGATATTTATCGCTATCACGTGAGTGTAGAAATTGATTGTACACACTTACAGTGTCCAACATCGTAGAAGTGAGGCGTCGAGGGCAGTTAGGTTGTATAGGTCGAATAAGTCCTCGAAGCCCGCGACAAAGTGGCCCGCCTCGTGATAAAAATGCTCGCTCCGTGTCGTGACGCGATTCCAAAGATGGCTCCTCCTCTTGGGTCTTGCGCATGTACCACTCATGCAAAGATTGACAAGCTAGTCCCGAGCCGTTAGTTCTTTGTCGAGACCAACGGATATCCAAGGGAGTATTGCCCGCTTGCGAGCACTTGAATCTTCTTCGATATCGATTTGCGTAACGAGGCGCTGCGTCGTCTTCTCCGGATATGACTCGGGGTGATATGGTGACACGCTTGTCTTGTCCTTGGCGTCTTCTCGACGGAACCGATGAGGCGGGCTTCGAGGCGAAGGTCAGCGGACTCATCGAGGGTCCTATTGGAGAGGCGGCGGTCGTGACGATATCGCATCATCTGCGAGGTCGGCGATGACCTTCTTGGGCCATTTGGATAAAAGTGTGCACGGCATCCCCTAGTGTTGTGATTTCTTCGTTCGGGAATTTCAGTAGGATGGCCATGAAATTATCATGTACCATGTCCACCGCACCTGGCGTAACCTGCGCCCGGTGGCACCGCGGCTTCTGCCGCCTCTTCACGGAGATCCAGACGCATTTGGCGACGTCGCCGACGGCGCGCGAAGACGGTGCCTCTGTCATCTCGCTAACTTGCTATCTATATAAGTTACGTGCGCAATGATTACTCACGATGCACTTTCATATATCTCACGAAGGCATGAATAATCAAGTATGGTGTGGAGGCATGCAATTTCTAAAACAGCTTTTTCCTTAAATGATATTTTTAGGCTCTCATCCCCTCCCGTCCCCCTTTGATTGTTTGCCATGATCTTACAAATAATATTAGATGTCATCTAATTTCTAAAACAGCTTTTTCCTTAAATGATATTTTTGTTAATAAATTAATGTTTGATACCTCACAAAAAAACACTTATGTTACTTCTTTAGGTAATTTTATGGTATTACAACCCATCTATTCTATCAAAGATTTTTCATATATATATATGGCAATCCACGTGTCACAGACATGAGGGTCATGGAGGCACATAACAGTGGCATGTGGAGTGGCAACATAGGAGGCACATAACAAAATGGTATGCAAAGAAGATCTACATAGAAATATTTGTCGATACACTAGTACAAAACATGTTATCCTGGATGCTTCATCACGGATGCATGAATAAATCAAGTATGGTGTGGAGGCATGCAATTCATCGCAACAAAAGTAATGGAACTTCTATGTGTATAGTATATACTTGTTTACGTTCATAAGCATATACATGTGTATACTTGAGGTGTACATAAATCTCCGATTATAGTATTGCCAAATCAAGAAGAAATATGCTATCACATGTAGAGCTCAAATCTGAATATGCTATCACATCAATTTGAATATATGACAATTATTATCACAGAGCAATTCCAACAGAGCCCACAAAAGTCACTTTGCAATATATATATCTCCTAGTACTAACAAATCAATTTCAGACTTGACTTAGTACAAAGATATATATACTCAAAGTGATACTCAATAATTGAATACAAAGATACCCACAAGACTATGTATATCACAAGTATATGGCATCACAAGTTACTTGATCATTCGCAAACCACCGCATGCATTGCCGCAAATACCAAAAGACCATCTAGAATAGAGCACACCCATTAAAGTAAGAGCACGAAGGAATTGCCGTCAGAGTACCATAGGGATCATCGCTGTTTACGGATCAACTTAGATTAGTCAGCACCCTGAGTACCAAGGCTACCCATACCAACTTAGGTTAACCGGCACCTTGATTCTCAAGATACCTAGACTAACCCAAATCAATCGGCACCTGGATAACCGCGATACCTAGACTAACCTAAGTAAATCTAAGCTATCTTATTCCCGTAGGTTTCATCATTCAGCCAAAGCAATAGCAAGGGCCAAGAAATATCCTGCACAGGGCAATAGGGAGAGGAGGCAATGGTAAGAAGGTGAGTGCACAGCTAGGAGAGAAGGCTCAATACATTCACCCGGCCAGAGCCAGGCCACCCCGATTCATTTCCCCAAGCCACAGCGGCACAAGTTCATTCCCCAAAGAAGCGGCCAGAAAGACAAGTTCATCCCCACAAGCCGCCAAAGCCAGCACACAAGCCTCCCCACGGCCATTCTCCCCTTTTCCCCCATTCCTTCCCAAATAGAAGGCCGAGGCGAGGCCGAAGGCAAGCGAAGAACGAGCCGAGGCCGAGGCCACCTAAGGTAACCCCATTCATACACCACAATGAACTACCCATCGCACAAGTAGCAACCACACCACAAACCAGTAACATTATCATTCCCAATCACACCCAGTATCAAGCATTCATCAGTTCATTTCAGCAATGGGAGGATCCGGATCAAGATACCTAGACTAACCCAAATGCAACCTTTGGTTTTCATCCTTACTCACCGGTCTTTGGCGGGCGGGGCGGGCGACGGGCGAGTGGACGAAGGGCGGCGGCGCTGGTCTGAGGCGAGGACGAAGGAGGCGGCTGGTCTGAGGTAGGGACGAAGGAGGCGGCTACTGGCCGCGAGGCGGGACGAAGGGAGGCGGCGCTGGTCGGAGGCGGGACGAAGGCGGCGGCCTGTAAACCCTCACGGCGAGAAGTGTGAAAAAGCGAGTGTGCAACCGTTCGATGATAGAACAAACTTATATACATGGATATCACGAGCGGTTCTATGATAGAACCGTCAGTGATAATGCATCACAGACGGTTCCATAATAGAACCGTATGTGATGTTAACTATCACAGACGGTTCTATTATGGAACCGTCTGTGATAACTTAGAAAGGGAAACCTAATTTTAATATCACGACGGTTCCATAATCGGGCGCTGCATGATATGTTGATATCACGACGGTTCATTAATAGAACCGCTGCTTGATATTAAGTATCACAGACGGTTTGGTTATAGAACTGCTGGTGATATCTCCCATGAACCGTCCATCGCTAGATCAACGATCCAAGTTCATCCACGTCGATTTAATTTTGGATTTTCCGAGAAGGCTTATTTGTCATCTGAAAATACAATTTAATTCAAAAATGCATAACTTTTTCTCTGTAAACTATTTTTGAGTGAATCCAATTTTTTTGGATTCCTCTATTAATGAGCTTACTGTGAAAATTAGTTTGGAACATGTTACTATTTCCAGAAAAGTTACTTATGCATTTTACTTTTGCTCATTTCAAGGCTTTGAAAAATCGTAGAAAGTGCATCATAGCTCCAAATGAGATGAATCCAATTGGGTTGTTCATCTCATGAGGTGCTTGATTCACTGTACCATAGCTCCAAATGAGGTGTTTAATTTTCTCATATATATCTTTTGCATTACAAGTCTGATAAACCGGGGTCTCACACGACCGACCGAGGCAAATTGACCGATTTAGCACTGGCCCATAACACGTGACGCGTTTCCATGTTAACATCAAATTAATTACAGTGGAATATATACATGCTTAATTGAAATACAGTCCTTCATGATGATCGACGCGCATATAGCTAGCTTCCTCACTGGGTTCTTCCACCAGTCTGATGCCGTCTCCGAAAGGAGGCAACTCGTCAAATTGATTGTACTCTTCCTCATCCACGACATTCTCAACTCCGACAATCCTTTTTTTTCCATGAAGAACTACGTCGCGGTTCTTATTTGCTGGGTCCGTTACATAAAAAACTTGAACGACTTGCTTAGCGAGTACGAATGGTTCGTCCTTGTATCCGACACGTTTGAGGTCCACAGTAGTGACACCGTACTTGTTGACCTTCACGCCCTGCGGAAGTTTAACCCAGTGACATCGAAACAGGGGGATCTTGAAAAGTACATAGTCAAGCTCCCAAATCTCCTCTACGAACCCATAGTACGAGTTCAACCCGCGTGCCCCGCGGTATTGAACCCCTCGTGAAATGCATCTATGCGGACACCGCTGTTCTGGACTGTGCTCTTCATATCCTGAGCTGACGTATAAAACGTGTACCCATTTATGTCGTATCCTTGCCATGTCACAATTGTAAATTTTGGTCCTTTGGCCAACCATAGCAGCGTTTCATCACTTGATGTCCTCCCAGTGAATCACATCTTTAACCATTCGTTGAACCGACGGTTGTGCTCTCTCGTGATCCAAACCTCCGACCGGTGCGGATTACATTGCCGTAACATGTCTTTGTGCTCGTCGATGTACGGGGACATTTGGGTCATGTGTTGTAAGACCGTGAAATGGGCTTGCGCGTACGTATTTAGATCGGGAGTGATTTCTTTCCTTCCGATGGTCCCGATACCCTCCGTCTCCCCTCATGACGAGATAGAGGCACACCCATCGGTTCCACTCGAGCCATGTAGTCGACGCAGAACTCAATGACCTCTTCGGTTGCATAACCTTCGATATCACGCCCTCCTACGAGATCGATTCCGTCGTAGGACTTGAGAATTCCATGTATCTCTCAAATGGGTACATATGACGTAGGAACACAGGGCCGCATATCTTTATCTCTTTCACAAGGTGAACAATGAGATGGACCATGATATCGAAAAATGACGGAGGGAAATACATCTCAAGATGACATAGAGTCGTCACCACCTCGACCTGCAGAGCGTCGAGTCCTTCGGGATCAATGACCTTCTGAGCAATTGAATTAAAGAAATAACACAGCCTAAAGATTACCACTCGGACCTTGTTCGGCAAGATACTCCTAACTGCAACAGGAAGCATTTGTGTCATCAGCACATGACAATCATGAGACTTCATACCAATTAATTTCAAATCATCATGGAAACAAGTTTCTTAATATTGGCGGAGTAACCGGACGGAACTTTCACACCATGCAAGCTTTGACACAGTTCATTTCTCTCGGCCTTGGACAAAGTGTAGCAAGCGGGGGGAAGGTACGTTCGTCCTTTATCGGTCTCTTTCGGTGCTAACTCGGTTCTTATGTTCATATCAACCAAGTCACGTCGTGCGTTAACGCCGTCTTTTGTTTTGCCACTGATGTTCAGTAAGAGACCAATCAAGCTATCACATACATTCTTCTCCACATGCATGACGTCGATGCAGTGGCGAACTTCTAAGTGCTCCCAATAAGGCAAGTCCCAAAAAATTGACCGCTTCTTCCAGATGTTTTTCTGAGGGGTTCTTAATTTAGATCCCTTTCCAAACACAACATCAATATCCTTAACCATATCATAGACCTCTTTCCCTCTAAAAGCCCTTGGAGCTGAACCGTTCTCCTTATTTCCATCGAATTGTTTCTTCATCTTGCGGTATGGGTGACTCTTGGGAATGAACCTACGGTGACGCATATACACAGTTTTGCGCGAGTTGTTCAGCCATACACTCTCGGTACCATCTAAGCAGTGCGGACAGGCTTTGGCTCCCTTTGTACTGAACCCCGACAGGTTACCAAGGGCAGGAAAATCATTGATGGTGCAGAATAACATGGCGCGTAAAGTGAAGTTCTCTCGTTTGTACGCATCCCATACTTGTACCCCTTCGGTCCAAAGTGTCACAAGATCTTCCAGCAATGGTGCTAGGTACACATCAATATCGTTCCCAGGTTGCTTCGGCCCTTGGATAAGTAGTGACATCAAAATGTACTTCCGCTTCATACACAGCCAAGGAGGAAGGTTGTACATACATAGATTCACGGGCCAGGTGCTATGTCGGCTGCTCATGTTACCGAAAGGATTCATTCCATCCGTACTCAACCCTAACCTTATGTTCCTCGGTTCCGCACCGAACTCTTCGAAGCTCCGATCGAAGTTTCTCCACTGGGCAGAATCAGCAGGGTGTCTTAGCTTTCCATCTCTCTTACGCTCCTCTGAGTGCCAACGCAGCAATCTTGCCTCCTTTGGGTTCGCAAATAAACGCTTCAAATGTGGGATTACAGGCAGATACCACAACATCTTAGCAGGAGGTCCTTGCTTCACCTTAGCAGTATTTTGACGCTTGTATCGGGATGCTTTGCACACGAAACATACATGCATGTCTGCATACTCTTTACGGTAGAGGATACAATCGTTCGGACATGCATGTATTCTTTCTACTTCCATTCCCAATGGGCAAATAACCTTCTTTGCTTGATAGGTGGTGCTGGGCAACACGTTTCTCTCCGGAAGGATGTCCGCTAGGAGACCTAACAACGCCGTAAAACTCTTATCGGACCAACTATTGCTTGCCTTCAATTTCAGCAGTTCAAGCACGGTTGACAACCTTGTGTATCCCGGCTTGCAGCCAGGGAACAAAGGTCTCACCGAGTCCTCCCTTAAGCCCTCGAATTTACAAAACTCTCTCCCACTGTAGTTCTCTTACGCATCGCGTAGTATCCGATCCAGTTGTCATCGTGCCCCTATCCTCATCAAAAGCACACCACATCCGCAAATCGTTGACTTCCTCGGCGATGTCGTCATTATTAACTTCGGTATAATCGCTCTTCACCGTGGATCGGTCCAACATGTATACCCTTTTTGAAACCCCTTTCAATCAAGTGCGCTCGATCTACGCGTTGTTAAACATCTTCGATTACCGCAATCAATGCACGGACAAGACATAAAATTTATCCCTTCTTCAACATATCACCGCCGTGGCTCTTCTAAAATCAACAACGCCATTAATGTACTCTTGACTCACACGGTTCACACCGTACATCCGATTCGATCCATCTACACTACGATATAACAAATTAGTGTCAAATTGATTAGCGATTAATTTATAGCAAACATAAAGGGTTATAGATCGTTACCCTCGGAGCTCACGAAGAAAATATCTAATATGTCTCGATAATCCTCACCTTCTCCTCCCTTCCCTCTCTGTCGGGGGCACAATGGGCTTCCTATTTACCAAATATACCTAAATAGTTATGTACAAGGAGAAACAATAACTCCCTAATAGAACGAAAATGTGCAATATAATTAAACTCATTCTCCAACATTTGCATCTAAGGTTATTGAAAGAAAACTCTTCACTAGTTATGTACCACACGCGGTGGCATAGCGTAGCCATGCCTACGGCCACAACCATGATCCCTACCTCTCGACACCGATATCTATCTCAATTGAACAATCATGCAACCCAAATATAGGCATCATCTCATACTCTTCACTAGTTATGTACCACACGCAGTGACTCAGCAAGTATGTAATAAATCAATAGTAACAACACCATTCTCAATATTCACGCTTAGCATCTACACTATCTTTTCTCCTTTCTTTTAGTCAATGCATTAACACACAATAAAATGCCAAGTCCACAAGCATCTCCAAGCTCATACCAAGATTAGAGGAGTAGCCGCAGTTGGAGGAGCTAGGCAGTGGAAGTGCCGCTGAGCGGTAGAGACAATGGAAGAGGCGTGGCGATCTGGCGATGGCGATCTGGCGATGGACACGACTAAGCGGCGGTCGGCGAGGATGTGTCCGCTCAATTTATATGAAGCCAGAAATCACGCAGCGGTTCTAGTTCAAACCGCTCGTGATAGTAAATATCGCGAGCGGTTCCCAATAAGAACCGCTCGTGATAGTTCTGTGATAATCAGAAATCACAGCGGTTCTTACTAATAACCGCTCAGTGATATTACCTGAGCGGTTCTTATTAAAAACCGCTCGTGATTTCTGATTATCACGCATTTGCTTCTAAA
Organism: Hsuehochloa calcarea; assembly: GCA_036346395.1. NCBI lineage: Eukaryota > Viridiplantae > Streptophyta > Magnoliopsida > Poales > Poaceae > Hsuehochloa > Hsuehochloa calcarea. Next base: position 63,211,416 of record CM070596.1, read on the forward strand.
TAGAACCGTCGTGTAATATCACAGACGGTTCTTAATAAGAACCGTCTGTGATAATTTACTATCACAGACGGTTCAAAATAAGAACCGTCTGTGATAGGCCGACAAAGCCCAGACAGACCCAACACAGACGGTTCCTTTGGAACCGTCTGTGATGGGCCGTCTGCTATTGCCTCTTTTGTAGTAGTGAAATATGCTCTCTGTCACATGTGTATCACCTGAAATATCTGATCTAGCTCCAAGGCTAGTCTCATCAAAAGTGACATTGCATGTCTCCTGAACAAGGTTAGTTTCAACATTAAAAACCCAAAAACCACTCGAATGCGCAGGATAACCCAGAAATAAACCATCAAAAGTTCTTGACTCAAATTTATCTAGGTTTTCTGTCTTAAGAACAAAACACTTGGATCCAAAGACTCGAAAGTGCGAGATAGAGGGTTTTCTACAAAACCGAAGCTCATAAGGAGTCTTGCCCAATGACGGTCTCAAAAAGACACGATTTGCAATATGGCAAGCAGTAGAAATAGCTTCGGCCCAAAACCTCCTCGGTGTGCTATACTCATCTAGCATCGTCCTAGCCATCTCGACTAGAGTTCTGTTCTTCCTTTTCCGCGACGCCATTTTATTGAGGGAGATGTGGAGAAGAGAACTGATACTCAATTCCACGCTCAGCACAAAAGGAAGCAAAAGAGGCATTCTTGAACTCCGTGCCATTGTCACTGCGGATCGCTCTCGAGGCACCCAGAAGTTCAGAAGCCAAACGAAGAACAAGATCATGATAATGATCAAAAGCTTCATCCTTCGAAGCAAGAAAGAACACCCAAGTGTATATAGAAAAATCATCGACTATGACAAAAATGTACCATTTTTCACCAACTGACCGAACCCTAGCAGGGCCAACAGTATCCATATGAAGCAATTGTCCCGGTCCGTCAGTCATGACCATAGTCACTGAAGGATGTGAGGCGGCAACTTGCTTGCCATGCCTACAGGGCGCACATACAGCATCCTTGATGTCTTTGAGTTTGGGCAAACTTCTCATGAGCCCAAGGTTGCTAACTCGCGTCAGATGATCAAAACCAATGTGCCCCAAATGACGGTGCCAAAGCCAGAACTAAGAAGAAGATGATAAAATCAAGCACTTGAGAGAACCAGCAAGAGATTTAGAAAAATCAGCTCCAAAGATCCTAGCAACTCTAGTAATCCCAAAAACAAGCTCACCAGTTGAATCAAGCACCCTACAAGAATTTTTCTTAAATCTAGTCTCATAGCCATCATCAAGAAGTTGAGAGACAGAAAGAAAATTAAACCTTAGCTTGTCCACAAGGGCGACGTCCTTGAGGATGAACTTGTCGTTCACCCTGATCGATCTCGTTCCTTCAATCCACCCTTGTCTATCATCTCCAAAGGTGATGAAGTCATCACCCGTCGACCACGTGAAGGAGGTGAACCATCTTGAGTCTCCGATTATGTGGCGTGAACAGCCGGAGTCGACGAACCACGTGTCCTTACTCTTTCCGCGGTAATCCTAAAAATCAAGGAACGGAAGAACAATGTGTCTCAATATTGGGGCTAGTTAAACAAGACTTGGGAACCCAGTACTAAGACACACATCTTGCGAGTAGTATGCAAAGCAGAAGTTCTATCCTTGATTCTGTTTGAAGTTCTGTTATGAGCAATGGTTAAACTAACATGAGAGTTATCCTGTCTAGGAGCATGATGATGAGCATGTGACACAAATCCTAAACCAAGTTTCTTCTTTTCGATGTTACCATATCTCATAAAAGCTCTAGGTTGATTGGATGAAATTCTAGCAAAAAAAAATTATCATTTTTCAACCTACGCCAACAGAACTCAACCAAATGCCCATCCTTCTTGCAATAGGTGCAATGGTACTTGATACCACCGGGAGAAGCACCATTTGACTTAACAGATGGTTGGGCAAAACCCGCAGATTTAAAAATAGTTTTTGCAGGTTAGGTTTTGAATTCAACTAACCCATTTTCCAAGACTTGAGTAACTTTTAGCTTAGAATTATCTTGGACATAGTTGTATCCTAATTCTTGCTTCTTATAAGGAGTTTTAGACTTGTCCAGAATCATATTTAATTGTTTCTTACCTTTAGAAAAAAAAATTCTAAGGTATCCTTAAGATAAGCATTTTCTTCTTCAAGATTAACACATGATTCACAAGTTTTACCCTTAATGGCTCTAGCATATCTCTCCTTATATTATCATTCCAGGACACCGCAACACTACTTTGAACTAGTCTCTTATGAAAATCCAATACAATTACTTGTTTTGTCCACTGACTGATATTATCCAAAAATATAACCCATCAATTGAATATTTACAAGCTAACTAATCTGCTAATGTCTTTTAGGCTAATTACTTAAATTAGTCACTAGGGTACTATCATAAGCTCACTGACTTGTAGTGAATCCCCTTATTACCCTATTTGACCACAAATTCTCAGAAATTGTTAAGTAAACCCCCTCAACTAATCAGCCTACTAACTAGTCTAGATTAGCCATTTAACTAGATGGGCCCACATGCCATTAATACACACACAAAGAGCTACAGAGAGAAAGCAACAGGGGGAAACAGACCAGCCAGGGGACGGCTTGGGCAGCACTTCGACGCCGCCAATGGAGACGGCAACGGCAGCCAACAAGACTAAAATGGAACCAGGGAGGCTCCATCATCCTAGGAGTGGTTGTGTCGTGACCGGCGGTGGACGATGGTGGCCGGGAGACAGCGTTTGGCGGCTGGCCATAGAGGGGAAATGGGACAACGGTGCCGGAGGTGGAGAGAGGAGGAGTGGGGGCGAGCACGAGCTCTAGAGGGGTGAGGGGAGCTCACCGAAATGGATGAAGGGAGCTGAGGGCGGCTGTGGCGATGGCGACAGGAGCTTGCGGTGACGTGGTGAAAGGCAACCCCAATGGATGACGGGGGGAGAAAGGGGAAGGCGAGGAGGTGCTCCCACGGGGAAGAATCGACGAGAAGCTCACCAGGGGTGACCCGGGAGGTGGTTTTGGCCGGAGTTGGGGGAGACGAAGACGGTGACACAACTTCAGGGGAGGAAATCCATAATTGCTTGAGGGTTTTTTATGGTGGTGGTGCGGAACGCAGCGTGACGGGGTTGGTTCGGGGAGGAGGTCGCCGGAGCAGCGGGAACGGCGAGCACGACATCGGTGGCCACAGGCGGGGCTCTGTGCACTCGGGTTTCTTGGCATTCGGTGAAGAAAAGGAGAGGAGCAGAGGCAAAAGGGAGCCTTGGGCGCTCGGCTGCGGCTTAAGTAGGCAGGAAAAGATGGGGTGGTCAATGGTGATGGGGACCGGCAGAATGGGCGATCGGTGATGCGCTCGGTGCGGCGTCAAGCACATGCGGGCAATGGTGAGGGCAGTGGAATGGGCGTAGGCAGGGGAGGCGGCGTGGCGCTGCGTCAGAGGGTGGATGACGCGTGGCGCTCAGGAACAGCCAGCGTGGTGTGTGCAGGCGGTGCTGACAGTGAAACGCGGGCGTGGCGCTCATTCGGGGAAGATAAGCAGGAGGGGAACGGCTGCTCCAACAGGTAGGCCCCGCACAAGAGAGTGGGGGAGGGAGAGAGGTGGCCGGGTGAGGATGGCTGGGCAAGCAGAAGCGTGGGTGGGCTGGCGGTTTGGGCCGCACACGTGGAATAGGAGACGGGCCAAGGAAGTTTCGGCCCATGGTGTTTTTTCAGATTTTTAGTGATTTGCAAAATTTAGAAATTGAATTAATACATTTATAATTTTAGAAAATAGCAAATGGAGTCCAAAAAAAAACTAGAAAAAATTACATAAATTCCTTGATACATTTTGGACTTAAATAAAATATTTTCAACTTAACCTTGGTATTTAATTTTGTAAATAAATTATTTTGGCTTTAACATAAATAGGGAAACACTTTTAAAATTCTAGAAAATTCAGAAAACTCCAGGAAAATAATTAAATTCTATTTTTAAATAGAAATAAAAAATTTGAGATATTACAAAAGTTTTGTTTTTTTATTACAAAGGAAACGCATATGCACACGCACCACCACGCATGCGCCCACATGCCTGTTAGCAAAATGTGTCCCTTACCACACACCTATAAACACGACGGTCGAGGATAATTTTGTGTTTTCACAAAGTTCCCACTGAGGCGCACTCAAGTCACGTGTGCATAAAGGTGAACGTCATGATTTGTGCACTGGTGGCCTGGTGGGTAGAGTCATACTCCCACAACTCCATCACCCGATCAAGGGGTGGTCCCGTGTAAAGTTTTTCAACTGATGCTTATGTCATGGCATTACATTAGACATAGAGATTGCATGTTCCCACACAAAGCGACGTGGCACATAAAATTAATTTACAAGCCTATATGAATGGTACTCCCTCCGTCCTAAAAATACAAATCCATTTTGTCTTTTTGTGGTCTCCGCGTAATATTTTTGACTAGTGAGTTTGTATCATGCTATACTAGTAAAAATAATAAAAGTATATATTATAAAAGTATTTTGCAAGACAAATCTAGTGGCATTATAATAAGTTGATGTACTAGAGTGAAACAACAGGATAAGCCAAGAACTTACGTGCAACGTAGGCGCTGGCCTAATAACACAGAGAATGGAATTAGACAGACTGATGTCGAATTGTTGGATCCATCAAAGTAGGTCCGTACTCCTAAAGAACCTAGTACTACATGTTGTACGTCAAACTGTGCGCAAAAACAAAAACACAACCATGCGGTACGATACGAAGATCCCGACCGACGCAGGAAAAGACAATGCAGGGATCAACAAGGACGGCGGCAGCGGGACAGAGTCGCGGAGCCCACGGTAAAAAGAGACGGGAAACGAACGAAACGGACCCCAAAAAAAACCATCATTTGGCAGCAGGGGAGCATCAGGATGGGAGACTGCGACCTCCCTCCGCCCACGCCCACACGCGTACGCGTCGCCAGTTGCATGCCACCCACCATCCCCAAAAAAAAGACGCACGTACTGCTGGCTACGAGCCATGCAGACGCGTCGGCCACTCGCACCCACGGGCGCGTGGTCCTGCCACAGACGAGGCCCCCAAAAGTCCCCAGTCCAGGCCCGGCCGGCGTCGGGGAGGCTGGTAAGGAGCCGGAGGACCAGGCAGGCGGAAGAGGTGCAAAAGCAAAAGCCGGCACGTACGGCGCGATCGCACGAAAAGGAAAGCGGATACCGGAGCCGTGCCCGCAGAGCGCCCCGGCTTCCGAGTCGCTGGATGGTCCGGATTTTTTGGCTATCCAAACAATCACTCTGTATAATTGTCTAACTCTCTAGCACCTACAGTTTTTTTTTTTTAAAAAAAAAAAGAGTAATGATTTGCTATTTCTAAGTTATTTGATTTTTTAAAAGTTTAAGTTAATTTTTGTGACCATTGAATTTGTGTAGAAATTGATGTGATATGTGATTGAATGTTGATCCAATAAATAAAAAAAATAACTTATATTTAAAAAAATCAGCCACCTTACAACTAGACAGTCTCTTTTTAGTACAACTTATTTCTTTTGGCTACGATGGGTTTCAGTTTTGCTTTCAGGACACTGAAATTTGCAATTGCTGCTGTTACAGGGTAAAAAAATTTATGACTTATGCTTCAAAAAAATTCAATCACCTTACAGATCTTATTTCTTTTGGCTACGATGGGTTTCAGTTTTGTTTTCGGGACACTGAAATTTGCACTCGCTGCTGCCACGGTGCAATAACTGTCGCTGTGCAATACCCACGGACACGCGTATCTTTACTAGCCTGCCATCTTACGGCTACATGGAGCATCCTTCCTACGTTGGCAGGATAAGTTTACCTCGCTGTCTGTCACTCGCTGCCACCTTACGTATCTTTTGCTGCCTTTTGCTCGGCTCTACTCGTGTTCTCAACGGGGAGGACCAGACCAAAGTTGTCAGGGAGATGAGGCAATTGCCCACGTGTGCGGCAGGCTGCGCCACCGTACTGCAAGGACCGTGAAAAAGTCATTAAAACCGCAGCTGGACCCAATCCAATCATTCAGAGTTTCGTTTCAGATCAACAACCTCCCTGTCCTCAGTGCACGTATTGTTTCATTGTTCCCTGATCTCCATTTTCCGTACGTGAATGCGTCGGAGCTAACCAACGGGGATCAAAACGGGAAGCTGCGACAGCGAACGACGTAGCTGTAGCTTGGCGACGGTGATTTTGGGCTGCTCCTCGTCATGAAAGCAAGAAGAGGCCGAGGAGGTCTGGCGTCAGGCGTCGACGTGTTGTTGTCCATTGATAACAGAGGTGTCAAGAACTCAAGATGCAGCAACCACAACAGCGCCGGAATACCAAGAAATTGATGGAATAACCAACGTGGCAGTCCAGTATCAATGATCAATTATTAGTCAATTTAACCGTGAACACAAGGATGAGAAAATCGGAACTGGGAAAAGATGTTGCCGAGGCAGACAGTACAGTTGATGAACGGAAAACGACTGCCCGGAGAAACCACAAGAATCCACCATTTCAGGTCTATTCTGTTCCTACTTGCAAACACCACATATCTTACCCGACATACAAAATCTGCAACAAAAAAAAGGTCTAGTTTTCCAACATTTGTGTTTGGTTTGAGTAGGTATTTTAGGTTTGACAAATCTTTTTCCTAATCTTTTAGGATGGTGTCTTAGACATGTACAATATTAGAGACTACTTCTGTCTATATAATATAACCTTTCATGTCATCAAGAGACAAAAGTAAATACAACTTTTACAGTATGTTATCTCTTAAGTTTGTTTCTATGAGACTCCACAATCTTTTAATTACTACATGAAAAAAATATTTGTTACAAACATCAACTCATACAATGGTGTTTTGTGTTATCTATATATCTCTCTCTTTACCAAGAGAAAACTACACTCTCTCCCCTCCTCCTTCACCAATGTCAGCAAAAACAATACGTGCCAAAGCTTATAGATGATTGATATCATACCATTGTATACACACTTACCTATTCTAACCCGTTTATTTTATCATGAAATTAATCACTAAATTATCAAATCTATCAACCAAGCCCTGAAAGACAACGCGACAAGCACCCCATCACAACTGAAAGAACAAAAAAAAAAGGGACACTCCAAAGAAGCAGAGTTTCAGAGATATGCTGCGAAATGATCGGTACAAACAATCTAATCAACGCGCAACTCGACAACAAAACATGGCTTTCCAATTTCCACGACGTAAAGCACGAATCAGACAACTATCCACTGATTAGCTCCACAGTTGTCGACATCCTGGAGATAAAGTGGGTACCTGCCCACCCTAGAATCTATATGATAACAATATCCCATAGGCTAAGCAGCCAAGTTAGCGTTATAGGATCCCCACTACTACTAAAACGCAAGTGGAGCGACTTCTTCAGCACCAAGTGTTTCAAAGGGATCAAATGACCACACTAACATGGACAACTCGGTGCCAAATAATGACTTGTCGAAATATTTGTCATGCAATGGTTGAGAACACTTCAAGGACCTATGGTCTGCCTAATATGTCTTGATTTTCTTGTGGGATTCGGATGAAGGCGTAATCAGTTTAAAATTTCAGCCCAAACCATTACACAAACAGAAAACTGGGCTGTATAAATACATGATCAGTTCAAGGTTTCCGCTTATACTGAGAGATCAAAATTGTATGTAAAGATGAACCAGCACCAAGCAGAATGATCTCCGTTCTAAAATTTGTCATCAAGTGGTCCAAGGAACATGTAAGCAAATGTCACCACTAGGGCTAGAAAAATAGCTCGATACTCGTGAGCTAGCTCGACTCGGCTCGGGCTCGTGAATGTTCAAGCCAAGCTAAGCCTAGCTCTTGGCTCACAATTTTTTCGAGCCGAGCTCGAGCCACTCGCAAGTGGCTCGTTTCGCTCGTTGCCTCACTCTGCCGCCCGAGTCCCGATTCCTCCCCTAAATCCTTTCACCGAGTCCCGATTCCTCCCCAAAATCCTTCTTGGCTTCTCCCCCCAGGCCCCATATCCTTTCACCTTCTTGGATTCTTCCCCCAAATCCTTTCACCTCCGCGCTGCCATCCTTCCCGCCACGCTACATCGGCAGGACCGTAGGTCCCTCCCCGTGTCTCTCGCCGCACCGCATCGACAGGTCCCTCCTCCGCGCTGCCCGCTCAAGCCCAGGAAAGCTTAGGGGAGAAGCAACCAAGCAACCCGAGTCTCGAGCAACGAAGCAAATGGCGATGGCACCACCCGCGTCCGCGTCCGCAGTCTCCTTCTCCGCCTACCCGTCGACGGTGGTTCAGCCACGCGTCGCCTCTGCAGGCGCCGAGCGGGTCCACGCCGGGGCCACTGAGGGAGGGAAAGTGGTGGGCACCGCTGCTGGGTTGGTCCCTTCCCTCCATCTCCGCCGCGACGCTCCCCGATCTGGTTGTTGCTTTGGTGATCAGGATTCCGGAATAGATGTTTTGATTTATCACTTCCCTCTTTGTTGCAAAACATTGGGGATCTCCATTACTTTGTGGCAGATCTGCATCTGCGAGGCTTGTAACACTCGTTTCACAGTGGATATGAACATCATTGAGCTCCAGTCCTCCGTGTCAATGATCTACTTTTTTTCTACTGCGATGTGCTTGGCTCACGAGCCCGCTTGAGCTAAAGTCGTGCGAGCCAAGCCGTGAGCTCCAATCCTCTGTGTCAATGATCTACTTTTTTTCTACTACGATGTGCTTGGCTCACAAGCCCGCTCGAGCTAAAGTCGTGCAAGCCAAGCCTCCCTTGTGGCTCGTTTTGATCTACTTTTTTTTCTACCACGATGTGCTTGGCTCACGAGCCCGCTCGAGCTAAAGTCATGCAAGCCAAGCCTCCCTTGTGGCTCGTTTCCAAAACGAGCCGAGCTTACTATCACCCGGGCCCAAACGAGCCTGGCTCGGCTCAGCTCGTTTCCACCCCTAATCACGTGCCACAATGCACAAAAAAGGCCACATGAAAAGTGCAAGGATCATTATACTTCATTTTCTTTTTGTCAAGAGACATTTGGACAGGAGAACTATGGAGATCCGATACAATTGTACAGATGCAAGGTTAACTCAATTACAGTTTGTCACCTAGATGCATCCATCTCAGGAAACTCTCGTTTCAACAGAGTATATGGACCAAGGTACAAATCCCCAACTGCAAATCAAATGCGTGGAAAACAGGAATCAAAGGATAACTGTTAACGAATACACGGAAGTGACTACTCTATTCAACCTTGAGTAAAATCTGAAATGTCAAAAAAAAAAAAGGAAGAGATTACCCATCAGGAAGAATCAGTGCTTTGTGCCATTTAAGAAACCAATATCACATATCTTTCTTGTTGACAGTATGTTGGACAAGTGGGTTGCACACATATCAGCACCCCATGACAGCACAGTTATAAACAAAGTTACCAGAAAGTTTGCTTCCGATCATGTTCCATTGCAAGGGTCCCTCCCTTGGGATCCACGAATGGAGCTCAATCATCCCACCACCAAGCACTCTTGGTCCACCAATCACCAAGAGCCGCTCTCCACATCCCCGGAATGCAATACCCCAGCCATTCACAGCTTCTGGCCGCTCTGGTAACTCTCCCAGTGTTGTCCATGTGTTGTCCCTTTTATTATACTTTCTTACTAGTTTTCCTGCATATTGCGCAGCATATAATTCATTATCGACTACAGCAACAAGGGGAGGCGCACCACTTGCACCATTGAGTCCCTCTGACATATTCTCTATCACCCTCCAGGTACCTTTATCTAAATCATACTCTTCTCCGCAGGTCAGCACCTCTGTGTTACTGGCCATTCCACCAACAACATAGAACTTGCCATCCATGAAGACTCCAGAGCACATTCGCCTAGCCTTGTTCATGCTTGGAAGTGTTATCCATCTCTTAGTTTCGGAGTTATACAGCTCAGCAGAGCGAAGCACACGCCCTTGAGCATCCATGCCACCAGCTATAATTGCCTTCTCTCCGAAACTAGCTGATCCAAACAAACATCTAGGAGCATTCATTTCAACACCCCGTGACCATGAGTTAGTCAGAATGCTATAGCTCAGAACAATATGTGCAAGAATCTCCTTGCCAAACACCAGAAGTTCAGTGCCCACAGCTAGTGACTCCTTGTCAGAGCACATGAAACACTCATTAGGTGGCATCCTTGGAAGTGTCATCCACCGCAAATGGTAGGGGTCATACGCCTCCCACTCCTGCACATTGCAGGAGAAATAGACCCAGTGTTCTGCAATCCCCAACTGCCGCCGTTCCTTATACAGTTCACCGTCACGGACAAGTGAGCGGAAGCTCCGGCTGAGTAATGCAATGGAACCATAATCAGACCGAGAGCAACGGGCAAGGCAATTGATTGAGTTGTCCCGGCCAATAGAACTTATCAGGGTGTTTGAATCGGAGTAGCCCTGACCATTACTGCCTTGACAGTCCAGCGGCTCATCCTCGTGGTTGTCCTCGGACTTGGGCCGCTTTGTCAGCAATGCCACTGAAGCAACCCCGTCCTGCTCAATAGCCAGGGCCCCAGGCGGGCACTTAGTCCTCGTGATCCCGAGGAGGTGGTAAGTCATGTAAGCTAATCTGGATTCCTGCTCGCAGGAGCTAGGCACCGACCTTGAGATCAGGCAAGATTGACCCTCCAACATTCCGTCGGAATCTACAACAATATCTCAATTGAGAGGGAACCTATACACAATATCCCGACCCCTCTGTATCTTGAACCTGCAAGAGATCAAAACTATGTCATTAGGAATTCTACTCAAGTAAGAGTATTATTCTAGCTATATGCAAATAGCAGCAGAAGATTGCATTTGTGTACATAACTGAAAGTTGCAAGACATTTCCAAGCATCACTCAGCTCAATCAATCAAGGATGAATATGATTTCAATCCAGGAAAAGCCTAACAAAACTACAAACAGTGATGAACATTAAAAGTTTGGGCAAATGGTACATATTGATTACAAAATTTACAAAACAGCAGGGATTAATAGAAGATTGCTGATTACTCACGTGGATAACATGATCATGACATGGAGCTAAATCCAACCATAACACACCAATACGTGAGCCAAAAAAATCCCAAATCTCCAAACCAACCTAAGGAAACATACAACCTGTAAGAATCCATCAGTAACACGTTTGAAACATGTCACTGGAAGACAAAGTCCACCCAAAACCTAGCTTAGTCCACCATACTGAAGAAAAACAAATTGAGAAAAGGCCCAAAACTTGCAAATTTCTAAAAAGGTCCCTTCAACTGATACGGGCATGTACTCGAACGATTCTAAATCCAGAGTTCCAGACAAAACACACGTAACTCAGAACTAAGCAGCGGGCTTCCAAAATTGGTAAAAACCCAATACAGAAAAAAAAAATCTATAAGAACCAAAGCAAAACTCGCCACAAAAAAGAGAGAGATTAACTTGCTTGTATGTGGAAATAAATTGATTTGTAAAGAACTTTGAACTACTTTGCTGTCCCGAAGCCTCCAAAGATGCATATTAACTTCAACCATACAATTCATTTTCAATAGTTCTCTAGAAAATTCAAGCGGTTAATATTACAAACAGCTATTTAAAACAAAGAAATTTACATCTGGGCTAACACGTGTCATATCTATGTGAACATGCTTCTTGCAGCTGAACTATATGAAGTGGTATTCCAAGTTGGTCCTAATTCCGTATATACGAGCTTGGATGATTGGTGAATTTAATAGTGATGCAGCGTTTTGGTACAGCAGCGAGCAAAATGAAAAAATTATCAGCTTGAATAGGAATATTTGTAACTTAGAAAGGATCATAGCTAAGTTGATTCTTACTAAGTAAATAAAATTTAAACAAAGTCTAACAGGTTGTAGGGAAAAAGATCTTTGGGAGTAGCAACAATATTCTTGATTAAAAAAATTATTGTTACTCTAGATAATACTACTTTTCTATACTTGAAATTAAGGATGGCAATTCTGAACAGTTCAGTCGTCACCGATGTTATTACCCAACAAAATTGTGCTCCGCTTAAACTTACGGCTTCTTAAATTTAGACCCTTGATCTGGCTTTAGCCAGCAGCCCAGCACTAACTACCGGTTGCTCATCCAGCAGATTAATCTTTATCTTTCCCAGTCTCCCATTGTAAGAACCAATAGTGAACATATCGAAGAAGAAGAAAAAACGTATTCAGGCAACAATCAAGAACAAGGCTGGATTCAACAATACGCCGGCTGATCGGCCAACAATCGCACCTCAAGCCGTGTCCCCGTCCGCGGCGACAAGGCGCTTCCTCCTGCGGCTCGCTCCCGCCGCCGTCGCAGGTAGTGGGCGAAACGAGCCTACGGATACACCCGGAGCTCCTCGCCGATGGTCGGCGAGGTCACGGCCCCGGGCGCCGGGGGACGCCGACGGGATCAGGGAGGAGGAACTCGGCGGCCAAGGAGGTGGGTCGGGACGGGCGGCCGCGGCCGCGGCAGAGGCAGGCAGGTAGGTTGGATGCGGCTCGAGGAGAGAGAGAGAAACAGCGATGCGGAGGGGCAGTTATGGGCGATGCGGAGGCGGAGGCGGAGGGGAGGGGAGGGGAGGAGACGAGATGGGGGCGCAGTTACACGGTACGGGGGTGCTGAATTTATTATGGGAACGGGGAAAATGCCCACACGAACGAGCGAACAGACGGCGTCTGATTTTGACGCGGCGGCTTACGCTGCTCTCCCGCTTTGGCTTGGGTGGCGTTTCGGACTTTTTCCTCGATCGCACAGGTGATTGGGATGTTGAGCGTTGAGCGGGTTGTGCCCGTCACGTGTTATAAAAACCGAGTAGATGAGTCTCCGTTGTTCAGATTTTTGGAAAGGAGAGCGGCGAGCTCGCTTGGGCTAGATAGATGATTGTATTATTTATTATTTATATATAGTTATGTATGTAAATATTGGTGTTAAATTAAATATCGATGCTATAAAATAAATATTTTATTTATTCTAAGTGATAAAATAAATTAAAAAAATTGTTAAATATATTTCTGAACATCTGCGTTGTACTGTACTCTTATTTATCTCCATCTAATTTGATTTTGGTTGTTTAAATTGCTACTGTGGGTATCAACTGTGAGTGTTGGCCCAGCGGCGCGTAGTATGGCACGGCACGGTTAGAATGACGGACTGACTCGCTCATCAAGGGCGCTGGGACCGCCACTGTAGTTGGATTAAGTACGTCTAGTTGCCATCTTTCTCTCCCTTCCACTCTCTCTCCGTCTCTCCTTTTTCTTTTTTCCTTTTTCTCTTTGGGACTTCCGAAACTCCTTGATTGCGCTGATCCATTTTTTAGCGGTGAGGAAGGTCGCATTCCAGAGTTCGTTTTCTGCACGCACACTCTGAGCTGTACTTTTTGGAACGGCATGTACTTCCTCTCTCTCTCCTCCATCTCTCTGCTTTTTTTTTTCTTCTTCCTTTCCTTCTTTTTTTCGTTTGCCTTTTTTGAAGTCTTGACGGCAACAGCGGGGCGGTACTCAGCAACAGGCTGGTATATCTACACGCGCAGACAGACTCCGGACCACATGTTTCGATGCAAGAGTCATTAGACCGTATTCTACTGCCCGGATACCGTAGTATTTCAAAAAGTGAACGTATATATAATGTAGACTGCCTTTTCTACACGAGCTAGCGCGTGTTAAATCTTTTCGAATAATACTACAATGTTTCACTCCATAGTCCATGCGTGTTTTCGGTTGTTCCGGAGAGTTTTTTTTGCAATTAGTTTTGCTAAAATATTTACACGTTCAGTGTTAATATGTCCCGGTAATAGCTAAAATAGTTTGAAGAAACAGTTCTGATCAGCAACCATGGCAATCGTCTCTAAGTACAATGTTCGACTGAATCAAACCCACGCATGCACGTCAAACATCTCTCTCTCTCTCTCTCTCTCTCTCTCTCTCTCTCCTGTGGTAGACGGGCACGTGTAGCATAGCCATCCATGGTAGCCTGCCCAAGAACATAATTGAGTCTTCGGCCATGGTTCTCTCCCAGGTCCAAACACGTCTCTTATGCGTAAATCGTCAGCTGTGGCTTCCATCCTTTTGTTCTTGAATGAATAGGATCGCCACTTCCATTCTAGTAAATGCTAACCCCATCCTTCCTGGAAAAAGATGGGGCAGAGTTAGGCAAGGAAACATAATTGGAGTCACTGTCGTTCCCTGTAGCAAAAAAAACGTGGCATTTTCAGCTGACAATTAATCTAACGATTACACTACTACAGAACATGCTATACTAGACACCCCATCACAGAGCGGTTCAAAAATCGCTGCGTGATAAAATTATCACTGCATCGTTTTAGTTAACCGCCTCGTGATATATAAGTATCACGACGGTTCTTTACGAACTCACAGGCGGTTCGTGTAAAGAACCGTCTGTGATATAACTTTATCACTGAGCGGTTCTTTTAAAGAACCGCTCGTGATAGTTTCATATCACGAGCGGTTCTTTTAAAGAACCGTCGTGATATATTTGCATTATAAGTAGGCGGCTGGCGGCGGTCCCATTTCTATTAAATCCATTTGAACCGCCGCCACCCTCCTGCTGCTGCGTCACGCCGACTCTCCCATTTCTATTAATTCCATTTGAACCGCCGCCACCCTCCTGCTGCTGCGTCCTCCCCATTTTGAGTCGTTACCCTACCTCCTCCTCTCCCATTTTGAGTCAGCACCCCGCCTCCTCCTCCCGGCCCATTGCGGCACTGATCTGTTGCCTCCTCCCACATTGCGCCACTTTGGAGAGAAGGGTAACGATCGATCTGAACCCTTTATATTTGCTATAGAGTACTCACTAATGTGTTTGGTCATTATAAAGGGTACTTGCGGTTTATTAATATAGAGTACTCACTAATGTGTAGATGGACCAAACTGGATGTACATTGAGAACCGTGTGAGTGAAGAGTATATTAATGGCGTGTTTGCTTTTAGAAGAGCCGAAAGCGAGATATGTTGAAGAAGGGGATAAAATTTATGTAATCGTCCATGCATTGATTGCGGTAATATGAAAATATTTAACAACCCGTAGCAGATCGAAGCTCACTTAATCTGAAGAGGTTTCAAAAAGGATATACATGTTGGAGCGATCCACGGTGAAGAGCAGATTATACCGGAAGTCAGTAATGACGACATCGCCGAGAAGTCAACGATATGCGAGGTATGGAATGTGCTTTTGATGAGGATAGATCGCATGATGACAATCTGGATCAGATGCTACGCGATGCGAGAAGGAACTACGGTGAGAGAGTTTTGTAAATTCGAGGGCTTAATGGAGGACTCGGAAACCTTTGTTCCCCGGCCGCAAGCCGGAATACACAAGGTTGTCAACCGTGCTTGAATCTGCTGAAATTGAAGGCAAGCAATGGTTGGTCCGACAAGAGTTTTACGCGTTGTTAGGTCTCTTAGCTGACATCCTTCCGGAGGGAAACGTGTTGCCCAGCACGACCTACCAAGCTAAGAAGGTTCTTTGTCCATTGGGAATGGAAGTAGAAAGAATACATGCATGTCCGAACGATTGTATCCTCTACCGTAAAGAGTATGCAGACATGCATGCATGTCCGTGTCGCGAGCATCCCGATACAAGCGGAAGAATATCGCTAAGGCGAAGCAAGGACCTCTGCTAAGATGTTGTGGTATCTCGCTGTGATCCCACGTTTGAAGCGTTTATTTGCGAACCGAAGGAGGCAAGATTGATGCGTTGGCACTCGGAGGAGCGTAAGAAAGATGGGAAGCTCAGACACCCTGCTGATTCTGCCCGGTGGAGAAACTTCGATCGGAGCTTCGAAGAGTTCGGTGCGGAACCGAGGAACATAAGGTTAGGGTTGAGTACGGACGGAATGAATCCTTTCGGTAACATGAGCAGCCGACATAGCACTTGGCCCGTGAATCTATGTATGTACAACCTTCCTCCTTGGCTGTGTATGAAGCGGAAATATATTTTGATGACACTACTTATCCAAGGGCGAAGCAACACGGGAATGATATTGATGTGTACCTAGCACCATTGCCGGAAGATCTTGTGACACCGTCGAACGAAGGGTACATGTATGGGATGCGTACAAGCGAGAACTTCACTTTACGCGCCATGTTGTTCTCGCACCATCAATGATTTTTCGCCCTTGGTAACCTATCGGCTTGATACAAAAGGAGCCAAAGCTCATCCGCACCGCTTAGATGCTACGGAGAGTGTATGGTCAACAACTCGCAAAAATCGTATATCGTCCACCGTAGGTTCCTTCCGAGAGTCACCCATACCGCAAGATGAAGAAACAATTCGACGGAAATAAGGAAGACGGTTCGACTTCAAGGGCTTTTAGTGGGAAAGAGGTCTATGATATGGTTAAGGATATCGATGTTGTGCTTGGGAAGGGCGTAAATTAAGAACCCGTGAGAAGAACATCCGGAAGAAGCGGTCAATTTTTGGGACTTGCCTTATTGGGAGTACTTAGAAGTTCGCCCTCGCATCGACGTTATGCACGTAGAGAAGAATGTATGTGATAGCTTGATTGGTCTCTTCTTTGAACATTAGTGGCAAAACAAAGGATGGTGTTAACGCACGCCGTGACTTGGTCGATATGAACATAAGGACCGAGTTAGCACCGAAAGAGACCGATACAGATGAACGTACCTTCCCCGACTTGCTACACTGGCCCAAGGCGAGAGAAATGAATCGTGCGAGCTTGCACGGTGTGAAAGTCCCGTCTGTTACTCCGCTAACATTAAGAAACTTGTTTCTATGCAAGATTTGAAATTAATTGGTATGAAGTCGCATGATTGTCGTGTGTTGATGACACAAATGCTTCTGTTGCAATTAGGAGTATCTTGCCAACAAGGTCCGAGTGGCAATCTTGAGGTCGTGTTATTTCTTCAACTCAATTGCTCGAAGGTCATCGATCCCCAAGGACTAGATGCTCTGCAGCCGAGGTAGTGACGACTCGTGTCATCTTGAGATGTATTTCCTCCGTCATTTTTCGATATCATGGTCCATCTCATTGTTCACCTTGTGAAAGAGATAAAGATATGCGACCTGTGTTTCTCGTCATATGTACTCGTTCGAGAGGTACATGGGAATTCTCAAGTCCTATGTACGGAATCGATCTCGACCGGAGGCGGCATCATCGAAGGTTATGCAACGGAAGAGGTCATTGAGTTCTGCGTCGACTACATGGCTCGTGGATCCGATTGGTGTGCCTCTATCTCGTCATGAGGGGAGACCGGATGGTATCGGGACCATCGGAAGGAAATCAATCACTCCCGATCCGATACGCACGCTCAAGCCCATTTCACGGTCTTGCAACACATGACCCAAGTGTCCCGTACATCGACGAGCACAAAGACATGGTACGCCAATGAATCCGCACCGGTCGGAGGTTTGGATCACCGAGAGCACAACCGCTCGGTTCAACGAATGGTTAAAGCGCGAATCACTCGGAGGTCATCAAGTGATGATACTGCGCTATGGTTGGCAAGAAGGCCACGATTTACAATTGTCACATGGCAAGGATCGACATAAATGGGTACACATTTTATCTGGCACTCGGGATAGGAAGAGCACAGTCGAGCAATGTGTCCGCATAGATGCATTCGATCGATGGGTGAGGAGCTCGTACTATGGGCAAATAGAGGAGATATGGGAGATCGACTACGTGCTTTTCAAGATCCCCCTATTTTGGTGCCGTTGGGTCCATCTCCCACAGGTGAAGGTCGACAAGTACGGCGTCACTACCGTGGACCTCGAACGTGTCGGATACAAAGACGAACCATTCGTACTGGCTAACCAAGTTGTTCAAGTCTTCTATGTAACCGACCCGGCAAATAAGAAGCGTCACGTAGTTCTTCATGGAAAAAGGAGGATTGTCGGAGTTGAGAATATAGTGGACGAGGAAGAATACAATCAATTTGACGAGTTGCCACCTTTCGGAGACGGCATCAGGCTCGAGGAAGAACCCAGTGAGGAAGCTAGCTATATGCGTGTCGATCATCATGAAGGGCTATATTTTAATTAAGAATTTACTCCATTGTAATTAACTAATTTATTCCATTGTCATGTGTTAATGTGTTATGGACTTATGATCTTTATATTGATGACAATGTGGATGTTCCTTGGTTCGAGTGATACAGTCGACTACAGAATTGTAGATATCACATTTCTTTCTTTTTATTCTTTTTCATCCACGTCAGTTTAAATCCTACGTAGCAGAGTCTATAGATTTTTGAGATTGAAAGTTTGCTTTTCCAATTTTTGAGATTGAAAGTTTGCTTAATCTCTTCGTTGTTGTCCATAAGAGTATAATGTATAGAATCTACTGTCTGTATGTAGTTCTCCCCAGATGTCAAGCTATTGTTAGTATCCCTTTTCTGTTTAAAACCTGCATATAGCTGATCACAATTTAGTTTGTATTTGTCATTCTTGTTTGTCGTCATCTGCAATAAATATGGTAAACATTAGAATGGTGCATGAATTCTCATTACTCAAGTGGACGAGCCATTGCTTTCACTGAAGACGTGGCCCAGTTTTTTCATCCATGACTAGGGCAACTCTATTTTCCATTATTCTTTTCTCTAGCTAGCTTTTTTGACATAAAAGATAGAGAACTCTCTCTTTATGACCATTATATTGAAATGGTTGTTAGAGGTTAAAAGATCTTGAACATCTAAAATAAAGTCAAATCAAATCAAAAGCAAACAAATCGTGATTTCAATATCACGCACAGTTCTCTCAAGAACCGCTCATGATGTCTGTGATGTTGTTAAAGAACCGATCAATTTTGCTCTTATAACCCTATCGCCCCCGACGATCTGCGCGCCTCCCGAACTCGGCGCCCCTCCTCCACCGAATCCGCCTCGACTGACTGCGCCGCCTCCGAACCCGGCGCCCTCCTCCACCGAATCCGCCCCGACTGCGCCGCCTCCCGAACCCGGCCCCTCGGTTTGCTCCCACCCATGTGTACTCCCATTCTTTCCGTCTAATCTATGTCTTGGGGCAAAGTTGATGGGTGTCTTGGTTGGTGGAGGTTTAGGGATCGGTGGGAATGGGTAGAATCTGTGACATCACCGCGGTGCTTTTGGGATAATCCGCTTCTTTGGTTTGTATGGTTAGATTCGATGTTCTGTTGGATTCTAGTGGTGAGTAGATGGTGGTTTTTGATGTAAACTTCATCTTTTGAAGGTGGTCAACCTGTGACGATAGATTAAGATTTTTTATTGTGCATTGGCTATATCCTTTTTCATTTGACAATTTGTTAGCTGCTTGAGTTCCTGCCTATCTTGTATTGGTGCGATTCAGGTTTGTAGTGGGCTGCCTATCTTGTATTGATGTGATATCGAGTTAGGTCTAGGTCTCTTGGACTAATCAAATTGGCAACAAAGTCAATCTCCAAATGCAAGACGCCAAGACAGATCAGATGCTTTAATTCATGGATGGATGCGTGTAGCGGTTTTGGATAACAAGAATTAATGTTATCCAATTCATCCATCCAATGACTTACCTTGCGCTTAATGCTAATGTTTAATTATTTCCTCTTAAGTATATATATATATATATATATATATATATATATATATATATATAGCATATGACATTTATTTATATATCTTTTGTGAAAGAACAAGCATATGATCGAGTTTAGAGACAGGTTACGTCGTTGAATATTGAAGCTACCTTAGAAGGGATTGCAATCCAAAAGTGTCATGTAGCGGATCGAGATAATCGGGCAAATTAAGTCGATATGGTCTTGCATGTGTTTGGCCGAGTGATTAATCTGGGCAAATTATTTCCTCTTAAATCGATATGGGGCTTGCCTTTCACCCGCCACGATGCCTTCACGTGGCTAGACAACCGACTTGTAGGTCTCTCTTTAATTATTAAGAGAGAAAAAGGGGTATGATTAGGTATAAGAGCCTTGGCATTTGCTCCTCGATCCTTCGTCGGACTCACAAGTATCATCTGCTTTTTTTTCTTCTTGATCGTGAGTTGAAGAGGTGCATTCTGAAGCTTTACATTTCACACTTTCAATTTATTGCTCTAATTTTGATTGGAATCAACATTTTACTATGTTTTCTTAATAAACATCGATCAGATCTAGTTGGTAGCGTGGTTGTGTTTTCTTAATTAATTTTCGCATATGAAACTTGAGGTATAGTGCCGAATGATGAAAACCTATGGAAGTAAGGCGGTGCTTGATTTACTAGGTTGGCCTAGGTATCATGGGTATCCCGGTGTTGACTAATGCAGGTTAGCCTAGGTGACTTGAAAACCAAGATGCTTGGTTAACCTAGGTTGGTGTGGGTAGTCTCGATACTTAGGGTGCCGACTAATGCTGGTAAACACAGGGAACCGTGATGATTCTTATGGTACACTCGACGGCAATTTATTTTATTTTACTCTGAGATGGCAAACGTTGATTATATTTGTTTATATTTTTTGTGCAATTTCCCATATATTATATACTATGTAATAATTGCGTACGTAACTTATATAGATAGCAAGTAAGCGAGATGGCAGAGGCACCGTCTTCGCCGCCGTCATCGACGTCGCCAAATGCGTCTGGATCTCCGATCAAGGTGGTACGCAGGCGAGAAGGCAGAGGAATATCCAAATTGCCCTCTGGCCGCATGACGATCACGGAGGTCAGTGGCGTCGGGATCCCGCTGAGTCCCAAGAAAGCAGCTGCGAGATTCCGGACCGTCTGCGGGGTACTTGCAAGGGAACGGGTCCCCATCACCACCCCAACCTGGAAGTCTCTGACGGATGTACAGAGAGACCAGTTGTGGACTGAACTTTCTGCCTCGTTCACTTTCCCTGAAGCAGACCAGGCACGTGTGCGATGGCACGCGCTGCTGGCGATGTCCCACGCGTGGAGGACCTTCAAGAGCCTGCTTGTCACGCAGTACGTGAACACGGGTCGGACGCCCTTCACGACGTATCAATTTTTGTCGCGGGATACATGGGACGCCTTCGTGCAGATGAAGACGACGGCTGAATTTCAGGAGCAAAGTGCGGCGCACAGAGCTATCCAGGCACAAAACACTCACCCCCACAGACTCGGCACCGCTGGGTACGCGGGTAAAGCCACGCAGTGGGCGGCGGAGGACGAGACTGCTGCACGACCGTTTGCTATGATCTCGGACGAGCGCGCTCGATCCTGGTTAAGAGCGAGGGCATCAGCCACGTCTTCGGGCAACATCTCTCTGACAAACCCGGCAGACGAGGCAGTGTCTCAACGTCTGGTAAATTTCCCGAACCACTTAATTGTTAATAAGTCCATAATTTCATGGTGTCTACAATAACATGATGTTCTCTTGCAGGAAGAATTGACTTCCGCATGTTTCCAAGGTTCCTTCGAAGTAGACAGGGAGAAGGATGTACTGTTTACGGCCCTGGGAAACAAGGAGCACCCGGGTCGCACGCGAGGAGTTGGGGTTTACGTACCTTGGAGGGATGGATTCCCACACAACTCCGACACGTATAGGAGTAGGAAGAGATCCAAGGACCAGCACGATGCTCGGTTGGAACATGTGATTATTGCACAATTTCAAGAACAAATAACAAACTTGCGTAACCAAGTAAATCAACTCATGCAGGCGCAAGCCGCCCCAGTTAATTTGGGAGCAAGTCCTGCTCGACATCGGAGTAGCGTCGCGTCCACACATAATTCTGGACATGACGACGTGCAATTATCGATCGACGGCATCGAGGTAATGTACATCTCTGGAGTGCTCCAAAGATAGACCTATAGGACGCCTTAGCTAATTGTGTACGCTTTTGTAGGAGCCGGCATACGCAAGCTCAAGTGAGGATAGTAGGGTCGATTCCTATTGAGGTCGGGCGGGTATGGTGTATCCATACCGAGGAAAGGCAAGCAAAGACGGTGCCCACCTGGCGCAGGTTACGCCAGGGTGCAGGTGGACATGGTCCATGACAATTTCATGGCCATCCCGCTGGAGATTCCCCCGAACGAAGAAATCAGAACACTAGGGGATGCCACGCACACTTTTATCCAGTGGCCCAAGAAGGACATCGCGACCGACCCTTGATGGACGCGATATCGAGAGAACCTCGCCTCTCCAATAGGACCCTCGATGAGTCCGCCTCAACCAAAGCTTCAAAGGCCGCCACATCGCTTCCCGTCGAGAAGACGACAAAGGGACAAGAAAAGCATGTCACCATATCGGTCCCTGAGGCGTCACACGGAAGACGCCCTCACCGCCTCGTTAAGGAGAAATCGAAATTGAAGAACATTAAGGCACCTCCCAAACCCGTGAAATACTCCCTCGAAGTCCGTTGGTCTCTGCGCGAAATAAAGAGGTCGAGTAGCTTGTCAAGCTTTGCATGATTGGTACTTGCGCAAGACCGGAGCGAAGGGGTCATCTTGGAATCACCGCCGATACGGGAGGGAGCATTTTCTCCACGAGCACGCCACTTCGTCGTGGGCTTCAAGACTTATTTGACTTATACAACCTAATCGCCTCGACGCCACTTCTACGATCTTTGGACAATCGTAAGTGTGTGCAATCAATTTCTACACTCACGTGATACCGATAAATATCATAACTCATTGCTTATGTACGGATACATTATGAAATGTGCCCGTCGAATCAAAGAACCGGTGGGTTTCCTCGACCCACACGTGGTCTCCGAGCAAACAATCAACCAAGACGCATCCTACGCCGAGAATTACATAAAAATAGGATTGCTTTCTCGAGCGGCGGGAGTACATAATGGTACCCTACAACCAAGTAAGTGCTTCAATATTTGCTATACAAATTACGTTTCAACATAGGTTTATGACTATAGCGACATACACGAGTAGGTTCCATCGGATTCTTCCGATTCTTGTGCCAAAGAGGAACATGGTATTGTACCTTGATTCTCTACTCAACAAACATCACGACTTCACCATTCTTAAAGGAATACTCGATGTATGTTCATTTCCTCCGCACATAACTCTATTGTAGTCTTCCTTCGCTTTAAATGGACAAGGATAACTTTTTGAATCATGTAGAGGCGTTCATCGGCTATGTTGCCGAGGAGGTTTATACAAGGGAACGAGCGCCACAATCGACTCACGGGATGCGATTTCCAGTGCAGCGCTACAACACAATAATCATATATCATACTCGTAATATTGCGTCTCGAATCGATCGTACATATATATGTAATTCTATTTTTGCAAAGGCCGCCAAAGAAAAACGAGATCACCTATGCGCATTCTCCGTATGCCATCATATGCGACTATTGATTGCTTCTAGGACTAACGATCCCTGTGTTTGTCAATCTCGTAATAATTATCTCCTAATTATAAATTTAAATATATATGCTTACTACTTTACTCACGCTAGCGCATGGCTTGAACATAGAGTTAAATGCACTCGAGATGGAACAGGTCACGCACATTCGAGGGGAGCTCTGTGGCTTCATCAAGGCAGACATAGTTAACACCAACGGAGAGTTTCACGCCGTCGACACCGATGAACGACCTCGAAACAATTGATTCAATATTGTAATTCACTTTGACTGGTTGTAATTCAATTTGTAACTCTAGCGACAATATATACTTGAAACATTCTTTTGTAATTGATTTTGAGTTAAATGATCACTTTGAGTTGTCAGCAATTATCTGTGACATGTTTCTACTTGCTAGTTTTCAGAGGGCATGGCTAGCAATTCCTGAGGCTAGCTGAAAATACGAAAAAATTTAATTAGGTTAAAGGACTTATCACAGACGGTTCTAACAACGAACCGTCTGTGATACTGAATAACCACAGACGGTTTGTAGTTGAAACCGTCTGTGATATCTCTTATCACAGACGGTTCCAACGACGAACCGTCTGTGATTCTTAGTATCACAGACGGTTCGTCGTTGGAACCGTCTGTGATAACCGCATGTTATCTCAGCCATAACATTTCAGACGGTTCAAAAACCGTCTGTGATGACTGTTACGAACCGTCTGTGATGACCTTTTCTGTAGTAGTGTTAGTTTCATCTACGGCAGCAGAAAGACCAAAAGTGTAACATTATCGGTTCCTTAAAAAAACAAAAGTATAATTGTAATCTGACTGGAGCATTTCATGATGAATGGCGCATTAATTCCTCCTTGCTTATCTCCCTTTTTAGCAATGAGTTATGCTAACCTATCATAGATAATAAAGCATGCAAAACGTACTACTTTTGGGCAGGAGCTAGATCATAAGTTAGGCATCTAAGAATAGACAGGCAACTTGTAGGCAACTATTGATTAACTGGACTGACAAATACTACGAAAATAATTTTGCCCATAGTAGTCTCTATCATTAGCTTGCATAATTTTCTACCACAGTCCATTCCTTCCCTTACATACATAATTAACCCAACTAAGCGCAACATATATATTGTTTCGGATAGATTACTTCAAAGAGAGAGAAATGGAGCACAATTGCTAAGATTGCACCAGAAGAAACTTAACCCTCCTCTACATGAGTTAGCCCTGCAATGTTACAATCAACGGAGACGCAAAGTTCCCACTTTTCATTTTTGCTTTCTAAGGCCGTATGGGTATGGTGGTCCACAACTTACTTGAAAGGGGCACTTAAATAAGTTCAGGATTACGATTGATGGAAACCTCATTATAATTTCTGCAAATTAAGCTAACGAAAGAAGCAATCGTCCATGGATCGACCGGTTTTTGACGTGGACATATTACAGAAAGCTCGAGTACGATTCTTTTTTGTTTGAGAACGTATTGTTTATTTTCTGAGCTGGTGATTTGTCAGCATAGACGTGTTGCGTGAACATATTTTAGCACGAACGTAAGAGAATTTGCCCTTTGATTTAGATTATCAATTAGCCTTAGAATTACGGAGTGTGATCTTATAACTAATGAGCTCTCTTCTTTCAGACCAAAGACAGCTTGTCAACGCTCATGCCGGTGAAATTAACAAGTTGACCGTGTCATCGGAACAGAAAATCCTTAGAAAAGAGAGTCAAATTTGATACGTTGGTTTGTTTTTTCTTTGACCATCATACCATGATTGCGAGAACAAGTTAGGTGTACGTCAGTTTTAAAATTGTGTTTGTGTGAGAACCCAAAAAATCAGACTAATTTAAAATAACGTTAATTGTTAGTTGGCAGTAATTAAAAAATTTCTTAACACAAGTAACATAGTAATTAATTACATCAGAACAGATCATACTTTACAACTTTGAGTACATTACAGAAAGATTAAAATAAAATTTTGCATTACATGCCGCCGGAGCCTTCCTTGGATTCTTGTCCGTCCATCGTCGTTCAGCCAAACCATCTTCCTTGACCCAATCTGAAACACCATGTCCGTTCCATTGTCCGTCAATCAACCACAAGACCATTAGCAATTCAAAAGCAATAGAATAGGGTTAGAATGAAACGAATTTGCCGTCAGAATACCATAGGAATCATTGCGGTTCTCAGATCAACCTAGATTAGCTGGCACCCTGAGTATCGAGATTGCCGACACTAACCTAGGTTAACCAGTATCTTGATTTTCCAAGTCACCTAGGTTAACCCAGACTAGTTGGCACTTGGATACCCACGATACCTAGACTAACCCAAGTAATTGGCGCCGTCTTATCTCCGTAGGTTTCATCACCCGTCATGATAGAATCCAACACCTACGTATACTGATTCGCCTCGACTGCAGAGAATCCATTGCATAGTGTATTGCCAGTCAATTGACCAAAATGCTCATAGGCCAAAAATATCTTGAGAGGGGCATTCGGTTAGCACAAGGGCATAGTGGTCATTAGCAAGCCAACCCCAGCCGAATGCAACTCCCCCATTTAAGCTCATCAATTCAGAGAGTGCAGCATTAGGATCAAGGTAAAAAGGAAATAGTGCCCTGGTAATTTGGAGAACACACAGTCAAAAGATAAGCCAGCCTCGAAATGCATTGGGTAAGAGCAACCAAGTGCATTCCCCAGTCAATGCATCCCCAGTGATGCATTCCCAGTAAACCAGTAATAATACATCTCCCACCGCATGCAGCATTCCCTTCAAAGCCAAAGACAAAGCCAAAGACCACAAACCCCATCTCATTCCAACCAAGCCACCACAAGTCAAGCATTCCACTGCCAACCCCCTCCTACTACTTCTTCTTAGTTGAAGGCAAGGCTAGCAGCAATAGCCATGGAGCAATAGGAGGAAGGGAGCCAAGGAGCCAGAAAGAAGAGGAGAGCACCAGCACGAGGCCAGCACTGCCATCCCCTTCTCCCAACCCAAATCCCATCAAGAGGTAACCTCTGATTGCACTACACAAATTCACATCCTTCCTACATACCACCAGATCTCAGTTCATCATCATCTCTCAGTGCAGCACCATCTTAGAGCACCAGGAGGAGGACTTACCCCAGTGGCAAACCGAGTCTAGCATCTACCTTCAGTAGCCTCCACCACCCCAGTTGGTCACCCTGAACATGCATACATAAATCATCAGCTAGCATTAGAGCATTAATAACTGAAATCAACTGGATTTTCTAAGAATCAACTTAACCAGTAACACGGGTGGTGGATCGGGCCAGGAGCAGCCCAGGGCACTGGGGGTAGTAGCGGGCCGCGCCGAGAGGAGCGGAGAGAGGTCGGAGCGGGAGCAGGCGCCGGAGCCGAAGCTAGGGAGGGGAACGACCGGCTGAGGCGGCTGAGGCAACAGAGGCGACGCAGGCGGCGCCGGGTGAAGAAGGAGGCGGGGAGGAGGTTGGCGGAGCAGCGGAGGAGGCGTTGGGAGCGGAGCTGGAGGCGGTAGGCCGGCTGGAAGAGGTGGCGGCGGAGATCTCCGAGGGAGAGGGGAGGCCCGCCAGGAGGAGGCGACGGCGGAGGATCCAGGGAGAGACGCGAGTGAGGTGAGAGGGAGAGGCGAGAGTGTCGGCCAAGAGGAGAGAGGATAAGGGGGAAGGAGAGGCGTCGGCTGAGGAGGAGATAGGGGTTAGAGAGAGAGAGGCGGTGGGTTGAGTCGGCAGAGGTAGGTGGTGGTGTTAGTAGTTTAGGGATAGGTTAGTAGTTAGGTGAGAGGGGTAGTTAAGTAGGTGATTAGGGTTAGTGTGAGACCCCGGTTTATCTGGCTTGTAATGCTTAACCATCCATTCGGTCCTAGCATCACAAAGCAGATAATCCGAGACTCGAGACATGTATACTTCCCAGAGTGCAGTATACACACCTCATCACAAAATTTATGTATCAATTCCATTCATCCACATAGAACCGAAACACAGAATAGAACAGAGGTATTAACAATATTAAACCGAGTCATTACAAAGGAGGCCAACCGCCAACAATAAAGAGACAACAATAATTAAACAGCGGAAGCAAAAGTGCCATAAGATGGCTACAACAAAAGAGCCAATCAGTGTGCCTTTAACCCACAAGGCAACCGACCGGACCGCCAAGCTAGTCGCCAAACCCGAAGCACATCTCACAAAAGTGAGGCCCTTGGGGCTCACCTTCTTCCCTCAGAACAAAAGCGGTAAGCAAAAGCCGGTGAGTACTTTGAATGTACTCAAAGACTTACATGTGGAATAAGAAACCTGTACATATACTACATGCAAGCTTAATCAACGATGAGGTCAGAGGTTTCATTTTAGCATAAAGCAAGTTTTCATTTGCAATAATATAATAGATTGAAAGCAATTTAACAAATCTGTTTTTAATGTTCAAATAACCGAAGGAACAATATTAATAACGGTAAATAGACAACAACAATCCGGAAGTGACTAACCCAATAGTCACCACAACAATAGTATGAATTACCCATTCATACCAACCATGTCAAGTTTTAAATTTTAAAACAAATGTTGTAGTCTAACTCTTGGAAGACCTCCCAAGCGTGTCCATAACCTAGGACGAGGCTATTCAATAGTTTTATCCTGCGGGGTGTACCAACTTACCCACATGTCGACCGCCTTTTGCCACATGATTAAGCACACCGCCTTTGGTATGCCTAAGACAACTAAGTCCTACGAGACGTTTCCAATATTATGTATTAACTTGAGTCGCCTGTATGGATAGAAACCCATACGTTGTGTCGGGTCGTGGCTGACCTCGGACAACTACCCGTCACGGTAAAGCCTTGGACAATCTGCGCCCCCTCGAGGTGGAGAACCTTCCGGCAATCCCCACCACCGCACACCCAACACAAACACAAGAACACACACTGCTTCACACAAAGACACACACAAAACTTTTCCTCCTGCGACTCGAGATAACACACGCCAAAGTACTAAGTCAAGAGGGGTCCCATATATCCCTCATGTGGTTAGTACGCAATAGTGCTTGGTTTAGTGTAACAAGATGTTCGGTCCTTGATGACTTGGGCACCATTCCGATCACACCCAAAAACACCACACCAACATACCATTATGCCCAAGTCCAAATCGGTTTTCATTTTCGGTTTACGATTTGCAAAATTAACAAAGCACAAAGTGCTGGACATAATGAAAGAATAATAATTTTGTGTGATCAAGATCATCGACTAAGTCGATGATCGCCCAAAGCTACCGAACTAAGCATGGCTAAGCATAAAGACTCAGTATGCTACTAAGTGACAAGAGCTCATCCAACGAACTCTAATCACAGCAAATAACCTAGGCTCAAGTAGTAGAGAATAAACAATATCCTACGGATTATGCAACTATAGGATCAACTAACCATAATTTAACACAAAGTAGCAATGCATACATACAGTTGAATTCAAAATATTAAACTTGTAAAATAATAGGATTAACATGATCAAACTGCTTGCCTGCTTGCTGGGGGTCAAGGTGCTGCTGAGGATCAATAATATTATCAACGTGCTCTTCGGATCCTAACGAGAAAGCAAAAGCAACCGATAAGAACGAATAAAATGCAAAGACTCAACAAGAAACATTCTCCAAAAATTCCAAAACTTTACAAGTAGCAAGATCCTGATTTATAAAGAATTTAGCAACAAGAACCAATTGATTTGGATTCTTGATGCCAAAGATATGACCAAAACAATTTTGCTCAGCTTTTATAAATCAAAAATGCTACTATTCATTAGCGAAAATTTCTGAAGCTATACTGGGTTTGGAAACATTTTTAAATCAAAGTCTAGTTAAAAACATAACCAACAAAATTTGAATCAACCGAAAAGGATTTGAAATGAAATAGTTATGTATTTTACAAGTTATCACATTTTTCAGTTGATAACTAAATCCTTTCGGAAAATCGAATTTTAAAAGACGTGGCGAACGAGGAGCGTCGATCTCGGATCCGACGGTCCGCGTTCAGCCGCTTAACGCTGCGATTCACAATTCCTAAACGCTCACCGTTGGATCGGATCCAACGGTTCACGTGACCGGACGTTGGCGGTCCGAACGTTCACACGCATAGGAGCCGTTGATCTTGGATCCAACGGTCCACACGGATCGAACCTTTCGGACGGTCCGAACGTTCACTCGAATCGGGACCGTTGATCTTGGATCCAACGGTCCACAATGACCTACGCTCAAACGTTCGCCCTGTTCTCGTCCGACAAAAATGGCCGGGAAAGAACGGCTCGCCGCCGGCGACTCTGGTCACGGCGGTGCGAGCAAAGGCCTAAAATGGGTTGCTAACAAACTCTCGCACCCAAAGGAACTAACAATTCCAGCTGCGGCGTTTTAGAACGCCGGCAAGCCGGAGATGACAGAGATGACCGAAAACGGTCAAAAACGAAAATAGCAATTGAGCTCTGCTGCGGTCCAAGCAAGCGGGTGCCAATCAACTAGGGACTAAAGAGGGTTTACCTGAGCCCAAAGAAGGCACAAAGATGGGTTGATTCAGCTCCAACGAAGAAGAATGGGGACTTCGGCCGAAAAGGGGGAAATCCGCAATTAACCTGCTCTCTGCAAGCAAACGAAAAAATTGAGTGAGGGCTATTGCTCACAGAGAGGAGAGGGAGCTAAGGCAGCGAGGGATTTGAGAAGGAAAGACCGGAGCACCACTTTCACCGAAGAACTCAAAAGCTCTAAGATCAAGCGGAATGGCGACCAAAGGTGAAAATTCAAATTGAGCTCAAGCAATACACTAACAAAGGGCTCTGAGCTCAAGGGTGTTCAAAGAAAGATAAGGAAGCCACTGGAGGAGTTTTATAGGCCGAAGAAGCAAGAAGAGAGCAACGGCATGAAAATGGGGAGCTCACGGGTGAGGGCGGCTGAGAGCGATGGGAGCAAGTGAAATCAGTGGGGACGACGACTATGGAGGCGGTGGAACGGGGGCATTAAATGCTGAGAGTCGTTGGCCAAAAGCTGAGGTGACCCGACGCTGCTACGCTCTGCAATTTTCACCGCCATCGTTGACTTTTGGCGATGGCGAAGCGAGGAAGACGATAGCCGCCAGCCGTTGGATTTCAATCGGACGGTTCAAAAGAAACACGGCGATTAGAACGGTTTGAACGCTAACTTGATCCTGGGCCGTTGATTTGGATCCTACGGTTCACGTTGCGCGAGGCGTTCGGACGGTCCGAACGTTCACGCGATTGTGGACCCTTGATTTAGAATCCAACGGTTCAAATGGATCGGCGCGTTCGGGCGGTCCGAACGTTCACGCGATCGTGGACCGTTCGACGCTGATCCAACGGTGCACCACACTCGCGCCGGACCGACCGAAGCAGTGCAGTTAGTTGACTGGGCCGAGTCAAGTGGCTCGAGCCCGAGTCTGATCCGAACCCGAGGAACAGTGAAAACCAGTTAGAGTTTGAATTTGAATAACTGATTTTTGGAGGAATTATATGGGGTAGCAAACAAACTCCAAAATTTATGAAATTTCAACTGGAGCTTGTCGATCGCAGAGGAACCTCATATAAAATTTTCAGAGAGTTTTATGCAATGCATTTTCTCTAAAAATTCCAGAGGGCCATTTTAGGATTTTGACTAATGTTTGACTTGTCTCAAAAATTATCAAATAATTCCTGAAAATTATGAAATAATTCTGAGGTGTTAAACATCACTCCTAGGTTCAAAGAAAATTGTTTTCAGGGGTTGGGCACAAGATTTTCATGAAGGAGATTTGTGTTGGTGTCCAAATGGCAATTTGATTTTTGATTTCCCATAATTCCTTTACAATAATTATGGAACTGATTACAAAAATCAAGATCAGAGAAAAAGTTTTAATTTCTCCTCATTTTTATTACATTTGAAACACAAACCAATTTTGGGATGTTACAGTTAGGTGTTAGAAGTAAGGGTTAAGAGAGTAAGAAAGATAGGAATTTGGTGGGAGAGTGCTAATGGGTCGGAATTTGAAAAATATTTGTAAAATAAAATTGGTTAACAAATAGGAGTTGCATTACCAGTTTATGTGTCTAGTATCACACAAACCTCACTAAGTATTTGCTTAATTATTTATTATTCTCGCCGTCGTATAATTCCAGCCGACGAACCAACGCTTGCAGGAGTAGTTGATACAGGTTTCATCGTCGACGACCTTTTCTACAATTCTGAAGGCAAGCTTTCCTCTTGACCATAAATATAGCTATATTAAATGTAAACTGTATTTTGCTGTATTTTATATGTATTGCATGAAAACTATATTCAAAAACTCAAAATCGGCTAAATGGAATGATGAGAAATGGTAAGAGAACAAAAATGATGAATAAGATGATGAATGAGATGATGAAATGAGTTAATATTTATGGCTGGTAAAGGGGGCCCAGGGCAGGGGAAGAAGATGAAGAAGAAAAAGAATGATGATGATGATGTGGCAAGAGGTGGGACCCCTTTACATATGGGTAATATATAAGGACCAACAAAACTCTTACTCGGAATGAGGCCGTATTTAAGTGCTAACCATTTTCTCGTTTCGGCGGGCAGAAAATGCTACCTTGTTACGCAATTATGCTCTCCACACCGGGTAAGTAATATGTGTGCGTGTGATGTAAGAAGAGGCGCTATAGCGCAAGGTGGAGTGTTGGGTGCAGAGAGGATGAACTGGCCCAATCAACATTACCAGAACTCGGTGGTGGCTAGGCCAGCACCGACGAAAAGTAATGGGTGGAGAAATTAATCACGTAACTTGGAAAACGTTCTGTATTCTGAACTCGAAGTCGCATCAAAAGAAATGCGATGGACCTAGCTTAGAGAGAGCTCAGAATAGCTATGGGTAAAGTGGTACAAGTCTGCGCAGTGCTATACAAATCATGAATTCATGCCAGTCTCCTGGATTGGAGTCTACGGTGACCGCTAGGGGTTTATCTTCTCTCCGAGTGACTAGTAGTCTTTTCAGAATTAAAACTTGTCACCTAATGTTTAATGAGTTATTTTCTGAAGCAGTGATGAGCTAGAAAATGAAGTAAAGAGCAAAGATGAGTCATCCAAGTGCATATGTTTGCTATTAATGCTTGCTGAGTACTTTTGTACTCAACCTTGTTAGTATTCTCCTTTGTAGATCCTAGTCCGGCTGGGAGCTATCCCGAGTGGGACGAGGGCCTTGCAGGTACAGAAGAGGCTGCAGGAGGCGAGCGCACTTGTTTCGAGGAGCATGTCGAGGAGGGTTCCGTTTTCGACGAGTGGGACGAGTAGGTGGCCGGCATTCAGAATAGGCCAGCGAGGAGTAATAGCTCCCTTTTGAGTTGTGTACTACTTGTATTAAGAACCATAGCCCTGTGTGACTACTACTGAAATAAAAATGTACATTTTATATCTTATTGTTCTGTTGCGTAACTCTGATAAAGGCTTACTATTCGTTGGAGCAGTGTTCTACTGAGTAAACGAATAGTAATTCGTATGCCTAAGTGTGATTACCCTTAGAGTAATGACACGGGGAGTCGCAGTTTGCCAATTGTCAATCCTGACTTGTGTAATTTTGATCTATAGAAAAATGTGAACATGAGAATTGAAGAATGAGGATTGATTCAACTAAAATTAGTTTTGGGTCAAAAGGAAGAACTCTAATTCGGAACATATTGATAGGTCTAAAGGCGACGTTTAGTTTTGGGTCAAAAGGAAGAACTCTAATTCGGAACATATCGATAGGTCAAAAGGCGACGTTTCAGTACTGGTTGAAATATCCAGAACTTTTCACATGTTGCAACTGTGTGCGTGATTACAGAATTAATTACACCAAGACCGGCCTATATTTTCTGTACTTTGTACATACACACGCATATATCCTAGTTTAGAGGGAGCTAGAGAGAGGAAGACCATTATCTATCTAGCAAGGTGCATGCGCGTTCCAGACAAAAGGTACTATTGGTCTATTAGTAAAAGAGCTCCGAAATATAATAAAGCAAACAAAACAAATAGCACAAATGCCAATTTTGTCAATCAGTGGGGCGTTATGGAACAACAAATATGCTCAATACGTAGCTTGAGTAACACACGGAAAAGAAAAAAAGAATCAACCGAAGAACCTCAAAGTGGAATAACTATTGTGAAGCAGGAGCACGCAGTAAGAAAGCATTTGAAATGGAATGGGGTGTCTCTGCCACATCGGATTGATGCATACTAGTCGAGCTAGCTAGAACCGTACATTCTTTCACTTAATTGGCCGTTTCTTTACGGAACCACTTAAGTGTCTGCCTGTTAATATTTGGCGATTCCGTGTAAAACTCTGCAGCTGTTTCAAATCGTTCTTTAATCCCCTTCTACTTTTCGGTAGAGCATCCGGGCACTCCACAGCTGTTTACATTTGACATCTTGACGTGTCACTGCACTCTTAGCATGTTGATCAAATAGGTAACAGCTGTACTTGAATGGCAAAAAAAAAAAAACGTGGATGAATTATCTTAGCATGTTGATTTCTTGCGAAGTATGGCTAACACGGAAACAGAAAAGTCGGGCTAACGCGGGTGTCGGGCTGAAGAGAGAAGTCGGAGTCGCACCCGCTCCCGCAATGAAGGCTCTTTCTGCAACTTATTAAGTCAACGCCGCCGCCTCTGCCTTGCAAATGTTTCTCGGGACCAGTACCCCAACGTAAGAGTGAAAACGGGTCGAATACGGCAGTATAATAACTTTGCTATATTTACTTTTATATATTTTTTCTTCGAATTCGGATACAAATACGAATACTCTGGATACGAATAATATCGAATACGAATTGAAACGAATATGGTCGTTGATATTTTTTGAAATATGAAAACCCCTTAAATTATATACCAAAAATTTCATGTTTTGTTCCTTTCAAATGTGTTATTACCATGATTAGAGTTGTTCTTATTCATTGTTCATGTTTCATAACATGCACCTCTTGTCACGTTCCATCCACGGGAGTAGATTTTAAAGACCCATCAATTCCAGTATGGGCACGTAAGACCCACTATTCCAATGTGGGTAGAGTTGAACACCCGTATGAAACGTTCTAAATACGGGATCCCCGTATTTGGTTAAATGCGGGCTTAAGTGGACACCAACGGATGTGCCACTAGCTATACGGATATCAGCATGTGTACAGTCCATTCCTTCCATTACATCTATTCATTCCATTCATTCATATATTCATTCGGTGTTATGTTCATAATCTTTAATGATGTTCACTTATTCATATGTGTTGTATGACCAGTACTTGCTGAGTCTCGAACTCATTCTTGCTTTTGTTGTTTTATTTTAAGTGATCCTTAACGATGGCATTTGGGAACGAGTAGATATGCACTATTCATTCACTTCACCTTAATCAAGTTTCAATAACATGATTTGGTTATTGTCTTTCATTCGTTAATTGATGAACTGTAATACATAAAGTTAGATGTGGTTGATATTTCTCTCCATATGATGTTTATTTAAGTACTGTTTGTGGTCCTTGATCATCTCCTTATTATACTTAGTTGGATTTAGTCTATATTCATGCAATGGTTCTATTGTATGATGATCCCTTTATGTCTTTAGATGAGTTATTGTTTAAAATACTTCTGAATTGTGATTGTATGTTAGATTATTTAGGTAATATTTTAGCTTTCGAATAGCCAGCGTGTTACACTGCTGATGTACTGTGTTACGATGCTATGCCCTCTGGTTGGTAAACATACAATGATTTCGTGATCAAACAGTAGGAAATGTATTGCAACGATCGTGAAGACTGAAAAGTGCTTTGCGATAGGGAAGATCCTGCTCTTGTTGGTTTGCTCTGTAAGCAACGTATAAAAGAGAAGCATAAGCAAGCACCCCTCTATCTTTCTCTACTTGTGCAGACTGAAAAGTCTTTTCGTGACATCGACCGATGTTTGCTGCACTTCTGCAAATACTGGCCGGCTCCTTTTCTTCTTTTATCTTGCTGCGCTCTCGTCGGATTGGATTTGGACTCCCTACTAACTCCCTGTTCTTTTTGTTGTTCGAAAGGCTAATCTGATCTCTCGCGTAAACGAGATCACAAAGCCATGCAACACCACTACCGCGATGTGGCTGCCATAATTAATGGAAGTTAACGTCTCATCTCTCTCTCTCCCTCTCCCTCTGCTTGGGACGAAAAATGATAAGAAAGGGATTGGGGGGCAGTTACCGTTCCACAACCCCAACACTGAGGTGACAGCCATAATTGACAAGGTGGTGGCTTTACACGTGTAGCTTGGTTTCTGGTAGCCGTAGATATGTTATTTGTAGGCGCATAGTGGAAACCACACATGGGTATTGTATTGGACAAATAACTAGTGTTCTTCTAGATACATTAAGATTATTTCTTCCCATGCTATATGGCATGTACTAGATGTTAAATGCGTTTCAGTGTTTGTTTGTTTGTTTATTTGTAGTTTCCACTAGTTTGTCTGTTTATTCGAGCTTGGCAGTTGCAAAGGCATTTAGCGAGCATAGAAGTAGTCTTGTCCCGGTCGATGGAATGCATGGAGAAATGATTACAGGGCAGACATTTTGCCATCACGATATATGATTACTCCCACATCCTTCTGTCAGCGCTGTCACGTACAGCAGTTATCGAATGACAAAAGGTTGTCCACCCAAACAAACGAGAAAGGAAACGGGCAGCCGAGACGGCCGGGCCATTGGTCGGTGTTACGTTCTCATTGCCCAATATAATTGCGGTACCGCACACTGATTTTGACGGAAATTAACCGTAGCTCCAGTAGCTACAGTAACGTGCCTCTCTCGGGCGAGGATGATCAAAAGGTTTTCCAGGAACAAGATGGTGAGCACGTACGTTAAGGAATCCGATTGGATCGACTCTGACATGCTAGAAGTAGGCTTCATTCATTCACTGGGCGCGGCAGGTTTTGATTTGTCTGGTGTTATGTGTGCACTTAGCCGGCTGCTTATCTCATCTCCAGCGTGTAAAATGGCGTGAGCTTATTATATCAGTTTGATTATCGGAATATGGCAACGTGGAGGAGAACGAACTCGACGGACTCTCTGAAATTCGGAGGTCGCACTTTTATTAGGCTTTTAGGCTTGCCTGTCACGAACAAACTCACAGAGTCACAGGCTGTCATTGGATGATGGCAGCAGGCAGCTACGGCTAGCCTTTTTTGACTGTGGTTGTGCGTAGGCTGGGACGGAAAGGTTCGGGCCGATCGGCCAGTTTGGCGGCCCAATACGGTGTCTCTTTTGGATCGGCCTTCTCAGCTGAACAAGGCCCATTGGATGAAGGCCTATTTGATTGCTAAATGAAATGGGATCTAATGTTCTTCTGTTGGCCCAACACCGCCATAGGAAGCATGGCATTGCCTGCAGCAGAGCAGCACTGTTCTTTGTATTTATGGTTCCTGTAGAAAATGAACTGTTTATCCATGCATATCCGGTCGGTCGTGGGCCAAACGATAGGACGGATTGTAGGAGGGGCCAACGGGGACCGGTGGCAGATCCATTCATGAATCATGATCCATTCCATCAGATCAGGACGCAGTTGCAGAACTTGCAGATACACTGAGCAGTAGGCTTGGAGGCACCAACTTGAGTACTGTAGCGAGCCCTGTCCATGGTGATTTTCCATGGCCTCCAGGGCACTCGTTGAAGTGGATGCCTCTCCATACCGCAAAAGAAACTTCAGCGGATGCCCTTCGGAAACTGGAATCAGCAAGCTGAGTTGATGTGCGTCGGTAACACTGATCTGGCAGGTTGCAGACCGGCGCTCTCGTAGCAATGCAGTAGTACGTGCAGGTGCACGCAGAGACGGCGTGCCCGTGTCAGTGACGCATCTGCTCGCGACAAACATCAGAGAAACATCGGTGACCTTGCTTCTTTGCATTTCCGTGGTTCAGATGGCAAATCACAGAATGAGCCGGCCGATCGGACTTGACACCAGTTTCAGGAAACGCAGGAACACAGGACTCCACTGGTTTCATAGCGGTACATCTGCAAGAGAGTAGTGGTATTGCTGTAGCTTCTGAGCTCATTGTCGGTCGCTTGCATGGTTCAGTTTGGCACAATTCGGTCATACTCATACAATGTGCTTCACAGATCATAAGCAGTGTGAGAACTTTCTTGTTCTTCAAATTGCAGTCATTTCTTCTAGTAAAATGTTACTTCATCAGTCCTAAAGTAACAGAAGTTACAGAAGTATACTTCTCTGTACAAACCATCTTAACTAAGAGAACACTCCCGAAACATCTTGCAAAATCACACTACAAATCCCATAAAAACTCGTGATTTCACGAGCAACATAGAGGGCATCGCACTAGCCCGTTCTCGTTGCACTCGGGGCACCGCCCGAAGCTCCCCACCTCCTCCAGGAACACCTTGCAGCTGCCGGAGCACTCCTCGCACGGCACGAACCGGACGCCGCCGCAGCCGGAGCACGCCTCCAGGGCAATGCCTTTGCCACCGGCGCTCGGCGGCGCCATCTCGCAGGCCTCCAGCACCTTGGACAGCTCCCCGGCCTCGTGCATGCGGCGGACCTCGTCGGCACCGCCCAGGTGCCTGCCGTCCGCGAACACCTGCGGAGACTGCCCGCCGAGCCGAGCGAGGCGTCGAGCTCGTCCTTGAACCCGCCGTGCATTGACAGGTCGCGTTCGTCGACGCGCACGCCATAGCCGTGGAGGATGGCCTTCGTGGCCCAGCAATCCTCGTACGTCTTGCGGATGCCGCGAAGGCTGGTGAGGTACAGCACCACCTTCCGGTCTCTATCCGGCGGGGGAGGCAGCTGCGGCTGCAGAGGCGGAGGTGGGAGCGAGGGCACCATCTTGGCGAGCTTCGCGTCGATCCTCTGCTGGAACGCGCTGACCCGCGCGCGCACGATGCCGGGAAACCTCTGTATCTCGCGCTTCTTGATGCACTCCCCGTCGCTGCCCGGGCAGTCCCGTGTCGGGGACGTCTTCCGGAACGCGGCGATAAAGTCCGGATCGAACTCCGGCGATCCGGGAGGCGACTTCGCCCGCCGCTCCTCGTCTTGACCGCCGCCCACCTCATTCTTGTCATCGAGTCCTTCCATGAGCTCCCACACATTAATCACCTGGGGCTCGTGGACCGGCGTCTTGGTCGGCGTGCCCATCACTTGCCCCTGCCGCCTCACCAGCTGCGGCGGCGGCGGCGGCGTGATCTTCGCCGCACCGCCACCGCCGTCGTCGAGCCACTTCATCATCTCCTCGTCCCGCTCGAGTCTGAGCGAACCCAGCGTGGAGGACTTGAGCGCGACGGTGTGGTGCACCGCCCCGGCTGCCGGCCCGGAGCATCTCCTTGCATACGGCGACCAGCCGCCCCGGACACCACCCCGCAGCGAGTGCCTGGACCCCATGCAGCCCATCCACCCACGCCACTAGCCAACCCAGCAAACAACCGGGAATTCCGCACCACTATCTGCTACCTCCCCAGCAATCCAACCAGACACACGCCACTCAACGGCGGAACGTTGGCTTCTTGGAGCCCTGGACCATCCGTCGACGCGGGAAGAAGAGGTCAGAACAATGCGTATGGTTGCCACCGGCCACCAACAGGGGGGAGCCAAACCAGCACCGATTCAGGCTTGGATGGGGCCAGTGGAACGGGAGTTCGGCGGTGAGCCGGTGAGGTGAGAGGTAGCAGTGGAAGGAAGTAACAGTTGGAGTGGGTGAGATCTGAGGTGAGGTGCCTGTGCCTGTGCCTGCGCCTGCGAGGGGAGGAAAGACAACTATTTAAGCCGCGGAAGTAAGGAAGGAGCGTTTCGGGTCACGGGGGTAGGCACCGGAGTCACCCGCGCGTAATGCCGTATTAACAAGGGCGTTCTCGGTTGGGGCCGTGGGTTCGCGCGTGGAGTTCCCGGCCGCGTCAGGTGGAGTGGAGTGGAGTGGAGTGGAGTGATTGATTGCCCGCGCGCTCAGAATCAAATTTTCTCATCTCACTAGCACTGGTTAGTGATCGCGTCCTAGGCAGATAGGGTGGAGCTGGGATTATCCGCATCGGATCGAGCGGTCGAACCTTCGTTCCGCGGTTACAAAATTTTGGGGGCCAGTTAGTTTGGGTTGGCCGTTGCGCGAAGTGTTTTGGGGGCAAGCAATGTTCGTTGTTAATGCCGAACGTGTCAAATATAGTTGTAGCACCAGAAAGATTGGGTTCGTGCACTGTCATGTGTCGTCTCAGCGAGCTGCCGGAGCGCCTCGATCGGGTGGTGGGATCTTCGTCGACCACTGATCGATGATTTAGTACTTGCAGATTGATGTGAATTAGTGACGATGTGTGCGTGGGCTAGCTTCACCGGCGAACCTAAGATTTTCGGAATCAGCGTTCGAAGTTACAAAAATATTATTCAATAGAAAACATTAATATCAATAATAGCAAAAATTAACTACAAGTTGTTACAATATCTCAAATAATTTAGAGAAATTATAAAATTATAATTTAACTCGATGATCCATCGTGCTTAGAAGCGAGATATGATGCCATCGTCCTTAACTTCTAGAAAAAATATCGCTCAAATTCTTCCAATGATGCCACTTGCTTTTAGCTTTCCTCATAGTGATTTTGATCCCACATCTTCTGATCAGGAGGAGGGGGTAAAAAAAATGAAATGGGTGGAAGATTTTCCTGGCAAATCTAAAGGGGTGGTCTCTGAGTGTGATGGGGATTCAACTCAAGTTACTTCTAAGGAGATAGTGGTTCACACCAACGTGGGGTCTACTCTTTTGGCTGCTTCTCTATGGCCATGCTTAAAATTCTCTAGTGAAGATTCCTCTTCTGTGAAGGAGAATCCTCCATGTCAAAAGAATGGTGGTAATAAAATTCAATCTAGGAGTATGAATCAAAGTGGAGCGTCTTTGGGAAGTCAATTTGAGGTGGATTTAGTATCTGATGAGGAGGGTTCAGTGAGAAATGCGAGTGGTTAGGAGATAAATAAAAATGATTCAAGAATTCAAAGTCAAGTCCAGCTACCTGAGCTTGCAACTATATCTAAGGAATGGATTTTAGCAAAAAAAGAAAGGTGGTAAAAGCAGGGTTAAGGAGCCTTAGTTGCCTACAAGGAAGAGCAATCGCATACAAGACTAGGGCATTCCTATGCAAGAAAAGGCTGCTATGTTGAGGTCCATCCAGAATTTAGAAGCTCAAGGTAATATGGACATAACTCTTTTAATATTCTTAATAATTCTTCTAGTTGTTATCTAGAAAATGGGGTTGTTTCATGTGGTATTTCTTTGGGTTCTCACTCTGAGAGCTCTCTTGAGGTTATTTTTGCTATGCAAGCTCAAGAACTAGCTAGAGTTGCGGTTGCTAAAGCTGAGGTAGAGAATAAATATAAGAATGGGCTGAAAAAGGAAGGAGAAGGTAAAGAGGAGATGGGAGGTAAAGAGGATTTGATGGAAGTAATTGATAATGAATACAGGGGTGCAGTTGGTTTTAAAATGAGTAAAAAGGGGAGCAGCAAGCTGAAAAAAAAGAAAATGTTTCTTCTAGAATGCCTCAGATATGAAGTTTATTTTTTGGAATATTCGTGGGTTGGATAAACCGACCAGGAGGAAGCAATTGAAAGAGTTGATTATTAAAGAAAAGATTGATATGGTAGGGGTGCAAGAAACAATTAAAAAGGATTTCTCTGCAAGGAATCTCAAACATCTGGTGGGAAAGGGTGATTTTGGTTGGAACTGGACTCCTGCTAATGGACATTTAGGGGGTATCTTGATGGGGGTGAAAAGAGATGAGTTAGAAATTAAAGGGGGTGACCAGGGGAGATTTTTTTTAAGTATGGTTTTAAGATACAAACAGAGTAATTTTAGGTGGGAAGTTCTGACTGTCTATGGTCCTGCTCATCATGACTTAAGTCAGGCCTTCTTGGATGATTCACATGTTAAAGTGCAATCTTTTGTTCTTCCTCTAGTTTTAGGGAGTGATTTCAATATGATTAGGAAGGCTTCTGATAAAAGTTTAGGTAATATTAGCTACACTTTGATGGACAGTTTTAATAGTTTTATCTCTAATAATGACCTGATGGAGATTAAAAGGGATGGTGTTAGATTCACTTAGACAAATAAGCAATCTATTCCCATTATGGTGGAGTTGGATATGATTCTGGTTTCTCCTAGATGGGAGGCCAGCTTTCCTCTCTGTTCTGTTGTTAGCATGACTAGGATTGGATCTGATCACCGTCCTTTAGTTCTGAACACGGGAGGGGATGAAAGGAGGATGTCTGGGAGATTCCTTTTTGATAAAAAGTAGTTCTGTCAGGATAATTTTAAAGAATGAGTTTTACATAAATGGGAGGAGATAGGTCACATGATGTCTGATCATATTTATTCCTTAGATAGTTGTGTTGGACCTCAAAGGTGACTAGAGGGGGGGTGAATAGGATTACGCTACCTTTTTCACAAATAATGGATCAATAAAACTTTACTCCAGTAGCTATAGAAGCTATGAAGATCAGTATATCAGTACAGCGGAAGACTAATATTGAATCCAATAAAAACCTCAAAGCAATAGGACAAAATTAACAAAGATTGAAGTGAAACAATCTACTGGCGGTTTGACCGATTCCCTAGCGGTCTGACCGATTTCCTCCAGAACAGAAGAACAACCCCGATGACGAAGATGAAAATAGATGAAACTTTTGATCTACTAATCCAAACTTGATGAAACTTGGAACACACCTTCTCTATGATATCAAGAAGCTATTCCAATCGAAGATTGTGATAATTCTTGGAAGAATAGCTATCCTTTTCGATTTGATTGAAGAGAGGTTCAAAACCGGGTCAAAAAGAAAACTAGGTCAAAGCTCTTGCTCGTGGGTAATTGATGATCAATATGATCCTAGATAGATTCCCACACATTACAGCAAGCTAGATCACGTGAAGAAGCAAAGCAAAAACTCACGGATCAAAGAAAGACCTAAAATCATCAAATAGAGAGAAATAACGCAATAGGACAAAACATTGATCAAACTTTCCTTTGATTGATTGATATGATCAGGGCTTACAGCCACTCCATCAATGGAGGACAATGCTCAATCCAAGAGCATGAAAATCACATCAAACATCAAGAACCCTAGCCTCCACAAAAACTTTCCCTAAGAAAATTAGGGTTTACAAGAATTACAAAAGAGGCGAAGAAGAGGTGCAGCCACCTCCCTCTCCTATTTATAGTGGAGGCTTAGACCTTCTAGATGTTTGATCCTATTGGGCTCCCGTTAAGGCCCAAAATAAACGGGACACATACGCACGTATTTTAAAGCGCCATTTTTATCCCCTTTTGACCAAACTAGCTACACCTTGCGCCATCTTGTGCCTCGGATTAGCTAATAGGTCACCCTTGTCCATCTTGCACCACGCTTGAGTACATTAACCTCACCCGGCATCGTAGATCGTTCTGGACCTCAGCTCTCCAAGCCTAGTCCCGATCATCCTCGCCGTTGACCGTCGTTGACCACAGAGCAACCTGCACAACAATAGACAAGTGAATCGAATTTGGGAATAAGTTCTTCACAATTTGACCCATGTTAGTCAAAACATGCATCATGCAACATATATGCCCTGAAACTCATGACTTTGACCTAACAACCGAACAACGCCGCCACGACGGGCGACGATCAAAGTGAAAACCGGTAAGACCGCCCCGAGGCTGGTCGATCAGCCCACCTCGGCGGTCTTACCGCCACCTATGGGCCGGTCAGACCGCCAGCTGGGACTTAGCCGTTTTTCATCTCTGGAAAACCGAAACCTACTGGAATTTTCAAACCAATAGAACTTTTGACTGGAGACTCCAAAAATTATGAGACCAAGTGCAATAGAATCCCCTCTCTTGCCTACACACTCTATTTTTGGCCCAGTTCAAAATAACACTTTTTAAGTTCACCGGTCCGACCGCCGCTTATGGCTGGTCGAACTGATTTGGGACCGGCTCGATCCGCCATGCTACGACGGGCCGTTCTTGCATCGCCGATTCTCAAATTTATCGAAAACACATGAAACGACAAACCGTAAACGTCATTGCCAATTGTCACATCATCGTAAGATCTGGAACATACCCCCATGATATCCACAATCTCCCCCTTGATGAACACATTGGCAGTAATCCAGAAAATATAATTTAGAGGTTTGAAAAATAAAATACTTTCGTTTTCGCACAAAAGCACAACTTGGTCCATAAACAAGAAAAAGTAATAGAAATGACCAAGCTGACATCAGAATAGCATAGGCAGGAAGAGATCCAAGGACGAGCACGACGCCCGGTTGGAACAAGTGCTTACTGAAAAAATTTAAGGACATGTAACAAGATTGCAGGATCAAATAAATCAACTCCTGAACTAGTCGCAAGTCGCCCCCGTTATTTTGGGAGCCAGTCATTCTCAACATCGGAGTAGCATCGCGTCCACACATAAGTCTGGACATGACGACGTCCAATTACCTATCGACGACATCAAGGTAATGTACATCTCTGGAATGCTCCAAAGATAGACCTGTAGGACGCCTTAGCTAATTGCGTGTCATTTTGTAGGAGCCGACGCCCTGCAAGCTCCAAGTGATGATGGTTAGGTCCATTTCTATTGAGGCTGGGCGGAGGATGGTATATCCATACTAGAAAGGGGCAATGCAGTACGGTGCCCAGCTAGCGCAGGGTTAGGGCAGGGTCCACGCAGACATGGTACATGATAATTTCATGACCATCCCACAAGAGATTCGCCCGAACGAAGACAACAGAACACTAGAGGATGCCATATACACTTTTATCCAGTGGCCCAAGAAGGACATCACCCTAGACACTACAGTGCTGCAATCTCGACATGATCATACCTCTCCAACAGGTCCCTCGATGACTCCACCTCATCCTTCGCTTCAGAAGGCCGCCTCATCTGTTCCCGTGGAGAAGACTATGAAGGAACAAGAAAAGCGTGTCACCGTATCGGTTTCTGAGTCGTCTCGTGGAAAGACGTGCTGCAGGCAACTTGTTAAGGTCGAATCGAAATCGAAGAACAATGAGACGCCTCCCAAGCCTGGGAAATACTCCCTCGAAAGTCCATTGGTCCCCGACACAGTGCTAGCACGCACTGGAGTAGCTT
This sequence comes from Hsuehochloa calcarea, assembly GCA_036346395.1. Lineage (NCBI taxonomy): Eukaryota > Viridiplantae > Streptophyta > Magnoliopsida > Poales > Poaceae > Hsuehochloa > Hsuehochloa calcarea. The sequence goes on from CM070596.1 coordinate 63,255,770, forward strand.
GTCAGTCTTTGCATGTCTAGTACATGTTGAAGACCCAACAGAAGGGGCGCAATACTGGAATAACCGTCAGATACACGAAGGAGCATTTTTTTCCATGAGCCGGGCCACTTCGTCGTGGGCTTCGATGACTTATTTGATCTATTCAACCTCGCTGCCCTCGACACCTCACTTCTACGATGCTAGACACTGTAAGTGTGTACAATCAAGTTCTACACTCACGTAATACCGATAAATATCACAACTCATTGCTTATGTATAGGATACATGATGAAAAATGTCTGTCGACGAAACGAACCGGTGGGTTTCCTTGACCCACACGTCATCTCTGAGCAAACCATCAACGAAGACGCATCCTACATCATGAAATATATAACGACGAGATTGCTTTCTCAGGACGACAAGGACTATACAATGGTGCTGTACAACCAGAAGTAAGTGCTTCACTACTTGCTATACAAATTTTATTTGTACTTTATACGCAATACGAACTTCGGTTTATGACTATAGCGACATACATGAGTAGGTTCCACTAGATCTTATTAGTCCTTATACCAAAGAGGAACAAAGTAATGTACCTTGATTCCCTATTCAACAAAAACCACGACTTCACCATTGAGAAAGAAATACTCGACATGTATGCTCAGTTCCTCCATACATAACTCTATTGTAGTCTCCCTTCTTTTAAAATGGCCGATGATAACTTTTTGAAATCATGCAGATCATTTATCAACTATGTTACAAAGGGAGGGATATACAAAGGATCTAGCGCCACACTACAACACAAGACGCGATTTCCGGTACGCGCTACAACACAATAATTCTATATCATACTTCGTAATAATGCATCTCGAACTATTTGTACCTACATATGTAATTCTATTTTTGTAGTGCCACCAACAAAAACTAGATCACCTATGTGCATTCTACGTTTGCCATCATATGTGGCAAAATGGTGAGTGCTAAGATGAAGGATCCCGATGTTTGTCAATCTCCCAATAATTATTTCCTGCATGTATATATATATATATATATATATATATATGCTAACTATTTTACTCCTGCTAGCGATAGGGCTTGACTATAGATTTAGATGCACTCGTTATGAAAGAGGTCTCGGATGTTCGAGGGACGCTCTGCGGCTTCATCAAGATGGAGATCGTTAACATCGACGAAGAGTTTCACTCCGTCGACACCGCTGAAGGACCTTAAAACTATTGATTCAATTGTAATGGATCATTTTGAGTAGTAGTAAATCAATTGTAAATCTAGCGACAATACTTGAACATAATCTTTTGTAATTGATTTTGAGTTTTAAATGATCACTTTGAGTTGTGTCAACAGTTGATTCATCTATGATGTATCTGATTTCTACTAGCTTGCTAGTTTTCAGAGGGAATGGCTAGCAATTCCTGAGGTTAGCCGAAAATAAAAAAAAATTAATTAGGTATAAATGAACTATCACAGACGGTTTTTAGTTAGAACCGTCTGGGAATGGTACTATCACAGACGGTTTCAACAAAAATCGTCTGTGAAGAGACAGTATCACAGAAGGTTTCAACTAAGAACCGTCTGTGATAACAGTTGGAACCGTCTGTGATAAGGCTCAACACAGACGGTTGTTAGTTGAAACCGTATGTGAAGGGCCACTATCACATACGGTTTCAACGAAGAACCGTCTGTGATACGACGTATGTCACAGACGGTTCTATTTAAAAACCGTGTCGATATCACGCATTTATTTTTAAATAGAACCGTCTGTGATATACGTCGTATCACAGACGGTTCTTCATTGAAACCGTCTATGATAGTGGCCTTTCACATACGGTTTCAACTAACAACCGTCTGTTTTGAGGCTTACCACAGATGGTTCAAAAACTGTCTGTGATAACCAACTGTTATCACATACATAAAAATTCAGACGGTTCAAAAACCGTTTATGATGACTGTTCTGAACCGTCTGTGATGTACTTTTCTATAGTAGTGTTATCAACTTGCGAAGCACCTTCGGTTGTGGTCTCTGTGATTGTTTTTGCTGGAGCAACAATCGAGCCATCAACAAAACCTAGGAGCCCTCGAAGATACAGCATGATCCGCGCCTTCCAAAAGAGATAGTTTTCTCGAGTCAACTTGACGCTGATCAAGTGACTAAAGGACAACGTCGGGAGATCCCAGAGGTGATGGAGTTCATGGCAGAAGAGCGATAGAGGAACTAGCAGACATGATGTGGGAGTGGAGGAGGCTCTTATACCATTTGAAAACAAACACAAGTGTAGAGATTGATTTGATAAACTCGCACACACGGTCAAGGCAAGGGCGCAGAACTCGTTCTTGTATAGCAGTTGGATAGAGAACAATACAACAAGTCCTAATCTGATTCTATCTCTAATGTACGTTTCTATCTCTGATACGGCAACAGAGCCAGAGATGAATGCGTACAGATATGACAACAGATATGGAGACGGATACGTGCATATACGTTACTTTCAACAGATGTCACCGACGTGAGCCGACTGTGTCGAGAATCTCAGGCAGGACGATGGCACTGGTCATGGACTATACTTCTGTATCGTGTTGCTTCTGCAACTGATAACTCTCTCCTGACAGATTTTGACAATTTTTTAGTTGTCGATATTGGATAAGTTACTGGTTTGCATGCTGTCATACCGGCCCGTTGCAGAAGGCCGGTGGAATATTTGGACTAGGCAATGACGAGATCCTCCCCTGATCGATATGCTTCGATGCCCAAGAAGTAATGAAGATCACCGAGATCCTTGAGAGCAAACTCTGACTGCAATTTCTGAATTAAGATATGAATAGCCCGAGGAGATGAGCTAGTGACAATAATGTTATCTACATAAACTAGAATATATGTGATCACGCCACCATGATTATAGATAAATAGGGACGAGTCAGCTCAGGAAGGAACAAAACCAAGTTCTTGTAAATAAGAATTGAGTCGAGAATACCAGACACGAGGTGGTTGCTTCAACCCATAGAGAGCTTTACCCAATTTGCACACATGATGCGGAAACAGTGAATCCTCATAACCTGGTGGCTATCGCATGAATACACCCTCTTCCAGAATGCTATGTAAAAACACATTCTGTACCTCCAATTGACACTGTTGATTGTTTTCGCCGAAGCAACAATCGAGCCATCAACAAAACCTAAAGGCTGTTGCCCTCAAAGATAGGGCATGGTCTGCGCCTTTCAAGGAGATGGTTTCTTCGAGTCAACTTGACGCTGATCAAGTGACTAAAGGACGACGTCGGGAGGATCCCAGAGGTGATGGAGTTCACGGTAGAAAGAGCTGGTACGGGCGATAGAGGAACTAGCAGACATGATGTGTGAGTGGAGGAGGCTCTGCTGACTGATACCATGTGAAAACAAGCACGAGAGTAGGGATTGATTTGATGAACACGCACACACGGCCAGGGCCAGGGCGAGGGCGCAGAGCTCGTTCTTGTATAGCAGTCGGACGTGCCGATAGAGAACAATACAAGTCCTGATCTGATTCTATCTCTAATGTACGTTTTTATCTCTATTACGGCAACAGAGCCGGAGATGAATGCGTACAGATACGGAGATGGACGGTTACTTACATATACGTTACGTTACTTTCAATAGATGTCACCGACGTGAGCCGTCCGTGTCGAGAATCTCAGGCAGGACGCACCGACAGTGTGTGAGGATGAACTGTGCTTGAAAACACTGTTTGATCTTTATTGGGCCTTTCACCACAATAGTAGGATTTTAAACGCTCACAGGCCGCAAGGTCCCACGGTGATGGGCACACGGTGGGCCCGTTTGACTGGATTTCATTTTCAGTGCAGGCTTAAGGCGATCTGACAGAGCAACAACATTGTCCGATGGTCGTCGTCGTCGTCCTGGTGAGCTCGGTAGCAAGGACGGCTCAGCCAACGGCAATCCGGGCCGCATGGTTTGATCTAACGGTCAGTACAGAACTCCAGACCCATGATTTGGATCTTTTCTTTGATGACACTGTTGTGCATTCCTTTACCATGAGACATTGCAAGTTGTTTGATACAACAGTCACCGTCGATCGCCATTGCAGCTTGCCGATACTGCCAAATAAGTTAAGCTGTAGCTGCCGGTCTGTTTGTGACTTCTGATAAAAATAAGTAGCATTCTTTCTCTGAAAGATGGACATGGAATAACTTCACAGTAGAGAGAACCTTGTTGCCATCCTACACGAGTACATGGCAAGTTTTGGAAACATGCCAAGTTTAAGTTTCAATATCATACTTAACTTCAGATCTGTCAGATATTAAGATTTTATACATGAAAGTTCCTCAGCATTTCTGTGCAGGGATCATGAGATTAGCAGACATGAAATGAAACATATTCCCTGAAGGACTGACGGGCTTCAATTGTGATATATATACGCCCACTTTAAGTGCGGCCCGACCTACACCAGAAGCTCCCATCTTCCCAAGCAAGAGCGGCAAGGCGTCAGAAGCGGATTAGCCGAGCCGGGTGCCGTGGCATCTCCGCCTCCCCCCCTCCTCCGTCGCAGCCGTGCGCCACCGTCTCCGCCACCCGCACACAGGTCCGGTTCCAATCTCCCCATCGCACGATCCCCTCCTCCTGGCCACATCCCAGCTCCGCGACCTAACCCGCCGATTCCTTCCCATTCCCTTCGGAAGCTACCCGAGATGTACAACGCGATGCGGCTGAGCTGCCTCCTCCTGCACCCGCCGCTCTGGTGCAAGTCCAGTTCTCTAGGAATCTCCGCGAGCTGCGGCGGAGGAAGCGGTTGCTTCGTGAGAGGGTTCAGTGCAGGTGGGGCGCCACGGTTCGAAGGGCGGCGTCGGCAGCGCGGAGGCGGCGGCGGGGAGCAGCGGCAGGTGCAGCGAGCAGGAGCACGCGCGCCTCAGTGAGAGGGACCAGCAGGAGTGGCTGAGCGGCGAGAGGTTCCTCACCGAGTGCAAGAGGCGGGAGTCGCCGTTCCTCACCAGGCGGGAGAGGTTCCACAACGAGTTCCTGCGCTGCGTTGTGCCGTGGGAGGGAAGACTCACGTGGCAGAATTTCCCCTACTACGTCAAGTGAGACGCGCACACCATCTGTTCGACGCTGTGTTTGAACGAAGCTAACATTAGCGTGCTAACGGCTTGAGAATGTGTTTTTTGTCTTTTGGATTGCAAGTGAGAACGCGAGGCAGCTGCTGAGCGAGTGTGCGGCATCCCACCTACGGCACAAAGGCGTCATATCAGAGTATGGCTCCCGGCCGCAATCCTCTGGAGGGAGGATACTGCTCCAGAGCTTGCCAGGTACTTAAACAGTAAAGAAGCAGATACTTAGTCTTGTTGGAAATGCTTGGGCTGTGTGATTTGTTTAATGCAGGAACTGAGCTCTACAGGGAGAGATTGGTAAGAGGTCTTGCACATGGGTTGCGGGTGCCACTACTGATCCTGGACAGCAGCGTTTTAGCTCCATATGTAAGATGCGGAACCTTTACATACAAAGTATAAAGGGTTAGCTGCAAACCTAATGTCTCACCAAACCCGTAGGATCATGTGGAAGATTATTCAGAAAACGAGGAAGAGGATGAAAATGCCGAGTCAGAGGATGAAGGCTCGGAGTCAGAAATTGAAGATGAAGGTGACGAAGATTGGACAAGCTGCAATGAAGCTAAATCTGATGAAAGTGATGAAGATGATACTCTAAAATCCGTGGAAGACCTAAACAAGTCCGCAGATGACCTCAAGAAGTTGGTCCCATGTCCTATTGAGGAATTTGCCAAGGTGATCTTTTCTTGTTAGGATGTCCAACCGTACCATGAAATTGTTATGATTGTTGCTTGTATTATCAGGGGCCAATTGGCCAGTATATATACACAGTACAAGTTACAGATAAGGAAACCAGTAACAGATAAGGAAACCAAATCAAATCATATCTCTAATATTATATCTCTAACACCCCCCCTCAAACTCATGGTGGATCAACAACACTGAGTTTGGAGAGGTAGAAGCCGTGCTGTGCTCGAGTCTGGGCCTTCGTGAAGAAATCCGCTATCTGAAGCTCTGAAGGCACATACTGAAGGGCAATCACCTGATCCTGCACACAAGACCTCATGAAGGAAGCATCAACACCAATATGCTTGGTGAGCTCATGCTTCACAGGGTCACGGGCAATACTGATAGCACTGTCATCGTTCGACAAGAGAGGAGTCTGTAGTAATGTAAACACCAAAATCCTCAAGTAACCACCGTAGCTGGTAATCTCTGCTTCAAGAGAGCCATAGCTCGCAACTCACCTCTGACTCGAACGGGACACTGCATCTGCTTCTTCGCCTTCCGTGCAATAAGCGAACCACCAAGAAAAACACAAGAAGCGTGAGATAGACCGCGATCGAGGATCACGCCCAAGTAGCATCCGAATAAGCTCAAGTCAGAACGAGATGGAGCGTGGAAAGAAGAGACGGCGAGAGATAGTCCCACGAAGGTATCGCAGAACTCGAAGAAGGTGGTCAGAGTGGACTGAGCGGGAGCAGTAAACAAACCGACTCGTAATGTGGATCGGATAAGTGATATCCGGACGAGTAACAAGAAGGTAGACAAGACTCCCAACAAGATGACGATAGCGAGCCGGATCGTAAAGAGGCTCGCCATCGAGGGTTTGAGGTGAACATTGAGCTCCATAGGAGTCTCAACAGACGCCGATCGATGAGGGAGGCGCGATCAAGAAGATCTGAATATACTTCTCTTGGGACATAAAGAAACCATCCGAGTGGAAGTAACCTCAATCCCAAGGAAGTAACGAAGAGGACCAAGATCCGATATAAGGAACTCGCCACTAAGACGAGCCTTGACAAAGGCAATGTACTCTGAATCATCTCCTGAATGATCATATCATCAACATACGTAAGAAGAAGAGTCCGACCACGAGACGAAGTGTGGACAAAGAGCGCGGATCATGATCACTTGGTCAAAAAACCAAGCAGAAGTGACCACGGAGGAGAAGCGCCAAACCGAGCACGAGGGCTTGCTTAAGGCCATAGAGAGAGCGGCGAAGGCGGCATGCACCATGCCCTCGAGAATGAATACCCAGTGGCGGATGCATGTAGACCTCCTCACGCAACTCGCCATTAAGAAAGACATTCTTGACATCAAGTTGAGAATGCACTCAAATGGCAATGTGACGCCAACGAAAGAAGAGCGCGACAAAGTGGTCATGTGGGCCACAGAGCAAAAGTCTCGTCGTAGTCACGACCATGCTCTCGCTGGAAGCCACGAGCAACAAGACGCGCCTTATAGCGCCAAGAGAGCCATCGAGCGAGTCTTAATCTTATAGACCCACTTACATGTGATGGGACGAGAGCGAGATGGAAAAGGTACAAGATCCCAAGTACCAAGACGCTCGAGGGCGCAATCTCTCGGCCATGGCATGTCGCCACTCGATGAGTAACAACATCCCGTGGAGGAGGCGTGCTCACAAGTAGCCGCGCCAAAGAAAGGCAAAACGCAGGCGAGGCGAATCGATCGGGCGATCGCGGAGCGAAGCGAGGAGAAGACGGCCCATCGTGGGAAGATGAATCATCGTAAGAAGATGAAACATCGTGGGAAGTGGGCTCATCCGGAAGATCCTCAATACGAGGTCGACGAGTGTGAGACGAGTGTAGTAGGGGAGCTCGAGGAGCCGCAGGAGACGCAACAGCGCATGCGACAATGGCGGAGAGGCCACAGGAGAAATATGTGGAGACGAGATAGGTGTATCCGAAAGGTCAAAAAGACAGAGACTCCACAGAGGAAGTCGAAGGAGAGACAGACGTGGGTAGAAGGGACGAGACTCGCCGAAAGTCACATCCCGAGAAATCCGCATCCGTCGACCAACAGATCCCAAAGACCGATAGCCCTTGTGCTCGCAGACTCGCACCCCAAAAAGACACACTCAATGGATCGATCGGTTTGGTGCGTTCTCGAGGCGAGAAGAACGTAATAAACGCAGCCCAAATGTAAGAAGGGCGAGTAGTCGTGAAGGAGACCACAGAGACGCTCAATAGGGATTGCGCTCAAGAGCGTAAGAAGGTCCGATGTTGATGAGATAGGTGGCAGTGAAACAACCTCCGCCAAAAGCGAGTGGAATAGAGGCGGCAATCATCGATTGCACGAGCCGACTCAAGGAGGTGATTTATGCTTGCGCCAAGAACACCATTCGAGCATGAGCACCGTGACAAGAGAATCGAGCGAGAGTGCCCGTCGCAAGAAGGAAATCGCGCAGTGATGAGAGAGGTACTCGCCAAACAGAGTCGCACGAAAGACACGAATAGGAGTGGAGAATCGTATGCGAACCATAGTAACAAACTGCTTATAGATAGACAAGACCTCACTACGAGAAGACATGAAATATATCCAAGTGTGGCGAGAGAATCATCTATAAATATGATATAGTATCGATGACCCTTTCAAACGGCGAGCCGGACCCCAAACATCGAATGAACAAGATCAAAAGGACGTTGAGACACCGACTCACTATGAGGATAAGGAAGTCAAGTCGCTTGCCTAACTTACACCGACAATGTAGAGACACGCCTCCGAGATGCACTTCCGTGAGACCACGACGAACTAAAGACGACAGACGAGAGCCACACAGATGGCCAAGACGGTGATGCCATTGTTGGAAAGAGCCAGACGAGCGGCAGAGGAGGCGAGATCGGGCGGCGACGGTGGCAATGGAAGGAAGCGAAGCTACCAAGCTCCCAGAGACGCTGCGAGTCAAGGCGCCGAGGGCCGAACCAACCGTAGCTCCCTGTGTGGCGGTCCCGAACACAACAAGAGTCGAGTCGAGAATGATCCGATAACCAAGGTCATGAATCTGTCCGTGCAGAAAGAAGTCGATGGTTAGGCGAGGAACATGAGCAATGTAAGGAACATGAAAAGATGAGTTGCTAAGAGGTCCTCGACTGCAGACGTAAAGAGAGGTACCATCGCAGTAAGAACACCGGCAGGGGAATCAAGAGGTGTAACAAAAGATAGAGTGGAAGAATCTAAGTCATGTGGAAGGATGCTCCTAATCAAGGATCCACGGGAGGTACCGCCTGTGTAGGAGGTGGTTTCTCGGTTCAAGAGTCGATCGCAGAACCTCGCAGAACTCGCCGAGGAAGAACTCAAGCGGCAAGCGCCGTCGGTCCGCTATCTCCGCCAAATGAGAAAAATGCGAAGTAGTCGATGCAGACGTCGTTGTAGAAGTACCGGCAAGCAGTGCTAGGAGAAGAACGGCGTGAAATATGCCGCTTTCTTGTAGCATCGAGACTCAATGTGGCCGATCTTGTCGCAGAGGAGCAATGAGGACGACCACCGCCAGATGGAGGCGCCACCACCACTGTGGCACCGCCGGAGGAGGCGCTGGATCAAGCGTGAAGTAGTCTCTGTAGCAGTGTACGGGCGGCGAGCACGGAGGAGTGGCATCGCATCAAAGACCACTCGACGAGTCTCCTCTCGCACGTATCTCGGTAAGGGCCTCGGAAGAGTGACACGAGGCGCGCGCAAGTAGCCGGGCACGCCTCGCCGAACTCAGACGGCGAGTAAGGAACTCGAGACACGCCAAACCTGTGTCGCACGGACGACCAAGCAAAGATGAACAGAACGATACGGCCAGCGCGCGAAGAGAGTCCAGCTTGACGCTGATCGCGTAACTCGAGCGTAGAAGACGCCAATAGTAGCATCACCTGCCAAGAGAGTGCTCCGACGAACTCATCGACAAGTAGAGGGCATCTCCAGAGGGTTCGTGAGCGCTGTCGAAGATGAGTCCACATCCGACACCGATGAAAATCCCACAATCTCGTAAGAAAACCGAGGTCAACACCGGCAATGAAGACAAGCAGCAGCCGAAAGGCCGCTGCCACACCACCGAGTGTAGGTAGTCAAGCGATCCATGTAGGAGTCCGTGAGCCTCTTGGTAGGCAGAGGCGCCTTTCATCGCAAGGCTAGCGGACTCAATAGCAACTTTGTCACCGTTGTGGAAGCGCAACAGACGTAGGTCTCCGTCGGAGGAGAAGGGCATGGCGGGCGTGTGACATCGCCGCAGGACGCCTAAAGACGAAGACCACGCATATGAATGCGCATGTGAGACACGGCCGGTGTAATTAACACCATCAAGATCACCGGCAATGAGGAGGAAAACGGTGCCCATTGGTAGGCGGCGCCGACGGCGCGGCGACCAAGACAACGAGGTCTAACAGCGCACCGACGGCGCGGCCAGTTAGAACAACGCTTTTTTTTTCAACCGGCTGCTTAAACAAAGTCGGCCCACTCACGCCCGCGAGGCGAGAGGATTAGGTTTGGGCAACCCTAATCTCGGCGCGCAAGGCAAGGCGCGGCCATGCAAGGTGTGAGCGGCGGCTTCAATCGACGAGGCGCGTTTCGGCGTGAGCAAAGAATGATCGACGGCGGGCGGAGCGGCGACGGCCTCTCAGTAATGCTTAAGGCATGGCGCTCGCGAACGCGACGGCATGGGCGACGCGGAGGCGCTGGCTGGCGGCGCCGGCGGCGGCGACCGACACAATGGCGGCTTTGTGGCGCCGGCTTAATCGACGAGGCGCTGCCGGCGAGAGCAAGAATGCGACTTCAAGGCGTCGGCGAGCGCGACGGCGGAGAGGCGCTGGCCGGGCGTGAGCAAAGAATGACCGACGGCGGCGGTGAGCAGCGACGGCTCTCGACGACAATGGCGGGCGGTGAGGCGTCAAGCGGCGTAGAAGAAGAGAGGCCGTCGCGGCGGCAAGCAGAAGAGGAGGCCGGCGTCTTGGCGCGACAAGCGACGGAAAATCAAAACCTAGGTAGGCTCGATACCATGTTATGATTGTTGCTTGTATTATCAAAATAATTGGCCAGTATATATACACAGTACAAGTTACAGATAAGGAAACCAGTAACAGATAAGGAAACCAAATCAAATCATATCTCTAATATTATATCTCTAACAGAAATGAATTATCATATTTCTCCTCGTGAAAAATGTTGATATTTGGTCCCTATGTTTCTAAAAAGGTTTTATATTTCTTGTTCAGAGATAATAATCTTTTATATTTCTTGTTCAGAGATAATAATCTTATATCACTTTGTATCTTGTTACCTGTAATGTCTGCAAAAAGGGATCATCTGACATTAGACAATCTCATGGAATGTAAGAGTGTAAACTGCAAACATAACTAAAATACCATTTGATGAAAACAAAACTTTATACTTCAGAATGTTTTTTTTAAAAAAAACTTCTGTTGATTTTGGTCTTGTGGCATGAACTTCAATCAGGCTATCCTTATTTACTGTTTTTTTAAATCTTCTTTTCCTTATTAGAAAAAAGAAGAAGAAAGGATAAGCCATTATTTTCTAGTATCTGCCCTCACTGCTAATTTTCTTTTTTACATATGTTTCTACCTGACAATGCTTCTTCATTTGCTTGTAATTCTAGAGAATCGTTGGTGCAGAACAAGGTACAGCATCAGAATCCTCTGAAAGTGCTGAGTCATCAGAGGAGGAGAAAAGGACAATGATCCCGGCTCATCCTTAAGTCATCACATACATGAAGTTTCTGTTCATGAAGCTGGATCGTACCAAAGGATTCTCACCCTTCAGTCACCTTGGTAGTGCTTGTTTGGGGCTTGAGATATACAGGATTAGAGCACATCCCTGTGTTTGGTTGGATGCATGGTATGAATAGATGCAGGATAGGTGGGTGCAATTTATGAGAATATTCCCCTAAGGCTCTAAATTGGGAGATTTGACCTTCCACACTGCATCTTATACAAGGAACTGAAGAAAGAATTTGCATGATCCCTTAGAATATGGGATCATCCACCTGGACTATCCCATGCAGATACAAGCTTATTTTCCCAACCAAGCACCTTATTGCTCTATTATCTTCAAACAGTGGTTTGGGGATGCTGAAAAGCTGACGAAGGCCCTCTTTTCCTTTGCCAGCCGACCAGCCCCGGTTATCATATTTGTGGACGAGGTATGCTCACTTTAATTAAATAACACAAGTGCTTATTCTTGAAACATATCTTGATTACTTTGGTTGAATTTGGTCACCACCCACCAATGCCATGGTTGTGCACAATCTCTTTGTATGTCACACTTTGTTTTGAACTTTTGATATACAGGTCGATAGCTTACTTGGTGCAAGAGGAGGTGCATTTGAGCATGAAGCAACAAGAAGGATGCAAAATGGATTTATGGCAGCTTAGGATGGTCTAAGGTCCAAAGAGAGCCAACGGATCCTTATTCTTGCCGCGACAAATCGTCCATTTGATCATGCTGTAATAAGGCGTTTACCTAGATGGTAATATCTGTGCCCACTCTCTTGCTTTCAAGATAAATTTAAGCTATGTTGATCTAGCAAGATATTCATTTGTTTCATGATCTACAGGATATATGTTGACCTTCCAGATGCGCAGAACCGAATGAAAATTCTCAAGATTCAACTTGCTAAAGAAAACCTAGAATCTGATTTTAAATTTGACCAACTTGCCAATGCTATAGAAGGTTATTCAGGAAGTGACCTGAAGTTATCAAACTCGAGCGATCATAACCTTTTTTTCCCCTGTGGTTAAGAAAGTAAGCTGTTTTGTTAGTTTTTTTCTTGTCTGTGTAATCATAGGTGTTCTCTTCTGCAGAACCTATGCATAGCTGCAGCATATAGGCCAGTTCATGAACTTCTATAAGAAGAAAAGAAGGTACTCTTTTAACTGTTTGCACTTGTGAACGTTTCCATAATCATCAAAATTATGTTCTCTCTTATTTCCTCATATGGTTGCCATCTTTTTTTGACGGGGTCGATGGTTGTGACTGAGTAGCAAAAGCACTTACTTAAAACCTCTTAAATTGGATGATTTTATCCAAGCGAAAGCGAAGGTATTGTAACCCTGATTTTCCTTCTTCACTGCCCAGTTTTCTGGCAATCTTTTTTCACATTGGTTATTTTTCCAACGCAGGTAAGCCCGTCTGTTTCTTATGACGCAACAGGTATGAATGAACTAAGAAAATGGAATGAACAGTATGGAGGAGGTGGCAGCAGGACGAAATCACCATTTGGGTTTGGCAACTGACATATTGTAGCAGCGATTTTCCAACCCTGTATCATTTGTAACATCAAAACGCTGCCTATTTAGTGACATGAAATCAGCCCCCATTTTTACGTAGAGCCTATTTCTATAACCTTGCAATGATCATGTACAAATAGCAAACTATCTAATCAAATGCCAGTTTTCCCTACTATATACCAGTTGGTATTATCGGTGTATTATCTTTAAAAAAACCAGCTTTGATCGATTAATAAACAATGTAATGTTGAGCTAAAGATTGCTCCAGCTCAGCATAGCCTCTGATCAACAGATCAAGTTGTAAATAGCTGCAGGAATTTTCAGTTGATGCTTGTTAATTCTTAGGATGGAACCCAATGAAGTAATTCCCAATATATCTCTTCGTTAATGTTTCCAGTCGAAGGCTCGAAGCACAATGATGCTAAAGTATGTATAAAGAGAATCTTTTGATTGTAGATTTGAGCTTCTTACTGTAACTCTTAAGAAACATTGGTGGCTTTTCTTCGATCTCGAGAACTCTCCGTATAACAAACAACTTACCAGGAGAGTTGGATTATCATCTTATTCTTGTCCATTGGTATTAGAGGATCATAACCATTGATGAGATGAGATGTCCCCGTACGTCCACGCAAGCATGAGTCGAAGTTGTTGGAACAAATGAACGTGATGTCCGCAAATTCGCATCTACTTCACTGGTGACTCAGGAGTCAGGAATCAGGACCACCTGCGTCCGATTTCCAGGAAATTAAGTACTGCATTCTTGCGTCGTCCTAGTACAGGCATTGCAAATGGAGTAGTACATTAATGAGAGTTCAATCGGACAGCTGGAGAATCTAATGCTCTGGGCCCAGGTTTCTCTTTCTTTTCTTCGCGTCCAGGGCAATCAGCCATTGATGATATGATCATATGGACCATACTAGCGACTCGCGACATTATACAGTGTTAGCACAATTGGATAGCAACAAGTACTGCTGCAATATCATCAGAACGACTCCGATCCCACGCGAGTGGGTAAACCTTTATCCGTCAGCGGAAATACCAAATTCATGATTGTGACTACAAGTTCGCAACACGTATCATACACAAGGACGAGCTCTCGAGTAGAGTGTGATATGCAAATTGCGGTGATGAGGCTTTACGGTGGGGACACTCTTAAAACTGGGAAGAAAAAAAAAATTGATTTGGAGCAAATTTTTGAAGGAGTATAATGACTTCAACGAATAAGAGTTGAGGTGAATATTGTTGAGTATGTTGATTCATATCATAATCTACTAGGATTTGGAGATGTGTGTTACAAAAAAACCTAGATAAATTATAATATCATAATCTACTATGATTTAGAGAGACGTGATAAAAAAAAAGATGAATCCTAACAGGATTATGATTCATACTTCACTTTGGATGAGGACTATATAAAACTACGATGTGTGGCCATAGAGACCAAAGCAAGCAAGAAGCAACTACGATGTGTGGCCATAGAGACCAAAGCAAGCAAGAAGCAACCAAGTCACAAACCAAGCAAGAGAACTCATCCAAAGTAGAGGTGCACTTTTATCATTAGATTCTTGTACAGTGCAATGATCTAAGAGCCCTAAAAGGATCGAAAGGGTTGTGAGAGAAGTATCATAGTATATCAATTCTTTCTGAACACCGTAGTCCAGGGTAAGAGGTTAGAACCAACTTCAAAGTAGTAATCTATACAATGTAGAATTTTTGGTGCAAATAACACGCTTGCACGGAAGCAGAGACCGTCGTAACGAAATAGCAAATCCGAAGACTCGTCCACACGGTCACCGGCCGGACGCGGTGTCCATGCAACATGTCGCCTCATCCGGCCGGTCACGGGCCGTATGCCCCTCCACGCCGCTCGTTCGGTCGGTCACGGGCCGGACGCCCCTCCACATCGCACGTTCGACCGGTCACGGGCCGGATGACGCTTAATTACAAGTTGAGTGCATTGTTGAGTTTGTTTGGTTGAATATAGTAATAAATGGAAAGTTGCATATCATGGTCTTCTTATCCAGATTCGTCAATAATAATAAGTAACAAATTACTCATCCATGCACGTACTTTCATTGTTGAATTACTCCTCCATACGCCGCTCCACGTCCCCTCACCGGCCGGACGATGCCCGTAATTAGCGAAATTAAGGCCTGTGGAAATTTGGTGAGCAGTGAGCACTTGAGAGTTTGGTGATGAAGTATTTTTTTACTAGTTCTTGTGGCTCTGTCTTAACTGATTCAGTGGATCATAGAATAGGACCTGCTGTAAGTTATGCAAATAGACATGAAAACACAAAGCTGTAAAAATTAATCTAGATTAGGCGCATGAGATGTTAGCAAATTAAATAGTTAGCAATCGCAAATTACATTAAATAGTTAGCAACCACAAATTACATTAAATAGTTAGCAACCACAAATTAAATAGTCATGTAGCCTCCTTCTCCAGCTCGAGACAAGGAGTAAAGATAGATAGAGGCATATTAATTAATATATAATCTAGCATGTGGTGCAATACAGTGTTAAAGAATATCATTCATATTAAACTGATAAATTAACAAAGATTGTCCTATTTGATCGGGGTAAACGGGATACAATATGACTCACTCGTCTAAGCCACTGCTCTCTGCTAGCGTCTGTGTCTGCGTCCACGTCTTTATTTTGCGTCGAGCATGTATCGTAGGATATGCCAGCCGGTCCAGAGAGCGCCTGTCGGATTGGAGGGGGTACAGATACTATTGTATCTGTTGAGTGTGCGGAGGTGCACCAGGAAGCTTATTCGGAGGAAGCTGAGTCTGGTAAGCGTCGATGTCGTCCTGCTCAGACATGCCGAACTGGGGGCCACCTGCAATGAGGTCATGAATGAGGGAGTGAATAAATGCACTCCTGAATTATCCGCCCCAATGTACGATGTCTGCAACTCTGGTCGTGCGGAGGAGCTCTGGCCTTGAACGTCTGGTGTTCTAGCGAATCCGGTGGAGCTCTGTCCTGCGTACCCTCCAAACCTCGCGACGATCCAACCTCGCAGACGCTCCAAACCACGTATCATCGCGGCAGCCACCGGGCCCCATGGTGGGCCCATCTATCGGGTCCTACAACGCGGGGTACGGATGGACTGCTCTGTGGAAGGACGACCGCTCAACAGGGAAGTGCTCCCAACTCCACAGCTGCAGGAGCATGTAGCAACAAGCAAGGCTCGGTTTGACACCGGTGTCGTGCCTCGAAACGTCACACAACCCTTTGTATGTGGCGCAGGGACAATCGATCCCCAATCTGCATCGGTATCGCCCGATCTCGCGTCGACCAAAGACTCGACAATGCAGACGAAGTTAGGGTACATCGAATCACCCTGTGACGTGGGAAACATGGCCGAACCAAAAAGATATAGAAGGTAAGCGACGAGGTGCGCCCGAACAACGTCGTCGGGTGCATTCTCTGGGCACTAGCTGAAAAGCCTCAGCCAAGTTCGAGGAACGACACGGGCACTGTCCCGCACAGGTATGCTGAACATGTTCCCCAGCCTGGCCTTCCAGTCTACCGGCGGATGGCCTGAAGCAAGTAGCTCACCCCGGATCGGGAGACCGGTCAGGAATAAGACGTCCTGCAAGGTGAACGTCATCTCACCCTACCGAAAGTGGAATGTGTGCGTCTCGGGCCTCCACCGGTCAATAAGTGCGGACAGCAGGCTGTCGTCCAGGGTGAACTGGCGTCTGATGGAGACCAGCCTCGCGAAGGGCAACAAGCTCGTGTCCTAGAGGATGGGGACATAGTGAGTGTCTAGCTCCTAGCATTCCCTTCCGGCCCGAAGCACTAGGGGTAGAGGGTCATCCTTGTCCCCGTTGATCCACAACTTGCATCGGTGATTCTCATTGTAGAAGTGTTCCGGAAGCTCCGGTAGATGCATGGTTTGCAAGACATGGAAGAGATAGACTATTAGTAAAAAAATTATTAGGGCTAACTAAAGCCACTAAACTAACTAAGGCTAATCTCTTGCATGCATGGACAACAAATATAAAATGAGAATTTGCCCCTAGATGCATTTGTATCTAAATACTGTTCAACAAAGTCATTGTTGTGTACAACAGTTCACTGTAAGGAAACATCCTAATCCAAACCATTCAGTGAAAAGCCCCAATAGCAATCACCTTCTAGTCCCTCTATTTTTCTTGGACCAAAAAAACTTCATTGTTCTAGGTTTTATGGCATTTGCAATTAGACGAACGGGGCAGTTCCCACAATCACATGAAATCTCATATCCCAACTCACAACCTAGATGCATGCCCCGTAATTAAGTTCAATTCTATGTCAATGTCAAAACTTCATTGTTCAGAAGGTTGCTTCAAGTTTGTCATTTCATGGAGAAACAAGAATCACAACAATATTTGTATTAATTTCTACTAGTGCAAGTAGTTAATAGATTTGACACATCTTGATATTCTCTATTCTTCAGTCCTTTAATGCTAATTTATTAGTACTAAATTAATAACCACTAATTGATGAAAATAAATTAATCATGTTCTAAAAATCACAACTAAAGTATTAACGACTGCTAATTTATTAATACTTAATTCTGACTAACTATTTTGGACTAATGAATTAAGTAAAACAATGTACTTATGACTAATTAATTAATTGATAACTAATTAGCAACACCTAAAAAATACAACTAATAAATTAAGTAAGATTAATTTTGCTACGAATAATTTACTAACCGCAAAATTTAAAAATAAATAACGTACAAGGAGGGACATACCTACTGAAATGATTGCTAATGACGGTGGCAAATAATAATAAATCACTGGAAAACCAAAACCGAAAGAACGAGAAAGCGAGAGAGCGAAGTGAAATTGCACTCTCATGCGATTTAAATAGATGCCAAGAGGGTGCTGCAGAGGGAATCAGATTCCCTCCCACGCCAATCTCTTGCATGCATGCACACGCATATAGACAAAGATGCAATTGAGGGGACGGATTAGAGGGTTGAGGGGATGTGCGTGTCCGGGGCAGCAGTGCATCCGGCCTGCCACGGGCCAGGCGCGGCTTAAGACAACTAATGCGTTGATAATTAAGACGGTGGAGGCAGCGACGTCCGACCCGTGACTGGCCAGACGAGCGACGTGGAGGGGCGTCCGGTCCGTGACTGATCGGACGAGTCGACGTGTCGCGCGGACATTACGTCTGGCCGGTGACTGTGCAGACAAGGTTTCAGATTTGCTATTTTATTACGACATCCGCTACCTCCGTAATAAAACATCACAGTCATGCTATTTGCGGCAAAAATTCTACAGTATACCATCTGAGAGCCACTCTTTCACGAGGCTTATGTGAAAGTGAACGAGTCACATCATTGCTAATATCATCAATTGATTCTGTAAGGATGGAATGGAAAGGAACATTGCCGTAATCACAACAGGTGGTTTCACCTCGCAAAAGGAAAAGAGTGGTTTCGCCAGAAAATATCTCCATCTTTCTTAAAAAGTGTGTAGATGCCAAAACTCGGCAATACGAAAGACACATCTTGATTCATGCTGTGGAATTTTACTCCCTCGTTAAAAAAAAAGTTGTTTTTGTCGTTGGCTCGGTCGGTCTCCAAAATATAACTTTAGTCTCTAATTAATATTGTAATATTTGTAAAACCCTGTAAAACTATAATAATATGAAAGTACTTTTCAAAATGAATCTAGTTATATGATTTTTTGTATATTTAATATAAATATTTTAAAAGATATTGTTAGACAAAATTATCAAAATTTGACATTACGCTACCATAATTTTATTGGTATATGCAATACAATTAACCTTTACATTGTTGTCAAAAGCCTGGATTAGATTGGATTGACCTGTGCGAACTCATGCGTGGAAGTCAGTATTGTTCGTATCATTCAGCACCCGACCGCAAAAGGTTATGTTCAGATTTCAATTCAAGTAAATATCTTGCACCAGCTTCTTTCTGGAGAGGAGCTAAAATCCCAAAAAGTAATCTACTTGGTCAAATATGTTTTTTTTGCCAACAAGCATGGCCTGATATTCCATTTTAGAGACTGAAATTACGATTTTTTTTAATAATCTATTTTTATTCCGAATTATAGAAATAATACTCCATTTTTCACAATAATAATTACTTGTCGCTCCACGGTTGGACGATTTGGGCTAGTCGCTTAACGGTTGTGCGCCAAGTGTCTGAGTCGCTCAACCGTTGGGCTACTAGACCCTTCAGCGCCTAGTCGCTCAATAATTGAGCGACTTGGACACCTGTTGCTCAAGCGCTGGGCTTTAGTCGCCCAACCGTTGGGCGTCTAGGGGCGCTTATACCCCGCGCATGCGCCCGGCCCTCGGCGGTTCACCATTTCTTTCCAGAGAGCGCAGGTGTGAGGAGAAGAGAGAAGGGAGAGAGGGGAGGGGGAGAGAGGGGAAAGAAAGGGTCTTCTCATCGACGACGACGACGGTAAGTCTTTGGCATTATTTTGTAGATTAACTTTCGAAACCATGGTAGGTTAGCAACCAACATCATGTGTAGTGACATTTTGTTAGCAAATAAAATAATGGTAGGTTAGCTTCTAAATTGTTTATATGCATAATGTGTAGTGTCATATTATCAGTGGCGGAGCTAGAAAATTTATGTTGGGGTGTAGCAGTGATGATAAAGATTAGGATATTAAGCAATTATCGGTTGAACGAATGTTAGCGTTGGGTAAACCAGGCATTATAAATACTGTATTCAAATGATACTTAATGTTTTTATATAATTAGTTGCGCTTTTTTCCAATCAGTTGACTGCTTCACACATTTAGTTGTGAAAGCAACTTAACTTTATGGAGTTTTGATGATAACAATTGCTAACATTGGCAAATAAGTTTTAAATATGTGTGAACATATTATTAAAAATTGTGTAGTCATTTCATAATATTTTGTTAAAAATTGGTGGTGCCCATGCATACCTGAGCTATGCTATAAATAATTGAACCCACTAATTGTGTCATAATTGCTAACTTAAAATTGATTTGCTGGTATGGCTCACGACCATGGTGGTTCGGACTGGCATTTCGGCCCGCTGGACCGGCTGGTCGACGCACAGCATCGCGCGAGCCGTCATGTCCCGTATACGGTTCGCGGGGATGACGCAACTGACTTGGGAGTTATCCGCACGCGGACACCTCGACGGGCTTGGAGACTGGACCTACGCTGAGTAGACAGGTTTGTCTGCAATCTGTGTCACTTCTTTGTGTCATATGTCCACTATGTACTTATTTTTTCGTGCTTTGCAGGCTAAGCCATGCCGGACGTCTACCTCTCGCGCGGATCGTGGAGGCCACCGAAGAGGATGACGAGGAGGTCTAGGAGCGGCCAAGACGGTTCCCGTTCGACCGGTTGCTGCTGACAACCCTGGTAGACCGGCAGCGACCCGAGACGCACACCTTCCACCTCCCATTCGGGGAGATGGCCCCACTCGCAGATGTCACGAGTCGCCGACCGCTTATCACGGAGCCGCCGCCTCCCCGAACACACCGCCGATCGGCGCGACGACTGCTTGGGGTGTTTTCAGGAGTTCTTCCGGCCGAGGCTGCGCCAGCGTACTATGACTTCTAGGCGCGACAGCGGCATGGCCCGCCCCTGCGGTGTCTTTCGCAGTTACGGGTACATATGCTACACATTTTCCATGTTAAGCGATGCACTATCCTTGCTATATGACGAGCTTACTAATTATTCGTTTGTGCATAGGTCAAGCAGATGGTCCCAGAGCCCACCGAATACCAGGTGTCGCGGCACCTCGAGGCGTACTTATTGTGTCGAGGCCAAGGCCGCGCCAGCGTACCCCGAGCCGCCGCCGCCTCCTCCTCCCTCCACCTCCCGATCCACCGTCGCCCTCCCCCTCCTCCTCCCTTGTGTGCCGTTGCTGGCTGTTGTGGCCTGAGGCTCTCAGTCCACAACACCGTCGCCGTCGAATCGATGAATTGCTTGATTACTAGTCCACGAAAGGAGCAGGGTGCATTTTGATTCATGAATTCAGAAACTTATTGCATGATTGCATTGGAAAAGAAGTTACAGGTGTGTATTTTGTAGGAAGATAATCTTATTGTGGTTGTGCTATTTTGATTCGTGAATTTTGTTGTCAGTAATTATATTATGTATCGAGACACTCTTATTGCAAATGTAGTCACTGATAGGATGAAATTTAGGTGAGCATCATGTCAGTCGAATCATATGGTGGATTAATGTTAATAGCTCCTGAGTTCAAAAATGTGAACTAAACATTTTAAGTTTAGGATGAACTACATAAAGAGCAAAGTATCTTGGTTTTACATTCATAGCCATGACTATCATAACTTTGTTTTTCTAGGGTTGATCTAAGATTTAAGACTAGAATTGTGTTGTATATTCAGAGTTGAAGGTTGATTCTATTGTATAATCTTGTGCAGGTTGACCACTGTCATGTGATTTAAGACTAGCATTGTGTTGTATACTTCTTGAGTTCAATTAATATCTATATAACATTGACATTACTTCTGTTCTTTATCATGCATTACTCTATTGTTACTAGGCTTTGGATAATGTTTAGCTCATTTCTTGACAACTAGTTGTGAGTCATGGATAATAGTTGTCAGAAATGAGGTAGTGCTATGCTCATTGTGATTTTTACAAGTTCATTTTTACAGATTCTGTTATGTGTGGCTTGTAGTTTTGCAGTAACTTATCTATGGCTAGCACTTAACTCTGAAAATTGAGCACCTTTGTTTCTCTTTGTTATGCATCAACATGTCCACTGAAATTGTCACATTCATAGTTGAATGCTCATACCATCACGATGTCCATATGCATGCCTGTTGTTATAGATAATTTATCCTTAGAAAATTTCACTATTGATTCCATGACTAATTGCTTTGATGTTGTTTAACTGGTTATTTTCTATCTCTTAAAAATGGTTGTAGTTTCTAATTATATACTTGGGGGTACGTGTGAGGGTAGGGGTGCCTAACACTGCCGATGCCGGTCCCAAGCTCGGAAAAAAGTGGAGGGGGCATGGACTGTTTGTAATAATTAGTTATGAAATAATTATTTGTTGTAATAAATATTTATTGTAATAATTGTCATTAAATACGCTAATATTTGATTTACATGGTGGAGAAATTCATGCAACATGCTTCAATTCGGTGCTTGATCAGTTTTATGACCTAATTGACGTTGGTAAGGTGTACTTGATATCTAGAGGATCAATGAAACTTGCTCAGAAGTAGTTTACAAGGACTATGAAGTACTCTGGATGCCTCAACATCTAAAGAAATTTATTCGGTTACTCTTATTGTAATTATATCCATTAATGCATGTTCCTCTTATTGTCAATGCCTCGTCAATTGCGTTAGTCGTCGTTAACAGTCGCCAATTGCTGTTAAATGTCGTTAAATGTTGTTAACTATTGTTAAATGTCGTCAAATATCGTTAAATGTTGTTTATTGCATTAAACGACATCTAACAAGCTATTATTGTCCTCGGGGGTATTTCAGACATTTCACATCTCGGAAGCTGCAGCCAGACAACCAAACACCAAATTAGAAAAGCCCACTTGCTCAAATTTCACAACTAGAAAGCCTCGCAAAGACACCTAAGCCGTTTTCAAAAAGCACACCAAACAAACATGCCCTTAACTACGAATTCAACAATCTTGTAGTCATTTGGACCAAATAATATATATACTCGTACCGGCCTACGAACAAACTATTGTAGTAAGGCTGTTAGTATTAAAAAGGAGCCCAATAACCTCTCTCTCTCTCTATATATATATATATATATATATATATATATACACACACACACACACCCCAATCTCAATAGAGATCAAGTACTGATACACAGCCTACACTGCTCTATAGCTTGATATTACATTCAAATATGATTATTTTGAGGGGATTCCATGCAAATAAATACTAGGGTGTGAAATTTACGCTCCCGTTTTGTATTGTTTGGTGAGTAAAAAGGTTATTATAATAACTCTACTCATGTGTTGCTGTATTTACTATACTTTACAACAAGGAAAAAAATCACTAGAACTAGGGTTAATGACTCCTGTCTTGTGTTCGTTGACGTTGTCCTTATCTCTCTGGTTCCTTCTTCTTATATAGCACGTGAAGGGGTGATAGTTGCCCCGTATCAAGAGGCGTCTCAACGTTTGGTGAAATACGCACGTTCAGTGACGGTTATTATCAGGGACTTATCTTTCCACGTCGCCTTGCAGTTATGTCTGAGATAGAGGCTTAATACATGCAGTTATCCTAAAGAATAACAACACATATTAACTACTGTGTGTATTAAACATAACGCATAAGTATCCATAGTCGATTGGGCCCACATGTCTATAGGTTTTGTTGACTATAGGGTGGTCGTAGTTGACCTAGTAGTAGTAAAACTTACGACCGTGAAGTGATCGTAGTAAGTCTTATGATCATAAGATGGTTGTAGAAAATCTTACGACCACTAGATAGTCGTAGAAGTACTCACGACTATATAGGGTGGTAGTAGAATGGTTTACGACCACTCGGCTAAGTTTCCCTTTATTAATGATAAGGGGTATCCTTACGAATAACATGAAGATATTACTATCTATAATAACAATTACAGATAAACAATTTAATTAATTGAGGATTATTAGATCCTCGTCATCTAGCCCCCAACTTCAAGTGAAAGTAACTTACTTGGAAAAAAAGGTCGTAGAATAGTGGTCAAAAGCAGAGTCTTTCCAACTGATATTTCATTTGACCAGAAATTAACTTGATTAAGAAGGTAATTTTACTTGAGTTGAAAAGATAGAACTGCTTTTCCCGAACGGACAGATTAAAAAAATGCCAATATACTCTCACATATCTGTTCGTTGGGAGCGGTTTCCGAAGGGGTGGCAGCTGTTGGGTTCCCACGATCTTTAACTCAGACCCGTAGTTATAAATATCCACCAAGGGTGTGTCTTAGGGTTTTTACTTTCTCTATCTGCTCTGGAAAGTTGGCCTTTATTCTGATAATTTGAGCTATTAGTTTAGCAAAGGCGTGGTTCCTAGTAGAGAGCAGGCATACATAGGACCACCTAGTAGAAGCATCTAATACGACCATAAAATATCTAAAGGGGCCCGACAGGGGTTGAATAGGTCCACAGATATCACCTTGTATTCTCTCCAGGAAAATAGGTGACTCCGCCTCTACTTTCAGGTAAGAAGGTCTAGTGATGAGCTTTCCTTTTGCACAAGCTGGGCACAAGAAATCTTCAGGTTTAGGAAAGGATAGAGTTTTTAAGCTATGGCCAATAGAGTTGTTTATGATTTTTCTCATCATTCCTACTCCAGGATGCCCTAATCGATCATGCCAAATCTTGTAAGGCTCTGAGGATTTGTACTCTGTTTTTAACGCTACATATTCTTCAGGTTTTATGTAGGTACAATATAACCCAGATGAGAAGGAGGGAAGTTTTTCAACCACACGTTTCTGACCACCGTCAGGCATAGTCAGTAGGAGATATTCTGTATCCCCATAACTATTGGTCTCCACATGGATATCATTTCGGCGAATATCCTTAAAGCTTAATAGGGTACGTTTTGATTCAGGATACAAGAGAGCATCCTCAATCATTATTCGGGTACCCATAGGGAGAACAAGTGTGGCTCTTCCAGTGCCAACTATGAGAGCATCGCTTCCAGCTATTGTCATAACATTTCTCGTTTTCTTAGTTAACGTTTGAAAATATTTGGTATCCCTTAGGATTGAGTTGGTAGCTCCACTGTCTACCAGACAGATTTTCTTCTCCTTCATCAGATTCAAGAAGTTGTTCTATATAGAATATAATATAGTCAACAATAATTCAACAGGAATAAATCTTGAAAAGATAACAAGCAACTCATTTATTCATCAAGAGATAATGTTTCAATCCTAAACAATTAATGCTTCAAAAGAGCATGGAAAATCCACTAATTCGTCTGGAATAACCTAAACTGATAAAGCAAACCTAAGAAAGCTATGACATTTGGAGTTACCCGGGGAGATAGCCTATGGCCTACTGCAGGTCACCATATGTGTCAACCTCCATGTGATCAACAAACTGTATCTCCTCTAGGGAGTTCCACAGTGCCAGCGGGTCTTCTTCGAAAAGATACTCAGACTGCAAGTCTTGCTTGATTTTATCTGTTCAGTAGATTTTATTTAGGATCTTTCTGGAATTTTCTAGCATTTTAATGATTTTTCTGCTAAATAAGCAATTTTCAGAATTACTAAAGCAGAAAATAACATGCTGAAATAAATAATTCCATAACAATAAACAATAATGCCACAAGCTAACTAGATTATCATAAAGCTTAAATAATCTAGGAAATAAATTATATGAAAGAAATATGGTCTTCTGGACTTTGGATCTTCGAACTCCTAGTTCGTGATCCCGTATTTTTTTCATGCACTTTCATGATTTACTGCTATTTTCAGTGATTAAAAGTAATATAAATAATCACAAATAATCAAAACAGTAAATACAATAAATAAATTGCATATAAATCATAATAACAAGGTAAAATATGCTTCAAGTGCACCCTTTTATGCTGGAATATAATTTTTCGACGAATTCTGCACTTTTCAGGGGCTAAAACGCAAGAATTTCAGTTCTGGGAAATTTTTGGGAAATCCGAGGGGTTTTCTGCAAAAATACCTTATTCCCGAAATATTTTTTGTAATTTTCAGAATGACATGGGACTTTTTGCAAAATCACCATTTTTTCTTTCGTCCGCCCGCTCGCTCGCTTCGGCCCATTTGCGCACCCGGCCCATTCAGCCACGAGAAGAAATCCGGGGGGGGTGGTGGTGGTGGTGGTTAGGTTTCCCCCCGTTTCGCGTGCGTTCGGCGGCGGCGGTTTGGCGACGCGGATGACGCGGAGGCGAGCGCGGAGTCCATGGCACGGCGGGCAGCACGCCGAGGGCTGCCGCGGAGTTTGGCACGGCTGCGCGGGCGGCGACGGTAGCGGCTCAATGGTGCGCCGGCCGGGCAGCGGCTATGCGCGAGGAGGCTTGGCGATGAGGCGGTCGGACTCGAGCCAGACGCGGCGCGCGGTGGATAGGCGGATCTGCGTCTTTGCTCTGGCGACGCCATCAAGGCGGGGCTTGCGGCGAGGCGAAGCTCCGGCGCAGCATGTGGCGGCGCTGCGTTGCATGGAGGCGGCCGATGCTACGAGTGGCGGCGACGACGCCTTCAAGCGGCGGCGGCGAGGCGGCCGGCCGACGCATGGAAGGAGGCGCCACACGGGGTGATCGGTTGGCGGTTGCGCGGCAATGGCAGAAGCGACGCCGAGGCGTGGGGGGTCGGCTCGAGCGGAGCTCGCGCTGGCGGTGGTGGTGGCGGCGCAAGACGGGTGGTGGTTCACTTACGGGCGGGCGAAGCGCCGGCGGCACTTGCGGCGGCTGTTCGGCGGTGGCGGCGGCTGGCATACATGGCCGTCTTGGCGGCGGGTGGGTTTGCGGTGCCATGGCCGACGGGTCGGCTTTTCGCGAGGCGCCGCCTACGGGCGGTCCGTCTTCCTCCCCTTCTTGTGATGCACAGCGGCGCCAACCGGAGGTTGCGGCGGTATCGCGCGCCGAGCGAACAATGCCGGCGGTCAGGGTATGCCGCACGACGACGCGAGGAGGCGGCCGGCAGGTTCTCGCGGTCGACGGCGGCGTGGGGGTCGGCGTCAGGCGCAAGACGACGGGCCGTACGAGGCCAAGATCAATTTTTTTTGTTTTATTGTTCATGTGATCCGAGGCCGACACAGGTGTGTTGATTATTCTACTGGATCTAGATCTTAATCTCAGAACACAAACTGTAGATCTAATCATGGCATTGCAGATCTAGTATCAATCTAGATTAGAACATAAATTGCAATGTGCAGTAGATTGAAATTATCTTTCACCTTGGAGAGCGATTCGTGCTGATAACGTGTTAAGGAATAATCTACGAATCGATGAACGGTAATACAATCACGCAATCAATCAATAACACCAGAGACACCAATGAGAGAGAGAGAACGCCAGGAGTCTTTATTAATAAATCAGGGATGTAGTTACAATGCAGGATCATCTCTCTATTTATAGACTAAGCCCACCAGAAGCAGTTCTGATATTTATCCATACCGGAACCTTCTAGGTTTCGTAACACTAAATCGGTAAATCAACAACTAGATCCCTGCTAACACCTCATGTTTCCCTTACCAAAATGCCCCCACTCAACAGGGTAAACCCATAAATTCCCAATCCTAAAGAAAGAGCTCATAGACACACATACAGGGAAATTAAAGTTCAAAACTAGCATTATCTTGTAATCTTGATAATTGGTCGCGGGATAATTATTTCGAACAAAAACTGCATATTTGGAAGGCTATAAACTTCGCATAAATGTGATCTTGTTAATAACTTGGTTATTCATTTTTAGTTCGATATTTAGCTATTTTTCTATGTGGTCGGTATCCACATAAGAAAGCCTTTTAGACCAAACAAGCTACAACCTCACAAAAAAATGTTTTTTTTTTTGTGCAGATGAAGCTTGTGTTTCTTCTGCTCGCACCAAATGCATGCTAGGGACACCCACTAAAATCAAAAGGGACGTAATCAAAATTTTGAAGGATAGGTAGGGTATGCGGAGTCAAAGGCCGATGGGCAAAACGGTAACTTCCTCTCCAAATTACGCAACTACTCGGCAGCGTCTGGATGTTCTGGCAGATGCACGCCGCACTATTTGACGTCCCCACGTCTCCACCACTCTCCGCCTCCGGCTATCACCATTCACCTGCCGCGCCTCTTCGTAGCCTGCGCTGCGCTGCCGCAGCTAATCGCCTCGCCGCGTCCCCGCGTAGCGGCAGAGCACTCGGCGAGTAATGGAGGCGGGCGTGGGCCTGGCGCTGCAGTCGTTGCGGGCGGCGGGGTTCGGCTCCGACAGGCGCCGGAGCGCGCTCTACGTCGGCGAGAGCCGGGCTCGGATCGGGGACCTGAGGGTCGGTGAACCGGCGGGGGCGGCGGCGGCCGCCGTGCGGGCTCGCGGGTCCAAGCCCGTCACCGCGCTCCGCGCCAAGAAATCGTCCGGAGGTACAGAGCCTTTCGATTTTCCCTTCCTTTTTTGTGTGGTCAGATTGGTGCGATTTGATGCCAGTTGGGCCCATTTTTTGCTGCGAATTTTTCTGATCGGAATTGCTGAGATTAGGAGTAATACATGGAATGGGTGTGTGATTCGGTTGAAGGATTGGCGGTGAGGTGATGGCGAGGCTTGACTCAAATGGATCGAGCGCTGCGTGATATTTGTGGGAAAAATATATTTTTTTAAGTTGCGCGAGATTTTTGCGTTCACAAAATTCAGTCAAATTGACATTTTCTCCATTATCTTGTGCCTGTGCAGGTCATGAAAACTTGCATAACTCCGTTGATGATGCCCTCTTGTTAAAGGTATTGAATAATATCTTCCATTCCTACTATAATAAAATCAAACGTGATGCTGGAGTTTGCCTGTCTTTTGCCATCAGTCTAATATATTATCCTAATGTAATTTCAGAGAAAATCAGAAGATGTTCTGTTCTATTTGAACGGGCGGTGTATTTACCTAGTTGGTTAGTTCTGATCTCCCTTAGTTATCATTACTGAAAAGATCAATTTATAGATGGAATTGTGACTGATAAATGAATACATATTTGCAGGAATGATGGGTTCTGGAAAAAGTACTGTGGGAAAGATCATAGCTGAAGTTTTGGGTTATTCATTCTTTGACAGGTTTGTTTTTCCTGATGAAGCTAACAGTAGCATTTGCAAAAGGAATCTTGCCCTTGGTGCCTGTAGTGATGCATAGGTACTGATGGCAAGGCTTGTTGTTCTGCAATTTGTTTACAGTGATAAATTGGTCGAACAAGCTGTTGGTATGCCTTCAGTTGCTCAAATATTTAAGGTTCATAGTGAAGCCTTCTTCAGGGATAATGAGGTAATGGTTGCTGAATTCATCTGCTACTAACATGATCTAGTACTCTCTCTGACGTATAGCATTCATTTATATCTAGTAATCTGAATGGGAATCTTCCACTGATGAATATTTTTCTATTCTTTTTGAGACTTGACTGATGATTTTCGTTTCTTTTATACCTTGCAGAGTAGTGTCTTGAGGGATTTGTCCTCAATGCGGCGATTAGTTGTTGCCACTGGAGGTGGCGCTGTTATCCGACCAGTTAACTGGTATCTGGAATTCACTTTATTTCTCCTTTTGGAATAGTTTATACCTTCTCTTGTTCTAATCGATAAAATTGTGATCTCTTGTTGTATTATCAGGAAATATATGAAGAAGGGCCTATCTGTTTGGTTGGATGTGCCCTTGGAGGCTCTTGCAAGGCGTATAGCTAAAGTGGGAACCACCTCGCGTCCTCTTCTAGATCAACCATCTGGTGATCCATACACAATGGTAGCTACTTGATCCTTCATTTTCTGCCATGTTGGAATATGAATATGACGAAGATAGATTGATTTGGGCGTATTGTTTTGATGGAAAAAAAACTGCAATAGAGATTCATATATACTCCTTAAATCTGTATACCTCGAATCCAAGCCTTTAATAGTTGTATTAGTAATTGAGTATACACCTGTTCGCATTTTATGTTAATGTTGGTATGAATGACTCACTGAATTCCTTCTATCTTATTAGGCCTTTTCTAAACTCAGCACACTCGCGGAGCAAAGGGGCGATGCTTATGCAAATGCTGATGTGAGGGTTTCTCTCGAAGGTATGATTCTCATAATAACACTGGGCTTGCGTAAGCCCACACTTTACTAATCTAGAGAACATATGAGTAGCTATGCGATCACTGATCACATATTATTCCTTAGTGACACTTGATTAAAAAAAAATCCATGTTCCTTTCGTGGAATAACATATCTGCTTTTGGCATTTGTAGAGATTGCATCTAAACAGGGTCATGATGATGTCTCTAAGCTAACGCCAACAGATATTGCTATTGAGGTATGCATAATAATATTTTCAATGCCCATCATTTAGGTGCAATACGAATTTCATGTTTTTCTTCCACAGATCGTTGTGACTACTTGCCTAACATTAACATTCTTGTCACTTTGCAGTCACTCCATAAGATCGAGAACTTTGTCATAGAACATACTGTAGTCGGCGACTCACAAATTGACTCGCAGATTCAGAGGATACATACCTTGTAGAATTTTGATCCTTTTTGTACCCTGTAGTGTACCGCCTAGCGCTGTTGAGTTATTTGAACATTGCACTGCTGTGGGAAAAAAACCGAAGTATCTTTTCCTTGTAAGCTGTAAAAAAATGGAATAAGTGAGCTAATCTGAAAAGTTCCTTGGGCTGGCTGAACCATCACTGGCTTTCCTGGCTTTGCTTTGGTTTGTCGATTGCTCTTATTACATTTGACTTGAAGTCTAACAAGTATAGCATGTAACATGATTAGGTTTCAGAATACAAAATATCACTGGTAATCCATCCTGAACTGTTGAGTGGTCCTGACCCCTGACCCTTGAGCAGAAACGGCCGAAGGCAACCGGCCGTCACATCAGTAGTCATGGTTTGGAATTGGATAACCATGGCCCAATTCATAGGTTGGCGCCCAGTCAGTATCGCTGTTTGCTGTGCTTAGGACAAACTTTCATACTTCAGGTTACAGCGAAGCTCTGAAGGCGCGACATGAACAAGTGCTAGACTACCAGGTAGGGAACCGCTCAGTTCAGATAATTAGGGGAAAAAATAATGTCGACTACATGTAGCTTTCTAATTAATGTGTGCTGCTTTTCTACATGCAGCGTTCTAATTGATGTGTACTGTCTTTCTAATTAATGTACTATAGCATGAATAGTATGGTCATTTCCTCTTCTTAATCCTCATGCCTAGCCAAAATACGCCTTAAAATGAAACAGAGTGAGTACTAATCAACTCCAGCATTGTAAACACAAGTACCTTCGTACTTGAAGAGATATATGATCTGATTTATTGCTCTAACATAATGTTACCAATGCAAATTTCTTTCAGACCACTACTAATTTAAGTACTAACAAAGTACACCATTGTAAACAAAGTACACCATTGTAAACATAGGTATCTAATTTATTGCTCCAACAAACTGGTCTCTCTGTTTCCATTTGTACCTGTAAAGAAAAAATATGGTAACATGAGAACAGAACTGGGAGTCAAAAGATGGTAAAAAATATATCCAGAATTGCAATAATACTGATTTCATGCTACGGAATAAACTAGGTCACATCGCTAGTAAAAGAAAGCATTTAATAATCCAACTAGCTGTTGTGAGAACTATCATCTATAAATAAAGGAAGAAGGCTCATTCCACCATGCTCTGCCACCACTACACTATCTCAGCCAACAAACTTGCTATTGAAAAACATGTCCACAGACTCTCTGACCTTGCTGGTGGGACTCCAGCAGCTCTGTGAGTATCAACGAATTCTTTTGGGATTTCATCAATGATCCAGTTGAGGCTTAGATTGAAGCACAAATTCGAGCTCAAATTGAAGCGCAACAAGGAGGTACATCTAATCACCAAAGAAGTTTTTCTCAAAGGCACATTGAAAGAGACCGTGAAACTGCTGAAAACCGAAAGATGAATGACTACGAATGGAGCAAGCCGCAAGAGAGCCTGTAGCTTGTGGTCAATCATATGAAGATGTCTTCGATGATAACGAGGAAATACAAATGGAATGGGCTCGTCGAGAGTCGTTAGAGGTACATCAGTTGCAACAAAGGGCCAAAGCCAGAGGTGTGACATTTGAACATGGTGGTGGCAGTGGAAGTGGTACGACAAATGGAAGTGATAGGGGAAGTGGAAGTGGCAGAAGAAGTGGTACATGAAGCAATGCTTTTTCGAGGATATTTGGCAGGTCACAGTCCATGAGAGTTGATTCTGATATTTTGCGCAGTCGGACACCCGTCCAACCCCGCATTGATACAGCACTTCGTGGAGAAGCAAAGTCAAAACTTGAAAAAAAAAATTGGTCTAAGTGGTTCCACAGTAATGACATTGCTGGAGTTAAGGCAGAGTGTCCTTATTTTCGTGTCGCCATCAAAGATACACAAGAACTTGGTCAAGGCGTTCCGTCACTAAGAGAGCATGAAATCGATGGGACATATCTTGATGCTAACGAACAAGATGTAAAGGAGTATGTACCACAGTTCAAAGATGACTGGGATATATATGGAGTCTCTATCATGTGTGATTCATGGACTGGGGCTACACAAATGAGTATCGTTAACTTCATGTTGTACTCCAATGGAAAAATGTTTTTTCATAAGTCAGTGAATGCAACAGGTGACATACAAAATGTTGACTTTTTGTATCGTGAG
The DNA here is from genome assembly GCA_036346395.1 of Hsuehochloa calcarea. NCBI lineage: Eukaryota > Viridiplantae > Streptophyta > Magnoliopsida > Poales > Poaceae > Hsuehochloa > Hsuehochloa calcarea. The sequence continues at coordinate 63,288,167 of CM070596.1, forward strand.
ATTCGTAAAGTTGTGGAAGAAGTTAGAGTTAAACATGTTATACAGATTGTGACTGACAATGGTGTGAACTACAAGAAAACGTGCCAACTGGTAATTGAAGAGTCCAACTTTAGTCTAGCAGCCATGTGCAGTGCACACCGTCAACCTTATGTTGAAGGATATTAGCCAATTCGACGAGGTTGATGCAGTTGTCAAGGCGGCTAAGAGGATTTGTCGGTTCCTATACAACCATAGTCGCCTCCATAATGAAATGCGCCAACAAATTAGAGGAGAGATAGTTCGTCCAAACACCAAAAGGTTTGGAACGGCATTTATTTTCTTGAAAAGTTTTTGGGATAGAAAAGTAAAGTTCACGAAGTGGATGTTGTCAAATGTATGGGGCTCCAACTATTTGAGCACGACCGATGAAGGAGAATACATGTATTCCTGTCTCACAAGTAGACAATGGTGGTCGAGTATGGATTGGATCATTAAATTGGTAGAACCAATTTATCGACTACTCAGATATGTAGACCAGCAGAAACCCGTAACAGTGGCAGGAATGGTTGGAAAGACGTATGATCTCAATTTCGAACTTCAAGACGTATTGAAAGAAGATAAGGCTACTTATGATCGTGTGATAAAGCTTATTAATAGAAGAATTGCAATGATGAAGGACAAGACCAACCATTGGAATTCACCTGCGAGCAAAACTTCACGCATGCTACCCAGGATGAAGACCATGGTTATCATGCTTCAAGAACAATTTATAAGACCTACACGAGGGCTAAGGGTCGTCAAAAAGATCAATCTCAGCCACATGACTCTTCTTCCTATGAATCTCATGCTAGCTCAAGGTCTACTCGGACTTATGGACGTCGAGATGTCTAATCTATTACCTTCTGGTGATTATTCTCATTTGTCAGACATCTCTTCTGATCCTAGTTCCCATTACGGTCTTGTATCCTTCAATACCAATGCCAAAATGGTTTACTAGTGAGTCGAACCCGAATATTACCAACAAATTTATAATCATTGGCTACAATATACCCACGAAACACACACTTGGGATCAATACAAAGCTCACCTATCTCAATTTGAAGGACTTGTACTCTATGATAACAATGACTACATTGCACAACCTTTGCGTTTCTCGACAATGTATTGGTATGAATTACTACTCATTATTATTTTTAGTATGCTAGTCAAGTTATCATTCATTACCATTAACTTATGTTTTTTATTATTTTAAATGCTTTAGAACACTTGGACGAGAGGACTGCTCTAGATAGTGAAGCTACCAAGGAGGACTTTTATGTAAAACTTGAAACACTTTCTCATTAATATTTGCATTATTCCATATTTCAATTTGCTAATTACCATTTTTCTATATTTTTTGGTTTTTCCGGTTTTTCGGCCGGTTTTCCCAGTTACCGGCCCGGTTACCGGTCCCCAGAAAACAGCAGTTCAATATTTCAAATGCATATTTTGTCCTGTTATTTTTTAATTTTCCAGTAACCGACCGGTTACCGGTACCGGTCGACGGCCGGGAATTGCGCCGGGAACAGGATTTCGATCCCTGAGCTTGGGCACCAAGAGTCACTTAACTCTAAGGAGTCTAGAACTCTATATATGCATTTCTTTTTACTATAGCAAGTGTAAAAACCAGACTACTTACTGCCTTAGCTTCGTCCAAAGCTTCCATCAAATCTTCTGAGAAAGCAAGCTGTGTGATCAAAACATTAGCTACTGCCGGTAAGTGCATGGACTGTGATAAGCAGACAATAAAATATTGAAACCAGGATCAAGTTAAGCGCTAACTCAATGAGCAATTTGTTGAAGCGAGTCTCGACTGCTTTCCTGATACACTCGTAGCATTTGTCCTTGTAGCCCTTACCCTGGGCCTTCGATTTCTCTTGAGTGCCCTTTCTCGGGGTAGATGTTGCCCCTGCACCTTTTCTGCTACAGTTGGGGAAGGGTGAGTCAAAATTGCCAGAATTCAATAGGAGATAACTGGTGAAATAACTACTATTATGCGTGGTTCTCACGTATGATTGATGGTTGATAACAAATATGTAAAGATGATAAAGAGTTCTAAAGAGTCAAGTCATGTGATACAATAAAAAAGCAATACAATTGATAGCAGAAGCAATTCAGCAAGTCTATTTAAAAAAAGTAAAATACACCCATACAATCGCTCCAGAAGATAACCCTTATAGGAAAGAAGAAAAGGAGGCAAGGTTGTGTAAAAGACACTACAATAGCTCAAATTTATTGCTCTGTCGATCCACATCTAGCCAGTCTGCTGTGAAACAGCACATCGCACTATGACCATCAGGACAATATGCTACAATGGTTGATATGTTCCCTGCTTACAGATTGTGAATTCATTTACTGGAATCAGGCACAAGTGCATAGATGTGCAAATGCTGATATAAACACGAAGTGCACTACGTAATCATTTCTTCTGTACACTTATAATAGAATGAAAGTAAAGGGTAATATTGTAATAACAAATGCTGTATCCTGGAAAATGTTATGGCTTTGCTCCTCTGAAACTTGAAAGATATGATATCATACTGCCTACTGGAAGTACAGAAAAATGTGTGAAGAGGAGTAAAAACAGTGTACTTTGCAGTTCTACGTTGGTTTGTTATTGTCGCCATAGAGTCTGCACCCTCAGCCTCAGCTGCTTCTTCTGCAAGTTGTTGATCTAAGATCTCTTGCATTTCAACAATCCTGACATAAGAAAGTGATTTTGTAGGATCATGTGCAGTAATATATATGTTTGTGTGAACAAGAAAATAAATAGGAAGCTAAGACAGCAATCAATTTTCTAACTCTAAACCGAAAGGTTATATTTCCAATAAATTATTTCCCTGATAAATCAGTAAATAGTCTTTCACTCAACAAATGAAACTGAAAAAAGGAAGAAATTGTCACTCAGCAAAAGAAAATGATGGCAAAACAGTATTCAACTATGAGCTAGTTCAACCGTTCAACTTTCAAGATTGACTATTAAAAATAATTTAAGTGGATATTAAAGAATGAGCCATACCTTAAAGTTCGAACCAGCGTCTGAGGGCTGCAAAAAAAGAGGACAGAGTGGGAGTATAAATACCAGAGTACAATGTACATGAGATGCCTTCAAATATAATTAGAGGAAAATAACAAAACTATCTACTGTCTATTGAAAGCATGTCTCGATAGATCATAAGAAGCTGTAATATGTTATAGTTCACATCTTTATGATCGATCAGAGCTATAGTAGAATTATAAGTTTCTACATATGGATGATGCCTTGCACATTAGAATACTTACTATATTTGCAGCAAACCCCCTTAAACAATCTCGTGCTTCACAGAGAAAGGTAACAGGAAAGGGAACTGAATGCTTTCAATATAGAATTGCCCATACTTGTCTCTAGGGGTTGTTTGGTTCACGACGTATCAATGCAAGGAATTCCACAACTTACCTCATCCTTACCACAGATTGAAATTTGTCTTGCTCAAAAGAAAAAAATGTTCTTTAAAATTTTTTAAGCTATTCTTTCATCTGGACTTTGAAGTAACCTTTCTCTTGCGAGGCTTAACATTTGGTGCCTTCCGCTAGGCATATATGAGGAAAGATTTAAGATGAGACCAAAATATGAAGTTGCAAACAAAACATCGCCTCAGTTTTCATAACATACACTTAAGACAATAAGGCAATTCAGTCATTAACCATGTCCCATGTCAAATAGCAAAGACAAAGTGCATGATAACAAAAAAAACAGTACCTCTCTTTTGAAAGTCTGAAAAAGTTGGTGATATGGCCCCATAATGCCTTTTCAAATGTTTCCCATTTTCGATCAACATCTTCAAAATATTCTCTGTGGAGGGGGAAAAATTCAAGTAAATTACTGTTAAGCACTTCATTGCAATACATGCTAGAAGAAAGATTTAACATCTATTGTTAATCCTAACAGGATTTTCTATCATACTGGCAGCAATTTCATTCCGAAAATTGTACGTAGAAAGGACCATTTCTGCAGATCGTAAAATATAATCACGTCATCCTAAAGAGGATCGATATAGGATCATAAGTTTGCTTTTCTTCAACTAGTTTTTATTAGGTTACCAATTATAGTAGTATTTCTTCTGCATTGGATGCCATACATGATCGAAGGTAGATAAGATACATGTTTTACAGATGGACTAAACTTCAAAAGAAGACAGAAATGTTTACCTTATTCTAACAAAAAAAGGCACAGGGAAGAAAACAGGGATGGTGTGACACATAATTTATTAATCTTAGCTAATTGGGGGATCCCACCTCAATCGGTCGACTTCTTCCTTATGAGACCCAGCAGCAGCTAAAACAAAACGCTTCTTTCCATCAAGAGCTGTTAATCTCTAATTTCAACACAAGCAAGATCATACAGCAAAGTCAGATAAATGGGACATAAATATTATGATATCCAACCATGGTGTTTATCAATAAGCCAAAGAAGAAAAAACAACCTCGTAAGTGTGAATTAACTCTTTGTCATCGCTTAAGGAGTCACATGCTGCAGCTGCTTCAACAGAAATGGACATCATACCACCCACATCCTACCAGGCATTTGACAATCAATATATCAGACTTGGCTAGCTCGATCTATTGATAAGTTAAGAAAATGTAGGTAACATATAGCAAGTAGAATCATAATACAATGCTCGCGGGCCACGGACTAACGGGGAGAATAGGAATGGTGCGAGAGCTTCAAAAAAAACTAGGAAGATCACTCGCGCCACGGCGCTGCTCGCGGGCTGCTTTCGCGCTGCTCGCGGGCCGCCGTTGGCCACAACGCGGCACCAAACGCAGACGGACGATCCCGAGCGACGCGGCGCGTGATCGGACGGGCTCTGTCCTCTCGACGACGTGGTGCGGCTTCGTCCCAGCGCAGGCGCGAGCCGGATCGGACGAGCGCGAGCGCGCGATCGAGCGGTCGTCGCCTCCCCAACGTGGAGCGCGCGTAGTGGGTCGATCGGGCGGCGCAAAGTCGAGCGGGAGGCGATCAACCGGTGGACGTTTCACGGGCAACGTGTACACGGCCAGAGGAGGCGAACTCCAGGCTCCTTTAACTATGGGAATTACTAGAGATTTTTCGTATTTAGCTCTAGTTTGATATTGCTACAGAAAATTATTTTCGCAACATTTTTCGGCTGTACACTTTGTAACATGAGTAGCAGGCGTATGACACCCGTACGGGGTTGCGGCATAGGAAACTAAGAACAATAGTGGCAAATGTTAACAGTTACAAGTGTGTCAAAACTACCCATTGCTCAAGACAAGTGTACCAACACGGTTACATGGATAGATTCAGGCATAAGCAAATCAAAGATAGGCGTCGATGATTACGGTAAGGATTCATGGTGAAACCTCTGTTAGTCCATGGTGCCACAAGCAAGGCAAGCACCGCCCAAACCAAACAGCTCCGTCTTGGACGAGAAAAGGTAGAGCATGGATACTGAATTTCACATCCTATGATAGGTTATACATGTACTAGGGCTTCTGGACAATAAAAGGATAAAAAAGGCTAGAGTAGCAGCACGGCACATTATTCTTGCGCGACCTTATTCTAGCTACTTCATGGATCGATCAGGCTTTGCTGCTGGTTGTTGACGATCATCCTTTTGACCTGAAGACGACGACGATCCAGCCTTCTTAAAGAGACTACTACCAAAGAGGTCCTTCCCAATCCTCCCCTTGAAGGGGAACTGCTTCTTGAAACGGTTCCGGAACAGTGAGCCGCTGCGCCTTGACACAAGCGCAGACTGATTTCTCTTCAAGACGTGATCATTGCGAGAAGGGTTTGCGCTGCTACTCCCACCAGCACCACCCAAAGAAAAACTAATGCCTTGATTCCAGCGGGCGGATCTGAGGGCAACATGCAGAGGTTCCGAGAACGATACGCATCCTTCATCATCAGTGGCTCGCGCACACAGGGGGCAAGCTGGTTCATGGACTTGACTCTTGGGAGTACCTTCCTCTAGGCAGTCTGCGTGGAAGACATGTCGACATGGAAGGACTGCTGCTACTGGCATATCACTATTTCGAACAATCCGATTCGAGGTCCATGGTGATTTATGTCGCAGGAATCTCTCACATAAGCCACACTTAAGAAATCTCACTGAACTTGTCGGGGATCTTTGGGACTCAACACTGATATGATCTGAAATGTCAATGGCATCCCCATCATATCCAAAATCATAGCTGCTGGCATTGCTCCATCTGAATCCTTCCCTCCTTGAGCTTGTGTTTGGTTCAGGTGAAGCCTCCATCTTCCGAAGCTCACTCAATGCGTTATGGAACTTGAGCTCAGGACTCGCCAAGCTGCGTCGCCATACAGGAGAAGCTTGGCTGTCATCACTAGGTGTTGTTCGCCCAGCATTACTAGCCTCAGGCATCCCGGAGGCTTCTCCTTCTGACACTGGATTCTGGAAGAATAGCGGGTAGACTGGTTTTGACATGAACGGTCGCCTCCCCAGATGGTTGCGAGGTAGATGTGGAGCTGGTTGTTTACTAGAAGATGCCAACTGACTTGATTCTGAGAAGGGCGATGCAGAACTGAAACTGCTCACAGCGGTTAAATGCCTCTGCAGCATATAATGAACATAACCGTCAGCACTAAGGTACAGAGTGAAAATATTTATGCTAATTTTGCTTTAAAACATGCCAACTGTCAGAGAACTGCGGATTTAACTAAATGAAAATAAAATGGAGCTTACCTCACTGGATTGGGGATAATCAGAAGTTTCAGGTCTTGATCCTGGTCCCAAAGAAGAAAGTAAATGTTAAATGTTGATCCATTAATTCAACAGGAAGCCACCCAGGGAACACTAGCACTATATCAATGCCTGGTTAGTTGCTTCAAATTGTCGCAAGAAAACACCCGGTTGTCATAAACAAGAGAGATAAATTTAAGCAATTGCAGAGGCAGCTGTCTTTAACTTGTACCACCAATGCCCATCTCAATGTAGATGGTTACAAAAATAACAACTCCCAATAGATTCAGTTGATAAGGTAAATAGTGTTGGATGAAAAGTAATACAATTGGAAACTGAGGAGCTAACTCTGCAAAACCACCTATTCCAATGTGTCTCCGAATTACATTAAGATATTTATTGATTATACCTATGATTCAAGTATATTGTGTCGTATCTAAATGTAGTTCTTCAATAAACTTGAAATTATCCACTCTGTGATTTCACTCCCTAAGTTTCTACCATGCTCATCTCCTCTTCACATGGGGATAGTATTTTTTGGGTTTAAATCTTGCTGAATTCATACCAGACAAACCAAACATAATAACACCTTGATACAGCTGAGTAGGTGCTGCTTAATGAAGCATTTGATGTATGAAAACAAGAAGGCATAATATCCCATAAAAAGATTATAAGAGCTTAAAAAGAGAATGTTCAATAGTGTACCAGGAAAATCTCTTAGAAAATAATTAGGCAACCTAAATAGCAGTTACATGTTTAACATATTGGTGATACAGGTTGAACATTTAAGTGGCTAGTACGCTCAACTGAACTCACATGTGTCTCAACAATTATTTAAATGTGAAGACATGTTTGTAATCAATCATAATTGTATTAAAAGTAAATCACAAAAAAATGTGGAAGATATCTTTACAAAAGGAAAATACTATAGTTTCTCTCCAGATCCAGAGGTACACATTCTTCGTAAGCTTTCATTTGTATGTGGTTCAATGTGGCATGTTACCATAAGCAAATGTAGTTGCATCAAGCAGGAATGGAGAACTCCCATATCGACACAGCGACTCGAAGTCACCTTTCACACAAACTATTTGCAAGCAAAAGCTGGGCCTATCCAGTAATGTTCTTTGATACTACCATGACAATTCTATGTTACAGCATAATGCCGTAATGTAAGGCTTCCAAATGTTTTTTTCATGATGGAAGTTAGTTAGTAATATGTCATTTTTTCAGTGAGAGTCTCCATTCATTATATGTCAAAATAATATGAAGGGATAAGCATATTGAACAAATACAAACAGGTCATGTGGCTATTCAATTCATGCCAGCATCCACCATATGTAATCAGGAATAAGTATGTACCTCCTGCAGGTGTAGAGAACTCGCCAAGATCAAATCTTTGAAGAGAGGGTGTCCAGCGTGGAGCCTGAAGGCTGTCGGCAGGAATACCAAAGTAAGACAGTGCACCATCAGATACAGAATGATGGTCATTCAGGTACTGGTCACTGCCAAATGCACTTCTACTTCCTTTACTACGCGATGATAGTGATGACACATAAGGTGGATGATCATGTGGAGCATCATGAACCCTATGAGGCAATCCGTCTGATGGGTACCTGCAGTCCCATCTCCTGACACCGGAGGAGAGAAGCTCGAATTCATCCGCCAACGAGGCTCTGTAGGATCCATGGAACAGTCTCTGCTAGCAGGATTAGATTTTGTCCCATGTGGCCCAGCGGCCACGCAGCAAAGAGCGCCCGTCTTGACTAATTTGCCCAATCACGTGCAAACACTACTGGCTTATTTTAGTTTGGCAAATAAAGCTTACTCACAGTGCAGATAACTTGTTACATCCAAGTCAAGAAACAGAGGACATCAAACACACAGCGTCACCTGTGGCATTTACAGAACATGTCAGCAATATCTGGAATATTTTTCCTAGACAGAAAGGGTATTATCTTAATCTAAAAAAGGCTATTATGTTGAATTAACAAGGATGCAAACCCAATTGCACAACCTAACTCTCGTCTAGCCCACAACAAATGTCGTCCACATGCAAATCAGCATATTATGCGCCAGATTAATAATTTGTGCATAGTAAAGCTTGGAGTTCACCAAACTAATAAGTTATTTCTTTCGTAAAGCCCCCACCACCCACACACAATATCAAAACCACAAGATTCAAGAACATGTAGTCCTATGGCGAATCAATCCAAGTTCGGATGGATCTCCACTCCACGCCAGTCCAGAATAGGGGAGGGGAAGGACCATGCCCTACGAGAGAAGAGTTCTGCTATATGGCGGACGCCGCTCCACCTCGCTCAACACCAGCGTCCCCCAGTCTTCTTCTCCAACTACCACCCTAGCCCGTCCTTCCCCACAGGTCACCGCCCAAACAGCCCCCCCCCCCCTCGCGGCTCCTCCACCGCTGCTGGCGCCTCGCCCTAGAACTTAAAAAAAAGACAGAGCAGGCCTAGAACTTCCGAAATGCGATAATTTCAACTTTCAACTAGACTTTTGAAACTTTCAAATGGAAATTTCACCTATGAATTAGAATATTTTAAAACTTTCGCCTATAAAAACGAAAAACTTTCAGCTAGAAACCCCCAATTTTCAACAAGCACCCAAAAACTTTCAATCGGATTCAACTGTCAACTGGATTAGTTAGGACTTTTTCACCTGGATGTTACAACTTTCAACGCCCCCTCGAGGCGCCGGTCGTCGGCGGCGATTCCGGCGGTGGCGGACCGGGCTAGGTGTGGTCTACGCGACGCGGCGACGCTTGGCAGCAGCGAGAAAGGGAGGAAGGAAGCGGACAGGCAGGCGGGCGTGAGGGGTGGGGTGGTGGAGGGGGCGAAGCGCGCGGCGGGCCTAGGAGCTGCGCCCTCTCCGGCGGCGGGAGCACGGCGGTGCTGAGGCGGTGGGGCCACGGCGCATCAGGCGGCGGTGGGTGGAAGTGCGAGCACACCAAGCAGCGGTCGGGGTGGGGAGCGTATCCTCTGCCTTTCCTTGCACAGTAATGTGCCTTTAGGGTGCTTTATGGCCATGGGATCATGGCACAAACGGCCCAGATTGATTGTCCGAGGAGCTTTCAATTTATCGCGAGATATTCAAAATGTCTTTACCTCTGCTATCGAGCGTCGACTTCTCATCGGACGGTTATCAATGCTATGCCTTTGGTGCCTTTGAAATGAAGAGGCAGAGTATATGCGAGTGATGGGGCCTACTGTCAGCAGAAGGGTAAATATTTGCTTGTGATTTTTTGTATGCGTTGGGCTTGACCTGGTCAGCCTCTCCACCCGAAGCGCCGTACACACGGTACAGTAACAGGAAGGGGAGGCCGTCACGTGCTGCTCGCGTGTGCAGTGGTGGCCCCACAAGAGGTACTTGGAGGAGCGGACAGTGAGGGGGCTGTCCGGATCTTCCGCGGACATTGGAATATGTCAGCAAGTTTGTGGTCAGCAGCTAAACGCCGCCACATTTGATCCGTTAAGAAATAGTGGCAGTTGTCGTGATATCGATGTAGATCAATTATACAAAAAAAATCATATAAATACCAAGAGACACAATGAATACAAGTGTACAGAGGAGAGCTAGTATCTTTTTATTTATATGTATATCATGTACAGAGGAGGGGCCTCAAATTTATAGCCACAGGGGTGAAAGCCCTTCAGAGGCAGTTTAGTCTTTTGTCCATACAACCAGGTTTTGTAACACTCTCCCTTGGGCAATAGACACCGATATACAAATGCATCATCAAAAACTCTTTTCAAAAACCCATTGGAAAAAGGAATGGAGAAAAAAATCGCCCAATAAATATTATTAATTAATTTTTGAAAAAATAATAAAAAAATTGCTTCTCACGTGGCAAGATTCAAGTGTGCCGGGACAAAGACTAACGTCTTGCCCCCGACGGCAAGACGTGACTATGGGGCTATTTTTGCATTTTGAAATTAATAGGGCTATTTTTAGAATTTTTGTTCAGAATGAGGCTAAAAATCCAAAACTCGATGTCCGGATCTTCGCGACATTGGAATATGTCAAAAGTTTGTGGTCGACTAAACGCCGCCACATTTGATCGCTTAAGAAATAGTGGTAGTTATCGTGATATCGATGTAGATCAATTATACAAAAAAAATCATATAAATACCAAGAGACACAATGAATACAAGTGTACAGAGGAGAGCTAGTATCTTTTTATTTATATGTATATCATGTACAGAGGAGGGGCCTCAAATTTATAGCCACAGGGGTGAAAGCCCTTCAGAGGCAGTTTAGTCTTTTGTCCATACAACCAGGTTTTGTAACACTCTCCCTTGGGCAATAGACACCGATATACAAATGCATCATCAAAAACTCTTTTCAAAAACCCATTGGAAAAAAGGAATGGAGAAAAAAGTGCATTGCATTATTAAGTTGCATTACACTTGTTGTCTCACTAAAAACTTTCATGTAAGAAAACTTTAGAAAAACTCACCAAGGAAAAGAGTACAACATTTAATCTTCTGGATCCAATCTTCAAGATTTTTGGATAAATCCTAGGGATTTGTTAAGGGTCATGATTTAGCGATTCACTCCACCTTAACTCTGCAACTCTTTAAAACTGTCTCATTCTAATGCTATGAATGCATATTTAGAAACTGGATACAAGCAGAGACTTAGTGAATAAATCAACTTGATTTTCATAGGACTTTGTTTGCGGATTTTTACATCACTATTCTTCTGGATTTCATAAGGATAAAATATTTTATGAGCAATGTGCTTTGTGATGTTGCTCCTGACATAACTCGTTTGCATTTATGTAATACAAGCAGAATTATCTTCATAGATATTTTAGAGGGTATTGACGGTATTAATGTCATAGTACTTTTAGATGTGGTTAATCACACGTCTGAGCCAAACACATTCAAATGAGGCTTTATATAGTGTTATAATCTCTCGAGTAGTTAGTAGAAGCAGCTACCAAGGTTTGCTTAGATGACCGCTAAGAGATGGCTGCACCAACACAAAGTAATATAAATCCATTCGATATTTTTACACTATAGAAATTTGACGATAGGTAGCATATTTTCAAGATTCAGTAATGATCATCAGGATCCATGCATGATTTTTTATGATCTTTGTATTATCGACCAACTGGAGTTTAATAATTATATGCAGTGAGCTAGACTTTTATCATTGCAGTGGCACGAAAACTACATGATCCTATCATTATGTAGGATATTTCAACTCTCGTTAGTTATTAATCTGCACAAAGGTCCTATACGGGTCCAAAGTTGAGACTTATTCTATAGACTAGCTTGTTTATTACTTGCCCAAGTTTTGATTCAATTACTCATACTATACTTTAAATAATTTGGATCATAAAACTTCGAATTTATAATTATGCAATATATTTTCTTACGGCCATAAGTAGTATATTATAACAGCGTAAAACTGTTGGATGCTTTTCACTACATCAAGCACACACACACACACACACACACACACACACATATATATATATATATATATATATATATATATATATATATATATATAACTGTACAGAAATACTTGAGTATAGCGGTGCTTCAGTGTATGTGCATGCACTTTTATAATGCAATCTACTCCTGCCATGGCCTTTACTAATGAAAGGACAGCAATTTAAGGAAGTGTTAAGTACTAACTGCAGGTTCAGGATGAGTTGAGTGATTGCGCGGATCACCGAACACTGTATGCTTGCTTACACGAACTTCTGTGATTGATGGTCTCTTTGGACCAACGTTAGCCTGGTTTATAAATCGGCGGTAGGAGTAGGATTAGTAGGCAGTGACCATGGTCTCTTTGGACCAACGTTAGCCTGGTTTTCTGTGATTGATGCATTGCTTTTTTTTTTGTCTATTTCGCCTTCAGGTTTTAAATCAGTCGATTTTTTTTTGAAAAAAAAAATTGGATTCAGGTTTAGCTGGCTAGACTTGGAATTAGCGATTCTCTTGAAGAAAGCTTGTTCTAATTGCCTGTGAGAATCAGTCGTGATTTAGCACAGGATGCGGGCTTGATTAGCTAAAAATGTTATATGTACATGTGATGAGAGTCTTGTCTTTCTAAAACAAACGTACAAGTCTAAAAATTAGGAGTAACAATTAATAGATGAGAGTGTTTTTTGCTTGTTCTTTTTAGGACAAAGGGCCTAGGATCCGGATTTTACATCTTTGAAAATCAGATTACGAGTCCCATTACGTCAGTTAGGACCATCCGAGAGCACCAAACATCGCAAAACTTTTTCGACGGTCATCCGATAGTGTTTTTTCCTTAAGAAAGCTTTGCACACGAATTACGGATGTTGGCATAATCCTACATCAGTTGTGAAAGGAGACTTAACACAATTTACAAGAGTGAGAAAATATCTATAAGACTAGTATTTTGGGAGAGATGGCCCAAGGGCCAAGACCCCTTGGCTGTTATTGTGGTTGGGTTTGCGGTACAGTGGCACAATAACATAGGTTCAGGACACTGTTTTAGTGGGCTCGGGATAGGATATTGATTTAGCAGTTTGATGGCGCTAGTGCAATAATTGGTATCATAGCTGATACATCTCCAGATGTTATGGTTCGAGGCGAACACGCGATGTATGAGGGGACCTCACGGTTCACGAGGAGCACACTCATGTGTAGGGAAAGATTTGTTGAGATAATCACACATTAGTTGTGGGAGGAGTACTCACCTATCAGGCTCTTGTGAGGATAGATGACACAAGACCTCTTGGTTGTTGCTCTGTTGTTGGGTTTGCTAAACGGTCCAACAACATAAAGACAGAATGCTGATTTAACGGTCGGATGTTGGTTTAGTGGTCTAACAGTGCTGTGCAATAATTGATCAATTGCACCAACTAAGGTACTGTTAATCTACCGTCCGGCTGTGATTTTAGACCAGCCAGGCAGCAAGGTATCGTCGATACTCTGTGCATTCGCAAACAAACTTATTTAGTCGAGTGTTTAATTGTGTTGTTGTGATGCAAACCAAGGCCAAAAGTATGGAGTCTGAGAATTGGATGGTATAATTGTCCTTGATGGTCCTGCCAACGCCATTTGTGAACAGGGCTAGTGCTTGGTACTAACGTCTAGGCCATCATCATCATATGGCTGATTGCTAATGACAAAGCGATGGTTGGATCTTGGACCCACAATGCAATGGAAAAAATTGTGTTTGGATTGAATTGTAATATGCATAAACATTGCAAAGTAGATACTTACGTAACATTAAGATAGACGGGAACCACCTCTCGTGGTTTAGTGGAGCTATGGAAATACGATTCTATCAATCAGAGTTCAAATCCATGCGATTATCTTTACGCCTACGTGACTGCCTGTAGTGACTGTGCTCGTCCTGCTTTGTGATATGGCAAATTCATTCCTAACCTCCGTAATTCTAGCCATGACAAGTGTGCGTGCTTGCCTGTAGTGCGTATGTGATGATGTGTGTGCGTGTGCGTCTACTTGTAATCTAAAAAGGGAAGGACTTTGAGGTATAGTTGACTTTGTGCATCGTATGTGTTAATTGGCTCTTGTAAATTACCTTGTTGTTTTTTGTTTTTAGAGGTAAGGGAGAAATGAATAAAATCATGGGTAAATGGTACCAATCATAAAATGTTAGGTAGCTACATTTGTCCATCAAATAAAGTAAAGAACATAAGATGATATGGAAAGGAGATGGTTCAAACATCAATTTTGCCAACAAAGCATGTCTCCTCCATAGGTTTGACACCGAAACAAAGGGGAGTGTCTTTTTTAGACGAGATGGGGTGTCTTTTTTCGTTATGCAAATGTGACATGCTTTTGGATATACATAAAGCCTCAGCCGATCTTTACCTCTCCCAATTTGGTGTTGGTTCAGCTGAACTGAACACTTGCTCTTCAACCTCAGCTCATTTCTATTCGGTGAAGCATGTACCGAATATCATCTAGACATCATGTCCTGTATATTAATCTTTTCTTATAATTGTGATGTTCTTCTTACATTTTGTGATGCCTCTTAATTGGATATCGATATATACTATATTCTATGTTAAATGAATAGAGTATGGGAAATTTAACCGAGAAACTCCGAAAGTGACTGTTAGACAGACCTAGAAACTGGGTCGTAAGGTCTACATCTCATGTATTATGGGCCAGTCAGTACTCGTGTCCAGATTTGCACTACCAAGGTTTCTTAAATACGGGCATGTCAGGCTTACAAGCATAACTGCATAAGGCATTTAGCATATCACTAATTTAGCAGCATTGCTTTTATTATTAGCTATGTTAGTTTAACATCTTCAATTTGTAACCTCCACCCCCACACTTTCCCTCGTAGCCAAAAAGAATCTTAACCTTACGCTAGCACAAGTAAGTTGTGCCGCACATAGAACGCATGTACGCCAATCAGCGAATGCATACTCAATCAAGCAGACCACCCGACCTATGAGCATGGATTGGGATCTGATTGAAGTAGTTAATACGAGAATCTAAAGTTGTATAACACTAGAAGTGATCTCCACCGTCCGATCGGAAATCGAAGTCTATATCAATTGCTACAGTGTTTTCACTCTAGTAAAATTGCTACCTTACGTATTTCATTGTTGCTACGGTGTTTGGCTATAGCCGCTGCAAAGTGCTTTTCACTTCCCCACAAAATATTGTACACACAGTGGGCATTTGCATTCGTAGAGGATTCGATTCGACGAACAAGAGGCAAATTGCCAAACGCGCACAGCGTCTCGCCACAGCCGTAGCGGGCGACATCGCCCAACGTGGCTATCCGTATGCACGCGACGCCACCTCGCTACGCTGTATCGAGTGCCAACTCATTGTCGGCAGCAACGTGGAAATAGAACCGAACAAAACGCTGCGGGGAGGTATGTGGCAACGGTGGTTCTTGCACCGCTTAACTCAAGCATTTTCGTTGTGTTTCTAGACCGATCGATGGTATCCTACATGCGACGGTGGTCTTAGGTCACTAACCCGATGGTCGGATTGATGGGTCAACAGCCAGACCATATGTTTTTAAATTTAATATATACACATACACCACAAAAAAATAGGAAATTGTGGATATCATGGGGATATACTCCAGATCTTAGGATGATGTGACAATTGGCAATGATGTTAACCGTTTGTCGTTTCATGAGTTTTCAAAGGAACAATTCACAAATATAATCGGTCCGACCGGACCGCCAAGAATCGAGGTGATATTTTGAGTTGGGCCAAAAATAGGTGTTGTAGACAAGTGAGGGGATCCCAGTGCACTTGGTCTCATGATTTTTGGAGTCTCCAGTCAAAAGTTCTATTCGTTTGAAATTTCCAGAATGTTTCGGGATTTCAGGGCTTGAATTTTGGCTAAGTCCACGGTCCGACCGCCTTGTGGTGGCGCCGACCGAGTGGTGGTCGACCGCCCGAGGGGCTGCCGACTGCTTCGACTTGTTCATCGCCAACTTCGTGGCGATGATGATTTGTTAGGTCAAAGCCATGGGTTTCAGGCATATGTGTTGCATGATGCATGTTTTGACTAACGGTGTCAAGTTATGAAGAACTTGTTCCTGATTCGATTTGCTTGTTTATTGTTGTGCAGTTGCTTGGTGGTCAACGACGGTCAACGCGAGGGTGATCGGACTAGGCTTGGAGAGCTGAGGTCCGAACGATCGATGATGCCGGAGGTCAATGAAATCAAGTATGGCATGTATCGGATAATGATGACCGAACGCGCTCGGCGATCGTTGGATCAAGCTGCACGGGCCTGCAAGTGCCATGGTGGTTCCGTGGAGCCGACGGAGAGACTTGCCGACATGTTGAGAGCCGTTGATCAACCTACACGTGGCGAGCATGGGAGGTGCTTCACAAAGATAGGACTCGGCTTTGCAAAAGATCGAGAAGGGTATTTTGGTAATTATACCAAATACCGCTTGGTGACTTTTTGACAACTCGCGCGCAAGATGGCGTGGAGAAGCGAGTAGGTCAAAGGAGATGAAGACGACGCTCGAGATGCGGCAGTGTGTGACCCGCTTGTTTTGGGCCTTAACGGAGCCCATTTGGGTTACTCTTCTAGAAGGTCTAGGCCTCCACTATAAATAGGAGGAGGTGGTGCACCCTAACTAACCCTTTCATTTGTTGAAACCCTAGTTTTGACTTAGGTGCTTAGGGAAGGCTTAGTAGAGGTTAGGGTTCTAGAGAGAGATGTTTTGATCTTGTGTCCATGCGATCTGATGAGTGGTCAGAATCGATACATTATCAAATCAATTCAAAGAAGAGTTCTCTCTAAGATGAGTTCATTTGCCCTTCTTTCTCTATTTGGTGATTTTGAGTCTTTCTTTGATTCGCATGTTTTGATTGATTTCTTTATATGATCTAGCTTGTCGTGACATGTGGGAACACATCTAAGATCATCTTGATCATCAATCACCCACGAGCAAGTTTTTGGATCTAGTTTTCGCTTTGACTCTGCTTTGAACCATCCATCTCTCAAACTGAAAAAGGTCATAACTTTTCCATGGATCTCCATGATCTTCGATTGGAATAGGTTCCGACATCCTAGAGAAGGTGTGTTCCAAGTTTCATGAAGTTTGGAGTTGTAGATCAAAAGTTAGACCTATTTGCAACTTCGCTTTTCGGCCGATTTCACTGCTCATCAGTCCGAGGTCTGACGCCTCAACAGAGGTCGACCGCCTTGGACCGGCGACCGCCAAAACAGAGGTCGACCGCCTCACTTGGAAATTCAGCTTCGGTTGATTTTGGTTGTTTTGCTTCGGGTTTTGATTAGATTCAATCCTAGTCTTCCATGCATCGTATATCGATCTTCATAGTTTCTATAGCTATTGGAGTGAAATTTGTTTTGAATCTAATCTTGGTTGAAAAAGTGAGTGTGCTCCTATTCACCCCTCTAGTCGCATTTTCGGTCCAACAAGTGGTATCGAGTCTGTTAGTTCAATCTTCATCTTAACCGGCCACCGAACTTGGCGATGGATAAGTACTGACAAAGCCGCATGTCTTCAATGGGCTTGACTATGCCTATTGGAAGAATCGCATGCGTGTCTTCCTTGAGAGCGAAGGACAAGCTATATGGAGGTTGTTCGAGCTCCGCTGCTTTGTTCGAGATTGCCACGCAAGCTTCGCAATAATTTTGGCTAACAACAACAAGGCAAAGAATCTCCTATATGCCGGGCTTGGTAGACAAGAGTATGACAGATTTGCAATCTTACGATCGACATGAAATTTGGCACACCTCGAAACTTACCATGAGGGATCGTCCCAGATTAAACAAGTGCGCCAGACGGTCTATAAGCGAGAGTACAACAAATTCGAGATGCGTCCTGGCGAGAGCATCGATGACGTTTTTACTCGGTTCAACAAAGTTGTCAATCAGATGAAAGCTGTTGACATTGAGTACTCTCAATCTGAGAATGCCACTCACCTATTGGCTGCAATCAACACTAAGGAGTGGGAGATGAAGGCTACTGCAATAGAGGAGAACGTTGATCTCTACTCTCACCTTGAGCCGCTTATAGTAAGCTCAAGACTCATGAGATCAAGAGAGGTAGTCTCCCTAAGAAGGACAGCATGGCTTTGGTAGCTGATCCTCTTTCAAGAGCTTCTGATGGTTCTTCTGAGTCCTCTTCGAGTTTTTCTCTTGCATGTTTATCCACAATTCGTGAAGAGGATTTTGAGAGTCTTCTTGAGCCCGAGCTAGCCCTCATAGTCAAGAAAGCCACACGGGCTTACAACAATATGAGAAACAAAAGAGAGGTGGCCCGTGACTTGCTACGAGTGTGGTGAGCTTTACCATATTCGGGCTAATCGCCTAAGTCAAGGGTAAGGGTAACCATAAGGAGGAAAGCCACTTGGAAGAAACCTCAAGGAAACAAATCAAGGTTTGATGTCGCTAAGTCGATGAAGGTCGCCACCGGTCCTTGCCGCTTTGGAGATCAATCCTTGAGCGATATGGACTCGGGAGCGAGGAGGACAAGGAGGAGGAGGAGCCACCTCAAGACAAGAAAGGGAAGACCAAGGACTTCACCAGATGTCTTCATGAGACTCACGACGCCGATGATGATGATGAGGTATCCCTATCTTATGATGTCCTTTCGCTAGATGCGAGAACATGTATGAGCAATTGCTTAGTCAGATAAGGCTTTAAAGTTCATCATGGTTAAGAACAAGGATCTAGAGTCACAAGTTGAAAATTTGACATTAGAACTTGTGAATGCTAAGAGTCTAGACGTTGATGAATATTCATCTTGCCATACTTTGCACTCCGAATCGCTAAACGCAACTCGCTCTTAATATCGCTTTGCATCAACTTGAAAATGCTAGAACGAGCTAGTTGAGGTCAAATCGCTCCATGTCTTAAATGCTTAGAGTCTAGCAAGTTGGATGTTTCAACCAAGAGAGTCTCGCTCTTGCTCTCTGCTTAGAACATGAACGTGAAATTAAAGACATTTTAAAAGCAACTAGAGAGAAATATGCCAAGCTTAAGGATGATTAATTCGCTACTTGTACTTTATGTCCTCGCTCTAAGCTTGAAATTGCTAATTGTAAGGAGAGGCTTGCAAAGGCTAATAAACCTAAAATTTGTCAATCATGTGTTGATCTTAGGAAAGATAATGTTTATCTAGAGAACACACTGCAAAAATTCTCTAGTGGAGAAAACAATTAAACATGATTCTTGACAAGTCTAGAACTCCTTCTAAGAAGCAAAGTTTAGGATACAACTCGCCTGAACAAATCCAAGACTAAGGTCATTCGTGTCTTGGAAAATGGCTTAGTTGAATTCAAAACCCAACTGCGAAAATTGCTTTCAAACCTCGCAGGTTTTGTCCAACCTTCTTTGAGTCAAAAGGTGCTTCTCCCAAAGGGTACAAAATACCACCGCACCTATTAGAGAAGAGTGGATATTTAGTTGAGTTCTACATGAGGTTGAAAAATGCTAATCATACTAGAACCTCACTTCATCAATCTAGAGCTTTTGTGAAACATGGTCATATAAAGAAGAAGAAACTGGTCTAGGATACATCGCACATGCTTATCATCATCATGCTCCTGCATGTAATGCATCTCATGTGTTTGTAACCATTGCTCATGATAGGACTTCAACTAGGATCAAGGACACTCATTCCGCTTTGCATACTACTCGACGACGTGTCTCAAGATCGGGTTCCCAAGTCTATTTTAACTAACCCCTGATTGAGACACATCGATCTTTTGTGCCTTGATTTTCGTGATCATCGCGGAAGGAGGAAGAACACGTGGCTCGCCGACCTACTGCTCACGCCACATGACCGGAGACTCAAGATGGTTCACTTCCTTCACGCGGCGACGGTGATGACTTCATCACCTTCGAGATGATTCACAAGGGCGGATCGAAGGAACCGGATCGATCGGGTGAACGATGATTCATTCTCAAGGATGTCGCTCTTGTGTCCAAGCTAAGATACAATCTTCTTCTCGCTCACACCTTCTCGATGATGGCTATGAGACTAGATTTAAGAAGAACGCTTGTCGGGTGCTTGATTCTTTTGGTGAGCTCGTTTTGGAATTTCTAGTTGGTAGAATATTTGAGCCGATTTTTCGAATCTCTTGCCGGATCTCTCAAGTGTTTAGTTGCATCTTCTTCGATATCCGGCTTTGGCACCGACGCTGGGGCACATTGGTTTTGATCATCCGACACGAAGTTAGCGGCCTTGATCTCATGAGAGGTTTGCCTAAACTCAAAGTCACAAAGATGTTGTATGTGCTCCTCGTAGGCATGGCAAGCAAGTTGCCGCCGCACCCTTCATTGACTATGGTCATGACCGACTGATCGACGCTTGCTTCATATGGATACCGCTGGTCCCGCTAGGTTCTGGCCAATGGTGGCAATTGGTACATTCTTGTCATAGTCGATGATTTTTCGAGATATTCTTGGGTGTTCTTTCTTGCTTCAAGGATGAGGTCTTTGATCATTATCATGATCTTGTTCTTTGTTTGGCTTCAACTTCCGGTGCCTTGAGAGCAATCCGCAGTGACAATAGCACGGAGTTCAAGAATGCTTCTTTGCCTCTTTTTGTGCCGAAGCGATTGAGCATCGCTCTCTTCTCCACACGCCCTCAACAAAATGGCGTGTGGAAAGGAAGAACAGACCTTAGTCTCGATGGCTAGGACGATGCTAGATGAGTATAGCACACCGAAAGGTGTTTTGGGTCAAGCGATTGCTACAACTTGCCATATTTCAAATCGTGTCTTTCTTAGACCGCCTTTGGGTAAGACTCTTATGAGCTTCGCTTTGCGTAAAACCTCGGCCAGCACTTTCGAGTCTTTGGATCAAGTGTTTTATTCTCAAGACAGGAACCCGGATAAATTTGAATCAAGAACTTGTGATGGCTTATTTCTAGGTTATCCCGCTCATTCGAGGGTTTTCGGTTTTAATGTTGAAACTAACATTGTCAAGGAGATATGCAATGTCACTTTTGATGAGACTAGCCCCGCACTAGATCCGATGTTTCGGTGACTTACAGTGATAGAGAGCATATTTGTTGAGGAAGATGAGGATGAAATTGATGATGCTCCTCCACTCGCGCTAATGCTCCAATTCCTCCAACCTACTGCTAACCGCTTCACCTCCAATTGAGGCTCTCCGCATCTTCTTCATCAGAAGACTGAGGAGGTTGAGGAGATACTATCTCCCCGCCCTTTGCACATCCGAAGCAACACCCATCGGATCGATGATTGGTAGTCTCCATGAGCGAGTCACTCGTCCTGTATCATGATCCGAGTCTTTTCTCTCACTGCATTTGTAGCGTCTTTTGAACCCAAAGATATATCACATGCTTTATCCGATGCTAGTTGGGTCAATGCCATGCATGAGGAGTTAGAAAATTTTGAAAGAAATAAAGTCTGAACCTTGTAGAACCTCCTAGTGGTCATAATGTAATTGGCACCGCTGGGTGTTTAAAAATAAACAAAATGAGGATGGTTCGTGGTTAGAAACAAGGCTAGGTTGGTAGCTCAGGGTTTTAGCCAGGTTGAGGGGTTAGATTTTGATGAGACCTTCGCTCCTGTTGCTAGATTAGAAGCCATTCGCATCTTGCTTGCTTTTGCTGCATCTAAAGGTTTTAGGTTGCATCAAATGGATGTTAAGAGTACTTTTCTGAATGGTTTTATAGAGGAGGAAGTGTATGTTAGGCAACCCCCTGGCTTTGAGGATCCCAAGCACCCTGATCGTGTCTTTAAGCTATCCAAAGCCTTGTATGGTCTTAAGCAAGCCCCTAGAGCATGGTATGATAGACTTAAGACCTTTCTGCTTAAGAATGATTTTAAAATGGGAAAAGTTGATAAGACTCTATTCATTCTTAGGCATGGAAATGACTTCCTGCTTGTTCAGATTTACGTTGATGATATTATCTTTGGTGGTTCCTCTCATGCTCTTGTTTTCGTTTTACGAGACCATGTCCAGGGAATTTGAGATGAGTATGATGGGCGAGCTCAACTACTTTCTGGGGCTGCAAATCAAGCAATGCAAGGAAGGGATCTTCATCCATCAAACGAAGTACACCAAGGATCTGCTCAAGCGTTTTGATATGGGTGACTGCAAGGCGATCGCCACTCCCATGGCGACTTCGACTGCTTTGGATCCAGATGAGGAAGGGGAAGCCGTGGATCAACGCGAGTACCGCAGCATGATCGGCTCCTTCGATTTGACGGCCTCAAGACCGGACATCCACTTCGGCGCCCTGCGCGAGGTTTCAGGCGTCACCGAGGACTTCACATCGCCAAGCCGTTAAGCGCATCTTCAGGTATTTACATTCTACCCTCCAGTATGGCATTTGGTATTCTTGCTCTTCTTCGCTGTCCATTCGAGTGTTTTCTGATTCTGATTTTGCGGGCTGTAGGCTAGATAGGAAGAGCACTTCTGGTACATGTCACTTCTTAGGCACGTCTCTTGTCTCTTGGTCTTCTAGGAAGCAGTCTTCTGTCGCACAATCCACTGCTGAAGCTGAATATGTAGCTGCTGCTAGTTGCTGTAGTCAGATTTTGTGGATGGTGTCCACTCTTAAGGACTTTGGGTTAAATTTTGCTAGTGTTCCTCTTTTACGTGATAACACTTCGCTATTAACATTGCTAAGAACCCATGCAACACTCTAGGACCAAGCACATAGACATTCGCTATCACTTCCTTAGAGACCATGTCGAGAAGGGTGATATTGTCTTGCACTTCGTGAGTCCGAGGCTCAACGGTGATATCCTCACCAAACCTTTAGACCCAACTAGGTTTGCCACCTTGAGAAGCGAGTTAGGGTAATTTATCCCTATGGGTTGGTTTGAGGGAGTTCGATCTTTCGATCTTACCTTGTTCTTTTGATCTTTTATTGTTCTTTTCGAACTTATTGAACTTTTCGGTTTTTAGTCTTTTATTGCATCTCATTGTATTTTATTGCATTCATATGAAAAATACAACAAGTGGTATGAAAAATTCAAAAAGATGCATTGTAATATAAGATTTTCTGCTTATCTTTTAAAATTGATGAAGCTTTGCCTATTACCCTTTGGAGCTTTAGTATTTCAATTCTTGCTCAATGCCATGTCTAGTTCTTTGACTTGCTAGAATTATCATGCTTTTACATGTGTAGCTAAGTCTTTGCTATATGAGCTAGAATTTTAAAACAACTCGAACTAAAAATTGCAATTTGGGATGTTTTAGCGAGTTGCGATTAGTGCTCCTTTTGTGACATTGGCCTGCTGAATTGCTTTGTGAGCTCTTGAAACTAAAATTGACCATTACTTGAGCTTTTGTTTTCTTTAGATTCTAAAACTGCTCTTGTGAAAAAAAAACAAGATTGTCTTATGCTTAAAATATGCCAAACTACTCTTACGAGACTGCTTGTCAAATGACATGAACTTGGAGATAGTTTGATGATCCAGACGATCTCATGGGGATTGCTTGTCAGAAATGACATGAACCTCAAGATTTGTCGCCCTGGTAGAAGCTTAGAAAGAGTTTGTGGATGGCTCCTAGTCCGGATCTTCTTTACTAAGATATACCTTTAATCAACTTCTGATCGAAACTTAGGATGAGTTTGTGGATGGCTCCTAGTCCAGGATCTTATCACTAAGTTAGATCATTAGTCAACTTCAATATTCATTGCATATGAGAAAACTGTTGACAAATGGGCTTTTGAGAAATATTGAGCAAAATATTTCAATACAGGACCTGATTGACTCTTAATGTGGTCTTTGTTAGATTTTTGATCTCACTTTGACATTTTGACATGGCCAATTTCATTTTAGGATCCTCGTTGATGAACTTGTAATTTGAAGATTTGCTTAAATTGATCAAATCCATTGCTTTACTTTTGAGCCTTTGTGCTTAGCTTTGATATATATGTCTTATCATGATCTTGCTAGCACCACGAGCTTGATATGTTGTTTGTGCAATATTAAAAATGCTAGCTAGCTCTTTTGGGTAATCTCCAAAGCTTCTTGTAATCAAAATTGAAAAATACAAAATGAAGCCACTGCATTGCACTTCATGCATACTTCTTCTTTTTGCTTCTTTCTTCATTCGCAAATTGCTATCTCGGATGAGAGGAAGGCGTGATTCCTTGATGACTCCATTGTCAAAGGGGAGAAGATATTTTAATGTTGGGAGAAGATTATACAAAGGGAGAAAGTTGGGAATTTGAAATTTTCAAATCCGAGGATCATAGTGAGGGGAGTTTTGAATTGCATTCTTATTGTCTTATTGACTCTTCGAACTTGAATTGCATTTATTACTCCTCACAATGATCAAAGGTCAATTGAACAATTGTTCTTTCATATGGACCTTAAGTGAGATTTTTGACTTTTCGAAATCAAAGTTTTTATGCTTTCTTTGCCTTATCTCACTTGTCTATGCTATTCGATGCCGACTTGGTCATTTCCATTGCTTTTTCTTGCTTATGGACCAAGTTGTGCATTTGTGCGAAACGAAATTATTTTACTTTTCAAACCTCCAAATTACATTTTCGGATTATTGCCAATGTGTTTATCAAGGGGGAGATTGTGGATATCATGGGGATCTACTCCAGATCTTAGGATGATGTGACAATTGGTAATGGTGTTAACTGTTTGTCGTTTCATGAGTTTTCGGCAAAGGAACACTTGTCAGCACATGTCCGATCCGGCAGTGGCGGTTGGCCGACCGATTCATGACCGCTCGACCGCCCATAGGAGGCGGCGACCGCCAAGAATCGAGGTGATATTTTGAGCTAGGCCAAAAATAGGTGTTGTAGGCAAGTGAGGGGATCCCAGTGCACTTGGTCTCATAATTTTTGGAGTCTCCAGTCAAAAGTTCTATTCGTTTGAAATTTCCAGAAGGTTTTGGGATTTGAGGGCTTGAATTTTGGCTAAGTCCTCTACGCGTGTCGACCGCCTTGTGGTGGCGGCCGACCGAGTGGTGGTCGACCGCCGAGGGGCTGGCCGACTTCGACTTGTTCATCGGCCAACTCGTGGCGATGATGATTTGTTAGGTCAAAGTCATGGGTTTCAGCATATGTGTTGCATGATGCATGTTTTGACTAACGTGGGTCAAGTTGTGAAGAACTTGTTCCGATTCGATTTGCTTGTTTATTGTTGTGCAGGTTGCTTGGTGGTCAACGACGGTCAACGCGAGAGTGATCGGACTAGGCTTGGAGAGCGAGGTCCGAACGATCGATGATGCCGCGAGGTCAATGAAATCAAGTATGGCAGAATGGACAATGATGACGAACGGCGTTCGGCGATCGGTTGGATCAAGCTGCGCGGGTCGTGTAAGTGCCATGGTGGTTCCGGTGGGAGCCGAATGGGAGAGACTTGCCGACATGTTGAGAGCCGTTGATCAACCTACACGTGCTGAGCATGGAGGTGCTTCACAAAGATAGGACTCGGTCTTTGTAAAAATCGAGAAGGGTATTTTGGTAATTATACCAAATACCGCTTGGTGACTTTTTGACGACTGCGCGCAAGATGGCGTGGAGAAGCGGAGTAGGTCAAGAGGAGATGAAGACGGCGCTCGAGATGCGTGCGTGTGACCCATTTGTTTTGGGCCTTAACGGAGCCCATTTGGGTTACTCTTCTAGAAGGTCTAGGCCTCCACTATAAATAGGAGGGAGGTGGCTGCACCCCAACTAACCCTTTCATTTGTTGAAACCCTAGTTTTGGCTTAGGTGCTTAGGGAAGGCTTAGTGGAGGTTAGGGTTCTAGAGAGAGAGAGATGTTTTGATCTTGTGTCCATGCGTATCTGTATGAGTGGCTGTAATCGATACATTATCAAATCAATTCAAAGAAGAGTTCTCTCTAAGATGAGTTCATTTGCCCTTCTTCTCTCTATTTGGTGATTTTGAGTCTTTCTTTGATTCGCATGTTTTTGATTGATTTCTTTATATGATCTAGCTTGCTGTGACATGTGGGAACACATCTAAGATCATCTTGATCATCAATCACCCACGAGCAAGTTTTTGGATCTAGTTTTCGTTTTGACTCGGTTTTGAACCATCCATCTCTCAAACTGAAAAAGGTCATAACTTTTCCATGGATCTCCATGATCTTCGATTGGAATAGGTTCCTGACATCCTAGAGAAGGTGTGTTTCAAGTTTCATGAAGTTTGGAGTTGTAGATCAAAAGTTAGACCTATTTGCAACTTCGTTTTTCGGGCTGATTTCACTGCTCATCAGTCGAGATCGACCGCCTCAACAGAGGTCGACGCCTTGGACCGGTCGACCGCCAAAACAGAGGTCGACCGCCTCACTTGGAAATTCGTTTGGTTGATTTTGGTTGTTTTGCTTCGGGGTTTTGATTAGATTCAATCCTAGTCTTCCGCTGTACTGGTATATCGATCTTCATAGCTTCTATAGCTATTGGAGTGAAATTTGTTTTGAATCTAATCTTGGTTGAAAAGCGAGTGTGCTCCTATTCACCTCTCTAGTCGCCTTTTCGGTCCAATGAAATAAATCAATGATACAAAAAGGCAACGATAATTAAAGAATCAATTTTGAATAACAAATTAAGTCACCAAAGAGTGACATCATAGGCTCACACAATAATAAGATCATTCAAACATTTGACGCTCTAGTCTATTTTTCTTCTTTGAATGAATATATTTAAATATGCTTTAATTCCTCTCACATCCATATGCACACATGTTTGCTTAATACATGAATTGTGACTTAGATCTTACTATATATGTCTTAAATCTAACTATATATTACTCTGATTAGAAAATAAACGATAAAAATATAACATTTACATTTTAACTAGAGACTAGAAAGTAGAGATAAGCAAAGCAAGCAAGTTGGGAAAAGCATCGTTTTTTGAAGAGAGAACAGAGAGGAGCTATCGGCGGTGAGTGAGAAAGATGAAAAAAGTGTAGCTGCCAATTTCACAGGAGTTCCTACTAAAACCTAAAAACATCTAAAGTATAAACATGTTCTTGGTTTTGTTTTGAAAACCTTTTTCATTTGAGGATTTCTTGAAAATTGGTCTCATGGCGAAATCCGGCCAGGTCGGTTGGTTTTTCGATCAATTGCCTTCGATCTTTATGGTGTGCCGTTGGATCTGAACTTTTCGGTTCAACCGCCAGGCCGATTATGGGACAGGGCCATCAACCGCAGCACTTGAGGCCCCTTGTTAAGATGCCACGTCGTAGGGAAAAATCTCAAAGCAAGGCAACCAACTCATCCAATCCCTGTCTTCCTTCTTCTACTCTATTTCTCCTCCGGTTCTCAACTCCATGTGACCACAGCCAGCTCTAGTTTTTCTTTTTGTGTAGCAATAATAAGTCAATAATTTAGGAATCCAATCGGAACAAGCCATTGCTAGGGTTATCTCCGGTGTGTGGCATGAATCCATTGTCTTGCTCAATTGGGAGAGCTCAGGTCGAGCGAGTTGAGCAGCGTGGGGCCAGTCCAAGATGAGAACCAGCATCCTCACGCGCAGGAGACACGCTAGGTCGGCGGCGCGGGTTCACTCGTCGTCTCCGACGCCGGTAGCGTCAAGTCCTTGTGGATGGAACAAGGAGGCGTCTTCTCCTCCGCGTCCTTCTTCCTCTGCGTAGTCATCTTCTTCCTTCTCCCCGCACCGAAAGTAGAGCCGGCCCACGAATCCAAGGTTGGGAGCATCTCATGCAGCAGCACCGACGTCCTTTCCCACAGCTTCATCTCACCCATGGCGGTGGCCGCAGAGGATCCATCCGGCGATCAGCGCCCGGAGAGTTGAGGATCCACACGCAGCCATAGCCGAGCCGGGTCGAGAAAAATGAAACTGTTCGGCGGCGAACACGTTTATGGGCAGCAATGGAGGATCGGAAAAGGTTGCTTTGCTTTGAGATTCGTCTCATGAGTCATGACGTGGCGTAATCCTAAGAAGGGTATCAAGTGACGAGGTCAGAGTCTCCGTCCCATATAGTTTCCTTCCGGGTGGGTAGGTCGGGACTCATGACTCAGGCGTGCACACTCGCGCTTGTTGCGTCGTTGATTTTGATGGGATGGCTGCGAGCTGCAGAATGCAGTGACCACACGACTCACGGTGTGGCAGTGCACGACTAATAGCCGATGAGTGCCAACGAACAAATCCATTTAATGGCTCATGCATCCAATAAAACCATCAGCTGGGATTCCAGGCAGATATTTTTTTCTTTTGTGTTTGGAAAACAAAAGACATTTGTTTCAAACGCCGCATCCCATTTTTGATTCGTTGAACCATCGCGTTCTTTGTGATGAAATGAACAAAACAAGATCTACGTTGAAACTATAATTTTGAGACATAAACCCTTGTTTTTTAAACCTTTTTCGGAACATACGAATTGCGTAAAATATTACACAATCAGCGCACTACGTAATAAGCCTTAAAAATTGCCAGCCGCTACTTCCTCTGCCGCAGCTTCGTCTCCAAGGTGCGTTCTGGCTCCCTCTTCGGTTCACCGGAGAGGCTCTACAGGCCAGCGACTGGAACTACTGGCTCCTGACCTCCGATCTCGAGAAGGTGGTCGAGCCTAACGTCGCGTTCCTGCAGCAATGCGGGCTAAGTGCTTGTGATATTGCCAAGCTGCTCGTGGCCGCGCCTCGCTGGTCACCATGCACCCCGAGTACGTCCAGGATGCCGTGCGGCGGGCTACAGCTCGGCGTGCCCCGGCTCCCAGATGTTCCGGCACGCGCTCTCCACCGCCGGCTGCATCGGCCAGGAGAAGGTCGACGCCAAGGTCGCCGTCCTAAAGCAGACGCTCGGGTGGTCGCAGGAGGAGGTGAACCTGGCCATCAGCAAGGCGCCGCGGATCCTGGTCGCGTCCGAGGAGAGGCTGCGCCGCAACGCCGAGTTCTTGATCAAGGAGGTCGGGCTGCAACCGCAGTACATCGCGCGCCGGTCGGCGCTGCTCATGTACAGCCTCGAGAGGCTGGTGCCCCGGCATCTCGTGGTGAAGGTTCTCAAGGAGAGGGCCTGATCGGGAAGACCGGTGCTTCTTTAACGTGGTGGCGCCAACCGAAGAGAAGTTTTGGAAGTTTGTTGCCCCTACGAGAAGTGTATCCGGGCTCGCCGATGCTTACGAGGCTGCCTGTGCCGAGAAGGTGCGGGTGGAAGTTGAGCAGTGACTAGATTTCAAGGAACTTGGAGGTGTGTGTATCTCCTCCATTGTGTAACTTCATTCTACTGATGAACTATAGCAGGCACAGCAGATTCATGGCCATTTAGTGTAGGTTTATTACTGTCGACGACGAGGTGGTGGATGTTTGTAACTTGGAAACTGTTCATTTATAATTGAACAATGTTTTCATATAAAATTTTCGAGCAATATGTCTCATTTGGTTCTCTTTTTCTAACAGAAGCTGGGCGTCGTCATCTTGTAGAATGTGTCCTTTTTATTTCCTTTTAGCAAACATGTCTCGATGACTGTTGATGTGCATTCTTTCACAGTTCCACTGCACCAAAAGTATTATTCTAAATGTAAATGTGGTTCTTAGTGCAAATCAGTCTTTAGTAATCTGTGTTGCTCCCTTGGCCTTATTGACCGGAATATCTTTACTCACAGAGCTTGATTACAACGTGGGAATGGAAATTAAGCAGGAGTGCGGAGTGGGGAGTGCGGGGCTGTAAATTCTTTCTTTCGGCTGCTCGGGGATGGGAGTATCAGAAATAGTGTTGTACATCAACAAAGGAAATGGACCGTCTGGGTCAAGTTGTTCACGGTTCTGCTACATTGCTTGTGCTTCCCTTTGCAATGTTACAGCACCACGCTCCACGGAAGGAGATGAAGTTGATGCAGAGTCGCAGAATACAGGCATCAGTGAAGATCGGAAGGAATGCCTCTCCAGAAACACGCTGTGCTGAAATGAAGAGCTGACCTCAACTGGATAGGCATAGGCTTTATTACTGTATACTAGGAGTGTTCATGCATGTGACTGATGTAAGATGTAACTATGTAAACCCAGATCAGATTTTTGTGATGTATTTTTTTAAAGCTAGCTTGTGGCCATATGGCTAGCGTGTGGGTGTCCATCCAACCCACCATGAATCAAGTCTTAGACTTAGTGATGGAGGCGACCAGTTATGTAGCGGGCGGGGATGGAGGACGAACTCCCTCGTGGGGCCTGTGGGATCTGTTAATATTTAAAAATATATTATTTTTATTTACATATTATAGTTTTGAATATAAAATGTGTATTCCTTTTTATATGTGTTGGACTAAATTTATATCTATATATATTAATTTTATATTTTAAAGCTACAATTTAAAAAAAAACAAAGTATACCTAAATACTTATATATTAATGAATATAGTTATATTAACAATTAAAAACATGCATATAAACTATCTCTCAATCGCATGGTGATCCCAGGGGGCGGGTCCCCAGAGGCATCATCCTCCTGTTAACCTTCGAGGCGAGGCATGGGGATTTTAAAAGTACAAGTGTATGCATTGCGCTGTGAGGTCTTGGTTTCCTATAGGTGGTGTAGTGGTGTGTGTTGAGTGTATGATTACGGCTTGTGCATTTTTTCAAGCGAGAAGAGGATTTTTCGACAAAAAATGCAAGAAACGAAGTGATTTCTTTGGGTTTGGTTGGCCCATGATCCCTAATTGTTTTGGGCCCAATAAAATCGAAAAATCCAAGGCCGTGATGAACTATTACTTGTGGGTTGGAAACAATGTTTAATTGGCTCGGATCGGGACTATCTGGTTGAGGAGGTTGAGCGGGAGAAGAGTATGGAGTAGAGGTTTTGACTCCATTCAGACAGTCGAGTCGGACTCCTACCACACCAACCCCTCCCCATCCTTGTCGTTGTTGTCGCGATGCTCCACATCCAAATCGTCCTCCTCCGCTCATACCGCCGTCTTCTTCTCTCTCGCGCTTCCCTCTCCCCCCTTCACTTCGCCCGGCCTCACGCGGCCGCCATTGTCGGCGGACTGACCAAGCGGCGGCTGGCGGCCGTACGGGCGGCTAGGCTGCGGTCCTGTTGAGAGAAAGCGGGAGGCGATGTGGTGGTCATGTGAGATGGGCGAAGGAGGAGAGGAAGCGGCCGGAGGGAGGTGGGCGGCATTGCGACACAGAGGCGAGGCGAGGCGGTAGCAGGCGGTCTTTGGCCGGTCAGGCGTGAGCTCGTGGGCCATGACATGGTACAGCCCAACTAAATTCAATCGTTGGCATTTTTTACCCTTTTTATTTGTTTGATTCTTTAAAAATAGCCAAAAAAACACAAATTTTTCTATAAATAGCCACCATACCCTCCCCATTCAAAATCCCTCCATTCCTTATTCTCTCTTTGAAATTTTGTTGCAAATTCAAATTCGTATTGAGGTAATTTGGCAAATTCAAAAAATATGTCAAATTTTGAAAATTCAATTTTAGTTATCAAGTCAACAAAGAGGTGCAAATACTATTTTCATACTTTTATTGCTAGTTCTTGCTATGCTAAGATGAAAGCAATAATAGTGTTAATTTTGATTTTATAGTTTTCATCTTGATGACTCTATTCTGTGACTTTGCTCTTGGTGATTCTGAACTTTAGAAGGAAATTGCATCCGTGGGCGTTGCGCTACCTCAAGCCATCCGGAAGGGCAAGGCGGAGTTACATCATCGGACTCCATGGCGACATGGGATCCACGGCCCGGAGCAAAGAGGTCGAGCCCATCTACATCGAGTGTGGGAGAATTTCGATAGGACAATCAAGCAAGACGTATAGGGAAATGAGGTATCATTTTGCTATTTACTTAAATATGTTACAAGATGTAAGGCCAAGCAAGGATTGGTGGCGAGTGACGCAGTGTGATACAACCCAATGATGCGACGCGTGGTGGAACTACGATCCCGAGTAGCAGTCAATCTCTCTGTTGTTTAATTGCTTCTAATAATTTACCATTAGGCTTTGGGAGCCTACTGCGACCTTCTAAGGCCCCACCTTAAGTAGCAAGACAAATATGTAGGGCAAGATCTCTAGTAACTCTTTCTCAGGTCAGTCTAATTGTTCTACACTCTGCTTTGATCGTTAAGTTCCACAGTGGAGAACTATCTACCTATCTGGACAACGATATGGTGGATTTCAACTCGAAGACTTTGAAATTTTGCAATGGTGGTAAGCCCATAAGTTAACATATCTCGTGCTATCCTTACACGTGATGTGTTAATTGTTCATGTCTCGACGGTTTATTACGAGTCTACTTTGATCTTTACGGAAGAATATTATATGAGAGAAAATAAGTCTCACAGATGAGATGGCGGAGATACTAGCTTGAAGGACGGGAACAAGATGATTCAAGAACAACACTGTGAAAATCGAGTTGTCGGTGGTGTTAGAAAATCAGACTTGAACAATGACACATGAAACAAGGATGTATGTATAGGTATAGGTTGTACTCTTTTTCCTTTACCAAGGTTTTCTCATTTTGAGTTGTTACTTAGCGAGTTCTAAAGAGCGACGGTTGAACATTAATAAAAGCTATTTATTATATTTTTAATATGATTGTCTTATTTTTTTAAATTTTCATATCTATTTTTGAACTTTATATATTTTTAGATTTTTCGGGCCTAACGGGTTAAATGGACCAACTTTGACCCGTGTTGTTGCCCACAATCTGACGATCGGCAAATCGTTGGCAGGCGCTCTCCTCGTCGTGATCAACACAATATAACCTATCTAATAATCGGATCAAGTTAAAGCGTGTCCAGATGGATCGAACCGGCTCGTGCCTTTGGCGGTCAGCCCATTTGCCCAGCTCTAACTAAGGCCGTTCCCCAATCCGATTCCAAGGACTATCGGGCGCAATCCGGCACGCGAGCCCGGCGGCCGCGATGCTCTGCCTCCAAAACCACCTTCTTTGCGCCCTCCGCGCCGCCCCCCATCTCCCTGCCTCCTCACTCCACCGCCGCCTCCTCTCCACAGCGACCACCGCCACCACCACATCCCAATTTGTCAACACATTATCCTCTCCCCAGATGGATGCTTATGCTGCTGCTTGTGCAGGGAAAACACCTCCAGGAATTGTGAGGACTTGGAAATTTTAATGGAGAGGTTGAAACCCTTTCCTACAAAAATGGAAATTAGGTCAATCAATTCTCTAGACTTACTGTTGTAGCTCGTCATGGTTTCCTGAGTCTTGACTGAAAATTCCAGCAAGCTAGTTCATTCAAAATGTTCTGTTATTTGATTTTGATTTTCATATGTGCTTTTAAACGTTGTTAATCATTCCATTCCATTCAAGAAACCAGAGGTTGTTTTGTCACCCGATACAGCATAATGTAATATATGGAACCACAATGGATTGAAAATGTGGATTTTATAAAGTGATTGATACCTCACGTATGGATTGGTGAGCTTTTAGTAGTGCCATAAACTTTAAAATGGTACCTTGGCACCAGTCATACATTTTCTGGGACATTCTAATACTTCTGTTGATAGTCTCACCATTGACGGCCTGAGCCACAAAAATCTAGGATGTCCAATTGTCTCCTGTAAAAAGAAAATCAATTTTTTGTATTGAACTTCTGCTGCTCTATTGATTCTATCAGGAATTTCCCATGTGTTTGTCAATTTAGCAATGCCTGTACAAGTTTTGTCCAGTTCATATGATGTTTTTATGTTTGTACTGAGGCTGACCTCTACCAATTCTGTATGTACGATCACTTCCTCCTTTTCGTTGTGAAACTCTTGCTTAACATTTAAGAGAGCTTATGATGTTCACCTTAAGTTCAATTGTTGTTAGTAGATTTTGAGTAGAAAGCTGTTTGGTCATTGTCTGGTGATCAAGATATGATAAGATCTTACATCAAATTCAGGTATTATGGGTTGTGCCTTCCATAGAGTAAGGTATTGGTTCTTCTTATTATGTATAACAGGATGGTAGCTTTACCAACTCTGCTATTTCGTGTCTTTTGTTAGCAGGGTACTGATCCATGCGATCATTTCCATGCACGACTAACGTTGCCTGTTTACTTCAGGTTTTTTCTCTCTTATTTTCCTTTGCCTTTCGAGAGTATATGTAAATCTTATGGTTTAAAACAGACAAGTGCAATGTTCAAAAGTAAGAATGTTTCATGACCTCAATTTGTATTATTGAAGCGAAAAATCTAGTGGCAGCTAATATAAATTAATTGAGCCTTGCTCTCTATTGATTGGGTACCTGTATAATTAAGGCTAGATTCTATTTAATTGCCAGGTCATATTATTGAAGCATTGAGGAGAAATGTTAGTTTGGTGGTCTAATTTTCTTTACGGACATAATCATGATTGTAATCCATCTTTTGGATTTTGGTGGTCTAATTTTCTTTTACGGACATAATCATGATTGTAATCCATCTTTTGGATTTGTGTTCTGATGGGAATTGTCTCTTGCCGTGTCTATCATAGTATCATTGTGCTGCTATTTTCTATTCCATCTGTTGTAAAGTCTAGGAAACATTGCTTTTTGTTAGGACTAAAGGCAAGAATCGTCGTTTGGGGATTTATTGTTTGTTGAGATTTCATTCATTACATGATTTTTTCTCTCTCAAACACGAACAGCAGCATAGCACGCTATCCTACCTAGTATGTGTAATGTTTTGTGCTGTGTATTTGGGTGCAATGTATCAAGAAATATCCACCATATGATACTAGTGTGCGACACTGCAGGAGGTGAAGGAACATGAAGATCTGGAAGAGGCATGTGTAATTTGTGAGTAAATTGTTGTGTTGTTCTGATATATCATATATGTTGTGGGCACTGGCGTTGGACTGTTTCG
The DNA here is from genome assembly GCA_036346395.1 of Hsuehochloa calcarea. NCBI lineage: Eukaryota > Viridiplantae > Streptophyta > Magnoliopsida > Poales > Poaceae > Hsuehochloa > Hsuehochloa calcarea. The sequence goes on from CM070596.1 coordinate 63,323,097, forward strand.
GCCGATCAGCTCGGGCTGGAGTGTGAAGCTATGCCCAGCTTTTGTCAGTTAAACTTGTAATATTCTTGCTTCGTCAATAAAGCTGGGGATCCCTCGGACCCTGTTTAAAAGAGAGGAAGGAATACAAAGGAATGAGAGGGATATGAAGGTAGTCATTGATCTTGTGGTTTTGTTTGGCTGAAGGGTCGGAGGGTATGATCTGAAAGGAAAATGAAATAATTAGGCAGTCACTGAGTTATCCCATCGAAGATGGTACTCGAGTACCAGTTACACCCTAAAAACAGAGTATCAGTTACTTAGGAAAGCTTCTTTATGTGAAACAAGTGAGTATTTATCGAAATGATGAATCGATTTTGTTGACTCAAAAATAAAACAACGAATAGTAATCCAAAATTTAGAGGGCGTTACTCCACTGAGAAGTGTTTAAATTGGTCGTGTCTGCCGGGCTGGCCCATGACACGAACTGGCACTGTAGTTAGGCCCAACCAGGTGTATCGGGTAATAATTTGTCCCAACGTCGGCAATTCGGCCCAGCGGTCTGGGGCCTAGCTAAGCACAGGTTTGTATGGTTGAGGCGGCGGCGATGCAATGGTCGTATGGTGGCTGGTGGTTACTCTATAGATAGGTTATACGAGTCAACCTAATCTGTCGAGCTTAACGTGCTCCGACCAGCCGGCACGGTCTGAGAGTTTAGCGTACTGTATCTAAATCAGGAACCCTCGTATCGACAAAGTATAAGCCATTTTATTAGCCAGGCCCAAAGGACCGTGCGGGCCGCTCGTTTGACCCCTCCACCCAAGTACAAAGACGAGTCCCAATCCGACCGCTGGGCGCACGAGACCCCTACCGTGATGCTTCGCCTCCAAAACACCTCCTTTGCGCCCTACCGCCCTCTCCTCTCGGCCACCTCCCTCCACCGCGTCCTCATCTCCACCGCCCCATCCCCACCCAATTCGTCGCCGAGGACTACCTCGTCGCCGCCTGCGGCCTAACACCAGCCCAGGCACTCAAGGCCTCCAAATACCTCCCCTACCTCAAGTCATCCTCCAATCCCGACGCCGTCCGCGCCTTCCTCGCCGACATCGGCCGGCCTCGCCAAAGCCGACGTCGCCGCCTCAATTGCCAGGGACCCGCGGTTCCTCTGCTCCAGGGTGGACAAAACCCTAACCCCCGCGTCGCCCAGCTCCGGGACATAGGCCTCTCCCTCCCCAGATCTCCCCTCATTGCCCTCGTCCCCGGTATCCTTGTCAGCCCTGGCCGAATCTCTCGCATCGCGTTCTATGTCTCCCTATTGGGCTCCTACGACAAGGTGGAAGCCGCCCTCAAGAACAACACCTACCTCCTCAACCGAAACATCGAGAATGTGGTCAAGCCCAACATGGCGTTCCTGCAGCAGTGCGGCCTAACTGTTTGTGATATTGCCAAGCTCTATTCGTGCACCGGCAAACTGTTCACCATGGAGTCAGAGCGTGTGAAATGGTGGCGCGTGCCGAGAAGCTCGGCGTGCGCCCTACTCGGGATGTTCAAGAAAGCCCTGGTGACCGTCGGCAACCTCACTCCGGGAGAATTAGTGCAAAATGGATTTCTTGAAGAGAGCTCTTGGTTCCTCCCAGGCTGAGCTGGCGGTGAGCAAGTCGCCAAGCATTCTGAGTATGTCAGAGGGCAAGCTGGGCCGCACGGTGGAGTTCCTGAGGGTGGAGGTTGGGTTGGAGCCTTGCTACATCGTGCAAAGGCCGGTAATGCTGACTTATAGCATGGAGAGGCGGCTGATGCCCCGGCATTATGTCATAAAGGTTCTGAAGGCGAAGGGTGGTGAAGAAAGACATTGACTTTTACAATGTAGTTTCTGTAACCGAGAAGACATTTGTAGAGAGGTTCCTTGACCGTTATAATGAGCGTGTTCCAGGGATTGCAAACACTTATGCTGCTGCTTGTGCTGGGCAAATGCTTCGAAACCCAGCTGTAAGAGCATGAAACGGAGATGTTGAAGGTATCTATGTTCTGCGTCCGAAGCTGGCATATGTTGATAGGTTAACATTTTGCATCTTGCTCACTGCAGACAGGATTTCTAGTGATTTGGTTACTCATGTGCTGTGATTGAGCTTATACCTTGATATCTCCGAAGGCTGAAGCGTTTCGATGATCTAATTTTGATGGTCTATTGATCTTTTTTTCCTGGTTTGCACACTTTACTGATGTTGCCTGTTGCTTGCTTAGATAAAGGAATGTTCCCCAGTCTTCTTGTTGTGCTGCCAGCTTTATAAGCATTTGCCTTTTCAGTTTAAACTTTGCAGAAGCTAACCTGGGAGGAATGATGATTGATGAATACATGAAGTTGTTGAATTTTCTTTTCCAACAAAATGGGGCCCATTGAACGCTGCTCATGAGTTTGAAAATGGCAAAACCTAAAGAATCTCTTTTTAATGAGATTTTGTTTGGTTAGTGGACGAGGAATTACAAGGGCTGCAAAGTAAAACATGTATACGAATGTAGTCATCGATCTTGTGGTTTCGTTAAGGAGTTAGAGGTAGGCAAGCAGACTTAATTTTAACAGCTATTACGGTAACAATGAAAATGGCTCCTCTTTAGTGAGATTATACGAGCAAATGCCTGAACCAAAATACATCACTGCTATGGGAGCCTGTACTATTACAGGGGAATGTTCAGTACGGATTTCTATAGTACTGTTCGGGAGTTGATAAGTTAATTCCTGTGATGTCTACTTGCCGGGCTGCCAACCTAAACCGGAAGCAGTCATAGATGCCCCCAACAAAACTTTCTAAGAAGATATCGCGAGAAATAGTAGGATCGAACTCTATCTCAAAAGAAAAATCGATGTTTTACTACCGGTCACAAGCTTTATGTCAAGCGCAGTGCTCATACAGAACTTAGAGCAAGAATTGTTCTATTAATCACCATCTACTTCAGACATATCTTCTGAAACTTCTTTTCAAATCAAAGTCAGTATCTTCCTCCAAATTAGTGAATTGGGAGGTTCTTTGTTTCCGTGTGAAGACTAGTCTTTATCTGTCAAACATTAGCACTTATTGAAACCATCCTCTCAAAAGGATAATCTTTTTCGGTTTTGTTTTATTCAAACTGAGCCTACATAACCAAAGAGTAAAGAATTTCTGGGTTGCTAACTAATTCAAGATGATTGGTCTGGGCTAACAAAATCTTGAAGGGAATCACATGTTTGACATGAACCCTGTATCTTTTCGTCCAGCTTCTATTTGCTATCATCACCCACTTTATTTTGTCACCACTATTCTTTTCTGAACTGCAACACATATATTTTACGTGTGGTATTGACGAATATTGTCTATAAACAACTTGGTTCCATCGCACAACATGATACCAACGAGGCCCTAATGATGTACATTGGGGTTATTTGGTTTGTTACCAGGTTTACCTTACTAAAATTTGGTTATGCCTACAAAATGGAACAAATGGCCCACCGAAAACTGGTTGGGCTACTGTTGTATGCTACGATGATGTGACAAAGGTTGATTGACCGCATTAAATTTGTTTTGTTAGAATAATGTGCTTCAAATGACTTTTTCTTCTCTAAACCGTGTATCCTATTTGTGATCTGTTTGAACCATTGTATTCTTTGTTATTTAATCAACAAAATAAGAATCATATTAGCTATATTTTGGTGCAAACAAAATAGATGGCATGTGGAGTACATGCCATAGTGACAATTTTAGCATAGTTGTAATTGAATACATCAATTTGTACTCTAATTTTGGCATTACCATGAATTGGTATGTCTACGGTCTAAACACCAATTTTTTACCGGGTTTTGGTATTATCGAAATGCCATCTAAGGTCATAAGCCAAACAGTTCCCAAATGCTGCATGCCTGGTGGGCTGGTATTGCCGTTTCTGAATCCAAAACTTCCCACCCTGCTATATCAACTGAAGTCAGTATTGTGCCGAAGCATATTGCTATACCGGGCCGGCCGACGTACAAAACAGGTTTTAAGTTATTATTCTGCTATGGTGAGTTTATAGATTACTTTGTTTGGGTCAGAAAAACTAAAACGAGTTTTCATCTATACATTGTTTGGTTGAGATTTACATCAAAATAAATTTTTAAGGAGAATGCTAAATCATATGGTCATGTTCCGGTGAGGTAGCAATTCAACTAGCATGTCATTGTCTCTGCCATCGGATCAACTCCTGTGAACCCTCCGATGTAGCAATTTCATAATATACATCCTTCACCATTCTCTACAACTCACCGTTCTCTACTACCCAACGCTGACGTGTTCCGTTGAGCACAAGCATCTTGCCGTCGTCGCCGCAGTCCGCTTGGTACGCGTCGAGCACATCGCAGCCGTTCGCATTCCCTTGACGATGGCCACGATCGTCTGGTCGACGGGATCTGGATGAAAGCCCAGTCTCCCGATATCTATACCTACAATGGAGTGATTGACGCATATGGGAAGAATGGCATGATCAAAGAGATGGAATCTGTACTACTGCAGATGAAAAGTAAGCAGTGCCGTCCAGATGTGATCACATTCAACATACTCATAGATTCATATGGACGAAAGCAAGCATTTGATAAGATGGAGCAGGTGTTCAAGAGTTTACGATCTAAGGAGAGGCCTACTCACCCAACATTTAATTCCATGATAACAAATTATGGGAAAGCAAGACTCAGAGAAAGCGGAGTCTGTACTTGAGAAGATGGATGAGTTGGGATTCAAACCAAATTTTGTGACACAAGAATGTCTCATCATCATGTATGCGTATTGCGATTGTGTCTCAAGGGCCCGGCAGGTATTTGATGAGCTTGTAAGCTCACAAAATAATATCAACCTGTCTTCATTGAACGCTATGCTTGATGCCTACTGCATGAACGGCTTGCCTATGGAAGCGGATCGGCTGTTGGATACGGCAATTCAAAAAGGAGTTGTGCCCAGCGCTTCCACATACAAATTGCTTTACAAGGCATACACCAAGGCGAACGATAAGAACCTTCTCCAGAAGTTGCTCAAGCGAATGAATAAGCAAGGTATTGTTCCAAATAAAAAGTTCTTTCTGGATGCTTTGGAAGCATTTGGCACCTCTGAGAAGAAACCCAGGACATTACCCACCTCAAACTCTGCAAGCAAGCCAAATACAGATTCTGTAAGCAATTCAGAAACAGTTACTCCAGGCAAGCCAAAGTTAAGCTTTTGGCAAGTAGCTGCTTGATGGGCGCTCAGTTCTAACAAGCTTGTTCTCTGAACTGCCTGACAGCATAACTGAACGCAATTGATTTACACCTGAAATTGTATACCAGTATCTTTGGAGTTATGAGCAATTGTTTTGCTCCTAACAAGTTTAGTTTTTTAAATGAAAGCTGTTAATCTTTTGTGCTTCGGCAAAGGTTGCTTCCAAATTTCACTGTTGTGTTGTAAAATCAGCGAAGCCTTTTGGTTTCATTTCATATTACTACAATTCTGGTTATCAATGGCCTTGCTACCTTATGCTGCTGCTGTCCTGGGAGTGCTTGAGAGGTAATGGTGCCGGTCATTGCTGATAATGCTAACGCCGCGTGCGCATGTTCTAATAGCTTAACGTTATGCATGAATTGTGATGGCTAATTGAAACAAAGAGGTCCCTGGTCCTTGTGCATCTGGGCAATGCATTTTTGCCACTCAGATATAACATGCACAGGCCTACGGAAGAAAGCGTAACAAAACTGAGAATGTTCAGTTAGTATAAATATCAAACGATGTAAAACATGTTCCATTATGTAAGATTAAAAAAAGTAGGAAGCAAGCACAGAATTCACGAATTCAGGAGACCAATAACATGAGTACAAAACTTCTGCAAGTCCGGATGGCCCTCAAAATATGGGGCAATCCTGACTCAGACCAAAGTATGCCTGATTACGCCCATGGAGACAACGGGCAAAAATGTGATCTTCAGCTACAACAAGCGATGTGAATAGAGAACTATAACATGTTGAATTGAATAAACTGTCGCTTGTGTTAGCCTCTACTACATTTCGAGCTCAAAACTGTGAGCTCGTCTACTCTTAACTAAGTCTCTATGCTCCAGATGACTCTCTCTATCAGCCCTTCGCCTGCAGCTCAAAGCTTTTCAAGAACTATGCACCAGTTGGACTTGTCGTAGAATTGATCAACAATAGTCGCATTGCTCATACCAGCAACTAACCTGAAATGAAGGCAGTAATCAATCATACAAGATATTTATCGACACACCAGAAATATACCAAAGGAAAACAATACATGATTTAAGTGCAAGCGGTAGATCCTGTAGATCATGCTTTTCATATTTCAACAAATATGGGTGAAATATCAACAAACAAGATATCAATGTTGTGTTGTCGAATTGCTCGTAAAGCTCACTTTACCCTTTTAGCCACTCCATTGTTTTTGTAACTAAACAACGAGCTGATATTGATCGAGTATGCAAGGATCTCAAGCAAAACAGGAAAATTTCTCAAATTAAACCATGAAATGGAAAGGTTGTATGCATCTCGATCATGGTGACCAAAAATATAGGATGTGACTTAACATCCTTATTTGAGCATATTAATGGAAAAGAGAAGAAAGAAGATCCTTGTGAATGTGGAGTAAGAATACTACACCTTTGAAGTTCTCCTTCAACAAAAACATGGTAATAACGGTTGTAGACCACTGCACCCTTCTTATCATCTTTCTTTGCAAATCCATTTTCAAAGCAGCAGCAGATGCACCACTAATTTCAGCTCGGTGAAATGGTAGATGCCAAGGCAAGTACTCCTGCTGGGTATTGTCATTCTCATCAATACTTAAATTACTATGATGTACAATGGCCTTATCCTCCAAACCATCATTACTTCTTTTCAATGGATCATTTGTCTGCTTCACTCGCCTGTGTTTTCATCAGTCTCTGCGATGCTTTCTAGCACAGTAGTGGTTTGATTACGCACTAGAGGCCTGCTCGGTCAACCCACTCTTCGTTATACTTCTGACAGAGGGAGTCCACTTGTTGAAAAGTGACTTGTCTTCCTGCTCCACAGCCCAGACAGTGATGAGCACAAGGCCACCTTTCCGAACAACACGGATCAACTCTTCTATGGCCTTCCTCCGCCTACCATCAGTACTTAAATGATGCAACACAGCAATTGAAATAGCCGCATCACCAAAATCATCCCTGTCACGGAAGGTTGACAGCATCGGCAACCAACACCTCATGCCCTCTCTCGCACATATCTCAATCAATGGTGGGCTTATATCACAGCCTATGTATAAACAATCAGGATTGAAGCCCAAATACTTGCCATTACCACAGCCAGCATCCAGTATGACCGACCCTGGCCTCAAGGAATTCAAGAATCCTGCAACCTTCGGCCATTTTGCAAACCTTGTTGAGCTGAAATGAGGAGCTGGCATCATAGACACGATGCACATACTTCTTCTCAATATCAGGGTGGACTGGACACTTGGGAACAGCTGCGGTTTCCCTCTGCTGGCGCTGTCTCCTGAGCTTCAACATTTCATTTGACCTCATGGGATTGTTGGTGCTAATACTTTAGTAGACTGGCTTCCAACAAAGAATTCTTTCCGTTGAGTGCTTAAATTATATGAATTGGATGCAGGGCTTCTTGTTACTATCCTCGAAAATATGTATCATACAGATCCTACGGGAAAAAACCGAAAAAGGGAAAAGAATTAGGCACACCGGCTTGCTGTTTTGAACCATCCATCTCTCAAACTGAAAAGGTCATAACTTTTCCATGGATCTCCATGATCTTGATTGGAATAGGTTCGACATCCTAGAAGGTGTGTTTCAAGTTTCATGAAGTTTGGAGTTGTAGATCAAAAAGTTAGACCTATTTGCAACTTGTTTTGGTGATTCCACATTCATCAGTTTGGAGATCGGACCGCCCTCAACGAGTCGACCGCCCCTTGGACGGTCGAGACATGCAGTCGAACCGCCCCTTGGAAATTGGTTTGGTTGATTTTGGTTGTTTTGCTTGGTTTTGATTAGATTCAATCTCTTCCATTATCTTGTATATCGATCTTCATAGCTTCTATAGCTATTGGGTAAAATTTGTTTTGAATCTAATCTTGGTTGAAAAGCGAGTGTGCTCTATTCACCCTCTAGTAAACTTTTCGGTCCATGAGAAATAAATCAATGATACAAAAACAAGCGATAATTAAAGAATCAATTTTGAATAACAAATTAAGTCATCAAAGAGTGACATCATAGGCTCACACAATAATAAGATCATTCAAACATTTGGCGTTCTAGTCTATTTTTCTTCTTTGAATGAATATATTTAAATATGCTTTAATTCCTCTCACATCCATATGCACACATGTTTGCTTAATACATGAATTGTGACTTAGATCTTACTATATATGTCTTAAATCTAACTATATATTACTCTGATTAGAAAATAAACGATAAAAATATAACATTTACATTTTAACTAGAGACTAGAAAGTAGAGATAAGCAAAGCAAGCAAGTTGGGAAAAGCATCGTTTTTTGAAGAGAGAACAGAGAGGAGCTATCGGCGGTGAGTGAGAAAGATGAAAAAAGTGTAGCTGCCAATTTCACAGGAGTTCCTACTAAAACCTAAAAACATCTAAAGTATAAACATGTTCTTGGTTTTGTTTTGAAAACCTTTTTCATTTGAGGATTTCTTGAAAATTGGTCTCATGGCGAAATCCGGCCAGGTCGGTTGGTTTTTCGATCAATTGCCTTCGATCTTTATGGTGTGCCGTTGGATCTGAACTTTTCGGTTCAACCGCCAGGCCGATTATGGGACAGGGCCATCAACCGCAGCACTTGAGGCCCCTTGTTAAGATGCCACGTCGTAGGGAAAAATCTCAAAGCAAGGCAACCAACTCATCCAATCCCTGTCTTCCTTCTTCTACTCTATTTCTCCTCCGGTTCTCAACTCCATGTGACCACAGCCAGCTCTAGTTTTTCTTTTTGTGTAGCAATAATAAGTCAATAATTTAGGAATCCAATCGGAACAAGCCATTGCTAGGGTTATCTCCGGTGTGTGGCATGAATCCATTGTCTTGCTCAATTGGGAGAGCTCAGGTCGAGCGAGTTGAGCAGCGTGGGGCCAGTCCAAGATGAGAACCAGCATCCTCACGCGCAGGAGACACGCTAGGTCGGCGGCGCGGGTTCACTCGTCGTCTCCGACGCCGGTAGCGTCAAGTCCTTGTGGATGGAACAAGGAGGCGTCTTCTCCTCCGCGTCCTTCTTCCTCTGCGTAGTCATCTTCTTCCTTCTCCCCGCACCGAAAGTAGAGCCGGCCCACGAATCCAAGGTTGGGAGCATCTCATGCAGCAGCACCGACGTCCTTTCCCACAGCTTCATCTCACCCATGGCGGTGGCCGCAGAGGATCCATCCGGCGATCAGCGCCCGGAGAGTTGAGGATCCACACGCAGCCATAGCCGAGCCGGGTCGAGAAAAATGAAACTGTTCGGCGGCGAACACGTTTATGGGCAGCAATGGAGGATCGGAAAAGGTTGCTTTGCTTTGAGATTCGTCTCATGAGTCATGACGTGGCGTAATCCTAAGAAGGGTATCAAGTGACGAGGTCAGAGTCTCCGTCCCATATAGTTTCCTTCCGGGTGGGTAGGTCGGGACTCATGACTCAGGCGTGCACACTCGCGCTTGTTGCGTCGTTGATTTTGATGGGATGGCTGCGAGCTGCAGAATGCAGTGACCACACGACTCACGGTGTGGCAGTGCACGACTAATAGCCGATGAGTGCCAACGAACAAATCCATTTAATGGCTCATGCATCCAATAAAACCATCAGCTGGGATTCCAGGCAGATATTTTTTTCTTTTGTGTTTGGAAAACAAAAGACATTTGTTTCAAACGCCGCATCCCATTTTTGATTCGTTGAACCATCGCGTTCTTTGTGATGAAATGAACAAAACAAGATCTACGTTGAAACTATAATTTTGAGACATAAACCCTTGTTTTTTAAACCTTTTTCGGAACATACGAATTGCGTAAAATATTACACAATCAGCGCACTACGTAATAAGCCTTAAAAATTGCCAGCCGCTACTTCCTCTGCCGCAGCTTCGTCTCCAAGGTGCGTTCTGGCTCCCTCTTCGGTTCACCGGAGAGGCTCTACAGGCCAGCGACTGGAACTACTGGCTCCTGACCTCCGATCTCGAGAAGGTGGTCGAGCCTAACGTCGCGTTCCTGCAGCAATGCGGGCTAAGTGCTTGTGATATTGCCAAGCTGCTCGTGGCCGCGCCTCGCTGGTCACCATGCACCCCGAGTACGTCCAGGATGCCGTGCGGCGGGCTACAGCTCGGCGTGCCCCGGCTCCCAGATGTTCCGGCACGCGCTCTCCACCGCCGGCTGCATCGGCCAGGAGAAGGTCGACGCCAAGGTCGCCGTCCTAAAGCAGACGCTCGGGTGGTCGCAGGAGGAGGTGAACCTGGCCATCAGCAAGGCGCCGCGGATCCTGGTCGCGTCCGAGGAGAGGCTGCGCCGCAACGCCGAGTTCTTGATCAAGGAGGTCGGGCTGCAACCGCAGTACATCGCGCGCCGGTCGGCGCTGCTCATGTACAGCCTCGAGAGGCTGGTGCCCCGGCATCTCGTGGTGAAGGTTCTCAAGGAGAGGGCCTGATCGGGAAGACCGGTGCTTCTTTAACGTGGTGGCGCCAACCGAAGAGAAGTTTTGGAAGTTTGTTGCCCCTACGAGAAGTGTATCCGGGCTCGCCGATGCTTACGAGGCTGCCTGTGCCGAGAAGGTGCGGGTGGAAGTTGAGCAGTGACTAGATTTCAAGGAACTTGGAGGTGTGTGTATCTCCTCCATTGTGTAACTTCATTCTACTGATGAACTATAGCAGGCACAGCAGATTCATGGCCATTTAGTGTAGGTTTATTACTGTCGACGACGAGGTGGTGGATGTTTGTAACTTGGAAACTGTTCATTTATAATTGAACAATGTTTTCATATAAAATTTTCGAGCAATATGTCTCATTTGGTTCTCTTTTTCTAACAGAAGCTGGGCGTCGTCATCTTGTAGAATGTGTCCTTTTTATTTCCTTTTAGCAAACATGTCTCGATGACTGTTGATGTGCATTCTTTCACAGTTCCACTGCACCAAAAGTATTATTCTAAATGTAAATGTGGTTCTTAGTGCAAATCAGTCTTTAGTAATCTGTGTTGCTCCTTGGCCTTATTGACCGGAATATCTTTACTCACAGAACTTGATTACAACGTGGGAATGGAAATTAAGCAGGAGTGCGGAGTGCGGAGTGTGGGGCTGTAAATTCTTTCTTTCGGCTGCTCGGGGATGGGAGTATCAGAAATAGTGTTGTACATCAACAAAGGAAATGGACCGTCTGGGTCAAGTTGTTCACGGTTCTGCTACACAAAGTATTGCTTGTGCTTCCCTTTGCAATGTTACAGCACCACGCTCCACGGAAGGAGATGAAGTTGACGCAGAGTCGCAGAATACAGGCATCAGTGAAGATCGGAAGGAATGCCTCTCCAGAAACACGCTGTGCTGAAATGAAGAGCTGACTTCAACTGGATAGGCATAGGCTTTATTACTGTATACTAGGAGTGTTCATGCATGTGACTGATGTAAGATGTAACTATGTAAACCCAGATCAGATTTTTGTGATGTATTTTTTTAAAGCTAGCTTGTGGCCATATGGCTAGCGTGTGGGTGTCCATCCAACCCACCATGAATCAAGTCTTAGACTTAGTGATGGAGGCGACCAGTTATGTAGCGGGCGGGGATGGAGGACGAACTCCTCGTGGGGCTGTGGGATCTGTTAATATTTAAAAATATATTATTTTTATTTACATATTATAGTTTTGAATATAAAATGTGTATTCCTTTTTATATGTGTTGGACTAAATTTATATCTATATATATTAATTTTATATTTTAAAGCTACAATTTAAAAAAACAAAGTATACCTAAATACTTATATATTAATGAATATAGTTATATTAACAATTAAAAACATGCATATAAACTATCTCTCAATCGCATGGTGATCCCGGGCGGGTCCCCAGAGGCATCATCCTCCTGTTAACCTTCGAGGCGAGGCATGGGGATTTTAAAAGTACAAGTGTATGCATTGCGCTGTGAGGTCTTGGTTTCCTATAGGTGGTGTAGTGGTGTGTGTTGAGTGTATGATTACGGCTTGTGCATTTTTTCAAGCGAGAAGAGGATTTTTCGACAAAAAATGCAAGAAACGAAGTGATTTCTTTGGGTTTGGTTGGCCCATGATCCCTAATTGTTTTGGGCCCAATAAAATCGAAAAATCCAAGGCCGTGATGAACTATTACTTGTGGGTTGGAAACAATGTTTAATTGGCTCGGATCGGGACTATCTGGTTGAGGAGGTTGAGCGGGAGAAGAGTATGGAGTAGAGGTTTTGACTCCATTCAGACAGTCGAGTCGGACTCCTACCACACCAACCCCTCCCCATCCTTGTCGTTGTTGTCGCGATGCTCCACATCCAAATCGTCCTCCTCCGCTCATACCGCCGTCTTCTTCTCTCTCGCGCTTCCCTCTCCCCCCTTCACTTCGCCCGGCCTCACGCGGCCGCCATTGTCGGCGGACTGACCAAGCGGCGGCTGGCGGCCGTACGGGCGGCTAGGCTGCGGTCCTGTTGAGAGAAAGCGGGAGGCGATGTGGTGGTCATGTGAGATGGGCGAAGGAGGAGAGGAAGCGGCCGGAGGGAGGTGGGCGGCATTGCGACACAGAGGCGAGGCGAGGCGGTAGCAGGCGGTCTTTGGCCGGTCAGGCGTGAGCTCGTGGGCCATGACATGGTACAGCCCAACTAAATTCAATCGTTGGCATTTTTTACCCTTTTTATTTGTTTGATTCTTTAAAAATAGCCAAAAAAACACAAATTTTTCTATAAATAGCCACCATACCCTCCCCATTCAAAATCCCTCCATTCCTTATTCTCTCTTTGAAATTTTGTTGCAAATTCAAATTCGTATTGAGGTAATTTGGCAAATTCAAAAAATATGTCAAATTTTGAAAATTCAATTTTAGTTATCAAGTCAACAAAGAGGTGCAAATACTATTTTCATACTTTTATTGCTAGTTCTTGCTATGCTAAGATGAAAGCAATAATAGTGTTAATTTTGATTTTATAGTTTTCATCTTGATGACTCTATTCTGTGACTTTGCTCTTGGTGATTCTGAACTTTAGAAGGAAATTGCATCCGTGGGCGTTGCGCTACCTCAAGCCATCCGGAAGGGCAAGGCGGAGTTACATCATCGGACTCCATGGCGACATGGGATCCACGGCCCGGAGCAAAGAGGTCGAGCCCATCTACATCGAGTGTGGGAGAATTTCGATAGGACAATCAAGCAAGACGTATAGGGAAATGAGGTATCATTTTGCTATTTACTTAAATATGTTACAAGATGTAAGGCCAAGCAAGGATTGGTGGCGAGTGACGCAGTGTGATACAACCCAATGATGCGACGCGTGGTGGAACTACGATCCCGAGTAGCAGTCAATCTCTCTGTTGTTTAATTGCTTCTAATAATTTACCATTAGGCTTTGGGAGCCTACTGCGACCTTCTAAGGCCCCACCTTAAGTAGCAAGACAAATATGTAGGGCAAGATCTCTAGTAACTCTTTCTCAGGTCAGTCTAATTGTTCTACACTCTGCTTTGATCGTTAAGTTCCACAGTGGAGAACTATCTACCTATCTGGACAACGATATGGTGGATTTCAACTCGAAGACTTTGAAATTTTGCAATGGTGGTAAGCCCATAAGTTAACATATCTCGTGCTATCCTTACACGTGATGTGTTAATTGTTCATGTCTCGACGGTTTATTACGAGTCTACTTTGATCTTTACGGAAGAATATTATATGAGAGAAAATAAGTCTCACAGATGAGATGGCGGAGATACTAGCTTGAAGGACGGGAACAAGATGATTCAAGAACAACACTGTGAAAATCGAGTTGTCGGTGGTGTTAGAAAATCAGACTTGAACAATGACACATGAAACAAGGATGTATGTATAGGTATAGGTTGTACTCTTTTTCCTTTACCAAGGTTTTCTCATTTTGAGTTGTTACTTAGCGAGTTCTAAAGAGCGACGGTTGAACATTAATAAAAGCTATTTATTATATTTTTAATATGATTGTCTTATTTTTTTAAATTTTCATATCTATTTTTGAACTTTATATATTTTTAGATTTTTCGGGCCTAACGGGTTAAATGGACCAACTTTGACCCGTGTTGTTGCCCACAATCTGACGATCGGCAAATCGTTGGCAGGCGCTCTCCTCGTCGTGATCAACACAATATAACCTATCTAATAATCGGATCAAGTTAAAGCGTGTCCAGATGGATCGAACCGGCTCGTGCCTTTGGCGGTCAGCCCATTTGCCCAGCTCTAACTAAGGCCGTTCCCAATCCGATTCCAAGGACTATCGGGCGCAATCCGGCACGCGAGCCCGGCGGCCGCGATGCTCTGCCTCCAAAACCACCTTCTTTGCGCCCTCCGCGCCGCCCCCATCTCCCTGCCTCCTCACTCCACCGCCGCCTCCTCTCCACAGCGACCACCGCCACCACCACATCCCAATTTGTCAACACATTATCCTCTCCCCAGATGGATGCTTATGCTGCTGCTTGTGCAGGGAAAACACCTCCAGGAATTGTGAGGACTTGGAAATTTTAATGGAGAGGTTGAAACCCTTTCCTACAAAAATGGAAATTAGGTCAATCAATTCTCTAGACTTACTGTTGTAGCTCGTCATGGTTTCCTGAGTCTTGACTGAAAATTCCAGCAAGCTAGTTCATTCAAAATGTTCTGTTATTTGATTTTGATTTTCATATGTGCTTTTAAACGTTGTTAATCATTCCATTCCATTCAAGAAACCAGAGGTTGTTTTGTCACCCGATACAGCATAATGTAATATATGGAACCACAATGGATTGAAAATGTGGATTTTATAAAGTGATTGATACCTCACGTATGGATTGGTGAGCTTTTAGTAGTGCCATAAACTTTAAAATGGTACCTTGGCACCAGTCATACATTTTCTGGGACATTCTAATACTTCTGTTGATAGTCTCACCATTGACGGCCTGAGCCACAAAAATCTAGGATGTCCAATTGTCTCCTGTAAAAAGAAAATCAATTTTTTGTATTGAACTTCTGCTGCTCTATTGATTCTATCAGGAATTTCCCATGTGTTTGTCAATTTAGCAATGCCTGTACAAGTTTTGTCCAGTTCATATGATGTTTTTATGTTTGTACTGAGGCTGACCTCTACCAATTCTGTATGTACGATCACTTCCTCCTTTTCGTTGTGAAACTCTTGCTTAACATTTAAGAGAGCTTATGATGTTCACCTTAAGTTCAATTGTTGTTAGTAGATTTTGAGTAGAAAGCTGTTTGGTCATTGTCTGGTGATCAAGATATGATAAGATCTTACATCAAATTCAGGTATTATGGGTTGTGCCTTCCATAGAGTAAGGTATTGGTTCTTCTTATTATGTATAACAGGATGGTAGCTTTACCAACTCTGCTATTTCGTGTCTTTTGTTAGCAGGGTACTGATCCATGCGATCATTTCCATGCACGACTAACGTTGCCTGTTTACTTCAGGTTTTTTCTCTCTTATTTTCCTTTGCCTTTCGAGAGTATATGTAAATCTTATGGTTTAAAACAGACAAGTGCAATGTTCAAAAGTAAGAATGTTTCATGACCTCAATTTGTATTATTGAAGCGAAAAATCTAGTGGCAGCTAATATAAATTAATTGAGCCTTGCTCTCTATTGATTGGGTACCTGTATAATTAAGGCTAGATTCTATTTAATTGCCAGGTCATATTATTGAAGCATTGAGGAGAAATGTTAGTTTGGTGGTCTAATTTTCTTTACGGACATAATCATGATTGTAATCCATCTTTTGGATTTTGGTGGTCTAATTTTCTTTTACGGACATAATCATGATTGTAATCCATCTTTTGGATTTGTGTTCTGATGGGAATTGTCTCTTGCCGTGTCTATCATAGTATCATTGTGCTGCTATTTTCTATTCCATCTGTTGTAAAGTCTAGGAAACATTGCTTTTTGTTAGGACTAAAGGCAAGAATCGTCGTTTGGGGATTTATTGTTTGTTGAGATTTCATTCATTACATGATTTTTTCTCTCTCAAACACGAACAGCAGCATAGCACGCTATCCTACCTAGTATGTGTAATGTTTTGTGCTGTGTATTTGGGTGCAATGTATCAAGAAATATCCACCATATGATACTAGTGTGCGACACTGCAGGAGGTGAAGGAACATGAAGATCTGGAAGAGGCATGTGTAATTTGTGAGTAAATTGTTGTGTTGTTCTGATATATCATATATGTTGTGGGCACTGGCGTTGGACTGTTTCGGCCGATCAGCTCGGGCTGGAGTGTGAAGCTATGCCCAGCTTTTGTCAGTTAAACTTGTAATATTCTTGCTTCGTCAATAAAGCTGGGGATCCCTCGGACCCTGTTTAAAAGAGAGGAAGGAATACAAAGGAATGAGAGGGATATGAAGGTAGTCATTGATCTTGTGGTTTTGTTTGGCTGAAGGGTCGGAGGGTATGATCTGAAAGGAAAATGAAATAATTAGGCAGTCACTGAGTTATCCCATCGAAGATGGTACTCGAGTACCAGTTACACCCTAAAAACAGAGTATCAGTTACTTAGGAAAGCTTCTTTATGTGAAACAAGTGAGTATTTATCGAAATGATGAATCGATTTTGTTGACTCAAAAATAAAACAACGAATAGTAATCCAAAATTTAGAGGGCGTTACTCCACTGAGAAGTGTTTAAATTGGTCGTGTCTGCCGGGCTGGCCCATGACACGAACTGGCACTGTAGTTAGGCCCAACCAGGTGTATCGGGTAATAATTTGTCCCAACGTCGGCAATTCGGCCCAGCGGTCTGGGGCCTAGCTAAGCACAGGTTTGTATGGTTGAGGCGGCGGCGATGCAATGGTCGTATGGTGGCTGGTGGTTACTCTATAGATAGGTTATACGAGTCAACCTAATCTGTCGAGCTTAACGTGCTCCGACCAGCCGGCACGGTCTGAGAGTTTAGCGTACTGTATCTAAATCAGGAACCCTCGTATCGACAAAGTATAAGCCATTTTATTAGCCAGGCCCAAAGGACCGTGCGGGCCGCTCGTTTGACCCCTCCACCCAAGTACAAAGACGAGTCCCAATCCGACCGCTGGGCGCACGAGACCCCTACCGTGATGCTTCGCCTCCAAAACACCTCCTTTGCGCCCTACCGCCCTCTCCTCTCGGCCACCTCCCTCCACCGCGTCCTCATCTCCACCGCCCCATCCCCACCCAATTCGTCGCCGAGGACTACCTCGTCGCCGCCTGCGGCCTAACACCAGCCCAGGCACTCAAGGCCTCCAAATACCTCCCCTACCTCAAGTCATCCTCCAATCCCGACGCCGTCCGCGCCTTCCTCGCCGACATCGGCCGGCCTCGCCAAAGCCGACGTCGCCGCCTCAATTGCCAGGGACCCGCGGTTCCTCTGCTCCAGGGTGGACAAAACCCTAACCCCCGCGTCGCCCAGCTCCGGGACATAGGCCTCTCCCTCCCCAGATCTCCCCTCATTGCCCTCGTCCCCGGTATCCTTGTCAGCCCTGGCCGAATCTCTCGCATCGCGTTCTATGTCTCCCTATTGGGCTCCTACGACAAGGTGGAAGCCGCCCTCAAGAACAACACCTACCTCCTCAACCGAAACATCGAGAATGTGGTCAAGCCCAACATGGCGTTCCTGCAGCAGTGCGGCCTAACTGTTTGTGATATTGCCAAGCTCTATTCGTGCACCGGCAAACTGTTCACCATGGAGTCAGAGCGTGTGAAATGGTGGCGCGTGCCGAGAAGCTCGGCGTGCGCCCTACTCGGGATGTTCAAGAAAGCCCTGGTGACCGTCGGCAACCTCACTCCGGGAGAATTAGTGCAAAATGGATTTCTTGAAGAGAGCTCTTGGTTCCTCCCAGGCTGAGCTGGCGGTGAGCAAGTCGCCAAGCATTCTGAGTATGTCAGAGGGCAAGCTGGGCCGCACGGTGGAGTTCCTGAGGGTGGAGGTTGGGTTGGAGCCTTGCTACATCGTGCAAAGGCCGGTAATGCTGACTTATAGCATGGAGAGGCGGCTGATGCCCCGGCATTATGTCATAAAGGTTCTGAAGGCGAAGGGTGGTGAAGAAAGACATTGACTTTTACAATGTAGTTTCTGTAACCGAGAAGACATTTGTAGAGAGGTTCCTTGACCGTTATAATGAGCGTGTTCCAGGGATTGCAAACACTTATGCTGCTGCTTGTGCTGGGCAAATGCTTCGAAACCCAGCTGTAAGAGCATGAAACGGAGATGTTGAAGGTATCTATGTTCTGCGTCCGAAGCTGGCATATGTTGATAGGTTAACATTTTGCATCTTGCTCACTGCAGACAGGATTTCTAGTGATTTGGTTACTCATGTGCTGTGATTGAGCTTATACCTTGATATCTCCGAAGGCTGAAGCGTTTCGATGATCTAATTTTGATGGTCTATTGATCTTTTTTTCCTGGTTTGCACACTTTACTGATGTTGCCTGTTGCTTGCTTAGATAAAGGAATGTTCCCCAGTCTTCTTGTTGTGCTGCCAGCTTTATAAGCATTTGCCTTTTCAGTTTAAACTTTGCAGAAGCTAACCTGGGAGGAATGATGATTGATGAATACATGAAGTTGTTGAATTTTCTTTTCCAACAAAATGGGGCCCATTGAACGCTGCTCATGAGTTTGAAAATGGCAAAACCTAAAGAATCTCTTTTTAATGAGATTTTGTTTGGTTAGTGGACGAGGAATTACAAGGGCTGCAAAGTAAAACATGTATACGAATGTAGTCATCGATCTTGTGGTTTCGTTAAGGAGTTAGAGGTAGGCAAGCAGACTTAATTTTAACAGCTATTACGGTAACAATGAAAATGGCTCCTCTTTAGTGAGATTATACGAGCAAATGCCTGAACCAAAATACATCACTGCTATGGGAGCCTGTACTATTACAGGGGAATGTTCAGTACGGATTTCTATAGTACTGTTCGGGAGTTGATAAGTTAATTCCTGTGATGTCTACTTGCCGGGCTGCCAACCTAAACCGGAAGCAGTCATAGATGCCCCCAACAAAACTTTCTAAGAAGATATCGCGAGAAATAGTAGGATCGAACTCTATCTCAAAAGAAAAATCGATGTTTTACTACCGGTCACAAGCTTTATGTCAAGCGCAGTGCTCATACAGAACTTAGAGCAAGAATTGTTCTATTAATCACCATCTACTTCAGACATATCTTCTGAAACTTCTTTTCAAATCAAAGTCAGTATCTTCCTCCAAATTAGTGAATTGGGAGGTTCTTTGTTTCCGTGTGAAGACTAGTCTTTATCTGTCAAACATTAGCACTTATTGAAACCATCCTCTCAAAAGGATAATCTTTTTCGGTTTTGTTTTATTCAAACTGAGCCTACATAACCAAAGAGTAAAGAATTTCTGGGTTGCTAACTAATTCAAGATGATTGGTCTGGGCTAACAAAATCTTGAAGGGAATCACATGTTTGACATGAACCCTGTATCTTTTCGTCCAGCTTCTATTTGCTATCATCACCCACTTTATTTTGTCACCACTATTCTTTTCTGAACTGCAACACATATATTTTACGTGTGGTATTGACGAATATTGTCTATAAACAACTTGGTTCCATCGCACAACATGATACCAACGAGGCCCTAATGATGTACATTGGGGTTATTTGGTTTGTTAC
Organism: Hsuehochloa calcarea; assembly: GCA_036346395.1. Taxonomy (NCBI): domain Eukaryota; kingdom Viridiplantae; phylum Streptophyta; class Magnoliopsida; order Poales; family Poaceae; genus Hsuehochloa; species Hsuehochloa calcarea. The sequence goes on from CM070596.1 coordinate 63,342,890, forward strand.
CAGGTTTACCTTACTAAAATTTGGTTATGCCTACAAAATGGAACAAATGGCCCACCGAAAACTGGTTGGGCTACTGTTGTATGCTACGATGATGTGACAAAGGTTGATTGACCGCATTAAATTTGTTTTGTTAGAATAATGTGCTTCAAATGACTTTTTCTTCTCTAAACCGTGTATCCTATTTGTGATCTGTTTGAACCATTGTATTCTTTGTTATTTAATCAACAAAATAAGAATCATATTAGCTATATTTTGGTGCAAACAAAATAGATGGCATGTGGAGTACATGCCATAGTGACAATTTTAGCATAGTTGTAATTGAATACATCAATTTGTACTCTAATTTTGGCATTACCATGAATTGGTATGTCTACGGTCTAAACACCAATTTTTTACCGGGTTTTGGTATTATCGAAATGCCATCTAAGGTCATAAGCCAAACAGTTCCCAAATGCTGCATGCCTGGTGGGCTGGTATTGCCGTTTCTGAATCCAAAACTTCCCACCCTGCTATATCAACTGAAGTCAGTATTGTGCCGAAGCATATTGCTATACCGGGCCGGCCGACGTACAAAACAGGTTTTAAGTTATTATTCTGCTATGGTGAGTTTATAGATTACTTTGTTTGGGTCAGAAAAACTAAAACGAGTTTTCATCTATACATTGTTTGGTTGAGATTTACATCAAAATAAATTTTTAAGGAGAATGCTAAATCATATGGTCATGTTCCGGTGAGGTAGCAATTCAACTAGCATGTCATTGTCTCTGCCATCGGATCAACTCCTGTGAACCCTCCGATGTAGCAATTTCATAATATACATCCTTCACCATTCTCTACAACTCACCGTTCTCTACTACCCAACGCTGACGTGTTCCGTTGAGCACAAGCATCTTGCCGTCGTCGCCGCAGTCCGCTTGGTACGCGTCGAGCACATCGCAGCCGTTCGCATTCCCTTGACGATGGCCACGATCGTCTGGTCGACGGGATCTGGATGAAAGCCCAGTCTCCCGATATCTATACCTACAATGGAGTGATTGACGCATATGGGAAGAATGGCATGATCAAAGAGATGGAATCTGTACTACTGCAGATGAAAAGTAAGCAGTGCCGTCCAGATGTGATCACATTCAACATACTCATAGATTCATATGGACGAAAGCAAGCATTTGATAAGATGGAGCAGGTGTTCAAGAGTTTACGATCTAAGGAGAGGCCTACTCACCCAACATTTAATTCCATGATAACAAATTATGGGAAAGCAAGACTCAGAGAAAGCGGAGTCTGTACTTGAGAAGATGGATGAGTTGGGATTCAAACCAAATTTTGTGACACAAGAATGTCTCATCATCATGTATGCGTATTGCGATTGTGTCTCAAGGGCCCGGCAGGTATTTGATGAGCTTGTAAGCTCACAAAATAATATCAACCTGTCTTCATTGAACGCTATGCTTGATGCCTACTGCATGAACGGCTTGCCTATGGAAGCGGATCGGCTGTTGGATACGGCAATTCAAAAAGGAGTTGTGCCCAGCGCTTCCACATACAAATTGCTTTACAAGGCATACACCAAGGCGAACGATAAGAACCTTCTCCAGAAGTTGCTCAAGCGAATGAATAAGCAAGGTATTGTTCCAAATAAAAAGTTCTTTCTGGATGCTTTGGAAGCATTTGGCACCTCTGAGAAGAAACCCAGGACATTACCCACCTCAAACTCTGCAAGCAAGCCAAATACAGATTCTGTAAGCAATTCAGAAACAGTTACTCCAGGCAAGCCAAAGTTAAGCTTTTGGCAAGTAGCTGCTTGATGGGCGCTCAGTTCTAACAAGCTTGTTCTCTGAACTGCCTGACAGCATAACTGAACGCAATTGATTTACACCTGAAATTGTATACCAGTATCTTTGGAGTTATGAGCAATTGTTTTGCTCCTAACAAGTTTAGTTTTTTAAATGAAAGCTGTTAATCTTTTGTGCTTCGGCAAAGGTTGCTTCCAAATTTCACTGTTGTGTTGTAAAATCAGCGAAGCCTTTTGGTTTCATTTCATATTACTACAATTCTGGTTATCAATGGCCTTGCTACCTTATGCTGCTGCTGTCCTGGGAGTGCTTGAGAGGTAATGGTGCCGGTCATTGCTGATAATGCTAACGCCGCGTGCGCATGTTCTAATAGCTTAACGTTATGCATGAATTGTGATGGCTAATTGAAACAAAGAGGTCCCTGGTCCTTGTGCATCTGGGCAATGCATTTTTGCCACTCAGATATAACATGCACAGGCCTACGGAAGAAAGCGTAACAAAACTGAGAATGTTCAGTTAGTATAAATATCAAACGATGTAAAACATGTTCCATTATGTAAGATTAAAAAAAGTAGGAAGCAAGCACAGAATTCACGAATTCAGGAGACCAATAACATGAGTACAAAACTTCTGCAAGTCCGGATGGCCCTCAAAATATGGGGCAATCCTGACTCAGACCAAAGTATGCCTGATTACGCCCATGGAGACAACGGGCAAAAATGTGATCTTCAGCTACAACAAGCGATGTGAATAGAGAACTATAACATGTTGAATTGAATAAACTGTCGCTTGTGTTAGCCTCTACTACATTTCGAGCTCAAAACTGTGAGCTCGTCTACTCTTAACTAAGTCTCTATGCTCCAGATGACTCTCTCTATCAGCCCTTCGCCTGCAGCTCAAAGCTTTTCAAGAACTATGCACCAGTTGGACTTGTCGTAGAATTGATCAACAATAGTCGCATTGCTCATACCAGCAACTAACCTGAAATGAAGGCAGTAATCAATCATACAAGATATTTATCGACACACCAGAAATATACCAAAGGAAAACAATACATGATTTAAGTGCAAGCGGTAGATCCTGTAGATCATGCTTTTCATATTTCAACAAATATGGGTGAAATATCAACAAACAAGATATCAATGTTGTGTTGTCGAATTGCTCGTAAAGCTCACTTTACCCTTTTAGCCACTCCATTGTTTTTGTAACTAAACAACGAGCTGATATTGATCGAGTATGCAAGGATCTCAAGCAAAACAGGAAAATTTCTCAAATTAAACCATGAAATGGAAAGGTTGTATGCATCTCGATCATGGTGACCAAAAATATAGGATGTGACTTAACATCCTTATTTGAGCATATTAATGGAAAAGAGAAGAAAGAAGATCCTTGTGAATGTGGAGTAAGAATACTACACCTTTGAAGTTCTCCTTCAACAAAAACATGGTAATAACGGTTGTAGACCACTGCACCCTTCTTATCATCTTTCTTTGCAAATCCATTTTCAAAGCAGCAGCAGATGCACCACTAATTTCAGCTCGGTGAAATGGTAGATGCCAAGGCAAGTACTCCTGCTGGGTATTGTCATTCTCATCAATACTTAAATTACTATGATGTACAATGGCCTTATCCTCCAAACCATCATTACTTCTTTTCAATGGATCATTTGTCTGCTTCACTCGCCTGTGTTTTCATCAGTCTCTGCGATGCTTTCTAGCACAGTAGTGGTTTGATTACGCACTAGAGGCCTGCTCGGTCAACCCACTCTTCGTTATACTTCTGACAGAGGGAGTCCACTTGTTGAAAAGTGACTTGTCTTCCTGCTCCACAGCCCAGACAGTGATGAGCACAAGGCCACCTTTCCGAACAACACGGATCAACTCTTCTATGGCCTTCCTCCGCCTACCATCAGTACTTAAATGATGCAACACAGCAATTGAAATAGCCGCATCACCAAAATCATCCCTGTCACGGAAGGTTGACAGCATCGGCAACCAACACCTCATGCCCTCTCTCGCACATATCTCAATCAATGGTGGGCTTATATCACAGCCTATGTATAAACAATCAGGATTGAAGCCCAAATACTTGCCATTACCACAGCCAGCATCCAGTATGACCGACCCTGGCCTCAAGGAATTCAAGAATCCTGCAACCTTCGGCCATTTTGCAAACCTTGTTGAGCTGAAATGAGGAGCTGGCATCATAGACACGATGCACATACTTCTTCTCAATATCAGGGTGGACTGGACACTTGGGAACAGCTGCGGTTTCCCTCTGCTGGCGCTGTCTCCTGAGCTTCAACATTTCATTTGACCTCATGGGATTGTTGGTGCTAATACTTTAGTAGACTGGCTTCCAACAAAGAATTCTTTCCGTTGAGTGCTTAAATTATATGAATTGGATGCAGGGCTTCTTGTTACTATCCTCGAAAATATGTATCATACAGATCCTACGGGAAAAAACCGAAAAAGGGAAAAGAATTAGGCAACCACTCTGCGTGATTTCATCTAGGAGACCCCGAATCAAATAATCTTTCGTAAGATCGGTTCTAATACAAGCGGTTAGCGCGTCAGGTAGGGAGCATCCGGTAATCTCTTGTCAACATACTCTCTTTTTCCAATCTCATGCAATCATGGCGGGAGAATGGAGCGAGAAGCTGGTTTGACTTGGCGGATTCTGTGAGCGTCGACATGGATCGGTTTCGACTCTGGAGAGTGATGCATCCGTGATGGTGATGTTGCCTCGAAGATTATTCTCGAAACCATCCCATTAATGGAGTTGAGGAGGATCCTTATCCCCCAGCGATCGTCCAACGGAGAGCCAATTCCCTCAAAGGACAAGGGTCAATCAGAGCCGAAGCCGCTCGGGAGGACTCACAACACGATGAGAGTTTTCCTCCAAGTGTTCAAGTCCCCTTAAAGGCGGTCAGACTTGGTGAGTCAAGTTAGGAACCACCATTCGAGGACTCCACGGCATCTAGTGATCCTCTCTCGGGGTAACTCCGGAGAGGTGGGATCAAGCATGCTTTTCACGCAAATTCGGCCGTCTCCGCGGATCTCATTTGCGAGCGAGCGATTATAACCGGAGTTCCCCTACGGAGGATTACTCCAAAATCGCGAGATGGTGTCTCTCGAGCACTCCTCAAGCGGGAGGCCTCGGCGCAAGTGAAATCATCAGCGGGAGGTCTTCGTCCTTCCCCCAAATCGAGTCGACCTCATGGGGCGAGATAAAACACTCCTCGAAGATCACACTGCGCCCCTCGTGGTAATAGCAAGGGCACCACCATTGGCGAGAAGAACCAACACTACGATGAGCGAGAAATCCTCGACATTCTCGCACTCACGAGAAGGCCTCAAAGACGATGAGGAGGATTTTGATGTCGTCAGAAGAAAGAAAATTGCGATTCGAAGAACACTGCTGGCGCATTCAACATCGATCGGAAGGTACAAGAACTCGGGATATCAGCGACTTGCTCGAGAATCGCCAAGAGCTTGCTCGAGCGCGAGTCGATCTCTTTCTTTGAAGAGATTACGCAAAGACTTGATGTGATGACAAGGTGGAGGTACCTCTCGACAACATTCGGTGAGTCGTAGCAATACTACTTCCTCGGCTACGATCAATCGAATATTTGTCGTAGGAATCGACACGGCCATAAGTCGAATCGATCCCTATTCGGAGAAATACATTTCGATCGGTGAAGATCAAAAGCCCCTCGGAGAGTGATCATTCACCACTCGACAAAGAAATTCTAGCGGGTGGAGTCGAGGTATTCCCTCGTGAGGCGAGACCTACTACGAGCAGGTCAACTTTATTCAGGGTATCGTCGTATCGATCACTGGTGACATTAACCCTTCTTTCCTACAAAGAAGGCGTCAAAGTGATTCGGATCTGGCATTCTTTGCGACCTTGAGCGGTTATTGGCCACCTCATTTTCGGCCGATGAACATGGAAAATTGATGGATCTCAAAATCCCATCAATTTCTTGAGATCTATCTAGCAATTGTCGAAGCGGCGGGAGGAGAGAGCATGTAATGGCGAATTACCTTAGTGTGCTCGAAGGATCCGCTCGATCGTGGTTATTAAACCAACCACTCAGTCGATCTACTCTTGGCAACACCTCTGCGATCTTCTCGAGGAATTTCCAAGGCACATACAACATACGGAAAGAAGGCGACTTGCCGGATAAAACAAAACAACAGCGAGACTTTGCGTCAATTCATCAAGCGCTTTAGTCGGGTTAGTAACTCAATTAGGAAATTTCGATTCCTCTGTGATCGGGGCTTTTAAGCAAAGAGTCAGTAGTAGAAGGATAACGGAGGATATTGCTTTGAATCCTCCCAACACTTTTAGAGCTCTTGAGATGGCGATCGATATCTGGCTTACGAGGCGGTCGAGTGGAACAACACTATCGATCGAGAAACATACACTCCTCGAGAGCGGTGAAGTTGGTAAGGATAAAAAAGCAAAAAGTCCAAGAAGAAAATAAAAGTCAAAACCACAAACCGGTGGTTCCAAGGAGGTTTAGTAGTGAAGATGGAGAGCCCCAAACCACCAAGTCGTTACCACGATCAAGGCAAAGGTAAGCGCACGATCGTAGGAGCGACAAACCAAGGTGGTGTCCTTTTCATAAAAGGAAGGACATGACCTCCATAGCTAGGAGTTTTCAAAGAAAGCTCGGGACTACTACAACGACAAAGCACCACTCCTACTCTCGGCGGGTGGGACATACGAGTGGCCAAAGTCGTCGGATGATGAGGAGATGCCGTTCAAGATCCATAATATCCGTTGAGCACATCTACGGAGGATCATCGACATCGACTCAAGCGACAACAAAAGTGCTAGGACGAGGGTAAATTCCATACATACTCCTCTTGTCAATAAATTCAAGTGGTGGAAGTTACTATCTCTTTTGAGAAGGATGTTGCCCAATCACTCGAGTCGATCAGTCGATATCCGATTGTGGTCGAACCCACCATCAACAAGCTGTTGGGTCAATCAGTGTTGGTTGATGGTGGCGGTTCTTTGAACATATTATTTACTAATGCCAGGGCGAGATGCAAGTACCGGGACAAAGGTAAGGCGTGCGATACTCCTTTCATGGAATCGATCAGGGGTCTTGACCAAACCTATTGGCCAAGTTTCTCTTCCTTTAACATTTGGCTCACCAAGTAATTTGGAGACGAGAAAGTCTCCTTTGATGTGGTCGATTCGATCGGCATATAACGCCATACTCGGACGACCAACTTTGGCAAAATTCTTAATGGCTACTCATTATGGTTATCAATGTCTTAAGATGCGAGTCCCAAAGGTGATCACCATCAATGTGACAAAAGATGGCGTATAGGCTGCGGCCGAATCGATCCTCGAGATGGTTGGTCAAATACCAACTCGAGATGAAAGTCGACCGACTAGCAAGTCGAAGCCTAAAAGCTACACCAAGCCGAGCGACCAAGTCAAAGAGGTTCCTCGGGCCTTGAAGAGCCCTCAAGGCTATTCGCATCGGGAGACTTGACCCCAAATAGGAAGCGCCCTCATTACCTTCCTCAGAGCTAGCGAGATGTCTTTGCGTGGCAAGCATCAGAATGCCGGAGTCCCGGGAGGTGATCGAGCCGAGGCTAGCTTCGGCACGATAAAGTACCGTAAAACAAAAATTACGGAGATTTACCACTGATCGGCGAGATGCTATTAAATCGAGTTGGATAAGCTACTTAAGCGGGCTTTATAAGAGAAGTCAACCACCAGTGGTTGGCTAACCTGTAATGGTCAAAAAGTCAAGCGGCAAATGGCGTATGTGCGTGGACTTTCTTGATCTTAATAAAGCTTGTCAAAGATGATTTCCCTTTACCTCGTGTCGATCGGTTGGTTGATTCTCTGCGAGTTGTGAGATATTAAGTTTTTAGATGCATATTCGGATACCACGGATCAATATGTGTTTAAGCGATGAAGAAAAGACGCATTCATTACTCCATTTGGTACCTTTTGCTATGTCAAAATGCCATTTGGTCTAAAGAATGTCGGGGCTTCTTTTCAGCGCCTAATGCAATCGACTTTTCATCTCAATTAGTAGAAATTTGGAAGCCTATGTTGATGATCTAGTCGTCAAAAGCATTAAGAGACTTAATCATATCAGCGACCTACAAGAAACATTCGACAACCTCGAAAGCACGCTTAAAACTCAATCGAGAGAAGTGTGTGTTTGGAATTTCTTGGGAAAATTACTTGGATTCCTAGTGTGCGAGCGAGGAATCGAAGCAAATCTGAAAAATAAAGGCCATCCTCGGATCGTCCTCCAAACACAAAAAGAAGTCGAAAACTCCTTTGGGTGCATGGCGGCTTTAAGTCGTTTCATCCATGCGACTAGTGGAAAAGGACTACCTTTCTTTAAACTTCTCGGGAGACATGAAGGTTTTGAGTGGTCGAGCGAGGCAAGCGCGCCTTTGAGGATGTCAAGAGGTATCTTTCGAGTGCTCTGTTCGGTTTCTCCAAAGCGGAAGAGGCGCTCTTAATTTACCTAGCGCCGCCACGAGCGCAAGCGCGATACTAGTCGTAGAGCGTGGCGTACACGGCCGGTTTACTCGTTAGCGAAGTTTTACGGGCCTAGGGCGTTACCCTCGGGTCAAAAACTTCTATATGCCCTCCTCATGTCTTGAGAAGCTGCGGCATTATTTTGAGCGCACAAAATATTGTCTGTCGAGTTTCCTTTAGGAGCAATCCTCCATAATAAGGAAAGCAAGGGGCGCATAGCAAAATGGTCGATCGAACTTGGGAGTTCGACCTCCATTCGTGTCGACGGCCATAAAATCCGGATCTTGGCGGACTTTGTCGCGAATGGACAAATCTGAACACATTCGGGATCCCGATCTGATTCCCGACCGAGTGGATGATGTACTGCGGTCACTTACTTTAAGTGGCTCGAGAAGTGAGGTGGTCTGGTATCTCCTCTGGAGAAATCTTAAAGTATGCCATACAATTAAACTTTCGGGCCACTAATAATGTGGCGATCGAAGGTTTGCTAGGCGGCATCGTGCAAGCACTCTCAATTAAATCGACTACTCGTGAGAGGAGACTCTCAACTAGTCGTGAATCAAGTTGGGAAAAGTACCGGTGCTCTGGCTCGACAATGTCTCGATACTTATCGGAAGTTCGCAAGCTAGAAAAGCATTTTTAGGTTTGGTACAATTCATCCCTCGAAAGGATAATTTCCTCATGAACCAACTTGCTCGGATGGCTTCTTCGATCTCGGTACCAAAGGAGTTTTCTTGGAGCAACTCCAAAAGCGTCTCAGTCGAAGAACGAGACACCTCCTATTGAAATGGCCTCATTAGACTACGAGGATACATGGATGACTCCCATCTCGAGTATCTTGCAAGGTTCCATGCAGAAGATGATCTTGAGCGGATCGTTTATCGAAAAGCCAAAATGTATACTTTGGTGAAGGGTCCTCTACAAGCGAGGAACCCAAGGGATACTCATGCGATGCATTCATAAAGCGAAGGAATAACACTCCTTCACGATATACAGTGGCATCGTGGGACACATGCTTCCTCTGAACATTGGTTGGTAAAGCCTTTGGCAAGGTTTTCTTGGCCTCTGACCTGTATGATGCTAAGGAGGTGGTTAAAAGTGTGTCAATGCCAATTCCATAGTAGACAAATACACCAACCGGCTCAAGCATTACGAGACAATACCTCTTTCTTGGCCTTTTGCGACAGGGTCTCGATATCCTAGGACCATTTCCCAAAGCTCCGGGAGGTTTGAATTCCTTTTGTGGCTATTGACCGTTCACAAAATGGATTGAAGTGAACACATGGCGGGATAATATCGGAGCGACAAAAGGTTCATGATGAGATCGTAATTAGCGGTTCGGAGTTAAGTCGGATAATTCTGAACAATAATAAACAATTACGCAAGTGCAAAATTTGAGAATTTTGCGGCGAGTTAGGTACCAAATTATGCTATTTACATTGCACATCCCCAAAGCAGCGGGCGGTCGAGCGTGCAAGCGGCCAAATAATGCGAGAATTAAAACCGAGTCTTGACCCGACTTGTGGCGCTCGGGGCTTGGGTACAAGATTACCCTCGTGTTATGGGCGGTTAAATGCGACCACGGTCGAACAAGGAGAAACACCATTTTTCTAGTGTTGGGCGAAGCCATGCTTCCTCGGAGCTAAAATTACAGTCGACACGAGTTGAAACTTTCAACAACTCGGACCGAGGAACAACTTGGCGGATGACATTAACCTACTCGAAGAAAGGAGAAACCTAGCCTTAATCCGTTCGGGGTCTACCAACAAGCCTGCGCGAATACTATGATCGTAGGTCCAACCTCGTGACCTTCTTGTAGGTGATTTAGTATTGAGGCTCTGCCAATCCAAGTCTAATCGGAATAAACTTTCCCCAAATGGGAAGGTCCTTACGATGGTCGAAGTAACGGCGAGTCGATCGACTAGCGATGGAAGATGGGCGGGTTCTCTCAAACTCTTGGAACATCGACCAGTTATGCAAATTCTATGTGTGACCAATTTCTCAGGCAATAAAAGTCGAGTTCTTTCTACTTCTCTTGCCTTATTTTTTGAGTAGTGCTTTTTAATCTTTCGACTATGATACAAAAACACCCGTTTTCTTTACTTGGTGAAAAACAAGTAACATCATCTAGTCGAAACTTCTCCTATCGCATGTGGTTACGCCCCTAGAAGGAATTTCTAGCATCGACTCGTTACTCATTTTTCCAAAACAAAGAGCTGGGTTCTATCCGATCGAAATGTTCTCGAGCCAACTCTCTCAATCTTAGTTTATTTTTTGTGATTTTCAAAAAATATTCTAAGTAGAGTGCACTTGATACATTTATTCGACCACCTTTGATGTACTCGTTTCGTTTTAGCTGGTGAAGGAAGAGACACACCTAGTCGAAGTTTTCCTCTCTGCATGTGGTCTGTCCACTAGAAGGAACTTCTAAGCTGTTGCTCAGTCTCCTACTTTTTGCTCTTTGGAAAAGACTTATCAAGTCCATCGAGAAAGAGCGAGCAATTATTAAAGTCCTCTAGATGTTTGCTTAACTCAAGTTCTTTGTTCTTGGTTTGATTAAACTAGTCGGAGATGGTAACATCACCTAGTAAGCCTTTCCTCTCTGCGTGGTCTTGCCCACTAGAAGGAACTTCCTAGTGTCAGTCGTTTCTACTCTTTCGACCAAGTGCTTGACAACCATAATAAAAACTATAAGTTAAACAAACCTCTCCTTGTTTTGAAACCCCATTTCAAACACTATTTACTTAGATTGTCTAAACAATCTAAGTAAATAATCGAGAACTAGGATAAAGTTATTAATTTGACTTCAATTCTTAGTCTTTCATTCGTTTATTATCTTTTGAGTTACTAACTACTCGACAAGATAATTTTAGAAATAAGATGGATCATATATCACTCATCAGAGATATTATGCGCCTTACAAAGTAGTTACAAGATTACCACGAAGGGAGAGCCTATTTGCATTTCCTCATACCCTTTTTGCCAACCGATTGCATTTCCTCAATCGGCGATTTGCCTCGATTGAACAATCGAACTCGGTTCAATTGGTTGCACATTAGGCGGGGATCTTGAGCTTTAAGTTTAGCAAGCGTAACTTACTCGACCATTGCCTCCTTATTGATTGACAGATTAACCTTGAGTGGTCACATTTCTTGTAATTTTCCGACTTGTTCCCCAATAGTACTTGTGTGAGCGGCTATAGTATCTTCTCGAGGTTTTCCCTCGAATGTAGCTCACTAAGCACATTGTTGGAGAGTGATGTTGCCTTGAAGACTAGTCTTCATCGACTCCATCTCTGTTGGGTACAAATCGAAGCCTCTGAAGTTTCTTGTTTTCGACCACTTGTTACGAAAAGAATAAAATCGGTCAAGCGAAAATAAACTTACGGAGGAAGATAACACAAAGATAATTATAGGTAAAAGCATTTCTTACCTACTAATTGAGAATCGGTTTCTTAACCTCTTCTCGATGGGAAGCAATGGTTTAGTGCTTTTTCTCCCATGCTCGATGTCCTCTGCATTCATCTTAGCGATGCGGATGGACTCATTGTAGATCAAGGTTTTCTCTTGGATTTGACCTCGAGGCTTCTCAATTGGACGACAATTTACGAACAAAAATTGGCATTAGAAAAGGAAAATACTCAAAAGGATAGCGGTAAAATTACTTACATTGGTGAGTTCTAAGACCCTCAAGTTCTTGATCCTTATTGAGTATCTGGAAAACTCTGAATGACCAAAGCTTTTCTTGAACTTGATGCGGAGCTTCGCATCTCTTTTCTTTATCGGAGAAGAAATGAGAGTGGGTAAGGTTAAAGATCAAAGCGTCTTAAGTTGAGAACTTCTTTGTTTATTTTTTCTGCAATCTTTTAGATCGAGGCAGTCTCGAAGTCTATCAGGAGGACTAATGCCGTTCCTTAGCCTCCTCGACTCTTCTTTTTCATAGTCAAGTGAGTCATCTAAGGTCTTACGTATCCTTATTTAACCTACAAAGAGCGAGGCGAAGATAAACATCAGTAGAATGGTTGTAAGTACTTCTACAACCACGACCTAGTCGTAAGTTTTTCTCACGACTACGACATGGTTGTAAGTCTTTCTCGACCACTACAGTGCGTAAGTAGTCGTAAGCTTTTTACGACTAGTACTTTGTCATGAGTTTCTTCCATGACTATTCTCGTAAAACATTATCACAGTATTTAAGTCGAAAACAATTATGAATGATAAGTGACTTACCATCTCTCGCCTCTGCAGAGTAGTTCTTTCTCTGTCTTAGCTCTAAAAGTTGTCGATGGTACTCACGACAGCGACAATTTGCTCGAGCTTTACGCAAAAGAAAGCAGTGAGGAGAGAGGAAAGTCACATATATAAGTATTTTGAAGATACTTACATTCATAGTCGTCTAGCAAACATCGAATATATAAGGTCAGGGTTCTGCGACTTATCTATCCTGCGACTTTGTCCCACACACCTTCTCGGCGCTCGTTATCAAAGTATTCTCCGTCTTGGGAATATCTTTGGGATGAGGACTCGATCCGAGATCTATAAGCGAAGACCCTCGACGGAGCGAGGCCAGAAGTCACCACGAAGTTGAAATTATCTCCTTACGGTTTACTTCTCTTTGGGTAGGGAAGGCACTTCAGCAATTTCCTTCAGGCGGTACACAAGGCTGGTCACGCCTTGACGGAGGCTTCTCGTGCCCTGTTGTTTCTCGACCTCGATGTCGTGGCGGCCACCTCAACGATGGCCGCTACTTCAAGGGTCGTGCTCGACTTGGCGGATGTAGGAGTCACTCTAGAGTCTCGACTTCATCGACCATCTGGGCCAAGGGTGATGCCGACCACCTCCATTGCTACCTCCTCGATGGTGAAGGGATGGCAATGGACTTCTCGTGGAAGCATTCGGAAATTTGAAGAAGTCGGTGAAATAAAGAAAAGCAAATCGGTTGTGAAAAGAAAAAGGTAAATGTTGTCCTTACACTTTAGTAAATTTCACATACCTCGCACCTGGTCTTAACCGGGGATTTTGGAACAATCCTCCCAGCGAGGACCTCTTCTTCTCGGCGACCACGTGCAGTGGGTTCAACAATCGGCTCATTGCGACCCGTCAGTCGTAGAGTTTGGCGGAACGAGCTCGGTTTCTGATTCTCTGGATGGCGAGATCGGTCGACCATTCCAAGAAGCCGCCCTCGATTGCGAGTTGTCTTTGATGACGTTCCTTCATAAAAGACACAAAATCTTTCCAATTCTCCTTTTCGGTTGCACGATAAAACTAGGGTGGCGAAGCTGAAAGATTCTTTGTCATAACAGGTACCTTAGCCTTGCGAGTTTGCGCTAAGAAATTCATTGCCTCAACCTCCTCGGCCGATGGCTGCGGCCTCGGCTTGAATCTGACTACGGTGCCGCGGGTCTGTAAGTGCAGTGAAAGACGAGCTTGAGCTTCTCCCCTTTGTCGGCGATTTTACAAGTCGGCGTCTCTTGGAGGAGGAGCCAAGCCTTTGTCTTCGACAACCCGGCGCCAATAGTCATCGATCGACTTCTTCGTCGTCGGCGATTTTCCATGCCTACTTTACGTAAGCGAAGCGAGAAAAGAAGAATGACTAATTAGTCGTAAGTTTTTTCGACTAGTGCCAAGTCGTAAGTTTTTCTCGACTCTTTCACGATCGTAAGATATTCTCGATCACCTTTAGTCGTAAGTATCTTCTCGACTATAAAGTCCTAAAGAAAGAATCAACTTTTTGATTACCTTTAGGCGCTCTATCCTTTCATCTGCGGACAAAGCCGCAATGACGAGCAGCCCCGGGTTGGCGGAGACTTCCGGAATGAGTCGACTCTAGAGTCAACCTCGGCTGTGAAAGATGGTAAGCAGATAAGAATATTAGACAAGATTGAGAAAGACCAAGGAGCTAAGTCGACAAATTACTTACCCTCCTCGTAGTCTCGGTTGGGTCTCCTCTTCCAGTATCTCCACATAGGAGATGCTCGTTTCTTCGAAGGACTAATTGGCGTGTGATGAAATCCTTCACCACATGCCATCCGTCGACCCTTCTTCCTTCAAGTCCTTAATGGCTTGAATATAAGGCTAATCCGTGAATATCTTCGGTCGAATCCCATGAAGATTTCTTTCAGCGACCTTCCCGAAAGAAAGGCATCTTGAGTGACCTTCGGTAGAACCACCTCTTTCTCGGCCCGACCACGAAGGCCGGGTGAAACTCTGAATATACTCCTTCGACTTGAGTCGTGGAGTTTGGACCACGACTTCGGCGATTCGGTTTGTCGAGCCATCCCATAATAATATTGGAACAGCTCGAGATCATGGAATCCCAGTGCGCCTCGCCGAGATACGAACACACTCAACATGGTAATGGAATTGGGACCTAAGTTCACGGTTCCACCCCAAAGTGTTCAGTACTCTGTAAGAAAGGGATGGGCGAGCAATCGAAGGCGCCTCATCGCTTGGAAGGCGAGTTGCCCATTTTCCCCGATGGCGATCTTGCGATGTTGGAATCCACTTTACGAGCCTTCTGCGGGATCTTCCGACATCGACCAAGATCTTGATCTTAGCGCATCCATCTCGATTCTTCCCATTCGAAACTCTCTTGGCCATTTAGCTCGAAGCAAGAAGTTTTTGATTGGGTTGGCGGGAGAAGATGAAACCTAGTCGAGGGCGGAGAAAGCAAGAGCTCGAAGAACAACAGTGATTTGAGGAAAGGTAAAAACCCAAGTCTACCTCTGGTAAGTTTTATAACGCATGATCTCCGTAGCCGGAAGCCGTCTCGGCTATAGGTCTATGGGAGTTGGTTGTGCCGAGAACGCTTCATTGGACAAATCTGTGAGGCGGTTGCAATTCCCAGATGGTCGATTCGAGAAAAATTAGATGCGTATTGTCACCTCAAGTAAAATTACTTTCTTGACTAAAGTCTTTACGGTGAAAGAGTATCAATCGGAAGGGTTTTTCTCGATTCCCCTATGACCATCGGGGGTCGTAGGGTTTTGACTTTTTAATATGGCAATCCAAATTCTGTTTAAAATTTTATAACGGGTTGGTTGTTTGCAATTCCCAGGGGTCTGTAAGAAAGTTAGGTTAGTTTTGTCACCTCCAAGCAAAATCACTTTCTTGACCAAGTCTTTACGGGAAGGAAGTATCGATCGGAAGGGTTTTTTCTCCGATCGCCTTACTAACCACTACACAATTGTAGAGGTTTTTATGACTTTACGATGATCGTAAGCAACCTTCGACCAAGCAAACTCTGGTCAAAGTAATACTCAAGTGTCGAAGAGTTTTCCTTCGACTATGGTTCTCGACATTTTCATAATTAAAGTCCATTTCGAATCCTTCCCCAATAAGTTACTTTCACTTGGTGGGGGCTAGATGGCGAGGATCGATAATCCTCATTTTATCTATTATCTATAATTCTTATTATGGGTAAATATGATGTCACATAGTCTCAGTACCTTATTTTTATAAGGAGGGCCTACCAAGTGATTGTAAGACCTTCAAATCACCCCCATAGTCGTAAGTCTTACTCGACTACTACCTAGTCGTAAGTCTTACTCGACTACTACATTCGTAAGTCTTTCTGATCACCACAAGTCGTAAGACCTTTTTACGATTACTACGTCGTAAGTTCTCCTGACCGGGAAACCCGACCACCTTATAATCAAACCTACGGGCAAGTGGGTCCAATTGATTAAAGAATCAGGAGTGCCCCTACTATTCCGTAGTAATGGTGCTTAAATACCATTATCTTTGAATGATAATTGCGGGGGCGTGGAAGCCAATCCCCTAATTCCCATCATCGCCATTCGGCTCAATTGGCGCCTCTTCCGGACAAAGGGCTACTCCTACGACTATATAAGGGCATCGGGAGGCGAAACAAAGGGAGGCGGTAAAAATATAAGTTCTATTCCTTTAGTCTTATTCTTACTCGATCATCAAGAATACCACCCAGGATTGGGTTATTATTCTCTCGGGAAGGCGAACTCTAAACATCCGTGTCAACCACTCTGCGTGATTTCATCTCTAGAGACCCCGAATCAAATAATCTTTCGTAAACGGTTCTAATACAAACAAATGTATACTAGGAGTGTTCATGCATGTGTGATGTAGATGTAACTATTAAAACCGTCGATTTTGTGATGTATATTTTTTTAAGCTAGCTTGTGGGGATGGCTAGCCGTGTGGTGTCCATCAACTCACCATGAATCAAGTCTTAGACTTAGCGATGAGATGGCAATTTCCCTCGGGCGGGACATGGGATTTTCCCATGGGGGTGGGGCGAGGCGAACTCCCCGTGGCGTGGGATGGAGGCGACCCGTTATGTGCGAGGCGGGGATGGAGGGCGAACTCCTCGTGGGGCTGTGGGGACCTTAAAATTTAAAATATATTATTTTTATTTACATATTATAGTTTTGAATATAAAATGTGTATTCCTTTTTATATGTGTTGGACTAAATTTATATCTATATATATTAATTTTATATTTTAAAGCTACAATTTTTTAAAAACAAAGTATACCTAAATACTTATATATTAATAATAAGTTATATTAACAATTAAAAACATATAAAACTATCTCTCGTTCATGGTGATCCTAGGGGCGGGTCCCCCAGGCATCATCCTCCTGTTAACCTTGGGCGAGGCATGGGGATTTTAAAGTACAAGTGTATGGGCTTTGCTTTGGGTCTTGGTTGCCTATATAGGTGGTGTGTGTTGAGTGTATGATTAAAGCTTGTTGTTTCAAAGCGGAAAGAGGATTTTTCGACAAAAAATCGTAAGAGAAGGGATTTCTTTGGGTTTGGTTGGCCCATTCCCTAATTGTTTTTGGGCCCAATAAAATCAAAAATCCAAGGTGATGAACTATTACTTGTGGGTTGGAAACAATGTTTAATTGGCTCGGTCGGGACTATCGGTTTAGGAGGTTAGCGGAGAAGAGTATGGAGTAGAGGTTTTGACTCCATTCGGACATGTGTCGGACTTACCACCCAAGCCCCTCCCCTTGTCGTTGTTGTCGCGATGCTCCATCCAATCGTCCTCCCTCCGCTCGCCTCCTTTGTCTTCTTCTCTCTCCGCCCCTCCTCTCTACCTTCCCCTGACCTCAGGCCCCATTGTCGGCGGAACGCCAAGCAGGCGGCTGGCCCGGCCGCCCTCGGAGAGAAGGGAGGAGGCGATGTGGGGTTTTTGGAGAATGGGGGAGGAGGAGCCAGGGGCAGGAGGAGGTGGCGAAAACCGGGGGAGGCGGGGGTCTTTGGGTGGTCGGGGCCGTGGACCATGCACGACTGTGCCCAAACTAAATTCAATCGTTGGCATTTTTTACCCTTTTTGTTGTTTGATTCTTTAAAAAGCAAAAAAAACATAATTTTTTTATAAATAGCCACCATACCCCCCCCATTCATCCCTCCATCCCTTTTCTCTCTTTGAAATTTTGTTGCAAAATTCAAATTCGTATTGAGGTAATTTGGCAAAATTCAAAATAATATGTCAAATTTTGAAAAATTCAATTTTGTTATCAAGTCCAAAAGAGGTAAAAATATATTTTCATACTTTTATTGTTAGTTCTTGCTATGCTAAGATGAAAGCAATAATAGTGTTAATTTTGATTTTATAGTTTTCATCTTGGGCTCTTTCGGCACTTTGCTCTTGGTGATTCGAACTTTTACCAAAGGAAATTGCATCAGGGGGCGTTCCTCAAGCCATCTGGGGGAAGGCGGGTTCTCATCGGACTCCATGGGACATCGGGTCCGCGCAGCCAAAAAGGGAGCCCATCTACCAAGGTGGGAGAATTTCGATGGGACAATCAAGCAAGGCTATAGGAAATGAGGTATCATTTGCTATTTACTTAAATATGTTACAAGATGTAAGGCCAAGCAAGGATTGGTGGAGGCGGCCGTGCATACAACCCGTGCGCCGTGGGGAACTCGATCTGAGGTGGCATCAATCTCTTTGTTTAATTGCTTCTAATGATTTACCATTAGGCTTTGGGAGCCTACTTGCGACCTCTAGGGCCCACCAAGTAGCAATACAAATATGTAGGGCAAGATCTCGGTAACTCTTCCTCCAAGTCGAGGTCTTATTGTTCTACCTCTGCTTTGACAAGTTCCACGGTGGAACTATCTACCTATTGGACAACAATATGGTGGATTTCAACTCGAAGACTTTGAAATTTTGCAATGGTGGTAAGCCCATAAGTTAACATATCTCGTGCTATCCTTACGTGATGTGGGTTTGTTCATGGACGGTTTATTCAGTTACTCTGGTCTTTACGAAAGAATATTAGAGGAGAAAAAATAAGTCTCAGATGAGATGCGGAGATACTTATAAGCTGAAGGGGGGAACAAGATGATTCAAGAACAACACTATGTGGAAAATCCGAGTTTGGGGTGTTAGAAAATTCTTGAACAATGAAACGAGGATGTATGTATAGGTATAAATGCTCTTTTTTTTTACTAAGGTTTTCTTTGAGTTTTTACTTGCGAAGGTTCTAAAGCGGTTGAACATTAATAATGCTATTTATTATATTTTCAATATGATTGACATTTTTTTAAATTTTCATATCTATTTCGAATTTTCTATATTTTTGATTTTTGCCTAAGGGTTAAATGGAAACCTTAACGGGTGTATTTCGGCCAACCGACATAATCATCTTAAACGCTCCAGGCCAAACAAACAACCCATCTAATAACGGATCAAGTTAAAGCGTGTCTAGATGGATCGAACCGGCTCGTGCCTTTGGCGGTCAATTTGCCCACTCTAAGTCTAAGACCGTTCCCCAATCCGATTCCAGGACTATCGGGCGCAATCCGGCACGCAGCCCGGCGGCCGCGATGCTCTGGCTCCAAAACCACCTTCTTTGCGCCCTCCCACCGCCCCCCATCTCCTGCCTCCTCCTCCACCGCCGCCCCTCCCACAGCGACCACCCCACCACCACATCCCAATTTGTCGCCGAGGACTACCTCGTCGCCGCTTGGGTCTCACTCCAGCTCAAGCCCACAAGGCCTCCAAATACCTCCCCACCTCAAATCCCGACAATCCAGATGCCGTCCGCGCCTTCCTCGCCGACACCGGCCTCGCCAAAGACGACGTCGCCACCGCCATTGCCAGGGACCCGCGCCTCCTCTGCTCCAGGGTGGACAAAACCCTAACCCCTCGACTCGACCAGCTCCGCGAAATCGGCCTCTCCTTTCCCAGATCCCCCTCATTACCATCGTCCCCTCTATCTTTATCCAACCCGTCAAAATCTCCCGCCTCGCATTCTATGTCTCCTTCGTGGCTCCTACGACAAGGTGCACGCCGCCCTCAGGAGGCACGCCTACCTCCTCAGCCAGAACCTCGAGAATGTGGTCAGCCCAATTTGGCGTACCTGCAGCAGTGCGGCCTAACTCCTTGTGATGTTGCCAAGGTGTTCGTCCTGGTCCCGCGGCTGCTCACCTCGAAGCCAGAGCGTGTGAAGGAAATCGTGGCACATGCCAAGAAGCTCAGAGTGCCACGCCACTCAGCGATGTTCAAGCACGCCCTGAATGCCGTCTACTGCCTCAGTGCCGAGAAGATCAGTGCAAAATGGATTTCTTGAAGATGGCTCTTGGATGCTCCAAGGCCGAGGTGGCCATTGCGGTGCGCAAGTTGCCATGCATTCTGAAAATCTCGGAGGGTAAGCTGGCACGCTACTTGGAGTTCCTGAAGATGGAGGTTGGCCCCCCGTATATTGTGCAGGCCAGCACTGCTGTTCTATAGCATGGAGATGCGGCTGATGCCCCGGCATTATATCATAAAGGTTCTGAAGGCGAAGGGTTGGTGAAGAAGGATGTTGACTTTGCGGCGGTCTCTGTGATCGAGGAAAAGTTTGTAGAAGTTCATTGACCATTTCAAAAAAGTCTTCCTGGGCTTGCGGATGCTTATGCTGCTGCTTGTGCAGGAAAACCTCCGAGCCAATTGTGAGGACTTGGAAATTTTAATGGAGAGGTTGAAACCCTTTCCTACAAAAATGGAAATTAGGTCAATCAATTCTCTAGACTTACTGTTATAGCTCGTCATGGTTTCCTGAGACTTGACTGAAAATTCCAGCAAGCTTGTTCATTCAAAATGTTCTGTTATTTGATTTTGATTTTTCATATGTGCTTTTAAACGTTGTTAATCATTCCATTCCATTCAAGAAACCAGAGGTTGTTTTGTCACCCGATACAACATAATGTAATATATGGAACCACAATGGATTGAAAATGTGGATTTTATAAAGTGATTGATACCTCACGTATGGATTGGTGAGCTTTTAGTAGTGCCATAAACTTTAAAATGGTACCTTGGACCATAACATTTTCTGGGACATTCTAATACTTCTGTTGATAGTCTCACCATTGGCCTGAGCCACAAAAATCTAGGATGTCAATTGTCTCCTGTAAAAAAAAATCAATTTTGTATTGAACTTCTGCTGCTCTATTGATTCTATCAGGAATTTCCCATGTGTTTGTCAATTTAGCAACCTGTACAAGTTTTGTCCAGTTCATATGATGTTTTTATGTTTGTACTGAGGCTGACCTCTACCAATTCTGTATGTCGATCACTTCCTCCTTTTGTTGTGAAACTCTTGCTTAACATTTAAGAGAGCTTATGATGTTCACCTTAAGTTCAATTGTTGTTAGTAGATTTTGGTAAAAGCTGTTTGGTCATTGTCTGGTGATCAAGATATGATAAGATCTTACATCAAATTCAGGTATTATGGGTTGTGCCTTCCATAGAGTAAGGTATTGGTTCTTCTTAGTATGTATAACAGGATGGTAGCTTTACCAACTCTGCTATTTCGTGTCTTTTGTTAGCAGGGTACTGATCCATGCGATCATTTCCATCCCAATAACGTTGCCTGTTTACTTCAGGTTTCTCTCTCTTATTTTCCTTTGCCTTTCAAGAGTATATGTAAATCTTATGGTTTAAAACAGACAAGTGCAATGTTCAAAAGTAAAATGTTTCATGACCTCAATTTGTATTATTGAAGCGAAAATCTAGTGGCAGCTAATATAAATTAATTGAGCTTTGCTCTCTATTGATTGGGTACCTGTATAATTAAGGCTAGATTCTATTTAATTGCCAGGTCATATTATTGAAGCATTGAGGAGAAATGTTAGTTTTGGTGGTCTAATTTTCTTTTGGACATAATCATGATTGTAATCCATCTTTTGGATTTGTGTTCTGATGGGTTGTCTCTTGCCGTGTCTATCATAGTATCATTATGTGTGCTATTTTTCTATTCCATCTGTTGTAAAGTCTAAAACATTGCTTTTGTTAGGACTAAAGGCAAGAATCGTCGTTTGGGATTTATTGTTTGTTGAGATTTCATTCATTACAGGATTTTTCTCTCCGAAACGAACAGCAGCAACCCTATCCTACCTAGTATGTGTAATGTTTTGTGTTGTGTATTTGGGTGCAATGTACCAGAAATATCCACCATATGATACTAGTGTGCGACACTGCAGGAGGTGAAGGAGCATGAAGATCTGGAAGAGGCATATGTAATTTGTGAGTAAATTGTTGTGTTGTTCTGATATATCATATATTTGTGGGCACTGGCGTTGGACTGTTTCGACCGATCAGCTCGGCTGGAGTGTGTGGCTATGCCCAGCTTTTGTCAGTTAAACTTGTAAAAGATCTACTATGCACCAAAGGCTATACCTAGGGATGTGCAAAGACTCTGAAGCCCCTATAGGTATATGATGTTTTTAGGGGTATAATGGTAATTTTCTATACCCTGGTTGTAACACTATGAATAGACATTTCTCCATATAATACACTTAAATATCGTCTCCCACCTTTGGGGACCTTCGGGGTTCCCCCTTTGCACAGTACGAAGCTTAGGGTTCTTTTTCTCTACTGTCTAATTTGTATTTAGAACAACAAGGATTCGTGATGCAATGGTAGCGTGTCGGACTACAGATCAGAAGGTTGCATGTTTGATTCACATCGGGTTCAAGACCCTGATCTAGACGGATTTTTTTTGTTGAGAGTGTATTTGGTTATTTGAATAAAATTATCTCATCCTAAATGGTGAAATATACATTTATAAAATATTATCCCTAGATGCTGAATCATTTCATTCGTCCAAAACAATGGAAACCACGCATCCTACGTGAACAAGACCGTTCAATCCCGTGAACCGAGCGACAAACTATGCCATTATAATTAAACTCTATCAATATAGCTGTAGTCAAGTTGGATCCGTGGCGCAATGGTAGCGCGTCTGACTCCAGATCAGAAGGTTGCGTGTTCGATTCACGTCGGGTTCAAATCCCCGATCCAGACGGATCTTTTTTTCTTCCCCTTTTAATTCTGTGCAATCTCTACCGTCCATCCACCACTAATCATCCCCATCTCCTCCCCTATCCCAACCGTAAAACCCACTAATCAATCCATCTCCTCCCCTATCCCCTTCCTCTCCCACTCTCCCCTACCCAGAGGCCAGAGCCCCTCCCTCCCGGCGCTGCTATCGCCATTCGCCAACCCAACCACGCTCCATCCAATCCAATGCAACCCTAAAAATCCCTCCTTTAATCGAACCCAATGCTCGCCTACCCAAACACGTCGATCCGATGGCCGCAGCGCCACCCGTCGTCCCCCAACCCGGGCGCCGCCGCCCCGCGCCACGTGGCGCTCGCGGTTGCTGCTGCGGCCAGGAGTAAGCGGCGGGGTGCGGACGCTGCGGAGGTGGGGGCGGAGGCGGCTGCGGAGGCGGCGGAGCTGGTGCGGTTCTTCCTGCGGAGGACGGGCGGCGGCAAGGATCGGTTGGTGGCCGTGCTCGACCGGCACGTGAAGGTGGTCCGCACCGGGCACTGCTTCCTCCTCTTCGAGGAGCTCGGCCGCCGCGACGCCTGGCTCCAGTGCCTCGAGGTGAGCACACCTAAACGCCTAACGCCACGCTCCTGTTTCCCTATACGCGGATACACCTTTGATTTATACTAATTTGGGCTGGATGCTTTGCACATTACAAACCTTAAATTAGGATTGTCTACATTGATCATGAGGCAGTTCATGTTGCCATGTATATGGAGGATAAGCTAGTGTTGGTACTAGATGTTTGTTGATGCTGGCTCCAGTCATTTGGATCCTCCAAACAGTGAGGGACTGAACAACTGAACATCTAGTAGCTCTAGTTAAAGAAAGACTGGGCTCTAGTTAAAGAAAGACTGAATCTTGCCATGGATTCCCTTCTCTGTATCATTGAAGCTTATCTGTGAACACAATTCTAATCACATTTAATTTAACTATATGTATGCATTGATGTACTAATTGTCTGATCCCCTGATTATTCCATACCATAGCATTTTAGCTGCGCCTGCGGATTAACAAGAGATGAATTTTGAAGTTGCTATATTATTTCTACTAATTCCTCACCGCTGCGTGGTTTGCTAGGTTTTCAGATGGATGCAGAAACAACGGTGGTATGTCGCTGACAACGGCATCTATTCCAAGTTAATATCTGTAATGGGAAGGAAAGGCCAGATACGGATGGCTATGTGGCTCTTCTCTCAGATGCGGAACAGTGGGTGTAAGCCGGACACTTCCGTGTATAACTCTCTTATCTGTGCGCATCTGCATTCACGAGACAAGAGTAAGGCTTTGGTGAAAGCTCTTGGCTATTTTGAAAAGATGAAGAGTATAGAGATGCCAACCAAATATTGTGACATACAACATTCTCTCAAGAGCTTTTGCTCAGGCTAGTGACACAAAACAAGTGGACATCTTGTTTAAGGATCTGGATGAAAGCCCAGTCTCTCCCGATATCTATACCTACAATGGAGTGATTGACGCATATGGGAAGAATGGCATGATCAAAGAGATGGAATCTGTACTACTGCAGATGAAAAGTAAGCAGTGCCGTCCAGATGTGATCACATTCAACATACTCATAGATTCATATGGACGAAAGCAAGCATTTGATAAGATGGAGCAGGTGTTCAAGAGTTTACTACGATCTAAGGAGAGGCCTACTCACCCAACATTTAATTCCATGATAACAAATTATGGGAAAGCAAGACTCAGAGAGAAAGCGGAGTCTGTACTTGAGAAGATGGATGAGTTGGGATTCAAACCAAATTTTGTGACACAAGAATGTCTCATCATCATGTATGCGTATTGCGATTGTGTCTCAAGGGCCCGGCAGGTATTTGATGAGCTTGTAAGCTCACAAAATAATATCAACCTGTCTTCATTGAACGCTATGCTTGATGCCTACTGCATGAACGGCTTGCCTATGGAAGCGGATCGGCTGTTGGATACGGCAATTCAAAAAGGAGTTGTGCCCAGCGCTTCCACATACAAATTGCTTTACAAGGCATACACCAAGGCGAACGATAAGAACCTTCTCCAGAAGTTGCTCAAGCGAATGAATAAGCAAGGTATTGTTCCAAATAAAAAGTTCTTTCTGGATGCTTTGGAAGCATTTGGCACCTCTGAGAAGAAACCCAGGACATTACCCACCTCAAACTCTGCAAGCAAGCCAAATACAGATTCTGCAAGCAAGCCAAATACAGATTCTGCAAGCAATTCAGAAACAGTTACTCCAGGCAAGCCAAAGTTAAGCTTTTGGCAAGTAGCTACTTGATGGGCGCTCAGTTCTAACAAGCTCGTTCTCTGAACTGCCTGACAGCATAACTGAACGCAATTGATTTACACCTGAAATTGTGTATACCAGTATCTTTGGAGTTATGAGCAATTGTTTTGCTCCTAACAAGTTTGTTTTTTTTTTTTAATGAAAGCTGATAATCTTTTGTGCTTCGGCAAAGGTTGCTTCCAAATTTCACTGTTGTGTTGTAAAATCAGCGAAGCCTTTTGGTTTCATTTCATATTACTACAATTCTGGTTATCAATGGCCTTGCTACCTTATGCTGCTGCTGTCCTGGGAGTGCTTGAGAGGTAATGGTGCCGGTCATTGCTGATAATGCTAACGCCGTGTGCGCATGTTCTAATAGCTTAACGTTATGCATGAATTGTGATGGCTAATTGAAACAAAGAGGTCCCTGGTCCTTGTGCATCTGGGCAATGCATTTTTGCCACTCAGATATAACATGCACAGGCCTACGGAAGAAAGCGTAACAAAACTGAGAATGTCCAGTTAGTATAAATATCAAACGATGTAAAACATGTTCCATTATGTAAGAGATTAAAAAAAGTAGGAAGCAAGCCAACAGAATTCACGAATTCGAGGAGACCAATAACATGAGTACAAAACTTCTGCAAGTCCGGATGGCCCTCAAAATATGGGGCAATCCTGACTCAGACCCAAGGTATGCCTGATTACGCCCATGGAGACAACGGGCAAAGAAATGTGATCTTCAGCTACAACAAGCGATGTGAATAGAGAACTATAACATGTTGAATTGAATAAACTGTCGCTTGTGTTAGCCTCGTACTACATTTCGAGCTCAAAACTGTGAGCTCGTCTACTCTTAACTAAGTCTCTACGCTCCAGATGACTCTCTCTATCAGCCCTTCGCCTGCAGCTCAAAGCTTTTCAAGAACTATGCACCAGTTGGACTTGTCGTAGAATTGATCAACAATAGTCGCATTGCTCATACCAGCAACTAACCTGAAATGAAGGCAGTAATCAATCATACAAGATATTTCCAATCGACACACCAGAAATATACCAAAAGGAAAACAATACATGATTTAAGTGCAAGCGGTAGATCCTGTAGATCATGCTTTTCATATTTCAACAAATATGGGTGAAATATCAACAAACAAGATATCAATGTTGTGTTGTCGAATTGCTCGTAAAGCTCACTTTACCCTTTTAGCCACTCCATTGTTTTTGTAACTAAACAAACGAGCTGATATTGATCGAGTATGCAAGTATCTCAAGCAAAACAGGAAAATTTCTCAAATTAAACCATGAAATGGAAAGGTTGTATGCATCTCGATCATGGTGACCAAAAAATATAGGATGTGACTTAACATCCTTATTTGAGCATATTAATGGAAAAAGAGAAGAAAAGAAAGAAGATCCTTCGTGTGAATGTGGAGTAAGAATACTACACCTTTGAAGTTCTCCTTCAACAAAAACATGGTAATAACGGTTGTAGACCACTGCACCCTTCTTATCATCTTTCTTTGCAAATCCATTTTCAAGAGCAGCAGCAGATGCACCACTAATTTCAGCTCGGTGAAATGGTAGATGCCAAGGAACGAAGTACTCCTGCTGGGTATTGTCATTCTCATCAATACTTAAATTACTATGATGTACAATGGTCTTATCCTCCAAACCATCATTACTTCTTTTCAATTGATCATTTGTCTGCTTCACTACGCCTGTGTTTTCATCAGTCTCTGCGATGCTTTCTAGCACAGTAGTGGTTTGATTACGCACTAGAGGCCTGCTCGGGTCAACCCACTCTTCGTTATACTTCTGACAGAGGGGAGTCCACTTGTTGAAAAGTGACTTGTCTTCCTGCTCCACAGCCCAGACAGTGATGAGCACAAGACCACCTTTCCAACAACACGGATCAACTCTTCTATGGCCTTCCTCCGCCTACCATCAGTACTTAAATGATGCAACACAGCAATTGAAATCGCCGCATCACCAAAATCATCCCTGTACGGAAGGTTGACAGCATCGGCAACCAACACCTCATGCCCTCTCCTCGCACATATCTCAATCAATGGTGGGCTTATATCACAGCCTATGTATAAACAATCAGGATTGAAGCCCAAATACTTGCCATTACCACAGCCAGCATCCAGTATGACCGACCCTGGCCTCAAGGAATTCAAGAATCCTGCAACCTTCGGCCATTTTGCAAACCTTGTTGAGCTGAAATGAGGAGCTATGGCATCATAGACACGATGCACATACTTCTTCTCAATATCAGGGGTGGACTGGACACTTGGGGAACAGCTGCGGTTTCCCTCTGCTGGCGCTGTCTCCTGAGCTTCCAACATTTCATTTGACCTCATGGGATTGTTGGTGCTAATACTTTGGTAGACTGGCTTCCAACAAAAGAATTCTTTCCGTTGAGTGCTTAAATTATATGAATTGGATGCAGGGCTTCTTGTTACTATCCTCGAAAATATGTGTATCATACAGATCCTACGGGAAAAAAGCCGAAAAAAAGGGAAAAGAATTAGGCACACCGGCTTGCTGGTTGGTCAACCTCGATCAGAAAACGAAATTACTATTACTAACCAAAGGCAGCTTGGTTCAACTACAGTGGCAGCCAGAGACGAAAGGGGGAGAGGGTTAGCAGCGTGCAACGATTAATTAACAAGAATTTTTCTGTAGATCAGGTACCTGAGCTTAGATAAAGATTAGCCGCGAGTAGCATTCACGAGTGCATACCAAAGCTAGAGAAATCACTAGTCCAGAGGGGGGAAAGTGAAAAGTAAACTAACCTACCTGAGATCAAATCTGGGCTAACCGATGGCTGTCGGTACGGCACGCGAATAGGCAAAGCCGAGGCGCCTGGCTTGCTTGTGGCAGAGCAGCGTCGCGAGCGCCGGCACCCTCGGCGGTCACGGCGGCGGCGGCGGAGAAGCCCGTGCTTGCGGAAGGCAAGATGGGCACCGAACGACAGCCAGACGCAGTTGTGTATGTTCTTGAACGCTACATATCACGAGCCGGTGAGCTCGAAGGCTCCAAGGGATCCCGGCCGCTCCGAAAGGACGGCCGCGCCCGGTGACGACGCTGCGTGCGGAAAAAGAACTGCGGGGGTGGGGAGAAGCCGAGAAGGGTTTGCGGTTTGGACGATACTGCGGCGCGTCAACATAAGCGGCCCGTGCGGCGGAGCACGGGTGGGCGTACACCAGTGGTATGCGCGTCGGATTGAACGGGCTGCGGCCCGCACGAGTTCGGTAAGCCCGCGAAATTTTTAAGTGTAGTAGATACTTGCCCACGCAGACCTGCTGTTGGGCTCGCTCGTTGCTCCCGCTCCCCTCGATGAATTTTCTTTCCCACGGTGCTACCGCGTGTGCCTGAGTTCGATCAATTTCGATGGAAGGGCGCGGCACTTTTAGGGTGCGTTTAATTGGTGGAATGATGTTGAATGAAATATGATGGTACAGATAGGATGAGATCGTCCTGCATGAGATGATACAAGTATGGTGTTTGGTTGGTGGGATATGATGATACATGATTTTATTTGGTTGGTGGAATATGATGGTTCTTGATGGTTCAAGATGATGTTTGGTTGGTGGGATAGGATGATCCGTATGATATTTTTTGCACTAAAATGTGCCAAGAGTGGTCTTGTTTTATTAATTAAATGAAAAGTAACACAACGGTTCAATCGGATCGCAAATCGGATACTCGGTTTAGGAAATATGATCATTTAAAGCTCGTAAATCAAGCCGCCACGTCACCAAACGCCTTGGAATTCGAGTGAACGGTGTGGTTCGGGATTTTTCCCGAATGGGATGATACAGTATAAACATGAAATATTCTTTTTTCTTGAACCATCTCATCCCGAATGATTTGGTTCTATTCAACCAACTAAACACCTGAACGAGCTCATTTCCCGTACTGGATGATTCAGGACCACTCCATTCAACGAACCAAACACACCCTTACTGCACCCACACGGACGCCGCGGCCTCTCCCGCCAGGTAGGGTGCTTTTGCATCCGAGGATGGTAAGGGATTTTTAATAATATATATTTTTAATAGAATTATAGAAATAAATAACCATTTAATTAAATTATAAAAATGAGTTTATATCTGTTTCAAATGACAATATACCATCGTCGCCATTTAGATTGACGATAGGAGCTCTGTCACACCAAACAGTATTAAATGCATGTCACCATTCCTAATGGCGATTGGCTTCGAAATAGACACAAATCGCCGTTTGGAATTGCGACAGCGGTCCCGCAGCTGTCTGTCACCATTCCAAATGGTGATAGAAGCTGGCCTACAAAAGACCTAAAAATTTGGTTGAAATTCACTTTTAGTTCGAAAAAAGAAAGAGGGGAGAGAAGAGGAGGAGAGGAGAGGTGCTAGCAAAGCGTTGTCCGTCCGTAGTGGAGAAGGGGAGAGAGGGAGAAGCAAATCCGGTCGCCCACCTTACATATAATTTTTTTTGTAATTTTATATTTAATTTCAAAACCTTGGTAGGTTAGCAAATAAAGCTTGTAGGTCTATAATTGAATGTATTATATAGTTTTAGATGTATAGTTATGTGGTGTAATTCGTTGTAGTACATCTTTTTAGGTGTGTGTAGTTTAGTTTTAGATATGTAGTTAGTTGTGTAGATATTTTTTATGGTGCAGTAATTGAACGAATTAGATAGTTTTAGATGTATAGTTATGTAATGTAGTGTAGTTCGTTGTAGTACATGTTTTTAGGTTTGTGTAGTTTAGTTTTAGATATGTGATTAGTCGTATAAATATTTTTTATGGTGTAGTAATTGAACTGATAGATATTAAACGTTCTGTTTATGTTTATGTTTCATATTAGGAACAATGTAAGCACTTAATTTTTTGTTTCTATTTATAGTATGTTTAATATTATTTCTTTTTATTTCATGTTTATGTTTAATATTATTAATAATGTAAGCGCTGACTTTTCTTTTTCATATTATTTCAGGTATAGCGTTCGCAGGAGGTTCTGCGTAGTGACCCTTCGAGTTATTGGACCCGGCCGTTGACGTGGGTCACCGTAGTCGATCAAGATGTCGTCCATTGACCTAGCAAGGCACCCACAGAGCTTGGCGTGTTGCGCCTACGCATGCTCATGAGGCCCTGGAGGGTCGACCCACGTTGGGTTCTTAGGTACGTACAGTTGTGACCTTTATATACTCAATTTCAATCCAACTTGTGTGGGTGTACTCACATATCCTGTTGATCCATTCGACGTAGGTTGAGAGCATTCGGCTTACTTCTGCTTGCGAGGACAGTGGAGGTGACGTGGGAGGACGACCAAGACATCCGTATGTCCAGGCGTTTTTTGTACGACCGGTGTCTGCTGACAACGTTGGTGGAACGTTGGAGGCTGGAGACGCTCGCGTTCCACCTTTCGTGCAGGGAGATGACTTCTACGCTGCAGGATGTTGCGTACCACACGGGTTTACCTTGTGCGGGCTTTCCTCTGGCTACACATGACATGGCACACGTATTTCCCTCTGACGCTCCCAACTACATAGTAAGGAGGCACTTCAAGGCCTACTTGTTGTGGCTTTTCGGGTGGGTCGTGTGTAAGATCGAGGAGACCGACTAGAGGGGGGTGAATAGGCGGTTTAAAAATTCAATCGGCTAAAACAAATATATAACGCAGAAGCTAATAATAAATTAGTTTTGCACAATTAAAACCTAAATCAACTAGGCTTCCCTAAGTGCACCAACAATATGAATACAATACAATGAGAGCAATCATACAAAGATATATAAGCAATTAAAGCATGTAATGTAAATTGCTCAAAGTAAAGCACAAGCACAAACTACGATGACACAATTATGTTTTACCGTGGTGTTCGAAGACTTACCGGTCTCCCCTAATCCACGTTGAGGTAAGCCCAACCACGTTGGACCAGCTCCACTAATTAAGCCAACACCTCCGAGGTAAGTTCAACCACTTGGACCAGTTCAAACACGAACCAACACCTCGCTCCACTATGGTTGCTCTTCCTCCACTCCGGAGATGGCGAGCACCAAACCACTCACAACACGTCGGGCCTTCTCACAAGCTTCTTGAGAAGATCACCGGGCACGATGCCTCCACGCCGTCTAGGTGTCGGCAAACACCAAGAGAAACAAATCTCAACTTTCATTTGAACTAATCAAGTATCAACACTCAAGTGGATACACAATCCACTACCTAAGGCAACACATGCACTTAAGGTTTGCTCTCAAATCTCACTAAATGCAACACATGCACAAAATAGATGAGATACTTGCTCTTAGCTCAAAGAATGAGTATTGCACTCAGCAACAACATCAGCAACTATCCCCAACCGACCAAGGTGGGTATTTATAGCCCACACTCAAAAACTAGCCGTTGGAGGAAAGATTCCCCCGAATCTGTGCAGGGCCGGTCTGACCATCAACCAATAGCCGGTCGAACCGTCCATGCGCCAACGGCTATAAACCTAGCAGTTGGACCTACGGCCGGTCGGACTGCCAACTAATGGCCGGTCAGACCGTCGTCAAATCGGTCAGACCGCCAAGGCTGGCCGGTCTGATCGCCAGAGGAAAATCGGCACACCAACAAAAGGTGCTTCTCTGGAATAAAAGTACCGCGACAACACCGGTACTTACGCACTACGGTAGTACCGTTTTCTCAACGGCGGAACTACCGCACACAAATTCAACTCAAGGGGAAATCGGTCAGACCGCCCAACACATGACAGTCTGACCGATATGCTACCGGTCAGACCGGTGACCCCTGACGGTCAGATCGCCAGACTCCAGAGAGACCTCACATTTTTCACTCCACTCAAATGGCAAAACACATTCGCTCATTTGAGCGAAAGTCCAACAAGGTTTAAAGATGATATTCTCAGCAAGTTGCAAAACACATTTGTCAACCTTTAGAATACTCATAACAAGGAATAAGGTACATGGACTTACACCATTTGCAAAACACATTTGCAAACTTAAGTCACATACTACAAGAAATCAAACATGAGCATCAACTATTTACAAAATACATTCGCAAATAACAGCATCATACCACAAGGCTAAGGTGCAAAGACTTCAACCCTTTGCAAAACACATTTGCAAACTATAGTCCCATACTACGAAGATTAAATGTATGAGCCTCGGCTATTTGCAAAACACATTCGCAAATAATAGCTCCATGTATAAATGAGCTAGAGCAAACACAATGAGCTATCAACACATAACTAACTCATGCTACTAGTCAAGACCCCTCTTAATAGTACGACAATCCTATACTAGCAATCCAGTCTTCCAACCAAACACCAAGACCGGTAAAAGACTAGGAACACATCCTTAGCCCTAGCTAGTCATACATTTTCTTTGCATCTTCTTGAAGCTTGATGACGCACATCAACACTTCACGTCCGGGTCCTTGACTTTGACAATCATCAACACATGATGATCTTCTACACTTCGGGATCTTGTCTTGAACATCATCAACACATGATGATTTCTTCATCCCGAGTCTTGACATGCATCAGGACATAATGCATTCCTTCACTTGACCTCCATCAACACATGATGGGTCTTCTCTTGACTTGATGTGCATCAACAAACGATGCATCCTTTACTCCAAGTCTTGATATGCATCAACACATGATGCATCCTTCATTAGACCTCCATCAACACATGATGGTTTCCTTTTTCTTCAAGCTCTTCATATGCATCAACACATGATGCATCTTTCACTTCCACCTTGACTTGATGACAATCAACTCATGATGCCATCCCAAGTCTTCATTGTCTTGGAACATAACCTATTCATCCAACTCATGAAAAATGTTAGTTCCACAATATGATTATCATCAATTACCACATCATACCATTAACTCATAATGGTGGGACAAGATACTTCAATCTTTCCCTCTTTGGTAATTGATGATAACCATTTCAATTGCACATTAATTGAATTTAGATAAATGTAACACGATATGAGTATATATAAACTACACAAGTCATATATATACTCACATCATGAGTATGCAAGAACTACACAAGTTCTACATACTCTCAACACGAGTATACAAAAACTACACAAGTTTTGTATACTCAAAACATAAGTATACAAAAACTACACAAGTTTCGTATACTCAAACGGATATGCTTCAAAGTAAAGATCCCAAATATTTGTGGAAAACAGAACATGGATCAATACTAATGAAACCACAAAATATAGCATGAACTCCCCCTAAATGTGTGCATACACATATGTGTAAAGAAAACATATGCACATATTCAAGTTTAACTTATGGTTGAGTTCTTCCTATATGAGGAATGCGATAATATATAAAAGTATAAGTCAGATGCATACCTCGTTGAATTTTACCTTTATATCCAAATGAGACTACACACTAGATATAGCAATAGAAATGTTAGTCTCACAATTAGATTTGTCATTAATCACCAAAATACTCCATTAACTCATAATGGTGGGTCTAGATTCTTCATCGTGTTCTGCTGGTCCAACGACGGCACAATGACAAGCACATGATCGTCACGCTCAATAGTTGGTGGACACGGAGTTGGAGGAAATCCTTTAGTACGCCTAAGGCCCGACAGTGATGTGTGCGACGTACTGTGCACTCTGCGATGCTCGCCAGAGGGTTGGGGATAGCTCCATACAATCTGTATGCCCGCTCCTGCTGCAGCTGTGGTCGTTCGAGCGCTTCCAGATCGGACAACAACAACTCAACCTTGTCGTCATCTTGATGAGGTCCCCGATCCAGGATAGAATAAAGGTCGCCTCTGAGTAACTCCCCCTTGATAGATTGCTTTGTTAGGCACGAAGAACAAGTTAGAACACAAAACACATGTGAAGTAAATAAACATTACAGACCATTCACTACGTATCGCACGATGGAATGCAGAGTCTGGCTGCGTGGGATAGGTATCACTTGTCACAACGACGTGTAGTGGTGTCTCGTCCATGACCCGGACTCATCCGAGTGTTGTACCACTCGATGTAGTCGCCGTATGCCCGGTGGTCGTACGAGGCAACCTCCTGGACCACGTCCTCCAAGGAATATCCCCAATGCTCCACCCAAGGCACTATGCGTACTACCCAGAATGTGGTACCTGGGACACCCTTCCAGTGTCCCTGCGGAAAGCAACACAACGAAAATTATAGTACACATGGAAAACGATGAAGATACTATATTCAAGATGAACTTACTCGTGGGTGTTCGGCGGCAAAGGCTCTCCCCAGGGGACTGGGACCTCCCATTGTATTCTGAACCACCTCCTGACCCGGTGGACGGAGTAAGCCTCCATGTACACGTTGTGCACCAAGCGATGTTTCGTGAGCCAGTAGGTGGAGTCTCACAAGCACTAGCAGGACAAGTCGTGGTGTGCGCGCTCGTACACCCTCTCGGCAGTGTACGGTGTTCATATGACACAGTTGTCTATCAGCTGGTCGAACATCGCCACGTAGTCTAGGTATGACGTGTGCGTAATGACTAGTGTGAACGTCACATGTGGAAGAAAACAACACACACCTCAGCACGTGCAATGCAAACAAAGTCGAAAACGGATGAACGGTAGTCTCATGGAGGTCGTGTGAACATACCATATAGACGAGGTCAACCACGGAAGCAGAACTTGTAGCACTAGACACAGCCAGCTGAATGGCTTAGAGAGTTTCTGTTGGACTTGCCACTGGTTGAGAAACCAATATCGACAATCCTAATGTACTGTGATAACCAAGCAGTGTTGATTAAGGTTACAAGTACGAAGGATAACATAAAGTCCTCCAGACACGTAAAGCGTAGGCTTCAATCTGTCGGAAAACTGAGGAACTCCAGAGTGATTACTGTGAATTATATACGCATTGAGAAAAATTTGGCATACCCTTTCACAAAGGGGTTAGCAGGGAAGGCAATTTCTTGTTGCTACAATTTTTTTTTTTAACTAACACCATGTTGTTCAAACAGAACCTCAGTTCCATGCATTCACAGGGCAAGAGCATAGGGAGACATCCATTCCGATGCAACGAACATGTCAGTTACTTCTCTCTCGTTGTGTATCGTTTTAGTATTTGCATTATGTTTAAATGCATGTCTTACTGTTTGACAGGGCGTTGACATGGTTGGGACGAAGAGCTAGCCACGCAATAGGGGCTACTGGTCTCGGACTACTACTTCAAGGAGTACCGATTTCTGCGAGACGATGGTGGGACTTCATAGACCGAGGACGCTCCCAGCCAGGTTTGTTGGGGCTTCACAACTCCATGGTGCGCCTGGACCGACCTAGCCAATGCAGCAGGGTTTCGCGATACCTGTGGAGGTTACTCGCCCCTCTAGGGTAGTTTGGGCGCCAGACCCCTTGATGTACTCGCACCAACGCTAGTAGCGGGTCTGCTGAATGAGGGCAGGGGCCACCCATGGGGTACGCCTAAAGAGGACCCGCGGCTAGATGTATCATTCATATAAATGTAAATATTAATTTTTTGTACGACTAACATTATGTTTGTGTCTGGTTTATGATCTTATTTGTTGTTGTTGTTGTGCGTACAACTGACCTTCTATGGGAGTCAGCATCGTGACACCCCAGATATCGTGTAGACCAAACAAACATGTACACCCCACCCTCGTTGTAGCCTTTAGCACCAAAATGACAGATTGATGTTAGCGAGTACTCACACCGACTAGAGTGAAGAAATGTTGACGCCAAATCTCCCGCTAAGACCAGCTCTATAAAAGCCCATCCAACCAACTAAACTCCATGCCCATCTTTTCTCATCTACTTGCACTTGTCCCAATACTCTCCTCAGTATCGTTCCTCAATCATCGAGTTCGATGAACCGAACAGTTATGGTGTTGTGAGGCGCGTCAACTGCCCAAATTGCGGGGTCTAAGCAAATATCATGTACTCCAACACCGAAGAAAACAAGGAGCGTGTGTTCTATAAGTGTCTGTATTTCTCGGTGAATTTGATTTTTGCTAATGTTGACACTTGGATTTTTTTGTTTGTTCGTCACTTCTTTTTTACTATTCGGTGTGGATTTTAGGACGGCGGATGGTAGTACTTTCAGTAGGTGGACTCTATTGGTGTCGTGGTGGAAATGACAGTTGAACTACACTTGCAGCTCCATCTAGTCCAATGGTGAACATACCACCTATGGACGAGCGTCTGGACATGATTCTTAACCATCTGAAGTGGCTGGAGAAGCTTGTGTGTGTGTGTGTGTTTATCCTTGTGGTAGTTTATGCAATATGTAAGTAGTTTTCATTGTCTGCAAAAGGCGATTCATGTATTCAGGATGTTGTATGCTTATGCATGAATTGCAACAGGTCTTTAACTTTCTGCTACTGAATTTGTATGAACATAACATAACAAGGGAGAATCGCATTACAACATTTAGCATAGATCTTAAACATCGTAAGTCTAAGTATCATATGTTGTATAACATTATACTACCAAAATGAAACTAAGTTACGAAGTCATATTAAATTCACATTAAAAAACCATAATATTACAATACTATAGTGAAATTAAGCTATCAAGCTAAATTCAATTCACATTTAAAATAGCAGAACATTACACCTAGCCTTTAGCACCTTTTCAGACTAAAATGACAACCCAGACTGGTTTTTCTCAGTGAGTAGACATCACTCACCAGCCATCCCACCTTTTCAGCCACACCACCTTTTCAGACCGAAACGACAACCTGAGCTGGTTTTTCTCAATGAGTAGACACCACCCACCAATAATCCCATCTTTTTAGACTGAAATAACCACACTCTACCGTGTCACCTTTTTATACCGAATTGATCATATCCTGGCATACCACATTTTCAAACCGAAATGACAACCCAAGCCAAATTTTCTAAGTGGGTAGACATAACTCACCAGTCATCTCACCTTTTCATACCGAAATGACCACACACTGCTACGCCACATTTTCAGACCGAAATGACAACCTAAACTGGCTTTCTCAGTGAGTACACATCACTCACCAGCCATCCCACCTTTTCAGACTAAAATAACCACACCTTGTCACGCCACCTTTTCAGACCGAAGTGATCGTACGCTGCCATTCACTATTATTTACCCCCTCAACGCTACACCCTGACAGCTTATAAAAGCGGGGTACACTCCACTGTCACAACAAACACTTCATTTCAATTAGTTTCGCCTAGCAGAGAGAAAGGAGGGAGAAGAGAGCTAGAGGAGAAGTCAATGCGTTTGGCTTGGAGATGTCAGACTACGGGGAGATGCTGCAAAAAACAGAAGCGACTTATCGGGAAGGCGAAACTTACCTGGATCGTTCGATGAAGGATACACATGTACCACCGGAGTTTCCACATTTGCAGTGCGATTGCGATAACTAAGCGTGTATCGTTCAGTCCACGGACGGGTTAACCGTACCACGTTAACCTTTTTACTTGCGAGGATTACTACATTATCCTCTACTGTTGGACCGAAAAGGCGACTAGAGGGGGGAGTGAATAGGAGCACGCTCACTTTTTGACAAATAATGGATTCAACAATTTCACTCCAATAGCTATGGAAGCTATGAAGATCAGTATATCAGTACAGCGAAAGACTAATATTGAATCCAATATAAACCCCTAAGCAATACGACAAAAATAGCAAAAATTACAGCGAATCAATACACTGCCGGTCGGACCGCTGTATAACTGGCGGTCGGACCGATTTCCCGCTGGTCTGACCGGTGATGCTGGCCGGTCTGACCGGTGATGCTAGCCGGTCTGACCGCTGGACTCTAGAACAGTAAAATAACCCGATGACGAAGTTGCAAATACATGAAACTTTTGATCTGCAACTCCAAACTTGATGAAACTTGGAACACACATTCTCTATGATATCAGGAAGTTATTCCAATCAAAGATTGTGATAATTCTTAGAAGAATAAAGATCCTTTTCCGTTTGATCAAAGAAGGGTTCAAAACCGGGTCAAAATAAAAATTTGATCCAAGATCTTGCTCGTGGGTGATTGATGATCAAGATGATCCTAGATAGGTTCCCACACATCACAGCAAGCTAAATCACATGGATAATTCAATCAAAAACTCACGGATCAAAGAAAGACCCAAAATCATCAAATAGAGAGAAAGAACGCAATGAGACAAAGCATTGATCAAGCTTTCCTTTGATTGATTGATATGATATGGGCTTACAGCCTCTCCATCAATGGAGGACAATGCACAATCCAAGAGCACAGAAATCACATCAAACTATCAAGAACCCTAGCCTCCACAAAAACTCTCACTAAGAAAATTAGGGTTCACAAAAATTGCAAAAGAGATGAAGACGAGGTACAGCCACCTCCCTCCCCTATTTATAGTTGAGGCTTAGATCTTCTAGAAGTTTGACTCTATTAGGCTCCCGTTAAGGCCCAAAACAAACAGGACACTTACACACGCATTTTAATGCGATGTCTTTAACACCCCTTGACCTAACTAGCTACACCTTGCGCCATCTTGCGCCTTGGATTAGCTAATAGGTCACCCTTGTCCATCTTGCACCACGCTTGAGTACATTGACCTTACCCGGCATCATCGATCGTTCTGGACCTCAGCTCTCCAAGCCTAGTCCCTATCATCCTCGCCGTTGACCGTCGTTGACCATCAAGCAACCTGCACAACAATAGACAAGTAAACCAAATTTGGGAACAAGTTCTTCACAACTTGACCCATGTTAGTCAAAACATGCATCATGCAACATATATACCCTGAAACTCATGACTTTGACCTAACAAACGAAAATCGCCGCCACGACGGGCGACGAACCAAGTGAAAACCGGTCAGACCGCCCCTAGGGCCGGTCTGACCGCCCACCATGGCCGGTCTGACCGCCAGCTATTGGCTTAGCCGATTTTCAACCTCTGAAAACCGAAACCTACTGGAAATTTCAAACTAATAGAACTTTTGACTGGAGACTCCAAAAATTATGGGACCAAGTGCAATATAATCTCCTCTCTTGCCTACACCCTCTATTTTTGGCCCAGCTCAATCCACCACTTTCCGACATTGCGGTCCGATCACGCCTTGGCCGGTCGGGCCATTGAGACTGCGATCCACGAATCTTTGCCGAAAACACGTGAAACGATAAACCGTTAACACCATTGCCAATTGTCACATCATCCTAAGATCTGGAGTATATCCCCATGATATCCACATCTACAAACTGGTAGCGGAAACTCCTATTGATAGTCACACGTTTGTATTAAATCTCGATTAGCTTGCTGTTTTACACTCACTTGTCACTTACTGCAAATGGATGGTTTGGGGCATCACTCTTCCCGAACAGAAGCACAAGGAAGATTGGATGAGTGTCCTGACAGGAGATGAGCAATTAAAGCCTCCTTTTAGGACAACTTCCGTGGTAGCTTTTTTCCTTAGAGAAGCCAAAAGTCGTTTCAAACACCTGGCTTTTCGATGCGGCTTTTAGAGAAGCCAAAAAGCTCCTCGTAACTAGGAGAAGCCAAAAGCCAATAGCCACCCGCAACCAACTTCCCGTGGCTTTTGTAGGTTGGAATTAGGTCTTTGCCCTTGAATGTTCAAGTTATTTACCAACCCATACCAGGTATAAAGGCCTAACCCACACCTCTCCCCACCCTATTCGGTTTCCCACTTTCACCCATTCGGCCCCGAGGAGGCAGGAGGCGGGGTGGATTTCCTGGCCGCCCTGCGGTCCGCCCGTCTCCCGCCGACGCCGCCCTCCCCGCCTCCCGCCTTCAGCTGATTCGCTACCTACCTTCGTCGGTGTCGCCCCACCCCCCAAAGTGTTGCCTCCCTCCACGTCAGCTCTCTCCGACACCTCCCGATCGCACCGCCCACCTGGCCTCCTCCGCCATCGATCTGGACACCCTCAGGTAGCGACCTAGGGTTTCACCTTCTCCCGCCTCCCCGTTGTCTCCAACCGGCGACACCACCTCCCATTGTCCTCCGCCCCAGGTCACCTCCCTACGCATCCTAGAAATCCTACTAGGGTTTACTCTCCTCGAGATCGAGCCCCACCCCAACCCCCGTCCTCCAAATCAACCACCACAGGGCAACGACAGTCTTGTCTCCAGCCGACCGTGCGTCTACATGATTGTTGTGTGCACCAAATTGAATTGTTGAATGCAAAATTAACTTGTATGGTTGTTTTGTGATAAAATTATGTAATTTTGTTGAATCCTTATTCAAGTATGTTGTTGCTCAATTAAGTTGGCAATTACGAATGTATTACATTTAATACTTATATTTACATTTATGTCACGTGCAAAAAAAAAATCAAATCCACTCATATTGTCCTTCAAATGACATCAAACAAGCAATTATTTGCCTCAAAAGCATCTAGACATTTCCCAACTCATAACAATCAGTCAGCCTAACTAAATGTCAAGCTGTCAAACACCAAATGTTTCCAACTCATTCGTTCAACCCTTCGACTATACAACCTAGCCGGAAACTATTTTTCAAAAAAGTTACAACAATACCAAACACCCCTTGATTACCCTTAAAGCAATGTGTATTTCGTTCCCCTTTTTTTGGGCTTCCTTTTTTATAACATAATAAATCACTCCTTTCCCAAGCTACATACATTTGAGTACAATATTTCTGTTTTACATGACAAACAGCGACGCTAAAAAGAATCGATAAAATGCCAATGTAGAAAAAAAAGTCTTTTGTTTTTGACATTACAATTTATACAACAGCAAGCATCCAATCCTTGACACCTGCACACTCATTACAGCATTAAGATCCCAATGCAGCCTCGCGAATCTTTACTCACAGCTCCAAATCATATCTGACGTGTGAAGTATATATGCATTTCTAGGATTTGAATGGCTCCAAGAATTGGATGTCAAAATGAATTCACACTGGCTGTGGACACAACAAAAGCATATGCAAAATCCTAGAGCTAGACACATTGTACATCAGGCAGGCATCGTATCACAGTATGGTGCATCCACATCTGTTCTGCTTGGGGGAATTGGCAAGCTGCTTCTCTGAAAAGGAGAAATTAACACAACATTACAGGTGTGTTTAGAAGTGTCAAATAAATTGTATGACAGCTTTAAGCATTGCATAATCATATTAAACCATAAGTAGATTATTTCATATACATATCCATGAGAATGAGCATATATCATATAAAAAACACTTATCCTTGCAACATCATGAGTGTTTAAAAAGTATAGAAACGAAGAAAAACCATTAGTCCATTACATCCACTAAATTATTTTCTAAACAGATGTTATAAACACAAAGGTTTTGTGGGCGAAAAACAATTCAACATAAATGCCACAGTTTTAACACGGTCGATCCACAGATACAACACCACCACCACTGTCATATTTATATTTTCAAATGCATAACACACACAAAGCAAAGTTAGCCAAAAGATCTTACAGTTTGGCAGAACTTCACAAATCACAAGGACTACAAGAACTGGAAAACACTATCATTGACCAACACTTCATAAAACCATGTGCAGTTTAGTCAAAATTTTCATTTCATGTCTCTATCAGCTTAGCGAACTGCTCAGCTTGCTCTAAAGTTTGAATATGAGTATTTGACTAGCAATATGTTGTGAACAACAAAACACTACTAAAACAGAAGGAAAAAATTTCTCCCCGTGGAAAAAGGTGGATTCATCTTGTGGGCCGCAGCATTTTAGATTATTGAGATCCACGACTATGTGTGCATCTTTGGAGCACAACTACAAGAATAAGTGGCATGATGCTTCTAAACATATAGTTGATCATCAACAACATTTTCGTTCATGGAATGTAATAGAATTTCAGGTCACTGGAGAGCAAATTAGATCATCAATGGAACCAGAAAACATGTGGAGGAAAAGGATGAAATTGTCGGCAATACCACTGTTTTTGTCAGCTTGCGGAGGACGTACTACCACATGCATTGTAATTACACCTCCTGGTACCTCTCCAACTGGAACACGGGACTCAGCAATCGTCCGGTTATTCTCCAATATCCTTCCAGCATTGATGAGCTTCAGGTCATTGACAGTTTTCGGAGCTATTTCCTTATCTATTATCAGAAATGACAAGAAGAATTCCTTTTAACAAAATAAACACAGAGTCCAGTAAGGATAACATGTATGGATTATGGAAGAGTGAGTTTTTTGATAAGGAAGTTTCAAAATGCAGTCAATCTAGAGCCATCCGGAAAACATTAATTGTCACTCATAATCAACCAAGTTTCACAGAGAGAGAAGAAAAAAATACGCCATTGCACTGTTCCAGGTCTTTGATGCAAAATTAAGCACATGGCAAAGCAGAATTAATGCAAACACCCTACAAAAGATGACAGGCATACATTGATGCTGCCCATTTTTAGATTGCTGTTGGTTTGCGTCCCTGTGTTTGGGTTAACACATGCAGGCATGTGAATGCATGCATGCATTGCGTGCTATCGATGAAGACACAAGTACCTCCAGCAGGACCCTATTGCTTCCAGATGCTGATTCAGTTGGGAAAGGATTCAATTATACTTGTTCTAGTTACTGACTCAGGCAAGAACGCCTCACACAAGTATTGCATATCAAGGAAAGATCCTTCGCCTGAGCATGATAATTAAGATACTGTCATTTATTGATGTATCCGGTACTTGGCTATTAGATTTGCCATTCTACTCACCAAATCATTCTTTCGTACTCACAGTCAATGTAAACAGATGTCCATTTGTACAAGAGCAACTTATTATTATTATTTTGTAAAAGATCAGCCAGCCAAAAGATTGCTATAATAGCTGTGCAAATGATTTCCACTGCCAATCCTTCATATAATAGCTGTGCAAATGATTTCCACTGCCAATCCTTCATACTATCAATAACTTTCACGTTCCACATGACAAATGTGGTCCTTGCTGATCGATATGCTTAAATGCATGCTAACATCCATATCAATCGTGCTTGCTACAGTAGAGAACATATCCTGTACTTCCCAAAGCATTTGATACATGAATACCATTGTGCTCAGAGTCCAGACTGGATTGTTTGCCCTAGAGTGCTCATCTAACAATATAAATGAATCACATGATAGGCCAGATTCTTAGGCATAAAACATACCATTGGAGAATGGCCCTGATATCATATTTATGCGAAGGACCTCAGCTTGTGTAAACACGAAGAGGCGTCTGCTTTCATAGTCTAGCAGTACTCCCTTCACAAAATGCAAGAGCAAATAGGCACTCAAAAGGCAGGATACAGTTACTAATCTGGCATCGCGCCATTTTCATTGTGGCTTTATAGGAAGTAAGGGAAGACAAGGGACCTTGTTTGACCCTTCATTCTACTCGTGATTTGTGATTAAAATCAGCCCAATTGTTGCCAAATTTTTTTTATATTTTTTTTGGCTTTCTGCCACAAAATTGGCAAAATTATTATTATTATTATTATTATCATCATTCACGGCCAGTGAGAGGTTTTCTATAGACGATGCACATTCACCGCGAAAGGGAATTATCAATTGACCGTTTATAGCATATCCAGTTCTAGAACATTGTTAAAGCTGAGGAAATTTTTTAAAAGCATCGGTTACGCGCTACTCGATTGGCCAGGCATATCCATCCAGAGAAGAAGAAAAAAAAATTAAGCATACCAGTAACATTTTTCTGCCGCGAGCAAAACCGCACGCAGCAAAAAGACTACCACTACATAAGCACCACGCGACAACCACAAAAAATAAAAATAAAAATAAAAATAAAAATAAAAACAATACATGATCCAAAAAACCGCATGGCATCAAGAATTACAGAGGCGCACACCTTTGGTCGCCAAATCAAACAAGCAGATCAGGGCGCAACATACATGTACGCTACCAAATCGATAGGAATC
This sequence comes from Hsuehochloa calcarea, assembly GCA_036346395.1. Taxonomy (NCBI): domain Eukaryota; kingdom Viridiplantae; phylum Streptophyta; class Magnoliopsida; order Poales; family Poaceae; genus Hsuehochloa; species Hsuehochloa calcarea. Next base: position 63,386,642 of record CM070596.1, read on the forward strand.
TGCCTCTCTCACCTTGCGGCCACCGAGCGAGGATGAACTCCTTGAGCGCAGAGACGGTGGTGGAGGGGTCGTACTTGCTCGGGCCGATGTCTGTGCCGTCGAACAGCCGGAACTTGACCTCGATCGGCTCCTTCAGGCCGGCCATCTCCCCGCCAGATCGCCGCCCACCCACCCCACCTTCCTCCCAAGATCCAAGAAACCCCGGATCAGAAGCCCATAGCACAAAAAAGATCGCAATAAATCCACAGAAATCGGCCCAAGATCGGATTTTGATGAAGAATTCTTGCTTCCGTGCGGGATGAAAGTGAGGGGACGGCGACTCGGTGGGGAGGGGAGGGAGGGAGGGAGGGAGGGAGGAAGAAGAGAGAGGGGGTAGTGGGCTTCCTGGGTATTTTAACAGATACACCCAACGAGAAGTCCTGAATTGTATTTTTAGCATGGAGCCATGGAGTGTGAAAGCGAGAAGCGGCGGGGAATTCTATGCGCGAGATGAGGAATCAATTGTTGGAATTGGACGTCGGCGATGGCTTCTATCTCGGGTGGTTTGACTGCGCCTGGGTCTCATTGGCGTTTTCTTTCCTGTTTTGGCCTGCGACAGTGACTGATTTCACGACGAGTTCTCCCTGAATTTTTTTTAATAGTACTCCTGTGTACAGAGTGATGTAATAGAAGAAGGTTAGCCTTGAAATGGTCAGAAATGGAAGCATGGCATTGTTATTAGTAAAACGAGATGGCCGTTGTCACAGCACAGTTCGAGTAAAAGTATGGAGTGCCAGACGCAACTCTTTTATCTCTGAAATCGCGGCACGCCTCTTAATCGATCCGAATGTCTCTTGTTCTTTGGCAGGAGTATTTGTATTCCCCCGGATAAGGACCACCAATCAACGTCCGCATTACACCGGGGCTATGATTAGCTGGTCTGAGAAGGTAGGCTATTATTCTGACCAACTAACACAATTAGAACTACACTTAAAACACACAATTAGAACTGTTATTGCACATGATCATTTGAATATGTGATGTATGCACCTACCAAAACAGCTTAATTGATAACCCCTTTTACAGGAAGCCATCCACACAGGCACATGTACAAATGCGTAGTATTATTAATCAAAAACAAAGAAGCATCCAAATTTCAAGGCCAGCAACTTATTATTATTATTATTAATCCTGATCTACAAAGCACCATCTTTGTTATGGCTGCATTTTCAGATTTGCCATCCTGTGGTCTGTGGATGAACTTGGAATCAAATAACTTGTGAATTTTAGGAGTGAAAACTCCAGGCTACCGCTACACCAGCTATGTATGACAAGCCTGAGTTTTCTGCCAAGAGGAAGATATGACGTGCTAACCACACTGGTAAAAGAACGGCATATACAGAAACCGGGTTGCTTTGTTTTATCGTATGATCCAAATTATTAAAAGGGCATTTTGAGGACAGCAAAAACATTCAGCGTTTGTATAAATCACAAATGATTGACAAGGCCCTCCTGGTCTGATGGAACTGAATCCTACACATGTCGCTTCAAAGTCCAATTAATTTCCACGTTGATGATGGCTTTGCTAAATACTAACAAAAGAGAGAAGACAATGAGGAGAATAAAGTGGTTGTTACAGGCTTACAGCGTATACGTGCATTCCTCTTTTCGTAAAAAAACATAATTTAAGTGTCTGAATGTCTGATAAAAGAATTGCAGACTGTCCTACGAAATTATCACTGTGTTGCTCAGCTTTGATTATATTGCAATTTGCAACAAATCAGTACTATTATCACTGTGTTGCTCACCTTAACCGAATTGTTGAGAGTAGTCCGGCATGAAGGTTTGTTGTGGTGCGCGGCAGGAGCTGTTTGTCTCCGTAGCTAGTTTCCGTAATTTTGTGGTTTTTTGGTGGTTTAGCTGCTGTTTTTCTTCCTTTTTTCCCTTGTTTCTTGTTTTTCTTTTCTTAGGCGGATGCTTATCTTCGCTCCTCATTGTATCAGGGTTTTTTTCTTCTATCTTAATTAAAATGACATGCAAAGTTTTTACATGTAAAAAAAAACCATTTGAAGGAGATCGAACTTTCCATAGTTTTTCAGGTAGAAAGGAGCTGTTTTTAGTGTCGTATCTAGATTCCGTACTACTGCTTTCGCCACCGCAAGCAATCATAGAGGAGGGATGCAGTCCAAGCAAAGTGTGAAGAATCTTCGGGGGCAAACATTAATTAAGTTATAGGTTGTCTATCTCCGATATCCCCAATATTATCTCTGTTGCTTGACTGTATTTTCATCATTGTTGGAAATATTCAGGATCTTATATTCGTATTGTTCAATGTGACAAGCTAAATGTCAATATCACAGGAAGAAGGTTACCAGAAGTAATGGATAAACTACAGGATCGAATTGTTATCGGGGAGGAACCTATACCTACCTAATTAACAGGTAAGGACATTTGCCGATTGGTACTATAATCATATGCGTCTGTATCACGACACCCCAACTTGTAGTTATCTACCCAAGAGACCATCATCCAGTTGCGTTTTAATTTGCAACTTGGAATCTGAAACAGTGCCCGTGCCCGTGCGCTGAGAAAAGAGAATAACAATTAATATCACACCGAATTCTGCTTCTTGAACTGATGATTGGATGCATGTGGTGCTCCACTACTCATCCCCTTTTCCCCTAGTAATTTCCTTTCTACATTCCCAAATGATTTGCACTAAATATCGGTGTTGTGCGATGTTTGTCTCTATCTTGCAAATCTGCAGGTTTGCTAGCGGCAAACATGCTTAGTGTGCAGGAGATACGCCAATAATTTGTTTATACAGAAGCCTCTCTCTGCAACTACTTTTTCTCTACTACTAGTAGTAGTGGAGCCATGGACCTACAGAGAACTGAAACCTCCGCTGCTACCCGTAATCCGTTTTCTTCTTTGCTGTTAAGTGAACCTTTTCAGACAAGTGGAGAATAATTGCGAACGAGAAAGTGCAGTGAAATGCCTCGTTGGTGGTTCTGAAATCATTACCCGCTTCAGTTCTTCGAGGATACGGACTGCGATCGATTCGGTGATCCACCGCCGAATTAATGTTGTGCTGTGACAAGCAAGTGACTCGTGTCCTAATCAACTAGAATTTAAATAAATGTGCTACAAGGATTCCCATATGGATCCTAATACGATTATAATTCCTAATTCTTTTTGAAATAATTCTAATGAGCACTATACAAAGCCCACGATGGGTGGTTATAGAGAACATAAGTCACAAATCAACTTATTTAAAGCAAGATGTGCACGAGAGGATTAAATCTAGATTATTTTTTAGCACTAGATTTTTGTATAGGTTAAGAATCTGATGGTCCTAAAAGGTTCGAGAGAGTTGTGAGAGAGCGAAAATTTAAGCCCTGTTTGGTACAGTTCCAGATTCTCATTTTCCAGATTCTGCTCCTGATTATCTGATAATCCACTTCTTCGAGAATCTGAAACTGTCTGTTGAAATCGTTTGGCTGGTAGGTTGGCTCTAAAAACCATATGAGGGAGGAATAGAGGCAAATAGACCATGTCACCCCTGGGTGTAATACTTCAATTGTATTTGTGTAACTCAGTGGCATTTACGGATAAAAACATTCAACTTCAAAGGGTATTTTCGTTTCTGAAGGTTGGATTCTCACGAAAATCTGCTGGGAGGCCGCTTCTCATTGCTAGTTCATTTTCGAGACAGCTCATTGCGATAAGCAGAATCTAGTGGTTTTGAGAATCAGGGTGTTTGGTACGGCTCTACGAGAATCGATTGAGAAGCTGGAAGTGGAAGCTGTACCAAACATGGCCTTAATTTTCTCTTTTGAGGTTGTGTTTAAGAAATTTGCGGTCGGCTTCGCCAAATATATATATATATATATATATATATATCTCTTGGTTATTTTGTCGTCGTTATTTGGTTCTCTACGGAATTCATATACTTCGTTCTTGATATCGTGCACGCTCGTATTGTATCTTGCAACTCTGATCCAATTTAGGCTTGTCGGTGTATTAGAACCGATCTTACGTAAAGATTGTTTGATTCGGGGGGTCTCCTAGAGATAAGATCACGCAGAGTGGATTGACACGGGATGTTTAGACAGGTTCAGGTCTTCTCCGGAGAGAATAATAACCCTAATCCTGTGTGTATGGTATTCTTGATGATCAAGTAAAAGACTAAGACTATTACAGAGAATAGCACTTGTGTTCCTACTTGACTAGCTCTTGCTCGCCCCCCCTCTATCTCTCTGATCGATGCCCTTATATAGTCGTGAAGAAGTAGCCATTTTGCCCTGCGGGAGATGCGCCTAATTAATCCAGTAACGGGCGCATGATGGCAGTAATTACCGGCGCCTCGGCTTCTTCACGCCGTCTGGCAATTATCTTCCAGAGATAATGGGATAATTACACACCATTAATAAGCGGAATAATAGTGCGTGCAGACCGTTCGGATTCTTTAATCAATTAGACCCACTCGCCTGTAGGTTTGATTATAAGGTGGTCGTAGTTTACCTGGTCGTAGAAGAACTTACGACCAGGTAGCAGTCGTAGAAGGACCTACAACTATGTAGTGGTCGTAGAAGGACTTACGACCATGATATAGTCGTAGCAAGACTTACAACTGTGGGGTGATTGTAGAAGAACTTACAACCTCTTATTGGGCTTCTCCCTTATAGATAAGGGGTATCTCTGGGGACTATGTGACATCATATTTACCCATAATAAGAATTATAGATAAAAGATAAAATGAGGATTATTAGATCCTCGTCATCTAGCCCCCAAGCTTCAAGTGAAAATAACTTACTTGGTAAAGGTTTCGTAAATGGACTTACGACCTTGAGAATGTCGTAGAATGTTAGTCGAAGGAAAAACTCTTCGACATTTGAGTGCTACTTTGACCAGAAATTTGCTTGGTCAGGAAGGTTGCTTACGACTATCAAAAAGTCATAAAAAACCCCTACGACCGTCTGATAGTCGTAGTAGGGGAATCGGAGAAAGACTCTTCCGATTGATACTTCCTTCGACTAGAAAGACTTGGTCAAGAAAGTAATTTTGCTTGGAGGTGACAATACGTACCTATTTTTTCTCGAACGGACCATCTGGGGAATTGCAACCGGCTCTCATAGACTTGTCCGATGAAGCGGTTCGCGAAGCGGTACAACCATCTCTCATAGGCCTATAGCCGAGACGGTTTCAAAGCGGCGGAGATCGTGCGATTATAAAACTTACCAGAGGTAGACTTGGGTTTTACCTTTCCCCAAATCACTCCGCTGTTCTTCGAGCTCTTGCTTTCTCCGTCTTCGACTAGATTTCATCTTCTCGCGCCAACCCAAAAAACTTCTTGCTTCTAAGCGAAATGGCCAAGAGAGTTTCTGAATGGGAGGAATCGGAGATGGATGCGGCTAAGATCAAGATTTTGGTCGATGCTGGGAAGATTCCAGAGAAGGCTCTGGTGAAGTGGATTCCGGCTATCGGGCGAAAGATCGGCCATCGGGGAAAATGGGCAAATCCCGTCTTCCAAGCGTATTGTGAGTGCGCCTTCGATTGCTGCCGCCCCCTTTCTTCTGATGTACTCGAACACTTTGGGGTGGGCGGTGAACTTAGGTCCCAATTCCATTACCATGTTGAGTGTGTTCGTGTATCTATCGAGGCGTACACAGGGATTCGGCGGATCTCGAGCTGTTCCAATATTATTATGGGATGGCTCGACAAGCCGAATCGCCGGAAGTCGTGGTCTGCAAGCTCCACGACTCGAAGTCGAAGGAGTACATTCGAGTTTCACTCGGTCTTCGTGGCGGAAGTGGAGGAAGAGGTGGTTCTCTTGGAAGGTCACCTCAAGACACCTTTCTTTCGTGGGAAGAAGGCTTTGAAAAGAAATCTTTATGGGATTCAACCCTGAAGATATCGTAGGATTAGCCCTTATATTCAAGCCATTAAGGACTTAAAGGAAGAAGGGTGACCGGATGGCATGTGGTGAAGGATTTCATCACACGCCGAATTAGTCCTCTGAAGAAACGAGCATCTCCTATGTGGAGGTACTCGGGGAGAGGAGACCCCACCAGAGACTACGAGGAGGGTAAGCAATTGTCGACTTAGCTCTCCGTTTGGTCTTTCTCAACCTTGTCTAATATTTTTATCTGTTTACACAGATCTTTCACAGGCTGAGGTTGACTCCAGAGTCAGACTCATCTGTGAGAAGTCCCCGCCACTCCGAGGGGCGGTTCCTCAAGTCATTGCGGTTTTGTCCGCAGATGAAAGGATAGGCGCCTAAAGGTAATCAAATCGATTCTTTCTTTAGGACTTTATAGTCGTAGAAGATACTTACGACTAATGGTGATCGTAGAATATCTTACAATCAAGAAAAAGTCGTAGAAAAACTTACGACTTGGTACTAGTCGTAGAAAAAACTTACGACTAATTAGTGATTCTTCTTTTTCTGTTTTGCTTTACAGAAAGTAGGCATGGAAAATCGCCAGGACGACGAAGAAGTCGTTCTGATGACTATTGGCGCTGGGTTGTCGAAAGACAAAGGCTCGGCTCCTCCCTCGAAGAGACGTCGACTTGTAAAATCTGCCAACAAGGGGGGAGCAAGTTCGAGTTCTGGTCTTTCGACCAAACCCTCTACAAGGCCTGCGGCAGCTGTAGTTGTATCTGAAGCCGAGGCCGCAGCCGTCGAAGCCGAGGAGGTTGAAGCAGTTGAACCTCTCAAGCGCAAACCTCGCAAGGCTAAGGTACCCTTCTATTATGACACGGAATCTTTCGCAGTTGGTGCCACTCCTAGTTTTATTAAGCAACTTGAAAGGGAGAACTGGAAGGATTTTGTGTCTTTTATGAAGGACGATCTTTGCATCGGCACAACACGCAATCGAGGCGATCTTTATTCGGAATGGTCGAGACCGATCTCGTCCATCCAAAAGATCAGGAAACCAGAGCTCTGGTTCCTGTTCAAACTCTACGACCAGACGTGGTCGTAGCTGAGCCAATTGTTGAACCTCGACGGGCGTGGTCTTGGAGAAGAAAAGGTCCTCCGTTGGGAGGATTGCTCCAAAATTCTGGTTAAGACCGAGTGCGGTATGTGAAATGTCTTGAAGTGTAAAACGACATTTACCTTTTTCTTTTCACAACCCGATTTGCTTTTCTTTATTTCATCCGACTCCTCCAGCCCACGGGAATGCTTCTGCTGAGAAGTCCATTGCTATCCCTTCAGCTACTGGAGAGATAGCAATGGAGGTGGTCGAAGCATCACCCTTGGCCCAGGTGGCCGATGAAGTCGAGACTCCCAGAGTGTCTCCCACATCTGCTGAAGTCCTTTGTAGGTTAAACAGTGATACGAAGACCTTAGCTGACTCACTCGACTGTGAAAAGGAAGAGTCGAGGAGGCTAAGGAACGAAGTATTAGTCCTCTCGGATAGACTTGAGAGACTGCTCTGCATCTAAAAGATTGCGGAAAAAATAAGCGATAAGTTCGAACTTAAGACGCTTTTGATCTTTAACCTTTACCCGACTCTCCTTTCTTCTCGGATAAAGAAAAGAGATCGGAAGCTCGAGCCAAGTTCAAGAAAAATCTTTGGTTATTCAGAGTTTTCTCGCATTCTGCGAATAAGGATCAAGAACTCGAGGGTTTTAGAACTCGATTAACAGGTAAGTAAATCTTTACCTGTTATCCTTTTTGAGTATTTTCCCTTTTCTAATGCCAATTTCTTGTTCAGAAATTGCTGCCCAATTGAGAAGCCTCGAGGCTGAAATCCAAGCAAAGACCTTAATCTGCAATGAGTGCATCGCATTGCTAAGATGAATCTGAGAGGACATCGAGCATGGGAGCAAAAGCATGCTGAAACTATTGCTTCCCATCGAGAAGAGGTCAAGAAATTGGATTCTCAATTAGTAGGTAAGAAAAAGCTTTTACCTATAATTATCTTTGTGTTATCTTCCTCTAGAAGTATATTTTTGTTTGACCGATATTATTCTTTTCAGAACAAGTGGTCGAAAACAAGAAGCTTCGCGAGGCTTCGACTTGTACCCAACAGGAGATGGAGTTGATGAAGACTAGTCTTCAAGGCAACATTACTCTCCTGAACAATGTGCTTAGTGAGCTACATTCTGAGGGAAAAACTCCTCGAGAAGATACCATAGCTGCTCACACAAGTACCATTGGGGAACAAGTCGGAAAATTGCAAGAAATGGTGACCACTCTGAAGACTAATCAAAATTTGAATCAATAAGGAAGCGATCGAAGGCTGCGATGAGTTACGCTTTGGCGAAACTTAAAGCTCAAGACCCAGCCTTAATGTTAAACCAATCGAAGCCGACTTCGACTGTCCTGAATCAGAGGCAAGTCGTCTGATTGAGGAAATGCAGTCAGTTGGTAAAAAGGTGGCGGAGGAAATGCAGCTAGGCTCTCCCCCTTCAGAGTAGTCTTGTAACTACCTTGTAAGGCAGACGATTTTTGTTAATGAGTAATATATGATCCGCCTCATTTCCTGAAAATTATCTTGTCGAGTAGTTAGTAACTCAAAAGATAATAAACGAATGAAAGACTAAGAATTGAAGTCAAATTAATAACTTTATCCTAGCCCCGACTATTTGCTTAGATTGTTTAGACAATCTAAATAAATAGTGTCTAAAAAATGGGGTTTCTGAAAACAAAGAGAGGTTTATTTAACTTATAGCTTTTGTTACGGTTGTCAAGCACTGGTCGAAAAGAGTAGAAACGACTTGACACTAGGAAGTTCCTTCTAGTGGGCAGGACCACGTGCAGAGAGGAAAAACTTCGACTAGGTGATGTTCCCATCTCCGACTAGTTTAATCAAACCAAGAACAGCAACTTGAGTTAAACAAACGTCTTAGAGTACTTTAGTCATTCGTTCGTCCTTTTTTGGTGGACTTCGATAAGTCTTTTCCAGTAGCAAAAGTAGGAGACTGAGCGACACTAGGAAGTTTCCTTCTAGTGGGCAGGACCACATGCAGAGAGGAAAGACTTGACTAGGTGTGTCTCTTCCTTCGACCAGTTAAAACAAATCGAATACACCAAAGGTGGTCGAACAAATGTAAAAAAGTGCACTTTGCTTAGAATATTTACTGAAAAAATAGACTAAGATTGAGAGAGTTGGCTTTGAGAACATTACGACTAGATAAAACCCGAGCTCTTTGTATTGGCAGAAAAAATGAGTAGCAGTCGATGCTAGGAAATTCCTTCTAGTGGGCGAGAACCACATGCGAGAGGAGAAGTTTCGACCAGATGACGTTTCTCGCTTTTCGGCGAGTGTAAAGAAAACTGGGTGTTTTCATATCATAGTCGAAAGATTTTTTAAAAAAACTCTACTCAAAAAATAAGGCAAAAAGAGGTAGAAAGAACCTGGACTTTTATTGCACGAGAAACCGGTCACACATAGAATTTATGTGGCGGTCGATGTTCCAAGAGTTTGAGAGAACACATCCATCTTCCATTGCTAGTCGTCTGACCACTCTCGCCGAGTTACTTCGACCAGTGTGTAAGGACCTTCCCATTTAGGGGAAAGTTTATTCCGATTAGACTTGGATTGGCGAGCCTCAATACCAAGTCACCTCTGACAAAGGCCGCGAGGTTGGACCTTACGATTATAGTATCTGCGCAGGCTTGTTGGTAGACCGAGCGGATTAAGGCTAGGTTTCTCCTCTCTTGAGTAGGTTAATGTCATCTGCTCGAAGTCGTTCTGATCCGAGTTGTTGAAGGTTTCAACTCGTGTCGACCGCAATTTTAGCTCCGGTGGAAGCATGGCTTCGGCTCCGAAAACTAGAAAAATGGTGTTTCTCTGTTGCTCGATGGTGGTCGTCTGAACCGCCCATAATATAGAAGGTAATTCTTGTACCCAAGCCCCGGCGCTTAACAAGTCGGTCGAAGACTCGAGTTTTAATTCCTCGCATTATTTGGCCGTTTGCACGTTCGTAGCCCCATTACTTTGGGGATGTGCAATGAAGCATAGCATAGCTTGGTACCCAACTCGTCGTAAAATTCACGAAATTTTGCACTTGCGAATTGTTTACCATTATGCGTAATTATCCGACTCGGAACTCCAAATCGACTAATTACGCTTCTCATCATGAACCTTTTTTTTTAGTTGTTATCGATTCTGAGTTCGGCTTGATCCATTTTGTGAGCGTGTCAATAGCCACAAAAGGAATTGAAATCTCTGGAGCTTTGGGAAGCGGTCCTAGGATATCAAGCCCCAGTGCAAAAGGCCAAGAAAGAGGTATTGTTTGTAATGCTTGAAATTTGGTTGGTGTATCTGTCTACCATGGAATTGACACTGGACACACTTTTTAACCACCTCCATAGCATCGTACAGGGCTGTAGGCGAGTAAAAACCTTGTCGAAAGGCTTTACCAACCAATGTTCTGTAGGAAGCATGCGTCCCACAGATGCCACTTGTGTATATCGTGAAGGAGTGTTATTCCTTCGTTTTGCGGAATGCATCGCATGAGTATTCCTTGGGTTCCTCGTTTATAGAGGACTCCTTCAACCAAAGTATACATTTTGGCTTTTCGGGATAATCGATCTGCCTCAAGATCATCTTCGGGTACGGAACCCTTGTAAAGATACTCGTAGATGGGAGTCATCCGTATCCTCGTAATCTAATGAGGCCATCTCAAGAGGAGGTGTTTACGGTTCTTCGACCGAGAGGCGGTTCTTGAGTTGCTCCAAGAAAACTCCTTTTAGTCTTGTGGATCGGGAAGAAGCCATCCGAGCAAGTTGGTGCGAGGAATTATCCTTCGAGGATAAATTGTACCTCGAAACCTAAAAATGTTTTTCTAGCTTACGTGCTTGATAAGTACCGAGCCATTGTTGAGTTAGAGCACCGGTACTCTTTCCGATTTGATTCACGACTAGTTGAGAGTCTCCTCTCACGAGTAGTCGACGAATTGAGAGTGTTTTCGCAGCTCGTATGCCAGCTAGCAAACCTTCGTACTCTGCTACATTGTTAGTAGCCTGAAAGTTTAATTGTATGGCATACTTTAAGGTTTCTCCGGTAGGAGATACCAGGACCACCCCAGCCCCCGAGCCACTTAAAGTAAGTGACCCGTCAAAGTACATCATCCACTGGTCGTGGGAATCGTCTTCGGGGATCTGAGCGAGTTCAGATTTGTCCATTCGGCGACAAAGTCTGCCAAGATCTGGGATTTTATGGCCGTTCGGGACACGAAATGGAGGTCGAACTCCCCAAGTTCGACTGACCATTTTGCCATGCGTCCCGCTGTTTCCTTATTATGGAGGATTGCTCCCAAAGGAAACTCAGACGGCACAGCTATTTTGTGCGCCTGAAAATAATACCGCAGTTTCCTCGAAGACATGAGGAGGGCATATAGAAGTTTTTGGACCTGAGGGTAACGCTCCTTAGGCCCGTGTAAAACTTCGGCGTAATAAACCGGTCGTTATGCGTTTTCACGTTCTACGACTAATCTCGCGCTTCTTTGCTGTGGCGTGGCGACTAGGTAAATTAAGAGCGTCTCTTCTGGCTTTGGAGAAACCAGAACAGGAGCACTCGAAGATACCTCTTGACATCCTCAAAGGCGCGTTTGCCTCGTTCGACCACTCAAAACCTTCATGTCTCTGAGAAGTTTAAAGAAAGGTAGTCCTTTTCTCCTAGTCGTGCGATGAAGCGACTTAAAGCCGCCATGCACCCAAAGTGAGTTTTGGACTTCCTTTTTGTGTTTGGAGGGCGATCCGGAGGATGGCTTTTATTTTTCAGATTTGCTTGATTCCTCGTTCGGATACTAGGAATCCAAGCAATTTTCTGAAGAAATTCCAAACACACACTTCTCTGGATTGAGTTTTAAGCGGTGCTTTCTGAGGTTGTCGAATGTTTCTTGTAGGTCGGTGATATGATTAAGTCTCTTAATGCTTTTTACGACTAGATCATCTACATAGGCTTCCAAATTCCGGCCTAATTGAGATGAAAAAGTCGATTGCATTAGGCGTTGAAAAGAAGCGCCGTCATTCTTTAGACCAAATGGCATTTTGACATAGCAAAGGTACCAAATGGAGTAATGAATGCGGTCTTTTCTTCATCGTTTAAACACATATTGATCCGGTGGTATCCGAATATGCATCTAAAAACTTAATATCTCACAACTGCAGTTGAATCAACGGTGATCGTCTGAGGTAAAGGGAAATCATCTTTTGGACAAGCTTTATTAAGATCGATAAAGTCCACGCACATACGCCATTTGCCGTTTGACTTTTTGACCATTACAGGGTTAGCCAACCACTCTGGGTGGTTGACTTCTCTTATAAAGCATGCTTTAAGTAGCTTATCCAACTCTGATTTAATAGCATCTCGTCGATCGGGGCAAATCTCGTAATTTTTGTTTCTGGTACTTTATCGGTAGTAAAGCTAGCACATGCTGCTCGATCACCTCCACAGGGACTCGGGCATGTCGGATGCTTGCCACGCAAAGACATCTGCGTTAGCTCGGAGGAAGGTAATGAGGGCGTCTTCCTATTTGGGGTCGAAGTCTCCCGTCTGCGAGCAGTCTTGAGGGTTCTTCTGCGTCGGAGGAACCTCTTTGACTTGGTCGTTCGGCTTTGGTGCGACTTTGAGGCCGACTTGCTAGTCGGTGACTTTCATCTCGAGTTGGTATTTGACCAACCATCTCGAGGATCGACGGCCATGACTATCGCCATCTTTTGTCACACTGAATGGTGATCACTCCTTTGGGACCTGGCATCTTAAGACATTGATACCCATAATGAGTAGCCATTAAGAATTTTGCCAAAGTTGGTCGTCCGAGTATGGCATTATATGCCGTATCGAAATCGACCACATCAAAGGAGACTTTCTCGTCTCCGAAATTACTTGGTGAGCCAAATGTTAAAGGAAGAGAAACTTGGCCAATAGGTTTGGCTGAAGACCCCGGTACAATTCCATGAAAGGAGTATCGTACCGGCCTTACCTTTGTCCTGGGTACTTGCATCTCGTCCAGGGCATTAGTAAATAATATGTTCAAGAATCGCCACCATCAACCAACACTCGATTGACCCGACGGTTGTTGATGGTGGGTTCATTCCACAATCGGATATCGACTGATCGACTCGTAGTGATCGGGCGATCATCCTTCTCAAAAGAGATGGTAACTTCCACCACTTGGTAATTTATTGACGAGAGGAGTATGTATAGAATTTACCTCTCGTCCGTGACTTTAAGTTGTCGTTTGGAGTCGTATGCCGATGATCCTCCGTAGATGTGCTCAACGGTATGTTGTGGATCTTGGAACGGCATCTCCTCATCATCCGACGACTTTTGGCCACTCGTATGTCCTACCTGCTCGAGAGTAGGGAGTGGTGCTTTCTTAGTTGTAGTAGTCCTCGAGCTTTCTTTGGAAAACTTCGGCGATTCTGAGAGGTCATGTCCTTCCTTTTTATGAAAAGGACACCACCTTGGTTTGTCGTTCCTACGATCAGGGCGCTTACCTTTGCCTTGATCAGGGTACGACTTGGTGGTTTGGGGCTCTCCATCTTTCACGGCCAGAACCTCCTTGGAACCACTGGTTTGTGGTTTTTGACTCTTTATTTTCTTCTTGGACTTTTTTGCTTTTTTATCCTTACCAACTTCACCTGGCTCTCGAGGAGTATATGTTTCTCGATCGATAGTGTTGTTCCACTCGACTGCCTCAGAAGCAGTTGCATATCGATCGGCCATCTCGAAGAGTTCGGCAACAGTGTTGGGAGGATTTAGAGCAATGTCCTCCGTTATTCTTCTACTGCGGACTCCTTGCTTAAAAGCCCTGATCACAGAGGAATCAGAAATTTCCGGAATTGAGTTACGAACCTGGCTAAAGCGTTTGATGAATTGACGCAAAGTCTCGTTGTTGTTCTGTTTTATCCGGTGCAAGTCGTCTTCTTTTCCAGGGCGGTTGTATGTGCCTTGGAAATTCGCCTGTAGAAGATCACAGAGGTGTTGCCAAGAGTAGATCGACTCGAGTAGTTGGTTTAATAACCACGATCGAGCGGATCCTTCGAGCACGATCGGAAGGTAATTCGCCATTACATGCTCTCCTCCTCCTGCCGCTCGGACGGTGTTGTATAGATCTGAAGAAATTCAATGGGATTTTGAGATCCATCAAATTTCTCCATGTTCATTTGGTCGAAAATGAGGTGGCGTGAGCGCTCGAAGGTCGGCGAAAATGCGGCATCCGGTAATCACTTCTTGGCGCCTTCTTTGTAGAAAAGAAGGGTTAATGTCACCAGTGATCGTATCTGACGATACCGTGCAGTGACTGCTACGTAGTAGGCCTTAGTTCTCTGAGGAGAATACTCCTCGTATTCCACTCGTTGAATTTCTTTGTCGAGTGGTGAATGATCACCTCTCGGGGCTTCTTGATCTTGGTGATCGAAAGGTATTTCTCGAATAGGGATCGATTCGACTTATGGCCGTGTCGATTCCTCGTGAAAATATTCGATTGATTGGTAGTGAGGAAGTCGTATTGCTCGACTACGAATGTTGTCGATGAGGTACCTCGGTCTTGTCATCACAGTTCGAAGTCTTTGCGTAATCTCTTGACAAAGAGATCGTACCACAGCGTTCGAGCAAGCTCTTGGTGGGATTCTCGAGCAAGTCGTTGATGTCTGAGTTCTTGTACCTCCTCCGTGATGTTGAATGCGCCAGCAAGTTCTTACGGATCGCAATTTTCTTTCTTCGGCGACATCAAAATCCTCCTCATCGGTCTTTGAGGCCTTCTTAGTGGAGTGCGAGAATGTCGAGGATTTCCTCGCGTTCATCAGTGTTGGTCCTCTCACGCCAGCGGTGGTGCCCTTGCCATTACCACGAGGGGCGCGTGTGTGATCTTGGGGAGTGTTCTTATCTCGGCCTCCATGAGTGACCACGATTTGGGGAAGGGCGAAGACCTCCGTTGATGATTCTCACTTGCGCTCGAGGCCTCCCGCTGAGGAGTGCTCGAGGACACCATCTGGCGACTTGGAGTAATCCCCTCCGGTAGGGAACTCCGGGTTATAAGCATCTCCGTTCGCAAATGAGATCTGCGGGGAGATGGTGAATTTGTAGGAAAAGCATGCTTGATCCCACCCTCTGGAGTTATCCTGAGAGAGAGGATCACTAGATGCTGGTGGAGTCCTGGAATGGTGGCTCCCAGAACTTGACTTACCAAGTCGGACTGTCTTAAGGGGACTTGAACACTTGGGGAAAGAACTCTCGTCGTGTTGTGAGTCCTCCTGGGAGCGGTCCTGGTCGGATTGACCCTTGTCCTTTGAGAGAATTGGCTCCTCTGTTGGGCGTATTGTTGTGGGGATAAGGATCCCTCCTCAACTCCATTAATGGGATGGTTTCCTGGAGAACAATCTCCGGAGGCAACATCACCATCAGCGGATGCATCACTCGGCTCGTAGTCGAAACCGGCATCCATGTCGATGTCTGCGTGTCTGCCAAGTCAAACCGGTTCTCCTCGTTCCATTCTCCGCCATGATTGCATGAGATTGGAAAAGAGAGTATGTTGACAAGAGATTACCGGAAGATCCCCACGGACGGCGCCAACTGTCGGTGTATTAGAACCGATCTTACGTAAAGATTGTTTGATTCGGGGGGTCTCCTAGAGATAAGATCACGCATAGTGGATTGACACGGGATGTTTAGGCAGTTCGGTCTTCTCGGAGAGAATAATAACCCTAATCTGTGTGTATGGTATTCTTGATGATCAAGTAAAGACTAAGACTATTACGAGAGAATAGTACTTGTGTTCCTACTTGACTAGCTCTTGCTCGCCCCTCTATCTCTCGATCGATGCCCTTATATAGTCGTGAAGAAGTAGCCATTTTGCCTGCGGAGATATGCGCCTAATTAATCGATGTGAGCGCATGATGGCGATAATTACCGCGCCTCGGCTTCTTCACGCCGTCTGGCAATTATCTTCCAGAGATAATGGGATAATTACGCACCATTAATAAGCGGAATAATAGTGCGTGCAGACCGTTCGGATTCTTTAATCAATTAGACCCACTCGCTTGTAGGTTTGATTATAAGGTGGTCGTA
Organism: Hsuehochloa calcarea; assembly: GCA_036346395.1. Classification (NCBI taxonomy): domain Eukaryota; kingdom Viridiplantae; phylum Streptophyta; class Magnoliopsida; order Poales; family Poaceae; genus Hsuehochloa; species Hsuehochloa calcarea. Next base: position 63,402,652 of record CM070596.1, read on the forward strand.
GTTTACATGGTCGTAGAAGAACTTACGACCGGTGGCGATCGTAGAAGGACCTACAACTATGTAGTGGTCGTAGAAGGACTTACGACCATGATATAGTCGTAGCAAGACTTACAACTGTGGGGGTGATTGTAGAAGAACTTACAACCTCTTATTGAGCTTCTCCCTTATAGATAAGGGGTATCTCTGGGGACTATGTGACATCATATTTACCCATAATAAGAATTATAGATAAAAGATAAAATGAGGATTATTAGATCCTCGTCAAGGCTTTGTTGCGCATAGGAAGGGTATGCGAGTATAACAAGTGGTATCAGAGCCAAGACTGGATTAATCAGATTTACGAGAAGTCGGCAAAGCATCAGGTGGTACAAAATCAATATCGATGCCTACGATGTGGAATCAAGTGGAGAAATTTAACGGCGGAGGAAATTTCAGCGTATAACAATGTGTGGTGAAGGGTGCTCTTGTCCAGCAAGGATTAATTGATGCTCTTAAAGGGACAACCGAAAAGGTGTCGATGAAGGCGGAAGGTGATGGAGCGAAAGGTTGTTAGTACAATCATCCATGTCTCTCTGGTGAGGTAAAGTACTCAATGATTACGGAGAATTCGAAGAAGAAATTATTAAGTAACTTAGAAGAATTATATATGGCAAAGTCGCTTACAAATCATCTCAATGCCTTTAACAAGCTTATCACACAACTGACTAGTGTGGATGAAAAAATTAAGGAAAACGACAAGGTTGTCATATTGACGTCATCTCTACCACCATCATAGGAGCAATTGGTGATGAACATACTCGTCAAGAAAAACACTATCAACTTAATTGAGACATTTGCATATCTATTGGAGGTGAAGTCTTTGAAGAAGCCATCAGATTCTTCATTCTCGTTTAATCAAGCATTGGTTGCCATAGGTGTTGTAGGCAAAAACAAAAGTCGCGGGAAGAAGAAGGGCAAGAGTAAGGGTATACGTGTATGCTATCTATGTGATGAGGAAGGTCATATGATAAAGGACTATCAAGTTTGAAGCAAATGAGGTCTACATTCTCGTGTGATAGCTAAAGATGATTCAGATATATTAGTCGTCAATCAATCAAGTATTTCTCATGGATGGATATTATATTCAGGTTGTTGCTTCCATATATGTTCGGCGAGGGAGATGTTTGATGAAAAATCTCTACGCCCGACGCATGAAACTATTCACTTAACGGATTGGAAGGAGTATGCAATTACTGAGGTGATAATGATAAAATTGGAGATGTATAACAGAGCACATCACGCATTGACGAGAGTTCGGTATGTTCCTGGCATAAACAGGAATATAATATCTGTGATGTCGCTTGAACTCGAAGGTTGTAAGGTACCACTTCAAGGTGGAGTCATCCGAGTTACTTTGCAAAGGGCATGCAATCATGAAAAGTATATGGAGCAATTGAGGATACCTATTGATGGTTAATCATGAGAGAAAAGCAACCAATGCGAGGTGTGATAAAATTCCTAATCAGGAGAAAGAAATCGTGTAGTTAGCGGTAGGTATTCGATCTCATCTGCGATTATGTGCCGAATCGCAAAGATGGTTGCAAAATCTAGCAGTGCGAGGCGAATGTGCGATTTGTTGGAAGAAGGAAGGCGTGATGGGACCAACCACGCGGTGATCTTGTGGCGAGTGGAGCTCGGATCTGATACAAACCTATGGCATGGTTGGTTGTAGGAACAAGAGATGTGGTTAATCTAACTACACAACACATGAGCTCTCGGTGGAGTTTCAGAGGCGGACTAACCTTGATCTGACATGCACATTGTGGTGATGTGTATGAGCCACTTGTGGTTGGGGCACTCCCAAAGTGAGAGAAAAAGGAAAAGTTGGGGAAACAAAAATAGCAAAAGCCGACTTGGCGAATTCTTGGAGGAGCACGGTGACTTCAACGAATAGAAGTCAAGGTGGAGATTTGTTGAGTATGGGTGACTCATATCCTAACCTACTAAGACTTGGCGATGTGTTATCACGGAATTGGGATTCCTACCTAATTTTGGAGGAGTACTAGGGTCACTATATAAAGCCATGAATGGTAGTCATGTAAAACACAAACCACAAATAAACTCATATAAAGTAAGAGGTGCATAAGAGGATTAGAGGCTACGTTATTCCTTAGCACTAAATTCTTGTATAGGGCAAGGATCGGAGAGTCCTAAAAGATTCGAGAGGGTTGTGAGAGGCGACAAACTCTTTGTACTCTTTTGAGGTCGTGCTTAAAGAATTCTGACAAACCCTAAATCTTTCTGTCTCGTTATCGTTATTTGGTCTCTCGGGATTCATCTACTTTAATTTTTATATCGTGCACTTTCGTATCATATCTCGCAACTCGATCCGATCTTGGAGTTAGGGTATTAGAGTATAACGATGAGGTTCAATGGGGTTGATGATGACTTGATCGATTTGATGGATGGTGAAGTGAAATGGCCTTGGCATGATTGGTTTGTGATTTGGACATCTGTTGGGATGCGATAGAGAAAAGAGCGAACTTATCGTTGTCGGTTCGGAGGTAAAGCGGAACTAGAGTGGGACTTGGGCGTGCTTTTGGGGCGGCCCGAAGCACGGTTGGCGCGGCGCAGTCTAAGCGCGACGCGACGCGGCATGTGGTGGGCAAGCGCAAGACGCAACGAACAACGGCCGGTGGGCACGAGAATGTGGCGGTTAGGCGGCACGGCGCGATCGGTTAGGGCGTGCTTGGGCAAACGACGCGAAATAGGCCCAACCTTTCCGTTCTAGCCCAATCCTCCTCGGCCTAGTCGATCACTCCCACACCCTAGCTAGCCTCGTTCTAGCCAATCCTCCCTTAACCTAGTCCAATCACTCCCACGCCGGCGGCCTAATTTCAACCAATCATCCCCTTCGCCACGACTGAATCACGGTGTCTTTGTCTTCTGAGCAGTGGCGGCGGTTATCGTCTTCTCGGCGTCAGTAGTTACTTAGGGCGAGCACGGGCGTAAGACGGCCACGATCCGACGACGGCGGGCTTTGGGCGTGCTTGGCCTGGACTAGAAGCGTCTGGTAGCGCGCGCGCGACACGGTAGAATGATCGGGCCGAGCTGACACGGCACGACGCTGTCTGAAGCACGGTGGGTCTGGACCGTGCCGGCACGACCAGCACAATGCCCACCTCTAAGCGGAACATCGATCGAGCGTTCCTTCCTAAGAGTATTGATTCATTTTTTCAACGAAATGATGCGGCTCATATAGTACTAGTGATCAAAATTTGAGCTAAACTGAACGTGTGAGCAGTACTAAGTAGCATCTATTCCTATATTTGGGTGTCAAAAGTACTGGCCATTTTTACTTTTTACGTTTCACCAGTGTGTCCTTCGTTTCGTGTGCCGCGTTGTGCGAGCTTACCGACTGCCTCGCCTCTCATTGCGCGCCCGAATAGTAAGCTCTGCTCGTTTCGCGCCCGACCAGCTGGATCCGGCCTCGGAAAAAAACGTGGATGCGTTAGTTGTTTCCCCGCTTGGTCCATGGGGAACTAACTGTCTTCGTTCCGGAACATGCCACTGGTGTGTTTCGCAACACATCGTCCTCATCTCTCCTTCCCTTTCCTCCAGGCTACACCTCTCGTTTGTCTGTTTTTCTCGCTGCGTTTGGGTTGCGCATCCCATTTGTTCCCCTCGCTACAGAGCAATCGAGACCTACTTTTCTTGCCCCGTGCGCTTCCTTCGTTATCCAACCTCCGTGATTTCTTCCTGGGTCTCCTTCTCTACGGTTCACTCATCGATTTTGCCGTCTGTGTTCGGGTTGGTGCTCATTTCGTTTGTGCCTTGCAGATTGTTGTCGCCTCTGCCGTTCCGCGGTACGTTCGTGCCAGAACGCCGTCGTTGTCGCTACATCTTGCCCATCTGTTTGCTTCGCTATTCCTGTGCCTATGCTGTTTATTTGGGGGAAGGTTGAAGGTTCTTCGAGTCCTACTGCCGACACAAGTTATGCCCTTTTCCCCTTGGTGCTCCTTGCTTTCTCGTGCCTGCTCCTTGTTCTCCCTGTGCCGCCTTCGATACCGTCTCATCTTCTTTACAACCTTCCCATGTTTACTATGCATGTCGCCGTGCGTGCGCCGATCCTCTTGGTCCACCACGCTTCAGTCGTTTCTTACTATGTTCCTGTTCACGCGCTGGCACTTCGTTAAGGTTGTTCCGGTTCCTTCTTACTTCTTTCTTTCATTTGCGTATTGTTTGCTCTTACTATGCCATTTTTTTTTTCCGACGATGCTCTTGCAGGTTGTGTTCTCTCCTTCTGCGTCCCTTTGCCCGCGCCGGCCACGCTGCCTGCCTCCTTCCCTTCGCCCCTTCGTCCCCTTCGCCCGCCTCCTCCTCCCATTTGCTCGCATCGCCCCCTTCGCACGCCTCCTCCCCTTCGGCCGTGCCGCCCTTGTTGCCCCCTCCGCCCCTTCACCGGCGTCGCGTCGGCCCAACAACCTCCCCTTCGGCCACACCGCCCTCCCGGGCCTTCACCAGCCGCCCAGGTGAAGGCCAGGGAGCCAATCGCCAACCTCGAGCAGCTCGCGCTCTGTGATAGCCCGCTCGAACAAAATGGTTCTTCTACACATGACACAACATGTTCAGCTTTTGTTCATGTATGTCCCTGTTGATAGTGTAGTTATCATTTCTTTGTGCTAGTATATTATGTTGATTTGCTATCTAGAGGTTATGCATTGAGTTTTCATGTATTTATGAACAACTCATATGTTGTCTTCGATCATTTGTATATGAGATTATCCTTTCATATTTCCTTTCGGTTATGCAAATAGAATGGTGAGTTGGGGTCATTTGACTTTACACATGACTACTCTTTTTTACATTTGAGTACATCTGCTGTGATGATTTATTGGTGTATAGCATATATGCAGTTACATGGATCTTTGCTTAGTGTTAGCCAATGCATTACTGAATTGCAGATGTGTTTTTACGTCTCATGTACTGGGCAATGGTGTCATATACATGGGTGGGACAGAGCCTGGTGATCTTTATCTTTGTCAATAAAGATAAAGAACTTTCAAGAAGGCAGGCAATGGAGCATGGACAGTTGGACAGTGATGGCCAGCTGCTAATACTATTTGTTCTATTGTTGGCTAAATGATGAATCTCACCCATATTTACTGACTTATGTACATGCTTTCAGTAGCTTGAGCGTTACTTGATCGCCTAGCAATTACAGTTCAATTCAAGCATTCATATTTGATATGTAGTGCACAAAACAAGATGTGGCACTGTTTGTTTGTGATTTGATTTGACATGTATTTTGTCTTCTATTTGTGGATTCTATACAGATTAGTATGAATCTATACCAGGCATAAATCTTTGATTCAAGTAATTTGCCTATTTAATTCCTGCATCTCCTCTTTCTCCATGTGTTTCTCTATATGTATCTAAATTTTTTTCAGCTGCACATACTATCTTTATGCTGGCTTCAATAGTAGCTTTAGATATTGAGCGCATTATCCAGATCGAGACACCTGCCTTTTGTGTCTCCTTTTGCTATATCCTATGTTGTACAAATTATAGATGCTTGGTTGTGTCATTACTCTTGTTATATTGGGATGTCCTCTATATATGCTCACACCTTGGAAGTTGTTTAGAGCTAGATGCAAATAAGCCTAACTAAACCAATATGACAGATAATCTATTAAGATCTATGTTATATGCTTTTTGTTTCACTTTGCTCGGCATGTTCTCCAGCCATTTTCAAACACAGGCTTGCAAATTTGGGTGGGTATGCAGTTTGATGTTATTTTTTAGTTCAACCTATATGTTGTTATTTTGATAGCTATATGTTGTACTCAGTGTATTCCAAATCATTTCTGCAGCATCGGTTTATTAGCTAGCTATCCAATGAATGGCCTGTTACTGAACAAAAAGTCCCATTTCTTTATGATTTCATTTTACTTGCAGGTTGCTTGTGGGAGGCCCTTCTTTGCTGCCACATGTTGCTATTTGTTGTAGCATCCTATGTATGGTGTCTGATGACAGAAGCTTTGTGTTTTCGAAGTCCACGACAAATTCAGCCATCGGATCCAGGTCGGCGGGTGTTATGGCGCGGCGAAGCGTATGTGGCCGTTAGGTTCTGCTGGAAAAGACGATGAGTCCAAGTTTCTGCAATGTATGTGCTTATTTATTTGCTCTCATAGTTGTAAAAACTAACTCCTTTAATTTCATCTTTTGGTCACAATGCACGACGATTTCGATACTGGTTGCAAACTACCATTCTTCTATGGAATTTGTTTTAATGATTATTCTTACATCACAGCTATATGAATGCATCTGCATGTTATCTTTTCACAGAAAAGTATTGATTTTAGGATTTAGTATGAACCTACCAAATGAGAACATAAAATAGATGTCTCGCAAGTGGGGTTAGTTTTTTTCTCTCTCCTTCCTTCAGATATATAGCTTTGGAAGCACATATTGGTATGCTTACTGGCTTCTTCCTAGGTTATGAAAAAAATCAGTTTGTATGTCTCTTTTGTATCGCGTCTATTGCTTGGACTTGTATGCACTGCGTATTCAGGTTTCTATATATATATATATATATAATGTTGTCCTATGTCTATACACATATGCTAGCAGCTAGCACGCTGTGCATATGGAATTGGATTTCTGGTTAGGTTAGTGCTTTCCCCCCCTTTTCTACTACTACCAGCTAGATGGTTATTGTTGACGAAGTCATATTGATTCATATAGTTTGATTTTTTTTTCACACAATTGTTAAGGGATTCTGTAGGGAGATCTAGACTAAAGTATCCAACAGAAGCCATATGTCTTTGCCTTAGAATGATATATGCGATTTTTAGTCTTGTTGGGTCTAAATATCTTTTTTTATATACATATCTAAAATGCTGCTGTGTTATGTCTGATGCTCTACCAAATCTTTTTATAAAACATTGACATATTTAAGTGGAAATATTTGAGTTTGTCGATTCCCTTTTTAGTTTTCATAACACGAGAATGTCTTATAGTTTTGAAGTGGTGGATGTGTGAGGAGTGTGGGTTGTACTATCACTGAGCAAACAAAGCAAAAATGTATGTTCTTTCTCCTCATTTAATCATCACTATCAGTTCTTAGCTGCCCTACTGATCCATGGCTTGTATTATCAGCTGAGGACATTTCTGCAAGCAATACTGATCTGTACCTTACTATCTCAACTGATTGGGACTTAATATGATTTGATTAGCTGCTTTATAATTTCGATGTGTTAGCTATGGACCACGGTTGTGATGAAGTATATTTTTTGGGCCTTCGCGGCTATCATAAAATGTTTTGTTTTCTCTAGCTCAGGCCGTGGTATTGTCAGACAACCAAAAACTATTTATTATTATACGAACATTCTTTCCGTTCCCTGTTCTATTTATATACTCATCTTCTTAGACATGGCTTCCTTTGACTAGCATGGTTTCCCTTCCAAATTGTAGGAGATTTTCGCAAGCATAGATCCTGAAAGTATTTAATACATAACTTGCTTTCGTTTTGCACTTAATTCTATTATGTAATCCATCTTTTTTTTTGCTTCTAAGATGATCTGAAAAAAAAGGGAGCAAAGGTTGTGAATTTTACGGTCTCTATTTGTCTCAGGAGGTTGCCTTTGATCTCACCTGATGCTTTTCATACAAGGTTGCTATTCCTTTCAAGCTTCTTTGACCACACAGACTAAACAACGAATACTCTGCTGGCGACTTACCAAGTGTGGCATTATGGATGAAAGTCATTTGTATTCTTTTGTTGTATATATGATGAGGTATGAAACTGCTTTTCGAGACAAATCTACATATATCATTTTCATGTGTCTAACCTAAATTTTTAAAAAGATATTGATAGTCAAAGTTTACATTGTTTGACCGCATTTAGCCCAAAACGACTTCCTTTTGTGACAAGGGCATTGAATTAAATATAATTACACCAGAGGTTCCAAAACTTCAGAATTAACTTGGTCGGTCCATAAAACTTGTAAATTGTGTCACTCAGGTCATTTTGTCAGTTTTGAATTAACTAAAAAAAATGCTGATGTGGTTGGAAACAGAGGTAGAAAGCTTATGGATATCTCATCATGTCACCCTAGATTACCAGAGGGAATGACGGATCATCCATCTAAACAATAGTGGAAACAGTTACACTACTCCGTCTCCTCCGTCCGTTCCCCGCCCCAATGCATTGCGCGCGCACACACGTAGATGATCCCGTCAGTTTCACACCTCTATTATACTGTCACTTTTAGCAAACTGGAAAGTAGCAATGCTCGAAGTGACACAATTTGCAACTTGCAAGTTTGGGGACCGGCCAAGTTAATTTTCAAGCAATAGCCTGGCAGTTACCTACAAGTTTAGTGACATCAGTTTAATACTCTGTTGAACTTTGTTGATTCCTGTTTTACTTAATATCAAATGCACAAACAAGAGGGCACTATACAAATTAGGAAGCAGTTTTAGTGCTTATTTCCAATGATTGATTGGCAGGTGCTCCGTGATATATGGAGCATCTATTATGCAGGATAGAGATCTCGGGATTTACAAGCCATCTGAATCAACAACGATTCGGCATCTGCCCTGCAGCCATGAGCTTTGCTTATTGGGTTCAGGCTGTGCAAACCCAAAGCAGCCTTGCCCATACACTATTGACTACTTTTCAGAAAATACAACCAGCTCTGGTTTGCTAATTGAGGATACTCTTTACACTTGGTTTCTTGGGAGGGCCATGTACCAGTGAAGGCTTCTGTCATTGTAGGGCATTCGTCTAGTTGAGCAGCATTACTTGACAATCTCAGTCGTCCCACTGTGGGCATTGTAAGTGAACAACAACATTTCCATTGCCTGCATATTTACTAGTGCAGTATTTGCATACTCTGACATGTTAAAGCCACAACTAGTCTTTGCTTCGGCGATTACATTTTGCATTACTGTTGATACTTCAATTATCTCTCTGAAGAAAATGGTTGGGATTAGAGATGATGCTCTGGTACTGAACAACTCAACTCATGATCAGTTTACTGATACGGTGCCACCTAGCTCTACAACTTTGGTTTGTGTTCCTAAACCACAACCCGAAGTTATTTCGCATGAAGCTGCTATTTTGTCATGAGAAAGAATAAAGGAGAAAATAGAGGTAGCTAAGAGGAGATGACCGTGGGAGAAAAGCACAGTGCATGAGAAGAAAAAAATTGCATGTGGCTGTGTGGGCGTAGTTCATGAGGCGCGCGAAGGGAGCATGCAAGCGCGTGGGTGTGTCGTGCATGCGACGGCACAAGCAGGCAGGTGCATGGGAACCAAGCCCACTGGGGACTGCGGACGTTTGAAATCAAATCAGAAGGAAGGAAGGAAGGAAGAAGGGAAGGAAGGGAACTCAACAGAGAACACATTGAATTTGGATTGGATCAATTCTCATCCAGATTCTTTCCTAGTTTGATCTCCCTTCCGAATTGCTGTTTGATTTCTTTATCTGCAAGAATCCGACGAGTTAAGTTACCACAGAGTCTTTAAGAAAATAATACCGAATATCAATGTGTTTGGTTCGTGAATGTTGCATAAGATTTTTAGCAATACAAATAGCACTAGTATTATGTACACTATCCAATTCTAAGCCAAAATACTTAAGAGTAGCGGTCACCCAAAGCAATTGTGAGTAACAAAAAGCGACAACTATATATTCAGCTTCAGTAGTCGAAAGAGCGGCAAACAACTATTTCCTAGAAACTCATGAAACAAGAGATATACCTAAAATATGACATGTGCTAGAAGTACTCTTCCTATCAATTCTACAACCCCAAAATCCGTATCTGAATAAGCTCTAAGGGTAAGACATGATTAAGAAGAATATCATATACCAAATTCTAAAGTTGACTGAAAATACCTGAAAATGTGCTTAACTTCCTAGAGATGTGAAGTATGTGGGGAAGCTTGAAAGAGAGCACACAGACATGCATCAAAGTGAATGTCTGCCCTTAAAGCAGTGAGATACAGAAGTAAACCAATCATGCTTATGTATTCTTTTTAATCAACAGACTGCATCCTCATCAGGGTCTAACACTGCAGTTGATCCCATTGGTATGGAGACTGGTTTACTTGTCCCCATGTCGAAGTGACAAAGGAGATCCTTAGTGCGCTTGGTTTGATGAACAAAAATGCCCCGCTTTGATTGCTTGATCTGATAGTCTGGGAAGAATGTGAGTTCTTCCATCATGCTCATCTCAAATTCCCTACTCATAGTATCTGAAAACTTGGAAACAAGAGTATGAGAGAAACCACCAAAGATGATATCTTCCACATAAATCTGAATGAGTAAAAGATCATTGCTATGCTTGAGAGTAAATAAAGTTTTATCTACCTTGCCCATTTGAAAGTCATTCTTAAGCAAATATGATTTAAACCTATTATACCATGCTCTAGGTGCTTGCTTTAAACCATATAAAGCTTTGGACAGTTTACAGACATGATCAGGAAATTTATGATTTTCAAAATCAGGTGTTTGTCTTACATACATTTCTTCTTCAATATAGCCATTAAGAAAAGCACTCTTAACATTCATTTGATACAATCTGAAACTCTTAGATGCAACAAATACTAAAAGAATTCTAATGGCTTCTAATCGAGCAACAGGTGCAAAAGTTACACCAAAATCAAGACCTTCTACCTGGGTAAAATCCTAAGCCACAAGTCTAGCCTTATTTTGAATAATAACACCATCCTCACTTTGTTTATTCTTAAAAATCCATTTGGTTCCAATAACATTATGACCCTAAAGAGGTGAAACTAAAAGTCCAGACTTTATTATATTATACTCAAAATTTTCTAATTTCTCATGTATGGCATTAATCCATGACTCATTAGATAAAGCGTTACTTACATCTTATGGTTCAAAAGAGGAAACAAAAGCAACATGAGCTTATGAGGCATCGGAGTTATACCTGTTGCGAAGAACTCTCCCATCTAACTCACCAATCATTTGTTCAGGAGGATGATGTCGTTGAATGTGCAGAGGAGCCTGTGGTGTCGTAGTTGACATAGGTGTAGTAGTAGTGGTCTCTACCTCATTGGAGGTAGTATTAGAGCTACTAGTTGTAGACTCCATCGGTGTAGATACGTGTGTCGAAGTGTGAATCGGGGTTACCCTTTCATCGTCGTCAGAGTCATAGAAGATATCTTGGGTGCGTCAATTACTTGTATACCTGCATTGTCGGGTTTAGTATCAGGACTAGCCTCATCAAAAGTGATCTCGCAGGTTTCAGCAATTTTGTTAGTTTCTAAGTTGAATACATGATAACCTCGAGTGTGAGCTACATATCCAACTAAAATATCATTTGAGGATCTAAATTCAAATTTATAAAGATTTCCATGTTTAAAAATAAAACATCAACATACAAATACCTTCAAGTGAGAAATATTAGGAGAATGACCAAAACGAACTTCATAGGAGGTTTTATGCAATTTAGCTCACAAAAATACTCTATTAGAAATGTAGCAAGCAGTAGAGATAGCTTCAGCCCAAAACTTTCTAGGTATAGCATGTTCATTTAACATTGTTCTAGCCATCTCAATCAACGTTCTATTTTTACGTTCCACAACACGGTTTTGTTGTGGCACATGAGCTGAAGAAAATTGATGATCTAACCCTTTTTCAGAATAAAAAAGCAAATGGTGTGTTCTTGAATTCAGTTCCATTATCACTTCTAATTGCTCTAAGTGTTCTTAGGAGTTCAGTGGCAAGTCTAAGGGAAAGCTCTCTAAAGTGACCAAAATCTTTATCCTTAGATGCCATGAGAAAGACCCACTAGTATCTAGATAAATCATCAACAATAATAAGAACATATCATTTACCTCTAGCTGACTGAACTCTTGCAGGACCTACAGTGTCCATGTGCAACAATTGACCAGGTGCATCAGTCATAACAAGTGTGAGAGGAGGATGTGAAGCAGATATCATCTTACCGTGACGACAAGGTAAACAAATAGAATCTAATGATCTTTCATATTTAAGATTAGGTAACCCTCTAACAAGATCCAAATTACTAATACGAGCAAGATGATCAAAACCAATATGACCTAGTCTACGGTGCCAATGGAGTAAATCCTTAGAATCGGATGAAACAAGAGACCTAAGATCAGATGATGATGAATATGAAAAGTCATCATTAAACAAATGATCAACTCGAATAGTTTTACATACTAGATCGTCAGATGAATCTAAAATATAATATGAATGCTTTTAAAGCTCACCTCAAGATCATCGTCTATCAGTTGTGAAACTGAAAGCATATTAATTATAGCTCAACTTACTGACAAGAACAACATCTTTTAATATGAATTTGTCGTTGACGTGCACAATACCTTTTTGCAAGAACTCATCCTTGAGTATTGTCCTCAAAAGTAATCATCTCATCACCAGTGGCATAAGTGAGGGAGGAGAAACATCTAGAGTCTCCGGTCATGTGGCGAGAGCAACCAGAGTCAATGAACCATATGTTCTCCTTCTACTTGCAACGAACCTACCAAGCACGAACAATCGTCGGTATCTTAGTGCTGGAGTTAGACAATAAAGTTTTAGGTAACCAGTACTGAGATACGCGACGACCAGAAGTAACAGCGGGCAAAGAAAAAGAATTTTGATATTCTTGGTACTACTGGTCAGACTATAGTTGTCGTCTTGGTCGACCATTGGTGGTTCGACGAAATCTGGCGAGATTGGCGGCGTATGGTCGGCTGCGCAAGACGGGCTCGGCGAACCGATGATGCTTCGGAGAAAAGGAAGAGAGCACGGCGTAGAACATCACGAGGCAAAGTCAACGGAGTGCGAGATGTCTCCGGGGAATCAACGACGGCGGCGGAACACGAGGAGGAAGGTGGTTCGGCCGTCGGTAGGGAGAAGCTTTGGCGGCGGCGCTAGAGGTGGTGGCGTGAGCTCCAGTCGGTGGCAACGAAACTCGAAGCACGGCGAAACGAGGGCAAGAGAGAGAGGAGAGTTAAGGGGAAAACAAGGGGAGAGTGAGGGCTCCCTGGTGCTCCATTTATAGAGGAAGGAGGGGAACCGAGTGACGGGATTTGCGGTGGTGCGGCATGGGCGCATGGCTAGCAGGTAAGGGAGGTGTCGACGATCAAATCGTCGATCTTATGAACATATAAATGAAAAGAGGAAAAATGTGCGTAACTTCAGGGAGTGGATCTGACTTGCTCTTTATTGCTATGAACTCACGATTACAAACACAGAGAGTATCTAAAAACACAACACTTTGCTAAGTCTTGCTTGATGTCTTCGTCTCTCTCATTATTACGTGTTACATGCATCTCGTTGTCCTTTTCCTCCGACCTTCTATGGTCCCCTTAAATACTTGATGAAGCGGTGGCGATTATCCCACGAAGAGACATCCGTTGAGGAAGCGGCGCGTCAGTCGGGAAGAGATGGCGGTTGGCGGTTCTACTAAGCTGCAGAGGCGGTTGGTGAAGATGTCAAGCTGTTTGGCGGTTAATGATTTAGGAGACGTTAATTTATCAACCGTGATAGTGTTGTAATTATGTGGAATATGAAACACGTGATTCATTCATCACATAGTGAGTGGCGTGGTCGGAGACTCGACCCAGACGCCTGTTCGTAGCTTCACGAGCACTTACAGTGCGTGGACTAGGTTTGAGACTTAGTCCACCGAGGTATTTATTATATAACTTCCGTAATACCTTCGACCAGTTAGGTCGGTGGTCTTAAAAGTTACGACCACGAAGACGTATGGTCTTTATCATATATTAGGATAACATATGAATATTTTAATCCTCAACAGCTAGCCCCCGAACTTTTAAATGAATATTGGTCGTGCGGACACATTCTCCGATGCAATCATATCGAACAGACCTCTCATTAAATGCCGTGGGACTCGAGGCGGTCTGTATTCATTTTAAAGTTGAGAAGCTTTGGAAAAAGGAAAAAGTCTTTACATCAGCCAGGTGAAAAGGTATTTGCAGTTGGACTTCTCGAAGAGTCGATTCTGATGAAAATGTCTATAAAATGACCCCGGCTGAGTGCTTTAAACCTTTACGCCTCTATCTCCAAGAAAATCTTCCTTGAGTTCTTCACCCAAAAAAGGAAAGCATCATGTCGGACCTCATCGCAAACTGGTCAATCTCCGATCCGAGCGAAAAAGATTGAAGAGTTTGGAGAAAGGTGGGTTGTTACAAGCAGAGTTTGATCTTTTGGAGATCGGCTTTGGAAACCTTGCCCAAGCGGCGAGGAGGAGAGATCCGGTGTTCCTCGCGTATGTTGAGTGCGGGCTCAAGCTTCCAAAGACATCCTTTTCTTTCTCAAGTCTTTGGAGTTTTATGAGGTTGAGTTGATCAACCTTGCTCCTAACGCCATTGCAAACCTAAGCATCTTTGTCTACCTCTGCGAAGCGTACTTGGGGATTCCACCGTCGATGGAACTCTTCAAGTACTACTATCGGATGGCGAATACGAAGAAAACGACCAGCACCCCTGGGGAATGTACCTTAAGGCTTCATGACGGTAAGGCCGACGAGTATATTCGTATGTACTCGAAGTCCTCCTGGTCGTCATGGAAGAAAAGCTGGTTTTATATGAAGGTTCTGCGAGAAGGCGGCTGTATATACGGTAAGAAGGCGGTCGAGAACTCGCGTTGGCGTTCCTCCTCGAAGAAGGAGGGAAATGTTGGGAGATGGGTTGAGGCTATCCATCTCTTGAGTGTTAGGGGTTTAACCTCCTGGCACGTTGTGAGGGACTTTTCCATTAGGAGGATTAGTCCTTTAAAGACCAGGGCACGCTCGATGCTCTGGTTCATTGGTGGCGATAGCGCTACGAGGATTGATCCGGTAATTTTTAGAAAATACCGCCGGTTTATTTTGCGAGTTGATTATTTACGCAAAACTAAGATCTTTCATTTGCATTTGCGGTCTTGTCTTACGAGGGCGTCGAAATAGGATCAAAATGATCGTCTTTGGCGAACGATGACAAGGCTAGCTTTCCTTTAATCCTAGCACTTGTTAGTGCAGGGAGAGGGCCGAAAGACTTAGGGTAAGTGTATTAACTTCTTTTCACCTTTGCGATTATTTTCGATCGGTTTTAATCCTCTTTATGTGTAGTTGGTGGGACTTAAAATCAATGAGGCTACGAGGCGTGTGAGCCTATTGATTATCCAACCACCTTGTGATCGTTGAGGCGCCAGTCCGCGAGGTAACAAGCGAAAGAAATAACTTCGCAAGATGAAGTATATTCTTCACGATTAACTTGGTTTGCTAAATCGGTGGCAATTCTCGAGTCTCGTATAGTTGTCCATGAGGCAATTTGTTCACGAGACCGATGAAACCACACTTTCGATCCGAGTCGGGGCCGTGTTCTCGACCGGATAGCGAAGACATCGCATCGATCTTACGATCGGAAATGTGGAAAATGTAATTGAACCTACCGGATTCGGGCTGGTGGGAACAAAGAGAAAAAGCAGTATAGCGGATTTTAAACCGGTAGCGTTATAAGATCAAAACTAAGAAAATCACGGTATGTACAATTTTATCGAAAAACATACCTCGTATATCCCAAGTAGAATTGAACTTTGTGTTTCTCTTGTGCGGATCTGCTTTGAATCCTGGTCGCTTCCGACCAATCCCATTCAACGGATCGAGCGATCGGATGTAGTTCGGCCATTGTCTTCCTCGGTAGGACATCTTGAGGATGGCGTGGTTGGAAGAGCCCCGAGCAAACTTTGGTTACGAAACCGAGCTAGATCCCGTAATAGTCACTATATCGAAGCGGTAGAGACCATTCTTGATCTTCCACGAGTTCCGATGCACGAAGGTCATCCCTCCAAAACTAACAAGTTTCCTTTCTCAACTCGATTTGCCGCGAGTAAGGAACTTGATGATTATTGGGGGAGAATATCGGATCGCTTGACGCAGGCGAAGTCCGATAAAATTTATACCGATTACAACGATGTCGTAATTCGAGTAAGTGTCTTCAATCTTCTCCATAACCTTTCTTGAGGTTTTCAATAAGGTTTATGGAAGAAATGCTTCTTATGCAGCATATGATCGAAAACCTCGCTACGGTCGGAGGACTAACCGAGCGAGTTAGGATATTAGAAGAAAAACACTCTGAGATAGAAAGTAAGAGTTCTTCTTCTTTTTTCTTTATTAAGACTTTCCTTTTATTCATTCTCCCTTATCAGAGATTCTTTTGATAGATTTAGAAAATAAAAGAAGATGCTTTGGTGAAAAGGCGGAAGAATAAAGCTTGAAGAAGAACTTGGGCTAAAACCGGTCGATCGAAGTCTTGACGACCGATAATAAAAAGCTTCGGATGATTCCAGAAGAGAGAGGAAGATGGCGGTCGTAGCCATGACTCGATACATCTTCCAATCTTTTTACTTAATACTTGCTTTGTCTATGCAGAACAAAAACAAGCATTGACCAGAGTGAAGAAGGCTCTGGAATTTGAGCAAGACAAGGGGGCGGCTCTCGTGCTTAGCTTGGACGAGAAAATCACCTCGCTAAACAAAATGCTCTTTGATATGGGCGCGGGATCAAGCTTGCCCTCCTTGAATGACCCAATAGAGAAGGTCAACTTTCTTGGCTCTTTGTTGGAAGAGCTCAAGGTTTTGCTCAAGACCACTAGGGAGAACTATGCCCACTCCGTTAAGGAGTCTATTGCTTGTGGAGTCAGTCTTGCTTTGGCAAAGCTGAAAGCTTCCGACCCATCAACTAACCTTCAAGCCATCGAAGAGGATTTCAACTGCTTACCATGAGGCAAATCAGATCCTCGCAGAGATGAAACCTCTAGGCGAAAAGGTCGCAGAAGAGATGGAAGTCGGATCTCCATCTAGCAGTAGTTAGCTTAGGCATTCTCTTAGTAGTTTAGCTGCAGGAAAAACAATGCATACAGTGTAAAGACTTACCTTTCTCTCATCAAAATGGAAAAAATTCTTTTATTTATCCGGTCGACTTGTGAATTTATGTATTACCTAGCCCCCGACTGTTATATAGTAGAAGATCTTTACTATATAATAGTGCTACCTGAGGCCAAGAATATAAATCCAAATTTCAACCATTACTTGTAAGTATGTACTGATCGGTAAAAAACTGATCGTGATAATACTAGGAAACCTTTATGGTCGGAACCGTGTAGGTTTCGGCTAGTTATAAATCTGTTTTTAATGATCGAAGTACTTTACTAAGACAACATATGGTCGGAAAAATAAAGAATTCTCCTTGATAAGAGGAAAAAACGTGAAGAACATATGTAAAAAAGGAGACAGGTGGTTTTACTTCTATGTGATGCTCAATACTGGTCGGAATGAACCTAGCTAGGAAATAAAGGTATAAACTATATTTAGCAAGGCGTGCTCATGCTCGTAGTTCACCGGCGTGAGGATCGTAGGAAAGAGACCGTCGCTAGGAAGCTCCTTCCAGTGGGCAGAACCACGTGCGAAAAAGGAGAGACTTCGACTAGGAGGTTTTCCGTGTCCCGACCAGTAGCCAAACAAGAGTAGAATAGAATTTTGAAACATAGACAATATACTTTATACTCCAGAGCATATGAACCGCAGTCGACCAGGATTAGGCAACGTCATATAAATAACATCACCCGCTACTCCAAAATTAATTATTCAATTTAGAGGAATTTAAATGAAATGAAATGAAAAGAAATAAAGAAAAGATTAAACAAAGAACTTACGCAATTGGTCAATGTTCCATGAATTTGACAAAACGCTGCCGTCTGACATGGCTAATCGTACTGAGCCTGGTCGGGTAACTTCGACCACAGTGTAAGGACCTTCCCATTTAGGGGAAAGCTTATTGCGCCCTGCTTGGCTCTGAATTTTTCTGAGAACCAGATCACCTACATATAGATTGCGAGGTTGCACCTTACGATTGTAGTACATTCACATGGCTTGTTGGTAGATTGCCGAACGAATCAAGGCTTGGTTCCGTCGTTCTTCAAGGAAATTGATATCATCGAGTCGATGTTCTTCCTGATTGCTTAAGTTAAAACAATCAGTGCGAGCAGAGCCAATTTTCAATTCTAGAGGAAGCATAGCTTCGGCCCTATAAACCAAAAAGAAAGGTGTTTCACCGGTCGCACGACTGGTCGTGGTCCGGACAGCCCATAAAACAGAAGGAAGTTCTTGAACCCAAGCCCCTGACCGTTTTATTAATCGGTGAATACTCGGCGTTTTATCCTGTATTAGGATACCATTGGCACGCTCATTGCTCCATTGCTCGTGGATGAGCCACGAGCGAAATGGATTTTGATTCCTAGTTCTTCGCGAAATTCACGAAATTCTTGCTTGAGAAGCTGGTGCCGATTATCGATGATACGATCTGTTGGGTACACCAAATCGTAATCACATTTTTGTTATGAACCTCTTAGCGGCTTGGTTGTAACTTTTACAAGCGGCTCGCTTCGATCCATTTTGTAAGCGTGTCAATCATGACGAGAATTGAAGCCCGGGTGCTCTTAGGAATGGTCCCGAATGTCCAGTCCCAGTTTGCAAAAGGCCAAGAAAGAGGATTGTTTGCAAAGCTTGTGCCGTTGATGTACTTGTCGGCTATGAAGCCGACATTATGCGCACATCGTCACGAGCTCTTTTGCATCATGAAGGCGATTGGCGATGAGTATCCTTGCCTGAAGGCTTTACCGACCAGGGTTCTGTAGGAATGATGTGCTCCACAGACTCCTTCATGAATTTCGGTTAGCAACTTAATGCCAGCCGATTGAGATATGCATCTCATCAACACTCCATGAGATCCTCGTTTATACAAGGTACGTTCGATTAGAGTGTATGATTTGGCCTTTCGTGCTATACGATCAGCCTCTGCATCATCTTCAGGAATTAGGTCATGCTGAAGATAATTGTAGATCGACGTCATCCAGTCTCTACCTTGATCGTCACCGATCTGTGGAGCATCTAAGTTATCAGAGTCAATAGAATTGACCTGATGTAAACTATCGATGTTCTCGGAATGCTCGACCACCGTGGGTGAATCGAGTTGCTCGAGAAAAACTCCCGGCGGGACGGTTGACCTAGTAGAGGCCATCCGTGCCAACCGATCCGCTAAAAGTTCTCCTTTCTAGGAATATGTTGGATCCGAAACCGAAGAAGTGCTTTTGAATTTACGTACTTCCGCGGATAGGAAGACATCTTGGTACTCGAGCATTGGTACTCTTTCCCTACTTGATTCGCTACTAGTTGAGAATCGCCCTTCACTAACAATTTGCGAATCCGAGCGAGCGAGCCGTCAAGTCCTTCCAGCAAACCTTCGTACTCCACCACATTGTTTGTAGCGGAAAGTTAAACCGACGGCATACTTGATGTGTTCGCCGGTAGGGGATATCAAGGCGACTCGACCCGATCCTTTAAGCATTAAGGAACCGTCAAAGTACATTGTCCACTAGTCGTGGCGCTCGTACTCGAGTCCTGCTTAGATTAGGGTTTGTCCACTCGGCAATGAATTACTCGCTCTTGCACGAGACTTTATGGTCGTTCGTGAGATGAAATGAAGGTCGAGCGTCCCTAGTTACACGCCCATTTGCTATTAGTCACGATGATTCCCTATTTCTAAGGACTTGACCTAAGGGATATCCGGTGAGGTACGGCCACTTTGTGGGCACGAAAGTAATGCCTTAGTTTCCTTGAAGCCATAAGGAGACTATAAAGCAACTTTTGTACTGTGGATATTTTTCCTTTGGCCGTGTAAGACTTAACTTACGTAATATCTTTGAGTCGTTGGGCGTTTTCACGGTCTACGACCGATTACCGCCGACGACTTGTGGCGTTGCGACCACGTAAATCAACGATGTTTCCCTGGTCTTGGAGAGACTAGAACAGGGCACTCGTAAGGTACTCTTTGAGTTTTCAAAGGCATTGTTAAACCACGTCGTCCACTCGAAACTTCCATATTTTGAAGAAGTTTAAAGAAAGGTAGTCCCTTTTCCCTAACACGGCTGTAAACGACTTAGCGCCATACAACCGATTAACTTCGGACTTCCTTCTTCGTGGTCGGGGGCACATCGATGGATGGCGATATCTTTCTTTGGGTTTGCCTCGATACCTCTAGCGAAACTAGGAAACCGAGCGACTTTCAGTGAAACCCGAACACACACTTCTCAGATTCAACTTGAGGTTATGTCTTCTCAAGTTATTGAAAGTCTCTTTAAGGTCAAGCATATGATCGCGGAGTTGACACTTTTACTACCAAGTCATCAACGTAGGCTTCCAAATTTCGACCTATTTGTGGGTGAAGGTTTTACGCATTAATCTTTGAAAAGTGGCACGGCATTTTTGAGACCAAAGGGCATCTTTACATAACGATAAGTGCCAAATGGAGTGATGAAGGAAGTTTTCTCTTCATCTTCTTTACTCATACTAATCTGGTGGTACCACGGTAGGCATCTAAAAACTTAATAACTCACACCCGGAGGTAGAGTCTACAAGTTGATCAATGCGAGGAAGGGAAAATCGTCCTTCGGACAAGCTTTATTAAGATCTGTGAAGTCTATACATCCTCCATTTCCCATTACTCTTCCTAACCATTACGGGATTAGCGAGCCACCGAGGGTGATGTACTTCACGAATAAATCCGACCTTTAAGAGCTTGTCAATCTCGGTGGATGGCGTCCTTCCGTCGGTGCGAAAACGTCTGAGCTTACGCTTGACGGATGTTTGTCGGTGGGCGCTAGCTTTGCTCGATCACCTCCACAGGGACTCGGGCATGTCGGATGGTTGCCATGCGAATACATCCTTGTTTGCTCGGAGGAAGGAGACGAGCGACTCTTCCTATTTAGGATTGAGTCCTGCTCCGATCAGCACCTTTGGTGAGGATCTACCATCATTGCTTGACATGGCGTTCCCTGAAGAAGCGCCTTTGTCGAGTAGAACCTCTTTAGTGCAGTCGGATGGTTTGGGCGTTATCTTGGAGTGCAGGTGCTTGACTGCGCACGGATGATGAGTCGAAATTTACGGTCGGTAGCTCATCGACCGATTCTAAAGACCTTCGATCACATCGTATGCCATTTTGCAATCTCCACGAACCATGATCACACCTTTCGGTCCTGGCATTTTCAAACTTTGATACCCGTAGTGCGTGGCTATCAAGAATTTTGCTAACGCCGGACGACTAAGAATTTCATTATATGCGGTTTCGAAATCAACCACGTCAAATGAAATCTTTTCCGTTCGGAAGTTATCAGGACTTCAAACGTAACCGGTAAGGATACTTGTCCTATCGGTTTGGCAAGAGAACCGTGAACTATGCCATGAAAGGCGTATTTCACGGTTTTACTTTTGATCCGGGAACACGCATATCTTCTAAAGCTCCCAAAATAAGATATTTAAAGAGCTACCACCGTCTATCAAAACTCGATTGACTTTGCAATTATTAATAGTAGGTTCTACGATAATAGGAACCTACCGGTCGAGTTGATGAGGCGAGGCAATCTTCTTTGCTGAAGGAGATCACGGTATCCGACCACCTTGATGGTTTGGTGATGATCGAAGGTTCCGATAGGTTGACCTCTCGCTCCATGGCTTTCAGATGACGGCGTGAGTCGTATGAAGAAGAACCTCCAAGATCATATTGACCGTCTTGCGCCGAGGCTCCGGTACTCCATCTCTTCGCCGCCATCCTTGTCCTTTTGGAACTTGTTTCCCCAACTCTGGATTGCGGAAGTGGGCCTTTACCGCATAAAATCCTCCGGCTTATTTTGCCAAACACGACATGTGCGCAAGTCATGCCACCTTTGTTGGTGAAGTGGACACCACTTCTTGCCTTTATTATGGCCATCGGTGGAACTTTGGCTTTGCCCCGGCGGTATAGTCCTTCTTACCCTTGAGCGGTTTATCCGGAACCGCTAGGACTTCTTTGGTGCCCGTTTTGCGGTGCTTCTTCTTCTTGGAAACCTTCTTGGGATTCTTTTACGACTTCTCAAGGCGAGTTGAGGATTTTCTCTTTTCAATCAATGGCTTGATCCATTCAACCGCCTCACTAGCGGCGCATACTTATCGACCATGTCAAAGAGTTCGGCGGTTGTTCGTGGAGGATTCATAGCGATGTCCTCTGTAAACCACCGATTCCTTAAACTCGCCTTGAATGCACGAATCACGAAGATTCGCAATTTACGGAATAAATTTGAACTGGTGAACCTCTTGATGTCTTGTGGAGAGTTTTCTTTGGTTCTTGCCGAGTTCGATGGAATCATCCTCCTTTCCAAGGCGATCGTCGTACCACAGAATTCACAATCAACGGATCGCGAGTTGTTCCCAAATATAAATAGATCCGACCGGTTGGTTAAGCAACCAAGGCCGGGCCGATCCTTCGAGCAACTGGGCAAATAATTAGCCATCACGTTTTGATCACCACCACAGACGGCGCCGGTATCGGCGATCAAATCGCCGATCTTATGAACATATAAATGAAAAGAGGAAAATGTGCGTAACCCGGGAGTGTATCGACTTGCTCTTTATTGCTATGAACTCACGATTACAAACACGAGTATCTAAAAACACAACACTTTACTAAGTCTTGCTTGATGTCTTCGTCTCTCTCACATTACGTGTTACATGCATCTCGTTGTCCTTTTCCTCCGACCTTCTATGGTCCCCTTAAATACTTGATGAAGCGGTGGCGATTATCCCACGAAGAGACATCCGTTGAGGAGCGGCAGCGTCAGTCGGGAAGAGATGGCGGTTTAGCGGTTCTACTAGCTGCGAGGCGGTTGGTGAAGATGTCAAGCGTTTGGCGGTTAATGATTTAGGAGGCGTTAATTTATCAACCGTGATAGTGTTGTAATTATGTGGAATATGAAACACGTGATTCATTCATCACATAGTGAGTGGCGTGGTCGAGACTCGACCCGAGCGCCTGTTCATAGCTTCACGAGCACTTACAGTCGTGGACTAGGTTTGAGACTTAGTCCGATCAGGGTATTTATTATATAACTGCCGTAATACCTTCGACCAGTTAGGTCGGTGGTCTTAAAAGTTACGACCACGAAGACGTATGGTCTTTATCATATATTAGGATAATATATGAATATTTTAATCCTCAACAGGAGGGGATGGGGTAGGGAGGGGAGGAGACGAGGGGGAACAGGCGCGTCGGAGGGGACGGTACTTAATGCGCGAAGACTTGGGCGACAGTCATGACGCGGGCACTAGCGGCATGGGCCCGGTGAAGGTCAAGGGGCAGGTGAGGGAGGAGGCGGGAGCAGGAATGGATGGCAGGAATTTGGCCAAAACAGAGAAAGGGAAATTCAAATACCAAAGAACTCCAATAAACTCAAAATAAACCAAATTCGGATTTAGTTGAAGTTTGATTCATTCATATTAAATTGATTTAATTCTAAAATTACAAATTAAGCTTTTGCGATTCAATAAAATAGAATGGTTATTTTTTATTTTATTTTTTAAAAATCCCTCAAAATTAGGATGTTACACCTCTCTTCTTTCTCCCCTTTTTTCTCTCTCCTCTTTTTTCTTCTTGGCCTCTTGCCCTAGCCATGGTAAATGAACGTGCGTGCCATCGGCGGCACACCAGCGACGCCGCCTCTCAGTCGCGTGGGTCGTCCACGTACCCCATAACAAGGTGCAACGCCTCCTTGGGGACGCTGTTGCCATCGAGACTCGGTGCGCGGCTCAGCCACCGTGACTCCGGCACCTCCTTGTCCATCGATCCGACCAGGTAGCAGATCAGGCAGTCTCAGCCCGCTCCACGCCTACATATCCACACTGGCTCACCGGGGAGCGGGGGAATTGAAGCCAGGGTCGGGGCGGAGGGATTTGCAGTGGCGGCGAAGGGAGGAGGGAGATAGTAGCGAGAAGGGGGAGGAGGGTGGCTGTGGTCGCCGGTGTGGGCTTTGGGATTGTCATCCGGCTGCCACCACCCCCACGTCGCACCGCTAAGCCCGACGGCGATGCCATGCAGCGCGTGGCTAGGGCTATGCCGGACGCTGCTCCTGCCTCCCGCGACGCCCACGTCAGCGAGGTCGTCGTCGCGCGACAGCACTTCCTCCATCTATGCCCCTTCCTCCGTCTCGGCGCTACACGGAAGCACATCACCGTGCCCTTTTGCTACGCAACGTCCCCGACGCGCTTGCTCGCACGGTTCCCGTGCCTAGAGTCGCTGGCGCTCAAGAGGAAGCAATGGGCCGCCATGTTCGGCCTCATCTCCAACGACTGGGGCGCATGCACGGGGCCCTAGGTCGCGGAGCTCGCCGCCCCACTTGAGTGCCTCAAGGCACTCCACCTGCGGCGCATGGTCGTCATCGATGCCGACCAGAGGAGAGGCGGCGGCCAGTGGGGCCGTCTGGACCGGAGGGAGGAAGAAAGAAAGGTGCTAGAAGAAAAGAGGAGGAAGAAGGGGGTAAAATTGTAAAAGACATATGCAAAATGTCTAAAGCTGCAAATGACGAATTGGATCTTGTATAGAGTGGTAAATTTTGAATTGCAATATCTATAATGACAAAGCGTAGAAGACCGATCTATGGAGTGACATATTCTCAATTGTCCCTAAAGTATATACTTGTTTGGAGTTTGCATGAGTTGTAAGGTCGTCAGCACTTAAACTACTAGAATCTGTTGAATACCAATGGACAGTTTCAGTTTTCCTTCACATGGAAATATATAGTAGTATTTACATAGGATACAAAATTACCAATATGTAAGATAAAGAACGTTGATGACAACTATTATCTAGTTATTATAGACATAATAATTAACTTAAACTGCAGTTGCTCTGCCAGTCAGTGATATCATCTGATTTGCTAATTTACAGGGAGCACTTGCTAGCTTTTGCTTAGCTGTACAGCAATCACCAGAACCTGTTGGAATTATTGGGCGTGAGTGCTCAAATCTAGCTAGGGATACTTGTTTCAGTATTTTATGATCTCTTACGAGATAATCGTGGATGCAGAGAATTTCCTGGTCGGATACCACGTTGTTTTCGACAGAGAAAACATGAAGCTGGGCTGGTACCGTCCTGAATGTAAGTCAGAAAAACTTAGCAAGAAATACCATTTTACCTTTCAGTTAATCGTTAAAATGTTATTCCTCATTCCTCGTACGCAGGCCATGATCTTGACAACAGCACGACAGTACCCTTAGGTCCATCACAGCGCAACAGTCCGGAGGACCTGTTACCGTCAAACGAGCAGCAGACCTCTCCTGCCATGACACCTGCAGTTGCAGTTTGCAACTGCAGGCAGGGCACCGGGCTCTAGTGGGTCGGCGAATCTACAGAAGCTTCTTGCTAACCCTCGCTTGTTGCTGTTACTGACTATGCCCACCGTGTTCTCTATCTCGTGAATGACAAGTTATAAAATAACTGATGGCTCCGTAAGTTGTATGTCTCATGTATGGTGTTTTTGTTGTTGCTCTAGAGAGATTAATAGATCAGCTGTAATCTCCTCCCGAGTACTTTAACATGAAATGTGCCCATGAAGTATCCGTACTCTAGTGTCCGTGGGAGTCATCCACTTCATTCATCTTTCACACGCATGGGCGAATCCCCTTTTCCGAGCTGCAGCCACACGCAGGCGGTTCCTTGCGCCCTGCGCTCCAAGGCCTCCTCTGGCTTGGCCTACTGCAAGTCTGCAACACACAACCGCACCCAACCGTTGCACTGCACGACCGTCACATGGGACTCTTCGTGTAATCTTGTCAGCCTCCACGCCTCCATCACTTTTGCCCTCTTCGTGTTCTCTTGTCAGCCTCCATCACTTTTGCCCTCTTTAAACTTTCCATAACCATTTATGATTTACAGTTTCAAATTACAATAAAAACTAACCTTTTATTACATAAGATTAAAACTTAACAATCAGTTTTAACACTGACACGGGCTTCCAAACCCAAAAGTTAATATATTACAAGACAAAAGAACTTCAAACCACAGTTACACTTGAGCGCGGTCGAGACCTAATAACAGTAATCATTGTCATCTGGGGGTCCACCAAAATCCTGCTCATTGAGATCCTCGGCAAATTTTTCCATGTTTTCTCTGTAGATGGTTTACGAATTTTGTAAGAATGAGTACTGCTACCGTACTCAACATGCCACATGGAAATCCTAATTAATTACATGGTAGGATTATCAAAGGAATGATACAGTTTTAACATAACAGGCATATGTGGATGCATTTTATATTTAAAGTAGTTTATCTTTAAAACAGTAAAATAATAATAATAAATTACATCAGGGGTTTCTCAACAATTGCAAATACCAACTTAACATCTCAAAAACTCAACTTATACATCATGTATTGGAATCACCCATGAACACAATTTCATTAACAGGAAGCGCAGCGTATTCGAATACCTTTAATTATACACTGCAGAGTTGCCCAACTTTACCCACAAGATATCTCATGCTTATACTGTTATATCATAGATACGCAACACGTTAGCGTGCGACTGAGCTGAGATAACAAAGTATTTTCACTACTCAACCTTTCTAGTCTCTATCCGGCTGGTTCTTGGACCATACAACTCTCGGGGGACCATCGGCCAATGGCAGAAATATTGACCCGATGCTGATGGCACCTACCGTTATGTAGACCAACGAGTGTTCCTTTATGCCCACTCTTATCTCACCCCTATTCCTGTAGATATTCAATCGGGATAGCAGTGTACTAAGCCGGGGAGTAATGACCACACATGTGGTTGAACGAGTTTCTGTGTCTGTTACATTAACACAAGGTTCTTGTCCTTACTTGTCTCCAGTGAGGAAATGGACCAACATCAACTCGTGGTTGTCCACCTTCTTAGCCTCACTTTGACTTACTTTTCAACAAGTCTATTGGGTTGTCCAACATCCTGGTCTCAACCCTCAACACTGCACCAAAACCATTGGCGAATAGCCAATACTGCTTTTCAAGATTTATATACACATTTGTGTGACAAAGCTAAATATATAGCTATCAATTTACATGATGTAAACATTTCAAGGTGAATATGGCCTATAAGAGTAGGTGGGCTTGTATGTGGGGTAATAAGATTATTCTGACCATCATGGCATTCAAAAGTATTATATTAATATTTAAAGTAATTGGCACAAATACAGTAATAAAAATAATAATATAAATACATAAAATATAGATTTAAAATGATCAAACGAATGCGACTTGCCTCCTTGCACAAAATCTTCTAATAGCTCATCTTGTCTGGCGTCTTTCGGAGCTTGGTCATCGAAGTCGTGACCTAACGCGAAAAAGAATAAAATAAACCAAATAAAATCCGGCTCGATAAGGAACGAGCTGGGAACAACATGCAAGTAAAGAAATTCGAAAAAGAAATATAAAGTAAGGTGGTGTGGGATGGTGGGGATTTATCTGGTGCTTGATTGGACTGAACGGAGTGGAGAAATGGATTCCTGGGCTCGAAACAGATGAAATGGATATATATTGTCGAATTAGGGTTTTGGGGGTGATTAGTATCGGATGATGAATATTATTAATTTTACTATTCATAGACAAAAATGGGTTAGTGAACAGTAATCACGCTACTGTTTTCTAGAAATGAACATCAATCGCTGTGAACAGCGTAGAATAGTGTTTGGTCGAATCTGAATGAACAGTAAATTGTTTGTTGGGTTGTGAATAGTGATGAATAGTAATTGGCTAGCCCATTTACTATGCGACCCGCGGCCCAAAAGGCCAGGCCATTTTGGCCCAGCTCTTGGGCAGCCTTGAACCGTGCTCGGCTCGCCCGAGCAGGCGGCAACAGCAACTCCAGCGACGATGGTGGCGGCGAGGCGGGGAGGTGCGATGGGTTGAGGTGGTGCGGGATTCCATTTTGGGGTTTCAACGGAAGAGAGGAGGTGTGGAGGTGGGGTGACGGCAGTGGAGGTGCACGGCCAGAGTAGGGGAAGGAGGCGGCGGTGATGGGGGGTGCTCCGACCAAATTGGCTGGGGCTCGAGATTCAGTGGAGCAAGGGGAGCTCAGGAGTGGTGGCAGTGGAGCTTGGGGTCGTCCGAGGCGCTCTGCCCACATGCACCATGGGCAACGTGGAGGAGGAGCTCGTCGCCGGCGAGCTAGGGGCGAGGATGGGATGGGGGATGGTGGGGGAAAGCTTCGGGGTGGCAAGAGGGAGCTAGTACCAGAGGTAGGAGGGGAAGTAACGGAGGCGATTTACCTCGGGCTCGCTGGGGAAGAAGAATAGTGGTGATGGCGATTCTTCAAATTCGCCGGCCCTGGTGACGAACGGGCGAAGGAGAGGTGGTGAAGTGAAGGTGATGAAGAATGGCTTGCCCGGGTGGCCTTTTATAGCCTAGGGAAGGCGGTGGGAGAAGGGAGGGCGTGCAGCAGTGGCGGCAACGTGGTTGGCCAGGCGCGATTGGGCGGCACCGGGAGAGGGTAAGTGGCGGGGTGGGGTAGCGCAGCGAAGGCGGTAGAAGGCGCTGGAGGCGGTGCGGTGGCGTGGGAGGTGGCGGTTGACGAAAGCGGCGATGAAAGTGATGGCGTCGAGCGGGTGGCGTCGGGGAAGAAGGGGGAGATGGAGGAAGAAAGCGCCTAGGAAGGAAGCCGGCGACGAAAGTGATGGCGTCGAGCGGGTGGCGTCGGGGAAGAAGGGGGAGATGGAGGAAGAAAGCGCCCAGGAAGGAAGCCACTTCCGGCTGGGGAAAACGAGGTTGCCGAAAGAGGAAAGCGGATTTTGGGCTGGAGTTTTCGAAAAGGGAAATAATTTCTAATTCAAGCCAAAAGATTCAAAAGTTTTTGAATTTTTGAATTTTGGGGTGTTTCAATTACACCACCAACCCGTCGTCTATCCTGTCTTCTCACGCTACATTGCCATTGCCTCCCTGAAAGCCTTGAATAGTTCCTGTTTGCTTCATACAAAGTGCGGAAATGCCATGCCACGATGCCAATTAGTGACAGCGTCAGGATTTCACAAAGCCTTGGACCAAAAACTAAGTAGTTATAAGCCTATAACTAACATCAAATACTATTCACACTGAGGTATAACAAAAGTACAACACATATGCACAATCGAAATGAAATTTGAATGCCATGTTTAACGATACGACAAAATAGATAAAACATGACAAAAAAAAGAATGTAATGTACCACTAAAAGAAACCTTACAACACCTAAAGATGCCAATGTCTTGGTCCTCTGCATCATGTATTTCTAGTACATCAAATAGAATCAAATCAATTAATATTGATCACATGACATATAGTATTTCAAATAGAATCCTATCATATAGCCAATTTTCTTGTATTATTTTGCCAATCATATATGGCTATAGAGCATGTGAATATGGTGTAGATTCCCCCATTAAGCTTTGACTTCCAAAGGACCAAATATGTTTGTTAATTGCTATAGCTAATAAGCTAATGACCAACAATGCAACAAACAAATCATATAGCCAGGATCCTACGTGAAGGATGTGGTTGGATAAGCTACCACATGACATGTGAGAACACTCAATTCACAAATCTGATGACTTATAAAATGATTTTGATGGAGCTACTTGTTGATGAATAAATCCGAAGACTTATAAATCCGAACACGCATTTAGTTCAAAACTTGGAGCTATCTGTTGATGGATAGCATGCAATGCATTAATATTTGAACATCTTCTATACCGCCAATTGCATCTCCACGAAGCTATCTGTTGATGGATAGCATGCAATGCATTAATACTTGAACATCTTCTATACCGCTAATTGCATCTCCACTTGTGATACGGGGTCGCCCGATCTTCTCGACGTATGATCGAATACTCACGTGGAATTGATGAATCGTAGTGATCCCTCGTTGCCAATGCAAGAGTTAGCATTCTTTAATTCGCCAAATCACACATGCTGATTTCACCAACCATCAAGTGAAATCATCGTGCTTCCAATTCCCAGCGAAAAGATTGAACGATCTTGCTTGAACTCCCAATTCCCCTTCTAGTTGGTTCGACCAACAAGGAAGAACAAGAGCAAAACTTTGCGATATATTATTTTTGGATAATAATGGTCTAAGGGATACAAAGGAGGGGGCAAAGGTACTTATGGCGCTCCTCCATGACTAACGCACGACCTAGGGCCGTCTGCACATACCGAAGCAAACTCTAATTCAAAATTACTGTTCACATCACGCACTATTTACGTCGAGTATTGTTCACGCCTTGGGCCTCCACGCGGTTTGTGCTTGTTTCTCTAAGTCTTGGGCTGCTTGGACCTTCCCCTTTAGCGCCGCATGGCTGCATCTGGTCGTAGACTCCGACCGGCGTTTCTTGCCCTGCACAACTACAACCTTTGGCCAAGACCTGGACGTGACAACTTAAAGTGACTTCCCTTGATTTTCCATGGTTCTCCTCCATTGCTTTGGCTCCGTCCTCCCTCTCCTCCCTCTCAGTTCCAAAGTTTTTACAATGTTCAAATCTGAGAATACACAAAGTAGTGACATGAGGTAGTATTTCATTCTCATGAATAACATCATTAGGAATAGATAGAAACGATTTCACCTCAATGTTATGCTTCTTTGCAAAAGTTTCCGCCCTTTTGGCAAATTCATGTTGTTCTGAAGTACAGCAAAGTTTAAACGCAACATATGAAACAATGCGAAGGATGTCCTCATCAACTTGTCACATATTTTAATTTTTCAAAAGTCATTCCACATCAAAGCCTGTAAAAAAATGTCAAGTTTTCAAGAAATGAGAGCCAACCATGTCACCATCACTGGATTTCTTGTTCTCCTAGCAGTTTGAATGTCAGGCACTAACCTATTAGTCTATGACCTGAAAATCTTCAGAATAAGCCTAATCTTGCACATAATATCCGGAGACTGGAGGCTTGGAGCTACCTGTTTAGTTGTTCTCTAGAATAGTGGTAGTAGGAGAGGCATAGGAGGCGGGGGCGGCACCGACGCATCCGACAGTTGACTGCTCAAGTGCTGAGGGAGGAGCGCAGGGGGTGGCGCCGGCGTTGCCAAGGGCCAGGAGGGAGGCGCTGGGGTCGGGGGGCGGCGCCAGGTGAGGAGAAGAGGCGCTTAAAGCGGGGGCCGCTGGGGCGGTGGAGAGGGGGCGACGCCGAGTGAGGAGAGGAGGCGCTGGGGCGGCGAAGAGGAGACGGGGAAGGGGGCACCAGGTGAGGAGAGGAGGCACTAGGGGCGACGGAGAGGAGGCAGGGAGGGGGCACGGGGGCGGTGGAGAGGAGGCGGAGGCCGGTAGAGTGAGGGAGAGGAGGCGGAGGGCGAGCAGAGGGTACTGGGGCGGCGGCTCGGCTGATCGGGTGAGCAGGGAGAGGCTCAAAGGCAAGGAGTGTTAGGGCATGGGCAGGGGCGGTGGCTCGTGTGAGGAGGGAGACAGAGAGAGGCAGGGGGCGCTGGCCGCTGGGCCCAGGAGGTAGGGACGCTCGGCTGGGGACCTGGGCCTGGGGTATGCTTGCCTCGGGCCGGGCTACTATGTGTTGAGAAATTATACATATACATAGTGGGGAGTCTTATTACTATTCTCTCCAGGCCTCAAGCCGTTGCCCCACCGGCTCAAGGTCCATCTCTGCCTCTGATGCCAATGTCAGTAGGGCATGCACAATATACTGGTGCTAGCTAACTTTTTCTCTCTAGCACCGGTGCTAGCACATTGTAGGGAGGGAAGATGAGGGGGTGTCAGGAAAAAGATTCTCAGCACCGGTGCATGTAGTTGCACAAGGTGCTAACCCAAAAAAATTTATGACGACCCACTTGTAAGTGAATGAGAGAGAGAGTGTGTGTGTTGGGAGAAAAAAGTTATATCTTATTTAGTCGTGGGTCTCGGCTGGGAAAGAGAGAAATACGTAAACACTATGCATTCGTACGTTAAACACTATGCATTCGTACATCTGGCCGTAGCTAGCTAGGCTTCTTCACTCATCCGTAAAATGGAGCTAGCACTCCATCCACTAGCTTAGCTAGCTCTTCAATCTTTAGCCTGCTGCGTTCTTCTTGGGAGGCGCCATAAAGCAGCTCCTTGGCCCTGTTAGGAGTGGCCAGTGGTGGCCACAGGGACAACAAGAAGAGGATGCAGCGGCTCCAGCTGCAGACAGTGGAGCTCAGGGTCAGGATGGACTGCGAGCGGTGCGGTCAAGAAAAAGCTCTCGCCGATATCAGAGGTTGGTTGGTCGGTCACCCGGCCCTACACATCACACATTGCTTTCTCTGCTCATTAGCATTGTGCCCAAAGACTTGCTTTTCTTGTCCTCCAGTACTCCTGAATAATGACCATCAATGTCATCTCTGCCAGAGCTTTCCCCAGCAAACTTTCTCGCAAAAACACAGCCGCATATGTGCAAATAGGTGGCACTTTTTGAGCAATGGCTCGCACCAAAAAAATCTCAAATATCTTAGCCTGAGCTCAGGGTTCCGCCGGGAATCGAACCTGAAATTCCCTCGTTCTGTCCTAAAAAAATTACTAAGAGCAAGTCGCTATGAAGAGATATTTGCATCACATTTGTCAGGCTGCAGGAGTGCAGCGTGTGGAGGTGAACGGGAGGCAGCAGAAGGTGGCCGTCACCGGCAACGTGGACCCACACAAGGTCCTGCGGAGGGCCCAGTCCACAGGGAAGAAACCCTAGTTACAGCGCCGCCGCTGTGGCCCACTACTACGGCCTTGGAGCAGCCCAGGGCCACGACAGGTGGGCCCCCGACTGCTACCGGAGGAACGTGGACACCATCGCCGCCGAGCACGTCACCAGCTTGTTCAGCGACGGCAACCCCAACGCCTGCTCGATCATGCGATTTTGCTGCGTTTCATTTTCACGTTGTTGGGGTTTATGCTTTAGACAGCCGTAAGATGGTAAGCTGCCCACGTGGAGGTCACTCGGTTGTGCTAATTTGACGCCTAGATTTCCAGTTGGTTTGGTGGCATTTCTATCTTGCGAGGTATGTATGTTGTTGAAAATAATGTATAGAAAAATAAAAATGGAAAAAATTATATGCGTATGAGCATAATATCATTATTTGAGAAGATATTTACAATGAAGGTCTTACTCTTCCCTATGGACTACAGGGATGTATTTATAATGCTACATGAAAAACTCCGTGCAGAAGTAGAACTATGAGTTAGAGTAGGAAATAAAATTTGTATCACACTCTAACTCAATAATCTCCGCCTTGAGACGAATTCCTCCCATTGACAAAACAAAACATGATCTCTTCGAAACATATTAGTATCAACACCTTTGCGCCGAACGTCCATAGGACTACTGAATGATGCCAACTAAGTCTGAACAGTTCAAACTTAGCGGCAGGAACTGACTTATCCTACTAACTTTAATGTCACTTTGAGAAAATGCAACTTTTGGGGTTGCGGCGACATATCAGTTCTACCTTGGCACGCTTTCCTTTTGTATCTACATGTGTGTGTGTGTTTTTTGTTGTTTTTTTCCTTCTTTCATGCTTTTATTTTGTAACTGACTTTCTACTCTCTTTAATGCAATAACAGCATTTTGGCTGCTTCCTCAAAAAAATAACACTTTGAGCAATACCACATCGAATGTAATGATATATGATATCAACGTGCTTCGCTCTCTTGTGAAACACCTGATCCTTTGTAAGACAGATAGCGCTTTGACTGTCGCAGAATATTGTAGTGTAACACATACTTCCACAGAGCCCAGTAAACAAACATCTTAGCCAAATGATTTCTTTGCGAGCTTCAGAAATAACCATATACTCGGCTTCTGTAGTGGACACGACAACGGTAGCTTGCATGCTTGCTTTCCAACTAACATCACACCATCCAACAGTGAACACAAAACCAATAAGATATATTTTCTTATCCAAATCTCCAAGAAAATCTAAGTCAACATAACCAACAATTCCATCTTTAGTCTTCCCAAACTACAAATAAGCATCATATATGCCCCGCAAGTATCCAAAAATTCATTGAACTGCTTTCCAATACTATTTGCCAGGATTATTCATGTATCTACTAACAACACTCGATGATTAAGATAAATCGAGGCGACAACATACCATGACATACAAAAGTGAACTAACTGCATTGGAACTCTAAACATATACTCAACTTCATCATCATTTGTAGACATGATCTTTGAAGAAAATCTAACATGTGCAGTTAACAAAGTACTCACCGATTTGGTCTTATTCATATTGAAACGACAAAGAACTTTATCAATATACCATTTCTGACTTAGGTATAATTTTTTTAACTGTTTATCTCTAGTAATTTTCATACCAATAATCTTCTTTGTTGCACCGGGATTCTTCATCTCAAATTCACTGCTCAATTGTGCATTCAACTTTAAAATTTTTGTCTTGTCGTTTGCATCAATCGAAGATAACATCAACATATAGGAACAAAAAAATAGCTGAGACATTAATAGTCCTCAAATAAACACAACTATCATAATCGGATCTTTTGAAATTCTGAGAGATCATAAAGGAGTCAAATCTCTTGTACCACTGTCTGCAGGTGATTTCTTTAGACCATAAAGAGATTTCTTCAACTTGCAAACATAATTCTCCTTTCCCAAAAAGGCAAAACCTTCCGATTGATCCTTATAAATGTCTTCTTCCAATTCCCCATGTAAGAACGTCATTTTCACATCCAATTGTTTAAGTTCATAATCATGCATAGCCACTATGCTAAGTAAAGTACGAATATAACTATGATTCACAACTGGAAAAAAAGACATCTGTGAAATCAATACCTAGAACCTAGAATTTGGTTGTATCCTTTAGCAATGAGTCTCGCCTTATACCAAACCTCTTCAGTTGGTAAAATACCTTATTATTCTTGAAGATCTGTTTGCAACGAATAACATTCTTATCAATTGGCAATTTGATCAGCTTCTAAGTGTCATTCTTCTCAAGAGATCTACCATCTTATCATGCATGGCAGCCATCCATCTTCCTTAATCACCAGATCGAAGAGATAGCCTCTGAATAAGTGGAAGGTTCTGCAGTACCTTTAATATCTTCTGCCATGCTCAAAGCATAAGCAACAACATCAACTTCTGCAATCAATCTCTTGGTAGCTTGACTATTCTTCTTAGGCCTGTCGGTAGCAATGGAATGTTGTGGTGGTTGAGCAACAATAGTAACATCATGTATATTTTCCTTTTTGACTTCTGGTGTAGATTCTGAATCAATATCATGCTCCACCTACCACTACTACAAAACAGATCATAGAAGACGGCTCATCAAAGACGGTTTCAAAGAACTGTCTGTGATAAAATAATCACAGACGGTTCCAAGACGAACCGTCTGTGATATGTCACTATCACGAGCGGTTCGTGGTTAGAACCGTCGTGAAGCAACCAAGAATATCACGAGACGGTTCGTGGTTAGAACCGTCTGGATG
The DNA here is from genome assembly GCA_036346395.1 of Hsuehochloa calcarea. Taxonomy (NCBI): domain Eukaryota; kingdom Viridiplantae; phylum Streptophyta; class Magnoliopsida; order Poales; family Poaceae; genus Hsuehochloa; species Hsuehochloa calcarea. The sequence goes on from CM070596.1 coordinate 63,437,960, forward strand.
CTTCACGAGCGGTTCTAACCACGAACCGTCTGTGATACCGAGAATATCACAGACGGCTCTAACCACGAACCGTATGTGATGAGTATCTCATCACAGACGGTTTGTGTATAAAATCGTCTGTGATTTTAGGGCTCATCACAGACGGTTTGTGTATAAAACCGTCTGTGATTTTAGGGTTTTACCGTCTGTGATAGTCGCTATCCGTCTGTGATGACCTCGTGTCATCACAGACACAAAAATTCAGACGGTTCAAAAACCGTCTGTGATGATGGTTTAGAACCGTCTGTGATGAGCTTTTGTGTAGTAGTGTACACGATTGATTTACACGGCTTCTCAACAGGAACATCAGTAGATCGTTTATCATGCAACATAGCAGATTCATTAAAAGCAACACTTCTGCTAATAACCATCTTTCTAGTTTTAGTATTCCATAATTTATATCCTTTCACACCAGGTTTAACCAAGGAAAATGCACTTAGCAGTTATACGCTCCAATTTACCATTGCTAAAATGAGCATAAGCAGGATAGCCATTCTCAATTTTTAATAATCTGCTAGAGAACCAGACCACACCTCAATTGAAGTCTTCTTGTCAATTACCAGGTTGGGTGACCGATTGATCAAATAATAAGCAGTGGACGTGGCTTCAGCTAAATAACTCCTAGATAAGCTAGACTTAGATTGCATGCAACATACCTTCTCCATAATGGTTTTGTTCATGCGTTCGGCCACACCATTTTGCCGAGGAGTACCTGGGACAGTGTAATGTCTTACAATGCCCTCTGATCTGCATAAAGCTTCAAATTCTTCAGAACAGAACTCCAAACCATTACCGGTACGTAGCTTCTTGGCATGCTTGTCAGTTTGCTTTTCAATCATAATCTTTCACTCCTTAAATATTTCAAACACACCCGATTTGTATTTCATAAAATATGGTCAAACTCTTCTTGAATAATTATCAATGGTGGTCAACATGTAGCCAACACTTCCAATGGACGAAACACGGGATTCTCTCCCACAGATCAGAGTGAATATAACCAAATATGTCTTTTGTATAGTGAATTTATGGGTTAAACTTCACTCTCTTTTGCTTGCCGAAGACATATTGTTCACAAAATTTCAACTTGATGATACTTTAGCCACAAGGAGTCCTCTTTTGGATAACTCCACCATGCTAATTTCGCTCATATCCCCTAGGCGCATATGTCAAAGATTAGTATCATAAGAATGAGATGATTTATTTGAGGCAATAGCAGCATTACCTAAAATTATAATACCTTGTAGATGATATAAGTTGGCAGCTTTCATATCATCTTTCATCACAACAAGAGAGCTTTTGGAGATCTTCATAACTCCACCTCCACCTGAATACATGTACCCTTTAGCATCAATAAGTACTCAGCGAGATAATATTTATCTTCAAACCCGGAAAGTGTCGAACATTCGATAAAGTTCTGATGGTACCATCAAACATCTTGATCTGGATAGAACCAATGCATGTATTCTTGCATGGTGAATTATCACCCATCAACATAGAATCACTTGGCGTAGCTTCATAATTCATGTACCAATTTTGGTTCGGACTCATGTAGAAAGTGCATGCCGCATCAAGAATCCACTCATCATCGATTTTAGAATTACTGACAAAAGCAATGAGAACATCTCCATCAGAATCTTGCTTAGTAACCATGATGGTTTTAGCATCATTCTCTTGTTGATCCTTTTTAAAATTGTTATTCTTTTTCTTCTTTTTCTTTACCTACCACTTAGACAGGTCATGTCTATCTTTCTTGCAATACTTGCATGACTTGTATCTATACGGATTTTGAAACGACCTTTGTAATTTACGCTCGAGCTTTTGCCTCTTGAATCGTCGTTTGAACTCTTCTCTGTTATACGCCATGGCAATGAATCATACGCATACAAATTTGAACTTTCGTTCGTAACCATGAGTTTCATCTTTTCCTTCATATCTGATGCTTCATAGACTTCATTAAGTGTAAGAGTATCTCGGTTATATATAATAATATATATGAACGTAGAGTATGAACTAGCCAGCGAGCATAAAAGAATAAGACCCAAATCTTCATCATCATATTTTACCTCTATAGACTCGTGATCCGAGACTACTTCTTTGAATGCAGTTAGATGGCTCAATAATGACCCGCCATCCGCCATCTCGTGAGAATAAAATTTCTGCTTCAAATGTATCTGACGGTTCATATCTTTGGTCACGCAAATATACTCTAGTTTCAACCATAATGCGGCGGCGGTCTTCTCCTTCAAAATCTTACACGAAATATTATTTGATACATGAAGATGAATCTGAGATAAGGTCTTACGATCTTTTCTTTGCTTCTCCTCAAAAGGCTATATAGCGGGCATCTTGTCGATCCCTAATAAACCGTCATCCAAATCAAGTTATGCAAGAATAGCTCGCATCTTGACTTACCATTGAGAAAACCTCATGTCTTTATCCAATAGTGGGAGATCATACTTCAAAGTCATCATGCGGAGGAAATCCCAATTTTGTTGGTGCAAATATATGTGTACCTAGCAAAGAATTCCCGGAATCTTAGGTATACTTCTGTGAACACGAAGCAATGAAGACGGAAGTTGCTGGTACGGTTGCTCGTGTGCGCTTAGTAAATCGCTTAGCGCGTGTACTTAGTAATTTCCGTCGTGGTGAATTTAAGAACTGAAGTCAGTGACAAAATTTCTATTTGCTCTTTTTCGGGTTTAATTTTTTTTTCTTTGCAGTCAATGTTGCTCTGCGTGGACACTTTTTCTTTGCAATAAATGCTGATGTGATGTCTTTTTCTTTTTCTAGCAATCAATGTTACTGTTGCTTTGCTCGCCACGTGATCTGCTTGTTGTGCTTCATGCTTTTTTTTTTCCACGCGGAGAAACAATTGCTCATTGTCTTCGACACAGAGACGACCTCGAATTCAATGCCAATTCCGATTGCAATTTGCGAATCGCGAGAAGAATAGTTTATCAAATCTCCTGTGCTCTGAAACCGCTTGTTGTAAATGATATACAGAAAAATAGGACGCACAAAGTCAATATCACTGTACGAGGAGTTGCTTACAATGAAACTCTTACTCTTTCCTATAGACTACATAGATATATTTATAGTGGTACATGAGGTTCCATGTAGGAGTATGACTCTGAGTATGAAATTTGTATCACACTCAGACTCAACAAGTAGGTTAAAGTTTAGATAAAAGATTTCCCTGAAGTTTGTATGGCCTGAACAAAGTGCCGTTAGTAGTTAGCACTTGATACATCCATAAATATGTATACCTCCTGTCGTTATCTCAACCCCGCGACTGGTTCTGGTTAGACGGTTGGTATCCTATACTGTTTAGATCGGAAGAAGAAGGTCTGAATCCTGAAAGATTGATAAGATATATATATCCCAGCTACACGACCAAAAAGTCGAACACAGTGTGTGACGCAATTTCCATACACATCGGATTTCAACAAGGCTCAAAATACAGGCCATCATCACTTGTTTAGATGGATACTTCAATAAGATGTCAAGCTAATTTACATTAATCCTACGAATCTATCTGTCTGTGCTCAAAATATAGGCCATCATCACTTGTTTAGATGCTTCTTAGATGGAGACTTCATTCAATAAGATGACAAGCTAATTTACATTGATCCTACGAATCTATCTGTCTGTTTACATTCCTCACCGTTCTTTTTTACGTTGAGACACAGTAATGGAACATGATATAAGCTTCAGAGGTCAAAATCTCTCACTCTTGCTTTTCGTTTAAAACGGCCTCCAAAAGCAGGGCGATCGATCATAATATATCTGAAAACTTTAGTACGTCATGCAACTTTTCTCTCGTCTCTGCCGCACCATGTTCTCAGCTAAAGCAGTCCAAGAGTAATGGAGTTCAGTGCACGATGACACCATCAGATCCATGGGGAAATTCTTAAAAAAACGGGTAGATGCTGAGGTAAAACCGGCTTTTGTGCCAGTGCCAGCGCGAGGCTTCCTTTTGAGCTCGCCTCTGTGCTTCTAGAATTGCTGTTTCTCAGTGCGTTCAGACGTCTGCATCTTTTGCAAGAAAGTAGAACAGTTTTGTGCCGGGTGGGTTGGCGAAAGCTGTACGCTCCTCGGACTACCACTGCTATTCACGCGGTCTGGTTGCTGGACTTGGCCGACGGGAATATTCATGTTTGAAGTCACTCCGAAATTCGGATGCAGAGACTGTGAGAGCCCCTTCAAAACGCGACTTTATGAAAACTTTGTTCAGTGGCCGTTTGATCGGTTCAAAGGAGGATTACTATGAGGTGCTACTCCATTGTGGGGTTTTTTATCTTGGTCTCGGCTGAGTGGATTATTTGGATCATAAGTTTGCATTTAAAGAACAGTTCTCAGCCGATATGTGTTTGTGGAAAAGTTCGTGTCTAATAAAGTTATGTCCAAGGTGGTTTCATGCAAAATTATGGACTAATGATTGGCCAATAACCCTACATAAGTCGTTAGTCTCAGAAAAGTTATGTAATGAGAAACTAAACGCACTTTGGAGTTTGGGCTGCACCGAGTCGGATGCAATGAATCGCATTGTGTTCCTTTTCCCACTAGGGAATGCGGATATTCTATGTACGAAGAGCTAAACGGATTAGTCCACTTACATATGTGAAGGGTGAAGAACGCCACCCCGGTATCTCGGCCAATCCACCGCCTCGTCTTTCGACCGAAAGGGTCCTCGGTCTTCAGACGAAAGACGAAGGGGAGGTCGATACCCCCTCAATAGACCAAGGAAGGCAACATGATGGACACCACCCATGGGAGTTCACCGTGCACCGAAGCTACTAGCGAAGGATGAAAAGACCACAAGGCCCCTATAGTTATAGGATCTTTATAGGGGCATTATTGTTATCTCCTAACTTGTAATGCTATAAATAGGTTATCTTGCATATCAAGCACGGGAGGACTTTGGCGAATTTAACAAAAATAAAGATAACATTTGTCTCTCCGTACCGTTTCTCACACTTCGGGGACCTCGAGACCCCTACCCCCCTTGTAGTGAGTATTGCCCCTTTGACTCTCCACTTTCTACTGTTTGGTTTGTAGCCACAACAGCTGGCGTTGTCCGTGGGGAGTAGCAGAGAAGCAGCATCGCGATGGCACCCATAAAGAAGAAAGTGTCCAAGGTCTCGGCAGCCACAAGCGCGACGCCTAGGGGTCAGGACACCTCGAGCGAAGAGAAGCGATGCAAGACGTCAGCAATCGTCAAGGCACCGCTGCGGCGACGACTAGTAATGGCCAGATGGGTCGTACCAGCCGAGTCAGCCTGAAGAACGACATTGTTGGTCTGGTCCGGGCACGACACGATCCACACTGTTCATTGGCCAGGCCGACATGACGCGAGCGCCCATGCCATGCTTGGGTCCGTACTTCGGCCCATCAGGCCGACCCGGTATGCATGGTGTCGTAACGTGCCAAGCACGGCCCAGACTCGGCATGGAGGCCTGGCACCGGAGACACCGAGACGAGGGCGCGAGGGTGAGCATGAGGCTGGGGCGGGCGCGGCCGGCATGGCAGTGGCGGGGGCAAGGCCGGTGCGTTGGAGGGGGAGGCGGCCGGCGCGGTGGTGGCAGGGCAAGGCCAGCGCGAGGAGGAGTAGGAGGTGGCGGGATGAGGCCGGCACGGAGGCAGGGGCGACAGGCATGGCCACGTGTGGGGGAGAAAAGGGAGGCGGGAGGTGGGGACTGGGTTGGGCCGACACGTTTACTACTATTGGGCCCCGTGTTGGCAAGGTGGGCTGGGCCCTACACAGGACAAGATAGATGTGACCGTTGGGGCCTGTTTGGCACAGTGGACAGTGACCGGCATGGCACGACCCAGCTGGCCCGATTAGGCCAGTAATGTTCAGATTTTTCTAAAATTTGGCTGTTTTTGGCCGTTGGGGGCTTTAAAAATAGCTAAAAATCAAGAAAATCTCAAAATATTTTCTATAAATAGCCACCATACTTCCCTCATTCAGCACCCATCTATTCCTCAATCTCTCTTCCGAATTCTGTTGCACAAATTTAGATTGCTTGTGAGATAATTTGGCAAAATTTTTTAAAAAATGACAAATTTTAAAAAATTCAAATTCTAGCATCAAGTCAGCAAAAGAGGTACAATGTTGTTTTTTGCTTTTTTTTGTTATTATTTGTTGTGCTAAGATGAAAGAAAGAATAGTGTAAGTTTCAATTTTGCAATTTTCGTTATGGAAAATTACGATATCTTTGCTTTTGGTGATTACGTACTTTCTCCGACGGATATTGCATCCATGAAGAATGTCATTGCCTCAAACCAGCCGGAGTTGGTACCGGAAGGGCAAGGAGGAGTATCGTCATCAGTCTCTACGCCAACATCTTCGTTGCCGATCACCGAAGAAAAGAGGCCCAGGTCGAGTACATCGGGAGTCTGAGAGAATTTCAACATGACAACCAAGGAAGACGCATAAAGGAGTTTAGATACCATATACTGTTTATAAAATTTGTCATTATGAGTTGTCTACAAAGTTTTCAGGTGGAACATGACACTTGCTTAGACATGCTTCATGATCCAAGGCTAAGCAAGTACCAGGACCATGACAATACATGGCTCCCGGGAAATCAGCAACTGTGCATCAAAGCACCCAAAGTGGATCGTGTCTGAAAGGTCATCAACACCATAATCGGGGGTTCCTCCTTGGTTCTGGGATCCAAGAGGCAGCGACACGCCTACACTTGTCAAATTCATCATGTCGCATCTTACCCCGCCAACATACCCCTAAAATACTCTGAAGTGTTTCGGCGATGTGAAGGGGCTATTCTTCTCACATCAAGACCACCTCATCATTTCGGCGACCATTATGAACTTTGGAGTTAGGCGTGTCTTGGTAGACGAGGGAAGCTCCGCTGATGTACTCTTTGTTGAGGCATTTGACAAAATGATGATCTCTCGAAGCAAGCTGTCACCCCCGGGCATCCCTCTCATAGGCTTCGGAGGCAAGCTAGTGGCCGCCATCGACCAAATAGACATTAGTCACGTTCGGGGAAGGTCCCTTAGCTTGAATGAAAGCACCTCGTCCGATGTCGTCAACATACCTCACCAATACAACGCCACCCTCAACGCCTTCGGCATCATGGCACATCACAACTATCTCTGCGTGAAGCTACTCGGCTCAGGAGGAGTCATCATGGTCTGTGGTGACCAAGACCTTGCCTGCTACGCAGAGCTAGAGGCCATGGCACAAGTGTGGTGGAGAAAAACCCGACGAAGATAGCAGAACTCACAACAGCAAAATGGGTTCCTAAGGGAAAACCAGAAGGAGATCTAAAGAAGGTCTTGTTGCCCGAAGGGTCCCTAACCAAGACAGTCATCATAAGCGTTGACCTCATGCCAAAAGCAGCAGTAGACGCGCTCCACAAAAACGAATATATCTTCGCCTAGGTACTGGAGGACATACCAGTGGTTGCCCATGCGACAATAGAGCACAAGATCGCGGTCACGAGCAATGTGAAGCCAAGGAAGCAAATGTTACGGTGCATGTCCACATACAGGAAAAAAAGCCTCTAAAGCCGAGGTGGGAAAGCTACGCAAAGCCAGCATCCATACGAGAAATCAAGCACCCCGAATGGCTCACCAATCTTGTGTTGGTATAAAAGGTGAATGGCAAGTGACGCATGTGAGTGTACTTCACTGATCTAAATAAGGCATGCCCGAAGGATGATTTCCCACTGCGTCGAATAGACAAACTGGTGGATGCCACATCCGGGTGCGAGCTAATGAGCTTTCTCGACGCATACTTCGGTTACCACCAAGTGTTCATGGCAAAGGAAGCAAAGCAAAAACGACATTCATCACCCTCCTTGGGACATACTGCTTCGCGTGCATGCCCGTCAGCCTCAAGAACACGGGGGCAACCTTCGCCAGGCTAATTACGAAAGACCTAGCTTCACAGCTTAACCACAATATTGAAGCCTATGTCAACGACATAGTAGTCAAAAGCCTCAAGAAAGGAACCCACCCAAGCGACCTCCAAGAAACCTTCAACAACTTGCGAGCAGAGGGCGTCAAGCTCAATCCAGACAAATGCACATTCGAGGTAAAGGTGGTCAAGTTGCTGGGATTCCTTGTCTCAAAACGAGACAACGAAGCGAACCCCGACAAGATAAAAGCCATAAAGGAGATGGCTCCCCGTGCAATGCTCGGGAGGTACAAAAACTGATGGGGTGGCTTGCAACACTCATTCGTTTCCTATCATGCTCGGCAGAGCGCGCCCTCCCATTCTTCAAAGTCCTTCGTGGGGCAGAGCCCTTCATGTGGACACAGGAGTACCAAAAAGCCCTCGACGAGCTCAAACAATACATGGCAAACCTGCCAAGCCCAGTGAGCCTGAAGCCCAAAGCAAAGCTGCTATTCTACCTCAGGAGTTGTCGTGAGTGCGGTTTGTATACTACGTCTCAGAGGCCCTACAAGGTGCGAAGACTCGATACATTGAGATCGAAAAGTTGGCGCACATCCTACTAACAGCATCCCGCAAATTGTGCCACTACTTCATGGTGTACGAGATAACAATGCCTTTGTCCTACCCCCTCAACATGCTGCTACACAACAAGGATGCCACGGGACACATAGGGAAATGGGCGGCCGAGTTGGCACCCTTCGGTCTCAAGTTCGCCGCTAGAATGGCGATCAAGTTGTAGGCATTCGTAGACTTCCTCGCAGAATGGACCCCGCCGCCAGCAACATCCGAACCACAAGCCAGCCTAACGTGGACCCTCTACACCGATGGGTCATGGTGTTTCATCGGAGCTGGCGCTGTGGCCATTTTGGTCTCGCTGAAGGGGCAAAAAATCCCGCACACTATCCGGTTAGATTTTCCCACAACAAGCAATGTAGCTGCGTATGAAACATTGCTACTCGTCATTCGCAAGGCGAAGGCACTAGGGGCTCGACACCTTATTAAAGTGACTCCCGCCTCGTCGTCGTCCATGTTGACAAAACTTATCAAGCCGAGAGCCCAATATGCCCAGGTACCTCGCGGTGGTGTTGGTCATGGGAATGCACTTTCTAGGCATCACAATCCAAACCATATCACTAGATGACAGCGAAGCGGCGGACGAGCTAGCAAACAGCCAGCTCTGCACAAGGCCTCGCACCCAATATGTTCTACAAAGTACTTAAGATGCTAGGGGCTGCCTTTGAGGTCCTCGCCATCGGCTCAGCTAGGTCGGCTGATTGGCGCAACCTCATCTTCAACTACCTCGCCAAGGGCAAGGAGCCCGAAAACCCTATGAAAGCAAAATGACTCAAACAGCGGGCACGAAACTATGTAATCATTGAAGTGATCCTCTACAAAGGATGTGTATGCGCCCCACTCGTGAGGTGCATTTCCAAATATGAGGAGCGGGATCTCTTGCAGGAAATACACCAGGGGCTTTGCGGAGCACACCAAACCCCAAGAGGCCTAGTAGAGAAAGCCTTCCATCAAGGCCTTTCCTGGCACACGGCCCTCCGGGATGCACAAAACCTTGTACAAACATGCCATGGATGCCAATGGATGGGGCGCAACACAAAGGCCCCACCAACACTGATGTGACGGTAGCCCGATCTTCTGAAAGGTACTGATAAGTCGATTGTGGAGAACTCGACGTTGATGATCCGAAGGCTCTGACTAGAACAGATCAAACCCTCGCAATCACTATACCACTGCTCCGATGGTTATCAACCGTGCCGAACGCGGTTGACCTCGCCAAGAAGGCTATCTCCTACATGCGAATCGACTCAAAACTCTCTCTCTTTCTCTCTATGAGCTTTGGCTAACTCTGTTCGGCTACGGAAATTCTTCTCAGACTTTGTGTGGCAGGCACGATGAGTGCGTGGGGTGTTCGAGAACAACAAGAAATAAATAGGGTGGTCGGGGCGAAAAACGAGTAGATTGTCGAACTCGAGGAGGTCGTCGAATTCGACTAGGCGGTCAAACAAGACTAAGTGGTCGATCACGAGGAGGTGGTCGATCATGAGGAGGTCGTCGGAAGGGGGGTTGTTCGAGTAAGTGGTGGTGTGACCAGGATGGATGATGGCACGGCGGGCGACAGTGTTGACTAGCGATCAAAAACACGACTCTAAATTAGCAACACGATTTAGGCAAAGGACACTAATTAAACAACGCGAAACAAATAACGAAAATTGCAAAGACACAATGGGTGATAGGACAGCGGAAGAGCACGACGAAATAAAAATATTTTGTGGGGCAATTTTCTGGAGCTTTGGGACAATGGAAAAACAACTAATCTAACATGGGGAAAATTATGATTACCTAACGGGCAACTTTTGCTCTGATACCAACTGATGTAACGGTGGCCCGATCTTCCGAAAGGTACTGATAAGTCGATTGTGGAGAACTCAACGTTGATGATCCGAAGGCTCCGATCAGAACAGATCAAACCCTCGCAATCACTACACCACTGCTCCGAAGGTTATCAACCATGCCGAACACGGTTGAACTCGCCAAGAAGGCTATCTCCTGCATGCGAATCGAGAACACAAGTAAGAAAGTAGAAGATGCAATCTGATATTGTATTGCGAATATAGATGAAGCAGACAATGTGGGGTTCCTCAACCGGACGTCTTGGCGAGGCGCTAGCGAAAAATCTCAAAGAAAAACCCACGTTAAACTATGGCGCTCTCAGTATATATATAAGGGGCGTGAGGAGGTTGACCTAGGGTTGTGTGGCCGTGGGAAAAGGCGTACACAACCTGGACTCCGACCTCGACACGCTTACAAGACCCTATTAGGCTAAAACGGTGACGCAGCACCTTATTTACTATTCAGGTCGCGTATCTCTGGTCAAAGACCTAGTCGTAGGACTGGTCCTGGGGCGGTCTTGAGGAGTCCATGCTATCTCTGGTCGTAGAGGAGTCCATGCTATCTCTGGTCGTAGATTGTGTCCAACGATTATTCGGCTCGCCGAGTACTGGTGAAACTGGTCGTAAGCCTTCTTGAAGTGGTCGTAGACCCTACGGAACTGGTCGTAGACCTTCTTGAACTGGTCGTAATCCTAGATTCTTAAATACAAGTAAATCATCTCCGTTAGGCGACATCATAGAGTTATCAAATAATACACTCAGCCCTAGAAACGAATTTACCTGATAACTAAGTTGACGAGCACGTGCTCGAGTAATTGGACCTTACACATGAGGAGTGTTTATATCAGTAGAAGTGATGTCCTCATCAAACACCACAGCACCCGATCTGCCGTGTGGCCCTTCGCGCGATGGGGATCGACATCATCGGGCCCTCCCCACACGAGGATGACCTCCGCCGCCTTTGTCGCCATAGGATATTTCGCAAGGTGGGTAGAAGTGGATCCCATGGCGAAGATCATGGCAGTGGCAACACAAAGGTTTGTGTTGAAGACAATCATCTACCGGTACGAGGGTCCCATAAAAAATTGTCATGAACAATGGTACTCAGTTCGACTCGGCAATATTCAAAGGCTTCTACCATAGTATGGGGATCAAGATATGCTTTGCATCGGCAGGCCACCCTGAGGCAAACAAAGCGGTCAAATGCGCTAATGATGTCCTTCTCCGAGTGTGATTAAGGAGCTCCTGGGCCTCCTCAACTGCAAACACCAGCACCATACGCTTTGCAATAGCGTCCAGGTGATCACACCTAGCCTTGTGAAGGGTGGTAGAGGCTGCCTTACATGTGACCTTGGCGTAGTGGTTCTCGTACAGTTGGGCAGTGTGCGCGGCGATGGGTCTGACGCATCGTATCCACTGCATGGTCACATCAACAGAGGCAAGCTCATGTCGCCTCTCCGGAGGGACGACACCCATCCCCTGAAGGACCTCCTCAAGGGAAAGCATGGCATCCCATGCAACATGCACCATGAAGTCATTCCCTTCGTGCTCAATCTCTAGCAAGGCGTTCGAGGACTTCAGCTCGTGCACCTTTGCTTCTAGAGTGGAGCGCTCTTGGAGGAGGGATCCCACCTGTGTTTGTAAGGCATTTAACCACCCGTGTACCTCGTTGTAGTTCCATAGGAAGTTGTCTCAATACCTACAAGCAAAACGGTGACTTGTGAGAAAAATGAAAAACACATCGTGGGCCCCTCTTATATAGGATAACGGCGTTGAACGGGTACACCAATCGATGGAAGGTGAGCCAACTCCAGCGCGACACGTGCCTCACTCGGCACACAAATTGACCCGACCTGCTCATGACCGTCTACAACACGTGGGACAAGGAGCACAGTAACGCCCTTTCAAAAATTTAAAAGATGAGCATGAAAAAGTCGCACCTCTTCAATTTCTAAACCGTCACACCAAAACTTGTGCGAAAACAACCTTCACCTACTGAATTTGTGAGACTTCGTCAGGGTGAAGGGGACGGAGTGCCTTAAGCTTTCGGCGTCGAAAAGGGCACAGTTTCGACCAAGGCAAAGCAAGAAGGGCTCGGTTGTAAGACGACCCACCTCAACGATCGACAAAAAGCCAAAGGAATTAGCCCCTTCGACATACACTAGTCCAGGATTTCCAGTGTACACAGTCACAAAAATGTTATCACAAACATATCCAGCGTGTTTATTAATAAGCATAGAGTTTATTACAATTTGGGCCTGAGGCCAAATAAAATATTAAGCGAAAGCAAAATATAATGGTAGGCCACACGATACGCCACAGGCAATCGTCTGGAGGTCGCTGCCTAAACGTCCTGCTCCTCACCTTCCGAATAGTAGTCTTCTCCTGAATAATAATATTCAGCAAGAGTGAGCACTACAACTGTGCTCGCAAATTACACCCAATACAGAATTTATAATGCATGCATAAGTTATTCAAAGGAAGGTTGTAGGGTTTATTTGCGTAATTCAGTATTTTTGGGTTTAAATAGTTATACTAAGTTTCAAGGCACATTTTATTCCATAGCTAAAATCAGATTTTAAAATTTGATCATTTTATAGTGGATAACCTCCATATGAAATATGGCGAATGATACCCTCCTATCATAAGGCTACCCGCCCCATTTTACCACAAGGATTAACCATCCTCAAATCATGTCCAAAGTTATTTTAAAACCAAAAATAAGTCTAACTTAGAGTGGTTTTGCTCAACATGTTCATGACCGTGGACACGGCTATTCGAATAGATTTACACTCTGCAGAGGGGTACAACTTTACCCACACGAGATAATTTGCCCGTTATGTCGGCCAATGCATGCTTCCTTAGGCGTGTGACTAGGCAATTATCACAAGACGTTTCCAATGCACTACCTCACTATTAATATGCCCGCTAAGGTTTCACTTCCATTAGGCTAACCACCTACCGGAAGCCCCCTCTTGCGCCAAGTGGGAATAAAGTCTAGCAGACACCCACACAACAAAATGGCATAAACAATAATGAGGTAAGACAAATTATTAAGCCTAGTTACGCCCATACAGAACATGTGGTAGTCTGGTGGAGCTTTGCAAGATGCGGCTCAAAGACCGGTCCTTAACCTACTTGGGCAACTTTCAACAAAAACCACAGGCCTCAATCCTAACGGATGAGCAGGTGCATAAACTGCACCCACCAACGGTCCATTTTGCCTAAGTACAAACCATTTTCTTTTATTTTATAATTTTCAAAGACATTTGTAAAGTCCACCATGACATAACAATGTCATAGGCTTTTATCAAATTTTAAAGTTTTGGCTAAATTCTCCCAAAATCAAATATTTCTGGTATAAGCATTTGCTAAGCATATATTTATTTTAAATTCATTTGACTAAGGTGACAAGGAATTGGTACAAAGGAATTGGAATAATTAAATATTTAAAACAGAATTTAAAATAATTAAATACAATTATGCATGCAATAATAATTTAAAGCAGAAATTAAATAATTTTAAATATTGGGGCAAAATGGTCAATGGTGTAACTTGCCTTGTTCAAAATCTTGGTATTCTACTTCTTCAATAGGATCAAGCTCTAGAATCGTCAAAATCTATCTGTGAGAATAATCCAAATTCAAGCGAATTCAAAAGAACTCAAATAAATTCAAATGAAAATACAATTTAACTCCAAATTAAATAATTTTGGTTTAGTTAGCTAGATCTTGATTTTATACAAATTTAGAAATTTGAATCACCTAAATCGGAGTTTGTATGAAGAAATCGAGCTCTGGAAGTTTAAAACCTAAATTAAATCCTAAAATCAAATTTCGAATTTCCCGAATTAAATTTCTAAAGGAAATTATCTTTATTGCGCCAGTGACGTCGTGATCTTGTGCACCGAGATCGACAAGTGGGCCCGCACAGTATGGACTGAGTCCACAGCGAGGCACAAGTCCACAGTGGACTTCGTGCACCAAGATCTCGAGGAGGCTGTCTTTGGCGCGGCGTCTTTGGTGGCGTCCACGCTGCCCGCCACGCACGCTTGGCGAGGTGAGTGGCGCCAGTGTGTGGCCGAGGTGGCGAGCCATGTCGTGGCCGGGGGAGGAGCACGGGGCCGAGGGCACGGCGCGTGAACAGCCATGGCGCGAACTCCGGCGATGGGCGCAAAGAATCAAGGAATGCTCTTGAGTGCGATCGCTACTGGCGGCGACGAAGGATGGCGGAGAGTGGTCGGCGACGGTGAGGCGGCGAGGAGTTTCGGTTGTCGGCGGGAGGTGCTCGGTGGCGTTAGAAGTGGAGGTCGCGCACCAGGTCTGCGGTGCCGAGGCGGCCGGTGGTGGTCGAGGCGGCCGGGAGGTCCACCGGTGGCGGCGCTAGAGCGTGAGCACGGCTCGGCCGGCGAGAGAAAAAGCCAAATCTGGCGACTAGGAGCGAGGAGGCAAGGGAGGCTGGGCGAAGCTTGAGGGAGGAGAGGCGCACCGGTGCTCCCTTTTATAGGGCGGCGAGGCGGGAGGCGGAGGTCGTGGCGGAAGTAATGGCGACGGCGACGCGCGGGGCGTTCTGGGCCTTAGAAGGGTAAAGATCGGGAATGAGTCGCGGTGGAAGCGGCCGCTTTCATTCGCGCGTGATGGCGAGAGAAATGAGGAGTGAATCTCGGAATTGAAGAACTCCCGAGGTCGCGGTAATGGCGGCGAAGTCGGCCTTCATGCGGAGGAAGAAAGGGAGGAGGAGGCAGACGACGTGTAGGCGGGCCCACTGTCGGCGAGGCAGAGAGAGGAGAGAGAGCGGGGTGGATTGATGTCGGCCGTCCGATTCGATCGGACGGCCCGCATCAATCGTCTTGTGAGAGAATTGGGCGAGGCGTGCGCAGTCTTGGGCTCGACCCGATCTTTATTCTTAGGAATTTTAAATCTTTTTCAATTGATTTAATTCCAGAAATTCAAATAGGCATTAGAAAATAGCAAATAAAGTCCAAAATTTTTAAGAAAATTCACAGAAATTCTATGAGGCATTCTGGACTTAAATAAAATAATTACAACTCTTAGTTGGTAATAGATTTTGCACATAAATTATTTTAGCTTTAAAATATTTAGGGAAAAGCTTTTAAAATTTCCAGAAAATCCACAAAAATAATTAAAGTCTTATTTTCAACTGAAATTGAAATTTTGGGCGTTACATACGCGAAGGGGGAAAGACGACACCACGATGCCTCGGTCAATCGGTCCACCACCTCGGCCTTCATCCAAAGGGGTCCTCGACCCAAAGGGGTCTTCGGGCAAAGGACTAAATGGGAAGTGCAGGCCTCGCAATGGACCAAGCGAGACAACATAGTGCACATCGTCCATGGGAGTCCACCATGCACCGAAGCTACCGGCGAAGGAGGAAAATACCATAAGGCCCCTGCAGTATTATGGCCTTTATGGGGAGCACTGTTGTAATCTCATACTTACTAACTTGTAATGATGTAAATAGATCCTCTTGTATATCAAGTTGGGGAGGAATTTTGGATAATTTAACAAGAATAAAAATATCATTCGTTCCTCTGTATTGTTTTCCACACTTCCTGGACCTTAAGACCCCTACCCCTCGCAATTAAACCGCCACGATATTGATAGTGGAAATTAAGCCACCACACACTTTGTTGACACATTGACTGTTTTTTGTTTACATGAGTGGACGGAAAGATAGCTCAATTTAGGAGCAGGGAACATAAACTCATACAGGACGAAAAGAAAAGGAGAAAGAAAACAGAGTGAGACCGGTATCTGCAGGTGCGCGATGGCGGCCTGATTGTACACATGGACACCAACGTGTAGCTTAATTTAGTCGACCAATCAAGCCTGCATCACGTTTCCCTAACGAAGGATCGGTTGTTCTTGCTTTAAATCGCAGATTCCTCCAAGAATGCACTCTTGATCGTCCACTAGCTATTAGTCGTGTGAAGAAAAAAAAAATAGCACATCGCCGTTTGCAATTTTTTATCGGGCCCTCAATCCCCAAGACATTGCCGTTTTCAGTTACACATCCTGTCTTTGCCACAGCGCGACGTCCCACACTGAACGTGAAAAGTATTACAAAGTGATTGAGAGAAAACAAAAGTATTCTTTATTCTGATCATATGTATGTATATATACATGATGAAGAGTTGCCAATAAATCAAAGGGTGTCAGTTACAAAACTATTTGTACATTGGGCATAACTGCTGTGCAGTTTTATTTTGTTTCACAACACTCCCCCTTGACCAATGTGTCTTCATATGATCTTCTAATTCATCATCTTGGAAAAACTCCTCCAAAAACCCTGTAGGAAAAATATGAGGAGAACCGATAGAATAGATATGTCATGAAAAACTCCTTTAAAACCCAGTGGGAAAATTTAAGGAGAAAAGTTGATATGACATATATCTGTTCATATCTTCCTAAACCCCCTGTGAGGAAAAGAGATATATTAATGATTATGTTGTCATATTGCCTCATTAAAAACCTTGATGAGAAACTCATAAAGGAAAAGAGTACAATATTTTATCTGAACGGGTTGAGTCTTAGGAGATTTCTCCCCCTGACATCTGCAAATCACGTAGTCTTCGCATACCAATTCCATGAACACATTTTTGAAATGCGGAAGTTGGTAATGACTTGGTAAATAAGTCTGCGAGGTTATCACAAGACTTAGTTTGCAGAATAGTGATTTTCCCACTCTCTTGCAATTCATGTGGGTAAAATAGTTTAGGTGCAATATGTTTTGTGATATTACTCTTTATGTAACCCGTTTGCATTTGAACAACGCAAGCAGCATTATCTTCGTAGATAATGGTAGGTGATGAAATAGCACCTATATCACATGACTGTTGTATGTGATTAATCATTCTGCTGACCATACACATTCACGTGATGCTTCATATAATGCAATTATTTGAGAATGATTAGTAGATGTAGCCACTAGAGTCATTTGAAGACTTCCAAGAGATGGCGCTCCACCGTAAAAACACAAAGCTGTTTGAGATCTGGCATTATGGGGATCTGATAAATAGCCAGCATCTGTATATCCTATTAAATCCATATTTTTATTCTTTTGAAAGAATATACCGAGATCTTTAGTGCCTTGAAGATATCTAAGGATATTCTTCACTCCTACCCAATGTCTTTTGGTTGGAGTAGCTATTGTATCTAGCAAGTAGGTTTACCGCAAATGCAATATCGGTCGGTGCAATTTGCAAGGTACATAAGCGCTCGATAGCACTGAGATATGGAACCTCGGGTCCCAATATCTCTTCATTGACATCTCGGGGTCTAAATGGATCTTTTTCCCTGTCTAGAGATCGAACAACCATGGGGGTTTTCGATGGATATGCTTTGTCCATATTGAATTTCTCCAATATTTTCCGGACATAGGTGATTGATGTACTAGAATGCTGTATGAAGGTGCTCAAGTTGTATACCTAAGCAAAATTTGGTTTTACCCAAATCCTTCATTTCAAATTCCGTCTTAAGATGATTGCGTGCTTCATCTATATCTTGTGTGTTACCAATGATATTAAGATCATCAACATACACAGATATAATGCAAAATCCTGTTGAGGATCTTTTTATGAATACACATGGGCAATCATCATTGTTGGAGTATCCCTTTTTGGTTAGGAACTCACTTAGTCGGTTGTACCACATTCTACCTGACTGTTTCAAGCCGTATAAAGACTTGTTCAACTTTACACAATACATATTGCGATTTGCGTTTGGATTCGGAATTGAAATTCCATCGGAACTTTCATGTATATGTCGAATCAAGTGACCCATAAAGATATCAATCACTACATCCATCAAGCTGAAAAGCTAGATTATTTTTAACGCGAATGAGATTAAATATCGAATGTTATTCCACTCATTCTTGGAGAATATGTTTCATTATAATCAATCTTAGGGTCTCTGCGTGAACCCTTGTGCTACAAGCCTTGCTTTGTATCTCACCACCTCATTGTTTTCATTCCGTTTGCGACGAAAACCCATTTAAACCGACGAGAATACTTTGGGAGGTGTATGTATCACATTGGTGAATACATTTCTTTTATTGAGCGAGGCTAACTCCGCTTGAATTGCATCCTTCCATTGGTTCCGGTCCGAGTATTTGTTTGCACTCTGCCATGGTCTTAGGATCGGATCATTTTGAAGGTTGTTTGCAATTGTTGTGGAGAAATAAATGTCGACAATTGTAGTCTTACGATCATATGATTCTCGAAATCATTATAGTTAGTGGAAATTTCTTGGACCCGATGACTCAATATTATTTCCCAAAACATTTGAGTCGGGGTATTCGATGTCCCGGATCGATGAATTGAGTGCCTTTGTTGATCCGGGTTCAAGGATCCTTTGGTGTCTATCAACTTGAGGTTGATCTGCATTTACATTCTTTTGTCTCCTTTGTCGCTTGTTAGAAGTCAGTATCCGCCATTTGTGCCGTATTTCTCCTCTCTTATTTTGAGCCGGGAGTTGAGTGGTATTTTTCGGTACCTCCACTCTTTCGAGCACATTTACGGCGGGGTTATAGGATTTTGTGACACCTTTATAATCGATAAATGCATCTGCGATTATTTGCAATGTTTTGCAAATGAATAATTTCTGAACTTGAAGTTCGGTCTACGTAATCGTGGTGCGAGGCGGGAATGCCTTGAACATTCAATTAATTTCACGGCATTCGGTTTGGTATTTATTGTCTCCCTAATGCCGGAAATGCTCCTCATTGAATATGCAATCGCGTCGTCAGAAATGTGCAGGTCCCTGTTAGGGGTTCGAGTATTTTATGATTGACGGTGATTTATACCCAACATAGATCCCAAGTTTCTGTGCGGTCCCATTGAGGTACGCGGTGGTGAGATCGATGCGTATGTAGCGCATACCGAACTTTCGGATGGGAAATATCTCGTGGATTTCCACGTACTAATTGTAGCGGGAAGTGCTATGATATGCGATTGGGCGCAATTGTATTAAGTCGGCGTGTAAGGCGCATGACCCCAACATGATGTTGGTAAGTTGCAATCTGTAGTAATGGTGGTGCAATGAGCTTGATTCTCTTGATAAGAGATTACGCTAAACCATTTTGTGTATGAACATATGGAGCAGTGTTGAACTTGTATCCCAAGAGCCATACAATAATCATTGAAGGCATAGGATGAAAATTCAGCAGCATTGTCCATTCGAATTGATTGAATTCGATATTCAGGATGATGTGCTCGTAATTGGATGATTTGACCAATTAACTTAGCAAATGCATGGTTTCGTGTGGATAAAAGACACACATGTGACCATCTAGTGGATGCATCAATGAGAACCATGAAGTACCTGAATGAGCCACACAATGGTTGTATAGGACCACATATATCTCCTTGAATGCGTTCAAGGAATTTAAGTGGTTCAGCTCTGATTTTAAGATAAGAGGGTCTTAAAATCAATTTTCCTATTACAGAAGTGCACACAAAATCTGAGGATTCGGAAATTTTGTTTTGATATATGTATGACCAATAGAATTGCTAATAATTTTCCTCATCATTCCAATGCACAGGTGGCCAAGGCGATCATGCCATGTTTGGAATGTATTAGTATTTTGGAAAATTACTTTGTATGCATAATATGTTGAGCGGATTTGATGTATGTATAGTACAATCCGGAGTTTAAAGATGGAATTTTCTCTAGTACTTGTTTGCCATATCCGTTGTTTTTGGTTAAGAGTAGATATTCCTCTTTGTTGTCACTTTGGGTTTCAATATGAAAACCATTCTGACGGATATCTCTATAACTAAGTAGGGTACGTGTTGAATCGGGATACAAGAGTGCATCCTCAATCTCCAATTGTGTACCCATAGGGAGAGTGATAGAAGCGCGACCAGAGCCTACTATCATTGCATCGCGTCCAGCGATTGTTAAAATATTTCCTTTTCTCCTTGTAAGGGTTTGAAAATATTTTGTGTCCCTAAGTATAGAGTTTGTGGTACCGCTATCCACAAGGCATAATTCCTCCTCCATTGGATTGACTCCAAAATCTATATACACAAAGAAAAGAATTTAATAAAATTCTTGAAGTAATATATAGAATACATACAAACTTTATTTTGCAATATCGGATATGTTCGATATATGATTGTAACATACAAGCTTACAATATAGATGACAACATTATTTATATTACAACATAAAAGTACTTAGTAGCTATGGAACTAGGAGTCTAATTGAGATCTCCAAGCATGTCATGAGAATGAAATTCTTCAAGTGTGTCCTCGGTGCACATGAGATCATCCTTCTTTGTAGAGGCACATGTGTCTTTGAGTTCTTGAATGAACTTTTGAGAACATCCGGTTTCATCATCGTTGGATGTGAGATTGAAGTGTGCTTCAAATTTCTTCATTGAGCATTCTTGCCTTGAGCCAAAGGCTGAGGTAGAGGTTCACAAGATGCTTGAGTGCGGCATTTCTTGGTAGGATGGTTGTAGCAACCACACTTTTGACAAATCTCCTTTTGTCAATTTTCTTACCAAAATTGCCTTTACCTTTCTTGAATCCACTTGGTTTTTGCTTCATGTTGCGTTTGTGTTTACCTTTAAAGTTCTTTGAATGGTCTTTTGAACCATTGAACTTATTGTTATTTTGATTAGCATGAACTTGTGAAGTGGAGCAATTTCGATGGGGCGTTCTTGATTATTCTTTAAAAGAAGTTCAGCATGTTTTTACTCTTCAAGTAAAGTATGCATAAGATCAAAATAAGTTTGGTAATTTGCGACACGCCATTCTTCTTTGTAGGACCTGTCGGATGGGAGCATAGTAGAGAGAGTCTTCTCTATTTTATCCGCATCTGTTGGTTCCTTCTCACAAAAGCAGATTTGGAGCAAATAGTATGAAGGGCATGGTTATAGTCTCCAAGCTGTTTTGAAATCTTGGAGTCTAAGATGTGCCCATTCATGATTAGCCTCGAGTAAGATAACGACTTTCTGCATTGTTCATATCTATTTTGAGGGCTATCCATAAAGTAAGTGGATTCTCCTCATACGGATATTCCGCCTTTAAATGCGGATGTATGTGATTAGTATTATGTTTAAAGCGGAATATTTCACAATATCAGGAGGAATTTGATCTGGGGAGGATTAAATATCACCCTTTCCAACCCACGTGTGGTGAGGTTGATCTTTAAGTCCATAGCCCATGTAGGGTAATTGGTACCATCGATGGCGAGTGGCTCAAAATCTTTGGTAGCCATTTAAAACCTACATGAAAAGTACACCATAAATGATTAATTTACATGAGGTAAATTAATGTGTATGGTATTGTTGTAATAAAATGCAAAATATGTGGAAAACAATATGAGTATTGTATGCCAAATGAATATATATACCCAAATATAACGTGTGGTTATATTTATAATCTTTATATAATCACAATATTGGTGGTGAACACCAATTTATTGTATGGCATAGCGTACAAATAAATGTAGCATAAAAAAATGCCATAAATTGTGATATTATGGTATTTATGTTAGGTATAATATTTTGCAAAAATTTCAAATTATTAAGTATAATGGTACTCATTAAATTGGAATTTTGAATTTTAATTTTGCTAAAGATAGCAAATTTAAATATGGTCGCAAATCGTATTGCAAATAAATTACAATAAAATAATAATCCTATATATGTAAAACATATAAATGTGAATGCACATTTATTTAAATATTTACATAATTTTGAGATCTGTAGGAATGAAATGCAAATTTATAATAGGAAGTTATTTAAAATAAAGATTAGCATTTCCCATGAAATACGTGGGGAAATACAAAATCTTGACAACTTTGGTGAAGCCCATTTGGCCTTTGGCCCAGTGGGGAGGTGGGATTAATTTGGTAGAAGCCCATTTAAGGACAACCATATATATAATGGAAGGGAGTTAGGGTTTCCTATCTCCCAAACCGTAGCCACCATGGGGAGCCATGCACGCCGCCGTTGGAATGGAGTCATGCCAAATATCGCTGGAAGGAGCCGCCGCCGCCGCCATTGCTGCGCTAAGGGCGGCGGCGCCATGCCATTGCCATGCCATAGCCGGGCGGCAATAGCCGAAGCCACCGCCCGGCCATCATATGCGCCGGCCATGCCGGGCCGCCGTCGTCCGCCGGCCGCACTATGCGCGCCGCCCGGCGCGGTGATCTGTGGCCGCCGCGCGTGTGATCTTGCGCCGGGCGCGCCGTGGCCGGGCGCGCCGTGGCGCCGATCATGCCGGGCCGGGCGCGCGGCCGGCCGGGCGCTGGCGGCCTTAAGCGCCCTTGCCAAATCTGCGCGCGCGCGTCTGCGCTGGCGCGCTGCCGCCGCGCTGCGGCGCCGGGCGCGCCGCGGCGCCGGGCGCAGCGCCCGCTGCCATGCGGCGCCGGCCAGCCGGCCAGCAAAACGCGGCCAGTCGCCGCCCGCCGCGCTGTGGTTGCCACCACGCCGGCCGCGGGCCGGGCGGCGCCAGGCGCCGATCCATGGCTGTCTCGGCGGCGCACCTCCTTTTTTTTATGTGGATGAGAACTCATCCTCGGCGGAGGATGCTTGTATGGGGTTGCGAGATCCGGAGACCGGTCGACGGTTGGCAGCTGCGGAGCGTCTTGTGCGTCGCCGTAAGGACCATAGCGTGGGGCCTTCGCCGGTGGGTAAGCGCCGTCGTCGCCCACGAGACGACGATGAGCCGTAGAGAGCCATGACCGGTGGCGATGATGGTAGTGGTTGCGGGCGTGGTGGTGGAGGCTCCTCATGGAGAGGAGCGAGAAGAACATGCAAGTTCTTGTGCAAAGAATCAACTAAAGCGAGGATCTGCAGAAAAGCGTTTTTGTGATTGTCACAAAGTGCCATTACCTCTTGTTTTCTATTTGTGTGAGAGCAGGGTGCTGATAACGTATTACAAAGTGATTGAGAGAAAACAAAAGTATTCTTTATTCGATCATATGTATGTATATATACATGATGAAGAGTTGCTTGATAAATCGAAGGGTGTCGATTCTGGCTATTTATGCATTGGCGTAAGCTGGCATGCGCAGTTTTATTTTGTTTCACAACAAAAAGGACCGGGTGGGAGACAGCGCGAGCGAGCAACCAGCCCTTTTTCCGATACGTGGTCGTGGCCGCGCGCGTCACGACCTTTCTTCGCGTCCGCCACGTACGGAACGATCATTGGAGCCGGATGATCCATGATTGGAGGATCCGAGGAGCCATCACAAGGCTATAGCCGAGGCGGGCGCGAGAGCGGCGGTTCGGCGCGTCTCTTCTTGCCGTAGGCCGCCATCTCGGGCATTGCCAACCTCGACCGCATTTCCCTCGCTGCAGTTGCGCTCGGTACGTATCATATGTACGTAGCGGCGCGGTCGTGATCGACCGCACCGTCTGGCTCGTCTGTGCTACGCACCCGCGTGTCTTCACACGAGATTTGTTGGATTTGCTCGCCCCGGTAAGCGCTCGT
This sequence comes from Hsuehochloa calcarea, assembly GCA_036346395.1. Lineage (NCBI taxonomy): Eukaryota > Viridiplantae > Streptophyta > Magnoliopsida > Poales > Poaceae > Hsuehochloa > Hsuehochloa calcarea. The sequence continues at coordinate 63,461,799 of CM070596.1, forward strand.
ACTCGACACGCCCGCGCGCGTGCTGGTGGGCGCGCTCGGACCTGTTCAGATACCGCCCCCGCCAAGAATCATCTGGGCCCTTAATTTCCTCAAGGTGCTGTCTGCCCCTGGCATTAATCGAACTGAACAAAGATGATGTTCCTCGTTGCAACCTAGTTCGTCGTTGTCAGGTGTAAACCTTGGCTTTACGGTTCAAAGCATAAATCACCCCGATATTTTTTTAAAAAAATTTAAGCCAGGAGCTCTAAGTTTCCCTAAAGAAGGGAGTAACCACTCGGGTAAATTCACGGATTCGATCCGAGCGGAGGAGGGAACGGCACCTGATCTTTCCCAACCGAGCGTAGCGGGTCGGTTCTCAATCATCCCGAAATTTAACCCATGTCAAAAAAAAAAAAAGATTGAGCCCCCATCATTTGCCTGCTTTTGCTGCATGAGTCGCACGTGTTTAGTGCTTCGGATCAATAACTTCATTTGGCGAAAACATGGCGAATTATGATGAGAAAAAAAAGGGCAAGAGGACAGGATATAGAGAAACGCAAAATAGGACAGACAAGGCACGAAATGCTACGTGCACTGCACGCAGAAGCATACTATGGTCCCCAACATGGATTCGGTAGGATAAATCGATTGAAGAAGCTCATGAATCGAAACCACACTTCAAATTCCTCACAAAAAAAAAGAGCCATCATCTGTATAACAAATGCCAAATTCTAAATTAAATCTGAAACTATATAAAAGCGTGTTTAGCCACATGCATTGTATCTTATCCATGACATAACAAACGATATAGTGTGTCTGTATGCTAGATTATAGATATATTATATTGCTGAAACTTGAACAATAAAATGTATTTTAGATTTTTTTAAAAAAAATCTTGAAACTAAGGTGTGTCCTATAATATGAATATAAATGAATGCACAATACTTCACTTTTAATTAGGTTAGTGAGAACAATTTTTGTCGCCATAACATCTTAGCATGATGCATGGAAAACAAAACAAGAGGTGCTACTTTGCTCCAAGCCAAACGTTTGACGTGGTTCCATAAATTGGGGTGACAAAAAAAGACCTACGTACATATCAAAATATCGCGTCATACGTATGGCATAAATTAAACTTTATTAAAAACAACTTAAAAAATAGATGCGAAGTGAATCCAAGCAGCACATATAACACGCCTTTATTTAGGGGTCAACGCAAACAAACTCCGCTGAGGTTACGTCCAGACAAGTCGCATATAGCAACTAATTATGCAGCCACATGCTCGGTGTCATATTACTAATACTTGTGGAACTTTTAAACCATAAAACACATAGGTTTTTCATTAATGAAAAAAAAAGTTCTAGTAAATAACAGTAGCATAGACGGTGATGTTGTGATATTTTATTATCTTATGGCTACTATCATATAGGCTGAATTTTCGCCGTCGTCTCTCTCAGCACGCATGTAGCACAGAATAGCCAGTACATACAGTGGTTGAGTTGGGTATGTTCAGTTTGCGGCAGAATTACAATGCGAGGCGGCGCGAGGGGTAAACCTAGCAAAGTGCCCTAGTGGCGGGTTATAATCCATAAACTACGGTCCAGCCTGCATCAGATCAGAAGCATCCAAGAGATTCCCGTGGACGGAGCGGACGGCTCAGATCCCACGGTTCCCTCTCCGCCTCCTTTTATGCCCCGCTCCTCCCCAAAACCCCTCTCCCCACTCTCCAGTCTCCCTCTCCCGGTCTCTCCCCTCCCCTCTCTCTCTCTCTCTCTCTCTCTCTCTCTCTCAATCCTGGGATAAAAAGGCCATCGAATCAGAGACGCCAGGGGCGGGCGGGAGTGAGAAGGGAAGCGAGCAAGCGGCGGGAATCCGGCCCGGGAAGATGCTGGGGAAGCGTGAGAGGAGCCAGGTGTTGATGCCCCGGACGACCAGCATGGCGTCGTTGCCGTCGGCGGCAAAGCAGGGGCGCCAGGGTACGGGCGACCAGCCGCACGTGCCGTTCTCTTCTCTGCCCGCTGGCGCGGTTGGGATGGGCGCCGGAGGGGGCGGTGCCGGCGGCGTGGTGCCGAAGGACTCCGGCGACCTTGCCGGAGGGAAGACGACGGCCTTCTTGAAGGCTTGCGGCTTCTGCGGCCGCCGCCTCGGCCCCGGCAAGGACACCTACATCTACATGTATGCAAATCATCATTGTTTTTATTACTTATTGGTCTTAGCGTTGGAATGTCCGGTAAAATTATCATGTCTTGCATCGACTTCTTTTCGTGTAGCTTCCTTTCCTGATGTTTTATGATTAAAATCCGATCAATCTCTTATATTTCTTTGCGATGTGAATTTCGCGCCATTATGTCATCTTTTACGTCAAGATTGCACCTAGATCGAATCTTTTTATCATGTTGCTGGTTGTTCACGATTCTATCCAGTGTTCCATAGACACAGATGCAAAAAATTTGTGATGGTCTCGCAGTTCTCGTTTTTTTTTGGGAAGTATTTGTGATCTGTCCTCGTTTATTAATTTAGGTAAGTAGTATTCATCTTTCCTCGTTTATTAATTTAGGGAAGTAACCTAAATTAGAGTAGTAATGCTGGTCTGATGCTATCAGCACTCAACACGTCTTAGTTCACAGTATGAATCTAATTCTCTCCTATGTTTTAGAGGAATATTTGATGCGAATCTTTTCTTTCGGCGCATTATTTACCGGTGTTATCATTGGTTTGGTTTACTACTTGTTAGTAATATACTTGGGGTGTATTTTAGATTATGAGTCAAGCCCTCATACTGTACTCCCTAAGCAAAGCATTAAAGAAAGATAATAACTGGCCAATAATATGAGCTGTTCTTTGATTATCGTATAAACCTGGTCTCTTGACACCATCTAACTCACGCAATTCTTTATTTGTCACAATCTCTCGTCAACCGCTGAGTTAAATAAAAAGTTGTTTCTTGAATAGAATATAAGAAGATTGGCAATTCTTTGTTTAAGATGGTTGTGACATGATGCTTGGATTCCGTTTTCTGTGCCGTGCAGGGGCGAGGTGGCATTCTGCAGCCAAGAGTGCAGGGAGAAGCGCATCGAGGAAGATGAGCAGAATTACCCCCTCACATCCATCAGCACAATGAGCATTCTGCAGCCAGGAGTGCAGGGAGAGGCCCCTTCTGTCTCCGGCGCCGGCGGCTCCGACCAGTCCGCCAGCGGCGGGGAGACCGTCGCCGCCGCGTAGCCTGGTGCCGGCGGCCGGAGGAAGGTGCAAGGGAGTGGAGTTTTCGCACCCTACAGGTAGGAACAGCACCAAATCTTAGCTTCTAGCTCCTGGCATGTGCCATGCATGTGGTATATGTCATTGTTTAAAGCGTCTGTGTATACAGTTTACCTTTAGAGTCGGCCTGTCACTCTGGAATCATGGTTTTTTCTTTCCTGTCCAAAGGAGACATTGGATTGCAACAACAGATTGCACATCCTTGCCTTTCCCTTCTGTTTGCATTTGATGGTTTGATTTCCTTTCTGCTATTAACCCCAGTTGCAGACTTGCAGGTTGTGTTTTGCTAGCTCTTCACACGATTATGACTAGTCATTGAGTCATAAGAACACTCTTCTGAAAGATTTAGGCTGGTAGGACAAGTCGTGCAGTCTGCCCACTCTTCTGAAAGATTTGTCGTGCAGTCTGGCTGATAAGTGCTGAGGCGGTCAGGTTCTACAACAGAATTTGACAATCTGCCCCGTAGAACAACTCTCCCTCTCTCTCTCTTGGTCGTGCTACTACAAAGCAGTCTATATTAGTGCTACTACAAAGCAGTCTATATTAGATATCTCATCATAAACGATTTCTTAAAACCATAAATATTGTAATTATCACAGATGGTTTTAGACCGTCTTTATTACTAGTGATGACTAAAACTGTCTATGGTATATCCTTATCATAGATGGTTTTTAATAAGAATCGTCTGTGAAACTTCATAGAGATAGTTTTTAATAAGAATCGTCTGTGATAATTTTGTATCACAAAGTGAAAAATATTTCGTATCCCCAAATGCTTCACTATTAATCTCCCCTTCCCCTCCCTTCTCACCACTCTCCACTCTCAAACCACAAATTCTAAGGGACTCCTCAAAAAGGTCATGGAAGCGATCCGCAAGTTGGTGACCTGCTCCGTCACCTTTATGTTCGAGTTGCTCAGCAAGAGATCAATTGCTTGTCGCCTGCCCACTGCCTTATTGCTTTGCTGGTGACCGTTGTTTTCTTGTGAATGAATAGATCAAGATAAGATTGTGGATTTTGAGATGAAGCTAATGGACATCGACAGCAAACACCTCAGCATCCCTGAGTCCATCTCTTCGTCTCGGGCTCGTTTTCCTCTCCGACCATAAATTCGAACCCGAACAGATTTTGGTTTCGCGCACTGTCCGGTAAAACAACCGTAACTTCTACATACGAAATCGGATTACAACATTCTTTGACTCGTTGGAAAGCTAACAAAAAGTTCAATCAAAAAATTCATATGCTCTTTTGCAAGCCCAAAAAAGTGAACCCCCCCCCCCCCAAGATCGTTTATGGCCTTAAAACGGTATTTGAAGTTTCAGCACATGTTTTCGTCGTTCGTTCATCATCCAGTTTGAGTTTTCTTTCATTTCAGATTGTGTAATCAACTATTTTCAAAGAGTATGGCTAGCATTTCTTGATACTAACCGAAAAACAGAAAAATATATATCACAGACGATTTTGTGGTATAAACCGTCTGCGAAAGCCAACTATCATAGACGGTTTGTATAGATAACCGTCTATGAAATTCAACTATCACAGACGGTTATTGTTAAAAGCACCGTCTGTGTTGTGACTTATCACAGACGTCTTTTGAGCCACAAAAGCCGTATGTGATAATTATCTGTTATTACAGACATATAAATTCAGACGATTTATAAACCGTCTGTGATAATGATTTACAATCGTCTGTGATGACCCTTTGTGTAGCCACAAAAGACGTATGTGATAATTATCTGTTATTACACATATATAAATTCAGACGATTCAGAAATGATAACCCTTTGAGTAGCCGTGAGTGTGGTCCGATCATATCAGGCAGAGGAGAAAGCCAGAAAAGCAATCTAGTAGTGGATGAAATAAGACAAGCGCATGTTGTTATCCTGCAAATTCTAGACTGTGTGCTCCAGATATAGAGCCAGGCGAGACACCCGTGATCTGATCAGTCTTGATGCAATCAATCAGTATTCGGCAGCCCTACCTACAAGGCAACCACCGCTGCACGGCTGCCGCAGGCTGCAGGAGCAGATCCGAACGATCCACGCTAGCTTACACGAGTTTTCACCGGGTGTACCGCTCGTTCTGTTGTTCATCATTCAATGCGTAGATGTAGTCGGGTTCCAAGTAAGAAACCCCTGCCAAATCACGTCTGGAATCTTGTCAGTTGCGGCCGCGGACTCGGCATAACAAACGGGAATGGGATCCGGAATTCTCGAGGAACGCTGCAACGAACTGTACGGCATCGTGACGCCGGCCTTCCAGAATCCATCAAGGATACGCAGGTTCTTTGTTAGGAGGAGTAGTTAGTAGTTTTTACGGACGAATATATATGTGGCACTGTTCTAGCAACAGTATTTTTTTTAAAAAAAAAAGTAGACAGTGAGCACGCATGCGTTAATTCACTTTACAATTTCAATACATGCATCGCACGGCAGAAGCAAGAGGCTGTGGAATACTACTAGAGTATAAGAGAGTAGTACTAGTTTTTGCTATGGTAATTTGATTTCGCCGTACGTCTTGAGGTTGCACCGAGACGCGACGTGACGCGCCGCGCAATGGGGGGCGGAACAGCAGGTGAAGGACAGCATCGCGGTGCGTTGATGCGGCAGCGGCCATCGTTTTCTGGTGCGATTCGGCGGCCACGTCGTGACCGTGACCGCGACCACACTAGCTAGCTTTAGCTTTGACTGACATGGCGCCTACGGTCGGATCACATGGCATGTCAAGAGAAACGATATATCCATCGTCATAGATGGGCAGCTAGCACAAGAATGGCCGGCTCGTGTTGTGTTGTGCACTCGTGCCCAACCAGGCCGGCTATGTCTTAGAATCTAATAAATATCACAAGTTTTCGTATTAAAAAAAATATAAACTAAAGAAATATAGATAAACTCTATATAATAAGATATATATAAACACTTTGTGGCTTTGATGCCTGACTCGTACGCTAGGCTCCTGTCTCCGAAAGTTGCAAGTTGCATATATATACATGACCAGTGACCACTTGCTGCCATTTCCCATTCTTTAATCCCTTCTTCTAGATCCTTTCCTTCTCAAAGAGAGAACCCTATATAATAGGACATATAGAAATGCCGTGAACATTCCCTTGTTGCGGCAGGAATACGAAAGCCGCAGTGCCATAAATCGGCACGGTACCGATCTACTAGGGCTAGTTTTTTTATACACCACTGAAAATTTCTAAAATACCTAATTGTGTCACGGACACTTACATATCCATAACTTAATGAATAATATATAATTGATAACGCAAACTTTCAGTAGTGATAAATAAGAAATCAGCAGCTTTGGTGTATTCATTCTACTGCATGTACTCACGGTTGCATTCATGCTTTGGTTTGCAATCTGGGGGACAGGGACGCCCCCGTCCACACTTTACTACAACAAATTTGAATGTAGGCTATAGGTATAATATTTTTTTTACATCTACCGGCTTCTGATTAAAAAAATACTTTACAGATATGACTGCACGTGAAAGCTGAAAGAGAGGCTTGTCATTTGGGATTTGGCCAAGAGAAAGGTAGTTAAGAAATAGATGTAGATTCTCATTAGCTGGTCTCATTAGGTCCCATGTACTTTTCGGCATGCAAGTGGCTCATTTTTGTATTGCATTGGGTCGTTGTTACACCCAAAAGAGAGGAAAAGAGGGGTTCTGGTGGCCATTGCTGACGACACAAATTACGGTAGGCACTTTTGGGGTGTCAATTGTTATAGAATATTGTTTATTCTCTGAAAGGTTATTGGTGTAGACTATTATTTGCACCGTTAGATTTTATCTAATTTTTTTTTGAATTAACCAATTCCAAGTGGAGCTGTGGTTTAGTTTAGCACAACCATCATGGCTATATTGCTCATGTGCCCTTTCCTCCAGCTCAAGAGGCGCGAGTATTTTGCTAGTGCTGCCCTTCAAGCACAAGTCTCGTTGCAGTGCACATAGCAACTTTTTAATTGGTTCCTAAATATTTAATAGGGTCTAACAACGGACTAGGAAGTAACGAGCTGTTATTTCTGGGATTATACATCACAGAGCAGGTTACTATGTGAAGATTATTCTTCTTCAGTCCCAATCCACTATGAACTTTCTCTATTAGTTTTTTTTTATTTTAAAAAAACGAACCGTAGGATACGCTACTTCCTAAGGTTTTCAAGTCTCTGAAAAAGATATTCCATGAGGGGAAACACGTAGATTACTGCATCAATAAGGAATCCCAATGATATGGCACGAAAATACAAAGGGGGGGACGCACAGGTGTCTAGTCACGGCACCACCATGCCAACATGTGTATGCTGCTCTCAAATGTCTCGACGCAAGGGTGAAACGGACCGACCATCCGTTGCACGTGCGGTTTTGCCCTCCTGCCAGGTGTCGCGCCTGCCGTGCCACTGGCCTGGCACGTTGCGTCCGCCGCCGCGAACAAGCCGGTGCCGCTTGTACAGTTGTAGCGACCCACGCGGGCATGTGGCGCTCCACCTGGCGCGTTGCGACGTCGCCTCCGAACGAATCCACATCCACGGCCGGCAAGGCGGCGCACGGTTCGGTTCGGTTCGGCACGGAGCCTCGAGCCGAGATTATATACGGCTGGGCTGACCATCCGCGCCCGAGACGGCCCAGGCAGCTCGTCCGTCGCGGCTGATCCCGTTTCCCTAAAATTCGCGGCCTAGCCCGCTAAAATCAAGGATTTTTCTCCGCGCGCACGGCGAAAACGCCATGCCGCCTCGGACCGGCCGGCGAGGCGCGGCCTGGTCACGGATTCGGGGTCCATAGGCATTGGCGCGGCGAATCGTGCATCGTTTGTAACGTTACCCGAGCATGCCTGCCCTGAAGGCTTGCAGCCACAGTTTGGAGATAATCCAAGCAGCCAGCAGCCAGCAGCCAGCAGCCATGCTGCCTCCAATCTCCTCCCTGTCGCTCATGGCCTCCAACCCAATCCCGTCGCCTCCGGTCACCAAACCCACCAGAGCCCTCGCCGTTGCGCCCTGCAACTCCTCTTGCTCCTCCACGCCGTCCACTTCCCCGTCCCCGTGCCACACCGCTGCTCTCCTGGTGGAGTCGGCCGGCACCGGCAGGAGGGGGCTGCTCGCGCTGGGCGCGGGGTTCCTGGCCTCCGCCGCGCTGCTGTGCCCCGCCGGGGACGCCGACGCGACGCGCATCGAGTACTACGCGACGGTCGGGGAGAAGCTGTGCGACTTGACCTTCGTCAAGTCGGGACTCGGGTACTGCGACGTCGCCGTCGGCACCGGTGCCCAGCCCCCGCGCGGGGAGCTCATCAATGTCAGTACCGAGAGAACGGTTTCTTGCATGCCCCGCAACTTTGTTTGACTGTACTTTCTCTGTAAAAAGGAAGCACCTCCGTTCTCTGAATATGACGTACTATCTGGTAATATTTGTCGTAGTGCAGATCATAAGTTTATCCGCTTTGCTCTTTGTAACTGTACCGATCGTTGTGTTCGCTAATGGATAAAGCTGCGGATTTTCGCTACACTTATACGTTAAACAGGCTACAAGTACATTTGAAGTAATTCGTTTCTTCTTTTTTGACGAATAAATTCGCTTTTTCTTGTTGGTTGTAAGGTACACTACACTGCAAGATTTACTGACGGGACAGTGTTCGACAGCAGCTACAAGCGCGGAAGGCCACTCACAATGCGCATTGGCGCAGGCAAGGTGTGCAACATTTGCTCACCGCGAGAGATGTTTATTGCAGTAGCAATGTAGCATGCAGTATGTGATTATTTTCTTCTTTCACATCATTTCATTTGCAGATCCTCCGAGGGCTTGAACAGGGAATCAGTGGTGGTGGTGGCGTGCCACCCATGCTTGTTGGTACGGTCAGAATTGAGCAATTAGAAGCACTGGCATCTCATTCCTATGCCAAGCACTAATGTCATTTTCCTGAACCGTGCCGTGTTTCCGTTCCGAAACTGTTTCAGGTGGAAAGCGCAAGCTTATGATACCTGCAATGTTAGCATATGGGCCTGAACCGGCAGGTTGCTTCTCAGGTAATAATAATCAAATCAAGCTTTAGTTCAGGAAATTACAGACCAGAGTGAGGTTTACGCCTAGTCGCAAATGACAAGTATTTTAGGATGTGGCTAAATTGGCTATGGCATTTTGAATTACACCAACTATTCAGACTAGCTCCAATTTTAACAGTGTCAGTAAAGTGCACATGTATTCAGATCATCTACCGATTTTAACAGGAGACTGTAACATTCCTGGGAACACCACACTCCTATACGACATTCTTCTCGTTGGCATTTACAAGTGAGCATCTGATGACAATGAATTTGCAAGACTTGAGCAGACCAGGCCCAATACGTACAAGGTATGGTTTTATCACCTTTGTATGAATGGATCCTGTTTTTTTCCATGATCGTTACATGAGTATATAAAATTTTGCCTTGGCAGTTTTTGGAACACATTTGTGTGGGTTTCAGACCGGAGACAGAAGTATGGGCAGAAGAAGAGAAAGATTCCTAAGTCGTCAAGACGGTGAAATCAAATGGGTCACCAAAGTCCCTTGGGATTCCAATACGCTGAATGCTACATGGGGCAATCTGTAAAAATATAATAAGCCGCTCGGTTTTGTGATACATTAAAATGAACTCACGATGAGTAAAGCATCACTTTGTAATTTGTAAAAACATGCCATATTTATGTTGCGGACTGTCCTAAAGCCGTCTTTGCTCAAGCGGAGATGAAATTCTGACCGTCAATTACTGGCCATGACTTCCAAGTCTTCTTCAACAGTTTAACCGGGTTAATCACCTGTATCATTTCATTTTGCCTGGCTGGTGATACTAGTGTCGGATCTGGATTTTTTAATCCTAAATCCTCTGTGAAAGATACTATGCTATTCTCTAGATCAGTAGATAATACTCATAGATACATTACTAAATCATTTCATACATAGCGTAAAACCATACCATTCATTAATTTAATATATCAGAGTTTACATAGACCGCTTCGAACCAGGTTTTACAATAAGGGTCGAACAGATCAAACAATTACATCACAAAAGTAGCGGAAACGACAACAAAAATAAAAAGGAGTGAGAGCATATCTCTCCACAGGCAAGCGACTGGGGAAACCAGTGTGCGACTGATATTACTCAAAGCCTTAGATAATATAGGATGCACGCAAGTACCGACGGAGTCAGCTGGACTGAGGTGAGATTGGAACAGCTAAGGACTAAACTACGCTTCAATAACTCCTGAGCTTTCAGACTTCTGGTTCCTTATAGTAGTCATAATCTCCAAGATTTTCTACTTCTGAGGGTTTTTGAGAAAGAGCGAGGATGGGCACAACTTCTGTGCTCGCGAGCCAACACACAAGATGCAATATTATATATGCAAGGCTGAACAAAGATGGCTCAGGTTTTTTTTTATTTTCTAAAGCAATATTTTTAAATATCATAATTACAAATTCCTAGCACTTAGCATTTTAACCTAATTGCATTTTAATAAAGAGAGTAATTGTGCAATATTTAATAACATGAGAGTTCCTCCACCTTTATGCTTATTTTGGTAGAAATTTGCCCCATACATTAACAACAATGGATGCGACGATCCAGGGAAAATTCAATTCTCAGGCTAGGTGAGCCGACCTGGTTTTCATACCACCCACAAAGGTCTTTGAAATAGAACTATCTCTAGTAAAGTTCTCATGTCCGCCTTTGACCATAGGCATGGCTGTTTAAACAGTTTAGACTCTACAGAGGTTGTACACTTTGCCCACAATAGATAATCGTCTTGATATGTACCCATATTTCTGTAGATATGTGAATCAAGGGGAGATCACCACAAGGCCTTTACAATGTATCCATCAGTATTAGTTACACTCGCTAAGATTTCATCTGCGAAGGGCTACATCCATATCGATCTGTTAACCCTTACTCAGACCCCCTCTTGCGCCATCAAAACGACTTACATCGTGCACCCCGACTCCCTTCATCACGAAGGCTTCCCGGCATCACTGGTTATCTACCTGATGCAACTAGTACTGGTGGATACAAATTATTTAGCCAGGTTGTACTTTATAGACTTGTGGTTGCACTTGTTTTACATTGGGAGATCATCACAGGATTAAGTTCTTAAAGTTATCTGGACGGTTCATTCCGCATACCAACTACATATTAACATTCGTTGGGCTACATTAGCACCCACCATAATATCATCCATCCTACCTTCCGCCTAGATGGTAAAAGCAATTTAGGGTTTTGAGGAGCAAAAATACATTAACTCAGTCAACCCAGTCATTTATCCACAATAACTGCCCAAAACTATTTTCATGTTTAAAATATGACGGTTAGGACATTTAATGTCCCGATACTTAAGCAAGACTAGCATGTCGCTTAAGTACAACCTATAATAGTAATTACCATATAGTTACTAGGGTGATAAGGAATAATGGGTTTAATTATCAATGGATGGCATATTAATTAAGTAATCATCAAATGGGTATTTAACTACCTTAAGTTTTAACATACATTTGATTAGAGAATTAAAGCATACAATTCTGATAATTTACATAAATATAATTTGCATAAAATGTAGGCTCAAAATGATCAAAGTGTTGACTCACCTTAGTTAAAGGCAAGAGGATCTTGGTTTTCTTGTTCTTGATCAAGTTAGAGATCTTCCGCGCCTTCGAATCCTAATCGGACGAATATACCCGAAAAAGGCACAACAGACAAAGAGAGCAAATAAGTACCAAAACAATAATAAATAAACTCTAAAATACACAACACATGAGCCATTAGCAAGATCTTGAATTTAGAAAAAAAAATTGGAACAAATTTCATAATTTTTGGAGTTAGAACGGAGGAGAGCGGAGCTTCCAAAGTTTGAATTGGAATTAAATCGGGAAAAAGAAAATAGTTCACAACACAGTGCACTGGTCCACAGTATAGTACACGGGCGGGTCTACGGGGACGTGCGCACGGTCCATAGGGAAGGCGACACTCTGCATGGTCCCACTTGTCACAGAGAGTGAGAGAGAGATAAAGGGACGAGAGGAGGAGGAGAGAGAGAGGGGAGGGAGAGAGAGAGAGGAGGGCGGCAGCGGTCGGCTGAGCGGAGGCGGCGCCGGCGAGAAAGGCAAGGAGGCCGGTGGGAGGCGGAGCAGGCGTAAAGAGGCGGTGGCCCCTTGGGCGGGCGGCGCGCGAGAGAGCACCAGCGGCGGCACGGGAGTGGGCGTCTGGCGTGAGGAAGGAGAGAGAGGCGGGGATGGGATCCTTGATTCCGAGGCACCTTGCGACGAGGGGGTGGTGGTGTTGGAGTGGCCGGACGGCGGGGAGGCGATGCGGCCAAGGCGGGAGCTCAGGCGGCTTCAGCTCGGCGAGGAAGAAGGGGGACAAAGTGTCGTTGGGGAGGGGAGGCAAGGGGGGGTGGCGGCCCTTCTTGTAGCCGTTGAGGGGGTAGAACGAGGGCTTGCGGGCGCGCGGGAGGAGGCGAGGAGGGCCGGGGCGGCCATGGCGGCGCGGCGGGAGGAGGAGGAGGGAGAAGGGGGGCCAGGTGTAGGTTTGTTCCACTGCATCGGGTGTAGGTTGTTCCTTTGAGTCCATGTTGCCGTTAAGGTCCAGATTCTTTTAGTTATAGATGCAACAAGTGAACAGGTGGATTGGTGTATCCTGATGATTGGTGCAAAGTGGGCACCAATAGTCATTGGGCATATGACGGGCTGCTAAGACGTCTGATGTTAGTAGTTCCCTGTGGAGGACGGCCACCACGACGAAAATCCTTCTTCTTCTTGTAGCAGGTCTGTTGTACATGTCCATGCTTGTTGCATTAAGTGCAAAGTAGTTCCCTACCAACAACATCTGTCACCGGTGAAGACACAACCGGTGATGGAGTAGTTGTAGCAGATGTAGAAGTTGGAAGAGCTGCCATAACCGAAAGAGACGATTGGAACGACAACAGACCTGCAACACGAAGGCGACTCTCCTTAGCACCTACAGCTGCAAAAGCATCTAACAAAGTCACACAAGGGTGTCATGCCAGCAACTGAGTACGAGTCTGCTCATACTCAGCCCGAAGACGTGTCAAGAAGTCATAGATGCGAAGAAGCTCCAGGTGAGACTGCTGACGCCGACAGCACTAACAAGTGTGGCAAACATCCGGCCCCAAAGAGCCAATCTGACGTTATTCTACAGACAATTGGGTATATAATTCGTCCAAAGTGGCATCCCTCTGCTGTAGTAACTGCTCCTGATGCACAACAGAAATATATAAGGAATCACCAGATAGCTCGTAGCGGTTGCGCAAATGCGTCCATATCAACTGTGCTGAAGCCAAACCAACCACGTCCCTAGTGAATTTCATCTTCATGCTAGCAACCAGAATAGCAGAGGCACGAACATTCTTATCAATTTATGTCTTGTAGGTAGCATACTGAGTCTGAAAAGTCTCCATAGCATCCTCAGAAGCATCAGCTGCGTCCTTACGAGCGTCTTCGGAAGTAGTCTTCGGAAGCACGGACTCAATAGGTAGAGTAGGGCGAGGCGGACAAGGCAACTCGCTGGTAAGAAACTCCCAAAGGCGCTGCCACGCATGTGAAGACGCATGTGCCGAAACCAGTCCCAATAATTGAGACCATCGAAGATCACCGGGCAGCGAGGAACACAAACTGTGCCCATTGGTAGGCGGCGCTGGCAGCGCGGCGACCAAAGCAAAGAAATCTAACAGGCGGCGCTGGACGGCGCGACGGTTAGAACGACATTTTTTTTTCTTTTCCCTTACAGGACGGCTCAAAAGGGGGACTCGACCGAAGGCCCGAGGAGCACCACGCACGGGGGGAACCATAGTTCCCCCTGGCAGCGGCGGTGGCGGTGGCGAAGGCAGTCCTAGCTACAGCGGCGCAAACGAAAGTGGCGGCAGCGGCGACCTCACGGTCGGTGGAGGCGGCGCGTGAAGCACCGATGCGAGGGTGGCCGGATCTGATCCCTAAGCGGCCACGGGCGAGAAAAGACGATGGCTCGGTGGTCCCAGGCTCCCTGAGCGGTGGCGGCAGCTCCCCGGCTCTGGATGTAGCATCCCCGAGCTGCCACGGGTGAGGCGTCGGTGAAGAGGCAACGGCGGCGACGGTCGAGGCAGAGGCAAGACGTCGGCGTCGGACGCGGTAACCAAGCGACCACATCTGACCCGATCGACGGCGGCGGCTTCATGTGGTGCCTTCAGAGGGACTGGCAGTGGCGGCGAGCTTCTCGGTGGCGTACAGAGGAGATCGGCAGTGGCAACCGGCAACGACAAGTGACGGGTGGTGGCAGAGGACACAGGAAGGGCGGCGGCAGCGGACGGCAGAAAGACCGGCGGCGGCAATTGTAAGATCTTAACCCTAACTCCGCTCTGATAGCATGTTATGAATATCGCTTGTATTTAATATGACACCAATTGACCAATATATATACAAGTACATGTGTGATATATATGCAAAGAACCCTTTATACAATACACATCTAATAATTATAAGAAAAACTTTCATAATATTGTACTCCTATTATTATTTTTTTATAAATGTATTCGTATAAAATTAAGAATTAAAGTTTAACATTCAAGAGTACGAGAAGTAAAGATGACCAAATAGTGCACGGTTCTATAAGCGAACTTAATAGCACCGTACCCACCTGCCTGAATTGGGGTTGCTGAAACAAGCAAGGAAGAGCTGCCATTTCCATGGCTGGGAGACTTGATCTGGAACGACGTCTCTTTCGTCAAACTATCGACAGTAGCCAGTCTTCACGTACTAAGTGTTGTTCAATGTGACGGATTTCTCCATGATTGTTGGCGACGAGCCCACAAGGTAAAAACGTAAAGTTGCATATATTTTTATATTAATTAATTCTTTTTAAATTTTATTTTCAATTCTGACTTTTTGGTCACGCCATCACTCGTAGCGTGACAAAACAACACTGTCACGTTAACTCGTATCTGTGCAAACTCTTGTCACGCTACCATTCATATCGTGATAGCGTTGTTTGGTCATATCACCACGGTGTAATAAAAAATGTTATTTTAACAGACTTATCTTATGTCGTGAAAATATTATTTTGTCACGACACGTGTGGTGGCGTGACCAAATGGATTATAATTTAAAATAAAATTCGCGGAGGATTAATTTTAAAATAAAATTTGTTAAAAAAGTTAATTAATAAAAAAGTTCAGTTACACAAGGAAAAGCGTAAAAAAGGAGTCACGTAGAAAAAGAAAAACGAAACTTGTGTTTAAGATATGATTTTGCCCGTTGGTAGCTACATTAGCTATTGCATCACATCATTGAAAGGATGCAGTTTTGGGTTTCAGAGCGGCTTATGAGCTACGGACAGGATCAAAACCGGAGAGCCAGATTGGTTCTTGGGAGCGCCAAGAGTTGTTTGCTCCAGCCTACAAGTGCTTTCTGAACAGATTGGAAGGGGCAAAGTCATTGCACAGATATATCAGCTGCTCTCTCTCTCTCTCTTTTTATCGAGAGAAATCAGCTAGAATTTCAAGTTTTCAATTGCATGATCATTTCCCCCCCCCCCCCCGGGTGTTCACGTAGCTTCCGAGTAATAGAGAGCATGTCCTCCTGAATTCAAATTCTTCAGTTGCGTTCAAATGTAACAATTCCATGTCATTATATATTTATATATATAACATGGATTCAATAGGAAACCTACAATTTCTATGGAATTCATGTATTTCAAACACCGAGGTACCCACCCAAGTCACATTCGTCTCTCCTTGAAGTCACCAACCAACTAGTGACAAAACCACAGTAGGCGCAAACCGGACTAGCCTCCCAGGTCTCCCAAACCAGAACCCCCCAGCCACTCCGCTAGCCTGCTGACGCTAAGCCCTCGTGGAAGCTTGATCGCTCAGAGCAGGCGCAGCCATGGAGAAGAACCGAAGGAGGAGAAGATTGACGCTGATGGCAACGAGTGACGCGGGTGGGGATTGAGGGCTAAGGTGAGGCGAGCCTACGAGGTGACAGACGACGGGAGCCCAGCACGATGCGGAGACGGACGAGGCCGCGACCACAGTTCGCAAGGAAGGAGTTAAAGGCGTTAGGGAACGGCGAGGCACAGACTGTGCCTGAACTTCGGCTAGAAGCCAGTTCTAGGAGCCACCGAACCAGATTGGCCTAATCACCTCTCAAATCATATTGTGCCGCAGTTTTTTTTTTACTACAAATTTACCAATAATATTCCAAATTCGTGGTTCTGCCACTGCAACCAACCCCGTCTCTCTTCCGTTCCCGGCCGCCTTTTATAAAACCGAATTCCGACCCACACACAGCCTTTAGCCCAACCAAACGCACCTCACCGCATCGCACCGACTTGCACAGGAGAACGGCTCGAGCAAAAGAGCCCTTTGATCCCCCCCCCCTGTTTCCTTAGATTCGTCGCTGCCCTCGGCGATCTCCGCGACCCGCCGCCACTGCTGATCTCGCCAAGGAGGCCGGGCTCGGTTTCGCCGACCTGTTGGGGCCAGCTGGACCTATAAAACGCGGCCATTTGCTCCGGAGGTGCTCTTATCCGAGGGCTCAGCGTCTTCCTTCCCATGTATGTACTCTTTCCCCATTCCTTTTCCCCTTTTCCGTTGATAGAATTTGTCCCCGGGTTTTGGATTTTGGAATGGTAATGGCCTGACTGGAAGTGCGGATTCGGTGGTTGCTGCTGTTTCTTGATCTCCTTTGTGTGTGGTTGTTTTGATTTGATGTGTGGAGACTATCTCAAGATTGCTCGGTATTAGTTGACTATGGGAGGATTAGCTAACCTTGTTGTCTTAGTGGGAAACAGAATGGCCGCGTCAACATCTCAGCATGCGCTCGTATTGATCAAACCGCGGTGCGCCGGTTTTCAAAAGAGGACCGGTACCGTGCGCTTTGTTTCAGTAGGGAATTGCTGCCCCGGTAGCCGGAAATTGAGTTTGGTTTGCGCGTCAAACTCGCAGTCTTCAGTGATGGAGCCGGCTCGGCTACCGTTGAGCCCCAAAAGCGGCGTCACCCCTAAGAAATCAAGTAATCTTCTTAAGTTCTGTTAGACTGAGCAATGCAGTAGTACATTTTGTTCTACCTGGTAGCGTGATGCTATCAGACTATTGTTCATGTGCTTGTAGGTGAAAGTGCGCTCATATTGATTCGGCATGGTGAATCGTTGTGGAACGAGAAAAATCTTTTTACTGGTTGTGTTGATGTGCCATTGACCCCCAAGGGTGTCAAGGAGGCAATTGAGGCGGGTAAAAGGATATGCAATATCCCAGTTGATGTAATATACACTTCATCACTAATTCGTGCTCAGATGACCGCTATGCTTGCCATGATGCAGCATCATCGTAAGAAGGTTCTCTACCTTTTTCTATGTCCGATTGCCAGTAGAAATATATTGTTAGTGAACATTTTCAATCAATTATGTTATGAGATTTTAACATCCGTGACTATATTAGGTTCCAATTATTGTGCACAATGAGAGCAAACAAGCTCACCAATGGAGTCAGATATACAGTGAAGAAACAAAGAAGCAGTCCATTCCTGTGATAACAGCTTGGCAGTTGAATGAACGAATGTAAGGGTTCACTATGCTTTAGAATGATTGCTTGATAAAGTGTATTTCAGCTCTGTCTCTTGAACATCACATGGAATTTTACCACATCTTCAAAGGTATGGTGAACTGCAAGGCCTTAACAAGCAAGAAACAGCTGATCGGTTTGGCAAAGACCAAGTTCATGAATGGCGTCGCAGTTATGACATTCCTCCCCCAAATGGCGAGAGCCTAGAGATGTGTGCGGAGAGAGCAGTTGCTTATTTCAAAGATCAAGTAAGGATATGATTGGACACTGGACCTTTGGTATACCGCTGGTTTTACATATTTCGGTTCTCCCTTTGCTTTCCAAACTATCATTAGGTTTTAATTATCTCTACTTATGTATGTGTCGTCCATTATCACCCAATGTAATATAAAACTTAGGAGCCTGGATTCAATTTTTTTAGAGAAGGTCTGTAACCTAGATATGTTTTTTGGTCTATAGATTGTACCTCAGCTTGTGGCTGGAAAGCATGTTATGATTGCTGCCCATGGGAATTCACTTCGATCAATTATAATGCATCTGGACAAGTTGACTTCTCAAGAGGTGATGCAATTTTTTTGCTAGTTTATTCTACACTTCACAATCAGCTTTCTTTGATTGAGCTAGGCAATAAGACTCTTCTTTCCTTAGGTAACCAGTCTTGAACTGTCTACTGGCATTCCTATGCTGTATATATTTAAGGAAGGGAAATTTATCAGGCGGGGGAGTCCAGCAGGACCTTCTGAGGCAGGCGTCTATGCTTATACCAGGGTAAGGGTCTTCTCTATTTTCCAACTGGAAATTGTTGGACGCAGCAATAGAAACATGATGATTCCAACTTCATGTTCAAAACGTCCATCAGTTGGCATCTAAAGCTGTTTTTTTAATCTCTCGAGACAGCTAGCAAAGCCTTTTTTCCTACTCCACACAACTCCAGAAAACAGCAATAGTGATTTCTGATGTCTTATTTATGATTAATGGGATTCGTCATATTTTTTCATGTCTTTAATTTGGATGGATGACTTATTTCAACTTTTTGAATGTTTCATAATTTAAATCTCAATCCCTCAAATTTTGGCTGCAGAGTTTGGCTCAGTACAGACAGAAGCTTGACAGCATGATTCAGTAGCTATCTGTAAGTAAATATATTTTTTATTTTAAGATATAGAAAATATTATTCGAAAGAGATTGTATTAATGTCCATCCTTTACCTTTGATGGCCATGCAGGGTTTATTTTCTAGCAGTGGCTGAGGCATTCTCATCCGTCGAATATGCGTTTCTTCCCCTCAAAGAAGTGGTTTAAGTTCCATACTATTCAGCAATAGGAACCTTGAGATGTACGAGTTGCTGCAGTCTGTAGCGTCTCTTTTTGTTTCTTTTGAAACCTTGCAGCATGTAACAGAGAAATATAGCGACAATTTAGGTGATGACCTGGAAGATACAAATGGGGATAAATTTTGATCCCCACCGTTCTATTTTTGTGTTCCCCATTCGTAAGATGGAGATTCTTTACAATGATGCAGTAATGGAAAATTGTATTGGACTTTCTGAAATGATACGGCGTGATCAAAATATCTGTTCCCCCATATCCATTCTTTCTTGAAGTCTTGGATGATCTCTGTTCATCTTCTGTACATATGCGATATCTTGCCGGCCATTTCAGCTCTTATTATTCTGACGAGCGGATGACATGCTCTGCAGCATTATGAACTCGTTACTCCGACAATAAGGACTCTTCTCGGCAAAATGCTAAAAAAATAGTGAAAGATTAAAAAACTGTACACCTCAATCCAGATGCTGATAAATCAACCAGCATATGGCATCTCACCAGGGAAAAGTCGGTGATAGAAAATTATTTATGAATGTGAGGTATGTTAAGGATATTTGTGGTTTTTTTCACTCCTAAAAGGTTTACTCTTGTACGTGCCCTTTTACTATACATTGTCACTTGTGCTATTGCAATATTTCCAACTATTCACTTCACATTTGTACTCTCCCTCTCCGTCTAATATGGTATTAGAGCACTAGGTTCTCTTCTAGCTTCCGCTTGTCCTCTGCTATTGCTGTCTCCAAGAAGAGCAATCTCCACTCTGAGGGTGGTCACTTTTTAGTTGTAGTCTTCATCTAACATAGTCAAGCAACAACAGCTCTACCACCACTCGTCTCTTCTTCTTTTGGCTTAGAATCGAGTCGATCTCCCCACTAACTTGAGCACCCAATTTCCTAGAGCCGGGGAGGAGCGAGGCGAACCCGGGCACCGCCGAATCCGGTCGCCCTAGACCCCACTCTCACACCGTCAGCCTTCGAGTAGGCCTTGGCATCGCCACCATCCTATCCCGCCTGCGATGGGGCTAGGGGCCATTGGCCGCGGCCCTCGTCGCATCCGTCGTTACCAAGCTTTCCCCGGCTCAGATCCAATTGGATCTGGTCTGCACCAGCGTCGCCAAGTCATCCCTGCCGGATCCAGGCTCGAGATTATCTTCCCCGACGAACTTCCTCATCGTCTACGTCGTCCCCAAGCTCCTCCATCGCCGATCCTCTGCACCTCCGTCGTCGAGGCCATTGTCATCGGTCTGTAGCTCCTTGGTCGGGTCATCTGGATCGGGGCCGCCGCCGCCCCAAGTTACTCTGCCTCCAAGGGGCACCGCCGGCCTACACCTCCTTCGGCCTCCGCCACCGCCGCTCCTCCCCGGCCCAGATCCACTCCTCCCTGACGCGAGCGAGCCGTGCCCAAGGCGATCTGCCTCTCCACGGCCTCTGACCCCGACACCGTCGTTGCTCCTCCTTGGCCCGAGACGCCGCCCACCGACAGCTCAACCTCGTGCTGCCTCCTCTGCTCCCGACCGCGCACCTCGGCTCCCCTGCTCTCGGCCGGCAGTTGCGATCGAGAGAGAGGAGGCGTGGAGGCGAGACTCGGGGCTCAGGTGGAGGCCAAGGTGGTGGAAGGGAGGAGGCGGGGGTCCGAAGCATGGGGTAAATGGGGGTGAAGGTGGAGGCGAGGGAGGGGAAAGGTAGTGATGTGGAGGCTGTTGTTGCTGCTAGTTATCCTTGGGTTTTTCTTTTCTTAGTGTCGTTTCTTCCGTTGCGTCTATCTAAGTCTGTAACACTTTATCTTTGAGTTCGTCTAAGCTGTATGAGTACCAGGGGTGGAGCCCAATGGGACCACCCGGTGTCACAGGACACCTGGTCCAAATTTTTTTTTACAGAGATTAGCCCATATATATTATACGTGCACCCCTAGCCCAAAAGTTGTGCACCCCGGTTTAGCCCAACCTCCGCCCTCTTGCAGTCTCGTTGCTCCGCTCCCACTGACCGCAGCTGGGCTAGGATGAATGGGTGATGTAGTAGTGCAACCCAGTTGACACGAGTAGTTAGCACAACCCAATAGCACTTGTATGTCTACATGTATCAAAGCCAACAACCCAGCACTAGCAACCGCACGCATCCTTCTAGTCACGTCTCGTGTGAATGTGTTGAGTGGTTGTGGAGTCCGCATCTGTTCTTCTCCCTCTCACCCCCCGCGGTTCACAATTTGCCTCACCTCGCCTGGTAGGTGGATGGTAGCCGCAGCTGCCAATGCGGATTCTGGAGGGAGGCCTCAGCCACCGTCCACACCGGCCGTGGCACCCCTCGCCGAGTCGCTCCTTGGAAGGACTAAGTCACGAATCGCGGAATCATCATGGGGTATGTCCCACATCTTCAGTTCTTCCGATTTCTTTCAAGCAAATGGGATAAATTTGTGAGTTATGGTTTCAATGTGACGATTGTTGATTGATTTTTGTCGAAATGTAGGGTTAATACTTAGGGTTTGAATTTGGATTTTTGGAATACCGTCCTAGTTCGTTGCAAATCGGAGGCAAAACTACAAGTGATATCCATCATCGATGTGCTCATATTGGACCATGCTTTGGATTTGACTTAAGAGTTTTTTACTATAATGTTAAGTAAGTATGTTCCTGCTCCTGGACGTATGTTTCTAATATATTGTTCTTCAACTGTTAAACATATCGTGATTCCAATATTTTATGGAAAAGTTTTCGAATAATCAGCAAATGGTATGTAAATTTATGGAAAAGTTTCTAAAAAGAAAAGCGTCAGATAGTGCTACTGATGTTGTGGTTCGTCGCTTAGGAACTTGAAAGAACGTAAATACTAAAATATAATGTATTTGTTTTTATTTTATCATTATACTATTTTTACTTCAGAATTTTTAGTTATTTTGTTCTTTTTTTAATAGGTCATTGAGGCTGGATGATGCATTTTGCCAATGTTTGCATCATAAATTACTAGTACAATGTTACTTAAAAATTATATATGTTGTTATATGTATGGTGAAATGCTGAACCATGGTCATTTTTATTCTGGTTTCGCCCCTGATGAGTACACAAATTCCTTGTCGGTTAGCTGATTGTTTTGCTAGCCACGGTTCGCCCTCTTGGATCAAGTGTGGCCCTCTTCTTTCCCTTTCGCATGGTAGCAGTCGTCGCTCCTCTCCAAGCCGCTGCAGATCGTAGAAGTCGTTATGATGTCCAGCTTCTCTCTAAGGATCACACTCGCCCTGGGCTTCTAAGGCCATCGCGCTTCTTCTGCACTGCGTCTCCGCTACGCTTCTTGTGCATTGCGCCCGCTGCTACCTCGGGCTTCGATCTACGCCGCCATGCGTCTATCTATTCATCTCTGGCTTGATTTGACAGCTCTCTCAATTCCTGTCAGTTTTATCTTCTTCGTTGTGTTGTCGCAATCGTATTTGCTCCCGCTTGTCTATGCTTTCTCAGCCTTTGCACCTTGTGCTTTGTAGAACCTCAGATGGGAGGAGATCTTTTGATACTCGATATATTTTCCTAGAGTTGCACGCTATGACGACATTATCAAGACTTGGACTTTGAATTTTCCCTATTTATTTGTCAACTCTTTCAAATACAATTCTATTGCATATGCCTTGAGAGGAGTAAGGATATTTGTGGTATTCCACTCTTATTCTGGAGTTTACTCTTGTATGTGTTCTTATACCATATATTGCCCTTTTAGGCTATTACAATAAATCTAACTATTCACATTTGTACTCTCACTCTCCCTCTCCCTCTACCTCTAACGAAATCAAAGCATAGCGGTTGCTACTTGATACATGCAAACAAGCAACGTTTCCCATGTGATAAAAACCTGAACTGGCACATCGTAAGCTCATAGTTTTGACTTCTTTTGGACTGCAGATTGTCTTTCTGTTCATACTTTATTTACCACCCCCACTCCCTAGCATGCATCTCTGCAAGTAACGCATGGTATTTAAAACACTCATCATACTCTTAACATGGCTTATAATTAAACCCAACAATATCCTGACAAGAACAGAAGCATCCTAGGTAGTGTGATTTGATGTCTTGAATCACGGTGCTCACGACACATTCAGTAGCTAAGTCCCAAGAAAACACAAGCAAATTTTCTCCACCAAAAGGCACCTAGCCCCTGAATATCAGGAACCCATTTCAAGCCCTCACAATTCCCTCCCTACCACCCATTTTCACCACCCACATTTTACCCTTCTTTTAGTCTTTTCCGCCCCCCACTCCACATTTCGCTCTCGCTTTGCCGGGGGGAAAAAAACTGCCTTGTGCGACAGGCTCTGGATGAGGGTCCATACCGTTACCTGCTTCTTTTACCGTAAGCTGGATGTCAAATCACAATGTTCCCTGTGACATTCCGAAGCCAGCCTCGGTCGATGAATACATAAAAAATGGCAAGAAGAAGAAGGTGAGATATCGCGGCGACTCGGTGAAATCGAGGAGAGATCGCACAATGTGGCTGATCTTGGGGCTTCTTCTTCTTTCGGTTTTCAGTCATTCATGTCGAACATCTTTCGCAAGAAGGGGAGGAGCGGCACGGGAAGCTCGGACAAGAAGCTGCTCTCGCGGCGAGATATCGTCTTCGGTGCGTGCGGTTTGTTTCGGCGCTTGCTGTTTCCTCAGCATGGGAGTTTCCATGGTTGACAGCTGCATTATGTTTTCGTAGATTTGGAAGAGAAATGCAGCCAGAGGACGGAGCTCTTGGATGCATCTCCTGCTGTCCGCAAAAGCTTTTCAGGTAATTGACTGCGTGTATTGCCACAATTTTCTGACCATTTCGAGATAATGTGTGCACATGGTGCGATTGAGTTGCCGAGTTTGCGTTTTGGTTTCAGATCGGCATTGCACCACACGAATTGAGAGCCTGACTCTAAGTTGCCTGGATTCACCGAATAGGCAGAATGCCGACACCCGGGAATACCGGTAACAAGAATTATCAGCATTCGAAGCTTAATGCTGATTGTTTTGTTGAAGGAAAAAAGTTTGTAAGCATCGTTTTTATCTGATGAGATTGGACTCTACTTGACAATTTTGCAGGGTGTTTGTAGGCACATGGAATGTGGGAGGGAAGCCTCCTAACAGCAGCCTTAACCTGGAAGATTTTCTACAGATAGAAGGATTACCTGATATATACGTCTTAGGGTACACAATTTCCCTTTTTTTGTACTCTTCATTCATCCTCGATCATTCTCATGCAGCTTCTGCAATTGTTCACACGATGTCGCATACTTCAACGAACACACAAAAAGAAACAGATTAATTTGCCTAAATGAACGAACTACGGTTGAAGATTTGAACATGAATGGACATGGCAACCTGAAATCATTCACATTGTTAATCAGAAAGCAGCGTACTAACATCAATGCAATCCTTTCGTCACCTGATCAAAAGAAACCCTCTGATTCTGACACTGCACAGGTTTCAGGAGATCGTTCCTCTGAACGCAGGCAACGTGCTGGTCCTGGAAGACAACGAGCCGGCGGCGAAATGGCTGGGACTCATCTACCAAGCTCTGAACAAGCCGCAGGACCAGTCCTCCGGCGACGAGCTGTCGCCGTCGGAATCCGCCACCTCCGCCTCCTCCCAAAACCGTCAGAGTACCCGCGACTCCATCCCCAAGTCCTCCAGCGGCGGCCTGCTCTTCTTCCAGAAGCCGTCCCTCAAGGTCCTCAGCAAGAACTACCGCGTCGACAGCGCGCTGGTGAAGACGTGCACCTGCATGTCCGACCCGTCCGCCATGCAGCGCCGGGCGCTGGAGATGCGGGAGTTCATCTACCGCGTCGAGGCGTCTTCGGGCTGCGCTGCCGCCGAGGAATTAGACGTGGCGAGCGCGCCGCCGCTTCCACCACCTGAAGGCGGCGAGCTGATGAGGAGCAGCAGCAGCATGAACTACTGCCTCATCGCGAGCAAGCAGATGGTCGGCATCTTCCTGTCGGTGTGGGTGAGGAGGAGCTCGTGCAGTACGTCGGCCACCTCAGGGTGGACTCCGTGGGTAGAGGCATCATGGGGCGCCTTGGAAACAAGGTGCGCGTCTTCTCGCATGTGTGTTGCTCACGCTCAGGTTCACTAGCCAGTGCTCGGAAATCACGGCGCTTTTGCGGTTTCAGGGATGCATTGCGATGAGTATGACGCTGCACCAGACGAGCGTCTGCTTCGTCTGTAGCCACCTGGCGTCCGGCGAGAAGGAGGGAGACGAGGTTAGGAGGAACTCGGACGTTGCCGAGATCCTCAAGAGTACGCAGTTCCCGCGGATCTGCAAGGTGCCAGGCCAGCGGATTCCCGATAAGATCCTCGACCATGAGTAAGCCATCACTGACAAAGATCGTATGCTAGCTAGGCTGTAAGGCACAACACTGCACACATGTTTACTACTTACAGTGTTTAATTGGTGTTCAAATGCAGCCGGATCATATGGCTCGGAGACCTGAATTACCGAGTCGCATTGGGCTACGACAAGACGAAGACATTGCTACAGGAGAATGACTGGGATACCTTACTTGGGAAAGATCAGGTATGAACCGAGCATTTTTCAGATATGCTACAGTAGCTGTACAATAAAAACCTGTTCTGATGTTGGCGCCCACCTGGTTTGGCAAAATCTGCTGACAAGATGGTATTCCTGAACAGTTGATGATTGAGAGACAAGCAGGAAGGGTGTTCAAAGGGTGGAAGGAGGGCAAGATCTACTTTGCACCGACGTACAAATACACGCAGAACTCTGACGCGTACGCAGGGGAGACCACCAAATCGAAGAAGAAACGGAGAACACCTGCATGGTACAAAATAACAAGCACTGAACTGAACTCTAAAGATACATACATGCCAGTTCTGGCGGTTCTTTATGACGGTTCCATGTTAATGTAGGTGTGACCGGATACTGTGGCACGGCCAGGGGATAGAGCAGCTGCAGTACATCCGAGGCGAGTCGAGGTTCTCCGATCACCGGCCCGTTTGCAGCGTGTTTGTGATCGAAGCTGATGTAGATAATGGAAGCAAGATCAGAAAGGGCTACTCAACTCTGGATTCTAGGATCCATTGCGAGTCACCAATACCGCAGAGGCACAGCTTCTATGACTTTTGACCTTGTGATAGTGGTTTTGTCTATAGCATACTTATAGCTTACAAAGAGCAGAAACGTATATAGTGAGTGCTGCGAGTTTTTCAAGCCTATCACTATGTCTTTACTAACTGGAAAAGTAGATGGTGGCTTCTGACCAAAATACAAGATGTTGTCAACCCCTTAAATTTTGACAGATCATAGTGAACACAGTGGAATTGAGTTTTTTTTAAAAGCCAAATCTACCTGTGCGAAGCATATTTGTCTTGAATCACCATAGGCTCATTATGTTTTTGCTACGAAGTCTTCAAAACTGTAGAAATATAATATTCAGATTTTCTTTAAGAAACTCACAGAATATAGCAGACACTCAAAAAGAAGTAACTGGAATAAATTCAGAAGAGCAATGACACGAGGAAACTGAGGGAAAGTATTGTATTGTTCTTTATCATCTGATAGATCTCATTTGTTGCCAAAAGGTTCTTTGAATAAGGTCACGACGATTGAGAGAAAGAAATAGAGGTGGCGCTGACTACAAAACAAGTCAGGCATAACAATCCTTCTGTGTTAAAGAGTTGTCATCACATTTGATTTTCGTCTCTTGGCGAGAATTCACTGTGGTAAAGCTCATATCAACATTTGGCATGTATGTTTCATGGTGATGATTCACGGGTCAGATGAACTGACACTTTTATCTGCTGAAGCAATACCTTCTCCTGGCAAGCTTGTCAATTCAACTGTTCTTGATTCAGGCTCTGTTTCTTTCACCTTTTCAGATTCAGAATCTGTTTCTTCCCTCTTTTCAGATTCAGTGTGTGTTTCTTCCTTCTTCCCAGATTCGGTCTCTGTTTCTTCCCTCTTTTCAGATTCAGTGTGTGTTTCTTCCTTCTTCCCAGATTCGGTCTCTGTTTCTTCCCTCTTTCCAGATTCAGTCTCAGTTTCTCCCTTCTTTTCAGATTCGGTCTCTGCTTCTCCCCTCTTTTCAGACGCAGTCTCTGTTTCTTCCCTCTTTCCAGATTCAGTCTCTTCAGTCTTCAAACCCGAGCTACATTCTTGGGGCCTGTGGCTCTTCATCAGATATGGCTCGGTAGCAAGAGCAGAATTCTCAGGGCTCCAGAATAACGGCATCTTGTTGTCATCTTCTCTCATCCTAGCAGCATATTCATTTATGTGAAAAGTAGCCTGGTTTCTGCCACCAAATGCACGTTCTAACTCATCCATGTTGAAAAGGTCTTCCATGATCTTGATGCTGTCAGGCTTATCTGAGTATACAAATTTGACCTTATTGAAAGTTTTCTGCTCAAGAAGGGGGCTTGCCATCTGCATTCAGATCTAGAATTTAGTTCTTAAAAGCATATAATAATAACTGAAAATAATACAGGATGCTTCAATTCCTTTTATGTGCTATAATTGTTACTTACGGACAGCAACTATACAAGACAGAAAACAATGAAGTTCATGAAGAAATGGAAGTGCCATATTCCAATACTAAGAAAAAAATTCTAGCTCGTTACAGTATCTTATATTGGGAGACTATATGCAAATAAGAGAATACATACATGCTTAGGCACTGATATGAAACACGTCATCCCCATGTTTCTGATTAAATAGAAATAACAGTAGGATGCTCAAAGCTTGTAAAACCATACCTTCCAGAAAGACTCAAAAAATTTGGGAGCATTGTAAAGAATTGCCACACCCAATCTTTCGGGATAATGACCTTGTAGGACATCTGCTGTCAACTTTGTCACCTGAAGTGATATGTTAGCTAAGGTGAAGCCAGCAAAATCGATGAGCCAAACCATCTGATCCTGACCATGTGGCAGATTTAGAATTGCATTCTCCATACAGTATACCAAATATTTGAGCTGTCCCTTGGCCTTCTTGGTATTCTGAAAATTAGGTAACAAAATAGGAATGACAGTCAAATGTACATAGAAAGTATAAACTATATATACACATTTTGATAAAAAGAAAGCGAAAAGAGCATAATCAAACATGGCATCCAGGTCTCATGACTAGAATACTCTGTCCACTCTTGTCGAAGTAATCAGTTCGGTAAATTTTTCCAGTCACGGCTTCTTCTGATATGTCATCCTATATCATGAAATTCAAGTAAGATTTTCTATCCAATACTACGACATCAAACAAAAGTAATAATGCATCAATTGTTTCGCAAAGCATGCTAGGAAGCTCCACAATGGCATAAGGTGAATCATTTGTATCACATGGATACATGAAGTGTTAGTTCTTTCAAGCAATATAGGTTTTATTAAGTCAAAAGGTGAGAATGGCTCACCCAACGGATCTCATCTGGCTTATACTCTGAACGCCATTTCAAGGTTTTCTTAAGCATTTTTGTAGCCTTCTTCACATCCCAGTTCCTTGCTACCAGGTACCTCGCAATTGAAGCATCTGAGCAATATAGTGCTGATTTTCCCGATAGTTGTCCTAGGGCAGCTCTAACATCACCAATCTACAAATTGAATACAAAAATGTGAAAGAACAGCAAGTGGTCTGAGAGTAAAATAGGGTAAAGGGAAAAATTGGCTCTACAGAAGTCAAAGAAGGCTTGAGTTGCATTTATACCCAGCAATATGCTAATTAGAACCAACAAGCAAAACACTCAACCAAGGTGATATGGGATAACCTTGGACTGCTGCTGCTCATATAATGCTGCTTCTTTCGCATGACCATTGTTTGCACCACTCCCTGAGCTCATAGTGCCCCTTTGCTATTTCCTACAATAATACAACGCAAAGGGCTTGTAAGAACTTTAAATTGAGTTACATCAAGGAGAACACCCATATTTAGATGATGCGAGGAAAACAGCAGGATGCACAGGTTTAAAAAAAAACAGCAGACCTGCACAACATAAGTGCTCATGGCGAATCATTTACAGCTCACCCCAATGGCAATGGGAAACTCATTGAATCAAGCATAGGTCCTAAAAAGAACATGCAGTCCATACAGTCTATTTTCGATGATAAAGATAGCCGATCATATTTAGAGGCGAGATGTAAAAAAATATTGCGGAGGTCCATGCAGTACGAGGTGATCTTGTGTGTGCCTTGCGCAGACATTGGGAAACTAGTGGTTGGATGGTGGATTGGTGGTGAGAATTGGGTGAGGTGAAAGAGAATAAGAAGGGGAATGGAGTATTTTGTGTGTTAATCCAACCTGACAAAACACTGAGACCAACCAACACAGAATACATCAAACTTAATGGACAGAAAATTGACCATCATAAATGCAAGAACGTTAACATCAACGACCATGAGATCTTGCCTTTCAAGTCATCGTAACAACGTTATCCAGTTGTCCTCCACGCGGTTCCAGCACAACACAGGAGCTAACAAGACAACCCAACTTTCCATCGCCGGCAAACAAAACTAGCAGACCATACACGAAGGGCAAATTTCAGAGTAACCACTCAACAGATAACCACAAGTCCGCACAACCTTTACCAAGAATCATCCAAATTCCTGAAAGAATCTACCAATCTTCCTCAAAATCGCAGTAAATGAACAGAGCCAAGAACTGCAAAACCCCCCAAATTATTGCTTGGCACGACACTAATAACGGGCTGCAAGAACCAAGAAACCTAGCTGTGTTCTTGAAAAAGCACCTTCCCAAAACACAACAAGATTCTTCTCCCCAAAACCCCCCAAACGACGCGGCAAGAATGCAAGATCCCCCAGCCTTGCCTTGGCTCCAAGCAAATAACCACACAAACCAAAATATCTCCACATATCCCACGAAACGGAAGCTTTCTTGCGCATGCAACCAAGCGTTCGGAAACACCCCCAAAAGGAACAAGTAATCTTCCGTCGTCCTAAGAAAAAAAGAAGAAAAAAGATGCTACTAAAAACGAAGCTAATCTCCCGCGCCCGGTACAAGCTGCAAGGAACAAGGGTTGGTTCTTGGCGCTCACCTCGGCGAGGCGGGGCAGGGAGGCAGCGAGGCGGGATGCGCGGAGCGGAGCACGCAAGGGAGGCGAGTCCGAGCCACCCCTCTCCTCCTCGCTCGGGAAGACGGGAAGGGACTACTTGGGAAAGTAGTTCGCGGAATTCTTCCGGGATGGGGGAGAGATCGGACGGCTCCAATTGGCTTGACCCCCTCACGTGGGGTTATCGGACGGTGGGGCTGTCGGGGGTGGGTCGTGGGCCCACTCTACGTATCTTGGCGGTGCACAGGACAAGGGGAAACGGAAAAATAATAGTGGGATTGTCGGGAAGGTATGAGCTGTTTTGTGATGGTGGAGTTCGTTGGTGTAGTGATCAGGAAATGGGTTCGGATTTATCGTGGCGTGAGGTTATAAATGATTGTTTTATTGCTTGAGATGCAAATGTGCGATCTATTTTATGGAGAATCTTTTCGTTGTTCATTTTATTGTTTGTAGAACAATGGACGACTTTCTCTCTCGATCATCTGATCAACCTCAGAACACTAGGAATTTTGCTTTCAGCATTAAGAGATGTACTGGTTAGTATTGCCACTATTTTTTTTTAATCAGAACCTTGTAATCTTTCCCCACTTTTTCCTCAAAAAATCTTCTTTGGAGGATCGACTGTGTTGGTCGTTCAATGTCGCAAAAATGTATTGGGTACTATAGTCACGTCATGTTTGAACATTTTTCGAGGTCCGTTCGCCTTGAAGCTGAGTTTTTAGCGTATTTGACATTGTTGTTATACGAATTAGCAATTTTAACCTTCTGTACACATTAAATGCAAAAATAGCATCACGAAACCACAGAGACACGACACATACCGAGTCAATGTCCCTAGCCCCTAGGAGCATAACTTGCCTAGTAAATGTCCCTAAGGCCATGACTTGCCAAGTGACCCTAGGCCTAGTCCATGCCCCTAGGGGCACAAGACTTGCCTTTTTTGTGCCCCTATGGGACAGACATCGTCTGGTCAGTACGTCACGGGTATGAACAAGTGTATTTTTTATGAAAAATTTTGGAATGAAAATGATATTTTTTTAATAAAAAATTCGTGATTTTATATGATAATATAGCGAAATAACATACTCGATACATACACGCATAATGTATACGACGTAATTACACACGAGCAACAATATTCATTTTTTTTAACAAAAATGAGCTACTGTCGCCATTTCAAATGGCGAAATGCTCATGTTGCCATTTGGAATTGCGAAGGGATCCTGTCACCATAAAAATAGTTATGTCGTCATTTGAATTAGCGACAAGAGGTGGAAATTGAAATTAAATTATATAGATATGTTGGTAATATCTTTAAGTGTCCGCGCAACCGATCATTTTAGAAAAGATAAGGAAATATTAAGTAAAGAACAATTTAGCAGTTTCAGTCTGACAAAACATATTTGGAATGTGATTTCAACGACACAATAGCAAAAATAGTCTCCTTCGGGACGAAATCAACAAAAAAAAGTTTGGAATAAGAGTTCGGTAGCACAATAACAAAAGTAGTATAATTTCATCACTACTACAGAAAAAGTCATCACAGACGGTTTCATGAGTCGTTTAAGTTTATAGGTCAGTAATAACATCAGGTCATCACAGACGGTTTTCGAACCGTTTGTGATGCGGACTATCACTGGCGGTTATTATCCCAGAACCATCTGTGATGCAAACTATCATAGACGGTTATTAATTCAAAACTGTATGTGATAGTTGACTATCACAGATGATTTGTAGATGAAACCGTCTGTGATAGCTGATGTATCACAGACGGTTTTTCCAAAGGAACCGTTTGTGATATTCTTTTGCATTGCTAAATCTATTTTTGTTTACTGGCTAGTCTCAAGAAATGCTAGCCATACCCTCTGAAACAAGCAGAAATACAACAAGTACATGTCCACATCTAATTCACATTCATTTCAGAAATAAGCACACCCATCCAATTCACATTCATTTCATAAACAAGCATATCCATTTCAAATCAATTAACTCAACTTAACTAAAATTAACTATTCATCAACAAATACACACATGCACCATTAAGTTCAATCTTATCCCAATCAAGTTCAATCTACATTGTGGGGCTCCCTTTTTGGTTTTATGACCTCACGCAACAAGAAGGCCACAAACTGTCCCTAAATGTTTCTGAGCTCGCCCTGTTCCAACGCAGTTGTAGCGATGGTCGCAATCTATCGTTAAGAAGATTAAAGTCGTGCATATATAAATTGATAAATATGAAATAATTATTGCGAGATTGACAAACCTGAGTATCATTGGTCTTCGCGGAACTGACGAGTAGTTGCATGTTGTAGCAAACATAGTATCCACAGATGTTGCCCGGCGGCTGCTGGTGGCACTGCAAAAATAGAATTAGTTTGTTCGACGGGCATTACTACGAAGTGTTATATAGGATTAATATGTACTAGCGAATACCTGGAAATTTAGATCGCGTCACAGGATCCCTCCCTTAGATCTCCCTTTAGTAGCATAGTACAAGGCGAACGACCTACATAATTGCAAAAAGTTAGCCTTAGCCATTGCAAAGGAAGAAAATATTACAATAGAGTTATCTAGGGGGGAATGTGTTTACCTGTCGATTAATTATCGGATAACTTTGAAGTCGTGTTTAGCCTTCATTAGAGAATCAAGTTATATTACCTTTTTCTATTTTGTATAATTACAATTAGAATTCAGTGGAACCTATATAAGTATATCTCTATGGTCATCAAACCTATGTTCGTGTTGCTTATAAAGTATAAATCAATAAGTATATCCACTAGTGCAGCACTTACCCCTGGTTGTAGGGCAAAAGTATGAATTCCTTGTCGCGGTGAGCCAGTAATGACACTGTCATGTAACTCTCAACGAAGGATGCATCCTCCTCGATGCTTTGCATAGAGACCAAGTGTGGGTCGAGGAAACCCACCGGTGATTCCCTTGATTTGGCTTCAGAAATCATGTATGTATGTATGTGTGTGTGTGTGTTTGTGTACAAAAGCAAGGAGTTATATATAACATATATCGGTATTACACGAATGTAGACCGTGATTGTACACACTTACAATGTCCAGCTCGCATGAGTGAGGTGTCGAAGTTGAAGAAAAAGAATAAGTCCTCGAAGGTTATCGTGAAGACACAGTCTTGAACCTCGTGGTTAATATGATGCTTCTTGAACTTGGCGTTGACACTCGAGCGCCATTGTTCATCCATCTTGTTGGCGTGTTCCATGTACCATGTATGCAATCTATGACAAGCCATTCCTAGGTTCAAGACGTGCTCTAACGGGACGACCAACGGCTCGTCTAACTTGCATTTCTGGTCCAACGACAAGAAGGGAATATCATCGGGTTTCTTCGATTTGCCCTTGCCGCCTCGCTTTTTAGAGGTCGACTTCACGGGAGTCGACCGGGCACGAGGTGTAGGTAGCTCCGGTCCAGGTACCTTTGGTGCAGGTAGCTCCAGTGGACTTGACACAGTTGCAGGACAGGACTATCCCGTGAAGTTAACACCAGTGTAGGTAGCTCCAGGAAGATGTCCCTTTTGGACCACTGGATAAATGTTCCAATGGCTTACTCTAGAGTTAGGACCTCGTCATTTGGGGGCATCTGCAGTGGGACGGACTCGAAATTGGTATGAACACCGTCCACATTCACTTTTCCAAAACTCGATGCTATATTTGCACCGTGCACCAAGGCCCCGGCATGAGATGGATACGCCTGACCCCAAGTAACGTCCAGGGCAACAGAGGTATATCTCAGTTGGAGCTTGCACTTCGTAGCCACCTACATAATGATACCAAATTAGCTACTCCAACAGACCTATCAATGGATCGAGCATTCCAGAGATAATTATTATTACCAGGATGTCATCGACAAAAAATATATCATCGCTTTCTGTGTAGGGTTGGACGCGCAGCTACTTGGACGGTTGGGGGGCTGGCTAGCACAGTAGCGGTGAGGCCTTGCAACTAATTTCCCCTAAGCCTTTCCTCAAGGCTATCTATCTACCATCGTATCTCATCTCTGACAGTATCAGTGATCTTATTTTGAGGGATTCATGAATCTCCTCTCGTTGTCATGCATCGCACTCGGCTTTAGCTCTCTTCCTACTCTGGTACGCTTTGGAGTCCTATGGGAATCCCTATTTCCATGGAACATAAAGATGAAGGCCTCTTGTGCGACCCAGGTGCTCATTGTTTTCCAGGGCTGTGGAGAGTATATCTCTCTCCCTGACTACTTTGGATGAGCCTTGAGAAGATTGTGCACTCATCGTTTCCTGTAAGAGCCTGGTATGTTATTTCACTTCCTTTGAAGTTATGGAGTAATTACAAACTAGATAGTTTGATATCTTACCAAGCGCTGGGACACTTCCTCGTCTGCGGGGTTTGGAAAAGAGATGGACCCCGAAGACACGATAGATGACATCGCTCTTATCTAGTTTCAAGCACGCTCATCAGGAATCAACACAAATGGCGAGGAGACCTCCCACGGGGTTGCCTGCTCGTCCTCATTCCTCCATTGCGGGGTTTTACCCGCATACGCAGCGGTGCCGAGTCTGTGAGGGTGCGTATTTTTTGCCTGGAGCCCCCTGTGCACCGCACTTTCACTCCTAAAATCATTTGTCATCTTCTTCGCGACAAAGTCTTACCAGTACTCTTCCACGAACATACACTTCTAGAAGGACATTAGATCCTTCTCCACGTATTTTCTTGATAAGCATGCTCTTGAAGTTCTTCCATGATTTGCACGCCACTAGCAACGCGTGTCATCGCATGGAGTCCTTGTGTTCTTTCGGGATCTCAAACGAGTAAAAAATTTCCGTCACCAGTGCATCTTTCTAAACTTCGGTCAACGCCTTTCACAAATCATAGGTAATCTTGACTCATTCCCATGCAACTATTCCGACCATTCTCCAGAATGTGGATGCTACTCGGCGAGGATTGAGAGGGGTCCCAGAAGCATCGACATCTATGATAGTAAATTGGCCATCAGGCCTTTTCGACATTCCTCTTCTATCGTGCTTGGATTTTCCATAGGACCGCGCATCAGACGCATGCAACGACGATGACGAAGAATGATCAGATGACATCTTCACAAGAAATAGAAGTTATGACACGCATAAACATATTATCATAAGATTCTCTATGTGTATGGGTATACACATTAATTAATAAATAATTAGGATATGCAGGGAAGAAATTAGGATACTTCTTATTAAGCATAAGGCTAGGATTTAACATTTTGATATTGCTCTGGTATGTAGAGTTGCACAAGATTTAATCTTGGTATTCTCGCTACTTTAGTCTATACTCTTCATTCATTGAATTTAACAATATTAATTCAAACTTTGAGCTCTAAAATAGCGCTTTACTTATCTGCTGACAGGATCTTTAAACAAAAGACAACAGATAATACTTTGGGCCAACAGGAGATCAAAGCAAAATGATCACCAAAACAACACTCCAGTCAGCCAACAAAACATGATCTACTGATAGTATAAAATATCATAGTTCAGCAATAAGCCCAATTGACTGACAGAATAGCATGTATTATGAATTGCTAAGGATCACAGAATCTAGAGGTTCAACCAATTAACCAACTGAAAGTAACAGACCAAATGCTAAAGATCAATCAACAGTAGTAAGCATTCCAATTAGAGCTCAAGTTCAAACCCGATTATCAAAACAATTTCAGTACAAGACTATTATCATCACAGAGTATTCATCTCAAGCCCACCACACCACATTGCAATATATTCCAGTAGCAGTATCAAAACAAATACAATATGAATCACTGACTAGAACATATCAATTGCAAATGGGTAATTAAATTAAAATGTTGTGATACTCATGAAGCAGATGGTCAAAACAAATACAATTAACTTGATTTTTTTGCTAAGTTCTGACCGAAATTCCTAAAATAAGTATAACACCTCATACTACTCAGTGTTTAAACCAGATACCAGTGTAAATACCATGAGTCCATGAGGACCATGACATCATGACGGTATGACAGATTATTGATAGCAAGAGTGAGGGGAAGGGGCGTCGGGTTCGGCAACTCGGCATCGGTTACCGTTGGGCGTCGAGGAGAAGGACGAGCAGGGAGTAGTACTGGAGCAACAGGGCGGCGTCGAAGGGGAGGCGCGCCAGGCTCGGGGGAAAAGGAGCTGACGGGAGGGGAGGAGGCAGGCTCGAGGGAGGAGGGCGCCGGTTTCGGGGAGGTGGCGGCTCGTTCTCGGGGAGGAGGAGGTGGGCTCAGGGGAGGAGGCGTTCCTGGCTCGAGGAGGAGGTGATAAGCTCGGGGGAGGAGGTGCGCCGGGCTCGAGGAGGAGGCGGCGTCGAGGATGGCAGCAACGGGTTCGAGGGAGAGAAACTTAGTCGTTTGAGTAGGGGCGTGGGCAACCCTTGAGTACGAATATAAATAGGGCTGGACATCACAGACGGTTCTAAAGTAGAACCGTCTGTGATAAATACACATCACAGATGGTTCCAATAAATAACCGTCTGTGATAGCTTACGTATCACAGACGGTTTGTAGATGAAATCGTTTGTGATATATTATCACAGATAGTTTTTAGATGAAACCGTCTATGATACATCTTTTGTATTGCTTAATCTATTTCTGTTTATTGGCTAGGCTCAGGAAATGCTAACCACGCCCTCTGAAACAAGCAGAAACACAACAATTACATGAATACATCCAATTCACATTTATTTCCGAAACAAGCACATCCATTTCACAAATTAATTAACTCAAATAAACTAAAATTAATCATTCATGAACAAAAACACACATGTACCATTAAGTTCAATCTACATTGTGGAGCTCCCCATATGAAACATTCTCATATACATAAATACAAATTCATATATGGCACATTCTCATATACATAAAGGCAAATTTAGAACATATGAAACATAAACATTTCATTCATCATTCAACTTGCTTATTTCCTTTAAAAATTAGCCCTTCATAATTATCGACGCATATGTAGCTAATTTCGTTATGTTGTTGTTCCTCGACCCTTATGTCATTTCCGAAAGGATGCAACTCATCAAATTGATTGTATTCTTCCTCGGCCACTACATTCTCAACTCCGACAATCCTCTTTTTTCCATGAAGAACTACGTGATGCTTCTTATTTGCCTGGATGGTTACATAGAAGACTTGAACAACTTCGTTAGCGAGTACGAATGGTTCGTCTTTGTATCCGACACGTTAGAGGTCCACGGTAGTGACATCGTGCTTGTCGACCTTCACTTGTGGGAGATGGACCAAACGACACTGAAACAAAGGGATCTTGAAAAGCACATAGTCCCAAATCTCCTCTATGAACCTATAGTAGGAGCTCATAAACCCATTGGTATTGAACACATCTATACGGACACCACTGTTCTGGTTAGTGCTCTTTATATCCTGAGCCTGTGTATAGAATGTGTACCCATTTATATCGTATCCTAGCCGTGTCACAACTGTAAATGTTGTACCCATTTATTTTGTACATAGGATTTGAGAATTCCCATGAACCTCTCAAACGGGTACATGCTACGTAGGAACACGGGTCTGCACATCTTTATCTCTCTCACAATGTGAACAATGAGATGGACCATGATATCAAAAAACGACAGAAGGAAATACATCTCAAGATGACATAGAGTCATCACCACCTCGTCCTGCAGAGCATCTAGTCATTCGGGATCGATGACCTTC
Source organism: Hsuehochloa calcarea (assembly GCA_036346395.1). Taxonomy (NCBI): domain Eukaryota; kingdom Viridiplantae; phylum Streptophyta; class Magnoliopsida; order Poales; family Poaceae; genus Hsuehochloa; species Hsuehochloa calcarea. Next base: position 63,499,657 of record CM070596.1, read on the forward strand.
TGAGCAATTGTGTTAAAGAAATAACACAGCTTCATGATTATCTCTCGGACCTTGATCGATAAAATACTTCTAATTACAATAGGGAGCATCTGTGTCATCAGCAGATGATAATAACGAGGCTTCATACCAATTAACTTCAAATCTTCCATCGAAACAAGTTTCTTCATGTTGGCAGAGTAACTGGACGGAACATTCACACCATGCAAGTGCTGGAACAATTCAGTTCTCTCAGCTTTGGACAGAGTGTAATAAGCAGAGGGGAGGTACATTCGTCCTTTATAGATCTTTGTCGGTAATAAATCAGGTCTGATGTCTGTATCAACCAAGTCAAGCTGTGTGTCGACACCATCCTTTGTTTTATCACGAATATTCAGTGAGAGACAAATCAAGCTATCATATACATTCTTCTCTATGTGCATGACGTCGATGCAGTGGCGTACTTCTAGGTGCTCCCAATAAGATAAGTATCAAAATGTTGATCTTTTCTTCCAGATGTTCTTCTCATGGGTCCTCGATTTACGTCCCTTTCTGAGCACAACATCTAAATCCTTAACCATATCATAGACCTCTTTTTCACTTAAATGCCTTAGAGTTGAACTGTCCTCCTTCTCTCCGTCGAATTATTTCTTCATCCTGTTGTTTGGGTAAGCCCTCCGAAGGAACCTACGGTGACGCATGTACACGGTTTTGCGTGAGTGCTTCAGCCATACACTCTCGGTATCATTTAAGCAGTGAGTACATGCTTGGACCCATTTTGTACTCTGGCCCGACAGGTTAGTAAGGGCAGGATAATCATTTATAGTGCAAAACAACAAGGAGAGTAAAGTGAAGTTCTCTCATTTGTACGCATCCCCTACCTGTACCTCTTCAATCCATAGTCTTTTTAGATCTTCCATCAATGGTACTATGTACACATCAATATCATTCCCAGGTTGCTTCGACCCTTGGATAAGTATCGACAACAAAATATACTTCCACTTCATACACAACCAAGGAGGAACATTGTAGATACAAAAGAGTCACGGGCCAAGTGCTATGTCGGCTGCTCATGTTACCGAAAGAATTCATTCAATCTATACTCAATCCAATCCTTATATTCCTCGGTTCTGCACCAAAGTCTACAAACCTCCTATCGATGTTTCTCCACTAGGCGGAATCAGCAGGGTGTCTTAGCTTTCCATCCTTCTTACGCTCCTCCAAGTGCCAACGCAACAGTTTAGCCTCCTTTGGGTTCGCAAAAAACTGCTTCAAATGGTGAATTACAGGAAGATACCACGTCACCTTAGCAGGAGGTCCTTTCTTCACCTCGATTCCCTTGTCGTCATCTGATTGATTCTTACGCTTGTATTGGGATGTATTGCACACCGGACATACATACATGTTTACATACTTTTTACGTTAGAGGATACAGTTGTTTGGATATATATGTATTCTTTCTACTTCCATTCCCAATAGAGAAATAACCTTCTTGGCTTTGTAAGTGGTTTTGGGCAACTTGTTTTCATCCAGAAGCATGACCGCTAAGAGACCTAACAGCGCCGCCAAACTCTTGTCAGACCAACCTTTGCTTGCCTTCAATTTCAGTAGTTCAAGCACATATGATAATCTTGTGTATTCCGGCTTGCGACCCGGGAACAAAGGTTCTTCGAGTCCTCCATCAAGCCCTCGAATCTACCAAACTGTCTCTAACTATAGTTTCCATCTACATCGCGAAGCATCTGATCCAGATTGTCATCGTGCAGCCTATCCAAATCAAAACCACAATCGACATCATCCGGTGGCATATCGTTGACTCCGTTAGCGATGTCGTTATTACTAACTTCCTGTATAATCTGCTCTTCACTGTGACTGGTCCAACAGGTATACCCTTTTGAAACTCCTTCGAATCAAGTGTGCTTTGATCTACGCTCGGTTCTTAAACATCTTCATATCCTCGCAGTCAATGCATGGACAGTACATATAATTCATCCCCTTTATTCAACATATCCTCCTCGACAGCTCCTGTAAAAGCAGGCACGCCATTAATGTACTATTCACTCACACGGTTTTCAGCGTACATCCAGCTTCGGTCCTACGCTACGCATATAACAATTTGGTCTTAAATATTAAATTAATTAATTAGTATACTATATATTCCCAGGTGTAGTTACTCCCACCTCTAATATACTACCTAAAAGAACTTGACATACCCCTTTATCAATTTGGGTATACTCATATACTAATTATAAGATACTCCAATGCAAACCATATAAAATTTTTGCAAGAGATTCCACAGTTTTAGCACATAAAAAGGAGTATGTCTAAAATAATATGCATACCACCCCTAAAAAAGGTGTAAATACCACCTAAGTGATCTTATATACTCGCATACTACACATACATACTCTCGAAAGCGTATTTTTTTAGGCTTGCGCTTTCTAACAAAGAAAACGTATTTTTCTCTGAACTAAATGTGGCTTTTCTCATTTCTACATTTTCTGGATTTTATTAACTTACATGCGGGGCCCTACTAGTCAGTGACTTATATTTTTATTTCATGATTTTATTTATAAAATATATGGCGGTCTCACATGTCATAGACTCATTAGTTTATTGCGAGAACAGAGGCGGCTGACTCACCGGAAGGTCCAAGGATGCTGGTCGTTGGTGAACAGAGGCGACAACGGCAAGCTCCTCGGTGACAAGTCTTCTCAGTGGAAATAAATTGAAATGAAGTACATGCACATCTTTAGGGGGGCTTATTGTAACACCCCAGCCCAACACTGAGCCTAGAATGCCACAACATTACTCTTTACACTAATAACTATCGACACACTATCAAATTACAAAAAGAAAGCCACAATAAACATATCCATCTTTCACAAAAGAACATGCATAATCATGGTTCAAACGATAGTAAATAATCAAATGGAACAAAACCAGGTAAACAGTCCAATATAGCATCAACCAATGAATCCAGTTTAATAAAGCAAATAGTCTAGTCCAAATGATATCCTAAACATTATTCAGTAACTATCATGTCCAAGTGTAAACCAATATTGAATGAAAGATTATCATGGCGAATGATCATGTGATGTCCATGTGCTCTACTCGCTCTCAATTACGGCACCCTCGAAGATCACCTAAAAACAACAGTAGAGCAAGGGTGAGTCCACGACTCAGCAAACACATCATATACAACGAACAATAATGTATCAACAGCATTCAATAACTTCATTATCATCACATGCACTTCCATTCACATTCTCATTTATCAATCTCAAATATCAATGCAACTCTATTCTATATGTCCACATGCACTTCTTTTCGCGTATACCGGTATAGCGTGAGTGAATGCTCGCGACAACATTCACTCTCAAGCCCGTTCCTCCAAAAGGATCGGGGACCTCCTCCACTCCCGTGGAGTTGTGATCAATCATGATCACCTTCTCTTATGCAATGATGCTTATGTATGCAAAATATGCAAAACTCCATCATAAACATCATATCCAACTTTCCATCATGCTCATCAACAAAGATATAAACATACCAATTATTTGTTTGCAATTAAACAGAATAAAAGCACAACAATAATGGTACTGAAAGATAAAGAATCACAGTGATCAATCATTGACCGCTGTTTACCATGCACTTGCCTTTACTAGTTGCGACGCACGATTTGATTAGAAGACGGCAACAAGCACGACGCCTCTCCTATATTAAATACACACATCTCAATACAAGCTACAGCATCATAAGAATAACAATCAATATATATCGCTCCTACACGTCCCCAAATATACCACGTTACTCCAGTATCGAAAAGCTACCCATTGCTGTCCGGTTACTGAAAAGAGCGTAACTTTTGACTCGAAAGTCCGATCACCACAAACCAACCCATTCTGGAATCTTTATAAAATTATCCACCTTTTCTTAGATTACGAAGACTTCTAATTAAATCATCTAACCCTCCGTATTTAGCCCGGAAAGTCGATCTGTCCGCTTCGGAACAGCAGACTTAAAAATTTCATAACTTTTGTTTTACTCAACCAAAATACGCGTTCTCAGATCCTACAGAACCATTAGACAATTATCTACAACTTTCATGTAGATCAAAACTCTAATTAAGCCATTTACTATTTTTAGTTTACAGTCTACCAAAACAGCGCCAAAGACGTTAACCCTAAAAACAGCGGTCTTCGAAAACCTAACTCCAAGTATACTCGTCCGATTGACATGATAAAATATGCTAAAGAAAGCTATCGACAATATCTACAATTAACCAGTAGATGATGTTTCCAAATTTTGCCATTACGATATCCGAATAAATAGTATAACAAAACAGCACGCTAACGGATCTACTAATCAGCTTCTCTAATAGAAAATTATAACACCTCTCTAACAATCTCTAGTTAAAAACTCAAATTAACAGAACTAATTAACTACTAATAGCGAGTCTAATTCATCTATTTCTAATTCGGCAAGAAACCCAATTAAGCACTACAACGATAAATACCTAATCACCAGTGCAGAGAAATATCAAGATTGGCTTGGTTCTACGGCAAGACAAAGAGAGAAAAAAAAAAAGCAGGTGGTGGCAAAGACGGCTCGGCTCAGCTAATGCCGGCTAGCAAGCACCGAAAACGAGCGGCGATCAACGCCTAAGAACCAGCGGCCGGCGCAAGACAATTGCAGAGAAAATAATGAAGAGAACGGCCGTGGCCTTCACGCGTCCAGTAGCAGCTGAAACGCAAGCAGTTCCCGGCGGCAAGAGAGCAATCGGCCCGGCGATGCGATCTTGGAAGAAAAAGACAAAGCGGCCGTCCACAGGCCGATGGAATTGCTCGGCGAGAGAAACAAACAAAGGCCACGCAGCCAGCGCACAGCAGCCGCGTCAAGAAAATCCCCAGGAAAACTGACGGCGGCGGCTACGTAGAAAAAAAGTGGAGGCGGCTCGGTGGGACAAAAATAAAACTAGGGTTTTCTAAACTAATCCCACCCCTATTTATACAGCCCACAAAATTCCGAAAATAATCTATTTTCCCCAAGTTCTTTTTATTTAATTGCACAACGACTCTTAAAACGTTTTTAATCAATTACTTACTGATACCATTAAATTAATTACTCTCCGAACATTAAGACGCGATTATTAAAATTAATATTATTTTCAGGGTATTACATTCTACCCCCCTTAACGGAATTCGACCCCGAATTCTACTCGTCGTTCTACTCGAATAAAAACTCCACTGCTGAAATTAAACAACAAAACAACACGTACCCGACGTGAACAACTCCGGATATTGCTCGCGCATGCGAGACTCCAACTCCCAAGTCGCCTCTCTCTCAGACTGATGCGTCCACAACACCTTGACGTATACCAACGTCTTGTGCCTCAGCACTCGCTCCGACCTCTCCAGAATGCGCACCGGACGCGACTCAACTGTGAGATCTTGCTCAATAGACAACGGCTCTAACGAAATCTTATGTTCTGGATCTCTCAAAACTTTCTCAGCATCGAGACGTGAAACACATTATGAACTCCACGCATGGACTCAGGAAGGTCCAGGCGATAGGCTAACTTCCCAATTCTTGCAATAATCGGGAATGGTCCAACGTACCTCGGGCTAAGCTTTCCTTTAGTACCGAATCGGACAATACCTTTAGTGGGAGACACTCTCAAGAGCACCTGGTCACCCACCGCAAACTCCAGGTCACGCCTCCTCAAATCAGCATAACTTTTACATGCGCTCGAGTCGCTAATGATTCGCTTCACCATGGCCACACGCTCAACGGTCTTACAATCGGTCCGGACCCAAAATTGCCTTCTCTCCAACTGCATCCCAACAAAGCGGCGATCTGCACTTCCGCCCATAGAGAACCTCAAATGGTGCAGCTCTAATACTGGAGTGGTAACTATTATTATAAGCAAACTCTGCAAGTGGCAACTGGTCCTCCCAACTACCCTTCCAAGACAAAACACAAGATCGCAACATGTCCTCCAAAGTTTGAATAATGCGCTCATTCGCCCATCATGCATGGGTGAAACGCTGTACTAAGGCGGAGCTGTGTGCCCAAAGCACTCTGCAGACTCTCCCAGAACTTGGAGACAAACTTCGCGTCTCTGTCAGAAATGATGGTCTTTGGCACACCATGCAGTCTCACTATTTCACGCACATAAATAGGAGCTAGATCACTCGCTGAATTTGTCGTGCGAATAGGAATGAAGTGTGCAGACTTGCTGAATCGATCCACCACTACCCAAATCGCATCCTTCCTCGCGCGAACGAGGCAACGCCACTACAAAGTCCATAGAGATATCATCCCAAGGCCACTGGGGAACCTCCAAAGGCTGCAACAACCTGCGGGGCGCTTGTGCTCGGCTTTCACTTGTCGACAAACACCACAAGAAGCCACATAGTTAGCAATATCCACCTTCATTCTTTTCCACCAAAAATTGCATTTGATCTCGATACATCTTAGTCTCACCAGATGAGCGATTATGGAGTGCGATGTGCCTCCCTCAAAATATCATCCTTGACCTCCGCCTTTTGTGGCACGCAAAGACGACCTTTAAACCTCAAAGTACCAGAATCGTCCATGCTAAAATCACCCTCTTTACCCTCATCCAGACGCTTCCTAACCTCCTGTAGTAACCGGTCACTCTGTTGTGCTTCCCTTTGCGATGCGGAATAGTGACTCAAGAATCAAGCGTGTTTCAACATGTGACGTGCCCGCATAACAATAAGATATTCCCATGCGATCAAAATCAGCAATGAGGCAATCTAGAGTAGCGAGAGTCGCCTTGCGACTAAGAGCATCAAGAACTACATTGGCCTTGCACGGATGATCTTGAATAGTAAGATCATAATCCTTGATCAACTCCAACCACCTCCTTTGCCTCAAATTCAGATCCTTCGAGTGAAGATATATTTGAGACTCTTGTGATCTGTGAAAATATCACAAGGTTCGCCAGTATAGATAATGCCTCCAAATCTTGAGAGCAAAAACAAGCGCACCAACTCCAAATCATGAGTGGGATAATTCGCTCGTGCTTCTTTAAGCGCCTCGACGCATAAGCAATCACCTTACCGTCTTGCATGAGAACACGGCCAAGACCCACTCGAGACGATCTGAAAAGATCAGAATCGCTTTCCGGCTCGGGAAGAGTGAGAATAGGAGAGGTCACCAACTTGTCCTTCAAAATGCTAATCGCTCACACTCATCGATCCACTGAATCTCACACCTTTACGAGTAAGTGAGACATCGGTTTGGCGATGATAGAGAAATCTGCACAAAACGCCGATAATAACCACCAAACCGAAAAACTCCTCACCTCCTTCACACTAGTCGGCCTCTTCCAATCCACCACCAGAGACCTTGCTAGGATCAACAAGCAATACCGAGGGTTAATCACATGACCCAGAAAACCCACTTCTGAAATCCAGAACTCACACTTCTTCAACTTAGCATAGAATTTGTGCTCTCTCAAAGTATCTAAAACCAACCTCAAATGACGCTCATGATCCTCACTGGTCTTGGAATAGATAAGAATATCATCAATGAATACCACCACGAAGTCATCTAGATACTCGTGTAACATGTTGTTCATGGTTTCCATAAAAATGGCAGGTGCATTAGTCAATCCAAAAGACATAACTTTATACTCATAATGCCCATACGGTGGAGAAAGCGGTCTTCTCAACATCCCGATCACGCACGGTTTGATTATACCGATCGAGATCAATCTTGGAGAACACTTGAGCTCCATTCAGCCGATCAAACAAATCCTCAATGCGGGCAATGGATATTTGTTCTTGATTGTGACCGCATTAAGCGCCACGATAATCAATACGCATGCGCCAACTCCCATCCTTCTTCTCGTGAGCGAGCAGAGCTCCCACGGCGATACACTACGCTGATCAAACCTTTAGCCAACAATTCATCCAATCGCTTCTTCAACTCGTCACGAAGCGGACGTGCTAATCGATATGGAGACATCGAGATGGGGCGAGTACCGGAACAAGATCAATGCGAAACTCCACGTCTCGCGCGTGGCAAACCCTAAGCTCGGTGGGAACACATCTGGATAATCACTGACCACTGGAATCTCCTCAATCTGCGAAGCCACGCTCGGTTTCTCAGCAAGAGCTAAAAGAAGTCCACATCGCACGCGACCGGAAGCAGTCCGGTAATCTTCGAAAGAGAGCGGAGGCGCACTTCCTGAAAGTCAAAGTCTCCCACGAGGTCTGCGCACGGAGATCGTTTCTCTAAACGAGATATGACGGCTCGATAAGAGTGCAACCAATCCATACCCAAGACAACGTCGAACGGCTCCATTTGAATAACTATCAAATTCGCCGTGAACTCTTCTCCATCAATGACAATAGAACACCGAGGACAAACAGTAGAACTAGCAATTATACCCCCAGGAGAACTAACCAACACTGACTGAGAAATCCACTGCATACTCAAGTTCGCTCTCCTAGCAAACGCCGTCGACACAAACGAAAAGGTAGCCCCCGAATCAAAAAGGACTAAAGCATCAAACGAATCCACAAGCAAAGTACCTGTCACCACGTCAGGACGACCCGCAGACTCTGCAGTAGGCATGGCGTACACTCCAGGTGGCGCCATGGCGAAAGAAGACGGCGGGCGGCGAGAGCCCCAACAATCTGGCGTGGCGGTGCGGTAAGGCGGTCGTGCAACTGAAGCGGTGCCGGAAGGTGGCGGTGCCGATAGTACCCTCTTGGGCGCCCAAGTCGAAGGAAACGATCATTGGAGGAGCAGTCATCATCTGGAAAGATCCTCGAGCGGGATCCACTGAAGAAGAAGACGATGGCACGGGCTCCCACTTGATCACGCTAGCGGGGTTCTGGCGACACACCCGCTCCTTGTGACCCGATCGGCCACACTGACGGCAATCACCCGTCAAGTGCACTCAAGCGGTAGGTGTCCATCACCGCACTTAAAGCAAAGCATGCCCCGCCTCGACAGACGAAGAGCCGAGTACTGCAAAGGACGAGGCGCCAAGAAGGAACGGCCTCGATCGCTAGACTGAAAGATCTGCGGTCCTCCTTGAATTTCTTGAAAGTCGTCGACCACCCACTTCCTCACTGAGCTCCTCTTCCGTCACCACGAAACAACCATCCACCAGAGGCTTGTCGCCTTTGTGAGTCGTGATCTCCAACTCCATGCCCCTAGCTTGCTCCACCACAGAGCTGTAGTCACGGAGTGGAGTAGCTCCCAACACATGTCGGTACTCAGGTGAGACCCGACGGAACCTCTTGGCTTTAAAGATCATCATTCGCTCTCAAGGGACAAAGCGAACCAAGTTGTTGAACTCACCTCATACTCGATAATAGACCTCTTCCCACGAGCAAAGGCCGTCAAGGCAACCTCCATCTTCTCAACAAATGAGTAGGGGTAGAACTTCCCCTTGAACTGATCTACCAAATCCTCCCAAGTGACTGGACCTTGAGTGGCAGTCCTCGAAGACAACACGACCTCCCACCAAATATCCGCTGCTTGACGAAGAGCACGGATCTCTCCCACCAACTCTCTCAAGAAAGCGGGGTCTCATCTGGACCTGGCCCGAGGCGGGTCAACAAAGAACCCCTCGCTCATCGACTCATCTCGCACAGGAGGTGGCTCTACGGAACCTCTTCCGCGACACCGACCTCCACGACCAGCCACCACGACCACGTCCTCTACCCCTCGGCATAGCTATCAACCACAATCAACAATACACAATGAGCTCAAAGCTCAAAATAAACTCCTCCATCAATAAACAACATAACGGAAGCGTAAAACGATATTCGTACCTCTCTCTAACCTACTGTGCACTAGTGTGTCAAATTTTAGGTTAGTTAACCATTAGCAAATTTTAGTTGATTTACCAAACTAAAACAAATTTTAACCATTTTAGTTTGCCTATGTTGTTAATCTATTCACCACGGACCTAAAGCCCGCTCTGATACCAATCAGTACACCCAAATTTCAACACTGAGCCTAGAATGCCACCACATTACTCTTTACACTAATAACTATCGACACACTATCAAATTACAGCAAGAAAGCCACAATAAACATATCCATCTTTCACAAAAGAACATGCATAATCATGGTTCAAACGATAGTAAATAATCAAATGGAACAAAACCGTAAATAAATTCAATATAGCATCAACCAATGAATCCAGTTTAATAAAGCAAATAGTCTAGTCCAAATGATATCCTAAACATTATTCAAGAACTATCATGTCCAAGTGTAAACCAATATTGAATGAAAGATTATCATGGCGAATGATCATGTGATGTCCATGTGCTCTACTCGCTCTCAATTACGGCACCCTCGAAGATCACCTAAAAACAACAGTAGAGCAAGGGTGAGTCCACGACTCAGCAAACACATCATATACAACGAACAATAATGTATCAACAGCATTCAATAACTTCATTATCATCACATGCACTTCCATTCACATTCTCATTTATCAATCTCAAATATCAATGCAACTCTATTCTATATGTCCACATGCACTTCTTTTCGCAGATATCTGGGTATAGCGTGAGTGAATGCTCGCGACAACATTCACTCTCAAGCCCGTTCCTCCAAAAGGATCGGGGACCTCCTCCACTCCCGTGGAGTTGTGATCAATCATGATCACCTTCTCTTATGCAATGATGCTTATGTATGCAAAATATGCAAAACTCCATCATAAACATCATATCCAACTTTCCATCATGCTCATCAACAAAGATATAAACATACCAATTATTTGTTTGCAATTAAACAGAATAAAAGCACAACAATAATGGTAATGAAAGATAAAGAATCACGTGATCAATCATTGACCATTGTTTACCATGCACTTGCCTTTACTAGTTGCGGCCTTGCGATTTGATTAGAAGACGGCAACAAGCACGACGCCTCTCCTATATTAAATACACACATCTCAATACAAGCTACAGCATCATAAGAATAACAATCAATATATATCGCTCCTACACGTCCCCAAATATACCACGTTACTCCAGTATCGAAAAGCTACCCATTGCTGTCCGGTTACTGAAAAGAGCGTAACTTTTGACTCGAAAGTCCGATCACCACAAACCAACCCATTCTGGAATCTTTATAAAATTATCCACCTTTTCTTAGATTACGAAGACTTCTAATTAAATCATCTAACCCTCCGTATTTAGCCCGGAAAGTCGATCTGTCCGCTTCGGAACAGCAGACTTAAAAATTTCATAACTTTTGTTTTACTCAACCAAAATACGCGTTCTCAGATCCTACAGAACCATTAGACAATTATCTACAACTTTCATGTAGATCAAAAACTCTAATTAAGCCATTTACTATTTTTAGTTTACAGTCTACCAAAACAGCGCCGAAAGACGTTAACCCTAAAAACAGCGGTCTTCCGAAAAACCTAACTCCAAGTATACTCGTCCGATTGACATGATAAAATATGCTAAAGAAAGCTATCGACAATATCTACAATTAACCAGTAGATGATGTTTCCAAATTTTGCCATTACGATATCCGAATAAATAGTATAACAAAACAAAGACGCTAACGGATCTACTAATCGGCTTCTCTAATAGAAAATTATAACACCTCTCTAACAATCTCTAGTTAAAAACTCAAATTAACAGAACTAATTAACTACTAATAGCAGAGTCTAATTCATCTATTTCTAATTCGGCAGTAAACCCAATTAAGCACTACAACGATAAATACCTAATCACCACGTAGAGAAATATCGGCAGCAGCTGGTTGGTGGCGGCAAAGACAATGAGAAACAAAAACAGCGGTGGTGGCGGCAAAGACGGCTCGGCGGCAATTGCCGGCTAGCAAGCACCGAAACGACGGCGATCAACGCCAGAACCCAGCGGCCCGGCGCCAATGCGCAGAGAAAAGCAGCGAGAACCCGCCGTGGCCTTCACGCGTCAAATAAGTAATGCAACAAGCGGTTCCCCGGCGCGAAGAGGCAATCACGGCCGGCGATGCGCGTCTTCGGAAGAAAAAGACAAAGAATGCCGCCGTCCACAGGCGATGGAATTGCTCGGCGAGAAACAAACAAAGGCCACGCAGCAGCCGGTATACGGCGGTGCCGCCAAGAAAATCCCCAGGAAAACTGACGGCGGCGGCTACGTAGAAAAAAAAGTGGAGGCGGCTCGGTGGGACAAAAATAAAACTAGGGTTTTCTAAACTAATCCCACCCCTATTTATACAGCCCACAAAATTCCGAAAATAATCTATTTTCCCCAAGTTCTTTTTATTTAATTGCACAACGACTCTTAAAACGTTTTTAATCAATTACTTACTGATACCATTAAATTAATTACTCTCCGAACATTAAGACGCGATTATTAAAATTAATATTATTTTCAGGGTATTACACTTATAGGTGGAAAAATCGACCTTAGTGGGTCGAGAACTCACCGGAGAAGAGTTGGCGTCGATGGCGGCAGCGGTGACAGAGAGGTCCATGGTGACAGCTCGGCGTGGGCGACAATAGCTGAAATGGGCCACACGAGTGGGTTCACTAAGGTGAGACGATACTCAAACCAGGTACGGGTCGGGTGGTGAGGGACTCACCAGGCTTGGAGATCTCCCGCGGCTATCGTAGCGCCAGAGATGGAGAAGAAGGCTCTGTTGAGGAGCTACACTGCACAGGACAGAGAAGTGAGGAGTTAAGTAAGCGTGTAAGCAAGACACATCACAAACGGTTTTAAGGGGAAAAAAAATCGTATGTGATATTTATTAATATCATAGACGGTTCTTCTTCAGAACCATCTGTGATTCTTCACTGATGGTTTTAATTAGAACCATCTGTGATACTTCACTGACGGTTTTCAATCAAAATTGTCTGTGATATTATCTCTTCACAGACAGTTTTTAGCGCAGCCAGTAATACAGACAGTCGCTAAACTAAAATCGTTTATGATTGTATTTAATTCTGACAGTTTTTGTCAACCGTCTGTGATGAGTCATCAAGTATTAGCCTTTTGTAGTAGTGTATAATGCAATTGTCTCTTTGTTGAATCGGTTTATTTGAGAGAACATAACAAAATATTAGAGATAGAATGGCTTGTGAACAAGCGTGTGGTCATTTCACCCCACACCACTCTACTTCCCTCGTTCCCAAGTCGCTCCTAAGTTATTTTTGTAATTCTTTATTAAAATAATATTATTTAAAAAATCTATTGTAGCTCGTGTAGTTACGTCGTATACATTATGTGCATGTGTATTAAGGATGTCATTTCTCTATGTATCGCGTGCTCTATTATCACATGAAATCATGGAATTTTCATTCAAAAAATTATTTTTTATTCTAAACTTTTTCACATGAAATACACTTGTATGTGCCCCTAAAGCACTGACCAAATGATGTCCAACCCCGAGAGGCACGAACAAGACATGTCATACCCCTAGGGGCACTCATTAGACAAGTCATGCTCCAGGGGCACTTGCTCAACATATTATCCCCTAGGGCATTACTTGACATGTGTTGCGTTAGCAATTCTAGCCTTCTGTGCATATTAAATGCAATTTGCATTTAATGTACACAGAAGACTAGAATTGCTAATTCATATATCAATCATGCCAAATACGCCGAAAACTCACTTAGCTCACTAGTGCTACTTTTTTTTTCAGAACGCTTCCAAGTACTACCAGTTACACTAGGTGCACAGGTATTAGTTGGGCTGGGTCCACAGTTGGTGCATGCCGTAGTACTAGCTGTCGCGATTTTTGTTTTTTTTTTTGAGGGGAAGCTGTCACGAAATTGTTAATCGCGGGGCGTGAGCCACGTTTGTCCGAAGCACGAAGAAAAACCAATGGTTGGGTGAGGGCATGATGTGAGACCCGACTAAAAAAAGGGCGGCCGCCGCCGGCCCGACGAAACGATAATCCGCACGACGCGGCGGAACCCATGGGACATTGCTCGGCCGACGCGGCGCAGTTCGGAATGCCGACGCGCCAACAGAGCAGCCCAAATCAGGCGACCCACGGGACTCTCTGAAAATTCAATAAACAAATAACTCTCTGAAAAAATCAGAGAAGCTCAGCTTATTGTAAAAAAAAAGGTTTGTCCGGGGGTAATGGGCATATAATATTGTGTGTGACTCTTATTGTCGAACATGTAAAAGCCATCAAGCTTGGTTGCCTACGGTTAACATCAAATTAGAAATATATTAAAAAAAAAACATAGGACTATGCCTATAAAAAATCTGGAGTATGCATGTTCTACCTTCGACAAAAAATCAAGTACCTCCTCTTTCTCATCTAATGCTAAATAAAAAAGGGACGGCTGATGTGTTGTTTGGCCATCACAAAAAATTGACAAGAAGACTTATCACAGTTTTCAAGGGAACAAAATTAAAACCACAAAATGCATCCGATCTAATGTTTGTCTAGAATGCTAGCAACAACACATCCTATCTATTTTTGCTTCTTCAGAAAAGCAAACACATATTTTGAAGAAAAAAAACATAGAGTAGAGTACACAACAAACACCGTAAAAAAAATCTCCTACACCTTCAGCTCTCCGTCAGAGTACAAGTCCCCCTTTTCCCCTACACCTTGAGCTCTCCGTTAAAGTACAAACCTCCCTATTAACACCCCCCCCCCTTGAGCTCTCTGTCATAGTACGAATCCGCCAATTCGCCTTTTTCCCCCAAAAAAAAATCCTCCTGAAACACAAAACCTTAGACACCTAGAAAAAAAAATACTAACACATGTGCCGCCAAAATAGACAAAATCCGATCTCCCCTAGAACATGGAATCAAATCAAACTTGGGAGAAAAAGGTGAAAAAAAAATCAAAAAAACCCTACCACATTCAAGACTCAAATCCAAACCCCTCAAACACCCCCTCCCCTCCCCCTCGAAATCCCTCTAAACCGAACAAAAATCAACTGATCCCCCCCCCAAAAAAAAACATACAAAACTCTATAATGATCCACACCCAAAAACCTTCGGATCTTACTCCCCTCACCTTGTAAAAATGACAACCGCCCCAACCTTGCCCCCTTCCAACCAGAGTAAGGGAAAATAGCCCCCAAAAAATCCCAAACAGAGCCTCCCGGGTGTACGCGTGAACCATACCTTGTGTGTGCCGCGAGAAGACGAACAATCAGTGTTCCTCCTCCTCTCTGTCCTCCTCCGCACACTCGCTCCCATTTGTTGGTGTGAGAAACGAAGAGGAATACTCTAGAGATGGTAGAGGACACCGATAGTGGGAAAAAAGGTACGATATTCAAGGAGTTATGAGTGTTTTTTAATTTCTTTAATGGCTTCACGGGCAGCGGGTTCGGGTCCCAGAACCATTTTTTGCCCTGGTCGTCACCCCATTTTCATCGTCTCTCGTGTGCTCGTGTATCACATGAATCATGACAACATCTGACGTACCAAAAAAAATGAGTACTTGTAGATTTCAGGAATAATTGTGTGTAGTCCCATAGGACCCCCACACCCTTTATTTATAGTCTCGGGATACAATTAGACTATAATACGACTTCTATATTTGACTCAAACATGAACTCTCCAACAATCCCCCTCAAGATGGGCATAAGATATCAATCATGTCTATCTTGTTACATATTGTAGAACACTCACTAGGACCTAACCTTTTAGTAAAACAGTCAGCCAACTATTCACCAGACTTGACATACTCCAACTTCAGTATACTACCATCAGGCTTCTCTTTAATGAAAAATATATCAATCTCAACGTGTTTGGTACGATAATGCTACACTAGATTGTTAGCAATGTTGATTGTAGATTTATTGTCACAATGCAACACCAATAAATTATTCCTGCATACTCGAAGCTCAGACAATAAACTCTTCATCCGTATCATTTCACTCACACGCAGTGACATTGCTCTGTACTCTGCCTCTGCAGTAGACCGAGCCACAACCTCCTGCTTCTTGCTTCTCCATGACACAAGGTTACCTCCCACAAATATACAATATCCAGAGTAGACCTCCTGTCATCTACACTGCTCGCCCAATCAGCATCGCAATACTCTTCCACATTAAGATGTTGATTCTTCCTGAACCAAAGGCCTTTCTCATGGCTACTCTTCAAATACTGTAGGATTTGATAGACAATATCCATGTGTCCTATTCTAGAATCATGCATATATGGACTAACCACACTTACTGCATAGGAAAATATTAGATCTTGTATGACACAAATAAATGAGACACCCAACAAGCCTTTGATAAGCTTCCTTGTTAACTGGATCTCCCGACTCAGTACATAGCTTGTGATTCCTATCAATAGGTGAAGCAATAGGGTGACACCCAAGCATACATGTTTCTGCTTCCAGATCAAGGACATACTTCCTCTAGGAGAGAACTATATCATTCAAAGAATGAGCATTCTCAATCCCAAGAAAGTATCAAAGAGGTCCAAGATCTTTCACCTCAAATGCCTCTCCCAGTTTTTTCCTTCAAGGACTTGATTTCCTCAGCATCATCTCCAGTAATCACAATATCATCAACATAGACTGTCAATATGATGATGTGTGATCCTCTATATCTATAAAACAGAGTATGATCTACATTGCACTGAGAATAGCCCATACTACAGACTACAAACCTGAATCTATCAAACCACGCCCTTAGTGACTGTTCGGACCATATAAAGACTTCTTGAGTTTACACACCTTCCTTTCAGTCTTTCTTTTCTCAAAGCATGGAGGAATCTCCATGTATACCTCCTCTTGTAAATCACTATGTAGAAAAGCATTCTTCACATCTAACTGATGTAGGGGCCATCCAAAGATAGTTGCATAGGAGATCAACGTTCTTACTATGCTCATCTTTGCCACTGGTGCAAAAATCTTATCATAGTATATCTCATATGTTTGACTATAACCTTTTGCAACCAACCGTGTCTTGTATCTCTCTATCTTGCCTTCAGGAGTTTGCTTAATCGTAAACACGTATTTGCATCCTACCGCCCTTTTTCCTGCTTGAAGTGGAACAAGATCTCATGTCTTGTTCTTCTAAAGTGCACTAAGTCCCTCCCTCATGGCATCCTTTCACTTAGGATCCTGCTTAGCACTTCACCAATCCTTTGGAGCATGCATCGTCTGAAGAGATGAAGTGAATACTTTGTATGCCTATGAGATATGGGAATATGAGATAAAATTTGCAATATCATGCTCAAAGCCATACCGGACTAGGGGCTTTCCTGTATTAGCTCTAGTTTCTCTACATTGCGCAAATGGTAACTCTAGATGGGAGTGATTAGAATGAACATTACCACTTACTCTAAGAGGAGGCAAGGAACTTGATGGAGAGAGACATGAGGAGGGATTTGGGACTGGATCAACTGGCAAGGTTGGCTGTTTAGGTTGTGGCTGTTTCGGTTCCGGCTGTTCTTAAAACTCCGTTGATGGTTCACGTGGTGGCTCAGGTGCTGACTACTTGTCTCTCTGCTTCTCCCTCTCTTTTCCAGAGCGTCTTTGTTGATAAACCTTTAATTCTTTTAGGGCTATCACATCTCTCGCGTATTCTTTCGTCAGGTTTGGGCACATAATTGTTGTCACAAAGACTTTTTGTTCCCATTGACTCTCCTTGTTCTCCCCTCTCGACTCTCACCCTCAATGATAGGAGAGAACTCTAAATACTGATCGCGATTATCTCCACTCATGTAATAAGGCTCAAACTCCCGGAGTGTCATATTCATACTCACAAACAATCTTAGTTCAACTGAGTTTAAGCATCTATAGCACTTTTGACTTAACGAATAACCTATAAAGATACATTTCAATACCTGAGGATCCAATTTGCCAACTGTTGGTATGTGATCCCGAATAAAACACACAGAACCAAACACCTTGGGAGGCACCTTAAACTCCTGCTGACCCAAAGGAAGTTCAGTTGGAGACCTCATCCCAAGTATTCGAGACGGCATGCGATTGATGAGATACGCTGCTGTCATCACTGCCTCACTCCGCAATCCCTTTGGAATATTCATTTGAAACATGAATGAACGTGCTACCTCCAGCAAATGCATATTCTTCCTTTTAGCCACTCCATTCTGAGGTGGGGTTCCTGGACAAGTAGTCTGATGAAGTATCCCTTCTTCTAAGAGATACGCTGCAAACTCCTTGTTAACACACTCAGTTCCATTTTCTATTCGAATAATCCAAACATTTGCGTCAAACTGAGTAGCAATCATCTCATGGCAGTTCTGACAATATCGAAGGACCTCGCTCTTGTGTTTCATCATATAAATCCAAGTCATACAAGTATAGCAATCAATAAATATGACAAACCACTTAAAACCACTCACATAAGTAACTAAGCACGGACCCCAAACATCCAAATGTATTAATATAAAAGGTTCACAACTTTGAAGACCAATGCTACTATATGTAGATCGTGTTTGCTTTCCAAACTCACAAGCATCACACACAAGTTTACCTGTGTCTACCCTTTTAAACAAATCAGGGTATGACTAACTTAAACTCTCAAATGATAGATGTCCCCAGCGACGATGATGTAATAAGACTTCTCCCTCAATTTCTCCTAGAGCCACAGCCAAAGCCGCATCAACCTGATCAATGTACCACAACCCGTTACGCCTTATTCCAGTCTAAATCCTCTTCTCAGTTCTCTTCTCCTAGAACAAACACGAATCCTCATTAAATGTGACAGTGTATTTGAATTGGTCAATGATAGAACCGACTGAAAGAAGGTTGACTGGAAATGAGGAAACATGCAAAACGGAGGATAAAGCAATGGATGGTGTGCACTCTACAGATCCTACACCCTGAATAAGCTAGGAGGTTCCATTAGCTGTTTGAACAGTTTTAGAATGAGTATATGGGGTGTAAGTTGTGAAAGCACTAAGTGAACCCGTGACATGCTTGGATGCCCTTGAATCTATGATCCAATCAATATGAGAGTGCTTATATGTGGATGCAAATGTATGTGCCTGAGTACCTTCGCCCACGTAGGCGTAGTTTGCAAAATTACCAAAGGAGATGGAATTATGAGAAGTCTCCAATGCCTTTCCCTGCTGCCACTTCTCCCATTGCACAGCTTGCTCGCCCGACAAGTAACAGACGTGATTTCCCCTGTCATGGCCATATTAGCTCTGGGGCCAGCTCGGCCCCTTCCTCGACCTCCATCTCCACGACCACCACGATCTCCATCTCGGCCTCGATAAGCTCCAACTCAACCTCTACGACCACCACAACCTCCATACTGTGGAGAGGGAAAAGCACGACTCAGATGTCCTCTCATCCCACAGTTATAACACTTCCTATCATCTGGTATGGCATATACGGATCGGACTGGATTGTTGTCCCCCATTGCTCGTAATCGAACCTCCTCCTGCACCATTGTCGAAATAGCCTCCTCCATAGTAGGCAAGTTTGTCGAGTGAAACATGCTAGCCCTTCTACTCTCAAACTTCGGATCCAGTCCCTTTAGAAAGTATGTAACCCGTCTGTGTTGCAACCACACTCTGCCATCCTTAATATCACCAGCATATGTTAACTGCAGTGGATCGTAGTGATCTAAATCTACCCAAAGTTGTTGCAGTTCACTAGCATACTTATAGACAGTCTTCTCTTTCTGTTTCAGGGCCTCCACCTTGCCTTAGACCTCTACCATCATCATCACATTTCCTACCCCGGAGTACATGTTGCTCAGTGTCTTCCACATCGCCGGTGCACTCTGCATCATCTCCACCGTCCAAGCGATAGATGGAGACATCGAAGTTAGCAACCAAGTCACCACCACAGAGTTGGTGGTGTTCCACATCCTCCAATCTATGCTCGCCTTGTCTGCAGGCTCAACACAAGTCTCCTGTAGGTAGTACTCCACCCTTTTCGTCCTTAGAATTAGCTGAGCTCTTTTAGACCAACTCAGGTAATTCTTACTTCCTTCTAACTTTACATCATTCGGCATCAGCTCCAGCTTTAAGTTAGATGATCCTGCACAAGTCTTCGGACCTATCATACCCGCCACGAAGAGGTCTTGTAACATGCTTCTCATGTTACCTTGAGTTACTAGCGGGGAAGTAGTCTCAACACCTGTCTTCCTATTCTCTTCTGCCGCCCTCATTGTGGCTTCTTCTTCCTTCCTCGTAGCCTCAATTTCCTCAGGGGTTATCTTCTCAAACAATTGGAGTAATGACAATCAACAATTTATGTTGCTCGTATCTCCCACGATCACAGCAACCCTTCACGCATCAATGTTCTGCCGAATCTCGATGTCTACCTTCACGGTTACCAAATCATACATAACTGTTTTTTTTCTCCAACCGACCATCTTCGGCCGATTTTTTTTCATTTCATTATTTTTAACTGAACAGAGTTTCAGCCTTCGGCAATTTTTTTCTCTTTTTTTCCTCCTCTCAGCTTCTTCTCCCGACTTTGGAATCCTCCTCAGCTGAATGGCTCACGTCTCCTTCCTCCTCGGTGAAGGTCGAAGGTCTCCCGGCTCACGTCTCCTTCCTCCTCAGTGAAGGTCTCCTGGCTCACGTCCGCGACAGAGGCAGTAGCCCTTGCGCTCCCGAGCGGCAACGGGCGGCCAGAGCGATGGCGAGGCGCGCGCGGCTCGGAGCGACGGCGGTCGCGACAGCGGTTGATGCGCTCCTGAGCAGCAAAGCGGCGACGGAACTGGATGGGTGGTGGTGGATGGGCGGCGACGACGGATCTAATAAGTCTATAATTTAGGGTTTGGCTCTGATACCACGTAGATTTCGGGAATAATTGTGTGTAGTCTCACGGGATCCCACACTCTTTATTTATAGTCTTTGGATACAATTAAACTCTAATACGACTTCTATATTTGACTCAAACACGAACTTTTCAACAGTACTCCCCTCCAAACAAAATACTCGAGTGTTGTTTAGCAAATTCCATTAACTTATGCATGTGAAAGTCCGTTTCTTTGATCGAGCTTTTCTTGCGTTTGTCATGCCATTACGTTTTTCTTTTATGTTATATTCAGAAAGAGATATGTGAATGTGTATGTCTACCTGAAGTTCAATCGAAGGGAACAACGGAAGCTATGATGTCAGTCGGTCAGTAAGACACATGCTTTAACATCTGACATCAACAACGTCGCAATCTTGCTTTAAATTACCCTTTTCTCGTTCAAATAAGTTACAGGAATTCTTAGGAAACGAGGCTAGGTGATTACACTTGCTGGATAACTGAAAACCTCGTCCCCTGAAGCAGCAGATTTCCTAAGCAAGCATGTAAATGAAATGCATTGGCTGAGACTAGCCAGAGCCAATCACGCTGTTACAATTCCAACCCGAACTCATCCTCGCCAACCATCATGAAGTGCGACCCTTGATCAATCACCTTCTTGCCATCCTCCGTTGCTCTGGTGAACTGCTTGCAGGGGCTCACCTCGAACTCCACATGAGCCGTCTGCATCGCCTTCAGGTGCAGGCTCTGGAAGCCGATCAGCTGGCTCGCCGGCCTGCCGTCCGTCGCGTTCGGCCAGCGCAGGAACAGAAGGACTGGGTGCTTGCCATCCATGGAACCATGGTTCTGCACCCTGACGAGCGCTGGGAACTTGAGCTTGTCGCATGTCTCGGAGCCAATCTCGTCGACATCATAGCTCACAGTTCCTGCTGCTGTCTCCATTGCCTTCAGACCATCGATCTTTGTCATGGAGGGTGGCTTTGTACCCTTTGAAACGAATTGATGAGAGTACTTTGAGTAGCTGAGGCCGTAGCCGAACTTGTAGACAGTCTTACCGCGGTAGAACCGGTATGTGCGTCCAGGATAGCCTGTGGATGGATCGGCACGCATCCGCATATCCGTCATGGGCACATTTGTGTACTCTTTTGGGTACCAGGTCGTTGGCAACCTTCCACCTGATGAGGATAGATCATTTGAAATAGTTCAGTATTTGACGTGAACTGTATCTTTTCTAGCCAAATTGGTTTCTTGCTTCGGAAATTATGGTTAGGTAATTATCTGCATTATTCAAGTGGCTTAAGAGAGATCAAGATAGAGGAGTGTACAAATATAATTAGACATCTAATGCCTAATGACAAAATGGCCATGAATTACTCAGAGTAAGTGAAATATATCTCACCAGGGTTGTGCTCTCCAAAGAGGACTTGGGCAATTGCCATCCCCCCAGCCTCACCCGGGTAACCAGCCCACAGGATGGCCCCAATCTTGGGGCTATACTTCGCAAAGGTCACATCCACCGGGCCACCGCAAAGCAGCACCAAGATCACTGGCTTCTTTGCTGCATTTGCGACGCTGTTGATGAGGTTCTCCTGCATTCCAGGGAGCGACAAGTCTAGCCTATCGACCTCTTCCCTCTCCTGATCTTGATCCAATCCCATGAACAAGACAACGTAGTCCACTGAGGTCGCCAATTGGACTGCTTCATCAATCGACGACACATTGCAAGCGGCTGAGTTGCACCCAGCTACAAACCTTGTGTCCTTTACATAGCCTTGCAGCACTTGAAGGGGGGTGACAGATATGCAAGGAGGGCCGAAGTAGTTTCCAAGTAGCCTTGTGGCATCATTTGCGTTGTGTCCAATGACAGCAATGGATGAGACTTTTGATTTGGACAGGGGAAGAGCATTGCCATCGTTCTTCAGCAAGACAATGCCATCTTGTGCTGCTTCCAGAGCAAGACTTTGGTGCTCCTGCGTGCACACCTGATCTGGCCCGATGTTGCCGTACCGGTTGTATTTTGGGTTGCCATTGAAGAGCCCCAGCCTCGTCCTGACAGCAAAGAGGTTGTGGAGGGCTCTGTTGATGTCTTGTTCTGTGATCTTCCCTTGCTGGATTGCAGAGGCAGCATGTTGCTGCACATAGCTGCCACAATTCACGTCCATCCCTGAAAGTTTTTCAGGTTACAAACGGTAAGAAACACAATTTTGCGATTGTTAACACGATATTTATTGTTTCACAGAGTATATAAATCTTTGTTGGAAATAGTTTGCCTTGCTGCATTATTGGTTTTGTTGATTTGGACCTTATTTCACTGTCATTGTTGATTTGGAGTTTGAAGCCTTCTTCCATCTAACACTAGCACTTAACACTAGCACAAGTGCTTGCATTCTGAGGTGGCCTTTTTTTTTACGACAGCTGGATTGTTGATGATATCATGAGGTTCAGTGTCATGCCATGAATTATTTCTAGTGGATTCAAGTGCCAAAATCAGCAAAACGGAAAGCTGTATGAGTAGTGTGAGTCAAATCAACTTTTTGTTACAGTTCAGTGACCTAACCTAACCTCTATATCTTTGCCTTGTTATCTTGTCCAAGAAGCATGCTTTTAGTTTTTAGTTATGATGTCCGAACTGCCCAAGAGTGCCATGTGAGGGTAATGCTTGATATGTCATAACCACAAAGATAAAATATATACGGAATTAATTTCTTTGAGAAACAGTATGTTTCCAATCAATCGGTAGTGCAATATGTATCGTGGATAACTACTAGTTGTAAACTCATACCAGCCTTGAGGACATCTGCAACTGCATCTTCTGCTGTTTTGGCATATCCTTGAACATCATGGATGATGGCCACAGCGTCACAGTCTGAAGTTATATATCTGGTCAACAGATGGAACTTGGACGTATTAGTTATTAGGCCAGGTACTTTCAACCAAGCTAGGATCTAGGCCAACAAAAAAGAATAATTTCATTGAAAGATATATGTCTCTCTCATGATCTCATGACACTTTTTACCCAGACTTACCCGTAAAATCTCCAATCTCCCCTTGCAGTTTTGGAGAGGAGGTTATAATCAGCACAGGTTGGTACGCCATTGACGCGGTTGTAGGAGCACATGATGCCGCTGGCCCCGCCATCTTCGACACAGCTTCTGAAGGGAGGGTTGTAAGTATCCTCCAAATCCTGTACCGTCACCTGAACACAAAATGTTGCATGATTCAGACTCCAGAGTCTCGGACCAAACCAAATAAACCTGAGGAAAGTATGGAACAGTTCTTGAACCAGGCACTGAATCAGCAGCGTTTCATGGCACCTTGGCATCGAAGGCGAATCGGGTGACGCCCTTCCAGTTCTCGAGGTCGTAGGCGGTGAAGTGCTTGCAGCACGCGGAGGCCTCGAGGTCCGTGGAGTTGACGGCGCCGGCGAGGCCGTAGCCCTGCACGCCCCTGACGAAGACGGCGGCGTACTTGCCCGTCAGCGTGGGGTCCTCGCCAGGGGTCTCCTGGCCCCTGCCCCACCTGGGGTCTCTGAAGATGTTGATGTTTGGCGCCCAGAAGGTGAGCCCTTCGGCCTGCCCGTTGTTGTACACGGCCCTCGCCTCGGCGCCAATCACCTGCTCGTTGTATTTGTATGACACTCACCGTCAGTTCAATGTTATACATAGATTTTGCACCGACTAATTCTAGTGCCCCTGATTACCTGAAATTCAGAACTAAAATTATATGTTGTCGAATTTTCAGCTCAAAAATTATATCACTGAGTAACTTCGTATATTCCTTATATGTCATTGATATGATATATAAATCTAGAGCTCATATGTCAACTTCACACTAAGTGGTATATAAAAAAATTATGCACTTTGTTTGTTGGTGGCATACATATGATTAATCTAAAAATTAAAGTTGCACTGAACTGAATCTCCTTGCACGCTTTTGGCAGAACTCTAAAAGCTGCCTGTACCTATCACGTTCGTACGAGCTGGTAGGGGTTCAAAAGTTGAGTTACACGGTTGGCGAAATTAGGCGCAAAAAACAGGCCGAATTTGCGGTTCTTACAGAAAACCCCTCCTCGTGGTCTTCAATTCTCACCTTAGCCCCTATACTATCTCAATTTTCAGCAACATATTCTTTTTTCCTTCACGAAGGCCACGCGTTGTGGAACATAATTACACTTAAGCCCCTCTAGGTACTAACTAATTAATCGCTAGGAACTAGTCGTAAGCCACTAAAAAGAGAGTTAGGAAACAGTAGGTCGTGCGTGCGTGCGTACGTACCTGGCCAATACGGTACCAGAGGTGCGGGTTGAAGGACGCGGCGGTGACGATGACCTGCGGGAAGCTGGTGGCCGCGCGGAGCGGGCCGTCGAGGTGGATGCCGCGGCCGGCATTTGACACGCCGTGCAGCGCCTCGGACCACCACTTGTACGCCGGCACGCCGAGCCGGTCGATGGCCGGCGACTGGTCCCCGAGCTGCGAGATCTTCTCCTCCAGCGTCAGCTTGGAGACGAGGTCGTCCACCCGCTGGTCGATGGGCAGCTTCGTGTTGCAGAACGCCGCGCTCGACGGCGCGCCGCACGAGAAGGGCGGGTCGGACGCCACGGAGGCATGTGGCGCTGCCACTAGTAGGAGCAGCGCTGCGGCCACTGCTGCAGCGTGGACAACGTGGAGGGGGAGGTGCGTGCGGCGTCCCATGGCTGTGTCTGCGTGTCACTGCGCCAAGCAAGGGTGTGCGAGCTAGCTTGGGGTATATGAAGCAAAGGGGGGCGATACGAGCATGGGCTAGCTACTCGGACCTAGCGGAGGCCATTTTTCACGCGTAGTGACAATATTAGGCCATGTTTGGTATATAGTTTCTACTCTTAGTTTCTTGTTTATATCTAGTGGAGATGTATCAAACACCCAACTTCCCAAAACGATTTGATTCTGCTTCTCACGAGGAGCTATTCTGAAAATGAACTAGCGAGGAGAAGCAGTCTTCCCGCATATTCTCGTGAAAATCCAACCTTACAGAAACAAAATTATCCCTTGAAGATCATAGTTATTACCCGTAAATACCATCGAACTACCCCCGTGACCAGTCTCATCCCACCGAGCCCCCATCATACCCCTCACGTTCCCCTGTCGTCCTCAACTCGTCAAGCTCCCGCGACCGGGTGATTTCGGTGTCGTTCCTGTGTACGCCGCATCTGCCCCCTCCCCTCGTGTGTGTGTCCCAGCCGGCCCCCGTGTTCTCCCCCGACGGCCCTTGATTGCTCCGCCGAAAGCCCCGGACTGCGCCACCGCCTGCACGAGAGCCGCCGACCACAGAAACCCTAGAGGCTAGGGTTCCCCGACTTCTTCACCGTCGTAGTTTTCCGAGGACCACCGGCAGGCTCCGGTGAAGGTAAGCTCGTCATCCGTCTTTCCCTCCCTATTTTGTCTCCCTCCTCTTCATCTTTAGCCCAAGGGTGGATCGATCTGTAATAATCGTTTGCTTTGCCTGATAGTATCTGTGAAATGCCAATGATCTTTGCCTGATAGCTTTGCTTGATGCCAGGATGCCTACTTGATATTTCTTGAGTGTTGTTGGGTGTTAGAATTTTAAGGGTGGTTTCCTATAGATTTGAGTTTTATTGCTTGATGTCAGGATGCCTCTGCGAATGATTTTATTCATGCACCTGTTAATAATTTTATTCATGATTCTGTGAATGATTCGTGAATGCCTCTGATTTGTCATGAAACGAATGATTGAGTATTTTTCATGCATCTATGATTGTAGTATGCACAAATTAACATATGTGAATTTGATTGTCATGATTTTTTCGTGGGACAGTTATGTTGTTTCCCCTGTACACATTTGACTTATCTATCTCCTCATAGTAGTATTTGAAGCTAATGTATAGAACTGAATTAACATCTGTGTTGCATGTCTTGGGGAGGATTTTACTTGGAATTTTCTGAGATGACTTCCAGTGAGGCCTAAGGCTTTGACGTTTGAGTTGTAATAGAACATTGCTATGTCACTCTTCAAAAAAAACATACTTTATTGTTAAACACTTGAGCCTGAATACGGCTATGGTCATTATTGCTTGCCATAATTTTGCTACTTTTTGAAGTTTCAAAGCCGTAATTTTGCCCAAGTTATAGCAGTATAGCAGTACTGATCATTTGGCCCAAGTTATAGTAGTACTGGTCATTTTGCCCAAGTTATAGTAGTATAGCAGTACTGATCATGTTGCCCAAGTGAGAGGATCCTTGCTGTTTCAGTTATTAGATTGATGCTTGTGTGTGCGCAAGGAGGTTCAATTTAGTAACAACCATTTGTTTTGTTATTAAATATTTGTATACTTTTGTACTGTGAAGTCACTCCTTACATACTGTGAAGTTTCTTTGGTTTAGAAGGTGGAGGTTCTGAAAGATGATTGGATGGAGATTCTGAACACAAAACTGAAGAGAATAATCAAGATGGCTATGGTTTTTCAGGCTGCAGTGGTTCTAGCTTTCATGCTAGCTTGATGTAGCAGTAGTGATGTATACATTGGTAGTAACTTCAATTTTGTTTGGTTCATTTTAACATTAGTGATGTATATATTGGTAATTACTCTAGTCGAATCAGTCAGAAGTGATGTTAATTATTGAGAGATGAGTTTTTATGTAACTAGAAATAAGATGGTTGTAACATTGATCCCATGTTCTTGATGTTGACTTGATGGTTGTAACATTGACATTATTCTGGAGCTGCTTTGGTACAAGGCACCGCTGTTGCATTGTGAATTTTTGCTCTTAATGTACTAGTGTAATGGAAGATCAGAAAATTCGTTATTCATATACTCATCCTCAGTTTGTATCTCATGTAATGAAATAATTACAAATTGAGCAACTCGTTGTTGAGAATGTGTTCTCTGTTCCAATGCTTATGTTTACTATTTATGTGCTTTCATGGTAAATTGAAAATGTTTGGCTGAGTGGATAACTGAGTTCACATTCATGATGAATGACAATATGAACATTTGTCGAGTTTATGTCTAAAATTTTAAATACCTTTGGCCAAAAATATTTTAAAAATAAATAATGTCCAAAATAACAATGTACAAAGGAACCACATAAATAAGCTTGAATCCGGAGCCAACCTACCAGCCAAACACTTTCCTCTGACAGCTCCAGATTATCAGATAAGTGGATTCTTGGAGAATCAGGAGCAGAATCTGAAAAATAAAAATCTGAAGATGTACCAAACATGGCCTTAATTGCCCATTTCTTGCCTTTGCATCCATCAAAATGCATTCCGTTGCCTATGATCGAGCTTCCAAAGTGGCAATGTCCTTTTACAATCTCTTGAAGATAATTGCATCCATCTTGAATTAAGCACAAGTGAATCCTAATGACTGCACCCTCAACTGAATCTTGCATTAATACTACACAGTTACATGCATGTATGCCAGATAGTAGTATTTTCTACGTACGTTATGGGAAGAAGTATGAATGTAATCACTAGACAACTGTTGATATCGTGTTAATGTAATTATAATCGTGGCGATAAACCAACACGTTGTATCCTCTAGAAACAATTTCATCATGAATGATGGGATCACCCTTTTCTTAAACGACAAGCTAATTAAAAAAACAACCATTACCGAAAGCTAGCCGTGGAATGGAACAAATGAACCATACAAACAAAGAGTGACTCTACCAAGATAGAATCGTGTGATCCAATCCAGATCTACAAAAAAGTTGCCATTCCACGACGGATCGTGGTTGCGACCACTAATAGCGACAAGTAGTGGAATACTTGCAGAACATTTCGATGGGGCAATTTGTCTTTACAGAGGATGCAAGGAAAGGATGTGCAATTGTGCAAAGGTGTAATCGTACCGGACAGTATGCTTTGCCTGACCAATGCCCAAGAAAAGAAAGAGAGACTAGCCGGAGACGCATGCCCCTTGCCCTTGGCGCGTGCGGTGCTGGTGGCCGTGCGGTTCCCACCATGGTTGCCATTTGCAAAGCAATGGACCTGAACCACACCTAACGTAACGCAACAACCTCACAGTCTTGCCGTGCAGGAAGCTCATGTTATAGAAATTTTATGGTACATTCTACTGAAGTATATGTGATAGTATAAATCAAATTTGATTATAGATTTGTTTAGGGTGTAATAGACTTTTTCTTTGTATTTATAATTTTTGTGAGGATATTATGAACTTTTTCAACTAGGGTTCAAAATATTAATCTTATGCCATGTAATCCCTACTATTTGATCCCAGCGGAGGCGAGCCTAAGCATGTACTGCGGTGGTGCGCAAGCAGGCCACGACAGCGAGCCCAAGCATGCACGGGGGCAGTGCTCGAATAGGGCACGGCGACAGCGATGGATCTCATATTGAGCTACCTCCATCCATCCTGTCGGCGACGACTGCTGTGTATCTCATGTCGATCCACTTCCATCAATTCCTGGCAGCAGTAGGGAGCTCAAGAAGGCAAGATGGAAGTGTGAAATCCTCGGGCAGCCATCTAGCGGCACCATCAGTTGGTGCAGAGGTGTCGCACGACGGCAAACCCATCATCTCATCCTTCTCTCCTGTTAGTGAGCTCTTGGGAGAATGAACATGCTGAAACTTTAAGAGTGGTTTTTAAACCTCTTTGAAACATGATGATTTTATTTGAATCTTGCCTGGAACTACTTTGAAATTTGAAGTTATTTAATCTCATTTGAAACTCTTTGAATTTTTTACTAAATCTTTTTAAAAACTTTCCTAAAACTCGGTTGAATTTCTTGAAACTTTTTGTGAGACTTGCATTTTTGAAACTGGAACCACATGAAACTCACACGAAACTTACATCTTTGAAAGTAAAAAACATGTGAAACTTGCATTTTGGAACCTGAAACCACTTGAAACACACACGAATCTTGAACTTCGAAAGTTGAAATTTTGATGAAACTTGTATTTTTGGAACTTGAAACCACTCGAAACTCTATGAAACTCCTGAATTTTTTTAATAAACTTGTATTTTTGGAACTTCAAAATCCTCGGAACTCTCTGAAACTCTATGATACTTGGCTTGTAGAACATCAAAAACGGTTGAAACTCTACAATACTTGGCTTTAGAACCTCCAAATCTTGTTTAAACTCTATGATACTTGGCTTTTAGAATCTCCAAAATTATGTGAAACTCTTTTGTTACTTAGCTGTAGAACCTTCCTAAATTTTCTGATACTCTATGATACTTGCGGATTTTAGGGATCCCAAATTTTGTTGATGAAACTCTATGATACTTGTGGCTTTAGGAACCCCAAATTTGGTGATGAAGCTCTATGTTACGAGCAGTTTTGGAACCTCTAAATTTGTTTGAAACTCTTTGTTACTTGACTTGAAACTCACAAATTTTAGATTTGTAATGGTTAAAACCATTGAAACTTGATATCACATTTGAATTTTAAAGTTTTGGATTTGAAACTTGAAGTTCCATTAAAAAAACTTGAAACATTTGAAACTTTAAGCTTTGTTCTTTTCTAACTTTGAATACTTGAGAAGCTTGCTTGAAACTTAATCTTTTAAGCGACTAAAACTTCACAAAACTGTATGAAACTGCTATGTCGTTCGAAATACATTCCAACAGTATAGCGTGGCTAGCAGCTTCCATGACTAAATCATAACTAATATAAATTATTGGATAAAAAAGAATGGACAGTTGTATTAATTCAGAGTACCGTAAAAGAACTAAAAAAGGATGTCGCATGATGACACGCGTGTAGGACCGTAAAGGCGACTAGGGGGGTGAATAGGCGCTTTCTCAAATTTCTCACCTTAATCAAATTCAACACGAACTTTACTCCTTTAGCTATGAAAGCTAAGAAGATCAGTAAGCGCACAGAGGAAGTCTTGTGCTGAATTCGATAACCCCCTCAACCACACGACACAAATGGAGAAAATATCTCACTGGATCGGTCGAGCATCGGGCGGTCGATCGGCCGAGATCGGCGGTCGGACCGACGGTTGATTTGGCGGTCGGACCGGCTACCAATCAAGCGGTCGGACCGTTGAAATCGGTTCGACCGCCACAATCAAGCGATCGAAAGGCGGGCGGTCGGACCGCCGTTACTAAACCGGTCAGACCGATTTAGTCCAGTACCAAAATGCCAAGTCTAAATCCAAAACGAAATTTGGTCCAACTTTTGATTCAGCCAATGAAACTCAACCAAATTTGGAGCACACCTCCCTAAGGATATTAGAGACCTATTTCTAGCGACGATCCTTCAGATCCATTTCGTAGAATCGATCTCTCAAGGTTTTACCAAAGAAGTGCACAAACCCTAGAAATATGAAAATCTTTGATTCAAGACTTGCTTGTGGGGGTTGATGATCTAGATGATTCTAGGAGTATTCCCACACATCAAAGCAAGACAAAATAGATCAAGAGACCAAGCATAAACCCTTGAATCAAGGAAGCACCAAAATCATCCAAAAGAGAGAAGAACGCAAAGGAGACAATTGATCTTTCAAGCAAGCATCACAAGATTGATTGATCTCACAAGATGCTTACAAAGCCACTCCAACAAGGAGGACAAGAGCTCACACAAGGAGCACACACAATCTCTCCAAACCCTAACCTCTCCTCTCCTCTCCTCTCCTCTCCAAACCCTAGAAAAAGGAAGAGGGCTTCAAATGAGTGCTTCTTTTGGGGTTTTACATCTCCCCCCTTTCTATTTATAGGAGAGGCCTAGGGTTTCACTTTTGGGACCCACTCACACATGGGACCCACACACACATAACTATTGAAGCAATCTCCTGCTTCACCACGTGTAGGTTGATCAGCGGCTCTCATCCTGTCGGCAAGACTCTCCCGTCCGAATCCCATCGAAAACTCCTAGAGACTTGCACCGACTTCCGCACCGCCTGATCCAACCAGCTGCACCGAACTACCCGTTCGATCCATCTTGCCCATTCTGCACCATGCTTGAGTCACACGACCTCACCCGGCATCCATGATCGTTCTGGACCTCAGCTCTCCAAGCGTAGTCCCGATCCACCTCACCGTTGACGTCATTGACCTGCAAGCCACCTGCACAGCAATAGACAAACAAATCGTTTCCGGAAATAAGTTCTTCACAACTTGACCCACTTTAGTTCCACAATGCAATATGCCACAATAAAACATTGACATCCATACAATAAACACAATCAAATCACATCAATGCAAAGAAGGCTCACCTTCAAGTGATCGGCGGTCTGACCGCCCCACATCACCGGTCCGACCGATTTCAGGCCGGTCCGACCGATTCCACAACGGCGGTCGGACCGCCCGAAAAGACTTAGCCAAATTTTCAGCTCGAAAATCTGAAACCTTCTGGAATTTTCAACTGAATAGAACTTTTGACCGAGCTCCAAAATGATGTGACCACATCCAGAGACTCCTCACTTGCCTACACAACCTATTTTTGGATTAGCTCCCACGGCGGTCGATCGCTGAGCCACTGTCGATCACTTTGTGGTCCGACACTTTTGAAGTAAAACCGAAAACGCGAGATTTTGCAAACCAACAAAGCCATTGCCAATTGACTCATCATTCTAAGATCGTGCACATATCCTCACGATATCCACAACGCGAGATTAGCAATTGATAGCCAGGTATAGTGATTGTTGCAATGATCTGGAGCCGTCTGATCAGGCGCGAGTGGACCAGATCAACCTTGATGCCTTATTCATGTGTGGGCTACAGCCTGAAGAAAAGAATGGCCAGATCTATATATGATCAGGCCTGTACCAAAGGTAGGAGCAAAGTACTCAACTGCACAGGCCCCTCAAAAGTTAAGGGCCCCTAATTTTGATTTAATTTTCACTTACTACTTGTTAATATCTCAAGGAAAATATTATTCTACTGTAATCACTCGTGTAAGATAAAGAATTATTCAAGCCTTTTTATTGTATTCTTACTGAGAACTTTCCCCGCCTCTCTATTGTTATATTGATATCCCCATTTGCTTTTGCATAACTACTATTTATATCTCTTATTTGCGCCCTCTCCTAATTATCCTCCTCCTAAGTAACTCGTGATTTCCATAAAATAATTATGTTGGTAACGATGGATCAATCCACTCCATTCTCATCTATTTATTGTGGTGTTCTTTGTGGACTCAAACACATAATTTATGTTCTCATCACATTCTCCTGATCTTCGTCTATCGATTGGGCTCTTGTGGTAAATTGCTTTGTCGGCGAAGCCGACCTTTCATGCTACATCGTGGCCTACCGGAGTCATATGCACCACATCAATTAGTTTGTTTAGTTTTACATCATTGCATTCTAGAATTTAGTTTTGTTGCTAAGTTTTTAAGACCTAATATTATTGTCATTTCTTGTATTTGTCATTTGGGTGTTGTTCTAGCTTTCATCTATCCCTTCTAAAATCAAGAATCTTTTTTATGAAAAGCATAAGACAAAAAAGGTGAACCGAAGAAATAATCTTATGGCCTAATTCTAACCAAAAAAATGTTTTTTTATTATTTTTAGTAATTGAATTTTCTAAACTGTTATACCTACTTTTAAATTTGGCACAGGACCCCCAAATTCTCATGTACGGCCCTGTATATGATGCCAAAAACCAGAGTACACGGCAAGTTACAATCTGTCTAGCTGGCAGCTGATGAAGAGGAACACGATATGTAGCATCATGCGTGTATGCAACGCAAGGCTTGTGTGTAGTGAGTGTTCTTTACCCAAAGAAAGACAGATTGTTGCCACCGTTGTGCGCGAGTTATGACTGATGACTTACTACGAGCCTAGCAGCTAGCCTGTCGTCCATTGCACGCATAAGGCATGGCAACATCAATGCGTCACTGCAAATGGCAACAGTGCCTGATGTGATATGTTCAGTACTGAGCTTCCTGTTGCATGCACGTGCATGTTCATCATCTGCTCTTCGAGTGCCTGCCTGACAGGCCAACACAGATGTGCGGATCAAGATGGCACCTAGCTAGCACCGGCAAACAGGAAGTTGCAAAGACATATCAGCCATGATTTGTGGAAACAGACGGAAAGGATGGTGGAAACCGTCAGAGCGGAGGCCGGACAATGCAGGGGACGTCTCTGTTATCACGTACTAATAGTAGTGGGCTAGCCAGCGTGGGATGTCTTGTGTGTTCACTTTCAAAGTCCAACAAACCAAGACCTGTTCAGGGATACAAGTCGAGATCAACGTCTTTACCGATGACTGGACGTCCAGGTAGGCTATCCATGGCGGTAAAGTTGGAGTGCGTATGTCTGAGAAATGGACTTGTGATCAGAGCTCCTGCAGAACGAAACAAGCGACGCCGACAACGAGTCGGTCTTGGCTGCTGGTTTCATTGCGAACATTGAGCAGTGCATGTCAGGTAAACCAAAAAAATCTCACGCTCTGCCCAAGAACTTCACGTACGCAAGAAGAAATTTTGGTTTTGTATAGCTATTGCTTGAGGAGATGAGTTCCATCGAGGAGAATGATATATGGTAACTTGTCGATTTTCCTCCTGATCATCGTCCAATTGGCCTGAAGTGGGTGTACAAGGTCAAGAAGGACTCACACGGTACCGTCGTTAAACACAAAGCACGGCTCGTGGCAAAAGGGTACGTACAACGGCAAGGTATTGACTTTGATGAGGTGTTCGCGCCGGTCGCTCGCCTCGAGTCTGTGCGTCTTCTGACTGCACTCGCCGCACATGAGGGGTGGCCAGTTCATCACATGGATGTAAAATCAACGTTCCTTAATGGCAAACTCGAGGAGGAAGTCTACGTCGCGCAACCCCCGGCTTTGTGGTTGATGGTCATGAGGAAAAAGTCTTGAAGCTTCGCAATGCATTGTACGGTTTGCGACAAGCGCCAAGAGCGTGGAACGCTAAGTTCGACGGCTGTCTATTGTCACTTGGGTTTCACCGGAGTTAGTCGGAACATGCTATGTACACGCGTGGCGACGGTACAACACGTCTTCTTGTGGGAGTGTATGTCGACAACTTGAACCATCACAGGGGCGGATCCGTGGGAGCTTACAAGCTTCAAGGATGAAATAAAAAGCTTATTCAAAATGAGTGACCTGGGCTTACTTACTTTCTACCTCGGTATTGAAATACACCAGACTGATGGCTATGTCATGCTAAACCAAACGGCGTACGCCTCGAAGATTCTCGAGAAGAGCAGTATGGCGGATTGCAATCCATATCATGTTCAAATGGAGGCCAGGTTCAAGTTGAGCAAGGTGAGTTCAGCTCCGTCTACTGACGCCACGGCATACAGGAGTTTCGTTGGGAGTCTACGGTACTTGATGTATACACGACCTGACATCGCGTACTCAGTTGGGTATATAAGTCGTTTCATGAAAACACTAACTACCGAGCACTTGACGGTAAGGAAGACGGTGGAAGCTTCCTTCTTGGTAGTTACGACGATCTACAGCTTCTCAGTAACCTACGGGGTTTTGCCTTTCTGTTCCAAAAAATATATGCTAGGTAGTTATGATCCCATATCACAAAAGGTCAGCATTGGGATCAGGATCCTCCGTGGGGGTACTTTCCGACATCGGTTTTGCAATGTTAAATCGGCGAGGATATGTAAAGCATAGGGCGCAAAGGTGCTGAGTGATCAAGTTAGGTGGTGGTTAGGTTCAGACTGACAAGGGTTTGGGGGCAGAACCACAGAATATGAGGCTAGGACTCCCTGAATCTGGATTTACGCTGGTCAAGTAGCATTAAGTTCCAAGAAAGAAGGTAGACCGATGCGGTCTTACATTGAGTTTCAAAGACCATCAGCCTGCGTCGATCAGTTTAGTTTGATGCAACATTTTGCAATTTGTATGGTAAGAGTTTACTGGGAGACAGGGAGTTGTAGGCCGGTTCACTATAGTCCCAGACTATGGTGTCGACTAAGTATACATGGGCTAAAGCTTGGATCGTCAACCATCCCCATGATTTTCCCCCCTTATAACCATGTTGAGAAGAGAATGGCAGTACACCTGTAGCATTGGAGCTCAGAGAAAACACATCAAACTTTTTTGGTGAACTGATATATAAGTAAGGAAACTCCACATCTGTGTGGTCCATAGTCTGCACACGGTAGTGCGCTCCATATATAGATCGGGCAATTCAGCATTTGTTTTCTTGCATGTGTTTGGATTTAGCGGGTTCCTGGATCTAGAAACTCTGCATCCATAACGTACTCCAAAAATGAGGACAGTGTGCAACTAGCTGCACATGCGTCGGTATTGCCGCTAATCATATAAGACGTCCAGAAAACCACTGGCCCGGCCTCCGGGCCACCGTGCACGAGCGATCGACTCCATCCATGATTGCTCCTGACTGTGGTTGTACTGCTCGTGTATATCGATCGTATTTGAGCTTCTTTTCACACGAAAGCGGCATTAAGTCTGGCCTCTTTTCTGCTGGAGTGTTGAGTTGAGCTCGACATTTTTGGTGCTGTGGAACCGTGCTTGATCCTACTCATGCCGAAAGGCTGCAGATAACTTGGCTGCCTTACCATGTTTTTTCATGTGCTAATTGGCAAGTAACCGAGTAAGAAATGGAACATAAGAGGGGGGTTTTTTTGCCGATTTTTTTAAAAGGAAAAAGGTTGCGGAAATTCAGCTGTGAGCTGGAGTAGATTATGTGGTATTCTGGTCCAGAGTCAAAAAAAAGTTGGTGAGAAAGTTGGGGGCAGTGTCTGCAATCAAATTCCCGAAACGCCCATACGCAGGGCTTGATTGTTTAATGAAGTCTTATATTTGTACCATTAGTTTATGCTCTCAACATAATGCTCGGGGAAACGGCAAAGTGGCAGGCAGATCTCTCACTTTACCACCCACTATCTCCCAAAAAACTTGTTGATATGGCAGACGACACTCTTGCTTGTGGACGTGATTTGTGCCAACATCATAACTGAAAGGTAACATAGTGCGGTTCATATGGACACACTGAGAGTCTGTGACCTTCTAGCCTTCAGCTCCAGGCTTTTCTTGCGATAAATTGTGAACAACTCGCCACTTGGCATGTTGGGCAAAGGGTTTGCCTATTTGGTTGGGCCGTTCTTGCACTCGCATAGATAACTTGGCATGAATGCCAGAGAGTAACGAGTTGACAACCTTGTGATGGATTTGGCATGGTCAGATTTGTCGCGTTGATGCAATATAAGTTCCAGGCCTTTCCGTGCATGTCATTCTAAGAGTCTTTGATGTACCATACGTTAGTTCAATGATGTTCTTGTGGAACTAGTACTACAGCTACACTACCACTCTCCCAGCAACTGGCAAGAATATCCCTCCTGAGACAAAATTTGCTGCGGAGCTAATTAATTGCATCCCACAATCAGAAAATGGTTGTTGCATCTGCCGCTGTCGATCGGTGTCGCTCAAAAACGTCACATTCAGCATGGTTGATATCACTCTCAGGATCATGACAGCAGTCACGGAACCGACGACGGTCTTGTAATTCCTGTGTCAGATCCCAAAAAGTTCTTCAAACTGTGGATAATGTCAGATCTCATTTGGAACAAAGGGAGTTTGTTTGTTTTTCCTTTTTTTTCCCAAATTCCCACGGGGTTGCATAAGGTAACGGGGCGTCGGCAAGAGAGAAAAAAAAAAGAAACGAGTCAAACGACACAATTTTCATATGGTGCAAGCTCACAGCCAGGTACAACTGAAGGGACTCCTGTCACAAACTTACAGTTCCCAGCTTCCCATAAAGATTTTTACATCAACATGCCCTCTGCAGATCTTTAGACACACACAAAGATGCTGGACAATACTTTTAGATAGGAGTAATCACTACAGATAAACTTCCTAATTGATAACCACCAAACTTCCTAGTTAACAACCAATCTCACATCTTGATTCAAACCGATCCAGCTGATCTTACTACATCTCAGCGCAACAAGAAGTTTAGCAGCACAACCAAGCAGGACTCATTTTCCCAACAAAGAATTGCTTATCATCTCAAGATCTGTCTTGCAGTTCTCTCTCAAGTCCTTCAACTTCACAAGGGCTGAATACTGAACAAAAGGAATTTGAGAATATTAGCACACAATCATAAAGTGCCAATGCAATTAACCAATGAAATAAGGGAAGTTATGTTGTTGGCATGCATTACAGAA
The DNA here is from genome assembly GCA_036346395.1 of Hsuehochloa calcarea. Taxonomy (NCBI): domain Eukaryota; kingdom Viridiplantae; phylum Streptophyta; class Magnoliopsida; order Poales; family Poaceae; genus Hsuehochloa; species Hsuehochloa calcarea. Next base: position 63,537,412 of record CM070596.1, read on the forward strand.
ATGTAGTAAACATATTAGAAAACTGGTCTAAAAAAACATTGTGGAAATTGGAACACATGGGGTAAATAAAGTTGCCCACATAAGCACCATGCCCTAGCACGACGAATAATCACACAACTGAGACTAGAATCAATAAACTTCACAGAAAAGCAGAAAGTTCATGCAAACATGTCTCAGGCAAGGTATTGAATGCAACATAATCTACTTTGCCCGAATTCAAATTATCAAGTTACTCTAACAGGCACGGTCAAAAAAAATTGACGTGATGTTGCAAGCATGTTTGGCAATCAATGAAGACATTACTGCAACATAACAAATCAAGAATTCCTGCCAATGGAACATAGGATGGGAAAATCCTAAGTGGGATTGACTGTCCAACTTTGAGAGTGGTGTATAGAGGTTGTTTTCCAGATTCAGAACTTGTGACTTGTGAGTGATTGCTTTGAAAGATGAACTTTTCTGCAATAATTTATTAACACCTGTGGCATTCAAATTGATGTTTGCACAGTTCCCCAATGAAGAGGGATCAGGCCATCAACAAGCAAACGAGTAATAATGGCTGAGCTATTTGTGCGCGCAGCCTACATCCGCCACTCTTTTTTCTGTGATTAATCCATAAACCACAAATGTCTCCCAAAATATGGCTGAAATTGGAAACAGAGCCTTACACCCAATCTCACAACCCCCATTGCATAGGGCTAATCAAAATCTGACTTGCAATAACTCTTACACAGCCTTTTCAGTTTTTGTTACCAGTGACCCAAGGGGCACTGCATTGCATTACATAATCGGGCAGTGTGCAAACGCACATAATTTTGGTTAGAAACTTAGAATAACCAAAACAAAAGGTTTAAAACAGAAATGGCTATTTGGAAACTAGTTCTTAGACCAACCCAAAACTCTAACAGTATACCCAAGAACACCATTCGTGCAAATGGCTGTTTGTTTTGCATAATTCCATTTTAGAGACTAGGACTAGCTTCTCACAATACCTATTCAAAAGATCCAATGATTTTTCAAATACATTTACTAATAAATGCCAAGAAAGTAAATGAACATACGGATGATGTGGTGTGTATTTTGTTACGAATAATATGTATATATTCATGAGGCCCAATGGTCAATATATATAAAGAGTACAAGGAGGGTATGTCATATACAGATAAGAAAATATAAAAAAAATTCCTATTCTAACACACACACCCTCCCAAACTCATAGTGGATCACACACTGAGTTTGGATAGAAATTACAAATATTGTACCCTAGTTTGTGACTTCATGAAAAAGTCAACAATTTATAACTCTGAAGGCACAAACTGTAAAGCAAGTACTCCCTCCTGCATCTGTGAGCGAGTGTATGAAACATACACACCAATGTGCTTGATGGGCTCATGCTTCACTGGATCACGGGCAATACTGATAGCATATGTACTGTCAGACAAAAGAGTTGTAGGTCCCATCACAGATACTTCAAAATCTGCAAGTAGCCACCTTAACCAAATAACCTCTGCTGTCACTGCTACCATAGCTCTCAACTCAGCCTCTACACTCGAACGGAAACTACAGCCTACTTCTTTGTCTTCCAGGCAATAAGAGAGGAACTAAGAAAAACACAGTAAGCGGAAAGAGAACGACGATTAGAAGGATCACTAACCTAGGTCGCATCAGAGTACGTTTGAAGCTGTAGAGAGGTGGAGTTAGGGAAAACAAACGACGAGAGATAATCCCACGCAAGTAGCGAAGAACACGAAGGTGACTACAGTGAAGATGAGTAGGACAAACCATAAAATGACACAAGATATGGACAACATAAACAATATCAGGACGAGTGCTCACAAGATACACCAAACTCCCAACAAAATGGCGATATCAAGTAGGATCCTCAAGAAGATCACCATCAGTAGCACGAAGCTATAGAGATAGCTCCATGGGAGTCTCAGCAGTGCGAGTGTCAGTCAGACCAGACCGATCAAGAAGATCCTGAACATACTTCTGCTGGAAGAGATAGTAGCCCTCAGGCATAGAAGAGACCTCAATCCCAAGGAAGTACGTAAGAAAACCAAGATCAATCATCAAAAAACTACTCACTGAGATGTTTCTTCACATATGTGATGAATGAGGAATCATTACCCGTGATAGGCATATCATGAACATATTGAAGAAGCATTGTCCTACCCTGAGATAAGACGTGGACAAAAAGAGCAAGATCGTGGGAACTAACAGTGAAACCGACAACAGTAATCACTGAAGTAAAACGCGCAAACCAGGCATGAGGAGCCTATTTGAGACCATAAAAAGCACGACGAAGACGACAGACATACCCATCGAGAACAGAATACCCAGGTGATGACTGCATATAGACCTCCTCAAGCAAAACACCACTAAGAAATGCATTCTTAACATCCAACTGAGAGATGGACCACCAGCGAACAGAAACAAACGCAATAAGAGTGCGAACAGTAGTCGTATGGGCAACAAGGGCAAAAGTCTCATCATAGTCACGACTGTACTCCTTCTAAAAGCCACGAGCCACAAAACGACCCTTGTAGTGCTCGATAGTACCATCAGACCGGGTCTTAATCTTGTACACCCACTTGCACATGATAAAAGGAGCATGCACAGGTGTTGGTATAATATCCCAAATCTCCATCCGTCAAAGAGCATCGAGCTCGTCTGCCATAGAGAGCTGCCACTCAGAATAAGGAGCAGACTCACGATAAGAACTAGGCTCGGTGACAGAGAAAGCATGAGCTATCGGAGCAAATCCAAGACGATCAGAAGGTCGAAGGGATGTCCGGTCACGAAGGGCGTAACGAGGAGCATCATCAGGAGGATCAGGTGTGGGTGTCAGCAGGATACCAAGAGAGGAGACTGGTGAAGGATAAAGACGCCTGGCGTAGTGAATTCCAGAAAAACAAAACGTGGTGCTGCAGGAACAAAACACGGCGCTGCAAGAGGCAGTACCGAAGACGGAGGTACAGAAGGAATCACTGGAGATAGACCAAGGGAATGCTATGATAGTGAAGAAATGGGTGAGAAGTCAGAAAGAGACAACCATAAAATCGACTCAACGGTGGAAACAGGAGGAGCCGAATCTCGATAGAAGAAAGGTCGAGATTCGTCAAAAACGTCTTGTGAAATCATAATACGTCGAGCGGAAGGATCATAGCAGCGATAACCCTCATGCTCAGAACTATAACAAAAAAAAACACCCAAGTGACTGGGCCAATAGTTTGGTGCGCTCACGAGACTGCAGCAAAACAAAACAAGTACAAAAAAAAACACGAAGATGAGTGTACTGGGGGCTCGAGAGTAAAGACGCTCTATAGGACTGACACCCGTAAGAGCAGTGGAAAGCTGCATATTGATGAGATATGCAGCCGTAGAAACAGCATCAACCCAGAACTATGATGGAACGTGAGAGGCAAGGAGAAGAGTGTGGGCAGTCTCAATCAGATAACGATGTTTGCGCTCAGCAACCCCATTCTGAGCATGTGCACCAGGATAAGAAGACTTGTAAAGAGTGCCCTGCTCAGAAAGAAACTGTCTAAAAGCACCAGAAAAGTACTCGTCAGCAAAATCACAAGGAAAGGTACGGATGAAAGAATCAAACTGAGTATGAACCATCGTTGCAAAGCTATGATAGATCGTAAGAAACTAACCACGATTATACATAGGGAAAATTCATGTAAAACAGGAATAATCATCAATGAAGATCACATAAAATTTGTCCCCATACATCTGAATGAACTAAGTCAAAAAGACGAGAAGGCAATGACTCACTAGAATGATAAGGAATTTGTAGCTGCCTATCCAGCTTACAACCCTGACAAAACATGATCGTGTCAATAATAACATGTCCAAAAACACCCTGACGAACGAGACCCACACAAGTGACCTAGACGATGATGTCACTGCGCAAAAACTCCAAAGGTGGTGACAGCAGTGGCGGTGGAGGTAGACGTAGAAGTGATAAGAGCAACTGAAATAGATGGAAGGTGGAGGCGGTTAAGAATATAGAGACCCTAACGATCCCTACGGCGCCGTCCAGCCCCAAATACTGTCCCTGTCTATCGATCCTAGACGAAACAGGAGTGAGTCAAAACCAACCCTACAGTTGAGATCGGTAAGCTGACCCACTGAGAAAAGCTGCATGGTAAACTGAGGAACATGGGAAATAGCTAGTACAGAAAAATCAGTGGACAAAAAAGTGCCCTGACAGCTGACAGGCAAAGGAGTAACGTCAGTTGTCTAAACAAAGATAGGAAAAACAGGAGATCCTACTGAAATGAGAGATGTGGTGTCCGGTATCATGTGGAAAGAGACCAGAATCCAAAACACAAGAAGTACCTAGAGGAGACGTCTGAGCTAGCTAGCAAAACCTGTTGAGCTGTGAGAGAGCTACTGAAGTAGAGCTTAGCAGAACTGCTGAACAGAGTCACCTCGATGAGAAGGCCCTAACGTGCTGATCTGTCCTCCCATCGAGGGAGGGCCTCCCCCCCCCCCCAAATCGTCCACCCCTACGCGCTTTGTTCCACTTTTTTCGCACCGCATAACTACGGTGGCCGTGCTCGAAGTTCTTGCAATAATTGCACTGAACCCCAATTGGTGCAAAAACAGAGGTGAAAACAAACACCATAGGAGGGACTGTAGTCGAAGCAGGAGCCGTTAGTGTAGTTGAAGAAGAAGGGGTAACAAGCACAACCGGAATAAACTGTGTTGCACAAACTGTGCTGCTAACCCGCAGCGAAGCTCCTCAGCACGAAACATCGAAAGAGCCTCGGTGACTATCGGTCGTGGTGAGCGACTCAGTAGTTGGGCCCTAACAGGCTCAAATTCTAGGTGAAGACGGCAGACGAAGTCATAAAGGCAAAGGCGGTCACGATCCGCCTTATGCACCTTATAACACTCCTGGCAGAGCGAAGAAACCAACTTGTCCAGCCGGCGCCAGAGACTGGCCAAGGCTCGAAAGAAGTTGTCGACGAAGAAGTCCTCCTGGCGAAGCATCTCCAACTCACACTTAAGCGAAAATAACTAAGCATTGCTGCTCTGTTAGTATCACTCGCGCAAGTACTCCAAAATCTAACAAGTGGAACACAGACCAACAATGTCTGACTGGATGGAGTCATCGATGCTAACCACTAGGATGGCACGAACATGGGCTCTATCAACACACCAGCGCTCAAAAAACGTCTATGGCATACTGAAAAGTCTCATCAGCAGCGTCAACAGCGGCCTTTGCCTCTTTCTTGGTGGCCGCATCTTTTACAAGAGGTGCAGAAGTAGATTGTCTAGGAGGAGGCTAAACCGGCGACGGCGGACAAGGTCGAGCACCAGTGACATGTTCCAGAGGCGGAGACCATCGAGCATGATCTCCATGAGTGAAGACTACAACCTATAGCTCATCCTATGAAGCTTTATTCCCGAGAATGAGATCGCAGTTAATGGAACATAAGTCATGGGTAGGCAGCGCTGGATGGCACGACAACCAAGGCAACGAAGTCTAACAGGCGATGCTGGACAGCGTCGCGGTTAGAGCAACATTCTGCTATTATTATTATTATTGAAACCAACTGTTTTAAAAGGAAACCGAAGGTTTCCTTTTACAAAACCGTCAATCAAGACCGTGAAGCGGAGCGAACAAGTCGGGCGGCGGCGACAGGAGTCGCCGACGGTAGCCCATGCAGACGGCGACGTTGACAGCAGCGCTCCAACAGAGGGGATTACCAGTAGCGTGCGGAGGCAACGGCCTCGGGCGGTGGAGGCGCGGGAGGCTCCGGCGACAGGATCTAGCGGCAGCGCGACAGATCCTGTGGTAGGAGAACCTCCGACAATAGGCGACGACGACATGCTCTGGGCGGCCAGGCTAGGGCTCAGGCAGCGCTCAAACTATGGGCGACGGGCGGCAGAGGCGTGAGAGGGCCTCCGGCGACATGCTCGGGTCAGCTGGCTCGGGCTTGGGCGGCGCTCAGCACCAGATGGCTGGGAACACGCGGAGGTGGTCGGATGGTGGCAGAAGGAGCTAGGTTAGTGTCCTAACTCTGATACCATGTTATGAATAATATGTATATATTCATAAAGCCCAAAGGGCAATATATATAGAGAGTACAAGGGGAGTATACCATATACAGATAAGAAAATACAAAATACATATATAAAAAATACGAAAGAATTCCTATTCTAACATATTTTACATGTGCTTGTTAGGTCAATACTTCACCAAAACCCCGAGCTCCTCGGATTTCATATCTCTTTGAGCTTCGGGATTAAAACATATGGTCTAAAATAGTTAAAGACTAGAAATCTCGAAGCAGCCGTAGTCTGGGAAACAAAGATAGCAGAAGACGTAGAGTAGTATGGCCCAACACTTGCCCAACTTGGAACAATTAATTATGTCTCTGTGGGTGCAGGAGAAAAGACAAATGGTAACAGACACCATCAAGTAAATAACAAAATTTTACTAAAAGCACTAATTCTGGCTCTGGTTACCTTAAGATGCCCGGACAGGCCCTTCCAAGTATTGAGTAAGCACAACATCTTATAAAACATTTATGTTTTTTTTTTGGCTGATCACAAAAGATATTTGTGGAGAGAAACTTATTTGCCTCTTATGTTAACCCCAAATAATTAGCAATATGAAAAGTCCAAAGCGCGGAGCACCTCAACAGAGTTAAATCACCACAGATCATTTTGCAAATTAATGAACTAATGATCCTTCCAAATATACCAACACATGCAAACAGCCATATACATGTTGAATAAACTGTACCAAAAACAACTTGTTGCAAATAAACTCAGGTACACCGTACCCACTGATGCCAAGACACCATCAGAACAATCTTGACTGTGTTAGGAAGATCAAAGGTGAATAAAACAACTTACGAGCTGTGCAGACTCACGAACAAGGACATTTTCAGTATGAAGAAAGAGCGATCTCTGTTGTTGAGATAGTTCGAAGTCCATCTCTGCAGCTCGTTTCGAGTTGTATCTGCCTGCATTGACATCATATTCATTTCCATGGCTTTTTGCCTCCAGCGACCTAGCAAACTTTATGCTCTTCTTTAATGCTGAAGGAAGGTTTGGCAGAGATGGAATCAACATTAGTAAAATGATCAGTAGTGAAAGAAAATCAAGAAACCACCCTACATGCACTGCTATAGAGAAAAAGAAAAGGAGTTGAATTTGCAGAGAAATACCAGCAAGCCGACCTTTTGCATCCTGATAATGGAGATCAGTCCACATAAAAGCAGCTGTTTGGGAAAAGAAAACAGAAATAACGTGTATGTTCACCTGGCATCATGATGACATAAACAATACATCTGGAAGAAAGAGATGCATGTAAACATACCCTTAAGACAAAAACAGCAAGCACAAGAATTTGTCGCACCGGCTTCTTCCAAGCCACCAATACCCAGTGGAGGATGCTGGACATTGGAACACGGCATGTCATCACCTGTTGTAAAGTCCAACGAAGATAGTGTCTTCTGATTTCCTGATGATCCAACCAACTCCTCTTGAGTCAGACATTCGCCATCATTACCCCTGTCACTAGTTGCCATTTTACTACTCTCTCTGGTATATGCCGGCAATTCACTATCCATGTCATCATCATCTTCCGCTTCACAGCCACCTTCTGATTCCAGCGAAGACTCCTCCTTATCATTAAGACCAGATGAATCCAGTGACACACAACGATTCCTCACTTCACCCTCTTTGGATAACAGCCCAGCTGCCTGGGCAGCCATGTGCTGAACCTTAGTTCCACGGAAAATTGAGTGCCTTACAAAATTCTCTTTGCCAACACCATCAACCATACGTCCAAACATGTTTCCTGCCGCTCCACCACTGGCCTTTGCATTTTCATCAAACTCTTTCCTAGGCTCAACGGCCTTCTCGACCCGGCCAATCTTGATTCCACCTGCATTCTTCACCAAATCCAATGGGGCTGGCCGCTTGCCAAGGACATTTGTCAAGTCTCCAAAGGCACGACGGCCACTACCCTGAGTGTTTTCAGACATTGCAACTTCCAGATCCTCACCAATTTGCTAAATTAACAGCAAAATCGTCACAGCAAAGCGTGAAAAATACAACCGTGTCTATCAATTCACAAACAAAAGACAATGTAAGCGATGTATTCAGATTGTCTTGAAAAAATAGAGAAGCCAAACCCGAGAAGCATGGTTTAGACCCAAAACAAAGTGCTAGGGTTTGTGAAACATGAAAACAATTGGATCCGGGCTATACAGGAGGCAAATCAATGTCATGTACGGGGATCTAATTGCAGATTTGGGGCAAATCAGACCGCGTACGTGCCAAGCAATGCCTGTCAGATATGAACTTCAAGGAAATCGAGGATTCTCTGAGATAGAATCCTCCCAATCTCGCCCAACCAAAAAGACGAAGATCAAAATGTGAAGTCCAGGTTGTTACGAGATAATCCGTAGCATTTTTTTTTCAAAAAAAAAAGACCACAAAAGCCTCGATATTTGAGCGAAATAGGGTAAGATTCCGTCCTATAAGTGGAACTTTTGGAGCAAATAAAGTCGCGACCACAATCCACGGAGAGGGTTCAGCTAAAAACTTGGAAACAAGAAGGCTATCGGGGTGAATCAACAGGTGTTTCGCCGTTTCCGCTCTGTACCGAAAGATAGGAAGGCGGGTCGACAAGCCGGGGAGGAGATTTAGCGGGATCCTCCTCACTCGCGGGTGGTGGGTTCACCTCCCAGATTACTACTACCCAGCCAAAAACTGCAAGTGGGGTGGCGAGACGGGGGAGAAGTAGGGTTGGGAGCGCAAACCTCGCCGCGAGACGGCCGCCTTTCCCAAATCGACCGCGGGAGCGGGAGATGTGGAACGGGGCGAAGAGAAGGAAGGAATTGGGAAGGGGGCGTTCTGTTTCGAGACGCGCCCCACGGTGGAGCCAAAAAATGGAAGCGGAAAACCGGGAGGGGGCGGGCGGCGTGAGCGAGCCTCTGCGCGCGCTCGCGTTCGGAATTTGGGCCACGCGATAGTGCGCGTGTGCCCGCGCGGCGCGGGAGGTTCGGGTTCGACGCGCGGTGGAGCTGCGTGCGCGGCGCGGGTCCGTCGCGTCGGTCGTTCGGTGTGATGATCTGACGGGGATCACGAGAGGCGGACTGGTGCAGTGGTTCATCACTTCTGCGTGCTGCTGAACGATCGTGGGCAGGCCCAGGGCCCAGGCTGGCTTGGTTATTTCTGGCTTGGACTGCTCTTGGGCCTAGCGGTCCAGGAATCGTATGTTCTCGAGGCTGGCAGAGACGGGGGATTCGGAGGCAGATTTACTGTGTAAATAGTATATATATATATATATATGGGGTCTCTAAAAAGCAGTGGTACTATAGCAAATACTATAGTAACAACTAAATATTTACTATAGCAAAAATATTGTAGATATTGATCTCGGGCTTTGATTTTTTATCGTACGGTGGAGATCACTTCATAATATCATGCACTATTGATCTTCTGTATTGAATCCTTTAATGTAGATAATACATTTCCGAAACGGAGATACCTAGGTTTTTTCCTTGTAACGGTGGACACATGTGCCCAAACACCGCACACAAGTACCACGCTGAATTTTTTAAAACTACAAGGCAAAAAAAAATTAACTACAAGGCAAAAAGTGCGCATTCACCTCGCATCACCAGGAAGGCAAACAAGGCCTCGCAGAGCACAGGCGGACACTTTCTCACTGAACATGCAAGCTGGTGTACTTTTAAAATCGATGGACTTCAATGCCGAGTCTAAGACTTGAAACCTAGTGGATTAGATGCACACTCACACGACTAGCTATCTGGCCATAAGCCAGCTTCCAATCAATCTACTATTTTAATGTAGTGCTCTTATCTCCTTCACCCTATCTTCTAAAGCTTTCAGGGAGGATGATATCAAATTAAATTTCTCTCAGTTTCAGACATCATCGGGAGTAAGTTATTTTAGATATAAGTGTACTACTATGATTATTTTAATTCATAAAATAATGATTCGTATAAAGAAACATATATAGTAGGCATATTTCCAACTACGAACAGCAGCGTGATTGTAATATCCAATACACCTATCTCATATATATGCGCTAATAAAATAAAGCCTGTCATATGAATTCTGCTTGCAACAATAGAGAACATCATCATCACATGACTAAAATCTAATAAGTAAGATTTAGGCATGACAAAGCGGATCACTGTGACTTACAGAAGACCGTTCTGGCGATGGTCGCGATAGAGTCAGATGTGAAGATGACGCGAAGCCGATGATGAGGGAAACCGTGAGCAGCCGTGTGAACACTTCATTCGCCCCAACCCATGTAGAATCACGAGGGACGCTGGCTTCGGAGACACTACTCTATCCGCGATGGTGCACGTTGGCACAAGGATAGAGTAGTCAGGTAGTCAGAAGCAACGCAACACAGAGACAGTGGTCATGCAAGTTTATGAGGTTAAAAAAGAAGTTTTCATGCAAGTTTATGAGGTTCACAAAGAAGCTACCGCTCCGCACACAACCAGACACGAAATCGCCGCACCATGCGCAGGCGATGGGGATGGCATGGCGAAGCGAGCAAGCGGGCATCTAGTCTTCTTTTGCTTGCTTCAACTAGGTAATACCAACTCCACCTTATAAGTTGGCCTCCTTTCGCCTAGGCTAGCAATATCATAAACTCGTCATGAGCTCCACCAAATATGAGTGGGTCTTTGGGATTTTCTAGGATTTATGAATAATATTATTTGGGCCAAGATCATAAACTCCAACAAGTTAGGCTTGGATAGTTGGAACTAAGGGGCAGGGGAAGAGGGCTTGGATTGAATAGGGGTGAGCCATAACTCAGAGAAGGTAGAGATAGGGCTTGTATGGCACGATTGTAGTTTTTCTGAAAAGTGGCTTCTGGCTAGGCTGCAGAGCTGAACGGCTGCACGGTTGAGATGAAGAAATTTGGTGTTTGGCTGTCTGACGAGGATTTAATGATCCTTAATTAATTAAATTGTTTATATGTAATTATTATTATAAATAGCAATATCTTCATGTTATTCGTAAGGATACCCCTTATCATTAATAAGGTATAAACTTAGTCGAGTGGTCGTAAACCATTTTACGACCACCCTATACGGTCATAAGTACTTCTACGACTACCTAGTGGTCGTAAGATTTCCTACGACCACCTCATGATCGTAAGTCTTACTACGATTATTTCATGGTCATAAGCTTTACTATGACCATATCAACTACGACCACTCTATAGTCAACAAAACCTACATACATGTGGGGTCAATCGACTAAGGATAAACATGGTGATTCATGCACTTTTGTATGTCATGTGGTGTGTATTCTTATTATTTGCATGGTGTGATTTATTCTCTGCAATCTGCATTGATAAATCATGGATTTGAAATATGTTACTTCTGGTTAAACCACCTGCCATCTAGTTATATATTATCTTCGAAATGTGGAATAGATCAAAGATGAAGGCTAGGTGGAATAGAGGGTTTGTACTCTGTATCACAGTTTAACAAAAAGCTACATGCAAGTTCAACGATGTGGGTAGTTGCGGAGGTAGAGTATACACAAAGGGTTCAGAGGTGACAGGATGAGGTGAATGAAGTCGGCGTCGGAGGTATTGCTAACGCCGACGAGGTCCTAGTCCTCTTTTCGCAGGTTCATCGTGTAGTTAGCGCAGCCATTGGATCTAGGTTTTGGCAGTTGCAAGATGGAGGTTCTTCCGACGACGAGGATATCATCTTGGCGGAGGTGGCAGTTCCAATGAAGGTCGTAAATCGGCTGGCCGAATCTTCCGACAACGTTTCAAAATCTTCTCAAGGTAATGGAGCTGAATCTTCCATCTCATCTAGTTTTCACAGATCCTTGCAAGTTGGAGGTAGGGGGGCATTGGCCAAGGGTCTTCAAGTTCAAAAGATCTACTTTATGGTGATGCCATTGCTGCGGGGTACTCTCCAACGGAACTCCGCGAGGTGGGGATGTTGCTGGGCCGGAGTGAGCAGTGTGCTGGTGTTGGTCGGCCCGGGTAGGGGCTCATACCGCTTCCTCGCATGTCGCCTCTGGTGACTGTGGGCGATGCCATTGATCTAGCTCGCCAAAGTCATCTGGTCCGACCGGTGTACCACGGTAAGCGTGCGACAGTTATGCCGGCTTTACTGCTCGTTCAAAATTTGTATGGCTCTGTGGTCAATGGGTTGGGCTCAACAACGACATGTTTGCCTTTATCCTTTAACAGATCAGAACATGCCCACAAGAAAGGTCTCGCTCACACGCGATATCGCTTCAAAGACAACGGAGAGCAACTCAACCAAACCCTAAAAAAACTTCCAGTGGCTGGTCTGGGACGGCAAACGGAGATCGGCACTCGTTTGCTGAAGTTCTTTGTAATCGTAGTGACATGGAGTTTGGACGGGGTCACGCAGGTGGTCAGAGAAATGATTTTGGCATGAATGTGCCCTTTGTCGGCTTTAGTCGTGGACAATTCCCAGGCAACATAGGTGCTGATGGACAATTCTTCGTCAATGGTGGTGTAAGTTCAAGCTCTATTAATTTAGTTTTAGTGATTAATGATAAATCTATATGTGAGACTAGCATGTTTGTTGACTATGATATTATTTAGTCTTAGTTGGATGAAAAGGTGAAAATCATAGAGGTATGCATTCGACATCATACTATTATATTTTGTTGCATTCCTCGGATCAAAAATATAGGTTGAACTCTATTAAAAGTTTAACTTCAATATGTGCATATGTTTTTATTACACATTCGTGTATGCACACATTTAGGGGGAATTCACTCTATGTTTTGTAGTTTCATTAGTATTGATATGTATTTCCTTATCCACTTATATTAGGGATCTCTACTTTAAAACATATCCTTAGTATATATCTCTACTTTAAAACATATCCTTAGTATATAAAACTTGTGTAATTCATATATATTTATATTGTTTTATATCCAATTATTTGCAATTGTGTTATGGAACTAATGTTTGTGCTAAGATATTTTTAAAGGCTTAGTCCCAGATTATGGACGACAACATAAAAATGGCAATGCAAAGACAATAGAGGGATCATGACTACTAACTTGAGGATTTATTACGTGTCATCTAGATCAACTAAAAATCATGCATTGCATTTAGCACTGCTTCTAGAATATCTTCAGTGGAAATTGGTATGACCGCTTTTAATGAGCGGTACTACCATTGTGCGATAGTATTGGGTTTTACATGGCGGTATGTTTATTCCCCTGTGGATCGGTAGTACCACATCTGAAAAATGGTACAATATTTTCAGAGAGTGTGTTTTTTGGATTCTTTTATCCTCCGGAAATCGGTAGTACCGATTGAGCCGAGTGGTACTACCGGAGTGCGGTAATACCACACCTTTCTGCAACGGCTAGTTCAGAAGTATTTAATACATGTATATCTTGGTAGTTAATGTTAATCGTTATGGGACTAATATTTTCGATGAGTTGGATGAATAGGTTATGTTCCATGACAATGGAGACTTTGGATAGTATCATGAGATAATCATCATCGACTCAATGTTCAAGAAGATGATGCATCATGTGTTGATGCATATCAAGATCTGGAAGAGAAGATAATCATGAGTTAATCATCAAGTCAAGATAATACCACATCATATGTTGATAGAGGGCACGTGGAGGATACATCATGGGTTGATGAATATCAAGACTTGGCCCGTACTTGAAGTGAAGATGTGTGTCATCAAGCTTCAATAGGATACTAAGGCAAAAGTATAACTAACTAGGGGTAATGATGTGTTCCTAGTCTTTCGTCGGTCTTGGTGTTTGGTTGGAGCACCGGATTGCGAGTATATAATTGTTGTACTATTAAGAGAGGTCTTGTCTAGTAGCTTAAGTCCCATCATGTGTTGATAGCTCAATCCCGCTTGCTCTAGCTCTCTGTTGTATAATGCTATTATTTGAGAATGTGTTTTGCAAATAGTTGAGGCGCATACATCTAATTCTTGTAGTATGTGACTATATTTTGTAAATGTGTTTTGCAAATGGTTGAAGTCTATGTACCTACTTCTTGTGACATGATCTAAGTTTGAAAATTGTTGGAACTCGTGCATCTTCCTTTGGCATGGTCTAAGATTATTTGTTGGTATTTCCTTGGACTTAGACCATGGTAGTGATTCTTTAGAGTTTTTGTACTTTATGCATTGATATAATGTGTTTGAGATCACGCAAATAAATGAGTTGTGTAGCCATCTAAATAAGCTTTCTGTAGAGTCCAGGATCACTCAATTTTGACATCGGAGTAAAAAGTTATGACCGTGCTGAAAAATATCTGAAGTAGTATCGCCTTGAGATGCAGTATGACCGCCCAAAGGTAGTACCGAATTTGTATTATGGTACTAGCGCAATAAACTATTTAACAGATAGTTTTTGAGCATTTAATGCACTTGTTTTAACCGTTAAACAGTAAAAACGGTAGTCTACCGGTTATATATGATGAGTAATGACAAAATACCAATTTTTGCTGATTTATGCTCCCAACTGCTAGTCTTTGTGGTGGGGGCTATAAATATCGGGCCGGTTGTGAGATAATATTTTGGTACTTCATTTCATTCTCTTGAGCTAGTATGATCTTCTCCTCTCAACTGTGCATGTGTTGCACTTTGTGAGCAAGGAGAGATGTCTCTAATTGCATGTGTTGTATCTAGAGGTGGATTTTGTATCCACTTGAGCTTGTGCATTTGTTGCACGTGGTGAGAGTCAGGCAAGGGTCTTGGTTTATTACTCTTCTTGTTTGCCGACACTTAGACGGTGTAGAGGCGTCGTGGTCCGGTAATCTTCTCAAGAAGCTTGCGAGAAGGTTTGGTGTGTTGTGAGTGGTTTGGTGCTCGTCATCTCTGGAGTGGAGGTAGAGCAACTCCGAGTGGATCGAGGTGTTGATTCAAGTTGAGCCGGTCCAATTTGTTTGGGCTTGTCTCGGAGGTGTTGGCTTAATTTGTGGAGCTGGTCCAATTCGTTTGGACTTACCTCAACGTGGATTAGGGATGACCGACAAGTTTTCGAACACCACGGTAAACAATCTTGTGTTATGGTGGTTTGTTCTCTTGTGTTTTACTTTGTGTAATTTATATTCCTATAATTAAATTGCTTACATATCTTTGTATGTTTTTATCATTGGCAATAGTCTTAGCTTATTCGTGCACATATTTAAAACTAGTTGATTTATGTTTTAATATAGCTAAACCGAATTGATTCATATTTTCGCATAAAACTCGGTTTTAGCCTTAGAGATTTTTAGAAATGACTATTCACCCCTCTCTAGTCTGTCTCCTCGATCTTACAGGTGGTGCTGGCGGCCAGGCTGCTGGGCATGGCTATGCTTTAGCGGGCAGGGAGGTTTCCCGGTAGTTGGTTTTGGCGGAAACATATCGTTCCCTAATCAGCGTTAGACTCAGCGCCCGACAATGGTCGCGGTAGGTTCAGAGACGGGAATTTCATAGGTCGGGGATGTGGCCGGTTCGATGGAGGAGCAAGAAGGAAAAGGGGCATGAATATATTTGATAGGGCTCAAAACACAGGAATTAATATAAAATAGTGAAAGCAGCGGGTAATAGATTAACATGTCTTCAAAATGGCATAAGAATAATTACACTCTTCAGAATGACAAACCACGAAGTGTCATTCTTTGGAGTGGTAAATATCCTAAAATCCCTTTTCTAAAGGGAGTTAAACATTAAAATCATGTTTTGAATGCATGAATTTCACGTAATATTCATTAGAAACTATTAAACTCCTATGGCCTAAAACTTCATATTTGAGTATTTGACGTTGCATTACAAATCGGTCCGCCCAATCTAGCTCGACAACAGACAAACTCCTCAGTCAGCCAAGCCTGACCGGTCAACAAGCAACCGGAATTTTCCGCGGCCCGACCCACCCTAGTGCGGTCAGCTCTATCCATCGTATGATACGGGCAGAGTTACGAGATCCATGCACGCACCAGGCAGTCAGTCTCAGTCATACTCCCGGCACGCGACACGAGCGCGGCGGCCCCTCCTCCCGAGACCGCCTCATCCATCATCAGTACACGGCACGGGGCGACCATCCCCTTTCCTGTTGCTGATGGCGACCGCACATCTTAAAAGCCCTGACGACGCCTTTCCTCTTTAGCTGCGCCACCCTCACGCACGCACGCACGAACGCCCAAAGCTGTCGCGGCTGCAGCAGCCTGGATCGATGGGACACATGACGCCTCGCCCCGCCGCTACGAGTACCCATGAGGAGGAGGCGGCGGAGGCGGTCGCCGTTGCGGCGGTGGATGCCACGCTCGCACCGGACGAGGCGCCCGATCGGGAGCAGCAGAAGATGAGGCGGAGGAGGAAGAGGAAGAAGAAGAGGCGGAGGGGGCCGAGCGAGGAGGAGGTGGCCGCGCTGAGGTTCGTCCTCCGCTGGGCTCGCCGCGGTGGTGAGGTGGGCGATGAGGAAGCGGATGGGCAGCAGATCGGGAGGCGGCGGCCGCGCGTGGCGGTGGAGCTGCACGCGCACTCGTCGCGCAGCGACGGCTCGCTCTCGCCGGCGGCGCTCGTGGAGCGCGCGCACCGCAACGAGGTAAGCCTTTTGCTTTGTGTCACAAACCGCAGTGACGTTCGCGACGTGCTCGAGGAAACAACCCTGTTTATGTCTATGCCACCGCCCACCGTAAATCTACAAGAGGATGACGTTGCGCTTGACATATCGATCGTCTACTCGTTCTTTCAAAATGGTAATGCTAAGCACATTCGTACGCTAACTCTGCTTATCTTGTGATCAGCGCAGGTGAAAGTGCTCGCACTAACTGATCACGACACGATGGTCGGTGTCCCGGAGGCCATGGAAGCGGCAAAGGAGTATCCCATCAGGATCATCCCTGGTGTTGAGATAAGCGCCGTGTTTTCGCCTAGGTAACCATTAACTAACCCTCTTCTCACGAACGTAAATGCAAAATCTGTACCGTGCTTTTAATAAAGACGTGGTTAAGTCTCAATGTTCTTAATTGTTTTGGAAGCGAGGAATCAGGAGGCGATGAACCTGTTCATATTCTTGCGTACTACGGTAGTTCGGGGCCTGCTAAATCTCAGGAATTGGAGAGGTTTCTCGCTAGCATCCGGGATGGCCGTTATACCCGTGCGAAGGAGATGTTATCCAAACTTAGGAACCTCGACATGCCAATAAAGCTTGAAGATGTGTGTAACATAGCAGGGAATGGAGTGGCTCCAGGCCGATTGCATGTGGCTCGTGCCATGGTGGAAGCTGGATATGTTGACAATCTTAGACAAGCTTTTAGCAGGTACTTGTACGACGGAGGACCTGCTTATGCCACGTAAGTATCCTTCTTCTTCTTCTTTTAATCATGGTCATGTATGTTTATGCTTCGTTTCATATCTGGTGCAGAGTTATATTTACCGGTGTGGAGACCTTTTGTTCATTTGTAGCGGTAGTGAGCCAACTGGGGAATCTGTGGTGCAGCTAGTTTGTCGAACTGGGGGTATAGCAGTTCTGGCTCATCCATGGGCATTGAAAAATCCTGTTGCTGTGGTAAAGAATTTGAAAGCTGCTGGCCTGCATGGTATTGAGGTCTATCGATGCGACGGCAAACTATCTGGTATTGACAAAGCTGAACTCTTTATAATGTTAACACATGATTTTAACGCATTTTTGTGCACCTTAATTTGATGTGTCTTTCATATCTGTTTATTGTACCTGAAACATCAGTGCAAATAACTGGGGACTATTTCTTCAACAGGATTAAGTGATCTGGCAGATACTTATGAGCTCCTGAAGCTTGGTGGATCAGACTACCATGGACGAGATGACAAAGAAGAACCTGATGTAGGAAGTGTTGATCTTCCAGTCTTGGCTGTTTCTAAATTTCTTGAGGTAGCTCAACCAATCTGGCGTAATGCAATCAAGGATTTTTGCAAATATTACTGAAAGGACACCTGACTTGAATGGCTCAATGGGATTTCGACGAACTAGCCCGGGAAAAGATTTTTGTAACATGTGCCTTTCTTCTTCAGACCTGGAGGTAACAGATGCTTCTGAGGTTGAGGTCCTCCAAACGGAATTCGCAGACATTATCCTCAGTAACAGAGGTCGTAAGCCATTAATTGAGCAATGAACAGAAATCGCCTCCCCTCTCCACTGATATAGGCTGGTTTGTGCAGTTCAAACATTGATGCTAGGACGATGATCTGGAATGGACTCCGATCTATTGATATTCTGGAGAGAATAAAGACTGTCCAGGGGGCGTGTGGTGCTGTTTTTATATGATTGGCTGACTGGGGTTGCAGAAGTAATATGGTAATCAAACTTTGTGTAGGTGTCTTTTTATCTTTTTGCCTGATCAGTTGCATGTATGAGAATGGTCATGTCAAATTCTTACTTTTTGGAATATGCTACTTATATTGTAGGGTTTGTATATCATTTCATGCCTTTTGGTCATTGTGGGAATTGTTAGAATAGGGTTTTTTTTTGTATTCCTTATATGTATATGATATCTTTATCTCAGATATGATATATCTCTTGTACTTCCTACGTATATTGCCCATTAGGCCCTCTTGAATATACACACAATATTCATAACATGTTATCAGCGCTAGGGTACTAACCTAGCTCCCTCCTTCCGCCGCCCGAATTGGGTCGTCGTCGCAGTGGTTGTGTCGTCCAATCTCAGAGCAAAGGAGATCAAGTCCCTCGCCGCGCATGCCGCCGCCACCCCCCGTCGCGAGTCGCCGCTTAAGCCGCGTGCGGCCACCACGCACGCCTGAAAGCCACCCGACGCCATTGCCACCCATTCGGTCTCTGCCGCCGCTGTTCCGCCGATTGGGAGCCCGAGGCGAGGACGCCGCCATTCGAGTCGCATCTCCGCCGACTGGAGGACGCCATCGCCTGAGCTAAGAAGCCCGATGCGAGGACACCATCGCCCGAGCTCCTCCGCCTGGCCAGCACCACCTCCGCCATTCGTTCTCGGATCGCATCACCACTCGGGCCGCCGCCACTCGACAGGGGGAACCCTAAAGTCCCCCGTGCACTCCTCTCTTTGGGCTGTTCGGTTTAGCGTGAACCGGCCCAAGCCCGAGCTTATAAAAAAACAAAAAAAACCAGTAAGTTGAGCTAACTGCCGTGCCGTCCAGCGTCGCCTACCAATGGTTTATGTTCCATCAGCTGCGATCTCATTCTCAGGAACAAAACTTAATGAGATGAATCGCAGGTTGTGGTCTTCACTCATGGAGATCACGTTCGATGGTCTTCGCCTCTTGGGACATGTTACTGGTGTCTGACCTTGTCCGCCGTCGCCGATTCAGCCTCCTCCCAGTTGGCCTACCTCTGCACCTCGTGCAGAAGATGATGTTGCTAAGGAGGCAGAGGCGCTATCGCTGCTAATGATGATGCCTTTCAGTATGACATAGACGCTTTTGAGCGTTGCTACGCTGATGAGGCCTGTGTTCAAGCCATTCTGGTGGTTAGCGTCGACGACTCCATCCGTACTCAGTTTGATTCTCCCATCCGTACTTTTCGCTATGATTCTGCTGGCGAGTACTTTTCTGGCGCATTTAGATAGTTTCTTTCTGAGTAGGGCACTCTTTACCAGTCTTCTTGTCCCGATGGCCATGCTCAGAATGGGGTTGCAGAGTGCAAACATTGTCATTTGATTGATACTACTCACACTCTTCTCCTTGCCTCTCACGTTCCACCACAGTTCTGTGCTGAGATTGTTTCTACGGCTGCATATCTCATCAATATGCAGCCTTCCACTGCTCTTAAGGGTGTCAGTCCTATAGAGCGTCTCTACTCTTGAGCTCCAAATACTCACCTTCGTGTTTTTTTGTTGTACTTTTGTTCTCACTGCTTCTCCCGAGCTCACTAAACTATCGGACCACTCAGTTGAGTGTGTTTTTTGTTATAGTTCTGAGCATAAGGGTTATCGTTGCTATGATCTTTCTACTCGACGAATCAGGATTTCACGAAACATTGTCTTCGACGATATCAACCTTTTTTTATCGAGATTAGGCTCTTTCTCATGTTTCCACCGTTGAGTCGATTTCATGGTTGTCTCTTTCTGACTCTTCACTCATTTCTCAACTATCACAGCTTCTCCTGGTTTGTCTCCGGTGGTTCCTTCTGTATCTCCGCCTCCGGTGCTGCCTCCTGCAGTACCGCCTCTTGTTCCTGCAGCACTACTGTCTTGGTTCTCTTGTATTCACTACTTCAGGCGTCCTCGTCTTTCACCAGTCTCCTCTTTCGGTATCCTGTCGACTTCTACATCTGATCCTCCTTATGATGCTCCTCCTTTACATCCTTTGTGACCGGACATCCCTTCAACCTCCTGATCATCTTGGATTTGCTCTGATAGCTCATGCTCTCTCTGTCACTGAGCCTAGTTCTTATCGTGAGATTACTCCTTATTCTGAGGGGCAGCTCACTATGACAAAGGAGCTTGATGCTCTTCGACGTACGGAGACTTGGGATATTTTGCTGACAGATGTGCATGCTCGTTTGATGGTACTACCAAGCGCTACAAAGCTCGCCTTGTGGCTTGCGGCTTTTAGCAGGAGTATGGTTGCGACTACGATGAGATTTTTGCCCCTGTTGCCC
Source organism: Hsuehochloa calcarea (assembly GCA_036346395.1). Classification (NCBI taxonomy): domain Eukaryota; kingdom Viridiplantae; phylum Streptophyta; class Magnoliopsida; order Poales; family Poaceae; genus Hsuehochloa; species Hsuehochloa calcarea. The sequence continues at coordinate 63,558,040 of CM070596.1, forward strand.
ATATGACTACTGTTCACACTCTTGTTGCGGTTGCTTCTATTCGCCAGTGGTCTATCTCTCAACTAGATGTTAAGAATGCTTTTCTCAATGGTGTTTTGCATGAGGAGGTCTACATGCAGCCACCAACTGGGTATTATGTTTCTGATGGGCATGTATGTCATCTTCGTCATGTTCTTTATGGCCTTAAACATGCTCCTCGTGCCTGGTTTGTGCGTTTTACTTCAGTGATTATTGCTGTCGGTTTCACTATCAGTTCCCACGATCCTGCTCTTTTTGTCCATGTCTCACCTCGAGGTAGGACACTGCTTCTTCTGTATGTTGATGATATGCTTATCACTGATGATGATTCTTCATTTATGACGTATGTGAAGAAGCATCTTAGTGAGCAGTTTTTGATGATTGATATTGGTTTTCTTACGTACTTCCTTGGGATTGAGGTCTCATCTATGCTTGAGGACTACTACCCCTCCCAACAGAAGTATGTCTAGGTTCTTAACCGATCTGGTCTGACTAACACTCGCACTGCCGAGAATCCCATGGAGCTATCCCTCTAGCTTCGTGCCACTGATGACGATCTTCTTGAGGATCATACTCGATATCGTCATCTTATTGGGAGTTTGGCGTACGTTGTGAGCACTTGTCCTGATATTTCTTATATTGTTCATATCTTGAGTCAGTTTATGGCTCGTCCTACCCATCTCCGCAACAGTCACCTTCTTCGTGTTCTTCGCTACTTGCGTGGGACTATCTTTCGTCGTTTGTTTGTCCTTAGCTCCACCTCACTACAGCTTCAGGCGTACTCTGATGCGACCTGGCTAGTGATCCTTTTGATCGTCGTTCTCTTTGTGTTTACTATGTTTTTCTTGGCTCCTTCCTGATTGTCTGGAAGACAAAGAAGCATACTGCAGTTTCCCGTTCGATTGCAGAGACAGAGTTGAAAGCTATGGTAGCAGTGATAGCAGAGGTTACTTGGTGAGGTGATTAATTACTGATTTTGGAGTGCCAGGGGCGATGACTCTTTGTGTGGCAGTATAAGTGGTATCAGTATTGTCCAGGACCCAGTGAAGCATGAGCTCACCAAGTACATTGATGTGGATGCTTCATATACTCGTTCACAGGTGCAGGAGGGAGTACTTACTTTACAGTTTGTGCCCTTAGAGTTATAGGATGTTGACTTCTTCAGGAAGTCATATGCCAGAGTACGATCACCATGAGTTTGAGAGGGGGGAGGGTAGAATAGGAGTACTCCCTATATATATTACCCATTAAACTCTCTTAAATACACATATAATATTCATAACAGAAATAGGTTAAATATGGAGCAAATCGTATCTAAACACATATTTTAGAGGATGATGCATTTGCCAAACTGACAGATGTGCGAGCGAATAAAGAAATTATAGGATACGGATGTTTGGATATATAAAATATTTATTTATGGGTCTTGATCGTTAACTTGTGTGGAAGTATCTGGACACTAATGCAGATGCATATTAAACCAACTAGATTATACTGCAGCTTCTTTGCAGATTTGTCGAACTTAGATCTTTTAATATTTAAATTGTATTAAAATAGGTTATCTTGTTAATTTACAGTTTTACACTTTTAGGGTCTGTTTAAATACATTGTAATACAACTCAATCCATTCGGATTGATAAAGAATTTAAACTGAAATCTATTTTAATCCGAAGGGATTGTATCTAATTCATCCCTATCAAACAAGCCCTTACATGAAATGTATAGGAGTTTTCCGAGCTTCCAACCATCGTAGGGTAACATGTCAACAGTAAAAGGAGATAGACCACTGTATGTGGAAATAGAGTTGTTTTTTTAGAGCAAATAAATGAAGCTGTTTTAGTAGGAGGAAAGGATAAGTAAATTGTGTCTTTTGACGGCTTGAATGTACCTTTTGTGCCCATTTAGCAGCCCATGGCAACAGAGGTTCCATGGCCTATACATAGCAATGGACTAGTCCAAGTCGTCCAGTCATGTTTGGGCCTCTACAAATTTTGTTCTTCTGTGGTACATGGCCCTCTACAAATTTCTTTCCTTTTTGAGAGGACCAAACCCAAGTGTGGTATCATCTGCTGGGATGGGGTTAATTTGGACCAAGCCAACTAGCATGTACTATTACATTTCCAGTTCAAATAGCAAAAAATAAAAAGAGATAGGTTACATTTCCAGTTCAACCAGCATGTACTACTACTGGACTGCTGCGGGTTCCTTCCGCACTCTCGAAGCGCTGCTGCAGGCGCTTCCGGCGTTTCTGTATTTTTTTTGTGCTTTAGTGATTAGGGTTTTTGTCCTATAGCAATTAGTGTGTATGCAGTGCAACCTTCTGTGCAGCAGAAACCTTCCATGGATTGAGTGAGCGGCAGGCAGGAATTCCTGCTGTGCTTGGGGAGCGTGGTACGATAGCCACGCTGTTGGCACCGTGGAGGAACGTGCAGCGGTAGGAAAGAGTCATAGTTCGGAAGCGCGGTAGGGATACGTGGTGTCTATCTAATCTAATGTGATGTTATTTTTATCATTCTGAATGTACAATGACTACATGTGCTAAATCGTTTAAAACAACAGCCAAATGAGAGAAAAAAAAAAAACTCCGGCATGCGTACATGACGCCCTTCCGGGACCTAGCCGTGGCAAATAGAGCAATGAAGGTTTGCTTTCCTGACTTGGGCCTGTTCACTGAAACTGAGTCACAACTCAAATGTGAGTACACCTAGGAGTCATAATGCTTGATATAATCACATAATGATGAGCTGCTACCTGTAATGACCAGACATTATACTGGATAATTTAGGAGCATATTTGCTGGAATATTATCTGTAGATTGAAGGTGCCCATCACACGGTTGAAACTTATTATTCTTGACCAGACATTATACTGGATAATATTTGAATTGGACCAAATAACACTGTCATGTCAGTCTGTATCTGGGCAAACTCTTATCACGCCACCACTCGTAGTGTTACAGTGTTGTTTGGTCACGCAACCACCAGTGGTGTGAAAAAAATACTATTTTAGCGAACTTATCTTATGACGTGACAATATTATTTTATCATACTACAGGTAGTGGCGTGACCAAAGATATCAGAATTAAAAAAAGGGTTAATTAATAAAGTTCCCTTTGATTTCAAAAGAGTATTTTTTACATTTCAAAGTCAACGAGACATAATTCACTTGTATCATTTTTATATATCCAAATTTTGAGACAATATGTTTGGTCAAAATTAGTCTGTTTTGGTTACACACAGTTGTTTTTACCAGAGAGAGTATATATGATTAAGCTAATATTCTCAATTAGAGACACTTTCCGACGAACATAAATTCATTTTATTTTCAAGATACTGTTGTAAACTGGTAGAAGCTGTGTGCGTCGTTGGTGGTTTCGAGTTGCAAAGGAGATTTTGTTGTGTTTTTGTTGGATCGAAAAGGCAACTAGAGAAGAGGGTGAATAAGAGTACTATCTTTTTTTTTTCTTCACTTTGATCGGATTCAACACGATTTTCACTCCAATAGCTATGAGAGATATAAAGATCAATATACAAGCATAGCGGAAGACTTTATTGAATTCAATCAAAACCCCGAAGCATATCAACCAAAATCATCAAAAACTCAAACGCAAATGAGTTGGGCGGTCTGACCTTTCAACATGGGTGGTTTGACCTTTGGCCTAGCGGCCAGACCTCTCATCAGGGTGAAAGATCTAGACCCGCCATTATGAGTTAATGGATTGTTTTGGTGATTAATGACAAATCCAAATATGAGACTAACTCTTTTATCAAGTATCATCTTTATGTAGTCTCATTTGGATATAAAGGTGAAACACAACGAGGTATGCAATCGACATCTCAATTTATATAATGTTGCATTTCTCGGATCCAAAATATAGGATTGAACTCAACCTTAAGTTAAACTTGAATATGTGCATATGACCTCATTACACATTTGCGTATGCACACATTTAGGGGGAGTTTTATCCTATACTTTGTGGTTTCATTAGTATTGATCTGTATTCCATTTTCCACATGTACTAAGGATCTTTACGTTGAAACAAAACCTTTGAGTATACAAAACTTGTGTAGTTCAGATATACTCATGTTATGAGTATATAGAACTTGTGTAGTTCTTGTATACTCATGTTAGAGTATATATAACTTGTGTAGTTTATATACTCAATTGTTCTCTCATTTATCATCATTAAATTTATGAAAATTTAAGTGGTTATCATCAATTACCAAAGAGGAAAGATTGAGGTATCTTGTCCCACCATTATGAGTTAATGGTATGGTGTGGTAATTAATGATGATCACTTTGTGGAACTAACATTTTCCATGAGTTGGATATACGAGTTATGTTCCAGATGATGAAGACTTGGGATGATCATGAGTTGATCATCAAGTCAAGAGCTTAGTGTAAATGATGCATCATAAGTTGATGCTTATCAAGAAGAGATGATCATGAGTTGATCATCAAGACAAGAGAAGACCCATCATGTGTTGATGGAGGTCAAGTGAAGGATTGCATCATGTGTTGATGCATGTGAAGACTCGGGATGGAGAAATCATCATGTGTTGATGATGTTCAAGACAAGATCCCAAGTAAAGAAATCAGCATGAGTTGATGAGTGTCAAAGTTAAAGACCGGACTTGAAGTGTTGATGTGCGTCATCAAGCTTTAAGAAGATGCAAGGCAAAGGTATGACTAGCTAGGGCTAAGGATGTGTTCCTAGTCTTTACCGGTCTTGGTGTTTGGTTGGAAGACCGGATTGCTAGTATAGGTTGCCGTACTATTAAGAGGGGTCTTAACTAGTAGTTTGAGTTAGTCATGTGTTGATAGCTCATTATATTTGCTCTAGCTCATCTAGGCATGATGCTATTTATTTGCGAATGTGTTTTGCAAATAATCGAGGCTCATGCATAACCCTTGTAACATGTGACTTAAGTTTGCAAATGCGTTTTGCAAATGGTGTAAGTCCATGTACCTTATTCCTTGTGATGAGTATTCTAAGGGTTAGCAAATGTATTTTGTAACCTACTGAGAATATCATCTTTGAAACCTTGTCGAAAATTGCATTCAAATGAGTGAATGTGTTTTGCCATTTGAAGTGGTGCAATTGGCTTTGGCTTCACGTGGTCCACGGCCGGACAAGCGGTAGTCACCGGCGGATCGGTGGCAAATCGGTCCGACCGGTGTGCTACGGCGGTCGACCGGTTTGATTTAATCCGATTTCTTTGTGCGGAAGTTCGCGATTGTAAAATCGGAACTTCCGTGGTGAGGAAGTTCGGAGTTCGAGCGAGCGGTTTTCGAGAGCTCCCTTTTGGGACTTAGCCAATTTCGCGACGGGCGGTCGGACCGCCAAAGACGGCGGTCGGACCGATATACCGCGGTCCGACCGGCGGCATGGCGGTCGAGCCGGCCAAGGCCCAACGGCTACTTTTCTAGCCGTTGGCGCGCGGCGGTCCGACCGCCATTGGTTGGCGGATCGACCGGCCGGGTCGCTTTGATGGAATCTTCTCCCAACGGCTAGTTTTTGTGTGTGGGCTATATATAGACACCTTGGCCGGTTGGGAGAGGTTCTTGTGCTATTGTTAAGTGATACACTCTTTCTTTGAGCTAAGAGCAAGCCTCTATTCTCTTTTGTGCATGTGTTGCACTTGGTGAGATTAGAGAGTAAACCCTAAGTGCATGTGTTGCCTTAGGTAGTGGATTGTGTATCCACGTGGCGTTGACACTTGATTAGTTCAAGTGAAAGTTGGATTTGTTACTCTTGGTGTTTGCCGACACTTAGACGGCGTGGAGGCGTCGTGCTCGGTGACCCTCTCAAGAAGCTTGTGAGAAGGCCCGACGGTTGTGAGTGGTTTGGTGCTCGCCATCTCCGGAGTGGAGGAAGAGCAACCATAGTGGAGCGAGGTGTTGGTTCGGTTTGGAACCGGTCCAAGTGTTGGACTTACCTCGGAGGTGTGTGCTCATTTGAGGAGCCGGTCCAACGCGGGTTGGGCTTACCTCAACGTGGATTAGGGAGACCAAGCAAGTCTCCGAACACCACGGTAAAACATAATCGTGTCATCTTGTGTTTACTTGTGCTTTACTTTGAGCAATTTACATTCTTGCTTTAATTGCTTAACATATCTTGTATAATTATTCATATTGTATTGTGTTCATATTGTCGGTGCACTTAGTTGAGCCTAGTTGATTTAGGTTTTAATTGTGCAAAACCAATTCGCTATTAGCTTCCGCATTTATATATTGGTTTAGCCCGATAGATTTTTAAAACCGCCTATTCACCCCCCTCTAGTCGGCCACCTCGATCTTACAAGTGGTATCAGAGCTTGGTCTCTCATTTATTAGACTTAACCGTCTAGAGAGTAAAGGATGGCAACTAGAGATTTAGTGCACCTAGGTGAAGCACCTCTATTTGATGGCACAAATTATGCTCATTGGAAAATCCGCATGTCTTGTTATTTTAGGGCCATGAGTCCAAAAATATGGCGGATTGTAGATGTTGGCTTTTCTCCTCCATTGGATCATCTTGCTCCAACAATTGAGGAAGAGAAAAGCTTACATCTCGACGCTCAAGCAATTAACGGTTTATTTAGTGCTTTGAGTGTAGAGATGTTTGATGAAGTGTGCAATCTTGAGAGCGCTCATGCTATGTGGACACATTTTCAAGATAAATATGAAATGTCCACACCTACTAGTGATGATTGCACACAGGAGTGGACATCGGAAGAAGAATGTTCAACTTCTAGCTCAGATAATGATGAGTCCACAACTCCTCCACATCAACTCAATGCTTTATGGCTAAAGGTAATGATGAGGTAAACGAAAATGAAGAACCCACCTATGATGAGTTGATGGAAATGTTAGAAGACTTAAATGAATATCTTGGCAAGGAGAAGTCAAAATTCAAAGTCTTGAAGAAAGAATTTCTTTCTCTCAAGGATTCTTATGAAGAGCTAAAAGAAGCTCATGAGACTCTCCTTCTCAAGGATCTTAATAAGTCCAAGGTGGATATAGGCATTACATGCAAGTTATTAGATGATATGCCATGCATAGTTCCTACATCTTGCATTTCATCTAAAGTTAGCATATCCACCTCTTGTGATGATTTAATTGATATGCCTTGTTGCTCCAAAATAGATGCTCCTATTTCCTCCATATCTTGCAATACTAACATTGTAGAGGAAAACAATGAGCTCAAGGCCCAAGTCAACAAATTGAAGAATGACTTGGAAAGAGGCCTAAAAGGAAGGCCACTCTTGACGATATATTGAGCAAGCAAAGACGCTTGCAAGATAAGAGTGGAATTGGCTTCACTCCTAAGAAAAAGGAGACAAGCAAGACAAGGCACAACGCAAGGCACACGAAGAATATCAAGTGCCATGGATGCAAAGGAAAGGGCCACTTCGCCTCGGTGTGTCCTAACAAGATGAATGACAAGCAATTGTCGTCAAAGAAGAGGCAAACCGGCAAGGAGCAAGTAAAGAAGGTAAAAGATGAATACAAACTTCGAACTTGCTATAATTGCCGGGAAAAGGGACATATGAGTAAGGATTGTCCCAAAGGTATCACTCTAAGCCCATTATTTATAATGATCAATATTTGCTTAGGAAAGATATTAATGGCAATGTGTTTGCTAGAATAGTTAGTTCACATAAAACTAATACAAGGGCCATTTGGGTACCCAAATCTATTGTGACTAACATTCGTGGACCCAACCAAGTTTTGGGTACCAAAATGCGCTTAAATGCTTAATAGGTACTTGGAGAGGCATTGGAGGCTTGGCTTATTCATATAAAGATGGATGTCATCATATATCAAATTGGAGCCAAGTTTGAGGATAATCGTTTCACATCAAGAACCAATGCCATCTCGGTAACAAGTATTTACATTGAAGTATGTAGCCCCTTATGCCTTGTGTAGGTTGCATTTCATGAAAATCTTATTAAAAGGGGTGTTCTTGCTCTATGTTCTCAATGTTCATTGTTAATATCTTGAGCAAGTTGGGGTGGCACATTAAGGGGGAGTGCTAAATCATAGTCATGTATTTCACATCCCTAAGTGTGCCCAAATAAATTAAGTGCTAGTATTGTTTTTCAAAAATAAGCCTTTTAGCTAAAAGTCAAAAATTTCATAATTATTAGTATTTCTTTGAAAAACTAGTTGCAAAAGGTATACAAATGCTTTTCAAAGATTTACCAAAGGTTTTGGCTTTAGAAAAACCTATTTTAAGAAAAAATGCATTTCTAGCCAAAATCCTACATTGTAGTATCTTGTTTTTGACATAAACTAGATTCTTGTGTAAAATATATTCTAAAAGGAATTTGAAAATCTTGCCAAAAGGAAAATCCTAGAGTTGGTTATTCTAAACATTTTTGGTATTCAAAGAATTTCCAAAAGACCAACCTAGAAAAAGTTATTTGATTTTGAAATTCGTCCAAAATCCTACTTTGACCTAAGTGGTCACATTCTAGCACTTAAGTGAGTTTTTCCATATGAACCAAAGTTATTCATATGAAAAGGTTCAAAATGGTATTTATGACTCATACATACAATTGGACTCTCTAAATTCCGTCATTTGCTCTTTTTGCGTGTTTTGATTGAAACCTCTTAGAAATATATTTCATTTCCGAAAACCAAGAGCTTAAATTATAAAAACTATTTTAAATTCTATTCTTATGGGCTATATAAGTTGGAAATACTCCAAATATGTTTATTTGATTGATTGTGCAAAAATTTGGAGTAAAATACAACAATTCTCTCTTTTCCTCTCCTCTCACCAAATCGTGTGTCATTTGATTGTCACCGGTCCGACCAAGCCTCTATAGGCGATCCGATCGGAACTCCCACCGGCCCGACCGGCGTTGGCCTTGCCGGTCCGACCGGTTTTGGGAAAAGGTTAAAACCCTCCACCCGAGAGCCTTTCTCTCTCCACCTTTCTCCCCAAACCGAGCCATTTTTTTCTTTCTTCTCTCAGTAGGCAGCACCTCCTCCCTTCGGATCTCCTCCTCCGGCGTCCATTTGGGGATTCAAGGTATCCACTTGCTCTCCTCATCTCCTCTTCCATTCCCTCCAATTACTTTGTGGATTGATGGGCTATATCTCCCACATTTTGGAACCCTAGGTGAGGAAGAACTTGCAAACTTTGGATTTTTGGCTCTCCTTCTCTTCAAGGAGGCATCCTGTGTTACTCCTCTTCATTAGAGCCAAGATAGCATCCTCGATCTACTTGCATTACCCTCATTTTGTGATTTGCCCCAAAATTCTAGGGTTTGTCAAATTCTATCTTGTACACTAGATTTTGTGGTAAAACTTTGTCCTGCAAGTAGTTTGTGAATAGACAAATGAATGCACTTGATGCCATTGCTTAAATGATGAAAACTTGTGAAAATCACAAATTTCATTCATCGGTTCGTAACCGTGATCGGCCGGCTTCACACGGCAGTCGGACCGGCCTCAGTGGCAGTCCGACCGGCGCCACAATGGCGGTCGGACCGGCCTCTGTGGCAGTCCGACCGGCCGTGGATAGCAGTCAGACCGCCTGTGTCCAGAGAGCATGTCAATGACACCATTGTATATTCATAAGTTTATTATCTATTCCTTGTTTGATCCTTTGATTATCTTCCGGGAGCTATGCTTAGAACAAGCGCGTGGCGATCGTTCGGTGGACCCCTCCTTCTCCTTCTCCTTCTTCATCCGGAGGAAAGCTCGATTGAGGACGACATTGAAGACGTTTCTATGGAAGAAGTAGAGGAATCAAGTTCGGATAACAACGGCAGCGACAATGACTTTGATGAGAACGCTGGAAATGATGTTGAGGAGGATGAAGATGATAATGAGGACGCTCCAGATGAGTCTCAATTCTTTGGTCTTGATGTCTCAAGGTTAAGAAGTGAAGAATATACAATATTGAGACATGTTGATCAGTATCAGTTCTCAGAATCTGCAACGATGGGTATGTTCCACACCAAGTTTCAGCAAGATGTATTCAAGATTATCTATGCGAAGAAAAAATTTGCTAATCACAGATATGTCAAATGGAACTACCTGGCACAGAATCCAACCTACAATGGACTTTACAGACTTTTCAGATATGTAGGTTTGGATACCTTGGTTTCTCTGACTGCACTTTCATTCAAAAGTCATCGACGCTTTTATGCTACAGTTTTCGTGTCTCCGGATTACGACAAGCTAGTTTGGATGACTGGGCATAGAAAATTAAAGGCTACAAGAAAGCAGTTCATGGAAGCCTTAGGTTTGAAGGAGTCAAGGGGTGTAAGGATTCATTTGCAGGAACCCCTAAACCTTGCTCAAATAGATGAGTTCTATGATCAGAATAATCCTCATTCTTGCGGTAAGGTGACAGGACTCCTTCCCCTCCCTAGTATTATTAACAGGATCATGAGATCATCATTTTTCCCTAGGAGTGGGAATAATGATGAAATCCATGGGAGGGCATGGAATGCGATTCAGTACATTATGGAGGGCACTCGCTTCGATGTCATAGATCTTATTTTCAGAGAGATTGACACCTCCAAGGGAGACAAGACTAAGAGTATTTATTATGCTCCCTACATAATGAGGCTTATCAAGAGCATAATTGAATTCAATACTCCCTGTGACATAGAACATAAAGAATACAGACCCAGGGACGCTCCTCCTCCTCCTGCTCCAGCTGCTCCTCCTGCTCCTCCTGCTCCAGTGGCTCCTCCTCCACCTCCTCAGTATCAGGGACAGGGCTCCTTCTCTCAGGATCCCCAGGCTCAAGACCCTGTCCTAGCAGCGATGCTTAATCTTCACCGAGTGTGGATCGATTCGCCATCTCGGGAGGCTTTTCAGCAAATGCATTTTCTCGATTGGATGAGTTTGAGGTGCTACCACATCCAGTTTGATGCACTGTCTGCCGGATGATGATCTGCGGCAATTTCATCGCCTTCCAAAGAAGAAAGCAGCGCCTCTTTATTATCAACGATCCGGGCGTGGACCTCACCTTCCCTCTTTCTTTTGGCGAGGAGACCAGCCTTCTTCCTCTCAAGACCCTCCTGCTGAGCAGTAGCTTTTGTTCTATTTAGGTCATTAGACCTTGTATGCAAAAATTGTAATATCTTATGACTGCTTGGTTGTATGACTCTCATTTTGGCTATGCTATCTTATGCTACTCTGTGTGAGAACATGTCTTTTATGTCATGATTTATGGTTGCATGAGATGTGGATGAGATGTGATTTTGAATGAATATATTTGTGGTTGATCATATCTTCTTGTCTCTTGTCGTGGATGTCCCTCTTTACAAGAGAAATTCACAAATTTTATAAAATCTCTCTCAAGCATTGTTCTTTATGTTCTCTCAACATAGTTTGTGAAAATTGTTAAAAAGAGAGGTTATCTATATTTCTTTTCAAAAGGGGAGGTTAGTTGAATATGTTTCAACTATCATTTCAAGTGGTTCTCAATGTTTTGATTTAAAATGGGAGAATGTTGTGATCAATAGGTTTGTAACCTATTCTTGTTTCTCCTCTCACATCTTGAGAACAAAATTCCACCTTGGTCATATAAGTTCAATTCATACTTTTTGTGACCAACCTCATTTTTTTTACAAGTGGTATGCAAATACTCCTTTTGGCTAAGCTTTATCTTGTGTTTTTGGGTGATTTATGCCAAAAGGGGGAGAATGTTTATCAATATTCATTTGGATGTTTGATTTGTTTAGACATGCCAAAAGAGGGAAAATATATGCATTAGCTGTGTAAGGGGGAGAATGTTTTCATATGCATTTTGTTTAATGCTTTATGTTTCACCTCATATGATGCATAGACATAGTTCATTAGTTTAAATTCTTATCTTATGTCTATGAATATCCAAATGTTGTTATTGATAATGGATTTGTCATCAATCACCAAAAAGGGGGAGATTGAAAGATCTAGACCCGCCATTATGAGTTAATGGATTGTTTTGGTGATTAATGACAAATCCAAATATGAGACTAACTCTTTTATCAAGTATCATCTTTATGTAGTCTCATTTGGATATAAAGGTGAAACACAACGAGGTATGCAATCGACATCTCAATTTATATAATGTTGCATTTCTCGGATCCAAAATATAGGATTGAACTCAACCTTAAGTTAAACTTGAATATGTGCATATGACCTCATTACACATTTGTGTATGCACACATTTAGGGGGAGTTTTATCCTATACTTTGTGGTTTCATTAGTATTGATCTGTATTCCATTTTCCACATGTACTAAGGATCTTTACGTTGAAACAAAACCTTTGAGTATACAAAACTTGTGTAGTTCGTATATACTCATGTTATGAGTATATAGAACTTGTGTAGTTCTTGTATACTCATGTTAGAGTATATATAACTTGTGTAGTTTATATACTCAATTGTTCTCTCATTTATCATCATTAAATTTATGAAAATTTAAGTGGTTATCATCAATTACCAAAGAGGGAAAGATTGAGGTATCTTGTCCCACCATTATGAGTTAATGGTATGGTGTGGTAATTAATGATGATCACTTTGTGGAACTAACATTTTCCATGAGTTGGATATACAGGTTATGTTCCAGGATGATGAAGACTTGGGATGATCATGAGTTGATCATCAAGTCAAGAGCTTGGTGTAAATGATGCATCATAAGTTGATGCTTATCAAGAAGAGATGATCATGAGTTGATCATCAAGACAAGAGAAGACCCATCATGTGTTGATGGAGGTCAAGTGAAGGATTGCATCATGTGTTGATGCATGTGAAGACTCGGGATGGAGAAATCATCATGTGTTGATGATGTTCAAGACAAGATCCCGAAGTAAAGAAATCATCATGAGTTGATGAGTGTCAAAGTTAAAGACCCGGACTTGAAGTGTTGATGTGCGTCATCAAGCTTTAAGAAGATGCAAGGCAAAGGTATGACTAGCTAGGGCTAAGGATGTGTTCCTAGTCTTTTACCGGTCTTGGTGTTTGGTTGGAAGACCGGATTGCTAGTATAGGTTGCCGTACTATTAAGAGGGGTCTTAACTAGTAGTTTGAGTTAGTCATGTGTTGATAGCTTATTATATTTGCTCTAGCTCATCTAGGCATGATGCTATTTATTTGCGAATGTGTTTTGCAAATAATCGAGGCTCATGCATAACCCTTGTAACATGTGACTTAAGTTTGCAAATGCGTTTTGCAAATGGTGTAAGTCCATGTACCTTATTCCTTGTGATGAGTATTCTAAGGGTTAGCAAATGTATTTTGTAACCTACTGAGAATATCATCTTTGAAACCTTGTCGAAAATTGCATTCAAATGAGTGAATGTGTTTTGCCATTTGAAGTGGTGCAATTGGCTTTGGCTCTGTGGTCTGCGGTCGGACGGCGTGGTCACCGGTCGGACCGGTGGCAAATCGGTCCGACCGGTGTGCTCTGGCGGTCGGCCGGTTTGATTTAATCCGATTTCTTTGTGCGGAAGTTCGCGATTGTAAAAATCGGAACTTCCGTGGTGAGGAAGTTCCGGAGTTCGAGCGGAACGGTTTTTCCAGAGAGCTCCCTTTTTGGGACTTAGCCAATTTCGCGACGGGCGGTCGGACCGGCCAGCACGGGCGGTCGGACCGATATACCCGCGGTCCGACCGGCCAGTGCATGGCGGTCAGACCGGCCGAAGGCCCAACGGCTACTTTTCTAGCCGTTGGCGCGCGGCGGTCCGACCGGCCATTGGTTGGCGGTCAGACCGGCCCTGGGCTGTTTTGATGGAATCTTCTCCCCAACGGCTAGTTTTTGTGTGTGGGCTATATATAGACACCTTGGCTGGTTGGGAGAGGTTGCTGGTGCTATTGTTAAGTGATACACTCTTTCTTTGAGCTAAGAGCAAGCCTCTATTCTCTTTTGTGCATGTGTTGCACTTGGTGAGATTAGAGAGTAAACCCTAAGTGCATGTGTTGCCTTAGGTAGTGGATTGTGTATCCACGTGAGCGTTGACACTTGATTAGTTCAAGTGAAAGTTCGGATTTGTTACTCTTGGTGTTTGCCGACACCTAGGCGGCGTGGAGGCGTCGTGCTCGGTGACCTCTCAAGAAGCTTGTGAGAAGGCCCGACGGTTGTGAGTGGTTTGGTGCTCGCCATCTCCGGAGTGGAGGAAGAGCAACCATAGTGGAGCGAGGTGTTGGTTCGGTTTGGAACCGGTCCAAGTGTTGGACTTACCTCGGAGGTGTGTGCTCATTTGAGGAGCCGGTCCAACGCGGGTTGGGCTTACCTCAACGTGGATTAGGGGAGACCGGCAAGTCTCCGAACACCACGGTAAAACATAATCGTGTCATCTTGTGTTTACTTGTGCTTTACTTTGAGCAATTTACATTCTTGCTTTAATTGCTTAACATATCTTGTATAATTATTCATATTGTATTGTGTTCATATTGTCGGTGCACTTAGTTGAGCCTAGTTGATTTAGGTTTTAATTGTGCAAAACCAATTCGCTATTAGCTTCCGCATTTATATATTGGTTTAGCCCGATAGATTTTTAAAACCGCCTATTCACCCCCCTCTAGTCGGCCACCTCGATCTTACACAGGGGCAGTCTGACCTCTAGCACGATTAACAATAAAATCAGTCTGAACTCAAAATCACAAATCTGCATAACTTTTCATCCACAACTCCAAACTTCACGCAACTTGAAATATATCTTCTCTAGAATGTCAGGAACATATTCCAATCAAGGATCATGAAGATCATTGCCAAAGTTCCTAGATATGAGCCGTTTGAGTGAAAGTTTCTTCAAAACCGGGTCAAAACCAAGATATAATTCAAAAACTTGCTCGTGGATAAAAGATGATCCTAGATGCATTCCCACATGTCACGAAAAGCAAGATCCAGATCAGAAACCAAAATCATCAAAAACTCAAACGCAAATGAGTTGGGCGGTCTAACCTTTCAACATGGGTGGTTTGACCTTTGGCCTAGCGGTCAGACCTCTCATCAGGGGCAGTCTGACCTCTAGCACGATTAACAATAAAATCAGTCTGAACTCAAAATCACAAATCTGCATAACTTTTCATCCACAACTCCAAACTTCACGCAACTTGAAATATACCTTCTCTAGAATGTCAGGAACATATTCCAATCAAGGATCATGAAGATCATTGCCAAAGTTCCTAGATATGAGCCGTTTGAGTGAAAGTTTCTTCAAAACCAGGTCAAAACCAAGATATAATTCAAAAACTTGCTTGTGGATAAAAGATGATCCTAGATGCATTCTCACATGTCACGAAAAGCAAGATCCAGGTCAGAAACCAAAGAATCAAAGAAAACCTCAAAATCACAAAAGAGATAATAAGAAAAAGAGAGACTCATCTTGAGGAATCTTGCTTAGATTGATTTAAGATTGATGTTAGTTTACAGCCACTCCATCCTGGATGACAAAAGCTCAACATTTAAGGACACAATCATTCCAACTCTCTAGAACCATAACCTCTCCACTTTTCTCTCATCTCTCTAAACACAAACTAGTTTTTTTTTCTAATACAAAGGTTAGGAGGTGCACAATCAGCACGCTCCCCTTTTATAGTGGAGGCTAGCTTCCAGAGGAAGACACCCTTAATGGGCACCCGCAAAACCTACTTACAAACGGGTTTCACTTACGCACGCTTTTCAAAGCACCGTCTTCATCTACTCTTAACCTAAACCACTTCTCCTTGCGCTGTGGTTTAGCCAAAAGCAATCAAGGCGGTATTTTGGTGAAGTTACCAAAAATACTCTTTATCGATCCTTCTCCAAAGACTGAGTTCAACTTTTATTTAGCAATTGCATGCTTCGCCATGTGCAGGTTGATCAACGGCTTTCTTTATGTCGGCAAGTCTCCCCCATCCGGCTTCCACTGAAACCACTATGACACTTGCACCGACCCTTGCGTCGTTTGATGCAACCTGTCGCACCGAACTCTCTGTTCGTTCATCTTTATCTATTTTACGCCATGCTTGAGTCCATTGACCTTACTTGACTTCCTCGATCGTTCTGAACCTCAGCCCTCGAAGCCTAGTCCAGATCATCATCGTCGTCGACCGTCGTTGACCTTCAAGCCTCCTGCACAACAATAAACTAAGAAATCGATTTCGGAAATAAGTTCTTCACAACTTGACCCACGTTAGTCAAAACATGCATCATGCAACACATGCACTAAAAACCATAAAATTGATCTACACTACAAACATCGTCGCCAAGCTGGCCAGCGAACATGGCAAAACCGGTCTGACCGCCTCCTTGCCGGTCTGACCGCCCAGTATAGGGACTTAGCCAAAATTCCTCCCTGAAAATCCGAAACTTCTCTGAAAATTTCAAACAAATAGAATTTTTGACTCGAAACTCTAAAACATATGAGACAAAGTGTAGAAGAAATATCTCTCTTGCCTACACCCTCTATTTTTGGTCTAGCTCTAAACTCAAAACACCTTTAAGGCCGGTCAGTCCGCCGTCCGTGACCGCTCCGACCGCCACCCGCTAGACCCGAGGCTTAGCCGGTCTCACCATCACACGGGCCGGTCTGACCGCCATCTTAGCTGGTCTAACGGTCTAAAGTCTGACAGCGTCTGAACTTTGCCTAAAATAAGTGATTCGATAAACTATCAATACCATTCATTGCTAACTGTACTATCATCCTAAAATCATAAGTATATCTCTATAGTACAGTTTCCATCCTATCATCTGTCTCTGGCAAGCTTAATGCAAAGCGATCCCAATTGGAGGAATCTTATGAATGATTGATCTAACTGTCGTCATGTTGCCAACCGGAGCTCGCAGGCTAGCCATTTTACGCGATGAGGCGGTGCGATGGGGTACCTAATGCCGCTAACCGAGCTCGCACGCTAGCCATTTTCGACGATGAGGCGGTGCGAAGGACCCAATGCCACTTAAGCGTATACGTGCCACTCGACTTGGAAAGAAATTAACGAGAGGCAGACAGGAGCGCATGGGCGCAGCTTACGGCCTCACTGCTCTCGCTTCTACGGGAGGCTGGTGAAGCAGTGGCTTGCTCTTAAAAAATTGTGCACTCTAGCCAAAGCCATGGCGCAGAAGCCGCGTTTTAGGACCCGGATCATACGATCACCAGCCTTTAGAGCATCGGCAGCGTATGTTTTTCTGACCTCCAAGAGGAGAGAGCGTCTTGCAGGCAGTGTCCAAACATGGTCGAGGAATTGGAACTTTTTTTTATTAATTAAATATTTTTAAAATTTTATTTTAAAGTTAACTTTTCGCGAACTTTATTTTCAATTCTGACACTTTTGGTCACGCCACCACCCGTGACGTGATAAAACAACATTGTTACGCCATAGAATAAGAGCACTAAAATAACATTTTTTATCACGCCACGACCAGTAGCGTAACCAAATAATACTGTCACGCCACGTGTGGTGGCGTGACAATAGTTTGTCTAGATACGGGCTAGCGTGATAGTGTTGTTTTGTCATAGCACGGGTGGTGGCGTGACCAAAAGGGTCAGAATTGGAAATAAAGTACGCGGACGTTAACTTTAAAATAAAATTAATTAAGATTAATTAATAAAAATTTTTCAAGGAAATGGTGGCAGCCTTCAAGCTTGTTGAGCTTACCTGTCATACAGAGACGTTAGAGAATAAAGATGAAAGAAAAATTACATTTTCTTTTAACTTGCTTATTTATGTCCCCCATCTTATGGCTATTGAAGATGCTATACATTGTACGAATTTTATGCTAAAGCTTAGAGGGCACCAATGGGCCCTGGCTTAGAGAGGCTTGGTGACTTCTACGAACTGTGGATGCCATAAGAAAGAGGTGTCAGGCCAGTACTAACCATGCCACGAGATCTAAAGACTAACTCGGTGCCTTTTTAACAGACCCGCGAAGAAAATGGTTCGTTTGATCACGAACTCAGGCCGCTCCGGCGTCCGGGAAAAGCAGTGTTGCTACTTGCTGCTAGCGTGCCGTCGTATCTCGCGAAACGGGGGTTTTTTTTCCCCCCAATGGCTTAGATTACGAATTCATGCTCTTCCGTAAAGGATACTTCTCACCAAATGAAGGGAACAGATAAAAAGTCATTTTAGTTACACAGAAGACTGATTTATTGATTGCGTCGGCAACCACGGCCTCTGAAGTCCACATCATCCGTATTGAGTGCGTGACTAGGCTGTCCGTATCGCGTGGAGTAGAAGGGGGTTTTCCACTAGAGGCGCCCACGTCCTTTTGACTTCACAGTTTTAACCACAGTTAACTAACGAATGCTTCCATTGTTCATCTTTCTTTCTTTAAAAAAAAAATCAGAAATACTAGCAGCCAAACAACGGGATAGCTGGTATCCACCGATCCAAACCATTCAACGCACCTAATTTACCTTACCTCTACCTTATCCCTTTCTTTTCTCGTTCCTCTTGATCCAATTACCTTATCTCTCTCTCTCTCTCTCTCTCTCTCTCTCTCTGATCTAAGGCGGTCGGTGGAGGAGCCGAGGCGGCGTGCAAGCCAGCGGAGGAGCAAAGGAAACGCTGAGCTCGTGACCGAAGGAGGAGATGGCGGCGGCGTGGTCAGAGGAGGCGAGGTGGCGGGGTGGTTCGTTACTGGGGTCTGAGGCGGCAAGGCTGGAGGAGCAGCCGTGGCTTGTGGCTAGAGGAGGAGCATGCGGCAGCGCGGTCACCGCCTGGGGAGGCGACGGTGCGGCTTGTCACCGGAGGCGGAGGCAGCGCGACAAGAGGAGCAACCACGGCTCGCGACCAGAGATGTAGGTGTGGACTCACGTCTCGCGTCCGGTGGTGACAGCGCGGCAGCTAGCCAGGGGTAGGTGTGTCTCTGAATATGTTTGAAACTTGTTTGATTTTGTTCCTTTGTTTTTTTTTTTGTAAAACTATGTTGAAACATTTTTTTGGATTTTTTTTTGCAATTTGCAAGGGACTTCTTACGAAACATGCTGAAATCCCATGAAACCTTTTTGAAACTCTTTTTTTCACGAAATGCGAAACATCATGAAACTTGAAGCATCATGAAACCCTATGAATGAAACCGAAAACCCCATAAACTTGGAACTTGAAACTTTATGAAACATAAAACCTGAAACACCATGAAACCATATGAAAACCCATGAAATTGCTATATTGTCGGAATGCATTCCAACGCTATAGCGAGAGCTAACAACAGTAAATTTTTTGGATTGGATTGTTCTACTTCTACCTCAGCGTAGGTGAAGGGAGAGATTGGGGAAGAAGAAAAATAGGGCAAGAGGCAGGAGGCGTGCGGGGAGGAAGAAAAGAAAGAAAGGAAAGAGAAGAGAAGAAAAGGAAAGAAATTAAAGAATGGGGAGAAAGAAATAAAAAGGAAATAATATAAAATAAAGGAAAGAAGGGGAAAAGAGAAAAGGATGTGGTGGTGTTCACCTTCATGCGTTCTAAATCAACGTACACCTGCACGATCTCGGGATCCTGCAGTTGATTCTAATATCACTCTTTTGCCAATTATTTGTCCTTGACGCAGGTGACTACCTCCACTATCTTGGGCGGGGGCAAGTAACGACGGCGGGGTGAGATGGTGGAGGGGATCGGAGGTGAGGGCGAGGCATCGAAGAGAACGCAGGCGGTTGGGACTTGAGAGGAATTGTTGTTGGCATCGAGTCAATTTGATCATGAATGAGAATGTTGATCTAAAGATGCCACAAGAAATCCACGTTGTTCCAATTGAAAAAAATTATCAGGTCTATTTCATTATACTAGGAAGAATTTTATCATTGGAAGCCCGATCTAATCTTTTGTGACACTTGTAAGAATGATTGTGATTCTTTTTAGAGAAAGATTGTTGAGATTCTTGTGGGCTTCATCTTTGTTGATAAGATAAATATCTTGTGTAGGATGAATGATACTAGTTGTGTGAGATACTATCTACCCCTTAACAACCAAGATCACAAATACAATAAATGTAACCGAGCAAACTCTTTTCTACTTGTTTTGGGAGGCACCCCAATGAGGTCTACTTGAGAACCTCTTGGTCAAAGAGAGTTCATAGCACGCATTTTATGCGTAAACGCTGATCAATAGCCCGATAGGTGCAGGCAATAGCTTGGGAACTGCGGCGCGTGGGTGTGCGTGAAGGAGAAAGAGGCGGGGAAAAAGGTTAAAAAAAACATCGAAAATTGATGTGAATCGAATGATTGGGTGCGGCGTGAGCTGCTGAACTATATTGGATTACACAGGAGTTTACGCTACACAACGACCACGCGTCCACTCCTTCCTTCCCCTCCCCCACTTGCTGCCTCCACCCAAATTATTCCTCCCCTCCTCCTGCGCACAATGCAGCCACAGCGTCTGCCCCCTCCTTAATCCACATGTAATTACAACGAGCCGAATGGTCATGAGTTGCACTGGTTTTTAAATAGATATAATATAAATTGTTAACTTATAAAACTAATATCAGTAAGATAATTATTCTACAAATAAATTCAAGTTATATATATATATATATATATATATATATATAACTATATATATATATAAGATCCTATCAACTCAAAAGTTAGAGAGGGATGTGGTAGTTATCAGACTCACCATCACCACCATCACCACTACCAAATCATTCTTTTATAATAGTAAAAATAAATAAAGATTACTAGTTGTTGTTTGGTTAGCTTTGGAAAGACAGATGGAGTTTTATTCATTGAGATGTGCTAATGGTGCCAATTTTTGGGCTCCAGTGTCCACCCATTTTTGTTGAAAGGTCGCCCATTTCTAAATTGCAGGCCAGGATTAGCTCACCCAGAATTAACAAGCATATCTAAACCGGTGTCCGATCGAGATTTATTTGGCGTCGCGGAACGGGAGGATGACGCAGTTTTGTAGTGTCTGACCCCTATCTTCTCGATCAGCAACGCTCCTAGAATAATTCAAGTGATATCTTTGATTAATGAGTTCGGTAGTGGGAGACGTTAGCCTTCGTTGTAGTATGCCGATGTAGCATAGCGCTACTACTTCTATTTTGCAATTCCAGAATCCAGATGCTTCTGCCGGTTCATTAGCCTCGTCTTGAACTTGCACAACTACTAAACAAAAATACACTAAAACCAAAATGTCACATCTAGCTAGGCCTCTCCTGGATTTATTTACATGTACGGCACACATTATTTGGGGCCTTGGGGGGTTACTTGATAGATTTGAACTAGGGGTCAATAATCCATCTTAGCAGATCACCATACTTCATTGATCTCATCCATCGATCAGTCGCATTGGTAATCCATCTTAGCAGATCACCGTACTTCATTGATCTCATCCATCGATCGGTCGCATTGGGAGACCACCAAATTTTCCGGTTTTTATACCAAATTGTCTTATACTCAACAAATCGTGTGTTGATAAAAAAAAACAAGCGGTCGTCGATGAGAAGTACGACCATCTTCTGTATTGCAAAACAAGGAGAACAAACCATTTCGTTTTCATTTGGTTTACTTTTGGACAGGCACGACGCTAGCCACCCAAGGAACCGATGACTCTAGAACCAACCTTTGTTTGGGTGGTTAGCGGTAGTTGTTGTACCTTCTACATATTAGGATTCAAATCAGGTTTGGTCCAATGTGTCTCGTTTAGAAGGATTTTCTCTTAGCGGAAAGGGAAATATCCGTCGCAAACGAGACGCTAGTGGTGGCTTCGTCAAGCTTAGCTCGTCTAGTATTTCGTAGACATCATGTATTTATGTGTGTGTGGTGATGTACGTATGTGACCGTACTGGTTGTTTTGAAAAAAAAAAGGGAACTGACGACTCGTGCGACACGAGCCGAACACACCAACCGTGCACGGAAATGCTTCGGTTTCCTTGCCGAAAACGCCAGAGATTCCCCGTGGGAGCGCGGCCAGCCAGACGTGCCCGCACACGTAGCCGCGCGCGCCCACACACACAACACACGGCACGCGCGCGCGCGCTTTCGGGCGTGCGATTTGCTCGTTCCATTTTGCTTCGCGTCGCTGACCCCGTCACCGCGCACCCAAAAAAAAAAAAGGCTTCGCGTTGCACCCCGGCACATGGACGAGCGTCTCGGGATCTCCAACTCCAATCAGCCGGGCATCTCATCCCCGCCGTGTCAACGTCATGTCCCGTGCCCACGCCGTGGTCGCGTTGCTCGCGCGCTCCAATTTGCTCCGATTTTTGGGAAGCGGATCTTGTTCGTTATCGTAGGATATGTATTAGATCCTTTCTTCAACAAGCATAAGCATTGTTTACACGTATTTAAAATACTGTTCAAATAATGATTCTTTGCAGTACAGTAAAGAATTTGGATCCAGATTTTTTGGTTTGATTGGTCCAGAAATTACATCGCTTGTGCAGTTGTGGTTGTCGTACCTTTTAATCCGGGCAAATTTCCTATAAGGAATACTTGAGCTTTTGATTACATATAGGGAACGGATTCGTCAGTCACTATTGATCTACACTTGGCGTCTCGACAACCACCTAAGTAGCATATCACACCAATTCATGGAAGAGCGAGATGCAAGCTGTGGGTCAATTGACGCATAAGTTATTCCTAATGAAAGTTTTACACAAACCCACACAACTCTAAAGGTTTCCGGAGCGCAATTGACCCAGCGGGATTTAAGCAACATGTTATAACTTACAATCCTCTTTCCATGCATGGGTGCTTTATTTCGCCCAAGGCCCAACACACATTTATATCCTTGTTTTTCTAGCTTAAGCAATACTTTTCCCTATTTCTTAAACGATTGCCTCCTTGGATCCACAACATCAATTTTTTCGATTGAACGGTTCTAACATTGCAATCAACACACCTGTATCTCTATACCACTTAAAAGAAAAATAAATTGGGGGTGGTCCATCCCTTCTCATGCGATGTGAGCCGTTAGATCTATCTTTCTTCGTGAGATGTGAGCCGTTGGATCTCGTTCTTTCTCGGTTCCTCCGGTGCGTACGGTTGGCCACCCATAACCTCCTTTCCACTACCCCACATCCAACTGCCCAAGCTGGCGCGCAAGAAATCCAAAGATTCCATCGATCTTTCCAAGAACGGATTGTCGGCGGATCACTCGTATTGTAGACTGAGCACGACGACGGTTGACGAGATATGATTTTTTTTAACTCGTAGCAAAACACAAGCATTGGACTAGTGATTGTATCATGTGGAAAAGGCAGAACATCCAAAACAATCAAACGTGGATGGCTCTCCATTGAGAGGTTGATTGAATCCCAAAGTTTGAAAAATTCCTCTCGTCTTGCCATATTTTCTCCTTGTGTTGCTATCCAAGAATTGATGTTAATTTTGACCTCAAGTTTTGACACACAAAAAACATTACGAGAGGGACTCCCTACTGTACTATCACGTGGCTGTGCAGGACGATGAAAAATGATTAGCCAATAATAAAGTCGTAAATCGTACAGTTGCTCGTAATTGGACCTGCAGACGGCAATATAACTAAGGAGGTACTACGGTTCAATATTGTCATTTTTGACGTCTAGATCGATGGTACCCCCAGCTCCTATACCAGGAACAGTTCAAAGTCCAAACTCGAATTTGTTTCTGCCAATTCACACGATGGTTTTTTTTTTTTTAAATTAGGATGCAACAACAGCTGTTCTAGATGTTCTAACCCAACGAAAGCAACAAGAATATTTTAAAAGAAGAAAATTATATTCAAGGTTTGGTAGTAGAAGCAAACTATAACAAAGTAAACGAATATCAAAATACAGTTGCAAGGGCGAACCACATTTTGGTGGACGGTAGAGTGGTAAGTGTGCAACTGCACTTATCAAGGTTTAAATCCTGATATCCATTTTTACACGTACGGTAGTGTGGTTTAATAGAATTTTATAAGATTATGAATTTATCCTTGACCCCGACTTTCTTTGCATGTGATAAGGAACACACGTGTGCACGCGTATGGTGTGCGTACACATTTTTTTTTGTAACCGAAAAAAAGAAAGAGGGAACTTGATAGAAAAATAAATTCACAAAAACCACCTCTACAATGTCCAAGTTATCCTTCTTTCTTTTTTTTTGTTAAGAAAAACTCAAATTATCATACTAGATGTAGTTAAACAGCAGTACCAAATTTCAGGGGAGGATACTCTAATTGCATATGAAAGAAGGATTTAGCTCTCTGTCTTTTTAAAGCAAGAAGGCTTTAGCCCTTGGTGCAATCCAAAAGCGGAATTCCGAAGAACAAAGGGCAGCGCATTTTGAAGTCAATCCAGCCCACGACCACCCAATCACACCCGTCCACGTACGCAGAATACAGTGTGGCGACGGGCACCCTCTTGTCCGGTACGCACGTGGCGGATCCCGATTGGCTGCAACTTGTTATTCGCGCGTGCTATCTGACGTGCGCTGACGACATGGACGAAAGCAACGCAGCTCTATTTCCAAATAGCATATTTTGCAGTTTCACAAAAAATAAATTAAGTGAAATAATTAAACCGTTTTGTAATTCGTAGAAGAACCTGCAAGGAACAGCCAGGAAGAGAGATGCTTGCTTTGCTTGCACGGCCAAAGCCTGGCGCTATATAATGCCATGCGTGTGAGGCCACTTCTTCCTCAGAGACGCCTCAACCCCACCCCAAGAACACGAAGCCACAAGAGACATCCCATTCCACTCCACGGTGAGGTTGAGCGATCCGAGCAAAATCATCAGCATCAGCAAACAGGTTTGTTCTCTGAACTTCTCTGATCTTTTTAGCAGCAGGAACACACAAGAAAGGTCCTGTTCAAGAAGGTCTTCTTTTGGGTTTATTAGATCAAAAGAAGCGTTTTTGTGGGGGATTTTTTCTTAACTCATCACTCTCCTAGGAGGAACAGAGATCCAGAGATCCTTTTTTCTCTTCTGGATTCTTATCATTTCTTAGCCTTCCTTTACTCTAGTAACACCAGAAAGGGTTCTTTTGCAATACCCTTGTAGTTCATCCTCTCCTTTTTTTTCTTTGCACAACCAAATCCCTTTGTTTCTCTGCTTTTATTGAGGAACAGGGCTAATTTCCAAGCTTTTTTTTTACTTCGATTCTTGCATTAAAAAGCTTCTTTGCACAACCAAATCCCTTTTTTTTCTTCATCTTCTACCTCTGTCTAGTCCTCATGGCCGCAGCTATAGATATGTACAAGTATAATACTAGCACGCACCAAATCTCCTCCTCCTCCTCTGCTTCGGATCAGGAGCTCATGAAAGCACTCGAACCTTTTATTAGGAGTGCTTCCTCCTCGTCCTCTTCCTCCCCCTACCACTACTATTCTTCTTCCATGACCCAAGATTCTTACATGCCAACTCCAACATCTTACACCTCGCCCACAACGCCGCCTCTTCCTATCACCACCTCGTCGTCTTTCTCGCAGCTTCCACCACTGTACTCTTCGCAGTATGCCGCTTCCGCGGCTTCGGCCATGACGGGGACGATCGGGCTGACCCACCTCGGCCCGGCCCAGATCCAGCAGATCCAGGCCCAGTTCTTAGTACAGCAGCAGCAGCAGAGGGGCCTGGCTGGTGCGTTCCTTGGGCCGCGGGCGCAGCCGATGAAGCAATCCGCGGCGGCGGCCGGAGCGGTGCGGTCCAAGCTGTACCGCGGCGTGCGGCAGCGGCACTGGGGAAAGTGGGTGGCGGAGATCCGCCTCCCCAAGAACCGGACGCGTCTGTGGCTCGGCACCTTCGACACCGCCGAGGACGCCGCGCTCGCCTACGACAAGGCCGCCTTCCGTCTCCGTGGCGAGCTCGCGCGCCTCAACTTCCCATCCCTCCGCCGCGGTGGCGTCCACCTCGCCGGCCCGCTCCACGCCTCCGTCGACGCAAAGCTCACCGCCATCTGCCAGTCCCTCGCCGCGCCCTCCTCCAAGAACGCCGCCGAGTCAGCGGCCTCCGCGGCGGAGCCGGAGTCCCCCAAGTGCTCGGCGTCGACGGAGGGTGAGGAGTCGGTGTCCGCCGGCTCTCCCCCGCCGCCTGCATCGCTGGCGCCGCCGGCCCCGGAGATGGAGAAGCTGGACTTCACGGAGGCGCCGTGGGACGAGTCGGAGACATTCCAGCTGCGCAAGTACCCGTCCTGGGATATCGACTGGGACTCCATTCTCTCGTGAACAAGCAACTACAACTAGTAGTAGTCTTCGTTAATCAAGTGTATCTTTCCTTTTGGACTTTGCAATTGCAGCC
The DNA here is from genome assembly GCA_036346395.1 of Hsuehochloa calcarea. Taxonomy (NCBI): domain Eukaryota; kingdom Viridiplantae; phylum Streptophyta; class Magnoliopsida; order Poales; family Poaceae; genus Hsuehochloa; species Hsuehochloa calcarea. Next base: position 63,584,163 of record CM070596.1, read on the forward strand.
GCAATGGCTCGATGGCATTTTAGACGTCGGCCATGGCCGCTGCGAGTAGCAGTAACTAGTAGCCAGTGGTGTCGTGTCAGGAGTAGGGTTGTTACTATTTCGTCGTTGTGATGTACGTAGTGATCTCCTGGTTGGGCTGCCGGTTGTGTTTTTTTTTGTTCACGGCACGGCCAGTCGAGGGGTGTAATCCTAAAAATCCTCGGTTACCTGATGAAATCTCACTATTTTCATCTTTCATGTGCTTGTGTCATCTGTCATGCACACTACTGACGTATGTGTATTTTTGTTGGTCTAATGGTCTTACTACATGTGCGCACTTGTAAGTTGCGACCTATCGCCTATGTGGTGGTTGTGGTGTGGTTTTTTGCTTGTGATTTTGTTTGCTTCTACTTGCAAAAGTAGATGGTGCTTACCTCGGCCTGTTGGAAACATGTCTAAGCAAAAGCTGAGGAGGAATTCGCAATTGGTTATCGCGAGATGTACTAATCCACATGGAAAGGTTGTGCTTTCATGGGGTAACAGCATGCGAATTATGAATGCTGGATAGAGAGAAGAGAACGGACGTTACAGTTAGATCCATGTTAGGGTATGAATCTTGAGTCGCCATTGAAAATAGCAGAGGCCCGGCCAGTTCATACCTGTCCGGTTTCTTCACACAGCTGGGCCAAGTGAAACACTGGTGCTGTTTGCTAATCAGTCTAATGACCTCCAAAGAGACGAAAATCGCAGAAGTTGCGCAAGAACAGGTGCTTCATGTGCTTTCGGTTGATCTTTCAGAGCTCAGGCCTTAAGGGTATCATTCTTGCAACAAATTGGGTAGTTATGTGTTCTTTCTTGCTGCATATTAACACTGGCAGTATTTTCGGGAGTAGTTGTACAATCACATCTGTACTTCAGGCTAAGTGCAAACTGGTGCTTAACCACCAACGAGAACTTAGAAACTCTCAGAAATTAGTTCACCAGTTATTTCTCCTAGCAACCAATTTCCGACCCATGCCTGCCAAGTTTGAGCTGTTTGGTTAGGATGCACACGAAAGCGCTAACATCATACGCCCATTCACAAGTGCGTTTTGTTTATTCCAAGATGGCAATTTGCCACAGAAGCATCCGGATTTTCGCCGAGCCTATCAAGCATTCAAGCTTATCCCGCGAAAACGACCTGATGTTCACGCCGGACCAGCCAACCCTCATCCCTTCAGCATCCTACGGCCGTACCTTCCACTAGATGCAATTCTTTGATCTGGTCCATCCGATTCGCCGGTGAAAGATCGAAGAGCATAAAGAGAGGACAACGATAACGAGTCATCCTCAACCAACCCTCTCACTCTCCTTCTCTACGAGCCTATCTATATCCCTTTGTTCTCATTCTACGCGTACAAACATTTTGTTTTGTAAAATTGTTGTGAGTTTTACTTGCTTATCGTCGGTGGTAAAATATCTGTAGCTTCACCTATCAATCTTATAAAAAGCAAAATAAAAAGAAATCACTACATTCGTTCTCAAGGGTCAGAAAGATTTCAACAATAATCGGAGAAAAAAAAAGAAAAATCTATATGTTGATAATGGTGGATCCAGATTATAACGATATATATTAAAACGAAAGAATACAAGTCAACTACACGAATTCCAAGAAAAATTAGCAATTGTATTAATATACGATTTCTAAGAAAAATTAACAATCGGATTCGTGTACGAAATCTAAGAAAAATAAATGAAATTCGGAATAATAAATAAAAGAAAATTTACAACTTGATTTCCATACGAATTTCAAAGTAAAATCCATAAATAACTAAAATTCAAAATAAATCAAATAAATTTAGCAATTTGAATTGTATAAGAATTCAAAAAAATATAACTAAAATATTAAATAAAAAATATAACAAGGATAACATGAAAGATGTCGGAGGAGATGGAAAAGAAATCATCTCGTTCGCTCCTAAGGGATAGAAATTCCCATGTTGAAAGAAAACAATACATATCTAAACCGTTAATCGTTGTGGGACTAGACTATAACAGTCTAGATTAAAAGAAGGAGTTCGTATCAAGTACAATAAAACTAAATTTTGTAATAAAAAATAAAATAAGAAATTTGATTGCCATATGAATTCCTAAACAAAATGTCGGACCCCGAGCTTTGAATACCCGAAATCCTCGTGTGTGTACCGTACTAGTATCATGATCAGTGTCTAGTACACATATCTATAATATTGACAATCACATCCATTCATTCATACATACATAATAAAACAAAATGTGGTACATAACTTAAGCGATTACATTATTTAGAAAACAGTGGCCGACCGACCAAATAAAAGCTTAAGTATCAGAAGTAGTAAAAATAACAGCGAAAGCAAAATATGTAATAAGTCCAAAATTTTCAGCGGCATTGTCGGACCCAGGAGAAACATCTCTAGATCCTCTGTGCATTTTGAACTAGTTCTATGATCAGTGGCTAGTTCACGCGGTAAACAAAAATGGTAACATCTATAAATCGCACAACTATATTAATAAATACCATAGTTTATTACAAGAGAGACTTACAATCCAATAATAAAGAACACAGCGGAAGAGAAAGAAGAAAAATAGTAGAGCCCAGCTAATCTGTCACAGGCAATCGACTGGGATAGCGGCTTAGTTGTCGAGATCCACATCGGTGGTGAAGTTCTTCTCATCTTAACAATATTTTATTAATCAAATGTGAGTACAAATGAATTTACTCTGCAAGTTACACTGAATAACAGAATTATAATGCATGCAGGAATATATCGAAGGAGGGCTTATAGTGTTGAATTTGCGGTAAAGCAATGTTTTCTTTAAATATTTGTACTAAGTTCCAAAGCAGTTATTCTATAACTAAAATTTATTTTCTAAATTCTTAAGTTTTATAGTAAGATAACATTCATACAAGAGTGGTGAAAGATACCCTCCTATCACATGGCAATCCGCCCATTTTTCTAACTGGATAAACTATCCAAAAGCATTTGATAAAGTCTTTTGCAATCAAAAATCAAAGTCTAACTTTGAGTGGCTTTACTCAGTCTATCCATGACCATGGACACAGTTATTCGAATAATTTTTAACACTCTGTAGAGATTGCATAACTTTACACACAAGAGATAATCAACTTATAATATCTGTTTCACACAATTCCAAATGTGTACGACTAAGTGATTATCACAAGGCCTTTACAATACTATATTCTAACACCAACCCGCCCGATAAGCTTAACCCCAGGTCATGGACATCATTTACTATCGGCCCAGAGCTTACCGTTATGGGGGATAGCTTGCCCGGACATGGATGTCTATTACCATCGCCCGAAGCAACCTCCGGTAGACGTGGAGGTAAGTTACCATCGTTTGCACAAACCCAAAACTACAACCTGCGGGCGTAATGCTAGAACATGATAAATTATTTATCCAGATCCTATCCACACATGACATGTGGTAGTATGATGGAACTTTACAAGATGCGTCTCGATGACCGGTACTTAACTAACTTAGGCGACTTTCCACAAAACTCTGGCCTCGATCATAGAAATGAATCGATCTCGTGCATAAATTTGCACCATCCAAACATCCATTTCGTCCAAATCTAAACCAGTTTTTCCTTTTATTTTAGTTTTCAAAGTATTTGTAAACTTCCATGACAACCCATTGCATGAATACAATTTTAAAAAATATTTGATTTGTGGTTGTAAATTCCCAATTAAACATTTTTGAGCATATTTTTCAACAAAAGCATCATGTCAATACTATTGTATTACCTAGAGTTTTATCTAGGGCGACAAGGTGTGAGGGTTTCGATGTGCAAGAATTGTCAACTTCAAGATCAGTAAGTCAATCATCAGTATTAGAATCATAATCCAATACCCGACAATCTAATATCCAACTATAATCGGTTTATATAATACAACTTCCAACAATCCAATACCCAACAATAATATATTTCGATAATCCAATATCCAACAATAACCTATTTCTATAATCCAATATCCACAATAATCTATTTCTATAATCCAACTTCCAGCAATCCAATATCCAACGATAATATATTTCTATAATCCAACATCCAGCAATCCAAAATCCAACGATAATCTATTTCTATAATCCAACTCCCAACAATCAAATATCCAACGATAATATATTCCTATAATCCAACCATCAACAATCATGTATTTCTAATAATTAAATCTTCAACAATCATGTATTTCTAATAATCCAATCTTCAATAATCATGTATTTCTAACAAATCCAATCTTCAACAATCAAGTATTTCTATTAATCCAAAAATCATGTATTCCTATAATCCAATCTTTTCAATTTCTATCTCCAAAATATATCACACTCGGAATGATTCTCCTTATTACTAATCTTGACAACAATTGATTAAACAAGGGTTTGGGATTTTGCTACAATTTAAGTATATGAATTTAAATTACTTTGAATACAATTAAGCATGCAATATTAATTTAAAACAAAATTTAAATATTTTGAACTACTGGGATCAAATATGATCAAAGTATGTAACTTGCTTTAACCAATAGAACTTTTGACTCGAGACTCCAAAAATAATGAGACCAAGTGCAATAGAATCTCCTTTCTTGGCTACACCCTCTATTTTTGGCCCAGCTCAAAATACCACTTTCTGACGAGCGGCGGTCTGACCGATCTTAGATCGGTCGGCCGATCTTGACCGCTCGATCGAGGACCCGACCGAGACTTGACGATCTGAAACTTTGTCGAAAATACGTGAAACGACAAACCGTAAACACCATTGCCAATTGTCACATCATCCTAAGATCTGGAGGATATCCCCATGATATCCACAATCTCCCCCTTGATGAACACATTGGCAATAATTCAGAAAATGTAATTTGGAGGTTTGAAAAGTAAAATACTTTCGTTTTCGCACAAAAGCACAACTTGGTCCATAAGCAAGAGAAAGCCATGGAAATGACCAAGTTGGCATCAGAATAGCATAGGCATGTGAGATAAGACAAAAGAAAGCATAAAAACTTTGATTTCCATAAAAGAGTCAAAATCAAACTTAAGGTCCATATGAAAGAACAATTGTTCAATTGACCTATGATCATTGTGAGGATAAATAAATGCAATTCAAGTTCAGAAAAGTCAATAAGACAATAAGAATGCAATTCAAAAACTCCCCTCACTATGATCCTCAGATTTCAGAAAATTTCAAAATTTCAACCTTCTCCCCCTTTTTATTATTTTTATATATATTTTCTCCCTTTGTACAATAATGATATATTTTCTCTCCCAACATTGAAATATCTTCTCCCCCTTTGACAATGGAGTCATCAAGGAATCACGCCTTCCTCTCATCCAGAGATAACAAATACAGAATGAAGAAAGAAGCATAAAAAAGAGTATACAAGAAGTGCAATGGAGTAGCTTCATTTTTTTTTGTATTTTTCAATTTTTGATTACAAGAAGCTTTGGAGATTACCCAAAAGAACAAGCCAGCATTTCTAATATTGTACAAACGACATATCAAGCCTAACAGCGCTAGCAATATCATGATAAGACTCAAAGCTAAGCACGAAGACTCAAAAGTAAAGTAATAGATTTAATTAATTTAAGCAAAGCTTCAAATTCAGCAAGTTCATCAACAGGGATCCTAAAGTGAAACTGGCCATGTCAAAATGAGATAAAAAATCTAACATGGACCACATTAAGAGTCAACCAGGTCCTGTATTGAATCATTTTGCTCAAATTTCTCAAAAGCTCATTTGTCAACAGTTTTCTTATTTGCACTGAATATTGAATTTGACTAATGATCTAACTTAGTGACAAGATCCTGGACTAGGAGCCATCCACAAACTCATCCTAAGCTTCGAACAGAAGTTGATTAAATGTATATCTTAGTGAAGAAGATCCTGGACTAGGAGCCATCCACAAACTCTTCCTAAACTTCTACCAGGGCGATAAATCTTGAGGTTCATATTATTTCTAACAAGCAGTCCCCATGAGATCGTCTGGATCATCAAACTATCTCCAAGTTCATGTCTTTGACAAGCAGTCTCGTAAGAGTAGTTTGGCAAAATTTAAGCATAAGACAATATTGATTTTTCATGTTTCACAAGAGCAGTTTTAGAATCTCAACAACACAAGAAGCTCAAGTAATGATCAATTTTAAATTCAAGAGCTAACAAAGGGCCAATGTCACAAAGGAGCACTAATTGCGCAACTAGCTAAAACATCCACAAATTATAATTTTTAGTTCGAGTTGTTTTAGAGTTCTAGCTCATACAACAAAGACTTATCTATATATGTGAAAGCGTGATAATTCTAGCAAATCAAAGAACTAGACATGGCATTGAGTAAGAATTGAAATACTAAATCTCCAAAGGGTAATAGGCAAAGTTTCATCAATTTTAAAAGATAAGCAGAAAACCTTATATTACAATGCATCTTTTTGGATACCACTAGTTGGATTTTTCATACCACTTGTTGGATTTTTCATATGAATGCAATATGATACAATGAGATGCAATAAAAACCTAAAAAATTCAAAAAGATCAATAAGTTCAGAAAAGAACAAGAAAAGATAAAAATAACAAGGTAAGATCAGAAAAGATCGAACTCCCCCTCAAACCAACCCATAGGGATAAATTACCCCTAACTCGCTTCTCAAGGTGGCAAACCTAGTTGGGTCTAAAGGTTTGGTGAGGATATCAGCCAATTGAGCCTCGGACTCCACAAAGTGTAGCACAATATCACCTTTCTCGACATGGTCTCTAAGGAACTAATAGTGAATGTCTATGTGCTTGATCCTAGAGTGTTGCACATGATTTTTAGCAATGTTAATAGCGGAAGTGTTATCACAGAAAAGAGGAACACTAGCAAAATTTAACCCATAATCCTTAAGAGTGGTTACCATCCATAAAATCTGACTACAACAACTAGCAGCAGCTACATATTCAGCTTCAGCAGTGGATTGTGCAACAGAGGACTGCTTCCTAGAAGGCCAAGAAATAAGAGAAGTGCCTAGGAAGTGATAAGTGCCTGAGGTACTCTTCCTATCTAGCTGACAGCTCGCAAAATCAAAATCAGAAAACCCCCGAATGGACAAGGATGGAGAGCATGAATACCAAATGCCACACAGAAGGGTATAGTGTAAATACCTGAATATGCGCTTAACGACTTGGCGATGGGAAGTACTCGGAGACGCCTGAAACCTCGCACAGAGACAGACCGTGAAGTGGATGTCCGGTCTCGAGGCCGTCAAGTACAGAAGGGAACCGATCATACTGCGGTACTCGCGTTGATCCACGGCTTCTCCTTCCTCATCTGGATCCAAAACAGTCGAAGTTGCCATAGGAGTGGAGATTGGCTTGTAGTCACCATGTCAAAATATTTGAGCAAGTCCTTAGTGTACTTCGTCTGATGGATGAAGATCCCTTCCTTGCATTGCTTGATTTGAAGCCTCAAAAAGTAATTGAGCTCTCCCATCAAACTCATCTCAAATTCACTGGACATAGTCTCAGAAAAGCTGGAAACAAAAGTATTAGAAGAACCACCAAAGATAATATCATCAACGTAAATCTGAGCAAGCAGGCAGTCATTACCACGCCTAAGAATGAACAAAGTTTTGTCTACCTTACCCATCTCAAAGTCATTCTTAAGCAAGAAGGTCTTAAGTCTATCATATCAGGCTCTAGGGGCTTGTTTAAGACTATATAAGGCTTTGGATAGCTTGAATACATGATGTAGATACTTGGGATTCTCAAAGCCTGGGGGTTGCTTAACATAAACTTTCTCCTCTATGAAACTATTTAAAATGACACTTTTAACATCCATCTGATATAATCTAAAGCTCTTAGATGCAGCAAATGCAAGCAGAATGTGAAAGGCTTCTAGTCTAGTAATAGGAGCAAAGGTCTCATCAAAATCCAACCCCTCAACTTGGATAAAACCCTGAGCTACCAACCTAGCCTTGTTTCTAATTACAGAACAATCCTCATTTTATTTATTTTTTAAATCCCAGCGGTTCCTATAACATTATAGCCACTAGGAGGTTCTACTAGATTCCAAATCTTATCCCTCTCAAAATTCTCTAATTCCTCATGTATGGTATTAACCCAGCTAGAATCTGATAAAGCATGTTATATATCGCGGGGTTCAAAAGAAGCAACAAATGCAGAGTGATAATAGAGATTTGGATCATGATACCTGGAGCGAGTAACTCGCTCATGAAGATGATGTTGACTTGCATTTGATTTGTTGTTGGCTTGGTATTGTTTTATTGATGGTACCTTACCATGACTTGCATAGGAGGTCTAGCTTATTTTAATAATCCCTTTTGTTATTATTTTCTATTTATCAAGTAAATTCTATGATTTAAGTTTGTCCTATGAGTATCATCTAGATACCTTCTGTCTAGTTAATTATCAGCAGCCCGGGGTTCGGTAGTCACATAGACACCTCAACTGTACATGGTTACATTTTCATAAAGGAATGATATTTTATAGTTAACACCATTTCTAGTTGACCTCTATTTTAACCTAGACATTAGTGAGCATATTGATAAGAGTTGATATCAAATCATTTTATCCATTTTGATTAACCTTCTCCTAATCTATTGACATTAGCATAATTATGTCATAGGGTTCACTGTTTATTTAATTATTGATTCCCAACTAGACATTAGTGGCGGAAAATGAAACCAATGAAGCGAAGCGGTGGTAAAGCAATGCTATTGGCGAAGCTAGGACGAGGGTGAGGTGGAAGAAAGGTCCCAGCAAATGGGGCCCACACGTTAGCGAGAGGGGGACCGTGCGCTGGCGCGGGATGGAGTTGGCGATGATTTTTGGGCTGGTTCATATGCCCTAAAGGAGCGGAATTCAAAAATAGTTTTGAATTTCCAAAATTTGATTGAATATTTGCTAATTTTTTGTGCTGAGCAAACATAGTCCAAAATTTATTAAATTTTTTGTGAGGTGTCTAGACCTAGTATAGTTTCTTATGTGAATTTTTATATGCTTTGTGATTTTCTCGACAATTCTTACAAGTTTCTATTTTTCATGTAAATGCATTGTTACATTTGATGAAAATTCACAAAACATGCTCAAATAAAAATTTCCCCCATGTAAACATGCCCAAAATTATTCTCCTACCTATTTTCATTCTATTTCCCTAAAAATTGGGATTTTTGGGATGTTACAGACCCACCCCCTTACAAACAATTTCGTCCTCAAGATTTGGTGGGCTTGGTAAAGAAATAAGGAAATTCGGTTCTAAGGTGGTCTTCCCGTTCTCACGTGGCTTCGTCTTCAGTGTGGTTGCTCCACTGAACTCTTAACATCATGATGGCACGACTACGAGTATGTCGCATGGCTTCGTCTAACATCATGGAACTCTTAACATCATATATAATTTATTTCCATACGAATTCAAAATTAAAATTCCTAAATAACTAAAATTCATAATAATTAAAAATAGCAATTTGATTGTATACAAACTCGAAAAAAAAGAGTTCACGTCAAATACAATCCAAAAGTAACATAAATCCAGAATAAAAAAAAATAAGCAATCTGATTTCCAAACTAATTTTGAAGTAAGAATAAAGATGAAATTATATTACTTGAATTTTTATACGAATTCCAACAAAACATAGTTGAATTTTGGACTATGATTTTTTTTTGGCAATATAATTTCCATACGAATTTGAAAGTGAAATCCCTAAATAACTAAAATTTAGAATAAATGAAATAAATTAGCTATTTGATTTTCCTATGAACTCTATTAAAAATAACTATTTTTTGAATAAGAAAATCAAATGTATAACGATGATAGCATGAATGGTGTCGGAAGAGACCACGAAAGAGTGGAATTGCAAGAAGACATTGATCAACAGAGAAGTGAAGAGCGGACGTCCTCGATGGTGCGGGGATGAGGAAAATGCCTTGTTGCTCACCTAAGCCGTTAGACGAGGATAATGTTGTGTTGCTCGTCGGAGCTGTTGAAGAGAAATATCATAGTTAAAGGAACCAATGGTCGTAACGACGATTTGCGACCATCGACATTGTTGAAGAAGTTGATGGTCAAAGAAGCTCAATGACAGGGAAGCTCTGGCATAGAGGAGATGAAGCTTTGTATTGAAAACGAGCTATGAACAATATATGATCATCGGGTAGGTAGGAGCGTGCCATCGCTGGTAAGGGGCATGCCATTACCAATGATGGTGAGAAGATTATTCATACTATTAAATAGCGACTAAAGCAGACATACCGACATTAGTTAAGATAGGAGGTCACTCTGGTTAGTGAGGACGCCACAACATTGAGTTGGCCAACATCGAAGAAGAGGAGCGACCGACACGGGAGAAGATGACTCGAAAACACATAATATCATGCATTGGTATGAATAGAAGCACAAACATACAGAAGCATATGTACAAGGAGTTCCGAATAGAGATGGCACATCGCAGGGCTTAGACCCAGGGCCAACGGAGAGAGCATGATTGGTGTCTCCAGTAGGGATTGACGATGATTGCACATGTATGTGTGATGATGTTGCAACGGTCGGCATTAAGCAATAATTGGAGAAAAGTGGAAGATAACTATATTGTAAAGTATTGTTTGGAAGGGGTAGCAACTGAAATGGATCAATCAAAACTTAGGCTTGCTGTTGAATGTTGAAGCAGAAAAGTTGTGGTGGTAAGAAAATATAGAAGACACACAGTTTGGTGGGGATAGATAACTCCAAGGTAGGTCCCGCCATGGTACATCCGTGTATGTATAAGCAAGATACTCTAATACCATGTAGACTAATAATATAATTTGCCACACATATAATTAACATATTGGTTGAGATTAAATAGAGTTACATGTGCATGCATATATTTTGAAAAAGTGTAACTAATGGATGATGGATAGAAGCATGAAGTTACATGATCCATATATGATGGAGAGTGATTATGTTTCTAAAAATCCAAACAGCTTATTATGTTCAATGATCATTCCATCAAAGGTCATACTTCAATTATGTTCCACGAGTTTTATTTTCCTTCAAACTTCTATTGTTATTTCTAATGTTTATGATGTCTTAAAAATCTAAATAGCCTACAAGATTCGTAAATATTTTTTGAACCATCTACATTATATCATTTGATACTTAAAAAATAAATATAGCCACGCAAATACGCGAATCACCCTACACGTTACTAGAAAAAATAGTTGTGTATTTTACATTATGGCGCATTTAAGTTGCATCGTACTCCCCCTTCCACCCAAAGCATCATGAACTTTGCTTTCATAGGTGTGCAACTGCAACAGCCAAGCCAACAGCCAATCGTAATCTCCAACCAAGATACTGTTTAACAACGAAGCACACACATGATACCCGGCTCCTATATTCTTCCTCAAAGAATAGAAAAAAAAACGGGAACATACATAAACGAATGATTAATTATCTCTAGTAATATATATATATATATATATATATATATGCTGTTTAACAACGAAGCACACACATGATACCCGGCTCCTATATTCTTCCTCAAAGGATAGAAAAAAAAAACGGGAACATACATAAACGAATGATTAATTATCTCTAGTAATATAGATAGATAGATAGAACAACCAGAAAAACCATATCTAGTAGCACTAGCTAGGATTGTAGGAGCACCCTCCTTCCTCTCATTGCCATTTGATGTGAAACTATGAATAGGGAAGACATGAGACGAGATGGAGTTAATTAAGGAGATATGGATGGATTTGACGAGAGGGGAAAAGGCAGGTAAAGTCGCGGGGCATATGATGCTTTCATATCGGCCGAATCTGTGGCTCGTAGTAGAGGGGTCGTCAGAAGCCGCGGAAAGCGCCGGTGAGGTGGACCAGCATTGCATTGCATCATGCATTGCTGCCGGCCCAACTTATTAGGCTCGCTCGCTGTCTCTCTCGATCGACTCTGGATTTGCAGCGCGGTGGAATCCGTCACCTAGCTGGTACAAAATGGAGAGACTCCGTGCTCTCTTCACAGTCGATCGACTTCTAGAAGCTAGGGCAAGCAATTATTGGTTTCCGCGGCAAGTTGGGGTTGTGAATGCGACCCGGCAGTTGCTGCTGATCACCAATTTACTTGCTCCGACCAAGTGAGCGAGTGGCCCGAGTTAATTAGTACAGTATCATCGAGTTATATCTGTGTGGTAACGAATGATTAATTATTCACACTCTCAACCAGTAGCCGTCGTTTTCCTGCTCGAAAGCCACCCACACATAAGGTGATTTTATGCAGCCTTGTCCGCAACAACACGCAGAGTATTTTATTGTCTTCTCCGTGCCCGCGAGGCCACAAACGAGAGTGATTTATTGAATGCAGGGAACTTTTAGTTGGTCGATGGTGTTAATTAAACTCACTTGTCATAGTTAACTCAAGCAGAGGATGCTGCTGCAATGCATCCAGTTGTTCTTTCATCTCGAGTGTTCTTCGGCTACAGGGTGTGATGTGGTTCTGGTTTCGTCAAAGTCCAAGCAATGTATACTATGTACGTGCCGGCCTGCTTGGAGTGGAAAGCACGCAATTCTTTCTTTGGGCCGCACATGTCGCACGACATAGACGGCCCGGCTCGGCAAGGGATTCTCTCCAGCAGACCACAAAGTTGGGAGTTCCGAGCCGCTCAACCCACATGACCACATCCAGCCCACGCGCGAACGCCCGAGGCGAATTGTTGAGACGTTCCGGCCCAGTCCGGCAGTCGTGCTGGGTCCGGCCACACGGAAGACCACCGAGTAGGCCCCAACGTATCCGATTGGGTTCTACATTGGCATTAGGAGTTATCTTCACCGTATCGATCTATCTTCACCGTATCGATCAAAAATCAAAAATCAATATCAATAACTACAGTAATACAGTAATTGCTACAGTAAAAAACTGGTTGATATTCCATTTGTGCTATAATATTTGCTATAGTACCACAACAGAGTATGTCTGCGCGCTCAAGAAATATTGTTCATACAGTGTGCTATAATACTTTCACACAAAAAAAACAGGATGTTTTAGAATACGTGCAGTTAAACTTTGTAAACTTTGACTATCGATATCTTTTTTAAAATATTTGGATCAGATATATGAAAATCATATGTATAGATTCGTCTCGAAAAGTACTTTCACAAAATTATATTTTTATTAGGCTTACAAATATATTCTAATAATAATAAGTGACCGAAGTTACATTTTAAAGATTGTGCCAATATCTAAAACAAGAGTTTTTTTGAACCGAAGGAAGTATATTCTTTCAAAATTTATATTGGTCGCTGACTCGCTGCTACGTGCTAACCATCCGATAGACTGGCATTTCATGACTTGCATGCGGTGATCCTTGAACTACATACATCATGCCAAATGCTGTTTTCCCAAAGTCCATATGAACTGTGAAGGAACTACTCCTACATTACTCCGAGCGATAAATCCTAGAAACCTGCGCGTGTCTTGGTGCAAGGCGGCGGAGACAAACGTACGTAACACTAGCTACCTGATAATCACAGAAGCTACACCTATAAATTTTGTTTCTCAGTACCATCAAAAGACACTACTTGATAATCACATATTGTTTAATAATCCTAGCAGCACTTAAAAGGAATGCTAATCAATATTGTTTTGAACATCAAGCTGAGGGTGATGTTACACCATTTTTGTATCATCAAACCTCACCGATTGGTGTACCCACGAACAGAAATGAAAGGTACAATATTCTTATTATTTGGTAGAACATACCTAACATGCTCACACGGAGATTTCCTAGTTCTATTTGAGTCATTTCAGCATAATCCTCTCCATTTTGTATTGCAATATCTTCTGATAAACTATCACAAGACCCTACCCCATCCTCACAGGAATTACCATAAGAACCATCATTTTCGATGGATTTACAAAGTTGCGGCATACTTTCTAACCACATGAGTTTAACCACACAACTGCCTCTTCTCAAGTGTTTTTACGAAAATCTACCCCTCGTGTGAAATCCCCGAGCATATCTATGACCGCAAACTTAGCTATTCGAATAGATTGTTAACACTCCGCAGAGGTGCACACTTTATCCACAAAATGCAATTAACTTATACGGAGAAGATCACAACAAAACATTTCCAAAACTTCATCTCAACAATTAACTCTTTCGATATGTTCTTTCGTCATACCAACTTTAACAAAGTGTTTTGGTCTGATACACATCGTTGAACCTAGAGGGTGCGGCTTGACAAAGCGGGCCACCGCCGGCCGCTTGTGTTGGAAGCGAGGGCGGAGGCGGAGGAGGGAGAGGAGGAGGACGAAGCAACCGCGATAGCGGTAGGCTCCACTTGCGGGGCGGAGGTAGCGCGTGGGAATACAACGCCCAGATTCAATCGGACGGTAGGAGCAAACACTAGAAACATCCGCCGGCCCAAGGAAGAGCGCACTTGGAGAGCGGGTATTAGGAGCACGATCGGATACGCACCCGCGTACACTTGCAGCAGCAACCGGACAGGCCGGGGAAGTAGCCGCGACTTCAATAAATGACATGACAAGTTGCACTGTTGAAGCCACTAGCTTCCTTCGACGCATGTGATCGACTGACCCGGCACGAATTAATGGCGACACTGGGCGAGAGCTAGGCTTGCTGCAAAGATATGCCGATGGAATATATCTCGCCCTGCTGCCCCATTGCAGATTCCAGCAGCTCGCTCTTCTCCGCGAAGAATCTAGATCGATTCTCATGTGACTATGTGTGACCATACAAAAGCATCAGCAGCAGCTTCCTGTGCATACATTCACTCTTCAAAGTCACCATGCCATGCATCACTCATGTGAGAGAAGAGGCTGCAAAGAGATATTCATATTATTGGCGGGCAAGCAGTGGTAGCCAGTCTCCTGCATGCGCCCCTTCTTTCGTATAAAAATGACTCGAGAAAAAGAAGGGAACCTTTTGGGCCACGTGAAATCGAAAGCTGTTGTCCATCGTGCACGATGCCTCCGCTTTCCGGTGTTCCTCCCTTTGTTCTTTTATAGCATGATAATGTTACTGGGATAGGATTCAAAATATGCAACTTGCAAGTGTACGCAATTATGTAGACCACTACAATAGTATATTGCTCTTATAGCCTGCGTGCATGCAGTGTGTGCTGGTTGGTTGGTGCAACATTATATGTGTGTTACCAGCATGCATTGTATTCCCATATGTTATACGAGGAACTATATATTAATGTGCTGGTGATGATCGGTGCTCACCCGGGAATTAAACTAGCTAAATTCTTAAAGAAGCACATCACGCAAAAAAAAAAAACGGTTGAAAGGCAAACTGCAAATTCTTAAACTAGCTAAATTCTAAAAGAAGCACAAGAAAATTAATGTCGAAACGCAACTAGCTTATATTATGGTAGTACAACTACCGTCTACTAACCAAATTATATCACAGTCCTTTTTTTAATAAAATAAAAAAATACATGCATGTGTGGCTACTGGCTAGTACACCATGGCAATTAGAAGTGCAGTTGGTAAGTTCTGAAAACCAAAAAACACATGTAGGTAAGTCTACCATAGTTTCATCATCTAAGTAAACCATCATTAAGTTGTGAGTGCCATTCGCACGGTGGAAGGCAGCTGCAACATGATACGAGTCTGCAGAAAGACTAGCTAGTGAGAATCTGCACATGATACGAGTCAGCCATGCATGCATGCATGCATGCTCCAAGGAAAAAAAAAACGTACGTACACGCATCAGATCAATTAATCCAAACCGTCCTAAGGCTACACTGCACACCTACGCGCGCGGCTACTTGCAAACATGACAGAACAGAGAGCACGTACAGATGGGGAGTCTCTGGTGGCTGCACGGTTTGGAAGCTTAGCCATTACTACTTTGGGCTCCCGTGGAAGGTAGCGCGCGCCACGCCACGCCAGGAGCCCATAGATAGGGTAGCGTAAGGCCGAGCGCTGCGCTGTGCAAGGCAGCTAGCGATGGCAGTTGCACGCGCCTACTTGCAAGCATGGCCGCATGGGGATTGGGCGCACGACAACCGAGGTTCGAAAGCTGCAGCCGGAAACCTCAGGCGGCTACCTAGCTAGCCAGGCCCGTCCAACTGCCCCGCCTCAGCTAGCCTCTCGCGCACGCACCCCCGCCCTCCTCGCCTCGTCACCTCCACCTCCCTCAAGAGTTGACGCGAAATGACGTGCGTGTACGTGCAACAGGACTGCCAGAAACAAAAACGCGCAGGCGACGGCGACGACCGGTACACGACGCCATACCGAGTGGCTCTACTACTCCACCTCGCAAGAAACATGGATGGGAGAAACAGATGTGGCCGGCCGGGGGGAGGGGGTGCCCCACGTCGAGGAGCCGAGATGTATACTCGATCGCAGTGCGGTCCATGCGCACTGTGACTGCGTCAGAGCTAGCTAGTGATACGCGGTTCGAACGCCATATGCATGCACTGTTCGGTTCACTTGTCCTCTTACCGGAATTGGGGGGGTTTTTTTTTTGTCGGGTTACCGCGCGCGACTTGGCCTTCTGCCGGTCATGGTTCGAAAAGGGGCTGGCTACCGTTCGGGCCGCCTGTCGTTTTTTGCCACAGCATGGTACATGTCAAACAGTGCGTGTGTACCTTCGGTATGGAATGCATATAAATCCCCACGTTACCGTTTGTTTAGCGAAACAGGATTATAATGATGTGGTTTAATCAAATATATCCTAAAATCGTTACAAACTTTTAGTTGTATAGCGGTTATAACATATAGTTGTTAGAATTTGTCGATGAATTGCTATCGATTTTACAAAGTAATCGGGGAAGAGATGTGACCTAGTGGATTACATAGAGGAGGCATAGATTTTTGACATGTTTATGTCTTCTCTGAAAAGAACAGGGTGCAGCTACGGCTATGCTCCCCCCCCCCCTTCTGTCGTCTCACTCTGCTCCTTAAATAGTGTCGAAGGGGTGTAAGTTATTGCCTACATAGAGACGCCTTGTCGGTTCCTCGATCTTCCACATGGATAACGGTTGTTGTCAGTGAATCTCCTTCATACACACGATCATCGAGCATTTATTGTCAGAGACAAGAAGCGAGGAGATGCGGTTATGTTAGAGAGACAATGGCACACATTTCCTTTTAATGATATATTGTGGTGGACATACTATTTGGTCAGATAGTTGGGACCACCATATAACTTGCCCAACTTGGGGTGGTCGATGCTCGAGTAGACTTAAGCATGCTCTCCCCGACCAAAGGTATACGTGAAGGCTACTGACTCGGTCGTTTTTTTTCAACAATCACTGTAGTCAACCAATTCATTTATTAAGGACTATTTAATCCTCGTCATAATTGTTGTTCTGGTTGTTATCTCCTTAATAAAAAAAAAAGGGGTGTTGGAACTGTGCAACGAATAGAACAGTACTGTGGCATGTATAAAGATATGTATTGTAGCACTTTCTTGCGAATTAATTGAACGTCACATAAGCTAGCTAGTCATCGTAATACCACAGTTAGCATGTAGCTACGGAGGCACAAAAAACAGATTATCAGTAGCAGCCAAGTCAGAGTGTACATCGTGGACGACTTGCCCGTGTAATTGCACACATGCATGCTAGAATCACAATGTATGTCTTCTGCATTTTAAAAAAGAGTTGTATTTGTTATGTCATTTTAACACATATATCTCGAAATATAGTTGTACTTATATGGGAGCTGCTAGCCCACGCTATATAATTAGAATACATTTTCAACAGCATAGCAATTTTATCGACTTTCATGAGGTTCCAATTGCATAAAAGTTTCATAAATGTTTCACGTTTCAAGTTTGAAGTTTCAAAGCAGTTTTGATCGGCGTGTTTCATTAAAGGGTTCAAGTTTGAAGTTTCGAGAAGGCTTCAACGCGTTTCATTAAAGGTTCATGCAAGGTTCAACACATTTCATGAAGTTTCATAAATAGTTTCAACAAATTTTAGATAGGTTTCATGGGGCTTTAACAAAGTTTCACAAAAATGTTTAAATTCAAACAAATCACGTTTGCAAGGTTTGAGACCAAAATTCATATTACAGCTTGGCTAGACCACACCGGCGACGATGAAGAAGAGGCCGACTGCGACGTTTCGAGAAAAAAAAATCAGGCAATATTTATATATATATAATAAACTACAACATAGAAGAGGTAGCTACAAATTAGTACACTGAAACATTCCAGGTATCTAAAAGATTACAGAAAATTAAATACATGGTTCCATAGCCACGGTTCAACTCACCAATTATACTTCAAGCGAGTTCAATGGTGTGTGTGTGTGTGTTTAATGATTTAACACTTCAGCCTGTCGGTTGTTCAAAAGAAAAGAAAAGAAAAGAAAAGAAAAGAAAAAGAGGAGAAAATAGAGAAGCTTCATGTAGCCCAGCTACTCAGTTATGAAGTGCCTGGGTCCTGCCTGCCTCCTACAGTTGGGTCATGGTGATGAAGAGAGCGCGCAGTAACACCGATCGAATAGGAAGCGGGTGGCAGCAGCAAATTAACATGCATCCAGCCACCCGAGAGGCCAGGCAGGAGAGGAAGGAAACAAAACAGGGAAGCGGACAAGCTCACAGGCAAGGTCGGAATGCTGGACGTGCAGAGTCATGACGCGGATCCACATGTGCAAGCAATTGCATGCATGAGAAGGCGCAACACTCATGGCATGCCTTGCCTGGCAGAGTATGTACATGATAAGTCGACAAAATACGAGAGTACTCACGAATTAAAGCCGCACCCACCTTGTAGGCTAGAGAGGTGCCATGCCCATGCGAGAGCGAGCTAGCTATCTCTCTCCACACCATGACTGTCCATGGTGCCTCCGAGGAAAACACCATCGGCTCGACTTCGACGACCCTACGTCCCTATGCCCGGCCCGTTAGCATCATTTTACCCACTGAGCCCAGTGCGCCAAGCCGTTAGCCCAGAGGATGTCTCTCCCGCAAACGCCACCTTAAGCCTGAGAGCCTCCGCCGCTTCTCGCCGGCGTAGCGCCTCCTCTAGCCACCTCTCTTATCGCCGCCGCCACCCAAAGCTTCGCCAAGGGACCCTCTTTCCATTCCGCCGCTCAGCATCATCGTCCGTTGCGCCATTCGCTACCGGTGAGCTCGCCCTTTGCACTCGGCCGCGTGCGCTCTGCTCTCCTTCTCTCTCTGACAGTAGGCCCCACTCGCAGTTAGGATTAGTGTAGCGTTAATCATAGTGCTTAAGTGTAACTAGTCACTGACATATGGGACCGGTCGAAAATGTAATTTAAACGTGTTTTAATAAATGAGTCACTGATATGTGGGACTCACATATTGTTTTCATTAATAAAATACGTTTAAAAACCCTAGAGACTAACAAGTGGACCTCACCTGTCAGAGGGTTAACTTTGGGATAAAATCAAATTAAGATTAATCACTCAGTTAGATACTAATGAGTCTATGATATGTGGGACCATCACTATTTTCTTAGTTAAAATCATGAATTAAAAACTTGAGAGGCTCACATGTATGACCGACATGTAAGAAATTGATTTTCAGAAGAAAAAAAATGTAAAACTAGAAAAGCCGCTTTCAGTTCAAAGGAAATACGTCTTCTCTATTCGAAAGCGTAAACGAGTGAAAATACGCTTTCGACGTCACCCTTTTCTAATCTTCAGAATTTTTTAAACCGAACAAAATTCAAATGCTAATAACTTTTGTATATAAACTCAATATTGGATGATTTTTTTTTATAAAATCATATAAAATCATGATATGTCTGAATATGAAAAATATATTTGAATATGTTATTATTAATTTATTTTACTATTTGTGATTTATTCTCGGTTCTTTCAAATACACGTCGGAATCATGAACGAATTTTACGATGATCAAGCGACCTCACTCTCTGAGCAACGTGAGCAAGGTAAGCACCTCCTTTGATCATGTTGATCCCACTATTTTAATTACTGTATTTCGTTTTGCAAAGTCTATTATGTACGCGTGTATGTTTGGCTAAAATTGCTATATTTACGGATGATGGTAGTTAAATTCCTATTGAATGCATGGATCCTCCTTGTCGAGTTGATTTCTTTACTGTTGTAGCCTTTAGGATATGTTTTAGTCAGTAGCTAATGTCAAATTGGATATTTCGATTACGAATATTGAAGAGATGCTTAGTCGTGCTCTAGTTTTCACTAGATTCGAACGCTTGATAAAGCTTACTTATGAATTTGGTAGATTTTGAAATGTTGGACTAGAGGGATTACCTCTGTTAGTTTGATATCAAAATGAAAATGAAAACTTAGTGTTTGATGCGAACGAGTTATATTATGAAATAAAAAATATGGGGGTGTGTTCTCGCATGTAGATAGGGGGAGATCCTCACTTGGGTCGAATAAGGACCGATGCTAGTGCCACTAATCTAAGCCTAAGTGTACATCCACATGTTCTAGTTATGGGATAGCCTTAGCTAATTAATTAAGTTATCTTGGACTAACCTTGCATGTTGGTAGGCCACGCTAGTACGAGTAATCCAGGAAGGGTTGTTCAAAGGGACTTCTTTCACCGAGGTGTTAGGAACAAAGCCTTTCGATACAACGGTGAATGCCTCACTGAAGCGGGAGAAACCCGGGAAAAGTGAGGGTTATCATTCGCTGGGCTTGTGCAAGGTTAGGACTAGGTGATGTAAATAATTATTTACGAACTCTAGACTGCATACTATAATATTGTGTGTGGTGGTATCGACGGATACTGAACAAACTAGAGATCTTGTATCGTGTGTATAAAGTTGTACAGATCTGCAGGGTGTAAATCTATTAAAATAGCCGTACTCACGGTCATGAGCGTGCTAACTGTAGTCACATTGGGTATAGTCTTAATTTTTGCAAAAACAGTTTGTTAGAAAATGTTGGGATGGTTTGGTTGATGTGTGCCATGTCTATGACTGAGAATGAATCGATGATCACAACCAAGGAGGGTTGTGATTTACTATTGTTAAAGTTACATACTTGTTATTTCATTATATGTCAATTGCTCTTTAAAATTTGCGTTGTAAATTATTACATATTGATATTGCAAATTAAACTTGCTTAATGTTGAAAATAACTTCTAGCGTAGAGCATCATTCTTTGATAGCCTTGTATTTATATTATGTTGTGATACACTACAAGTCTTACTAAATACAAATGTACTCAATCTTGCTTAAATTGTTGTTCAGAGTATGAGAATGAACCAGTTCCGGATGACGTGTTCTTTGCACCCCGTACCAGAAGGTATGGTGATGGGTCTTTCTAGGGTTTGTCCTTGTCGGTTGACTGCGGGTAGGGATGAGGCACACTATTGGACTCTTTTTGGTTTTATTGCTATACTTCCGCTGATTAATTACTTTTTGAAACTGCAGTTTAATTTGACCGATCGGCCGTGTAATGTAAACTTGTTTTGTAAACACTTAAGTTTAATGTCATATTTGTTTCATGTTGCATGTATAAATTATATAGATGTGATTATCAATATATGTTGTGGATGTGTGTACTAGCCACTGATCATGGGACTATGACATACACATGAGGGCTTCGGGTATTCAAAACCTGGGGTTTGACAAGCATGCCCGCCGGTAAGCTATTCTTCCTCCTTTCTCTCTCTCTCCCTCTCCATATCTCTCTCAAGCCTGAGCTGCCCGGGCTGGGCTCAGCTCGCCAGTGGCTACCACCTACCGTACCTCGTTGCCAGCCGCCTACTCCTCCCCTTTCCCTTACCGCCAGTAGTCGACAAGTCGCATGTGCCTCGTCGCGTCGCCGCATCCTCCTCTTTCTCTCAATAGTAGAATGCTGGCTCTGCGGTTTTCGACTAACCGTAGCGCGCGGTGGAGCAGCAGCTAGATCCTTCTAGCCGCATCACCCCCCACCCTAGCCGCCTCGCACCGCTCGCGGTGGATGCAATGGTGTTGTAACCCCCGAAGCACAGCCCTGCAACGCCAAGCCGCTCCACGCCCCCTCGGGTGTCTACCATCTCCGACCAATTTGAATAGCGAGCTCCATAGCCGTTATCTTCATTGTACTGGGTGACTTACAGCTTCCTTGGCCTAAATTGAGCCCGCCGCCGGCAAGATTGGGAAGATCCAAGCTGGATTACACCAAATCGGAGAGCTTTGGGGCGGCTGCCATCCAACGCCTATCTTCGCCCACTTCGTGAGGATTCTCGACTTCACTACGCCGATATGCCTAACTACGTTAAGCCCGCCGCCATCGCCGAGGCATTCCCCAGCTTCACCAAGTCATACAACAAGCCACTGTGTGGTTTGAGGGGAACTCGGAGATGAAGGGGAGGGCAAGAGGAGGGACAACCTGATCCGAAGAGAAGACAGGAGAGGAATGCAACCATGCACCAACGAGAGGAGATGGCGCGGCGGTTTGTCAGGAGGACCTCACCGGTAAGTGGAGGGCGGCACGACAACGTAGATGGAGGAGAGGCATGGCTTGCCTGTGTGGCTTAGGGAAGAGAGGGAGAGAGAGAGAGAGGGGGGGGGGGAAGAAGAGGACACTGGTGAGGACAAGGAGAGGAGGAAGGGAGAGGAAGAGATGAGCTTACACTGATAGGCTCAACTTGATAGCACGTACTGTGCGCCGCGATGTGTGCATGCATGTCGACACGGAAGGAAGCAGAGAGAGAGAGAGAGAGAGAGAGAGAGAGAGAGGATGCGGCGCGCGCACGGCCACGTCGCGCGGCCGGCCGGCCGGAAAACGTCCATGGATCCCAGGCAGCAGCCCGCCTGCCTCGATCCTGCAGGGCCAATTAGAGCAAGACGTACGTACGTAACCCCCCGTGCGCGCGTGATCGGCGCGCTAATAGTGGATCAAAGCCTGCGCATGCAGCACCTGGTACATGCAGCATGCAGCGCAACTTGCACGAAGTACTCGATCAATTACCGACCGATGATCCACGCAGATTCGGCTCGCGATCGCGCGCTCCCGGCCGGATATGCTCATGCATGTCTGCCCCTGGAAGCTCAGTTGCTCAAAATGTCATTTTTAATCTCTCTCTTCTTGTTCAAGCTGGAGTGATGTTTTTAATCTGCAATCTAACTTAATTTGCTAATCACATGTTAATTTGCACCTTAAACTCTGAATATTCGACGCATAATTAATTAGCATGACAAAATTGAAAGTTAATACAAGTACGTAGCCAATTAACTGGCAAAACAACTTGGGTTAACATGAAAAAACTAGCCGAATTGCCAGCGAGATTGCACAGCTAGATTTGAAATACAAATTTGCTAGTTATCAGCTATAATACCTATGATTGAAACTATAGCTGTATTTGTTATACAATAGTGACCGCTGTAATATATATAACCGATTAATATACACCGCTATAATAAGGCTATACCAAAATAAGGTGTAGATGCTTCTCTTTTTCTAGAGAATTTGTAGGACTGCATTATTCTTTTATACATATTATTGCGAGAATTTGTAGCTCTCAAAGCGAAGGAGTAATATACCTTTATTCCAAATTGTTTGTATTTCTATAGAGTTTTTCCTATCATAATATCGTTGTCATGTCATAGGATAAGTCCGCTAAAATAACACTTTTTATCACACCACGGGCCGTGGCGTGACCAAACAACACTGTCACGCCACGGGTGGTGGCGTGACAAGAGATTGTCCAGATACGGGCTGACGTGACAGTGTTGTTTTTCACGTTATGAGTGGTGGCGTGACCAAAGGGGTTAGAATTGAAAATAAAGTTCGTGGGAGGTTAACTTTAAAATAAAATAAAATAAAAAATGTTAATTAATAATAAAAAATTCCTTAAGGAAAGGGAGCACATTGGAGTTGATTTTTGTGAAAAAAAAAACACTTTTTGCGAAAAGAAGAAAGGAAAAGGCAGAGAAGGAGGGAAAAGACAAAGGGTGGACGACGAAGGAAACGATGCAGACTTAGGTGGGACGCGGAAAGCTGTTTCGATCTTTTTATTATGCGACGATGTTTTGCCATCTCAACTTTTTCTTTCTTTCCATTTTGCGCGCACTAACAATCCCGATAGTGAGTAGTGACCCAGAAAATCTTTGCTTTCAGTACCAAGTGCGCAGATGAATTTTCTTTCCATCTCAAATACGCATGGCATGCAATGCAACCTCCGAACAAGTGATCAGTTAATGATATCTCTAACCATGTTTGGACATACTTGACCTACCTATCCCCATCTTTCCGACCCATTAGCACAATAATCAAATCACTAAGACGTGTTTGTTTGCAAGTACGCACACAGACACAGAAAAGATAGGGAGATATAACGCCGTTGGCGGTTTTTTTTTTTAATGAAGCTAGAGTATCAGACAAATTATATATTTACAGCGTAAAAGAAAGATCAGATATTGTCCAATGAAGGCCAGTAAGTGCCCAACATGGGTTTTATTGAATTGTTTCAGTTGGCTGCCTTCTTCTTGAGTTGTGTTTCAACCGTTACAAAAAAAAAAACTTGCAGCAAAAATAATCAGAATTGACAGTTCCTAACATATGAAATATCTATTAGAGCCGCGTATAATCTATTATCTTCTTAAAGTATAGTCAAAAGAAGCCACTATGAGTTCTTTTTTAAGGGCCAGAAATTCTCATGTTAATCGTGCAAAAAGAGAAAGATCCACACCGTCGAGCGTGGTGGATTCCGATTGTAACGGTCTAGATTAAAAAAAAGAGTCAGTACAATACAACTAAAATTTAGAATAAAAATAAAATGTAATCAATAATTTTATTTTCATACGAATTACTAAGTAAAATACTCTATGGCAAGAATAATAAAAATAAAATAAAATCAGTACTTTAATTTCCATACGAATTACTAAGTAAAATACCTAAATAATTATAATTTAGAATAAAAAACAAAAATTGGCAATAAATTTGTATACAAAAAATTGAATTTTGAAATAAACAAAATAGAATTAGCAATTTGATTTCGAAATGACTTCCAAAAATTATAATTTGTAATATAAATAAAACTATAATTATCAGAATTTTGAAATAAAAATAAAATAAAATAAAATAAGCAATTTGATTTCAATACGAATTCCAAAGTAAAAAAATCCATAAATAACTATAATTTGGAATAAAAATTAAATAAAAATAGTGATTGGATCTGGATACGAATTCCAAGAAAAAAAGCGTTGAAATTTAGAATAAAAAATAAAGGAATATTTTGATATCCATAAATATTCCAAAGTAAAATCCGTAAATAACTAAAATATGAATAAATTAAATAATTTTAGCAATTTGATTTGTTTACGAACTCTAATAAAAATAACAAATAAATTGAATAAAAATAAAAAAAAAATACCAAGGATGACACAAATGGTGTCGGAGGAGACACAAAAGAAGACATCACATTCGTTCTCAATGTCACGTATTTCTATTGTTGCTTCCTATGGAATAAAAAAAGAACTGAAGTTTTGAATAAAAAATAAAAGTTATAATGAGGATAGCACGAATGGTATCAGAGGAGACCAGGAAAGAGTGCAATAGCATCGATCTGTTCTATAAGAAGACATTGACCCAAGGGGAAGCGGAGAGCTGAGGCGACGACGATGGAGACAAAAACAATGTTGTGTTGCTCACCATAGTTGTTCAACGATGACAATGCCGTGCTTCTCGCTGGAGCAATTGAAGAGAAAATCCAGTGGGGGGGAGGCAAGGGCCACGATGACAAGTGGTGAGCGCTGACGTTGTTGAAGAAGTTAGTGACCAAAGAAGCTCAATGATGGGGAATCCCTAATGGAGAGAAGATGAAGCTTTGCATTGAAGACGAGCTATGGATGATATGGGGTCATTAGGTAGTTAGGAGCATGTCATCCCTGATAAGGGGCACGTCGTCGCCGACGATGGCGAAAAGATTCTCCATATCGTTAGATAATGACTAAAGCAGACATGCCAATATCAATAAAGATGAGAGGTTCTTGCGGTTAGTGAGGAAGCCACAACGTTGAGTTGGCCAACGTCGAAGAAGAAGAGCGACCGACGCGAGAGAAGCAAACATCGAGCATGTATAACATCATGTATGCATTGTACATGCATGTATTCGTAAGAATAGAAGTGCAGGCGTACAGAGGCAGAGGGGCAAAAAGCTTGGAGTAGAGATGAAGCAGTCGTAGAGAATAGGCTTGTGGTCACCGAAGAGAGTGTGACATGTGTTCCCAGCTGGGGTTGGCGACGGTTGCATGTGTATACGTGTTGATGTCGCAATGGTTAGCATTAAGTGATAATTGAGGAGAAGTAGATGATAACTATGTTGTAAAGTATTGCATTAGAAGGGGTAGCACCTGAGAGGGATCGGTCAAGATTTGGGCTTACCGTTGGAGGCTAAAGCAAGAAAGTTGTGACGACGAGAAGAAATAAAAGACACACGGTTCGGTGGGGCAGCCAGTGTGTGAAAGAAGATAAGTTCAAGGTAGGTCACTTAATAAAGAACCAACTAGTTGATTAGAAGGATCCCAAATTGTTGGCCCAATATTTCACGGTGCACACGAAGATTAGTAATGTGTCGTCTTCTTCTCCTTGCTTTGGCTGAACAGTACCATGCACGTGAATAGTCCCCACATGTACAATACCAAATAGGATGACTCGCGGGGAGAATAGCAATTTCACAAACCATTTAGGGTGAATTGAATTGCAAGAAAATCAACATACTCACAAACCAATCTTATAGTGTGGATATCATAGGGATATGCTCCAGATCTTATGATGATGTGACAATTGGCAATGGCGTTAACGGTTTGTCATTTCACGTGTTTTCGACAAAGTTTCAGAACTGTCAGGTGACAGACGATCTGACCGGCCATAGCATGGCGGTCCGACCGGTCCCAAATCGGTCGGACCGGCCATGTGCGGCGGTCGGACCGGCCGTGACCAAGAAGTGTCAAAATGAGCTGGACCAAAAATAGAGGGTGTAGGCAAGAGAGGAGATTCTATTGCACTTGGTCCTATAATTTTTGGAGTCTCCAGTCAAAAGTTCTATTTGTTTTAAATTTTCAGAAGGTTTCAGAATTTCAGGGCTTGAAATTCGGCTAAGTCCTTTAGGCGGTCGGACCGCCTATAGTCGGCGGTCCGACCAACAAAAGCTGGCGATCCGACCGCCCCGAGGCGATCGGACCGATATCACTTGAACGCCGGCCTTCGTGGCGGCGTTGTTCGTTGGTTAGGTCAAAGTCACGAGTTTCAGGGCATATGTATTGCATGATGCATGTTTTGACTAACATGGGTCAAGTTGTGAAGAACTTGTTTCCAATTTCGGTTTACTTGTCTATGGTTGTGCAGGTTGCTTGGTGGTCAACGACGGTCAACGGCGAAGAAGAACGGGACTAGGCTGGGAGAGCTGAGGTCCAGAACGATCGACGATGCCGGGTGAGGTCAATGACTCAAGCGTGACGCAAGATGGACAAGGGTGACCTGTTAGCAAATCCGAGGCGCAAGATGGTGCTAGGTGAAGCTGTTTAGGTCAAAAGGTTAAAGACGACGCTTTGGGAAGTGTGCGTGTGTGACCCATTTATTTTGGGACTTAACGGGAGCCCAATAGGATCAAACTTCTAGAAGGTCTAAGCCTCTACTATAAATAGTAGAGGGTGGTGGCTGCACCAACTCTTAACCCTCTTTATATTAGAAAACCCTAATTTTGTTTAGGGAGAGTTAGGCGTGGAGGCTAGGGTTCTTGAATGTTTGATTGGATTTTCGTGATCTTGGATTGACCACTGATTCTTGATGGAGTGGGTGTAATCCATCATCAATCACGTTTTAATCTATGCAAGGTTTGCTTGAGATAAGTCTCTTTTCGTTCTAGCTTTCAATTTCGTGATTTTAGAGCTTTCTTTGATCCACGAGTTTTTGCTTGATATCGTCACATGGATTAGCTTGTTGTGTTGTCTGGGAACTCATCTAGGATCATCGTGATCATCAATCACCCACGAGCAAGCGATTGGATCTAGTTTTCACTTTTGCTCGATTTTAGACCTTTCTCCAATCAGATCGTAAATGATCTTTATTTGTCTAAGAATTATCATAATTGTTGATTGGAATAGGTCCTTGATATCATAGAGAAGGTGTATACCAAGTTTCGTGAAGTTTGGAGTTGAGAATCAAAAGTTAGATCTATTTGCAACTTCGTCATCGGTCGTTTCTTCTTCGAGCCCGGAGCCCGATCACGGCCGCAGGGCACCGGTCCGACCGATTTGGTCAGCGGTCCGACCGCCACTAACACATCGGTCAGACCGCCCGTACTGATTTGTAGTTTAGTTTGTGTTGATTTTTATCGTATTATTTAGGGGGCAAATTGGATTCAATACTAGTCTTCCGATGTACTGGTATATTGATCTTCATAGCTTTCTCATAGCTATTGGAGTGAAATTATGTTGAATTCATAATTTATGAAAAAGTGAGCGTGCTCCTATTCACCCCCCTAGTCGCCTTTTCGATCCAACATATAGATTGAAGTGCAAGTAGTAGCCTCGGTGAATAGCGTCAATATGTGAACAGTAACCATGCATGAACAGTGTCAAACTCTTGATCTCTCTCAGACTCTCAAGAACAACATGCCTCTCATCTCCTAAACACAAGAACACACAATATGCTCCAAGTGGCTTAATCCAAATTGATACATAAATTATCA
The DNA here is from genome assembly GCA_036346395.1 of Hsuehochloa calcarea. Taxonomy (NCBI): domain Eukaryota; kingdom Viridiplantae; phylum Streptophyta; class Magnoliopsida; order Poales; family Poaceae; genus Hsuehochloa; species Hsuehochloa calcarea. Next base: position 63,612,764 of record CM070596.1, read on the forward strand.
TGAGGTGAGCTAGCAAAGACATATTTAAATATTATGCGTAATCCAAATTGATACATATATAAATTATGAGAAACAAAGTTAAAACAGAAAATACATTAAATGTAGTACATTAATAATGGATAGTATGTTTCGAATGCGCATAAATATGCACGAGTAGTAATCTTAAGAAGAAATTCAACCAAATTTGTGGTACAAATAATGGCAAAGATACGGATAGGGTACCAAGGGTACGGCGAGCGGAGCCAGCGCTTCATCCCCCTCGCGCTCCCATAGTGCATCCGCCACTGCAGACCGGGCATCATCTGATGAAGTTACCATAACTTTGTATAGAAAACTCCAAATCACATGCACGTTTGATCCATTGAAACTAGACTTCATTAGATTTTTAAATATAAACTTTTTGCACATTGGAAACCTCAGAATTCGTGCAAAAACTTTCATGAACATGACAGATAGAACACCGAGTACACACAACACATGCAATTGTTTTTCCATTGCCCCTTCGGGTTCCTATGCAATATCCATGCCTCGTATGTGAGACGGCCCACACACGTGTAGCTCCTCCTCATGCGCACCATGCACACATTCATGTGCTGCACGTGCGCGCTTAGCTTCATACGCTTCTCCTCCATCTTCCTTCTCTGCGATTCCTATAATTAACTCAAGCGAAACAAATTTTATGCAAGAATTAATTTCGTAAACAAATATATGGGGCTGGCCAGATCATCGCCCATGGTGCATCGGTGTAGGCGTGAACAAGATACTCTAATACAATGTGAACTAATAAGATAATTTATCGTACATATAATCAACATATTTCTTGAGATTAAATAGAGGTACATGTGTAAAGATAAAACTTGGAAAAAAAAGTAACTAATAGAGTAAGAATAGGAATGTGTAATTACATGATCTATGCATGATGGAGAGTGTTAATTTATAAGAACCCAACAACTTATTACGCTCAATGATTTTCTTTCATCAAAGCTCGTACTTCAATTACGTTCTCCGGATTGTATTTTCCTTAAAGCTTCTATTGTCATTTCTAATCTTTAGGATATTTTAAAAATCTAAATAGCATACAAGATATGTAAATTTATTCTCAATCATTTATACAAATTTCGAAATAAATCTAACCGCGTAAATACACAGACCTCAATGCTAGTTTCACTGTAAGCATATGCGCGATTTAGATCATCTGTTATTGAGTTACAAGCTTTTCGTTCCCTGCCAAAAAAAAAAAAAAGACTAGAAGGGGAAGCTGTAAGTCTTGCTCAAATTAGCATCCAAACTCGACTACATGTATATAGTGCGATGGAAATAGAATGAAATGAGGCATTTAAGTTCGGTGAACTCGACAGCAAGTTGCCTTATATCTCGAAAGGCCTATGTTTTGTCCTATAGGCAGAAGTAGACCAGCAAAGCAAAGCTCTGTGAACTCATTGCCATTATTTATCGGTGAACACAATAAACTATTACAAATTTGTGCCTTGTACAAGTGTACATGACACGTTTACACGGCTCTTCCATTCTTTTCGGATAAATGTCTAGGTTCGATGAATTTAGTTCTCTTGTTTACCGCGCGGGCCGCAAAGCACTGCTCTCCCTCCCTTGTTCTGTCCCCTGTTTGGTGTTAGAGAAGCTCATCAGCCACTAAAAATTCAGGTAGGAAGTAGGATTTTTTAGATTCCTCTTTGTAGTTTTATCACAGTTGATCTTCGTTATCCACCCTAAGCATCCAAATTCCAAACCCTAATTTAGTATCTCAATTTTCAAGTTATTTTTCTTTGAAGTCTCCCATTTTTACAACTTCACCCCCCTTGACATCAGTGCCTGCTTTTTAGAAATCGGACTACAGTTCGAGCCAATGATTTCATATAACACGCACAAAGATCTTTAATTGGCGTACATGTACACTTTACAAATTTGGTACCAAAAACTCCCCCCATTGCCTTTTTTGGGCCAACAACAGGGCCTCCAGTTTCGCCATTGGCTGCCGAAGGAGAAAGAACAGAAAACCACCATGGACGTACTCATGCGCGCTACAAAACAAACGATACGGCAGGGGATGATGCACCGATGCCACTGCGGCCTACCAACTAAGCAGGCAGGCGACCACCGCGCCCCAACACGTAGGCAGTAGGCTCCACATGGGATCCCACGTGGCAGGCCCCGCTGGGCCCACTCCCCGAGCTATAAGTACCCGCCCTTGTCCCACTTCGCCTCCACCCACCTCAAACTCTGAGAAGGAGAAGCTACCGCGCACTCTCTCTCTCTCTCTCTCTCTCCTAAGGCTAGCTGTTCGTCTCGTCCAAGTCCAAGTGCTTGGCGTTGGAACGAGACGGGGAGGCTGCGAGCTTCGCGTTGCACGAGCTAGTTGTCTGGTTGGTTTGTGCCATGACGAGCCAGGACGTTGTTGCCTCGGAGATGAGCATTGCGGCCGGCGCGGCGCTAACGGGCTCCGGCCCGGCACTCTTCGCGTGCCGCAGCGCGGCCGCCGGGGCCATGTCGATGCGGCATAAGTACCTTGACCTCGCCGCGGCGGCCGCTCGGTCCGCGAGCTGCACCTGGGTCGACGCCATGCGCGCCTCCTCGCCCACCCGTTCCCGCGCCGGCGCCGACGTCGACGAGTTCACGGCCTGGATGGTGAGTTCTAGCCATAAGGTTCTTCCTCTTGCCACGGCGGCGTCGTTTTCGCGGTGCATGGTTATTGCCTCCAGGCCGGTGTTTTAACCTCTCTTTCGCTTCTTGGTTTGGGCAGAGGAAGCACCCGTCGGCGGTGGGCAAGTTCGAGCAGATCGCCGCCGCGTCCAAGGGCAAGAAGATCGTCGTGTTCTTGGACTACGACGGCACGCTCTCGCCCATCGTTGCCGACCCCGACGCGGCCTACATCAGCGACGCGGTGAGTCTTCGTACTGTACTAAGGCTCAGTTTTCCATGGTCGGCCGGCGGCCTCAAGTGAAGACTAGTATTTGCTGATGTTATCTTCCCTCGCGTTGTATGTACGAAGATGAGGGCGGCGGTGCGCGACGTCGCGAAGCACTTCCCGACGGCGATCGTGAGCGGGCGGTGCCGCGACAAGGTACATTGCCCGTGCCACTCATCTTGCCGTCTCAAATACTCGACAAGCTCGTTCGTGCGTGTGCTCATTAATTTGGTTTTGTTCTTGTGGTGAAGGTGCACAACTTCGTCGGCCTCTCCGAGCTCTACTACGCCGGCAGCCACGGTATGGACATCAAAGGACCAAGCTCCAATGTACGCGCTCGCTCTCGTCTTCATCTATTTAATTTAGTTTACCGGACCATTCATCATCATCCTAGCTTGATCCTTTCCATTACTCTCGCTAATTAATCTCCTCTCCCATGCTAATCTGCAGCCCGAGTCCGTCCTGTGCCAACCTGCAAGCGAGTTCCTCCCCATGATCGACGAGGTATGCTACTTTAGTTCGCCCTGTTAATAAGGATTAATTAGGAGAAGATCGCTTGTCCATTTGTGCTTGACTAGTGGTGCTTAGCTGAGTCACGAGGTGATTAATGGTGATGAATCACATTTTTGTCAGGTGTACAAGGTGCTGGTGGAAAAGACGAAATCTACACCCGGAGCCAAGGTGGAGAACAACAAGTTCTGCCTGTCCGTCCACTTCAGATGTGTAGATGAAAAGGTAGGCAAAGCCTTGCTCTATCTTGGCCTCTTGGGATACCAACTGCTTCACTGAATTACACGGCTTATAATAACGAGCAGCTGCATCATGCGCGGTTAATTTATCTTCATCGTCTGAACCACTCCTCTCCCCTGCATGCAGAGATGGGATGCTTTGGCTGAGCAAGTCAAGGCCGTGATCAAGGACTACCCCAAGTTGAAGCTTACTCAAGGGAGGAAGGTAAACTATTGATTCGATGAACTCAACAGTTAACCGGAACATTAGTTGATCTTGCCTTGTGAAGATCTTGATCAAGATTGGAACTTTCATTTTTTTATTTTTTTATTTAGGTTTTGGAGCTCCGGCCGAGCATTATGTGGGACAAGGGCAAGGCTTTGGAGTTCTTGCTTGAATCGCTAGGTGTGTACATTTTGGCAATGTCTTTTCTTCATGTCAATGTCATCACAGTCGTTTTCGTTTCAGTTTTTATTCACTTGCGTTTCGCACCACTGTTCTTAAAAAAAAATCGGCTGATGACACTTCGCCTATTCGCCGTTCCTCTCCAGGATTTGCCAACTGCAGCGACGTCCTGCCGGTGTACATCGGTGACGACCGCACCGACGAGGATGCTTTTAAGGTACAACGCATCAAACAAGATACAAACATTTCTTCAGTGCTGCTGTTGCTGTCTCGGTTATTTCGACTGTTTGTATTTGTTTTAGACATGTGCCAGTTGATGATAATCTTCTTGTGTTGAAATTGTACAGGTGTTGAGAAAGAGAGGTCAAGGCCTGGGAATCCTGGTTTCAAGTGCCCCAAGGAGACCAACGCCTCCTATTCACTCCAGGACCCTACTGAGGTACAGTACTTCACACCAACAGAGATAGATTTTCAGCTCCTCTCTCTGGCTCAGTGAATCTGAATATCTGATCGGTAAAAACGACGCATGTTTGTCGCATTTGCAGGTCATGGACTTCTTGCTCCGGCTCGTGGAATTGAAGCGGAAATCGTCGATGATTCGCCCGAGAGTTTGACAATCAAGTAGAGTAAGAATTAAGACGAGACATCGGTCGACCGGTCAATCGTTCGAACGGTGTCCAATCATGCGAACATACCCCACAACCATTTTTTCTGGTGATTTTTGTGGGGGCCTCTGAAATTGACTTGTGGTGATTACATGTTCTACGATTCCCCCTCCTTTGCCACCGAGAAAAAAAAGAGGCCACACAACTTGCTCCCTCCCAAAATGTTTGAGCCAGCACGCATGTCGTTGGTACTGCAGTCTAATACAGTAACCGTGCCTACTCCCCGGCAATGTACTACTACCCTTGTTATTTTTGTCCCATGGGCTTGGAAGGCATATGCAATGCTACGTGCCATCTAGAGCCTTAACAAAAAAGAATGTTCGCTTATTCACCCCCATGTAATTAGCTAGCTAGGCTTCGTCCTCTCCCTCTCTCTCCAGGCCCATGTAAAATGCAGTAAAAGAAGTACTGGAATTAATAGTGATTATTTCGTACCTCCTAGATGCTAACTTCTTTGTTCTTTCGATGATCTCATGACGCGATATACACACACACACAGAGACGTGACCTTGAACCGTAAAAAGGAGGTAATAGCTAGCACCGTACAACACCTTGCAGGAGGCATATGAACGGCTTGTTGCATGTGTAGATACAACGTGGTTTGGTCCAACAACTGATAATGTTATCGAGGAGTTTGGAGGGTGAACTTTCAGTTTTGCAAAATAAGTGCCGGTCAGATTAGCTATGGGTGGTGGTCAGACCGACGGTTCAAGCTTTTGAGGAATAGACACCAAACACTTGTGTGAGGGTGTTTGAGGATGTGTTTACACCTTAAAAATAGAGACTACACGTGAAACTAAATAAAATTTTGCTGAAAAGTCCAGAGAGTGGTGTTTTATGTAAATGGGAAGCAGTCTGACCGGCCGTTGGTTGGCGGTCAGATCGGTAGCGGTCTGACCGGTCCTCTGTTATCAGGGAGTGCGGTCAGACCATCTTGGGTTAGGCAGTCTGACCGGCCAAAAGGCTGGCAGCCAGACCGGTCGAGGGTCGGCAGTCGGACTAACTAGGGTGAGTTCATGCATAGTGAGTTGTGCTGAACTTTAAAAATTGGCCAAAATTATGGGATTCAGCGCATAGGTGTTGCATGATGCATGTTTTAGCTAACGTGGGTTAAGTTACGAAGAACTTATGTTCAGAATCGATTTATTAGTCTATTATCGTGCAGGGACGCTTAGAGTCAACTACAGACAATGGCGAGGAGTATCGGGACTAAGCTAGGAGAGCTGAGGTCCAGAACGATCGAGGATGTCATGTCAAGTTGTTGATCTCAAGCAAGGTATACGATGGACAAGAACAACCAAATGGGAAGTTCAGTGCAATGGGTTGCATCAAGTGGCTAGAGTCGATGCATGTGTTGCGGCGGTTCGGTGGGAGCTGATGGGAGAGACTTGCTGAATGAGGAAAGCCATTGATGAACCTATGTGTGGTGAAGCATGAGACCTTGGAGAAACCGCAGCGCATGACAACACAAAGGAGAAGAGGTTTAGGTCATAAGAAGGACAAGATCACAAAGAGACGGATTTGAGAGACCTGAATCGTCATCCACTTTGAGAAGCATGCGTGAGTGTAGACCCATTTGTGTGTGAGCTTAACAGGTGTCCGTTGGTATTTTCTCTCTTGATCTAGCCTCCACTATATAAGGGGGTGGTGCAGGATTTGCACACCAATCTAAGGCTTGGAAACCCTAATTTGATATTTGGGGGAAAGTGTAGAGAATAGAGAAGGCTAAGGTTTGAGAGAGATGTAATGAGAGAAAAATTGTGGAATTGGGTGCTCATAAGTGAGTTTTTATCCTCCATAGTGGAGTGGCTATAAAGCTTCAATCTCAATATCAATCCAATCTTATTCATGTAAAGATGAGTTATATCTTATTATTGCACTCTATTTTGTGATTTTAGGGTTCTTGTGCTCCAGGGGTTTTGTCGTCATCTTTTGCTGTGATTTAGCTTGCTAAGACTTGTGGGATATGATCGAAGGCCATCTTGACCATCTTTCATCTATGAGCAATCCTTTAGATCAAAGTTAGGTTTTCCCCCGGTTTTGAGCCTTCTTGCTATCAATCAAGAAATTCGTATAACCTTGGCTATGATCGCCTCAATGTTCGATGGGAATAGGTATATGACCTTCTTGTAGAGCTTTGTCTAAAATAAGTAATTTGGATCTCTAGATCAAAACTTATGTCATTTTGTGGATCCATCGCTGTGTTGTTTTCCTGTCACCTAAGGGAAGCGGTCAGACCGGCCGTGCGGTCAGATCGCTGGTTGCCTGCCGGTCAGACTGACCGAAGAGCTTTGAGGGTTGATTTTTTTTGGTTTCCAATCAAATCTTTCTGTTGTGTTTGTTAGACCTTGATCTTCATGGATTTTCTTAGCTATTGGAATGAAAAGGGGGTTGAATAACCGAGGAGGAAAAATAGGCTCATATTCACCTACTCTAGTCGCTATTTCGATACAAAAGCGTGATCTCCATGCAAGATCACCCGACAGTTCTTACCGTGACAAGCTCCAACTTCGCAGAATGTTTTTTACAAACAGGTCTCTGTTAGTGTCGAGCAGCTGCGATTAATGGGTACGTCGCGTGTACGAACGTGACATTTCTGAATTGTTTTCAGCTTGTACTGTACTCTGGGAACAGCTAGCTTGTGTAAGATGGAGATATGTGTATCAGATCTACATGCACAAACCTATACAAACTCATGTTGTGGACTCCAATGATTCCTTGATCAAACATACAATTAGCTGTGGTCCTCACTCGCTAGCTACTCAGTGTGCACGAAAGTATTATATATGGTGCATCTTTGAATATTGGGGTAAGTTCTTGATATGATCAGATTTGCTGGTAAAAAGTAGCACGGAATTAAGCTTGTCCCAATTAACAATCTCTGTAGCTTGTGGCCTTAATTAGGCCGCAACTCCTCTTGAGATGACTCATTATGTAGCCTAATTATTGATAAAGAGGTAGATGTGGTACATTAAGTGAGTGAAGCCTCTCCTGCTGTCCAGATGATTCCTCACAATGATTCGATGCATATTCTCATGTGATTACATGGCCGTGGTACATTTCTAGAGCACTAGCTCATGTTACGGTTCTGAAAAAGCCAGTACTACTTAAAATGTCCATCAATCTTTATCAGAAATCATATGGATGCATGCCAAGAGTTGACTGTTTGGGACCACCAATATATCATTGGTCTGTTATTACTGCCAATCATCAATCATACTACTACTTTTTTTTCTGCCCCAAAGAAGGTTTCCTATGACATGCAACGTGTAACTACTACTGCAAATGGAAGCATTGCTAATCACACACACAATAATGCAGCGCCTTGTGTGGACTGATATTAGTAGGTTCTTGACCTGTTTGTCCTGCATGCATGCACAGCATATACTCGTACACTATATGCATACGGCACTGGAGCTAGGCCATTAATAGTTACATATTCTGATGCAATTTATGACCAGACTTGTTGGACGGTGTTAGTGACTATGGGGTGTGTGTGTGGGTGGGGGGTAAAAAGAGCTCATTTTTTCCTAGCAACTCTTTTTTTCACTCCAATAACTATACGAAACTACGAATATCAATATCTCAAAATCACAGTTGCCGAATTAAGCTGAAACCAAGAAACTCAAGTAGCAACCCCCATCGACCGGTCTGGCCACCAAGAAGTGGGCGGTCTATCACTCCCTCTCTTTGACAGGAAAATCAGCACAAAGTTGGATTTATAAAATGACCTAACTTTTTATCCACAAATCCAAATCACTTGAAAATTGACATATAACTTAACAAGAAGGTCAGTAATCTATTACAAATCAAAGATCTAGACAATCCTAGCTAAAGTTCCATGGCTTTCTTGTTTGAGTGCAAGAGGGCTCAAAACCAGGTGAAGATCAAAACTTGATCCAAAAGACTCGCTCGTGTAGTAAAGATGGTCAATGTGACCTTAGATTAATTCCCACGGGTCCTAGCAAGCTAGATCACAGCAAAAGACCAACGCAAAACCCCTAGAACACAAGAACCCAAAATCTTAAGAAAGAGAGCAGGAACAAGAAACAAATCACCTTCGTACGAATTTGATTGTATTGTTATTGAGGAATTAAGTGTTTACAACTACTCCACCATAGAGGATAAAAGCTCACTCATGAGTCCCAATCCCACAAATTTTCTTTTAATACATCTCTCAAGCCCTAGCCTTCTCTCCTGTCTCCAATTTCCCCTAAATCTCAAATTAGCGTTCCTAAGTTTAGTGTGTGTGCAAATCATGCACCACTCCTTATATAGTGGAGGCTAGGTTAGAGAGAAACCCTAATGGGCACCCGTTAAACTCACACACAAATATGTCTCTCACTCATGCACGCTTCTCAAAGCATATGACAATCCGGCGTCTCATAACCTAAACCGCTTCTCCTTTGCACCGTCATGCGCCGCAGTTTCTCTAAGGTCACTAACTCGGTTTTTTTGGTGAAGATACCAAAATACCTATTCTCGATCCTTCCATCTTGATCGAGTCCAATCTTGTGAATCAATCTCATGCTTTGCCATGCGAAGGTTCATCAATGACTTTTCTCATGCTAGCAAGTCTCTCCCATGCAGCTCCCACTGGACCGTCTCAACACTTGCACTGGCTAAAGCCACTTGATTCAACCTGTTACATCAAACTTCTCGTTCTTGTCCATCTTGCACATTGCTTGAGTCCAAGCACTTCACCCGGTATTCTTGATCGTTCTGAACCTTGATTTCACCAAACCAAGACCCGATCATCCTCGCCGTTGACTGTTGTTGACTCCAAGATTCCCTACATAATAATAGAGCAAGAAATCGATTTCGGGCATAAGTTCTTCGCAACTTGATCCACATCAGCCAAAACATGCATCATGCGACACATATGTAATAATCCCATGACCCTAAGTCAAATCTCAAAATTCAACACACTTTACTGTGCACTGAACCGACATGGCCGGACAGACCACCGCCACCGACAACAGGGGACTGGTTTGACCGCTATTGAGTGGATGGTCAGACCACTTTTTAAAATCAGAAAACACCCCTCTATGGATTTTTCAGTTAATCTCTATCCAGTTTCGCGTCTAGTTTCTATTTTCAATAACACTTGGTACAAACACATCCCAAACACTTCCACACAGTTGTTTGGTTGCCATTTGGCACACTCTTGCACCGCCGGTCTGATCGCCTACACCTTGACAGTATGGCAACTTTTGCAAAACCAATTAAGAGTTAACTCTTAAAACTCCTTGACAACGATGTCAATTGTTCATCATTTATGCTAGGATCAAACCACATGGTCTCTATAGGACTTCAGTGGTACATATGATACTACTAGAAAACATCCACCAACCGAAACACTTTGAATTGAATGCTAACCTCATCATCACCAACAAGGCCTGCATTCACTCCAACCAACCAGAAGCTAGCCCACATCCTCCAAACCAGCTGCAGCTGCAGCAAGGCATCATCCTCGATCTGCAGTTTCTGATGGTCAGAGCTGAAGGTAGGGTTTGGACCCCTTGGTCCTAAGAACGGTGGCATGCGATGCTTAGGGACTCAGAGAGGCCTCATCATTCGTACTTTATGTCTTTTTGCCTTTAATTGAGATGCCACCAGCAACCGACCCCCGCTTTGGCTGGGCTACTCAACTCAAGTGTTATTTGCTGCAATCAGGAGCGCTGCAGCAACGACAGCGAGGTGAGCTGTTGCATTGCAATGTCGATGGGGATGCTTATGGCGTTTCTGGTGTCATATCATATGACCGCATCATTGTTACTGCACCACTGTCACGATCTTATCGCTCCCGGCTAGCTGCAATCTATATATCTTCAGCTCCTTGCTGTAAACGGAAAAAAGAAGAAGAAGAAGCAGCAAGTTTAGCTGCTAATTAGCTACTAGTGCTGAAAACTAGTACTAGTAGTGACAGAATATATCCAGAGGAAAGAAACTGATCTCATGTTCTTGCACGGACGATCCATCTGCTCGATCAGTAGCTAACTGTCCGCGCGCATTGTTTCCTATGTTCCTACACAATAACCCAAGCCAACATGGCATTATTAATTGAAGCCGGCGCGCCTTGAGCACACACAAACAGAGTCACTGATCATATATTATTGCCCCCTAATCTGGCATTGAGATCCCCCAATTAACTCAACCCCACGAATAAACAAGACGCTAAAAAGGATCAGTGCAATAGAATAGGCGATGCAACTATTATAGGGTGCAGGGAAATAATGCTAGTTTATACAGATCCAAGCTGCTTTGCATGGATATTTTACACCAAAGGCCTCGGAGAAAGCTGCCTGCCCTTGAATCAAGGGACATTGGCGAGCCAGACCCCCACAAGGCCCACATGGCTCCTCCCAGGTGGAGAGATCTATCAGGTATCCATTATTCACCTAAACAATCTAGAACTCTTCACAAGCATATATAATTTTACACGCCTCAATGTGGTACTCCTATAGCATGTAGTACTAGTGTTACTTGAGTTTGTTAAATAAGTTGGGAGTACTTCACATTTCCAGAGGTTTGTATGTGTTTGTAGCATTTTGTTGGCAAGAAAAAAGGGTCCAAAGATCAGACAACAAGAGAGGGTCGAGAAAGGAGCATTTTTGTTTGAGAGATACTGCTACTACTGTGCCTTTTTAGGTAGATCAAAAGGAAGAGGGGTGACTGGTGATCGAGGCACAAATTATGTGTAAAGGAATCTGATGGTTGAGAAGGGAGTTGGAATCCACTAAAGCCATGGTGCTTTTTCTGCAGCACCACCTGGCTAGAGAAAGGGCTTTGACACTTGACAAGTGCCCCCCGCGCACACACTAAATTTGCCTCCTTTCCTATGTGGAAAGGTGGTGAGTCCACTGTGTTTTGGCTCATGATTGGTCCCTGAGCCCCGTATAAAATGTAACTAACCCTATATGGCCCTCATTATTGGTGCCTGCTGGTCGGGTTGGGTTGAGTCTCTGAATCTGAGAACTCCCTCCCTCGAGTTCAAGGCTTGGAAACAAATGCACAATGCATGCAGGTGCCAGCACAACTCCCGAGAATCTAATGCCTGCCAATCATGGACCTAATCTAGCTAGCCAGGTGTTCGGAGGAGAACAACTGCTCATGCCTGCAGATATTTGTTAGCCCATCCCGTGCGTGCCGCCTTCCCCTGTTACTACTAGCTAGTAGCACTAACTTGCCCCAACCAAAAGCATTGCCCAATACCTAAGGCTCGATCGTAGATAGCCTCGCACAAGTTCATCCGTACACTGTATCTTATTCCTACCATATCCGTAGGCACACTGCAGCATGTATAGATCAAATCTTCCATACACGAGTAGAAAATCGAGCAAGATACACCTAGGAGTATAAAAAAAAATACCACGTTAATTTGGTGGTCTCTTTCGTTGCTTGCAAGCCTCGAACTATCGGAGAAAGCTAGCTAGCATTTGAGTTGACGACGGAGAAGTGTTCTGCTTTGGCGGGCCGGCCTGGACTCACGCTAGTAGGGGGGCCGTGCGGTGTCAGATGTGTCGCGCGCTCGCCCGTATGAAGGGGGCTCGGCGCTAGCGGCTACAGGAGGGGCTTCTCCACGGCCCGCCCGGCCGGATGGATTTGGATCCATCCATCGGTCGGTTCGGTTAGGCCGTTAGGCTATGCCCCGCCCCGGCGCGCGGCATGGGGCAGACCAGCTCGATCGTCTCGACCAGCGTCACGTACCGTGCAGTGCCCCCGACGTGTCTTGCGGCGGCGGCGGCGGCAAGTTAGTTAGTCTGGCGGGCCGATCGATCGATCACGGACACCGGCTTTGTCGTGTACTGGTCGATCGATACGGGATAGATCACGAGAGGGTTGAGGGCATGTGCTTCCATTCCATAGGTTTATCCACCTAATCTAACTGATACAGTACGTACTTGATTCTTTTGTTTTTGTTTGTTTGTTTGTTTGGGGGGGATAGGAGTACGTACCTGATTCTAACTCATAATTGATATATGAGTCGTCCTAGCTATATATCATGTCGTGCTCTAGGTTCTGGTAGCTCGCTTCAGTTGTCTCGAAATATAAATCGGTTTCTGGTATACAATTAACCAGTTTTGTTTTTAACCTAACATCATGTGGTGGTATTTAAAGAACATTTTCTCTCAATCACAAATTCACAATATATTGTTCCATCTTGTGGAGTGGACAGGTCATATGAAAGTAGGTGTATTCTAACATTTTCTTTTGCATTAAACCCTCCACTTATATTTTTTGCTAAACTTACTTCTGTTATTTTTTCCCCTCCATATTTTCAAAATTCAGTGATTATGTGTCTGCCACGATGCAGCGATTCCCTGTACGAAGAGAGTATATTGAGCAGGTACTAGACGTACAGTCATATATATGACCAGCCAGCTTAAATGGATATATATGATGTTAATCTACTCTGTATTAGTACTTTAGTTCCTAATCTAATCATTAACCGTACATTAACTGCAGACCCCAGAAAAGGACTAGCATTTATCTACAAACGCCGATGATAATTCCTTCGCTTCTGATTTTCGGAAATCGAATATATATAATAATTAAGAAGTGACAATCAGACCAAGAAACAAAAAAAGGGGGGAATTTGTTGTCAAACTCAATTGCCATATATAATTAAGCCGCCAAAAAGTCCAATCGATAAGAGCAAGCAAGATTGCAATTAGGAACAGGTAATCGGCTACACACGACAGCGAAATAACTAGCTAGGTCAATTCTTAGCTTCCTATGATTTGTTTTAAGATGGGCTAGTTTAAGGCATGATTGGCACTGGCGACCAGCAGCTAGCTCAAACTAAATGCATGTTTTTTTACTTGATTAAACAACAATCGATCGTTGTGGCGTCTTCCGGAGTGGTTAAACCGTCGCTGCTTGAGTCGCACTCTCAGAGTGACGGTTGCTGCATCTTCGCTACTTCATATCCAAGTCCTTTTAATTTCCGGACCTCCAGCATCAACTTAACACGTAAGAAAATGGGTGAATTCTTTATATACCACCGAAAGTTTGTTTTATCTCTTGTATATCATTCATTGTTTCACTGACATGTAGGTCACAATCATATATTTCGTTAAATCCCAGTGACATGTAAAAAATTAATTCTAAGAAAAATATAGCATAAGATACGCGCCATAATTAAGAACTTTAGAATTATGGCATGAAACTAATTAGGATCGCAGACGTGCGCGCACACGCCTATGACATGACAAGGATACCACTAAAGAACAAGATCACGGCAAGCAATGAAATCGCAATAACATTACCGTGCTGACTGTACTTGACATTGTCCTTCTCGGCGCCGATCAGTCGTGGGTCAACTGTCCGACCTGGCGCCGCCTGTGAAATATCTCCTACTAACCAGTCATAGGTGACCGACCGGTCGTGACAACTGTGAGAGTTCTCTGGTCCACTAGCTAGTTTCCCCACCGAATCACTATGGAAAAAGTGTGTGATTAGTTGCTGATTTATTGTAGTATACTACTTTAACTAGTAGTCGTGAAGAGTGTCAGGTTGGCAAGGAAGATAGCAGCCACACGCACATATATAAAATGTGGCACGTGTGATTTACAAGTAAGCATTAAGCTGAAGAACATGGTTGGAATGCATTTCCCTCTCTCTTTCTTACTTGGAGCTAGCATCTTTTTCTTACAATATAGTTGGGGCATTGACCAATTTTTATTTATTTCTTTCTTTTTGAGAGGATTCTTTCTTTTAGGTGGTAGCTAAAGCCTGAAACTATTGGAAAAGGCCTCTACCTTGTTTGATGGGCCGAGGACACGTTAGGCCTGTTTACTTGGTATGGATTGGCCCTAACCAGTAGAAGTCTGAGAATTAGTGACATGTTTGGATGTCGCGAATTAGGCCGGTGTTTTATTTCGGGCCGTAAGTTGTTATCTTTGCAATCCTATCCTTTTCCCCCCCAGGGCGTAGTGAAATGGACACGAGTAGGATCCAGCGACCAACAGCTCTGTTTTTCCATAACGACCAATCTGGAGCGTCAAATTTTCTCCCAACGGTCAGTATGCCGTGCAATTAACGCAGAGTGGGATGGCGACCAGCAAAAGCTCACGAACGGCTTGCGCCTCGAGGCAGACGCGGAGATGAGTTTAGCGCTTCTGCAAGGCTACTCCTCCGCCGAGGACGACGTCCCCGCCGCCGCCGCGGCCTCGCTGAGCGACTCCGGCGGCTCATCCGCCGACGAAGCCGGATCCGACGGCGACGGGGCATCCACTCCTCCGAAGCCGGCCGCGAAGCCCCGCCGCCGTCCAAACCCTAGCCGCGGCGATGCCGGCGGCGGCGGGGACCCCTCGCTGCCCTCCGCACTGGATGCCTTCGCGGAGGTATCGGGCCCCCCGGACTTCCTCAGCCGCAGAGTAGCCGAACCCGAGGAGGCGCGGGAGGCGCTCGGCGTGCTCGATCGCCGCTCCAAGGACGGGAGCAAGCAGCCACCTCTCGGTGAGACGTTTAAACTAGTACCAATTTGAGTGCAAACTATTGTCCTTTGGTAATTGGATTAGTTCAAACTTGTGTGTTTTGAGACTTAAGCAAATTATTCGCGTGGTAGTAAGTAATTCACGGTCTCTTATTAATCTATTTGGTACAGCGAGAATCGATTGATAATGCGTGTCCGAATCTGGCTGTCAGCGTAATTTATAGCGTGTCAACTTACATTTTATGGACACAATGCAATTTAGCATAGAGTTGGCGAGATATTTTATTATAGATTTGCATTGCTATGGGGTTAGTGTTGTGGTGTCGATTGCATTGCATCAATCCTGTGTATCATTAGGTGCTAGAGTTAGTTGGTTTGGCTCTGGAGTAAAGTAAAATGCACTGGTTGGGATTCTATTTGAAAGTTAGTTGGTCTACTCTGTAGTTGATTTGGGGCGTCCATGGTGCCAAGTGGTATGGAGGTCTGGCTAATCCTTTTTTTGGTGAGATGCTAGTAGAAATATTGGAGAAGACTTTTTTTTTGTTTCAGATGTCATAATGGAGAAACACGCCGGTGGTTAGAGATAGAATGACACTTAGAGGAGAGGGTGTCTTGCTGGGTAGAAAGGATATAGATTAAGGAGAGGGGTTCTAATTATTATTGCTTAACGCCAACGATTACAATAGACCTCTTTATATAAAGGGATCTTCTAACAATTATGGATAAAATCAATCTAAATGATGACCTTATAGATGACGCTCGTAATTAATTGATAACATTTCCAATTAACTAATTCATATACAAGGAAACTAATCAACTATTTAGGGAAATAGATATTCTTATTGAGGAAGGGATCCCCTTCTTAATCCCAATGCTACGACACCTGTGGTACTGTTCACACATGTGAATAGTACTTCCGGCATATGACAACTTCTCCGCCCCTTGACAAGCAGCTTGTCTTCGAGCTGTGGTGGTGGGCATGGCTGAAACCCTTGGAAGCCCCACGTCAACGAAGTATAGCGCTTTTGGCTCCCTGTCATGCCAGAGTATGTCGATGCTTTGAAGATTGTCGTCTCTACACGTTTGAAGTGGAAGCCCGATTGTTGATACGGCCCATCATACTGGCCCAAGTGCCAACCCACCCTTTGATAGGGTTTCACCATAGGAACCTCTGACATTGCCTTGGATGGTTCCGCAGCCGCTAGAGCTCCAGCCTTGGATGGTTTCGCAGCCGCTAGAGCTCCAGGCTGCAACGCCGTCGTCGCTCCTTGGTGCTCCATCGCCGCCGCCGACGCGTCGCCGCCTCTATACAGCTCCGTCATTCTTTGGACACAATGCTGATCAGCCGCCATTCTTTGTTGGGTGCAAACGTCACGATGGCGGAAGAACTCTACCGCCCTTGGGGGTGGAGGCCGCGCCGCCGTTGGCAGTTGTAG
Organism: Hsuehochloa calcarea; assembly: GCA_036346395.1. Classification (NCBI taxonomy): domain Eukaryota; kingdom Viridiplantae; phylum Streptophyta; class Magnoliopsida; order Poales; family Poaceae; genus Hsuehochloa; species Hsuehochloa calcarea. The sequence goes on from CM070596.1 coordinate 63,629,363, forward strand.
CTCTGCAACCGCTTCCTCTAGTGCCGCCGCCGTCACGCCTTGCCGCATGCAACATGTGCGTGGGCTTTGGGAGAACCAGTGCCGCCTCCGTATAAACATGGCGTGCCGCTTGAAAAGGCCGCGTTGCCCGTATTGGAAAAAGGCGTAACGCGTACATGGTTGTGCCTCCACTGCTGGAGCCTCTAGTAATGTCACGGCCCGCCTTGCCTTATTCATCTCCTCTGCCGCTGTCTTCTCCTTCGCCATGAAAGAGTAGGTAGCAAAAGGACACTCAACATTGGAAGTCATGGTGAGTGGCTCTGATACCAATTGTAATGTACTTAGTACATGTACTAGGGATAAACACCGTGAAAAGGAGATCGACGGCGACGGTTAGAGGCACAACGACGCTTGGAGGAGAGGGCGCCTTGCTGGAGTAGAAAGGATCTAGATTAGGGAGAGAGACCTGAGAGCATTGAGACTAATTCATATTATTGCTTAATGCCAACGATTACAATAGGTCTCCTTATATAGAGGGATCTTCTAACAATTATGGATAAAATCATTCTAAATGATGGCCTTCTTAACTAATAGATAACCTTTCCAATTAACTAATTCCAATACAAGGAAACTAATCAAATATATAGGGAAATAGATATTCTTATCGAGGAATGGAATCTCTTCCTGATCCCAATGCTACAGTACACATGGTAATGTTCACGCACATGAATAGTAATTCCAGCACATGACAGCTTCTTAACTATGCACAAGTGTCTGAAGCTGAGACGATTGCATGACATGTATGCAAATGAAAGGAGGGATGCAATGCAATTATGCAAATGAAGAAATATATTCTATTTTGGTTCAATGCTTTCTTCAAGATAGTAGCTCCTATTGGTTGGGTGTATAGGATGAGGATGGTTGCAATGTAGCTATTGTTATAACTTACAGGTCTTCTGTTCGTAGCAGGGCTAGATATTGAATCATTGAATTGGCATCCGTTCTCACAGCATAGAATAAGGTGACAAATACATAGATGGTCTTTGTGCTGTAACTAGTATGCTATTCTTAGTTAGGTTTGTTAAACTGCTTAAAAGGAATTTACATTTAAACTGCTTAAAAGGAATTTACATTTGGGTATCTACTTTTGCTTTTTTGCAGTGAAGTTTACATGGAAATATTTGTACAAGCAGATATTGTCAAAATGCAATGTCAATGAAAATCCCGTTATCCTTCGTGCGTGTTCAGCAAATGGATATAATTGATAGTTTTGAATTGGATTGACACAATTACTGAATTACAATATTTCAGAGCATGTTGATATGCTTGGAGATAAGATAGACAGTAAAGCAGATCTGACGTGTATGTGTATGCATATGATAATATTCAGCGTTTATACACATGCCAATATTCCATTTCAAATTCATGTTAGACCCTGTGTAATATGACTAGAAAACTATGTTCAGGTGCTGTTGTGGCGGCGAAACCACAATTGGTTGCCATTCGCGAACAAGTTAGAAGTGATACAAATGGTGCCAACCCTCCAGGTTCTGCCGAAGGAAAGAGAATAATAGGTGCTGCAAATCCTGGGCCAGAAGATGCGGCCGATCTTCTAAGGTAACAGATGGTCATTATCATCAATGCTATATGCTACTACGAAATGAGTCAATGACTAAAGAAAAAGCATAAAGTGTTTACATCTTGGCTGACCTCATTATACTATCTGTTGGTATTCCTGGTGATGTCTTGTAGGGCTCTTAACAGTGTGTTGTTTTTAATTTGTAGAATGTGTCTCCAATGTGGTATACCAAAGACCTATTCGCATGCGCGAGGTATGGTGTGCCCTGTTTGCAGCGATAGACCAGAGCAGACAAAAGAGCCTGAAAAGAAGAAGGGTTCGACTGTCAAAGACAAGGAGAAGATCAAGAGGATCCGGGGGCAATCGTCGCACGCTTCATGGAAGAGTGAAACTGAGATGGCTCTGCGGCAACAATTTGACTGATTACTAATTAGCGTCACCAGGAATGTTGGGTATCCTGTAGCCTGTACACTGGGGAGAACTTGTGCAATCCCAGGCGTGTACTACTACGTCACAGTCGGTTCCAGATTACCATCGTTGTGTTTGTTGTATTCGCAGTTATGTGCCATGTACGGATTGGTTTGGTAAGCTGTGTCCATTCCCAGTGAAGTTCTGTTATAAATCAAAGTTGAGCCGATTGTGCAGTATAATTAAGGATTTGTTAGGCATGATGCTACGAGATGCAATTGTATGGTGATTGCGGTTCCCTCTTGATAAACTTACAGTTCATCCCCACAGAAGAGGGCGAGGTTTAATTTGCATAAGCTTCTAGCCTTTGCAGGTTATGAATGGCAGTATCCTCTAAAAAAAGGTTTGCGGAAAGCGGTATATGGTCACTCCCATGCCGGCCTGATGCTGTGCCACGACGTGAGGAATGAATGGAGCGTTGGGGACTTCGGGTGGATTGAGATACTTGCTCTAATTTTTCGAACTCAGATAAGACGCCTAATCTGGTTCTGTTACATTGACAGTTTTAGCTATGGAGATGTGGGCATGCGGCGTAACATGACCAACGTGAAAGCAATCGAGGGAGGAAAACGCAATGTAAACAGATCCATGTGCCGCGATACAATCATACAACTCGACCAGTACTACCACTGTACCGTTTACCTTGCCCGTGTCTTCTCGGATTCCCTTTGCATGTGTTCATCTCGGATTCCCTTTGCATGTGTTCATCGGTTCAAGTGAAGTCAGTAACAATGTTTCCACAATTTCACTACCAAACTTGTTCTACTGGAGCTAGCCTCTTGTTTCGTGGGTGTAAAAAACAGTAGAAAGACAACCAATCGCTGCCAGATGTACGAGTGAAGCAGCTGACATGGCCCTATCCTAGGCTTGCACGGATTAGGGAGCAAATCCTGGACAACTTTTCGCTAGCGCACAGGGAGGTAAACGATTTCTTTGCTTCGCAATCCATCTACTACTTTCATGGTTTATTTTAGTTGTATAGTTAAGCATTGCCGATGTGTGGTGTATTCTGGTACTCCATTTTTAGCCTACCTATATATGTTATTGTCTCCTGTCATATACTTCATTTAATGGTTGACACATGGCCGCCCTGCATTTGTCTTTTAAAAAAAACTGAACGTCACCACGGATATGCATTTTGGTCTCAAATGGCTCTAGTGGTCCATCATTTTTCTCTACTTGTTTTGACTCCCCCATCTGATTTCGTTGTCCTGTTGCCTTAATTTTCCTAATATTGCCCACTTATGGTTGTGTTACAGTGACCGCATTAAGGATGCCAACTCTTTTATGTTGCTGCAATGCATTGACAATAGTTCTGCATCTAGCTACATACATGGCTACAATACAAGTATAGTCGAGCTAGTTGTAGAGGACCAATGCCTTAGATGTGAGGTGTGTTTTCGTGTTAGGTAGAATTTTGCCTCACATATTTTATTGCTTTATCGGTTTCACTGAGCTACGCCGTAGAATAGCTTTGCTTGCGTTATATTCCTTTGATCGTTAGGACAAGTTCAATGGTTTGATAAAAAAATATATTTAATTTTCTACTTATTTACCTTACTTGCTTTATATAATTGTTGTTACTATAGGTAAAGAAACCTGAAATTTTGACTAAGTAGAGACTATCAAATCTTTTATAAGGTTTTAGTTTCAAGGATGATACGCCAGATACCTATGGTTATCTGAAAATAGAATAAAAATATTGTATCTGAAAATAGAATAAAAATATTGTAGCTACTCTTTGGTTAGACATATTCGTAGACCTGTTGCTTTTATTATCGTAATATTGACCACTCAAGGTTGCATTACAATGACCGCGCTAGGAATGCCAACTCTGTTATGTTGCTACAATGCATTGGCAGTTGTTCTGTGCCTAGCTACATACAGGTTTACAATACAGGTATAGTCGAGCTAGATGTATAGGGCTAGTGCCTTAAGAGTAAGGTGTGTTTTCGTGGTATCTAGAATTTGCCTCTTATATTTTTATTGTTGTAACGGTTTTCAAACGTCGTGCAGTAAAATAGATTTGCTTGGGTTATATTCGTTTGCTCATGAGAACAAGCTCAATAGTTAGATCTAAAAAATTATTTACTCATTTGCTTATTTACCTTAGTGGATTTATATAATTGTTTCTAATTTCAACCAGTTGTGCTACTTCGTTTAGTACTAGGCATGGAATCTACATAGTTGTGTATTACGCTATTGAACTGCTGTTTTTTTGGGGTCTAAATAACACTATGTATGTATTCGGCATGACCACTTTGCTCTTTTTGTGTTTTAGGTTTTTTTTGCTTTGTCCTTTGCAACAAACAAGGTCTTCAATAATATATGGTAGCGAAATGCGTACGTAAACTTTGAATCGCTTATAAGATCTTTGTTGCAAGGATAGAACACCAGATGGTTACGATTATCTGAAAATAGAAACAAAAAAAAATGTAAACACTCTTCTATATTTTTTATTGCGCTCATTAATATGTGGTAACCGAGGAGTGCACTATCATGCTTGGCCATTATGTATGTTGGTGTTCTATTTAGCTATTCATAGCCTGCTGCCAGTATACACAAGGATATAGCAGACCACAACATGTAATACCGTATTGTCAGTACTAAAATGTAGGATTACATACTACTGTCCCGAACACTAGCTCTTAATTCCTAATTTACTGAATTATCCGAAGTAAAGAAATATACGATGCTTCAATGCTTAGGCTACAAGTAGCCCATTACTTATAGGTTGGTGAAGCTACAGTAACTGGGTTATATAATGTTCTACCCAAATTCTTCATTTATTCTAAACACTCCTGTTTGGTTTACATGGTAGGCTACATAAACTAGAATACTTGCTCATATTCTGCGTAGTTTACGAACACCCATGAAACCAACTTATTATCTATTTAATAGATTGCAACAATATTGTTCACTATTTTTAATCTAATATATGTGATAGTAGAGGAGCAATTGATCATGTTGCAACATCATTAACTTATTTCCAGCCTGCCCGCCGCGCCATTTGGCGCGGGTTCCTTTCTAGTAGATGTAATAAGCTGATGTATCGACATAGCTTAGTAGAGTGGGGAGCGAAGTTTCCTGTAATAGCTCGCAACTAATATGCAATGTCCGTCATGTGCTTCTTAACACATCTTGTAAATTTTCCTTGATTTTTTTTGTAATATAGTTGGTTCAGACTGGTATAAGGCACACCATGGTACTTAAAAAACAACAAAATGGCCCTATCAAGCATGATGTTTTCCTCTTTCAATAATGCACGATTTAGATGAACCAGGACAAGAACGCACATTAAGAAAGCTTTCGCATCAGACGTCTAAAAAAGTGCTTTTGCATCAGATCTCTCGGTGATATGCCCTAAGAGAGTTTGAGGTAATTATGGGAATGATTGTATCATATCTATGTTTATAAATTATAAAGTAAAAATTATTATGTTCGTCGAGTGAATTATCATTTATAAATACTAACAAGTATGTGACTTGGTGGTCAAGCTCTTTAATAGTTATATAGTGTCATTCTAAAAAAAATCATGGTCGGATGTCACGGGTCAGAACACTAGTGATTTATCGATCAACACATGTATTGATAGATGATTATGTTTTATCGGTCATAGATATAAGGATATTGAATCAATAATATAAGCACATGTTAGAAAATATGGTGTTGGATTGATCCACCTTGAGATACTATTGAGATTGTTATAGTTCTATGTGTTATTAGTTAGTCTTAAGCAATGATAATGTATAATTCTTAGATCTGAGATCGGCATAGTTTCATATATGTGTATCAGTACAATTAGGGGTTACTAAATGTTATTTCATAACTAGTTATAAAGGTAGCTTTCGGGTATACTGTGAAACATGCGTATGAATGTGATTAGTGGGATATGAGATTTGTCAATTCTAACATAATATGAGAGATATCTCTGGGCTACTCGATGTGCTCAGATAAAGGAAGTGTGTGGTCGTACCACAAGTGGTCGAAGAGTTGACCATATGAAATACGAAGTTATCCGCCATTAGATCGAGAAAATATTGAACAATCTATAGATGAGAAATATCTCACCTGAAGTTCGACTAGATATCGTGAGGCAAGAGGAGAATACGTGAGCAAGTCGTTTAGTCCGACCAGATACGAACAGGTCATATGGGGATACAGACTGGTTATGAGCTGGTCGTATATGATCACAAACTGGTAGGTGAACTAGTTGTAAGGTATTACGAACTAGTTGTGATCAAATGTGAACTGGTCGTAATGAGTTACAAACTGGTTGTGAGTGATAAATGGTTGTGAGTGATAAGGATCTGGTCACAAATCATATTGTATAAGATTCGTACGATATAATCTTTATGTGTATTCGGAGGTCGCTATATCCTGCTAGGAACTGCTACCGACGTGTGATCGGAATGGAGTTTCTGGGTCACGACCGATTACGCATAAAGGCTGCAGGGTCGCACACTTAACAAATTGAAACAAACTGGTTCGAATTGGATCCGTTATGTACTCTTTTATAAGGCAAGGCGTGGAGGCTTTTGGACGTACTATCCACATAAACCCTAGCTACCACCTCCCTGAAGACCCTGTTGTGCACACTGATGCTAGCACACCGGCGTATGATGTTGTATCCCTAGATGTGTGGATACCGTAGAGATGTTGTTGCGATTGTTGCTGCACTGATCAAGGACTATTAGCAAAGTACGTGGGGAAGTTCAGAGGTTGCTGGAGAAGCTGATTGGAGACTAAGGACGTTGAACTATCGAGTACAACAATTACATCGACGCGCGTGACGATACACTATACTGCTCTAACTTTTTTTTCTACTGTACAAACTATAATATCTTACATGTATGACTTTTTAATTATACAGGCCCCACGCCCCCATCAACCACTTCCATTTTATACGATCCACTCCCCCAATCTCCGCAGCTCACACGTACACAACCCTGCGCCATCAGCTCGGTCGGATTCTGATCCATGGCGAGGCTCGCCGCCCTCCTCCTCATCGCCGTCGCGTCCTCCGCCACCGTGCTAGCGCATGGCCGCGACCTCCCGACTCGGATCAAGGTGCGGTTTCTCACGGTTTCTTGACAATGATTTTGTCCGTGGATCTTTGTTTGTTCATCCTTCCCGTCGTTCTCCTGCTGCTCCGCAGCTGAACAGAGGAGCCGACGCGGGCGCCGTGGGCCGCGACAGCATGGAGTGCGTGTACACGGTGTACATCCGGACGGGGTCGATCTGGAAGGCCGGGACGGACTCCAACATCACGCTGGAGCTGGCGGGCGCGGACGGCAACGGCGTGGGAATCACGGACCTGCCGTCGTGGGGCGGGCTGATGGGGCAGGGCCACTCCTACTTCGAGCGCGGCAACCTCGACATCTTCAGCGGCCGCGGACCGTGCATGGCCAAGCCGCCGTGCTGGATGAGGGTGGAGTCCGACGGCACCGGCCCGCACCACGGCTGGTACTGCAACTACGTCGAGGTCACCGTCACCGGGCCGCACAGGGGGTGCGCGCAGCAACTGTTCACCGTGGAGCAGTGGCTGGCCACCGACGCCGCGCCCTACAAGCTCGAGGCCGTCCGCGACAACTGCAAAGGCGCCGCCGCCGCCGCGTGAGCCGGCCGGCCAGGCGAGGAGTGTGGTTCAGTGGTTGGTGACGAGTAGTAGTAAATAAGCCGTGGGCCGCGCGGCCTCGTGATCCGCTTGTGCCGCGACGCGGAGATGTACCAGAGTCGTACCGGTGAAATAATCGGGAGCCGTGTGATGTGATGTGATGTGATGTGTGAGTACGAGTCGTGGTGGTCTTGCAGATGGTGTGTGGATCTTTGATCTGTCGATCTTATCCATGCTTTGATCAGGAGAAATGATAATCCGCGTTACCGAGCGTATAAAAATGGCAGCATCGAGAGGTATTCTGGCACGTCGACAACAACCGAAACCTCTCCCGAATCCGTAGTTCCCTACTATCCTAGGCATCGACATATCCTGCATTTTTCCCTCCGGGTGTTTACGCCGATGAATCCACAAACAAAACCCAAAATTCATCACATAAGTCGGACCTACTATATGAAATTGACATGTTGACCATCTAGAAAAATAGCAAAGGGAGGAAGGCCCGCAGTTCCGTACGAAGGCAACTAAAACTTCATATATGAACAATGTAAGTCCATGATTTCACTGACAAGCCCACAAAATGCCACCAAGGCCGAGACTGGAAAAGGGCCGAGGCCCAAAATTACGAAGCCGAATGCAAGCAGCACTATACTCGTTTGAACTTCCTTTTCTCCGGGGAGAAAAAAAAATGGGGAGTGTCTGGTCAGCGGTAAAGCATTTTCGATTTTTTTTAAAAAAAATTATTATTTTAAAAGCATTAAAAAAAATAAACAGTCTTTTTTTTTTACAAAACTAGAATAAATGACGACAGTAGTCTAGATAATAGCGATAGTAGCCCAGAACAGTGCAGAGAGATCTTTGTCGTCACTCCAACTGGAGATAAGACCCTATCTCCATTTCAATTGGCGACAGAGACCTCTAATTATTTTTTACTGTCTATTTTCGAATAATTATTTTGTGGACAAATCACAATGACATTACAAAATATTCAGCACAACATCATCATTTCTCTCTCCACAAATCACAGTGATATTACAGAACACTCAGGGTAACGTCCTCACATATTTTATCGACAAATCACACTGATATTAAAAACATTCAGTACAAAGTCATCACTTAGTTTTTTAACAAATAAAAAAAATACAAAGTATTGAACACCGCATATTTAACAAGACGAACATTTTACGTGGACACGGCCTCAACGTTCGCCATGTCGACCGCCTCGAGTGGGCGGTCAGATCAGGTCCCTGCGTCGCTGTCTGAACTGCCGGTGTCTCCTTCATCCTGTGGATTTCTTGTAGGGTATTTCTTGAAGGTATACCAAGACTCCCTGCAAATGGAGCACTTTTTCGTACGACCTCTGGCTTCTGCTTCGTCCATATCATTCCTGATACGCTGTACCTGTCGCCGGCCATCCTTTCCCTTCAGTCTATCAATGTCTGTGGCCCAGATAAGTTGCTCCCAGGTCGAATGGCTAGTGAAATGGCCAACCACACTGTAACCATACAACTCTGCACTCCAAGTTTGTATCACCTCCTCCTTGTTAAAATAATCAGAGATGTACTAGCTAGGATATTGTGCCAACGTCGAACATGCAGTCATAACTATGAGCAGGGTCTATACAGAAAAAGAGTCTTGTTGCAAGTGCATACACAACTAGCGCGACGTAGCGTGCACTCGTGGGTGATCCTCTCGCGGTTCGTCTCACGACATCCTTTATTCCTACACAGTATCTCGAAGCGAAGCTCCCTTATGCCCATCTTGAATGCCCAGTGCATCTCACCCTTCTTGCTCTTCTCCTCCATGTACTTGTGATCATGAAGGAGTACAGTACTCTATCATTTGCCACGGCGAGCGACGCGTTGTTGCTTCTATCAACAAAGTAATTTGTGGTACCACGGAGAATTGCCTCCACAATACCAACTAAAGAGAGGCACCTGGCGCTGCGCATAACTCAATTGTACACCTAGCTAGATTGGTTGTCATGACACCATATCGAGCATCACCTCTACCATGTAGTAGAGACCATTTCTCCTTAAGCTCATACTTAATCCAATTCGAGAAGCATTTTACCTGCGCCCCCGTCTTCTACGCCACACTAGGACTATTTGTGGTTAGCTGTGGCAATGCTTCGAGGGGGAGGGGGCTGGCCAGCGCTTGTAGTGGCCTTTTTTTGCTACTTCCCTTATATGCATCTGGGTCCGCTCATCCATAATCTTCCAGAATGCGTCAAATTTTCGCCGTTGGTTCTGGTTGCACAGTCGTTTGAACAGATTCATCAAGTCCTTATCGCAGAACTACTTGTAGAAGTTTGCACCAAAGTGCCTTACGCACCACCTTCTTTGTAGATCTACCCATGGAAGTGGTTCATTCTCTCCTTGTAGCTGAGTTATTGCACTCAGCAAGCTCGCATGCCGATCATGTATGACACATATATTAGGACGACCCTATACAACAGAAATCCTCAAATTCCTCAGGAACCACAATCAGCTGTCAGTGTTATCGCTTCCAACGAATGTGAATGCCACGGGAAGAACTTGATTGTTCTCGTCCGTCACTATTGCAATCAGTATCTGGCATTTGTATTTTTTAGTTAGGAATATGTCATCCACGCACAATATTGGACGCAGTGCCGGAATGCATTGATGCATGGGCCAAAGATGAAGAATGTTTGCTTTAGTACCCTCTTATTGCCCCACTTCGAATGCGTAGAATCTTGAATATTGACATGAGTGCCGGGATTCCTGTCTTGTATGACGCGGAGGTGGTCGGGGAGGTTGTGGTAGTAGTACTCGAACGTACTGAACCTTGATTCACTGTCTTCTGTTTTGCCCTTCACGTCTTGGCATAGCTGATTGTGTACTGAAACCTTACCTTAATCGCTCGAATGATGGATCGTAGCTCAAAATCTAGATTATCCATGATCTCACCGTACATGATGTTCACGCTAAAGCCTGATGAAAGGTTCTTGTTGGACTGCACTGACTCAGCGATGACACACGTGGGAGGGGCTACTATAGAGCATTTCTAGTAGGTGTCCCACTTAGGCTGAAATGCATGCACTCGCCAAGGGCATCCCTCTATGTCGCACTTCACGTCGTAGTTTCTTAGGTTAGACTTGACAACTGTGAATGTACGCCGCACTGACAAAGCCCCGAATTTGATCGCTTCCTGCACGGTCTCCTTGCATTTGTACATAGCTCCTTGCCCGACCTCGCTCTGCTCGTACCCCCAAGGCACATAGGAGCCTTTATTAACGATGAGGTTGTCGAACTGGTATGTGTTCCACTCGGATGGAACCACCTGTTGTTCCATAGCATCCTCATCGTCGGATCCTTTATCTTTTGATAATGTTATGTAGTCCTAGTTTTCGAGATTCATCCTTTATACTAGGGCTTGCAGCTCCTTACCCTCGCCCGTAAGCACACTAGCTTGCTTGACTGAAAGAGTTCCTTCCACACGGTCTTTATCGACAGCGTCAGCAACTCCTAGACCTTTGGCCATTTCGTGCACCACGTTGTGGCTGGAGTCCCCGATTTCTTCTTCGGCATCATCATGTGTGGAGTATGCTTGTCATATGTCTAGGCCAAAAGGATCAAATCCCACCGTTTCTCTTCCACCTTGCGTACATATGACTGCCACGACCTTGTTCCCTTAAGTTGCACTAACTCCCTATATGTGTCATGTGGTGCTCAGTTGGCAAGGTAACTCAATCTCAGATCATACACAACATGGTCCAAATCGAATGTGTGGAGCAACCACCGCATCACAGCGCCCCATGTATGCTGCTCTGGTCTTGTTAGGGTCATAGTCGTCGATTGTAAATAACGCAAATCAATCCACTCGGGACTCTCAAGAATAGTCTCATGATCGTACTAAATTATGAAATTAGTGGCGTACAACATATTTGACGTACTACACCGTAAACAAGATTATCACGATTAGCCACATATCTAAAACTAAACAACCTACTGTAAAGTATTATGTACAACATACTACACTACGTAACCGTACATCTCAAACTATGTAATCTATTTGGTTTAAAAAATTACATGAAAGGTAGACGACTGGACAGGAAGCGCTTCATTAGTTTCTCTCATTCTCTTTTTTTCTGAATAAAAGTGAGTTATGACAGAATTTTGGATTTTTTTATAGAGTAGATTACGGGACTTGCAGAATTCAATGATTGTTTTCCTAAATTTTAATATTAAAAAATTTAGGGACTTGCGGGATGTCCGTCGCTATTTGAAATGACAATTGTTCTATATTTTAATATTTTAAAATTTAAAACGGGGGGATCTCTGTCGCTAGTTGAAATAGTGATAGGATTCTGTTGCCAGTTGGAGTGGCAATATGGTCATATCACTATTTCAACTGACGATAGGGACCTCTTTGCACTGTTCTGGGTTACTGTCACTATTTGAAACAGTGATAGAAAAATTTTATCATTTCAAATAACGATAGTAACCTAGTTTTGTAAAAATAAAACTGACTATTTATTTTTATAATTTTTAAAATAACATTATTTCAAAAAATCAAGCATTTTTGCCCCTACGAGATGCAACCACCGCATCCACTCAACACCATACTTTGATATTAGTGCATACCTATACACCATCGTATTTCTTCACGTATTCTTCATTTTTTTTCAAAAAAACACTCACCCGTTCTCCTCACTCCTCGGCGGGGACTCGAGGCCGATGCGGAGAGCCACATCCGACGAGCGGTGACCTCGGATCTTGCGGCGAGGTGCGAAGACCAGCGGGGCATTTCGCGATGGTTGCACGAGCTTGAGACCGTCGGCGACGCGATTTTGTGGCGGCGTGGTCCGAGACTACTAGCGGCTCGTGGCGAGGTTACGGCCGCGGTCGGCGCAGCGGAGAGAGGCGGAGGGACACTCGCCACGATCGCGGTCGGCGCGGTGGAGAGAGACGGTGTATTCCAATTAGAGGTGGGCATTGGGTCGCGTTGCGTCGCACGGCCCAACCCGTGCCGCCGTCGTCGTGCGTGCTAGTTCGCCCGGTCATTCTACCGCGTCGCATCGCGGCGGCCCAGATCGCCTCTAGTCGGCCCAAGCACGCCAAAGCCCGCCGTGTCGGGATCGTCTCCGTCTTGGCTGTGCCCTACCCTAAGTAACTATAGGCGCTGAGAAGACGATAACCGCCGCCATTGCTCAGAAGACAAAGACACCGTGATTGGTCGGTGGCGAAGCGGATGATTGGTTGGGCTAGGCGGTGTGGGAGTGATTGGACTAGGTTAAGGAGGGATTGGGCTAGAACGGAGGCTGACCGGTGTGGGAGTGATTGGACTAGGTGAGGGAGGATTGGGCTAGAACGGAAGGTTAGGCCTATTTCGTGCGTCTTAGGCCCAAGCACGGCCCGATCGTCTTGCGTCGCGTCGCCTAACGCGCATTCTCGAGCCGGCCGCCGTTGTTCGTCGCGCGTCTTGGCCGGTCCACCACGTCTTGCGTGCGTGCCGCTTAGACCGTGCGCGCCGTGCGGCCGTGCTTCGGATTGGCCTAAAAAAGCACGGCCCAAGTCCCAGCTCTAATTCCAATCGTATTTCCATTTCTCTTCATATACGCGCACGGACCTCGAGACACTTCAACGGCGGATGGCATGGGTTCATTGCCCACTATTGGTAGGGGTACGTCCTCTTTGCAGCCTAAGCCTGTCAAGGCGTGCAGTGCAGCGAGGGAATGACGCGGCAGACAAGAAACCATTGTCAACTACTCTCGATCTCCAAAGCTTCGGACACTCCCATTGAACGGCTTAAAAGAAGCGGCAGGGACGTACGGGCTAGCGTGCCAAGCAAAGCGACTTTCGCGGTGGAATCGCTTCGAGTGTTTAGCTAGTGGGGAGGATGGGTGGGCCAGCCAAGCGCGTCCCCCTTCCATACCTCCGGCTCTCAAGTGCATCCCCCTTTCACAATAAGGAACGGCACCCGTTCTTCTTAAATGGAGTTAATCCCCCTTTAATCTTTACACATCGTCAGGCTCACTCACTCATGCACACCGACCCTTCCCTTATCATTGGTACGCATATAAACAATCACGGCAGCCTCACTAGTATAGCCTGATGGTGCTTAATGGTACAAGAGAACAACATCATTAGGTGAATTTTATTACTATCGAGTAGCTAGAGAATTGGCGACTAGTGGCGGCCCATGAAAAATATCCTCTTTATAATCTAATGTTTCTTCTTTCGTTTACTTTGCTTTGAAATTTCATGGGAATTTTCTTGTGATAGACGCGGCAATATTTAATACTCGGCCTCTCTAAAAAACACAGTATATATACTGTGGCCGCATGCCCATTATTATAGCTGCAGCCTGCAGGTGCGTACCGTGTACAACATTGCCACAGTAGGAGCTGAGAACTGTACTACCTTCATGCTCACTTATACCTGCAAGTATTGAGCATAAAAAGTACATAGTACCAGCATCTAGATACAATACCGGTATCTTAGTGACAACAAAGTACTGCGAGGAAAGGAAAATTTAGTGGTGTCCATACCCTTTACAGGATTTTTATTTTATTTTTTGAATAAGGATTAGAGTTAGACTCGATCCTTTTAATTTCCCTGCTCGTGGATCCAAAGGGATGGTCACCGTAGATGTAGTACAAATTTGCTTGAACAAATCCAGGCAAGATCATGACAGTACGGTGTATGTTTGTATATTTCTGTCAAAAAGTAGATTAAGTTATCCTTTTACATTTCTAAACACCCGCTCTCATTTCGATGCATGGGAGTAATAATACAAAGCCAACCTCTTCAAAAGAACATTAGTACAAAACTGGGCTCCTCTTTATAATGATGCACTTGGGCACAAATTAATTTGCTCCTATGCAACAGTACATTACATACACAATCTTTTTGATTGGATCAATGATGAATGGTAGTTTTAAGGACCACATAAAGGACACTCAAGCCCGTGATCAACTGCCTCAATTAGTCGCCCAAATCCAAATAATTTAACCTAACGACTAAAGCTACACATCAACCAAACACCACACCAATCTCAACGCAGACGTGGCCAAACAACTCGCCACCATTGCAACTAGGCAAAATTGGCTACATGATACTACAATTTCGTGGCGTTAGCTATAGACATCTAAATTTCATATCTTTACTGAAAGGCACTACAAAATGTGCATATTTGTTTGTGAAGTCTCGAGACCATTAAAATAATATATTTGGCTAGTTTGGAGAGGGAATTCAAATAACCTCAATGTCCTCTCCTTCATTCTTCACAGACGGAGGAAGACAAAGAAATAGAGCCATGGTCATCGTGCGCCACGGCTCATGCATCTCAATTTTGAAAATGGGACCACTATGCTCGGGAACACGTGGGCTTACGCTGTCGCCACTGTGACAGTGAGGATGGGAGGAGGCGGCGTTGCTGACAAAGATGGGGTAGGTGGCAGTGATGGCGAGGATGACGATGAGGCGGCATTTGGTGAAGATGAGGAGGCAACAGATGGCGGCTAGGATGACGAGGATGGGGAGGAGGTGGCAGTAATGGCGAGGATGGGGGAGGCGGTGCTCGCGAGGAAAGGAAGCGGCGAGGATGGCAAGGAGGCGGTGAGGATGGGGAGACGGCGCTGGTGAGGATGGCGAGGAGGCGATGTCCCTTGCTCGTCGACCCCCAAACGGCGACACAAGTGGACGGCGCATACTCAGCGACGAATCGAAGGCCGCCGCCGCGGTGTCCTGTGTCGTCGCTGCCACATCGGCGCATGGAGGTTACTGGACACCGCGGCCTTCATCGTCCAGCGCCGTCATCATTGCCAGTGATGCCGCTGCTGCTTCGCCGCCAAGCACAGAGGAGGAAGAAGGAAAGAGAAGAATGGATGAGAAGTGATAGGAAAGAAGGAAGGAGACATGAAGCACAAAATGAATTTTTCACTAGTATTCTCTCTCCTTTTCAACTTAAAAATATTGTTTGAATGGTTTTAGTGTCCCACAGTAAAGATGCACGTATTTGTAGTATTCTTCTGTGAAGACACAAAATTTTGATATCTCATAGCTAACACAACAAAATTGTAGTATTTTGTAGCCAATTTATAGCCAATTTAGCCTTGCCACTATTATCACTCTCATTTTGGCGCCACGTCACCGTTGCTGCGACGATACCATGCAGCTGCCTGTGTACATGGCGGCTTAAGTTATTTTTGTGGGTACATCTTGCCCTGATTTTTTGTTGTTGCTGCATGATGTGTAGTTTTTTTTAAAGCGCCACCGCCAACTGAAAGCCGGAAGGACCCCTGCTTTTAAAACTAACACCTAAACAGATGGATCGATCACTCGCAGCCTGAAGCTTCGCAAGAAGCGAACGCTAGGAGGCAGATCGGAGCTCGCGGAGCTGTCGTCATGAAGGGAGGAAGACGAAGCAATGGCGCGGCCACCGACCTCCTCGTCTGCTTCCCGTCGCGGGCTTACCTGGCCCTGATGCCGCCCAAGGCCATCTGCAGCCCGTCGCGGCTGTCCGCCTCCGAGCTGGTCAAGCGCCGGCACAGCACGAGCCAGGCCGGGCCGCTGCCGTCCAGCGCGCTCTTCAAGGCGGCCAGCAGGAACCCGAGCCGGCGTGCGGTGGATGTGCCTGTGGACGACGAGCCGTCGTCGCCGAAGGTGACGTGCGCGGGGCAGATCAAGGCCCGGCCAGCCAGGCCCAAGGTCCCCGGCGCCGGCGGGAAGCCCAAGAAGGCGACGTGGCTGCAGGCACTGGGGATCAAGAAGGACGCCCTGCCGTTCCTGAACGCCCTGCATGGTGCCTTCCGGCTCAACGTCGCCGGCTGCTTCGGCAACTTCCCCGGCCCCGTGGAGTACACTTCCGGGGAGGATGACGAGGAGGAGGAGGTGGAGCTCGCGGGGAAGGAAACAGAGCACGATGCGGCATTGGCCAGGTGGTTCATGGTGCTTGAGGAAGGCAAGAAGGTTTCCATCAAGAGGCAGGAGCAAGAACCGCATGAGGAGGAGCAGGACATGGAGGGGGATGCGGCACCACCGGCGAACGCGCTGATGCTGATGCGGTGCCGGTCAGCGCCGGCAAAGGGGCTGGCGAGGAGGTTAGGAGGAGAGGCAGAGGAGGATGAGGAAGTGAAGAGGGGCAAGAAGAAGAGGGAAGAGGAGGAGAAGGAGAGGCTGGTGCTCATGAGCTACGCGCCGGACTTCTTCAAGGTGTCCGTGGACATCGCCAAGGAGACATGGATCGTCGGCGGCGAGGACGCGATCTTGCGCTGCCGGAGCTGGAAGAGTTGATGAGAAGGTCGTTTTTGTGAGCAATGTGTGTGTTTTTAACTTTTTACTACTTGCTTGTCCCCCCCGCGTTTTCCTTTTGAGAATTACTATGGCTCGTGTAAAGGATTCGATCAGCATGCGGCAGATTGGTTTTAGAAGGCCATCATGTTGGTCTTTCTGCAAAACAAGTTTCTGCTCTGTAAATAGTGCTCTGTAATATCCCTTACTAGATGTTACCAAGGTACACATGGTGAATACTACTTTGCTTGTGATATGTAACGAGGAGAGTAACATATATGATTAGCTGTATAGCTCCCTTTCCTAGTGCAGTTTCTCTTTGGATTGAGATAATTTATCTACTGCTTTAGCCTTGGTTATGATTGATTGGAATCTCTATGATGAACTTTTCAGAATATCTTGTTTTCTTTTTGTAAACTCAGAATAATTTGCTGGCGTGGTTAGCCTCTGCTCAGCTCGTATTGGCTGTGGGAAAAGGCAGGATCTTTTCTTTTATGAACACTGGGTGTCGGATTTAGCTGCAATTTTCTCTCTTTTTTTGGACGAACAGACTGTTTGTATTGTCGGAAAAGGCCATGTTCTAACAAGAACTGTATTGTTCTAAAAAAAACAAGAACTGTATTTATGTATGCCCAACTGCAATCGCTGTCACAATTATTATCTGGTGGACCTAAAGGCAAAGCAGGTTGATTAAAAGTTGATTTTGGTGTGAAATCCAATTTTATTGATTTTTTTTTCATTTTCCCGTAATTCCTTTTGTGTCACTACTTATTAGCATCTGGCCTCCTCATTTGCTTTATAACGTGTAAATTGTGTTTAGCGCGGAACAGAAAATTTTCGCTTTTCTAAGTTTAAAGTAACACTTGCAATTGTAGTCAAACCAAAATTTTAGCGATCGGCTGCCACTTATGTTGTTGGAAAAATCAATGAAAGGATAATAGAAAACACTCAACAGAAACAAGAATTTATGAATTTTCGACCGTACCTGTCATATGCTCTCTATTATAACAGATTTCGTAGCACGGCTAAGGCCTTACAGAGTTGGAGTCAGAAATTTATTGGCAATGTAAAAAATACAACTCAGACTGGCTAAGGAGTTGATTCTCCATTTTGATGTCGCGCAAGAGACAGAGGTACTAACAATGCAGGAGCTTCAACTGCGTAAGGACCTCAAATGCAAAAGTTCAGGCCTTGCATCTCTTGAGAGAACGATGGCCCGACAGAGGTTGCGAGTGCTATGGCGTAAAGAGGGGGACGCAAATACTACGTCCTTCCACCAGCATGCATCATCATATCGTCCGCGGAAGAATTACATCCTCAAGCTAAACAATGGTACTGCTACAGCCACAACCCAACAGGAAAAGGGAGCTGTAACACCATGCGGCCCAACATTCGCTGATAGCCTAGCCCATCCACGGTGTGAGCACACATGCGTAGAACCTGCATTTCACTTGAGCTTCCGTCCTCGCTTCACCAAAAAAGGTTAATATGAAAGTGGTACGATTTGGATCAACATCTATTATATGTTAGTGGAATTCAATGTAAACTGTCAATATAGTAATAAAGGGTGAGGTGTTACAGAAGCATGCACATTTGATTATTTTGATGGTATCATAGGCCAGGCAGTGCTCGACCTTCCGACCAGGGGCAGAGGGACGGGCACGGGGGCGGGGCAGGGCCTCTCATGAATTTTGATTACCTTACGTTGGGACATAGGACCATTGAAACTTTGCAATGAGTAAGCCCCTACTTATTTAATTATGTGATTAGTAACAGTTAAGGTAAAATTAAAAGGCCTAGAAGTTAATTTGTGCACGTGAACCCCTTATGTTGCATCTAGATTCTATTTTCTTCCCGATTTTAAAACTAGTCTTGATTCTAATTTGTACCGTACAAGTGCATGATATTTCATCTCTCTACATGTTTACATGTTTAGAGCTTGATCAAGCACTTCTTGCTTGTCTCTAGCTTCTATCACGCCGTCTATGACTCAGCAATATTTGATTGATCACAATTCGGGTGAAGCGTGCATGCACGCTAAACTCCACAAAACTCAAGTTATCATCAATCATGCTCATCATTTGTGTTCTATTTCATTTTTGATATAAAATTTCCTCCTAAGAAAACTTTGATTTTTGTTGTTGTAAATAGCTTAAAGTGTCTATATCGTGTTAGGACGATATCATGTTGGGATACGCGTAGGCTATACTAGCGCGTAATAAAATTTTATACTGTGTAAACTAGGGAGTCATGCGAGTAAGAGATCAAATAACTTTATCACTAGACGCGCATTGCAATAGAAAAAAGAGTTGGAGCAGTCTGATCCAACATCACGCGCGTTGATGTAGTGGAAGTAGTCGATCGTCCCACGTCCTTGGCTGCCGATCGTCCTCGATTAGCGCATCAATGTCTCTACGGTATTCACACGTCTAAGAGTGGAACGGCGTGCGCCGGTGTGCTAACACCAGCACACACAACATGGCCTTCTAGGAGTTGGCTGGGGTTTGTGTAACACCTTGGCTATTCGGAAGCCAAGATGCTACCTAAAGATACAACATACCATCCAATTACGGAATAAGGTTCAATATGCCTCTAATCAGACAACAATACCATGGTAACGAGGTGAAAATAACCAACTCATCAATGGTGAATAATCAAGGAACTAATCATGGAACGACATGACATGAAGTCTAAATATTACTTATTACAGTTCATCTCTCATCAAAAGAAAGATGAATTGGGTGCACGACACGATCAGGATCACGCGTCGCAAGTCACATATCACACGATTGCCACACGAATATATGCGCGTGCGTGCGTACATGTGTGTGTGTGTTTGACTTTAGCTATAGTCCTCCTTATGTCACCCCATGTCATGTGATATATGTTTCAAGAGGTGGCAAGAATTATACCTTATAAATTACACTTTCACCACTTAGCTAGGCAATATGGGACTAAACCATGCATGCTTTGGAATTTTAGAAATGAATTGGCTTTTACACATATGGGCTTTTACACTATTATTCAGAGATGAAAAACTAGTGATATATTCTCGGTTTGAGAAGTACTACTTGTAGTTATCATAGGATAAATATCCGCAAAAAATAAAGCATCTCTGAACTCCATTACTGTGTTAACAATAATATCAGGAGTTCCTGATTTTACTACTAAAAATCTATAGGCAGTGCTATTATTAGCATATCTCAGTAAGACACAATCGACCGTTTTAGCTCTAAGCTTTCTTTTTTTGTAATGACATATTGACTTTTGCCAAACACCCCATGTTTGCAGAAAATTAACATTTAGTTTTCTCCCCTTTCATCCCTCATACGAAGTAATCTCACACATTTTTGTGATTGCTCTGCTTAGAACAAAAGTTGTTGTCAATATAGCTTCCCCCACCATATCTTAGGCATATCAGCACTCTCCAACATGGCATTCACCAAGTCTATTAGTGTCCGATTTTTCCTCTAAGCTACCCCGTTTCATTAGGGTGAGTATGGTGGTGTAACTTCATGGACTATTCTATATTCATAACAGAATTGGGAGAATTCATGAGAGATATACTCCCCTCCATGATCATACCTTGGTCTTTTAATTTTCTTTTCTAGTTGGTTCTCAACCTCGGCCTTATAAATTTTAAAGTAATTTACAACTTCATAATTTGTTTTCAATAGATACACATAGCAATATCGTGATGCATCATCAATAAGTGTTAAAAATATATTTTATCTCCTTTTGTCAACAATCTATTCATCTCACACAGATCGGAATGGACAAGATCTAATGGTGCCAAGTTCTTTTCCTCCTGTAACTCCTTAAAAGGTTTTCGAAATTATTTTGCTTGCACACAAGTTTGACACTTTGATCCTTTGACAATTTCACATTTTAAAATTAAATCTAATTTGAGCATTCGAGCAATACTATCAAAACCAATATGAAAAAAACGAGAATGCCATATATTGGTCTCATATTTATTCAAACCAGTTGCAACATTCAGATTATAACAATACTCTAAAGCGTTTATGCAGAACAAGCATCCAATCTCATAGCCTTTACCAACAAAGTTACCAAACTTAGACATTACAACTTTATTTGACTCAAATCTGACTATTCTGACTGGTCGTGCTGGGTGCATCTTTTGCGATTGCCTTTTCTTCCACATCAAGAGGAGCGATGAGATCCTCAATGGATATATCTTCCTTGTTGTGCTTTAAGCCAGTGGCAAAATCCCACCATGAAGCAGGAAGTTTGGCAACAATGCCCACAGCTACAAACTAGGAGGCAAAACACAACCCAAATGTGCAATCTCTCCGGCCAGTAGCTAAAGCTCATGAGCCTGTGCAACTATCAACTTAGCATCGTCCATGTTGTAGTTGAAGAATTGCTCGCACATGTAAAGCCAACGACCAGCCTCAGCTTCGACATATTTGTGCTCTAGTGCATCCCATAACTCTGTGACTGACTTAAAGTCCATGTACACCTCATAGAACTGGTTGCCAGTATTGTCAGAATGCATCCAAGGGGTGTGTTGTTATCTGTATCAAAGAGCATAGTCTGTTCAATTGTAAATGTATACTGTAGTCGGATCACCCACCACAACCCCCAAGACCTGAGCCAAAACTTGACCCTTGTTTGCTATCTACGAAAGTTCTAACCAGAAAACCTCTAAGATTTCATAGCATCAGAAGCACCAGTCATTGCTCAATCACAAAAAATATCCACAATAAAGATTCTAGATTGTTGGAAATGTAGATAATATTTTAGTTCTAGATTTTAATATGAGGCAGAGATCACAAATAACAAGAGATGCATAAAGTGATTCCAACAGCAGGCAACTCATTGCACTTATAAACATACTCAATAAAATGATTATAACGGAATAATCTGGTCATACGACCAATTTATGATAGGGCTAGATGAAGAACAGGAAGCAGTATAGACTCGAAGCAGAGCAGGTCGTTGATGATGCAGCGCAGTGAGCGGTCGCACAGATGCGCTACCCAGAAACCTTATTGATGCCTCCGTGCAGGTGAACTCTATGATAATGGTTCGGAGATACCCGCTCACTCTCCTTCCCGGTACACGCTGAGGAGAAGTGATGGCTTGGTTCGACAGCACAAGAGAACAGAGAGGAAGTTGAAAGAAAATAGATGTTGAATCGTCAACCCTCGTCTGTACGTCTCCAGATCCTATTTATGGTCGAGACAATTACTTTCTAGTAATTGTCACAATAAACTACTGGTAATTGCTAATTCAAAACCAATTAATGTTCATTAAGAAGTGTTTACTGATCCTGATTACACACTGGTCTACAGCTTCGACCACTTGTCTATAGTTTCAACCAGTGTATTCCGACTACCCTGGTCTATGGATCTTACCACTAATTTTCGATCACTTATTTCGACCACAGTGTTTCGACCGCACTGGTCTATGCCTTCGACCATAGTGTTACGACCACACTGGTCTATGCCTTCGACTATAGTGTTACGACCACACTGGTCTATAGCTTCGACCATGTTATTTTGATTATACTGGTTTATGTATTCGACCACACTGGTCTATGGCTTCGACTAGATTATTTTGACCACACTGGTCTGTGACTTCGACCAAATTAGATAGAAAACAAGGTTAGCAAAAGAAATATGAATTGGGTTCACGGCACGAGCACAGTCACGTGTCGCAAGTTACACGATTGCCACACGAATATACGCGTGCACGTGCGTGCGTGTGTGTGTGTGACTGTAGTTATTGTCCTCCTTGTGTTACCCCATGTCATGTGACACATGTTTCAAGAGGTGGCAAGTACTCCACCTTATAAATTACTCTACCACCACTTGGTTAGGTAATATGGGACTAAACCATGCATGCTTTGGAATTTTAGTAATGAATTGGCCTTTACACATATGAGCTCAATTCTAACACATTCTTCCATGGTCTTACCTTCTTCCCAGGTGGCAAATACCTATGGAAAGAAAGATGTCTGCTGAAATGCAAGCTCTTCTTTTGGCTAACGTTGTAGAGACATTGCTAGATAGCGGACAGGCTACAACGTTGTGATATTCCTAACCCAGACACTTATCACTTCTGACTGTAGGAGCATGAGACATCAGACCACATCTTTGTGGCCTGTTCAGCAAGCAAAGTCATCTGGTTCAATATGCTTTGTGGCACAAGGCATCAGGAACTCACACCGACAATGAACTCCTAGCTCCAAACATGGTGGATCGACATCAGGAAGCGGGTGCAGAAAAGTATGAGAAAATGGTTTGACATCCTGGTCATCCTAATTGTCTGGCAACTTTGGAAAGAAATGAATGCAAGACTGTTAAATGCAGTAACTTCAATGCCAAGCCAAATACTACAAACTGTCCGGGATGGAGGATGGGCGTGGATATAGGCCGGTGGGCGCCGGTTGTCATTATTTCTTTCTTAATGATATTGCTCGTAGGTAGCGTTAGGTCGTAAATATCCCTCCTGTAATAGGTTTAATCGATCATCCTCGGTTGTAACCAGCGTGCTTTGGCTGCCCAGAGTCATTGTATCTTATTCCACTTAATACAATGCGCGCAAGCCTCTTGCATGTCCTCAATTTTTTTTAACAGATTCTGCTCTAACCTAAAAATACAAACCCAATCTCAATGGCACTTGCAACAACAACATAACTACACA
Organism: Hsuehochloa calcarea; assembly: GCA_036346395.1. NCBI lineage: Eukaryota > Viridiplantae > Streptophyta > Magnoliopsida > Poales > Poaceae > Hsuehochloa > Hsuehochloa calcarea. The sequence goes on from CM070596.1 coordinate 63,652,935, forward strand.
ATGTCGAGCAAGAACTTGAAAACATCTTGTGGGCAATAAAACTTGTTCCATATGTTCATATATGTGGGCCAGTCAAACTGGATAATGAAACCGACGAGTATTCTTGACCAGGTCAAACTTTTCGGTTAAAGTTAGAGTCTCTATCAAAAGCAGACCCACCTATTAGAGGATTGTTTGATAATGGTTATGAACCTACGACTAGTATTTAAAGAAAGTCTAATCCTCTTTATTACGACCAGTTTGAGCTATGAGACCATCAGCTATGGACACTATCCGACCATCAATATGATTTTGGGCCATCCCTGACCAACAAAATGGTCGTGAGACATGACAATTTCTCACATGACTAATATGAGAGCGATTATTGGCACATCTGACAACTTACGACAATTGATTAAAGGACGTGGTGGTTCAAGACTCAACAGAAGAACGTGCGTGGAGATAAGACGTGCCTTTAGCGGTATTAACCTGTGGATATCATGGGGATATGCTCATGATCTTAAGATGATGATACAATTAGCAATGGTGTTGAGAGTTTGTTGAAACAAATATTTTCGACAAAATTTAGAAGTTGTCAGGTTTAGGCTGTCAGACCGGCCTTTGTGGCGGTCTGGCCGGCCATGGCTCAAGTCAAGTGCTGGCGGTCTGACCGGTCATAAAGGTGACTTTCGAGTTTGGAGCCGGGCCAAAAATAGAGGGTGTAGGTGTCGGGACCCGAATATGCAAATCTGGACCCTTTGTGTATTCTGCACTAGTCCAGGATCACGCTAGTGCACACAGTGTCAACATCGATGAAATATCACATCCATACAACGAATATAAGAATAAACGAGTACTTTGAATAACAAATAACTGTTGGGACCTTACGGTCGAGTTTTACATTTATTAAGCCATGCAAGGCTGATAATAAGGAAATAAACTGCAGCGGAAACGAAATAAACTCCAGTGGCTCCCATCAATTTACCACAGCAATCGATCGATCAAGACCCTAACGATCAACCTTCGTAGAACTCTTCTTCAAAAGCGGGCGACGACTCCTCCACTTCTGTTGATTTGTTTAGCAAGAGTGAGTACACACCGTACTCGTAAGTCATACCACAGAATGCATTTATACATGACGACTTATTCCAAAGGAATGGCTTCTGTGGTTATTTTGCGGAAATGCAATATTTGCAATTGAATGAAAATAATAGATTGAAAGCATAATTCAAGACAAATAGACAATAATAAGTTAACAATTGATTTCACAAAGGCCACACAGTCTAGTCAAGTTGATCACGCAGCTGCACAAGTTATCTCACACAGCTGACCCTTCCCAAATGTTTTTATGAAAATCTACCCCTCGTGTGAAATTCCCGAGCATGTCCATAACCGAGGACGCGGCTATTCGAATAGATTGGTTTAGACACTCTGTAGAGGTTGTACACTTTACCCACACGATACAATCAGTGTAGCTAGCACTGACCATAACAAAACCTTTCAGAGACTTCATCTCAAACAATGACACTCCCGATGTGCTTTTCTGCCGTCCAATTTGTACACACAGCCCTTGGAACGACACACACCGTTGGATAGGGATGCAGCGAACCGTCCCGCGATGTGACCCAAACACAATGCAGACACACCTCCAAATTTATCACACAGTTTAAATACAACCCGAGTTGTCAATGTCAAGACTCCATAACTTACTAAGTCGCCCACCCATACTAGGCATGTGGTCGCACAAGAAGGCCAGCTTCAATGGCGCACAAAGTAAGTCCTTAATTGACCAAGGCAAGACTTTCGCTTTTACCCAAATCACAAAGTTTATATCACACAGCTCCACCATTCACACAGATCCACCACTTGCCTCAGTCTAAATCTTTTCCCACCCTGTTGATTAAGTGCAACACATGCCATCAACGAGTAACAGCACACAGCACACATAGTTTCATCACACGGTTCCATAATTGCTTAGTCAAGTTTATAATTGCAACTCTCACATGAAATGATGACTCGTGGCATGGCTAAGCAGTCTATTCGTATCTAACCAACCCACGTTGGTGCTACGATAGTACCAACTAATAATTAACCAACCTAGGGTGACAAAAGATCATGGCATACAATAGACAAGGTGGTATAACAAATTGGATTAATAACTATCCCAAAAGCATTTAAATAAATACTTGAAATAAAATGCAATACATTGAAACAAAGTATTTTAAAAACTGGGTTCAATATGATCAAAGGTATAACTTGCCTTGGGATAGATCTAGATATTGGTCTTGGTCTTGAGGTGCTCCTTCTTATGCAAAATTTCCTGAAGTATCGACGTCTACTCGCAAACGAGACAAAAGAAACAAAAATAAATAAATAAATAACAGAGGCAAAATAACTCCAAAAATTCAAATAAAATTTACCATTAAATAGATCTTAATTTTATATGAATTTACAAATTTGAATGGGCTCAATCGGAGTTCGGATGCAAAAGATATGGGCTTTGGAAGTTTGAAAATCAAATAAAACCCTAATTTGGATTTTATTGAATTTCCCGAATTATTTTTATAAAGAAAAATCGGATTATTGCGCAATGCTTGCGTCAGCCGAGAATTTCCGGAAAAAGAAATAGATTTAAAAAGAAATCTGACATGTGGGCCCCACATGTCAGTCTCGGGGTTCACGGTGAACCAAGTGCACCGAACCGAGAGAGATCTGGCGCGGTGGACCGAGCCACGCACGCATCGCAGCGTCTTGGCGCAGACCGGCGCCACGGCCGCCACACCAAAGATGGCGGACGTCAAGAGCCGCGACAATCACGGCGGCGGCGCTTCGGACCGATGGTCACCGTGAACAGGGCGATCGGCAATGAGTGGTACCAGATTGTTCCCGTGCTATTGCGCGACTCGGGGTGCCCTACCGTAGTAACAGCAGCGACGGCGACCAGCGCGGGAAGAAGCGGCGGTGAAGGCTCGGGTTTTGTCGGGAGAGTGCTCCGGCGATGCTCCGGCGACGAGGAGGTGCGCCTGAGGTAGCCTGGGACTTGCTGATCACGGTGGTGCAGTCGGCGAGGCAAGGGCGGCGACGATGGCGGCGCAATTCACCGGAGAAGAAACTCGGCCGAAAACCCTAAAACTCGAAATGCGGCGGCTCTAGAGCGATTGGGGCGACGAGGGTGGCGGCTTTGAGTTGCGGAGGTCCGGGCGGTGCTGAGGGGGTATTTATAGGCCCGGAGACGCCGAGATTTGGAAACCCCCAAATCGGGTCCGAAACGGCCGCGATTTGAATTTTCGAGATTCAGGGAGATTGAAAACGATTCGAGGTTTGATTCGGTTTGGAACGGATAAGAAATCAACCGAGCTACGATTTGGTGGGGTCGGCGCGAAGAATCAGGAACTGAGTCGGTTTTGTCGGACGGAGCTCGAACAGCGGCAATGGCGGGCGAAGCGCGGGCGCGAGGAAGAAGAAGCTCCGCGGAGAGGATGACTCGGCGACGGTCCCACCTGGCAGAGAGAGCGAGGCGAGCGGGTGCAGCGCCGTGCGATGGAAATCCAACGGCTGGAAGCGAGCGCGGGCGAGCGAGCGAGCGAGATCAGCGGACGAGGCCACACGGCGAACATCCAACGGATGAAGGCGGGATTGAGAGCGTGCGTCCGATCGAAAACGAGGGCACACGTCAAGCATCCAACGGACGAGAGCGCGGCCGGGGCGAGATGGGTTGCGCGCTATGTGTTGCATGATGTACATTTTGACTAACGTAGGTCAAGTTGTGAAGAACTTATTTTCGGAATCGATTTCTTAGTCTATTGTTGTGCAGGAGGCTTGGAGGTCAATGACGGTCAACAGGAAGGATGATCGGGACTAGGCTTGGAAGGCTGAGGTCCAGAATGACCGAGGATGCCAGGTGAAGTCAGTGAACTCAATCATGGCGCAAAATGGACAAAGATGACCGAACGGGAAATTCAGTGCGACGGGTTGCATCAAGCAGCGCTGGGGTCGGTGCAAGTGTCATGGTGGTTTCGGTGGGAGTCGGATGGGAGAAACTTGCCGACATGAAGAGAACCATTGATCAACCTACACGCGGCGAAGCATGAGATTACTTTATGAAGATTGCACTCGGTCTTTGGAGAAGGATCGAGAAGGCGTATTTTGGTAATTTACCAAAATACCACCTTGAGAAGCATGCATGAGTGTAGAGGTAGTTTAGGTCAAATGAAGATAAAGATCACGAAGAAACGGATTCGGAAAGCCCGGTTTGTCATCCACTTTGAGAAGCATGCGTGAGTGTAGACCTGTTTGTGTGTGGCCTTAACGGGTGCTCGTTAGGGTCTTCTCACTCATCCTAGCCTCCACAATAAAAGGGAATGTCCAGATGTGGAGTTCCAAAGTCCTTCCAAAAGAAAAACCCTAATTTGTGTTTTAGGAATTTCAGAGTAGTTGAGGCTAGGGTTTGTGATAAATGGATTGATTGTATGCTTAAGTATTGAGCTTTTGTCCTCCATGGTGGAGTGGTTGTAAACCAGCCTCTATCTCAAATCAATCCAAACAAGATTTCTCCAAGATAAGTCTCTTCTTGTTCTTGCTCACTTTTGTGACTTTTGGGTTTTTTATAATCCTTTGTTTTTCTTTGGTTTCATGCTTTGATTTTGTTTGTTGTGACATGTGTGAATGCATCTAGGATTATCTTGATCATCTTTTACCCACAAGCAAGTTTTGAGATCCAAGTTTGATTTTCCTAGGTTCTTATGCTCTCCTTCCCACATATATGAAATTCATGGAACCTTGGTTTTGATCTTCTCGGTCGTTGATTAGAATAGGTTCCTGACCTCCTTGATGAGCTATGGTTGAAATTTGAGGGGATTTGGATCATCGGATCAAAAGTTGAGCCGATTTGTGATTTTGGTTTCATGCTGGTTTCACTGTTCATTGGGCCGGAGGTTAGACCGCCCCTGGTGAGAGGTCTGACCACCAGGCCAATGGCCAGACCGCACCTGAGAGGTCTGATCTCCCGACTCACTTTGATTTGAGTTTTTGGTTGTTGTTCATCGGGGTTTCGATTGGATTCAATATAAGACTTTTGTTGTACTTGTTCGTTGATCTTCATAGCTTTCATAGTTATTGGAGAGAAAATTGAGTTGAATCCGATCAAAATGAAAAATAGGCAGAACTCCTATTCCACCCCCCTCCCCCTTAGTCGTCGTTTCGGTCCAATATAACTGATACCCTTCAATGACTATAAATGAGGCAGCCCATGTATTATGTAAATATGTTCATTCAACAGGAGATTCAGGTTCCAAGCTCCTCAATCAAGAAACAGAGTACACGATGATTCGATCAATCCTGTAATATCCCTATTGTATTCTTATACTTTTGTTGTGTCTAGAGCAATAATGGTTTTTCGTCTAGATTGTGCTCTTATATCATTTTACAGGATAACTTCGACAGGGAACCGTGTTCCGTCCATAGAAACTTTTGCACATAATTGTCAGATGAAATCTATAGAGCGTTCAACTACACTACGATATTTTAAAAAACACTACACTACACATACCATCAACAGCACACAGCCTGTAGTCGTCAGTTACACAGGGCACAACATTGATGTATGCATGTAAGAACATTGGTACAGGAATGAAGTTTTCTGTTGCAGTTTCAGCAAAAGGGGGCCTTGCTCAAATGGACAGTCACTCGTTTTCTGTTTGAAATGAACATTCATTTTAGAGTAGTCCTTTTGTTTGTTCTGTTTGAGAAGCAAACTTACATTTTCAGAAAACCTGGGTGCCGTCACTGGCATCCCAAACTCAAATAAATTAGCTAACTATGCATCACAATGGAGCAAGTATCATGTACAGTTCCATTACTTAATTCTCTTTATAACTTGGTGTATAGTGAACAAAAAAAAACACACTGATTTGGTACTAGCAAACTGTGCAACGGTGCGTCCAGAGTTGTTATGTCGAAAGCTTTGTCCTCTTCAGAACTTGCAGTTGATTTCTCCGGTCGGCGACAGAATAAAGAAACCTAGAAAGAAGAAGAAAACTGTGTTATGATCAACATGCCAATGCTTTGTTCTAAACAAGATGCACAGGCAAGGGAATATGCCTGATTTTCAAACCACTTTTGGTTTCTTTATCTGCGCGTGCCCATCAAATGTTGTCCTAACACCTAACTAGTTGAAATTAAGGCAGATAAAGAGTACCGAAATTTTTTAGAGTCGACATAGTAAATCATTAGTGTCCAAGAAGTAGTAGCAGTGACTTTGATGAAAGTATGCAATTTATTTCACAATAGTTCAATTTCTGTATACAAACAATCTACATAATGTCTGCTCAGTAGCAAAATTGACCAACTCTGTCGAACTCAACAGTCCCGTTTGGAAGTTGATTTTCGTTGTTTTCCCTGTCTAAACTGTATGTTTCAAGAGCATGGTGTATGTTTTCACAATCTATTTAGGACCGTTTTTTGTAAGACTGATTCAGCACTATGCGACTGAAAAATGACAAGTATGAATCGTAAGTAGCTGTAATTACATGACGTCACTGCTGAGATCTGCCCCCATTCCTCTGGCTCTTGAGCTTGGCTTCGACCTCAGACAGAGCCTTCTTGACGTCCTCATTCTCCGGGAGTTCTTGGATCAGCACCTGGTAATCTCTCAGGGACGCTTCCCACCTCTCCAACTGACCACACAAACACACAAAAAAAAATCAGAACAAAATGAGTTTTTTTTTTCAATTGCGGTAGACTCTTGCAACGCACGCACGGTTGGTAAAAAAAACACACACAGAAACACCGGGTAGAATTTTCGGCACGGGAGAGAGCAGACGTATGCCGGGCAAGTAAACAGCGAACCTTGACGTTGCAGTCGGCCCTCCTGAGCCGTGCCTTGCTGTACGCCGGCCGCACGGCGAGCGCGCCGTTGCAGTCCTCGATGGCCTTCTCGTACCGCCCGAGCTTCGCGTGGCACGCCGCGCGGTTGCAGAGCAGCACGGCGCTGCCTGTCTCCCTGTCGAGCCCCTCGCCGTATGCGGCGCACGCCTCGGCGAACTTGGAGGCCTTGAAGAGGTCGTTGCCCCGCAACCGCGCCGACGCCACCATCTTGGCCCTCCGGTGCACGTTCGCGATCTCCCGGTTGCTCGGGTCAAGTTGGCACGCCGTTTGCGCCGTTGCCACTGCGTCCTCGAACCTTCATGTTCATAAGTTTTCATGAATCGGATAAGCCATTTTGCTGGTGCTTCCATTTGGGACAAAACTGTGTGCTGCAATTTGTATGGAACGAACCTTCCTGCAGCCATGTCGACCTGAGCTCGGATCATGAGGACATAGGCATGGCCAGTAGTGCCGAAAAACTTGGTCGACTCGTCGACGCCGAACCTCGGCGCGCCGGTGAACACCGAGTCTCCGTCGTCGTGCCGTTGTAGCTTCAGCAGAGCCTCGGCTTGAAACGCCATTACCTGACAGAGTTTACAACGTATCAGATTGTTGCGTTACTGTTAATCGTGTAACCGTTGATGCCACTATGATATGGAGTATGTCGTGACGCCCACATGTGGAGCGCAGTCCGCGCCGTCGGAAACGGCGGCCTGCGATTCCTGCAGCACCGTGACCCAGTTCTTGAGCTTGCGCGCATCGTTGCACTTGGTGATGCGGTTCTTGACCGACTGCGCGCGCGAAACGTCTGCGCTTATCGATTCCTTCGCTGGTTGCTGCTTGAAGTGGTGAATGGCTTTGTCAGGTTCTCCTAATCTGAGGAACACGCAATGAGTCAGTGAGTGACTGAGTACCATTAATTGTAAGACGTTTATGCTGTGGTATAAACAAGCATGCTTTGCATTCCTTTGTTCGCGTGTTGGAAAAGATAATTGTGGTGTAAAAAAATTTGTGTTCTGTAGAGCTGAGTGTAGAAAAAAATGAAGGTGGACTTGTTCTCTGACAACTTGCATATTTTAATTAGTGCAATCATTATCTTGGAAAAGAGGGGGTAAGCATGCTTGTTTTTTAGGGAAGGTAAGCATGCTTGTTGAGGAAGTGATTAGCTATCGAAAGCACCAATCATCAATAAGTTCAGAAAAGGCTAGAGTAGTTTAAGGAAGAAGGTTTTGCTTGACTTGATAAACCAATGATCAAATGTTTCAAAGGAGGGCATGCAGAAGGAAAATTAAGGCATGCCTGCCCTAATCATCAAAACTGGTTATTCCATTTCTTAGGGGGAAAGTCGGAGGTTTCCAAGGAAGAATAATACCACTAGTCCTACTCCAAGTCTCCACCTTGAATAGACCATCGCAAACCAAGACCGATGGTGATGTGATGCAAAGCAGCCACTCCATTATCTAATTCTCCAACCTATTCATTTAGCATTAACATTTGGTTGCTAGCTACCATGTGGTGAGTTGAGCAATCAATTGTCTAAGATCATATGCGTATTAGTTAGATTCAGACTCCCCGGTTACGTTACAACATTAAACTTTCCTTAATTTTAATTAATTAACGCCGATCGTGACGATCACGATATATTTCTTAAAGAAAATTATAATACATTCATCACTTGATGACAATTATAGAAAATTACATGCAAATAATTAGCAGATGAAAACAGGTACGCATGTATCAATAAACAATTAGGGAGGATGAACAATTCGATGCCCAGAGGCAATGACGGAATTAATGTCCTACGTACCTGAGATACAACCCGCCAAGCCGGTGGTGCGCGCGGCTATACGACGGATCGATGCGGACAGCTTCCTTGCAGTCGCCGACGGCCTCGATGAGCCTCCCGAGCGCGGCGAGCGCGGCCGCCTTGTTGCTCCAATACGCCGGCCGCCTCGGGTCCACCATGATGGCCTGGTCGTAGAGCGCCACCGCCTCCGCGTAGAGCCCCTCCCGGTACACCTCGTTGCCCATCTCCTTCAGCTTCTCGGGGTCCGTCCGGTGCGACAGCGCCCGGCACAACTCTGTCGGCGGCGCCTTCGTCTCCTTGACAATGTTCCCCATGCCCGAGAACGCGTACCCGTTCTGCGCCTTCCGCTCGTTGGCCACCTTCGGGTTGCGGTCCAGCGAGCTACGCGCCGACGCGCCGGGGACGCCGGCATTGAGGTTGCCGAGGTTACGGTGCAGCATCATGTTGCCGGAGGTGGCGCGCACCAGCTGCGTGGTGCCCTTGACCCTCTGATGGTCGTGGATCATCTTATCGAGCTCCGCTGCCATGCCGGTGTACTCCGCCGCCGCGGCCGCCATCTTGGCCCCGCCGTTCGTCGCCTTGGTCGGCTTGCCCTTATCGTTCGCCGGAGGCGGGGCGCAAGGGCTGCGGCGTTGTTCGGTGCCGGCAATGGCAGGACGTTGGGGCGGTGCACGAGGAGGAGTCGTCGTGGACCCCGGCCTTCCGGTGCGCCGGGTTCGCCGGCGCGGACGCGGCGTCAGCGGCGGCGGAGGGGACCCGTTGATGCGTGATAGAGAGGACATGGAGGCGGAGCGGTTGCGGCGGAACATGCCGCTGTAGATGCCGAACATCGCGCAGCCAGTCGGCGGGCGGCGCGACTCCGTCATGGCGATGGCGACGTTCGCGGCCGCGCGCGCGCGCGCTCGGCGGTTGCGTCGTGGGGCGTGCGCGTGGGGGAGGGAAGGGGAGGGTCAGGACCGGACCAAGGAAGGCGAGGGTGCTTGGCCGTTGTCTCCTGGTTGGCAACGAACGAACGACGGGGTTGCGATTGCGAACTTGGGGTGGCAATCGTGTGGGGAGCATGGGCATTTTAAACGGGGAATATTACAGGAACCCCATGTGTTTTCGGGGCTCGTCCTGTGGGCCCTTTTGTGTAAGTCCTACTATGCTGCTGCTGCTGTTGCTTCTTCTTCTTCTTCTTCTAATTCTCTCTCTCTCTCTCTTTTTTTTTTTTGGGAGCAGAGGTCCTCGTGAACCATGGGTTGGTTGGTGCATTCATGGTGGGAACTGCTTGGTTAGGTCGAATGTCTTGGTTTTATTTATTGTGTTATTGCGTTTTGGAACTGTGTTTTCGTATTGTTCTTCGCAGAAACCGAGGCACACGCGCAATAGCCGTGCAGTGTTGTTTGTTGATGTTCCCTCTTGTCTGACCACTCACCTTGAATTAGGTTCTATATAACCTGGAGGGTCTCTCTATTCCCTCAAAGTACATGATTTTCAGCGCTGGAAAAGGGGTAACGAGCGGTAGTACGACGACCATTGTGAAGCTCATCACGTACAAGTATTTGTGCTTCGCACGTATCGAATAATGGAATGAACAAGCTGGCCGTGTTCAACGGATGCCGTCATTGTTCCCTCTCCTCCTATTTCCATATTTTCCTTTTTCCAATAACAACAACAGCCGTGCTTGCTCTGCGCTGCTCGATTCACACTTCCCGTAACTGCTTCCTCCAAATCGGTGCCTGACCTCCACTGACTCACGGTTTTCACACATATATATGCAATGGGATGATTCCCTGTATTCAGATCTACGGGCTCGAATATGTTCCTACCTTTTTGATAATCGATACACATCCAATCCTATGTTAAAAATGTTGTATTGTGTTGTAACTGCCATTGGCTGCAACTTTTGCAAATAGCATACGAGTGCGTATTTTATGAAATCGTGAATTTATCATCGGCATCCGTCCTTCGTGTGTATGTGCATGTAGTATGCATACGTGGTGGTGTGCGCACGTATGCCTCATGTAATAGAAAAAAAAAAAGATAACGATAAGATGCGTAGATACGATCCTGGGTTATCAGACACAACGGCCACCACTCATCACAACCCAACAACTCCTATGACGCTCGAACCACACACCAATTACTGCCTCACACCCACTAACCCACAGGCCAGCCTCATGTGTCCCAATGAGCACCACACAATCCACACCTCTCGTTCTCCATGTACTCAACTCAAATAATCAAACCTCATATGTCTCGTTGTTTCTCTCTTTGTTGCACATGACCATGGCTTGAACTAAGGTGTTAATCCTTACTTGTCTACCCCCCCCCCCCCCTCTGGTCACAAGTGGTCGTGAGTAAAGCTCATCGGGAGTGTCCCCTTCCAAGGCCATTGTCGCTTTTACTGACAAGGAGAGGGCGTCCTAGCGGAGCGCTTGATGGCAGCCGAAGTAATCAAGGCGGCAGATGGCTAGCAGAGTGGGGGCAACTATGGAGAGCCTTCAACCGCAAGCCCAATTCTTGATCCATCCTGTTAGACAGGATGGTGTCTTGGCCTCCTACATGCATGACGTCTTCTCTTCTGAGGGATCACGCGTTCACATGATAGTTGTAATTTATATATGTGTAACTCATGTACTCTGATTTTAACAATAAAAGATAGCATTACTTTCCTCGCTTACATTGTATCAGAGCGGTGCCGCTCTTGAGCCGCCGCCTCCACAGCTTCCGTCGCGCCGCTCCTAGGAGATGATCTTATCTCCATGATCTCTCCCGGGGGCTGTACAACCCATAGTTTAAGTCGTGTCACCGATCATCCGATTGGCTACCAATTAGAGTTTTCCTCGGTCATCTTCAAATCGTGTTTTCTCTATTTTTTCTTATCATAGATCGGTTTGCGTCGTCCTATCGACCTGTCGACGTTCCTCAGCTCCGGACTTCACCGCCTCGGCTTCGACTTCTCCGTCACCTCCTCTCTTCCGATGACGTCGTGGCGTGACGCGGCGCGCTCGTCGACACCGCCCTCCCTCCACGGCCTTCCGAGCGCCCCGTCTACCATCGTCATCACGCCGGATCATCATCGCCGGACCGTCGTCCACGAGACTTCCGTCTTCACCGAAGTTAGGTCCAATCTGAATGTCCGCCTTGGGGACGTTCTAACTGCGGGGGCGTGTTAGACAGGATGGTGCCTCGGCTTCCTACATGCATGACATCTTTTCTTCCAAGGGATCACGCGTTCGCATGATAGTTGTACGCGTTCACACGATAGATATACGCGTTCACATAATAGTTGTACGTGTTCACATGATAATTATGCGCGTTCACATGATAGTTGTAATCTATATATGTGTAACTCGTGTACTCTGATTTTAACAATAAAAGATAGCGTTACTTTCCTCGCTTACACATCCTACTTAGCTGCTGCTCCTTCCAATGCAATACTCTACCATATAGTTATCTTCTATTTCACTTTAATTATTGTTTAATGCTAACCATTGCAACATAAAACACACATACACATGCAATTGTCATCGATCCTTGCTGAGACACCCGTCATGCTATCTCCCGTGGCCCGAGCCTATTCCCTACAGTCACGCCATCTCTACTCTGAGCCACTTGCTCATCTTCTTTTGTACGCTCGTATTTCTATTCGTGCTCGATGTTCTCTTCTACTGTGTCAGTCGCTTCTCTTCTTCGGCGTTGGACGACTCAACGTTGTGATTTTCTCACTAACCGCAGTGATCTCCCATCTTCACTAATGTTAGCATGTCTTCTTTAGTCGTTGTCTAACAATATGGAGAATCTTATCGCTATCGTCGGTGACGTCGTGCTCCTCACTAGTGATGGCACACTCTTAGCTACCCGATAGCTCCATATCATCCATAGCTCGTCTTCAATAAAAAGTTTCATCTTTTCTATGTTAGGGTTTTCCGATCATCAAGCTTATTTGGCATCTAAATTCTTCAACAACTCCGACACTCATCACTCATCGTCGCGGCTCTTGGATCCTTCGACTCTAGTCTTTCTCTTCAAACAGCTATAATGAGCAATACGACATTGTCCTCGTCGAAAGGCTAAAGTGAGCAGCGTAACATTGTCCTTGTCTTCGCCGCCGCCACCACAGCTCATCGCTTCCCCATGGATTGGTGTCCTCTTGCAAGACAAATCGATGTCACTGCACTCGTTCGTTGTCTAATTCGACACCATTCATGCTAAGTTTAGTTATTTATGGGTTTTACTTAGGAATTCGTATGAAAATTAAATTATAATTTTTATTTTATTTTATATTCTAAATAGTAATTATTTTTTGTTAGAATTTGTATATAAATCCAATTGCTAGTTTTTATTCTGAATTACGGTTATTTAACGATTTTACTTTGGAATTCGTATCTAAACCAAATTGCTTATTTTATTTTATTTTTATTTTAAATTTTAATTATTTTTGTTAAAATTCGTATACAAATCCTATTGCTATTTTATTATAATTATATTTATTTAGGGATTTATTTGGAATTTTGTATCAAAATCAAGTTGTTAATTTTAATTTATTTTTATATTACGAATTTCACTTATTTTTGTTGAAATTCGTACTAAACTCCAATTGCTAGTTATTGTCTTATTTTTATTCTGAATTATATTTATATAGATATTTTACTTGGTAATTCGTATATGAAGCAAATTGCTAATTTTAATTATTTTTAATCCGAATTTCAGTTTTTTCTTGATTGTACTAGATATGGACACTTTCTCTTAATTTCCGACATTTATAATATAGACCTACCATGAATCGACGATATATATTTCCTATTTTTACTCCGATTAACGTGGTAAATTCTACCCCTTAAAATTTGAAAGCGAACGTGATGACTTTTATTATTATTATTATTTCGCTTTAATAGTATAAAGATTTGATACAAAGGAACCGTCCAATGGTAGCGCTCGGACCCGGACGTTTGACTGCCAGTCGTTCCAAAAAAATGAAAACTAAAAAAAAAGTCGTTGACTTGGGAACGTGCCGGGATGCTGGAAAATTCGGTCGGGGCGGAACGAAGGTTCGGTCGCGGCAGGACGGGAGATCTTGCAACCCGGGCAGGCCATGACCGCGCAAAACAACCCATCGCTAGCTCGCGGGGGCATACTGTAGTATCCATTATGGTTGCGCGTGCACCGCGTCTCCAAAACGTGTTCGACGTGCTAAACAAGGACGGCACAACACTACCGGCCGGGTTGGTTAAGCATGCATCGTTTTGGGCTCGCGATATCATATTAATTTGCCACCATTAATGTCATGGCACGAACGCGAGCTTCTGTGGTCAACCCTACCTCCCCAAATCGGGATCGCGAGATGCGGGTGCAGATTATGATAATCATTTCCGCGTAACATTGGCTCACACGTCGATTCTGGAACCTAACTCTGCAACAGGAGTTCAGCACGAAAAGCATTTTTTCCCTATTTTTATTTTACGAATGGAAGTTTCGATCTCTCCGTTCGGGAACAATCAGACTTTAAGTGTGCCGGTAGCAAGTCGCACTTGATGACATCAGACGGGGGTACTTTCCTAACGAAATCGCCATATCTCAAACGACTGCTGCACAGTACCGTTTAAATACAGTGAGCACAATTGCGCAACGATGTGTTGACGGGAACGACATAACTAACCTCTCTGACTACAACTAGGCACATGGGCTAGCATCTCTGCTCGTGCATTCGTGCTCGTTTGTTTGTTTCTTCCAGCATGGAGCGCCTGGACTTCATGGCTGGGAATAAAGCCTCTTGGGCCCAGGAAAAAGCTGGTCGTACTTTCAGGCACACAGGCCTTTTCCATTTTACAGTTAACAAGGCCGGGAGCTGGCAAGATTTGTAGACCGGGTTCTAGTGTATAATGTTAGATTGCAGCAACATATGGGTTCTATACCAAATGAATAATTCAACTAAAGAAACCAATACTACACTGCTACGTTGACCCTTAAGAAACGATTGCTACTTTATATATATATATATATAGCTGCGTTTCAATCAAAGTACATCTCATGCAAGTCTTTTGGTTAGCATCAGGGATTGTTGGCTAGCTAACCAAAATTCAAATCATCCATTGTTAAATAAGTTATGTTGTATGTGGAAAAATAAGTCTTATCGTTCATGCATGCTCTTAGCTAGCCGTCTGCTGAGTCATTTCAGAATGGCTCTTCTTATCCTTCCATTGTACTAAAACGATATAATATTGGTGTTTTTTTAAAAGGAATATCGGTGAATTTTAGTGAGCACTTAGCTTAGTAACAAAGCTTGGCAACAGCTTGGAGCCTGCAGGCACGTATATACTTCCTTTTTTCAGAAAGCGACTGCATGCCGCGCGTGTATGACTTTCTCCGCCGCCTACATATAAGCGTGGCACTAAAATAGTACCGCGAAAATGCATCCGTTTAGTTTTTCAAAATACTTGCGGGGCAGGAGTTCAACACACACAAGTCAGGTTGTACATGACGTATCTACGTACTTATCATCCACGTGGTCTATATATGTGATGTGGACTACGGTACATGCATCTCCTTTTGCAAGAGTGCATGCAGGGT
Source organism: Hsuehochloa calcarea (assembly GCA_036346395.1). Taxonomy (NCBI): domain Eukaryota; kingdom Viridiplantae; phylum Streptophyta; class Magnoliopsida; order Poales; family Poaceae; genus Hsuehochloa; species Hsuehochloa calcarea. The sequence goes on from CM070596.1 coordinate 63,668,140, forward strand.
AAGAGTGCAGGTAGCGTGGCAATTGAATCTGAATTATCTATGTTATCGTATCCGAATTTGGTTAGTAGTAAATATGATTTAGATTTTTTTCACTCGATTAATAATTTCTTCTCTATCTATATTCGTATTCGCATAAAAATTATAGATACGTGTATAGTGTGGACTTTTGCCATCCGAAATGTTATTTTATCCGCACCGTTCGTATTCGTATTCGATAAAGGAATATACATATTTTATTGCAATATAGCTAATTAGTTGAACGGGTATTTTTAGTTTAATATGAATTCATATTTTTAGATGAAATAGGTAAACTAGAATGATTAGATTAGGTGTGCTATATACGATGATAAAGTATCATAAATATTTTGTAATTACGTAAGTTATGAGGATATTCGAATCCGATCGAATTGAGTAGGTATTCGATTCATATTCGTTAGAACATTCGCTTCGTATTCGACAATATTCGTATTCATTTAGAATATACGAATATGAATACGAAAAACCCACTATTTGATTTATATTTGATCGGTTGACACCCCTAAGTGTATCGATGATACATCCCGACACGATTCTTCCACGCGTCGATGTAGTAGAACAGTAGCACACTGAGTTGATTTAGTTCTAGCATGGAGTCCTCCTCAAGTTTGGGTGACCGATGACTGCGATCGTGAATTCTTCGCGTGAGTTTGACCTTCGATGGTACTGGACTTGATTACCTGACCATGGATTTAGGCGGGGTCATACTAGTGAAGAATCGAGAAAACTAGCGTGGCCCTGCGCAAGGTGGGAAACTGGAGTGGATGTTGAAAGAGAGAAAGCGAGGATGGAGAACGCGCCGTACGATCGCTCATCGCCATGTACATACATACCGGTACATGGAATACACGTGACTTGCACGGCAAGAATTTAACAACCGGAGATTACATGCCAACAATTCAATCGAAAAATCAGCAAGATATATGTCGGATACTATACCCAAAAAAAAAAAAGAATTGCTAAAAGATTGCCGTATATATATTTTTTTTAAAAAAAATAGAAAACAGTCGATTTTCTGATCTTACAATTTTACTTGAAGATTCGTGTTTCGGCCGGCAACATCGTCTTTTCTGGAGATTTGCTAAATAACATTTGACTGTTTTCTTTTATCAAAATAGTTAAATTTTCATCCGTCCGATATGTTTTTGAGATTTGCACTTCTTCTTATACGATGAATTGGGTTCGAATTTATTATATATTTTTTCCGGACCATAACGGGTTCACCATATTGCCGTATTTTGTTGGTATAGAATTTTTTTTTGTCTTTGTTTTCGTCTTTGTTTTCGCTAAATATCTCAAAGTATATATTAAATTTTGAATCATGTGATGGAAATATGAGTTATTAAGACTTTTAACAATAATTAGAGTGATTAAAAACAAAAATTACATACATAAATTCTTATAACTTATGTATAATGAAGTTGTAAAATAAACTAAAATTTTATTGTTTTGGGTTGAGAAAACAATCAAATATTGTATAGACGCACCCTACAAAAAAAATCATATCTCTAACATTGTGGATATCGTGAGGATATGTGCACGATCTCAGGATGATGAGTCAATTGGTAATGGCTTTGTTGGTTTGTAAAATCTCGCGTTTTGGGGGTTTGCTTCTTCGCCGTCACCACGTGGTCCGACCGGCGCTAATGGCGGATCGATCGCCTGTGGAGAGGTCGGACCGGCGTTGGTTGCTTGGTCGGACCGGCCGACCTAAAATTGGATTTCGGAGCTAATCCAAAAATAGGTTGTGTAGGCAAGTGAGGGGAGTCTCCGGATGTGGTCCCATCATTTTGGAGCTCCTACCAAAAGTTCTATTGAGTTGAAAATTCCGAAGGTTTGAATTTTGAGCCGAAATTTGGCTAAGTCTTTTTGACCGGTCCGATCGCCGTTGTGGGAGCGGTCCGACCGGCCTGAAATCGGTCGGACCGGCCTTGTGGGGCGGTCAGACCGGCATTGACTTGGAGGTTAGCCAAGTTTGCATTGAGTTGATTTGAATGTGTTTCATGTATGGAGTTCAATGCTTTATTGTTGTATATTGCATTGCGGAACTAACGTGGGTCAAGTTGTGAAGAACTTGTTCCCGGAAACGGTTTGTTTGTCTATTGCTGTGCAGGTGGCTTGCAGGTCAACGACGTCAACGGTGAGTGGATCGGGACTACGCTTGGAGAGCTGAGGTCCAGAACGATCATGGATACCGGGTGAGGTCGTGTGACTCAAGCATGGTGCAGGATGGGCAAGATGGATCGAACGGGTGGTTCGGTGCAGCTGGTTGGATCAGGCGGTGCGGATATCAGTGCGAGTCTCTGGGAGGTTTCGACGGGATTCGGACAAGGGAGGCTTGGCGACGTGATGAGAACCGCCGATCAACCTACACGTGGTGAAGCAGGCGATTGCTTCAACAGATGTTGTGTGTGTGGGTCCCATGTGTGAATGGGTCCCAAAAGTGTAACCCTAGTCCTCTCCTATAAATAGAAAGGGGGAGATGTAAAACCCCCTTGAGGCATTCATTTGGTTTCCCCTTCCTTTTTCTAGAGTTAGGGTTTGGAGAGGAAGAGAGGGAGAGATTGTGGTTGCTCCTTGGTGAGCTCTTGTCCTCCTTGAGGGAGTGGCTTTGTAAGCATCTTGTGAGATCAATCAATCTTGTGATGCTTGCTTGAGAGTTCATTTGTCTCTCTTTTGTGTTCTTCTCTCATTTGGATGAATTTGGTGCTTCCTTGATTCAAGTGGTTAAACTTGGTCTATTGACCCACTTTGTTTTGCTTTGATGTGTGGGAGTACTCCTAGAATCATCTAGACCATCAACCCCCACAAGCAAGTCTTGAATCAAAGATTTTCATATTTCTAAGGTTTGTGCACTTCTTTGTTAAATCCTTGAGAGATCGATTCTGCGAAGTGGATCTAAAGGATCGTCGCTAGAAATAGGTCTCTATTATCATTATGGAGGTGTGCTCGAAATTTGGTCAAGTTTCATTGGTTGAATCAAAAGTTGGATCAAATTTCGTTTTGGATTTGGGCTTCATTTTTCAAGATCGATCGAACCGGTCGACCGGTGTTTCAACGGCGTCCGACCACCGTATTTTCGCATCATTGATCGCTGGTCGAATCGCTTGCCCACCGGTCCGACCGCCTTGATTGTTGCCGGCCGATCGCCATGGTTGAACGTCGGTCAGACCGCCCTTGGTAGCCGGTCAGACCGCCTGTGCCCAGATCTGTCCTTTGAGTTTAAGTCTCCACTTTTGTGTCGTGTGGTTGTCGGGGTTATCGAATTCAGCACAAGGCTTCCGCTGTGCACCTACTGATCTTCTTAGCTTTCATAGCTAAAGGAGTAAAGTTCGTGTTGAATTTGATTTAGGCGAGAAAGTTGAGAAAGCGCCTATTCACCCCCCTAGTCGCCTTTACGGTCCTACAAACATCCCCTTGAGTCGCAGGGGAGCTTCACACAAGTACAGAATAGACCAAAAATCCTTAAATAGTTGCATCGGTAGACCCTTTGTCATAACGTCGGCGAATTGGTGATCGGATGAAACATGTAAACCATGAACCTACCCGAGAGAGAACTTTAGCGAACAAAATGAATATAGATCTCGATGTGCTTGGTCCTCCGATGCTGTACAAGATTGACAAACATGTAAATCGCGCTAATGTTGTCACAATAGACCACAGTGGCGGAGGCGAGAGGCTGGTGAAGCTCCGGGAGTAGCCGACATAGCAAAACGCAGTCGGCGACAACGTGGGCGACAACACAGTACTTGGCCTCGACGCTCGAGCGGAGGACAATAGCCTGTCGCTTGGAGGACCAAGAAAACAAGTTGTCGCCGAGGAAGATGTAGTATCATGAAGTAGACTGGCGTGTATCGGGGCATCCTGCCCAGTCGGCGTTGGAATATGCCATGAGGGAGGTCGGCGGTGTGGCACAAAGTTGAAGACCGAAATCAAGCATACCCTTGACGTATCAAAGGATGCGCTTGATAAGGTTGATGCGGCTCTCGCGGAGAAAGCATGTAGAGGCACACCTACTAAACAACATGTGTAATGTTCAATTGGGTAAGGGTGAGCCGGTGAGGTACTAAAAGGCGCCTGCAAAGCTTCGGTACTAAGTGGGATCGAACACGGGCTCATCGGTGGTGGTAGAAAGTTTGCAACAAATGTCAATGGGAGCGGTGGACAGATTGCATTGGATCATGCTAGCCGTTCCAGCAGCTCACGTGTGTACTGTCGCTGGGAGAGGAATAGAATGTTCAGAGATCGGGTGACGGAAATGCTAAGGAAGTAACTAAGGGGACCGAGGTGCGTCATGGCGAACTCAGAGTGGAGTGCATGGGTGATGATCTGGATTGCTGGAGGAGGTGGGACGTACACAAGGAGGTAGGCCAAAGTTGTACCTTGCTTGAGCACAAAGAGAGATGCATCAGGTTGAGAGGTGGCGAACCCAAGGCGATGAACGAAGCGAGCAAACTGCTATTACCAAGCCGAGGGAGCTTCTTGAGTAAGAGAGAGACTTGCGCGGGAGACAAACATAATCCGAGAGAGAAGAATCCACAAAGTCAAGGGGCTGCTGGCAATAAATAGTCTCGTTGAGAGGGTCATGGAGAAAGGCATTCTTTATGTCAACCTGATGAATAGGCTATGAGCGAGAGATGGCAATGCCGAGGACGACCTGAATTGTGGAGGGTTTGACCACTGGGCTAAAGGTCTCATCGAAGTCGACATCGGGTGTTGAGAATAGCAACAAACAACCCAACGAGCCTTGTAGCGAGTGAACCATCGGAGTAGAATTTATGTTTGAAGATCCACTTGCCAGTGACAAAGTTTGCTCCAGAAGGACGGGGAACCAAAACCCATATTTGATTCTGGGTGAGTGATTGGAACTCATCAAGCATGGCCTACCGCTAGTGCGGATCATGGAGCGCACTATGGTAGGACTTGGACACCAGAGATACATGCGAGTGAGTGATAGAGAGGTTCAGACACTCGATGGGCTTGACGATGCCCTTCTTGGCACGAGTGACCATGTGATGAGGACCAAGGGACGGGCGAGCGACCGAACCAGCGACGGGAGTAACAACTGGTAAGGACTCAGTCAGGTCGGTGGAGGAGGACAAAGACATGGCGGCGGGAGAATAGATGGCCGCAACCTAGAAAATGCGGGGCTATGATAGGTGGGGAAGTTATCGCGGTAGGGGTTGGATTTGCCACAACAGGGGAGATTGGTGCCACAGCAGGTGGACGCAATGCCGCTGCAGGAGAATGAGGTGCCACAACTGCGCTAGGGGTGCTGTGGTAGGGACACTGACAACAAGAGGTGGTGTGAGGTAGTATTGCCACAACCAGGCGACATCACCCATTGAGGGGGGCATCAGCAATGTGGTGAAGAAGGTCATATTTGCCGAGGAGGACGGTGACCAAGGTACGCCACTTGGAGTAGTTGGAGGCCTTAAGATCGAGGCACACCGTAACACGGGTCTTCACACTTGTGATGTTGATGACCGGAGTGTAGGCGAGCACAACAGCGCTAGATGTCTCGGTGGTCGTGGAGGTATGCAAGACAGGAGGAGACTGCGCGTAAGAGTCGCAACGAGAGTGTCTAAGGAGGGCGATTTGGTAGCAGCGAAAGCCGGGATGACTCCGACTGCGATGGCCGCAGCGAGGGCGGAGGAGAGGACGGAGGGAGCGGACGGGCTGGTGCTCATGTCGACAAGGAGAAGCAGGCCTAGGAGAACCAATCTGATACCATGAAAGAGCGAAAGAGAGGATGGAGAACACGCCATACGACCAGGGTGATTCATTGCCTTGTACATATATACTAGGCTGAAAGTGTGTATGTCGCACCAGTGATTGCAGCATTGTTCAATAATCATTTTTCTAATCTACATCAAACCATGGCGGAAACCAAAAAACGTAAAAACGTTTATATTGGCGAGGTATTTTTTTTATTGATACTTTCATCTGTTTGGGATTGTCATAGACAACTACTGACGAATAGATTGGTATACGGGAGAGACTTATCGATCTTTGGTACGAACATGTGTATTTATATTTATGCAACCCTTTGAACCTACAAAGAATAAAAAACTAACTATACGTTAGGATCATTGTTTTTACTACCCTACATGTGTGTAATGTATGGCAACGACTGAGGAAACAGGTAATTAGCAGGAAAACAAAATACTGCAGAGCAAAGCAGTAAGGGCAAAATGTATTACAAAGTATTTTTGTTTATTCCATTACTGTGAAGCTATGCTACCACCACCGATAATCGTAATTCTGTATCGAAGGTCTCAACCAGATTCCATCTAGCTAAACAAAGATGAACCATTTTTTGCAAACTATAAATAAGATTCGGTAAAACAATACAGTTGCCTGTCGGTAAAACATACATAGGACAAATAATCAGTTGTATTTATCACGTACAACATTATCATCGAAGATACAACATGCCATGAACGAAATTCAAAAAAATAGGGCAAAAAAAGTTTTAAAAAAGATGATAGTAATACTCTTTATAAAAAGACCCCGTCGACGTGTGTCATAATGTTGGACCGAAAAGGCGACTAGAGGGGGGGGTGAATAGGAGCACGCTCACTTTTTCAACCTCGATTAGATTCAACACAAATTTCACTCCAATAGCTATAGAAGCTATGAAGATCGATATACCAGTACAGCGGAAGACTAGGATTGAATCCAATCAAAACCCCGAAGCAAAACAACCAAAAACAATCGAAACTTAATTTCCTAAGAGAAGGGCGGTCTGACCTCTACTCAGGGGCGGTCTGACCTCTCCAAGGGGCGGTCCGACCTCTAGCTAGGGCGGTCTGACCTCCAGCCGATGAACAGTGAAATCAGCCCGAAAAACGATGTTGCAAATAGGTCTAACTTTTGATCTACAACTCCAAACTTCATGAAACTTGGAACACACCTTCTCTAGGATGTCAGGAACCTATTCCAATTGAAGATCATGGAGATCCATGGAAAAGTTACGACATTTTTCAGTTTGAGAGATGGATGGTTCAAAACCGAGTCAAAACGAAAACGTGACCCAAAAACTTGCTCGTGGGTGATTGATGATCAAGATGATCTTAGATGTGTTCCCACATGTCACGACAAGCTATATCATGTAAAGAAATCAATCAAAAACATGCGAATCAAAGAAAGACTCAAAATCACCAAATAGAGAGAAGAAGGGCAAAGAGACACATCTTTGATCAAAGCTTTCTTTGGATTGATTGATAGGGTTTGGGTTTGACCCACTCCATCAATGGAGGACAAAGCTCAATCCAAGAGCACAAGATCAAATCAAAACTCTCTAGAACCCTAACCTCCACTAATCCTCTCCCTAAGCCAAAACTAGGGTTTCAATAATGATAAAAGAGTTGAAGGGGGTGCAGCCACCTCCCTCCTCTATTTATAGTGGAGACTTAGACCTTCTAGAAAATTAACTCAAATGGGCTCCCGTTAAGGCCCAACACAAACGGGTCACACACGCACGCATTTTAAAGCGCCGTCTACAACACCTCTTAACCTAAACCGCTTCTCTTGCGCCGTCTTGCGCCGTGGGTAGGCAAAAGGTCACCAAGGTGATATTTGGTAAGATTACCAAAATACCCCTTCTCGGTCCTTCTCCGAAGACCGAGTCCATCTTCGCGAAGCACTTCGCATGCTCCGCCACGTGTAGGTTGATCACCGGCTCTCTCCATGTCGGCAAGTCTCTCCCATCCGGCTCCCACCGAAACCACCATGGCACTTGCACCGACTCCCGCACCGCTTGATCAAACCAACGCACCGAATCGTCTGTTCGGTCATCCTTGTCCATTCGCACCATACTTGATTTCATTGACTCACCCGCATCGCCGATCGCTCGACCTAAGCTCTCCAAGCCTCGTCCCGATCATCCTCGCCGTTGACCGTCGTTGACCACCAAGCAACCTGCACAACAATAGACAAGCAAATCGAAACCGGGAACAAGTTCTTCGCAACTTGACCCACGTTAGTCAAAACATGCATCATGCAACACATATGCATCAAACTCATGACTTTGACCTAACCAACGAACAACGCCGCCACGACGAGCGACGTTCAGTAACAACCGGTCGATCACCCCTCGTGGGCGGCTCGACCGCTGGCTTGCCGGCCGGACCACCGCCAAAAGCCGGCCCGACCGCCAGAAGGACTTAGCCAATTTTCAACCCCAAAATCCAAACCTCTGGAAACTTTAAACCAATAGAACTTTTATCGAGACTCCAAAAATTATGGGAGCAAGAACAATGGGATCCCCTCACTTGCCTACACCTCTATTTTTGGCCCACTGCTTTGACCACTTTTGTCACGGCCGGTCCGATCGGCGCACATGGCCGGCCCGACCGATTTGGGACCTGGTCGGACCGCGTGTTATGGCGGTCAGACCGCCGCCCGTAAAGTCCGAATAGTCTTTGAAACTTTGTCGAAAACCCGTGAAACGACAAACCATTAACGCCATTGCCAATTGTCACATCATCCTAAGATCCGGAGCATATCCCCATGATATCCACAATCTCCCCTTGATGAACACATTGGCAATAATCCGAAAAATGTAATTTGAAGGTTTGAAAAGTAAAATACTTTCGTTTTCGACAAAGGCACAACTTGGTCCATAAGCAAGAGAAAGCAATGGAAATGACCAAGTCGGCATCGAATAGCATAGACAAGTGAGATAAGGCAAAAGAAAGCATAAAAGCTTTGATTTCCGTAAAAGTCAAAAATCTCACTTAAGGTCCATATGAAAGAACAATTGTTCAATTGACCTTTGATCATTGTGAGGAGTAATAAATGCAATTCAAGTTCGGAAGAGTCAATAAGACAATAAGAATGCAATTCAAAACTCCCCTCACTATGATCCTCGGATTTGAAAAATTTCAAATTCTCCAACTTTCTCCCTTTGTATAAACTTCTCCCCAACATCGAAATATCTTCTCCCCTTTGACAATGGAGTCATCAAGAAATCACGCCTTCCTCTCATCCAGAGATAGCAATTTGCGAATGAAGAAAGAAGCAAAAGAAGAAGTATGCATGAAGTGCAATGGAGTGGCTTCATTTTGTATTTTTCAATTTTTGATTACAAGAAGCTTTGGAGATTACCCAAAAGAACTAGCTAGCATTTCTAATATTGCACAAACAACATATCAAGCCCGACAAAGCTAGCAAGATCATGGTAAGACATATATATCAAAGCTAAGCACCAAGGCTCAAAAGTAAAGCAATAGATTTGATCAATTTAAGCAACGCTTCAAATTCAAAGAAGTTCATCAACAGGATCCTAAAGTGAAATTGGCCATGTCAAAATGTCAAAGTGAGATCAAAATCTAACAAAGACCACATTAAGAGTCAATCAAGTCCCGTATTGAATCATTTTGCTCAATCTTTGTAAACGCCCATTTGTCAACATTTTTCTCATTTGAATTGAATATTGAGGTTGACTAATGATCTAACTTAGTGACAAGATCCCGGACTAGGAGCCATCCACAAACTCATCCTAAGCTTCACCAAAAGTTGATTAAAGGTATATCTTAGTAAAGAAGATTCGGACTAGGAGCCATCCACAAACTCTTTCTAAGCTTCTACTGTATGCATAAATCTTGAGGTTCATGTCATTTCGACAAGCAATCCCCATGAGATCGTTCGATCATCAAACTATCTCCAAGTTCATGTCATTTGACAAGCAGCCTCGTAAGAATAGTTTGGCACATTTTAAGCATAAGACAATCTTGAATTTTTTTAAATTTTTCACAAGAGCATTTTAGAATCTCAAGAACACAAAAGCTCAAGTAATGGTCAATTTTAGATCAAAGAGTTAACAAAGCAATTCGACAGGCCAATGTCACAAAAGGAGCACTAATTGCGCAACTCGCTAAAACATCCACAAATTGCAATTTCTTAGTTCGAGTTTGTTTTAAAGTTCTAGCTCATATAGCAAAGACTTAGCTACACATGTAAAAGCATGATAATTCTAGCAAGTCAAAGAACTAGACATGGCATTGAGCAAGAATTGAAATACTAAAGCTCCAAAGGGTAATAGGCAAAGCTTCATCAATTTTAAAAGATAAGCGTAAAATTTTATATTACAATGCATCTTTTGGATTTTTCAAACCACTTGAAGTATTTTACATATGAATGCAATATGATACAATGCGATGCAATAAAAGCCTAAAACCTAAAAAGTTCAAAAGATCAACAAGTTCGAAAAAGAACAATAAAAGATCAAAAGAACAAGGTAAGATCGAAAAGATCGAACTCCCTCAAACCAACCCATAGGGATAAATTACCCCAAACTCGCTTCTCAAGGTGGCAAACCTAGTTGGGTCTAAAGGTTTGGTGAGGATATCACCATTGAGCCTCTGACTCCACGAAGTGTAGCACAATATCACCCTTCTCTACATGGTCTCTAAGGAAGTGATAGCGAATGTCTATGTGCTTGGTCCTAGAGTGTTGCATGTGGTTCTTAGCAATGTTGATAGCGTATGTTATCACGTAAAAGAGGAACACTAGCAAAATTTAACCCAGAGTCCTTAAGAGTGGATACCATCCACAAAATCGACTACAAAGAACTAGCGCTAGCCTACATACTCAAATTCAGAGAGATTGTGCAACAGAGGACCGCTTCCTAGAAGACCAAGAAACAAGAGAAGTGCCTAGGAAGTGACAAGTGCCCGAGGTACTCTTCCTATCGTCGACTGTACCGCAAAATCGTAATCGAAAACCCCGAATGGATAAAGAAGAAGAACAGAGTACCAAATGCCATACCGAGGGTAGAGTGTAAATACCGAATATGCGCTTAATCGCTTGGCGATGGGAAGTTCTCGAGACGCTCAAACCTCGCGCAGAGGCGATCGTGAAGTGGATGTCCGGTCTTGATGCCGCCAGTGCAGGAGGGAGCCGATCATGTCTGCGGACTCGCGTTGATCCACGGCTTCTCCTTCCTCATCCGATCCAAAGCGATCGAAGTCGCCATGGGAGTGGCGATCGACTTGCGATCACCCATGTCGAGCGCTTGAGCGGATCCTTAGTATACTTCGTCGATGGATGAAGATCCTTCCTTACATTGCTTGATTTGAAGCCCAAAGTAATTGAGCTCTCCCATCATGCTCATCTCAAATTCCCGGACATAGTCTCGTAAAAGCTAGAAACAAGAGCATGAGAAGAACCACCAAAGATAATATCATCAACGTAAATCTGAGCAAGTAAGAAATCATTGCCACGCCTAAGAATGAACAAGGTCTTGTCTACCTTACCCATCTCAAAATCATTCTTAAGCAAGAAGGTCTTAAGTCTATCATACTGTGCTCTAGGGGCTTGTTTAAGACCATACAAGGCTTTGATAGCTTGAAGACATGATGTGGGTTCTTGGGATTCTCAAAGCCCAGGGGTTGCCTAACATAAACCTCCTCCTCTATAAAACCATTCAGAAAGGCACTCTTAACATCCATCCGATATAATCTAAAGCCCTTAGAGGCAAAGAAATGCAAGAAGAATGCGAATAGCTTCTAGTCTAGCAACAGAGCAAAGGTCTCATCAAAATCTAACCTCAACTTGGCTAAAGCCCCGAGCTACTAACCTAGCCTTGTTTCTAACCACGTAACCATCCTCATTTTGTTTGTTTTTGAAGACCCAAATGGGTTCCTATAACATTATGACCACTAGGAGGTTCTACTAGGTTCCAAACCTTATTCCTCTCAAAATTCTCTAACTCCTCATGCATGGCATTGACCCAACTCGAATCGATAAAGCATGTGATATATCGCGGGGTTCAAAAGAAGCTACAAAAGCGTAATGAGAATAGAGGTTTGGATCATGATACCGGAGCGAGTGACTCGCTCATGGATATTACCTATCATCCGATCCGCGGATGTCGCTTTTGAATGTGAAGTGGCGCACCGGAGAAGAAAGTACCTCTTCGACCTCCGCAGTACTCGATGATGAAGATGCAGAGTGCCTCAACCAAGGCGAAGTAGTCACGGCGGGTTCTTGTGCAGAATAGGAATGTCAACAAGCAGCAGTGGAAGAGTATCATCGAGTCCATCATCATCTTCCTCTACAAATATACTCTCACACCGTATCACCCGAAATATCCGATCTAGCTCTGTGGCTAGTCTCATCAAAAGTGACATTGCATGTCTCCGAACCAAGTTAGTTTCAAGATTAAAACTCGAAAACCCTTGAATGAGCAGGATAACCCGTAAATAAACCATCAAAAGTTCTTGACTCAAATTTATCTAGATTTCTGTCTTGAGAATAAAGCACTTGGATCCAAAGACTCGAAAGTGCGAGATGAGGGTTTTCTACAAAACGAAGCTCATAAGGAGTCTTGCCCAAAGACGGTCTTAAAAAGACACGATTTGCAATATGGCAAGCGGTAGAAATAGCTTCGCCCAAAACCTCCTGAGTGCTATACTCATCTAGCATTGTCCTAGCCATCTCAACTAGAGTCCTGTTCTTCCTTTCCACAACGCCATTTTGTTGAGGGACGTGGGGAGGAGAACCGATGCTCAATTCCACGCCAAAGACAAAAGGAAGCAAAGATGCATTCTTGAACTCCGTGCCATTGTCATCATGCGGATCGCTCTCAAGGCACTCGGAAGTTCGTAAGCCAAACGAAGAACAAGATCATGATAATGATCAAAAGCTTCATCCTTCAAGCAAGAAAGAACACCCAAGTGTATCTAGAAAATCATCGACTATGACAAGAATGTACCATTTTCCACCAACTGACCGAACCCTAGCGGGACCAACAGTATCCATATGAAGCAACTGTCCCGGTCCGTCAGTCATAACCATAGTCACTGATGGGTGTGAGGCGGCAACTTGCTTGCCATGCCTACTGTATACATACAAAGATCTTTGACGGCTTTGAGTTTAGGCAAACCTCTCATGAGCTCAAGGTTGCTAACTCGCGTCGATGATCAAAACCAATGTGCCCCAAACGACGGTGCAAAGCCGTAACTCGGAAGATGAAGATGAAATTAAGCATTTGAGAGAACCAGCAAGAGATTCAGAAAAATCAGCTCCAAAGATCCTAGCAACTCTAGTAATACCAAACACAAGCTCACCAGCTGAATCAAGCACCCGACAAGCATTTTTCTTAAATCTAGTCTCATAGCCATCATCAAGAAGTTGAGAGACAGAAAGCAAATTGAACCTTAGCTTGTCCACAAGGGCGACGCCCTTGAGGATGAACTTGTCGCTCACCCCGATCGATCCTGCTCCTTCAATCCGCCCTTGCCTATCATCTCCAAAGGTGATGAATTCATCACCCGTCGATCGCGTGAAGGAGGTGAACCATCTTGAGTCTCCGGTCATGTGGCGTGAACAAATGAGTCGACGAACCACGTGTCCTTCCTCTTTCCGCGGTAATCCCGAAAATCAAGGCATTAGAAGAACAATGTGTCTCAACATCAAGTTAGTTAAACAAGACTTGGGAACCCAAGATCGAGACACATGTCTCATGAGTAGTATGCAAAGCGTATGCTATCCTTGATTAAGTTTGAAGTTCATATGAGCAATGGTTACTTTAACATAAGAGTTATCCTGTCTAGGAACATGATGATGAGCATGTGACACAAATCCTAAACCAAGTTTCCTCTTTTCTACATTACCATGTCTCATAAAAGCTCTAGGTTGATTGAGTGAAATTCTAGCAAAATTTTTCTTATCATTTTTCAACCTAAGCCAATGAACTCAACCAAATGTCCATTCTTCTTGCAATAGGTGCAATGGTATTTGATACCACCGAGAAGCACCCTTTGACTTAACAAGTTTGGGCAAAACCCGCAGATTTGAAAGTAGTTTTGCAGTTGGGTTTTAAATTCAACTAACCCATTTTCCAAGACTTGAGTTACTTGGGGCTTTGAATTATCTTGGACAGAGTTGTATCCTAATCCTTGCTTCTTATAAGGAGTCTTAGATTTGTCCGTAATCATGTTTAATTGTTTCTTACCTTTAGAAAATTTTTCTAAGGTATCCTTAAGATAAGCATTTTCTTTTCAAGATTAACACATGACTCACAAGTTTTGCCTTTAATAGCTCTAGCATATTTTTCCTTATATAAAGCAATTTCAAGTTTAAGAGCAGGACATGAAGCACATGTAGAAGACTCAATCTCGTTCTTAAGCTTGGCATATTTAGCTCTAATCGCTTCTAAGATATCTTTAACTTCATGTTCGCGTTCAATGCAAAAAGAGCAAAGGCTAGGATCAATAAAGACCAGAGCAACCAACTTGTCGGAATCTAAGCATTTTTCACAAGGAGCAGATTTAACCTCAACTAACTCACCCTAGCATTTTCAAGTTGTTGCAAAGCAATATCATGAGCAGATTGCGCTTAGCAAATTCGAGTGTAGAGCATGGCAGAAGAACATTCATCGATTCAAGAGTCTTAGTATTTGCAAGTTCTAAAGTCAAATTATCTACTTGAGACTCTAAGTCCTTGTTCCTAGCCATGATATACTCTAACGCCTTATCCTCGCTCATGAGTTGCTCAAAGATAGTTTCGCATCTATCGAAAGGACATCATAGGAGAGAGGTACCTCATCGTCGCCGACGCCGTCGAGTCGGCCATGAAGCAAACGCCGTGAAGTCCTTGGCCTTCCCTTCTTCTTGTCTTGAGGATCTCCTCCTCCTTGTCATCCTCGCTCCGAGTCCACATCGCTAAGGATTGTTCCCAAAAGCGCAAGAACCCTGAGTCGCCTTTGTGAGCTTGGCAAGATCAAATCTCGATTTGTTCCATTGAGGCTTCTTCCAAGTGGCTTTCCTTCCTTGTGGTTGCTCTTTCCTTTCAACTTGGGGCGCTTTGCCTTGATGTGATTAAGCTCACCACACTCATAGCAAGTCACGGACCTCCTCTCTTTTTGTTTCTCATATTGTTATAGGCCCGTGTGGCTTTTCTCGACTATGAGGGCTAACTCGGCCTCGTGAAGACTCTCAAACTCCTCTTCATGGATTGCGATAAACCAAAGAAGCGAAAATCCGTAAGAAGACTCGTAAGACCCATCGAAGCTCTCTTGAGCGGTCCGCTACCAAGGCCATATTTTCCTTCTTGGGATGATCAATCCTCTTGATCTCATGAGTCTTAAGCTTGCTATAGAGCAGCTCCAAAGTCGATCGAGAGGTTGACGTTCTCCTCAATGGCGGTAGCCTTTATCTCCCACTCCTTGGTGTTGATTGCAGCCAAGAGGTGGGTGGCATTTTCGATCGAGAATATTCAATTCCAACGACCTTCATCCGATTAATCACTTTGTTGAAGCGATCAAAATGTCATCGATGCTCTCTCGGGACGCATCTCGAATTTGTTATATTCACGCTTATAGATCGTCTCGCGTACTTTCTTGATTTGGGACGAACCTCATGGTAGGTTTCGAGGGTGTTCCAAATCTCGTATGCAGCCTCAAGATTGCAAATTCGATCATACTCCCTGCCTACCAAGCCCACCATACAAGAGGTTCTTTGCCTTATTGTTGTTAGCCAAGAGGGTCATTAGAAGCCGCGAATAACTTCAGGAAGAACGAGCGGGCTCGAACAACCTCCCATATAGCTTGTCCTTCGCTCTCAAGGAAGACTCGCATGCGATTCTTCCAATAGGCATAGTCGTGCCCATCGAAGATATGCGGCTTGGTGGAGTACTTATCCATCGCCAAGTTCGGGACCTGTTAAGATCAAGATTGAACTAACCGGCTCGATACCACTTGTTGGACCGAAAAGGCGACTAGAGGGGGTGAATAGGAGCACGCCACTTTTTCAACCTCGATTAGATTCAACACAAATTTCACTCCAATAGCTATAGAAGCTATGAAGATCGATATACCAAGACAAATGGAAGACTAGGATTGAATCCAATCAAAACCCCGAAGCAAAACAACCAAAAACAATCGAAACTTAATTTCCTAAGAGAAGGGCGGTCTGACCTCTACTCGAGGGGTCTGACCTCTCCAAGGGGCGGTCCGACCTCTAGCTAGGGCGGTCTGACCTCCAGCCGATGAACAATGGAAATCGGCCAAAAACGATGTTGCAAATAGGTCTAACTTTTGATCTACAACTCCAAACTTCATGAAACTTGGAACACACCTTCTCTAGGATGTCAGAACCTATTCCAATTGAAGATCATGGAGATCCATGGAAAAGTTACGACATTTTCAGTTTGAGAGATGGATGGTTCAAAACCGAGTCAAAACGAAAACGTGACCCAAAAACTTGCTCGTGGGTGATTGATGATCAAGATGATCTTAGATGTGTTCCCACATGTCACAGCAAGCTATATCATGTAAAGAAATCAATCAAAAACATGCGAATCAAAGAAAGACTCAAAATCACCAAATAGAGAGAAGAAGGGCAAAGAGACACATCTTTGATCAAAGCTTTCTTTGGATTGATTGATAGGGTTTGGGTTTACAGCCACTCCATCAATGGAGGACAAAGCTCAATCCAAGAGCACAAGATCAAATCAAAACTCTCTAGAACCCTAACCTCCACTAATCCTCTCCTAAGCCAAAACTAGGGTTTCAATAATGATAAAAGAGTTGAAGGGGGTGCAGCCACCTCCCTCCTCTATTTATAGTGGAGACTTAGACCTTCTAGAAAATTAACTCAAATGGGCTCCCGTTAAGGCCCAACACAAACGGGTCACACACGCACGCATTTTAAAGCGCCGTCTACAACACCTCTTAACCTAAACCGCTTCTCTTGCGCCTGCCTTGCGTCGTGGGTAGGCAAAAGGTCACCAAGGTGATATTTGGTAAGATTACCAAAATACCCTTCTCGGTCCTTCTCCAAGACCGAGTCCATCTTCGCAAGCACTTCGCATGCTCATGCACGTAGGTTGATCACCGGCTCTCTCCATGTCGGCAAGTCTCTCCCATCCGGCCCCACCGAAACCACCATGGCACTTGCACCGACTCCGCACCGCTTGATCAAACCGGCCGACCGAATCGTCTGTTCGGTCATCCTTGTCCATTCTCGCACCATACTTGATTTCATTGACCTCACCCGCATCGCCGATCGCTCGACCTAAGCTCTCCAAGCCTCGTCCCGATCATCCTCGCCGTTGACCGTCGTTGACCACCAAGCAACCTGCACAACAATAGACAAGCAAATCGAAACCGGGAACAAGTTCTTCGCAACTTGACCCACGTTAGTCAAAACATGCATCATGCAACACATATGCATCAAACTCATGACTTTGACCTAACCATCGAACAACGCCGCCACGACAGCGACGTTCAAGTAACAACCGTCCGATCACCCCTCGTGGCTTGGCTCGACCGCCGGCCTTGCCGGCCGGACCGCGACCAAAAGCCGGCCGACCGCCAGAAGGACTTAGCCAATTTTCAACCCCAAAATCCAAACCTCTGGGAAACTTTAAACCAATAGAACTTTTATCGAGACTCCAAAATTATGGGAGCAAGAACAATGGGATCCTCACTTGCCTACACCTCTATTTTTGGCCCACTGCTTTGACCACTTTTAGTCACGGCCGGTCCGACCGGGCGCATATGGCCGGCCGATCGATTTGGGACCGGCCGGACACCGCGCTATGGCGGTCAGACCGCCCGCCCGTAAAGTCCGAATCTTTGAAACTTTGTCGAAAACCCGTGAAACGACAAACCATTAACGCCATTGCCAATTGTCACATCATCCTAAGATCTGGAGCATATCCCCATGATATCCACACATAAACTACTAACAATAAAAATTACCCAGAAATGTACGAAATATTTCTACCTTTGCAATGCGGCGCAAGCAAAGGTGAGGAGTGCTAGTTCATTTTAACTGACCTATAATTCCGTAAATAGATCACTACTAACCTAGTCTAACTACTAACGATAAAAATTACCCAGAAATGTGTGAAATATTTCTACCTTTGCAACGTAGCGTGAGCAAAGGTGAGGAGCTCTGGTTCATTTTAACTAACCTGTAATTACGTAAATAGATCACTACTAACCTAGTCTAGAAGGGGCTCGCTAATCGAAATGTGACTGACTAATCATCTAACTAAATGGATTGCAACTGATAAGCTAATTGTACGGCTATGTGTCAACAGACAGTAACTAATCAACTGACATGTGGGTACTGTCAATGTTTTATTCACATTACATTGCTGCTAGTTGGTTGCTTACAGGTGGGCCCACAATCCAATCAAAGAGAGATAGCAACATAGAGGGAAGGAAGCAGAGCAACGAACAGAGGAGGCGCATAGGCGGCTCGGGCAAGGCTTGACGCCGGCGAAGGCGCCGACGGTGGCATCCGAGGAAGGGGAAAATGGATTGACGGGAGGGAGAGGGGGCCAGGGGGCGATGTTGTGGCCTAGGTGGCGTTGGTCCGAGTTGGCGACGGGGCGCAACGGTTGGCCGTGGATAAGGAGGAGTGGCGACGGAGTTGGAGGGAGGGGGGATAATAGGGGAAGCATGGCCATGAGAAAGGTGCAAGGAGATCAGCGGTCCAGTCTATGGTGATGGGGAGCGACCGAGACGGGCCTGCGACGGAAGCCGCGGCGACAGCGCCCTCAGGAGGTAGAGCCCAAATCGGGGGATGGGCACGAGGGAGGAAGGCACGAGGATACTACCCACATAAGGAATTGGAAAGGGTCTCGCCGGAGGGGAGGGCGGCATACAATGAGACGAGTCTGGCAATTTTTGGGGAAGACGACGATGGCTGCTGCTCTTGTGGCGAGGAACCCGAATCAATTGAGGGGAAATGCGCGCGATGCTGCGGAACATGATGTGACGCGGAAGGAATCGATCGGAGCTCACTGGTTGGCCGGAACAGGTGCGGTTTGCGCGGTGGCTGGCGTAAGCACAACACAACATTACTCTTTGCTCGGCTCGGCTTTTGGCGTGCAAGCGGGGAAGGAAGAGAGGAGGGGGAGGAACCGAGCGTGTGTGCGACGCAGGTAAGCGGCGGCGGGGAGGATTCGGAGACGGGGAAACACCGTCGTGGCCGTGTCTGAAGGAGAGCAACCGGGCAGCATGCTTCGCTGGATGGGCTGCGCGAAGGAAAAGGAAGGACACGGCACAGCCAGCACTCAATCGGCGATTGAACGGCTGAACGCACGCGAGTCAGACGAAGGCAAAGAAAACCGGTACATGGAATACACGTGACTTGCATGACAAGAAATTGACCGTCAGAGATTACTTGCCAACAATACAACCAAAAAAACAGTAAGATACGATTCGGATCCTATACAAAAAAAAAAAAACAAAAACGTATCTCTAACAGATGTGACCTCTAGTGTCTCTAAAAAGACTAGTGAATCATCGAGCCCTTTTCCTTTTTTCCCTTACCAGAGAAGGTTACTTGTGACAATCTACCTCGATCAGAAGTAAAACAAACAAACAATATGTTGTAGAGGCACGCAGAGCAGAGCAGAGTCGGTCGGTCCGTCCTACTCGACCGGCCGGAAAGCTATCCGATCCGACGAAACACTACTTCCAACCAAAGATATACCAATCACACACTCCATTTCGCAACGCCCCTCAACTGCTTGATCTGCCATATCGGCTAGCTTGTATAGCACCTTCCTCTCTTCTACGGTAACACTAACTTTACTGTACTGCTCACCACTCACTAGCACATGTGAACGGTGGTCATAGATTGCAGAACTTAAAACAACCATGACTAGCTAAAATACGATTCTCCAGCTGAAGTGTACTAGTCCATCCTTTTTTTTTGTGGCGTTTTTTTTTTACGGTTTATAAGGTGTGATTTATTACCATTACTTTTTTCATAAATTTATCTTATTATATACTAATAAAATTATACTGTTATGAAGGTATTTTTAACGACAAATCTAATAATATAGTTTTCATATAGTTAATCTAAGTATTTTTAATGGTAAAAAAAAAGTTTGATGACAAAGGTTCGATGGTGTCACGCAAAACAGTAATGGAGGGAGCACCAAATCTAATAGTATCGTTGCTTACCTTTACCCATCTGGTTAGACAGCTCCCCCAAAATATCGCCTCACCGAACGATATACTACTCCGGTAGTAGAGTGGTAGTAGTAACACCTTACAGCAAAAACACATGACAACTTCAGGCAGTTGAGTTTATAAATACACATAAAACTCAACCACTCCCTTGGCAACCCTACACTATCTCGTGCCATCTTGACGCCTCTCTATCGCAAGACACCAATGTACTCCTGCGACCGAGAACACACGGCAGCACGTGCCGTGTTCAGTACGGATTACCAGCCATGCATCGCGGCCCGCTTGCTCCATCACTCCGCTCAGGCCGGTCAGGTCCCGGCCGTCGGTTCCGCGGCCGTGCAACCACGGCGCTTCAAGAAGGGGCACGCGGCGCGGCCGTCGACGTCGCGCCGCTCGTCGACCACCGTGGTGACGACCGACGTGTCCAACTTCCGCGCGATGGTGCAGGAGCTCACCGGCTTCCCGCCGGCCGCCATCTTCCGGCCGCTGCCGCGTAGGGTCCACGCCGCCAAGCCCCTGGCCGCCGTGCATGGGTGTGGCGGTGGCTCGAGTGGCGGTGGTGGTGGTGGTGGTGCACTATATGGACACAGTTCAGACACAGCAACTACTGCCGGCAACAGTAGCCCCGACGTCCCGACCGTGCAGCCTCTGATGCACCCGCCGCAGTGCGCGCCGCCGGGAGTGTTTTACGGGCTGTCCGACCTCGGGTCGCCGGAGTTCGACTCGTGGACCGATTTGTCCTTTGAATTTGACTAGATTGATGGAATCAGGGGTGGTAACTGGTTTGGTAATTTCGTTTCGCTCATGTTTATGTTTGTGTTTATCATCCTTTAAAAAAAGTTGGCACCTGTAGTCACAGTTTGCACAAAATATATATGCATTCATGCTCGTGTAATCGATCCCAATTCTCAGTTGACTTATTTGGATTTTATACTTGCAAGACGGTTAAAACAGTTCAGCTCTTCTATCAGATGTTTCTACCGCATTGGAACCGCCGTGTCAGTAGTTCTTATTCAGTTGTTGAAGAGAACCGCCGTATCAGCGTCACTAGTGACACCATGTGAACAACTGAAAAGGACAAATAAAACAGTCACTGACACGAGAAATTCATACTACGGCTGACAATTTGACGATAAAAAATGGACCACTGGGCTAGTGTGCTCAATTTAGTCCAAATAAGAGAGTTTTTTTTTAACTAATTTAGCATCTTTTTTAAACAAAATAACAAAAGTAGTCCTCCACAAATGAAATAATAAAAATAGCACTTCTACCGTGCAATTTTACCGCGGAAGCCACGTGCCGTGCATCCCATATCGCGGTAGGATGGTATGACAGCGCAGCAGGTGGCCTGTACATGTCCCTAGCGTGGTTTGGGTGCGCGGCAAGTGCCCTACCGCGGTCGGGGTACGTGGCTTTCGTGGCAAAATTGTATAGTTAAGGTGCCAAATCACACGATAAAAATATTATTTTTGGTCAATTTCGTTTACGAGGTGTCGTTTTAAGCAAAGACTCTAGATAGGAAGAGCGTACTTCTGTGAGAGGTTGCAACTGTCCGGTACTCAGGTTGCCACCTTCCTATAATCTCTTGATGCGAACCTGTAAGCGCCAAGTAAGAGCCGTACGTAACAAGCTAGACAGTGTAGTAAGTCTAGGTCAATCATGATAATTGACAAGCTAGGCTGAAAAGCACCACTGGATTTTTCGGCACCAAGGTTGCGTCATGAGTTGAATACGTCATGAGAGATTTTTGTTTTTACTTCCGTAGTAGACTTGACGAATTTCAGTAGAGAGAATCACATGGCGAGGAAGCTCGTACCAGGCCATGCACAGCGCAAACCGATTCAAAGAAAGAAAAATAGCACCCATAGCTGACGACATGGACTTAGCTTCTCTTGCTACAGTGGTGATAGGCCGAGGCTACGTTAGGAGAGCTTAAAAGTTGATTACAGTACTGCTTCGAAGTTGATTACCAATTAAGTCAAAGGCAAAGCATACGGAAAAACCGAAGTAAGTCCGGACTAACTTTTTTGGCTTTTTGCGGAAGTGTTATACGTATTTGTCGCTAAAAGTTCAACATATTTACCCACCAAATACCACCAGTTAAGTAGTCTCACAGGCCATTGATCCCGAGCCCCATCCTCCACTCGCCGCCCCCATTCCTTCGCTCCCGTCCCCCAGTCTGTTTGCTTCACCCCTAGCCCTAGGTCGTGTCTACACCGCCCGAATCCCCCTCCCCAATGCCCGCCCCCAGGTCGTGTGCCGCTGACCGAAGCCTCCTCCCCGACGACCGCCCCCTAGGTCGTGCCGAAGTCACCTGGATCCCCCTCCCCGACGCTCGTCCTAGGACGCGCCGCCGCTCCCCCCAAGTCGCGCCGGCACCTCCCGAATTCCCCTCCCCGCCTAAGCCCCCTACCCGACACCCCCAACTCGCGCTGCCGCCGGCCAAATCCCCTCCCAAGGTACATCTCAACTGGATGTATCACATGGAAGTTTTTAAATCTCTTTTTTTCCCTTTAGTTTTTGCTCGTCGCCTTCGGTTACCGATGAAGATGGGGAAGAAAGAGGAGAAAGAGAAATATTGCAATAGAAAAAAAATAGAATATAAATCCATTGTGAACTGTTATGAAACATTAGTAAATAGCAACATTATAGAAATTTGTTTGGCAGCATAACAAATCTATGTTTTGCTTGGTGAGGCATGCTGACAAACTTGTTACTTTCTGGGTTGCACATATCACTAACATCGTCCCGTGCTCATGTGACTTGAATCATGGATATGATCTGTCAAGCTAATTGGGTTATGGGACCCTCATGGACATAAATCTAGCTATCAATTGTGATATCTGATCGTTTACTCAAAACATTTGTTGTGTACAAGGTGTATTCTTGCATATAATCACGCTTGCTTAGCCTAGTGTTTTCTTTCCATGGGCTTGTTAGCCACCGATAGAAGTTGGCATGAACTGCAACCGGATTCCTACAATTTTCCAAGACGATTCTTATCATAATTTTAATGCTAAATGCAATTGTTTCCTGTTTGCAGAAACCCCGCCGCCGGTTTCCCTGCTTTGGCTCGTGAGCATCGTGTGCAGAAACTCTGAAATTTACAAGAGATTTGGAGAAAAAGTTTTACTATTGTTTCAAGAAAGGTTACTGTTGCTCTAGTTGGTTGGTTCCTAACTTCCTACTACCATACTTTACCCAAAAAGGATGTTCTCATTGCTAGAAGTATCAATGGGCGATTTGTTCAAATGGAAGGAGATGTGCATATTTATAGGAACAAGTGTAGTAGTTCAAATTTATATCTTTTGATATTGTAATTTGTACCATTTCCCTTGCTCCTCCTGGTGTACTCTAATATTTCGATTGTATCTATGAATATTACGAAGAAATAAAGTTATTTTTAAATGCGTTGTACATGTCATAACAACGTTTATTAGGACTTTTAGCAATGCATACAAACG
This sequence comes from Hsuehochloa calcarea, assembly GCA_036346395.1. Classification (NCBI taxonomy): domain Eukaryota; kingdom Viridiplantae; phylum Streptophyta; class Magnoliopsida; order Poales; family Poaceae; genus Hsuehochloa; species Hsuehochloa calcarea. The sequence continues at coordinate 63,691,585 of CM070596.1, forward strand.
TTATAACAGGGATATTTGTGGTGTAGTGTATTCAGCTCAACTCAATGTAGCACATTGTGTTTGAAATGTCTGTATCTCTTTGAGTATTTTTATTATATGAGATCATGTACGGTTCATTGAAAAAGGACTTGATACAATTCTGAACTCACTAACAAGATGTAAGGAAAATGTTAATTTTTTTTAAAATAAATGATAGTCCTGTAAAGATAAAAGTTTTGTACTATTAAATTTCAAATGAAATTACGCACGAAAGAAAGTAGGAAATAGATGATATTTTCACATTTTTAGCAAACAAACAAGTAATAGCTTATGTCAATGTATATTTCATCAATATTTTTGTAAAAAAGAATAAAACAATAATATTTACATTAAATCAACACACAAACATAGCTTCAGAACCCTCAAAGGTATTTCAAATATTTTATCATTCTTCCACAACTAAAGCAATAAACCACCCAACAAAAAAAACCATCTTGTCAAATGATCTCTCATACCAAACTAAGGCCTGTTTGAGTACGAACCTTTTGGCTTTTGGGTGAGAAAGCGGAAAGTTGCCAAACGGTTGGCTTTTTTCAGCTTTCACAGAAGCTCAAAGTCATCAATACATATGGAAGCCAAAAGCGAAAGCCGGTGTTGAGGTGCTTCCCACGACTTCCCACCTCCAAAGATTCCAAGAATACCCCGGACTTCGCAGAAATTACCCACCTCATACCTAGTATTTAAAGCAATCCCGCTGTTCGCCTTCCCACTGGCATATTCGATTGAGTCTACTTAAAATTCTAAGTTACAATGAGCACAAGCAAAAGAAAATTATCATTGCAACAATGGCTTTGCATAATTTTATTCGAGATAGTGCTTTGATTGATAATGATTTTTCTCATGCAGACAGGAATGATGATTATGTAGACGGGGACATGTCCACTAACCTCGGTAGCACATGATGATACATCCATTATGGATGATGTTGATATGAACGGCCTCGTGGCGCTATTGCAATAGCTTTGGTAGCATGACGATAGGATAGATGGAAGATATATGCAGTATTTTGTATGTAGTACTTGCCAATTTAAACTATGTATAAGGGACTGATCTTCTAGTCCAGATTATTTTCACATGCTTTCTGAAGTTTTATTGTTAAATACTGTTAAATGTTCTTAAATGTCGTTAAATATCGTTTAATGTTGTTAATTTAGTTAAACGACATCAAATAAGTCATTACTGTCCTCATGAGCATTTCATATCTCGGAAGCTGCAACCAAATTTACCTAAAAGCCAGCATGTACCAAACACCAAATCGAAAAGATACTCATTCAAATTTCATGAATGGAAAAGCCTACAAAGACAAAGGAAGCGCTTTTAGAAAAGCCACAATTTGTGCAAACAGGGCCTAAGGCCTTAGCTTCTCTGGCTTAACCTCGGCGGTCATGCGAGAACAAGCTGACAGGTGGGCCCATTTAATTTTTATTAGCTTGGCTGCATCTGCACGATATTTTGATTTGACTCGAGGAATATTCTCCCTAGCATCGCCTCCTCCACACTTCCTCCGGTGTGGTGCGTCGATTCAAAGTTCCCTCCCCCCTCGCGCTAAGTTCGGTTTAGGCACACATTGTGGATGGCCTTATCACGTGCTAGCAGATACAAATGTCCAAGAGACCAAGACAAATATCCCACAGGAATAATCTCATGATCAGGAAACACGAGCTCCCGGAGAAACAACTCGTGACTCTATAGAAGCACACAACATGCGTCAGATTTATACTATTATTACTCGTTCTGGCACAGCTGCCAATCCTGCCATGCAAGTAAATCCATAACAAGCGCCACTGCATCGATGGACTAAGATATCAAGCAAACCTCGTCTTACAAAATGAATCGTGCACGCATGCAAGCAACTGCCAATAATGTTTAGCAGTAAACATTAATTTTCTAAGGGACAAATCAGGGCTAAGATGGTTGGTTAGTTGAGTACTACTCAGTCCTTTTTAACCGTTAATTGAGGCTTTAATTGTGAACACTTGATTGCCGAAACATCCAACCATCGTTTACTATACACATCAGTGTGATATCATGGCAAACCTCAGCACATTCCAAACACTTCTGCTACAAGTGGCTTCCACGTGGCCAAAGATTACGGTGTTACGAACAACACTACAGCCCTGGAAATTTTACTTACATCTTCAGCCAAAAAACGGTTATGAAAATGAGGCGCTTCAATCAGAATAAATCAGCTGCAAAGAAAAAGAATTTCAAAATGGCCACAAGAGCAACAGCACAATTTCAGATGGTTTTTTGGTTGGGTCCTAACTTATCCTGGTTGTATCCCGTCGAGTATAATCTCATCGCCAGGCAAAAGAGGGTCAAATGAAATAATTTCACTAAAGCCACGTACTTCAGAGATACTGTTGAAGGAGGTTAGTTGATGAAATTTTCAGCCTGCAGCTCATTCCTAGATGGACATCACCAAATGTGTACCTGTATTTACAGTGACTAGAAAATGTCAATGTTAACGAAAATGAAATAGTTTAACTGGAAAACGAGGGAAAACTGATTCACAGACCTGTATTCACAGTGTTCTGGAAAGCCACACCGAGCTTTTGCATAGTCCCAGTGGCAATCTTCGTTTCTTAATGGACCCCGGAAAGCTGTTTATGCACTTCTGTTAGTGAATTGAAAATTTGAAAGTCAAATCAGGGAAGGATTCGGTATTGCAGGAGTTAGAATTTAAGCAAACCTTTCGTCACAAATTTTGAGTTTGAATCAGGGTGCATGTCATGCCACATTTCAAGCCACAATTCACGCATTAGTACTGGCATCCTAACAATATTCCTGTGATTTGCTGTTCAAATAAGAAACACTTTTGTTAACAAAAAAAAGAACTTTTGTATTAGTGTTCCCTAACAAATGTAGGATTTTTTTGGGGAGAGGATTGGATGCAAGTTACAAATAATGTGAGAACACCGTGCTCACATGTATATGTTGAAAGCATAGAACTTCTTAGGGGGTCCCTTGTAGCAGAGCAATGCAGAATAGCACGTACGAGGAAAAACAGTATAACTAAATTAGGAAATAAATTAGGAAAGAAACTCCAGATTTGCACCTTTGTCAAGCTCCCAGACTGCTGTTCTCCATCCTGGAATACTTTCAGCATCTTCATAGTAGGTTATGTACTTCACATAAGGAAGCCTCGTCATGTTTGGAAATGGATCCTGACCATGATATTGCTCAACATTCATTCTTGTTTGTAAATCAGATCCATCATGTTCTGCCTGCAAAATTAATAGGGAGTGCTTACTAGGATGGGCACATTAACATTGTGATATACAAGAAAATAGTCGACAACAGTTTGATTAGCCAAAACAAGGATATTAACAGCCAGGCCTCAAGTTTGCCACGCTGAGAATAATACCACTAGGCAGAAAGTAGAATACCTGAGGAGCCCTTGTTATGTTGACTTTTGGCCCAAGCCAATTCTTGCACCATGAAAGAGAATTGTAGGATACCTGCCATGAAAAAAGCTATTCAATTGCTTACATAAATCAATTTTATTTGTTCAGCCAAGGAGGTTGAATTAAAATAAGAAAGCCATTTGGTAAAACGCTAATACGCACTGTTCCATCTCCGCTGGAATTGTTAGGCTTTCCAGAAACAGAATTACCTGATCTGGTAAGGATAAATAACATTACAAAGAGCTCCAGAAAAATATTTCTGAAGATCAAAAATTAAAGCCTTGGAATGTCATAAGAGTTCAAAAAACTTGACTTGACAGTGTTTTCCAAAAATAAAAGGCACAAAAACTATTAGCAGTGAATAAATGACACTAAACCAGGAAAACTTGTTAGGAACCTGTCTGAAAACTACAACAGTCTCTTTATATAATGAACCATTGCATGCCTCTTTTATCTCCAATTCTGCTGAATATTTCATGAGAAGTATAAATATGGAAAATCCAATGTAAAAAATAAAGTAAGTGAACTAAAAATCTAGCCAATGCCTCTGAAATATCTAAAGAATGATCTCACCAAATGTTCAATTTCATGACTAAGACCAGTAAATCTCTAGATGAAACAAGTCAAGTTGCAGTCAAACAAACACTCTTCTAGGGAAATCAATTCACAGAAGCAGCCATGCACAAAGAAAGACAATGGGTAATTGACTGAAACGAACACAGAAGACTTTTCAAATCAAGATCTACGATACCTGCCTTGACAGCAGGGACCCTTCAAACTCATAAATCACATCAGTTATTATCCAGTTATCTGGATATGGTTTGCCACTTGGTGCAAAATAGTATCCTACCTGCTTGATAAAAAGTGATGAACCACTGAATGACAATGAGGTTTGAAGCAAGGTAAAGTGACAACCTTTAAAATAAAAGAAGAATCCACAATTATACCTCAGTCTTTGAATCAATCCCATATATGCAGAATACATTCTTTATTGGGGGTCTCTCCCAGGGCGTGAGAGGATTGAGAACTGGGTCACCCTGGTAGTACCTGAGATCACCACGAATCAAAATACAAGGTCTTAGATACCAGTTTTGGTTAAAAGCTAGACTTTGTTTGGTGGTTGACTGGTTGGTGCATGCTATCTATCATAAGTATATCAAAGCCTGCAACATCGTATTTTATTTCAGAGACAACAAGTGAGTGTATTATGATGCAGCAGCACTGGCGCAGATAGAACTATAAACGTACTTCTCAAGCTGATGGATAAGTGCCTTGCTCTGAGGGTCATAATCCTCTATAGTTTTGAACAAAGTACCATCTGAAACTTCTCTGGCAGAAAATGACAAGAGTGTTGGCTTTCCACACTCCATGCTGGCTGTTATGTTCTCAGTTATATCCATAATGGATGGGTATGCATCCATATCTGTCAGGAGAAAACATGAAAGGGGAAAAAATAGTAGATCCACTTAGTGGAAGAAAAATCTTAAATATCACTGCAAGCAGGGAAGTGATTTCTACAAAGAACCTCGAACTGTAGGAACCTCGATACTGACGAGGTTTGTGGGCCATCCAGAGTAGTCTGAAATATACTCCATCTCATCGCATTGTTGTCTGTGGGGGCAACCTCCCTTTCCCTCAAAAAAATGCTTCCAATATATATTATCAGCTTTGCAGTATTTTGAGAATGGCAAAAGCCATAAAGAAGAACCAAATGAATTAAACATCAACCGTGCTGTCCCCTGAAAACAATATAGAAATACTAGATATGTAAAAGTGAGAATCATAGTAACAACATGCTATATAATGCAACAAAATGTTTTGGCAAGCTAAACACACAATAGTGACAGTTCTGGAGTCTGGAGTCTGGAGTCTGGAGTCTGGAGTCTGGAGTCTGGAGTCTGGACACAATCGGACTTCTTAATGATACTATCTAAAATGCAACAAAATGTTTTGGAAAGCTAAACACACAATAGTGACAGTTCTGGAGTCTGGAGTCTGGACACAATCGGACTTCTTAATGATACTATCTAAAAAATAACATAGATGCTTCACAAAGCGCAACAAATCAAGTGGAAGGGATGACAGGTAAGGTAGCCTAGACCATATTATCAGCAAACATCTAGGGCCGTAACTTGAAGCCTAGGAATCATAAGCTATAGCAGACAGAGCAGAAGAACAAGGAAATAAATATATTCAGTAATGGAAAACAAGCTTTTCAATTACAAAACCTTAAATTCAACACTAACCATGTTGCAGAAAAATACTCCCTCTGTTGATTTTTATAAGGCGCGGATTGACTTGGCAGTTAGCACACTCTCCAAAATTGAACTTTTGACAATTAATTTCTCTTACGATATATTGTTAATAACTGCGAAGTCATGGCCATATGAAAGTACTTTCAAATACTCCCTCTAGTCACAAAAGAGTGATGTTTTGGACATCGATATAGTCTCCAAAACACAACTTTGACCACTAATTTCTATGTAATATATTAATAAAACATAATAAAATTATAATATTATGATAATATTTTGTGAGACAAATATACACGTATCATTTTCACATGCCCAATCTAAATATTCATCAAAATATAGATAGCTAAAGTTTACAAAGTTTGACTGCACACATCCCAAAACGTCACTCTTTTGTGATTAGAGGGAGTACGAATCTAATGGTGCCATTTTTTGAGTTGCTAAATATAATAATATTGTTGGACTAGCTGTAGGTAAAAAATTACAAAGTTTGAATCTTGAAACACATAGGTGCTTTATAAAAATCAATGGATGGAGTAAAACCCTGAAACCTATAATAGCAGCCACCGGTGATTAAATGAGGGCACATTATTGAAATAAGATAAAATACATAGAGAAAGACTCACCTCACTGACTGGAAGACCAAATGTTGCCCCAGAGAGAGCACCTCTAACAGCTTCGGTCGATCCAAGAAGAGGAGCCTGAAAGAAAGGAAAACGGAAAGCATGAGGAAAAGAAATAATTATGGTAATGAATTAAGATTCCTTCTGGTTGATATACCAACTCACGAAGTATGCATGTATGTGTTCGTCAAGCCATTGAATGTAGTGCTTGGGGCAATTTCTAGTTTCAACCATTCCAAAAAGTAGCGAAAAACATTGTTTCCCATGGAATGAGCAAAAACCAAGGATGGCCCTCCTCGAAGTTTCAATGCAATTTCAAAAGTTAACCTGCATTAAAAAGGACTAAAGTGAAAACTGGCATATGAAAGCTTATCACTTGGGAATTGCAGCTTCCAAAGACAACCAGAATTGCATTATTATTACCGGTTACCACTAACAGCTTAGTTAGAAGTAGGCTCAACACTTGTGGGCATGATAAGGTTAACAAAGTTTCCATAAAAAATATAAGGTCAATAAAGTAAGCAACTAAGCATCCTATGATGCATATAATTTGTAAGTGTTCACACCAATGCTGGTGAGCTGGGGAGTGCAGCATGCTCATGTAGAAGATACGTAAGGTCATTAACAGTATAAATGATTGTCACTTAGCCATGTACTTTTAAAACACCAAATAATCTAGAAACCCAATTGAGTGAGAGAACTGGTTGCTACATGACAAGATGAGTCAAGTGTTACAAACTTTAATTTATGAAAGTACAGATCCCTCTCCTCAAGCTTCGATGGGGGTAGCCTCCAATCATACGGAACAGCGATGATGGCATTAGCTTCAATACCAAACTCTACACACCATTTGACCCATTCTTTCCATACTGAAGAAAGAGGACCTGAAACCTTGCCCAATGAAACCACATTAGTATAAAATCAATTTTTTTGTTTCTCATTTTCTTTGCTTTTTTCCCCATGAAGGAATGAGATGGACAGTTTCACAATGTAGTAACAAAGTGATGTAAACATAGGCAGTTGCTAACTTGGAATAATTACCATGCAATGCCAACGGTGATGTGCATGTAGGCAGTTGCTATTTGGGAAACAAATGTACATAGATTCTTCTTTTCAAAGAAAGAAATAAATGTACAAAGGCTTGAGAACGACTCATTCTCAGAAACTATCAGACCAATGACATTACTAACAGCCAATTGTATCATCTCATCTGCTTTAGATTGAACAAGAAAAGTATTATGCACAGAGGATGCAAAAAGATTCAAATTTTATTATTCAATGCTTAGCTTACACCAGAACTATAAACATGGTCCGTTCCTGACTGGTGAGTAGTCACTACAACTGGCCATTCCAGTACTTTGTTGTGCCGACTGCCAACCACCTCTGATCATTGGATGCCATACATGCTGTTCGTGATTTGCTTTGGTTTAAAGTATGCAAAAACGAAATGTCAAAGACAAACTTCATTTCACTCACCAAAGGAGTAGCCACATTGCAGAAGATATGTACCATATACCGATGCATAGAATTACAAAACCAATACTAAAAATAATAACTAAGGTATATAGCCTACCTGTTATGTAACCAGGGTCCAACTCTGTAATCGCGAAAGACCACTATCGGGCCTTGACTTGCATTCCGGTGGTCTGTCTGATTATAAGGGTCAAGCAGCATGCATTTAAGCCAGCAATTTACAGCAGAAAAAAGCTGCACCATATTGAACATACCAAATTAGAAATCTTAGATTGATAAAATATCGATTTGGGAGCAACCTGTCAAGTACCCAATCATCTAGGTGGAGCAAATATAGCCTCTACACAGCACACTACTTGTTCTTTTAAACATGCTGGACATCATTGTAATACCCTGGCCTAGTTTGGTCGAACAAGGACTTGTCGTGTGATGAGATTAGTCACATGTGGCTGGTGGTACTAGTACATAATGATTAGTAAACTGACCACACCAACCCGCGTTAAGCCTTTTCAGATTTTGGGAACTGAGGATGGAAACCCAAGCAGTAGATGAATTGGTAAACGTTGAACATACCTAAGGTGTTACAAAATTAGCTGTAGATTCATCCTGAGTGCTATTGAGGCCACATAGAAATCAATGGAACGGTTCGAATTGGCCACCTAATTCACTAACAAACCCAAACTCCAAAATTCGGAAAGGATGTTCGGGCCAACCGGTTTAGCCCAACAAAAACTGTTCCAATTTCCAAATCTATACTTAGACGACCACACAAAACAAGCAAGTACGCAAATCATCCCAAATTCGTCCTAGTCTATCGACATGACCCGAACAGACAAATAAACTAACCCAATTAGGAGAACAAATACGCACAATAATAATCCCCAAACAACATAAATAACTAGAACTAGCATAGTAATCGGGTATTACGGGAGGGGTGGTACAGCACCAGGATTTCGACCTTGGCGGTGTCGAGCCAGACGGAGTCCAGGGGGTTGAAGTCGAACGGCGAGTAGGGGCAATCCAGCACCGACCACGCGCGCAACTGCGTCGACGCAAATCCCGGGATTATTATTCCCGACAATTTCCGGTAGTCAAACTCCGCATCGCTGTCTCCTCCGGCGGCGGCCGCTCCCACGGATGCAATCGCAGTAGCCACCGCAATAGCCATCGCGCAGGCGAGGTCGCCACGCCGGCACCGCCGTCGAGGCATCGTGAGGTGGTTTGGTTGTTCCCGTCGAGAGATTGGAAATTTGGAATGCTAGGAGCTTTGCGCGTTTAGGTGTGTGTCGAAGGGTAGGAAACGAGTAGGCGTGGGGCAATCTGGACCATTCGTTTTGGAGGGGACAGTTAGGATCTCTTCTAATTAGAACCCCAAGCGACTAGTCCGGCGACGAGGGCTCCTGGGACGCGGCGAGGGAGACGAATCCGGTAGCGGCATTCCGGCGCCGAGGAGGTAGATTCCTGCACGGCGACATCTCCGTGGTAGACTTCGGCGCCAGTAGCCGTCGGCGAGCCACGAAAGGTGTCAAATGTATAACTTGATCAATCCGGTGCAAGGAAGATACTTTCTTTAATTTAGAGACAACCCATGCCTATAAGTTGTTCTTCACGACGAAATTGGCAGCAACTTAAGGTTCACAATACATATATTTAGAAAATTTATCAAATCTATTTTTCAATGGATCAAACGGTGTATGATTTAGAGCTTTCTACTAATGTTATGGCCAATTGAGTGAATGCTACGCATGTAAACCGGGCGACGCGCAAGAGTTGACACAGTTGACGAGTTTGTGGCTTGCACCGTATGTTTTGGCGACGTCCTGCTATTCCAAGACTTTCCAAAGGCTTAGAAGACTCATTTTCAAGTTTATCACGGATAAGTCCACCCAAATAAGGATATTGAAGATAGGAATTTTTGAAGGCAATTCGAATTCAACTAGTAATGTTCAGTGGGGCCACATTAAAACGTCAATAACTTTCACAAATGAAGTCAGTTTTGAATGTTTTGAGTACTCTTTAGAAAGCTTATTCTAAGGCACACACAATGAAAATAGTGTCAACCGTAAATTTCATGTGTGTGTGCCGCCTTCTCTGAAAGAAAGTCATGGCTGTAACTTTAGAGTTTCCTTTTTGCTTGTATTGGAATCCAAACCTGTTTTAGATGTCTTCGGATGGCTATATAAGCCATTGTATCTTGTCCATCTAACTTAGTCCATGTTTAATGTTTAATTTAAAAAATATATTATTTTTGCATCTACACAAGAGTCTTGCGCATGTCCTTCCTATTTGCTTAGCACAACCACAACGTATAGGGGGAATATGGTGTACTTCTACCAAAGATCATTCTTGTTTTCCATTGAAAATTAAGGGTTCGATATCATCCACTTGGTGATCTCGTGGATTTATCGTCAAAAGTTGCAAGTCCATTGCATCTGGTAGCGGGTGAACACCTACGGATCATTCGGTCACGCGAGTTATCTTTGATCATTGAGAAAATCGAGCACCCAGTTTGAATGTCCCCTTTAGTACATCCGGAAGGAACTATCATAATAAAACAATAGTATTTTCTGCAGATCAAATGACAAACCAATACGCAAGACCGATTTTATTAGATCAGCACTGCCATGCAGGCTAGCTTATTTATTATCATTCAGAAACAACAAAACATTTCACAGTTTTATTTTCCCATCAAACAAGGAGGAGCAGATATACGCCTCACTCTGCCCCCAGGAGGGCAAGCAGCAAATCCTCATAATCTCTAGTTGTATCTTTAGCAACAGCTCGCTCCAACGGGACACTGTTTCTCTGCTGGTAGGCCTCCTTTATCAGCTTCAGGTCCACCTCGGTGCGAGTAGCTATGACCCTTGTAAGAGAGTTCTCGTCTGTGCCCATTCCTCCAAGGGCCAATCGAATTACTTTCTCGAAGTATTTGTCAGGGCAAGTGAAGCATCGAATGATCGCCCGCAGTGTCACAAGGAACTCGTCCTTGGGATCAGCTTTCAGATCCTGTTAGTGTGCTGGGTTTGTTAGCAAGCAGGGTTTTATTGGATCAAAAAATTCAGAAAAACAGTGCCCTGAACAACCAAACAATTTCTCACCAAACTGTAAGCAATTACTCTTCTAGCAATGTATAAGCACTTGAATTCCAACAAATATGCACAGGGCGAGCAATAACAGTGGCAAATGTTAATGAATGAAACGAGTTTCAGTTCAAGGGGTGGTCATTTTTTGTATCATTCACCTTGTTGATTACTCAACCAAATTAATCATTAGTATCGTATAGTTCAACTCAATGGCAGAACATAGAACACAGTAAGGTTTTTTTTAGGGAACAATAGTATAGTAGCTGGCTATGTGTTTGCCTTCATTATTTGAATGGTGAAAGGAACTGTAAATTACAGGAGGTCAGTAGTTATTATTCACCTTAGTGATTGGATGACTGAATTGATCATTGTAATTATTGAATGTCGCGAGTAGCTGAGCTTTGCTCCTTGTGGTGAGGATCCTGACTATCTCATCATCACTGTAAGCCTTCTCATGGATCTTCTCATGAAGTACTTTAGCTTCAGAATGTGCCAACGACGTGTTCACCTCTGGACCATCGTAGCGGTATGCACTTACAAGAGGCACCAAAAGCTGGGATGAATAAATAAAAAATTTAAATTGGGAATTGTAGGTGTTCTTTCTTCAGTACCAGTATATGCAGTTTAGTATTTCATAATTTTTAAGTAAATTTTTAGATTTGAATCAGTAGCATATTCTAAAGACAATATGCATATCATTATACTAAGCTTAATTGAAGAGTTAGATGTTTACAACCATAAAATGGTCCAATCAACCTAAATATAAAGTGGTGATCACATTTTACACTTGACGAGTGGCAACTGCATAAACTTCTCAGATGGGATAATCTAATGTTGCATTAATTCGTGCATCTCGAACTACCTTGTCAATGTCCAGAGAAAGTCGAAAGGCAAATTTGCATTAGATTAGTTAAATTAGCAGGATGATTAGATCCTTAACAAGCCATCTTAGTAATGCAGTAATGCGCTAGACTAATCATGGTAAGAGCACTTTTTTTTTAAGATAACGGGAGGGGTGAGTGGGAGAGTAAACACGTTACAAGAGCGATTCCGATTCAAGCAAGCGCCCTGCCGAAGCAGACCACCTCTCATGAAAAACTAGGAAAATGCTGTGACACCATTACATGTAAAAAAAGGAGATTACATGATGAAAGTTCTACAACTCCTGTGATCAATCCAAGCAGTAACAGCCTCTCGGATCTTGTCCCTCTTCGTACGATGTTTCAGAGCACAAAAAAATTACCCACCAAAACAAAACATTACCTCAATAGAATGAGCATACCATCATCAAATTACGCGATATGATAAATTAAGATCCACACATTAACCGATCAAGACCTAAAAAGCATGGCGTTGGGCTTAATGTCACGTTTCTGTAATTTTGACCAGAGACAGCGATCTATCAAATTTCGAGGATTTAAAAAAAAATCAAGTTTGCATTTTTAACAGATCAAGATCACATCTCGGCGAGCACAGACGAGATCTCGAGGCATGAAAACACACATGACGACGTGATAAATAAAGGTCCAGAGCCGTCACCTTGCGGAAGTCGCCGGTGACGTGCGCCGCGACATCCTCCTCGAGCGACCTCTTGAAGCGCTCGTGGTACGCCTGCCTCGCCGCGAAGAGCTGCGCGGGAGTGCGCGCGCACGCGATCTCGACGAGCGCGCGGCTCCCGGGGTGCCACTTCCTCGCCTCCTCGTTCGCCAACACGGCGTCCCGCTCGGCCGGGTCCAGCGTCCACAGGATCACCGCCCTCTGACAAAGGCCAATCGCCACACAAACCGAGTCAGGCAGAGATACAGTGAGGGGCCGGTCGTTAGCGCTCGATCGGTGCGTGCTTTTCGATCGATCACCTCAAATTTGCCGTGGATCTCGTCGTTGAGGGCACGGAGCAGCTCCTCGCCGTACGCCTCGGCGTATGCGCGGCGGATCGCGCGGCGCTGCGCGGCGTCGCGGTGGGCCAGTATGGAGATGATCAGCTTCTCGTTCGTGCCCCACCCTGCAAACAGAGGCAGATCGCGTCAGCTCTCCGGGCGCCCAGCGAAATGCGCGCACGAGAGTGGAGATGGCGGGGAGGGAGAGTGTGACCTTCGAAGGCCTTGCGGAGTTGTTCGCAGTCCTCGGCGACCGGCGGAACAGCGGCGGGGACGGTGAGAGTCGCCATTGGTTGCCTCGGTTCAACTCGGTTGGTCTGTCTGTCTCTCTCTCTCTCACTGCCTCGGTGGGATTCGGGAATGGGTGTAGACCGATCGAGCGGACGGGGCGAGGCGAGCGGGGGAGCAGGTGCCGTGAGGCGCGGCGGTGAGGCGAGGGGCTTTATGCGCGCACGGTCGGTGACGGTGCGTGCGGGCAGCACCACATCCCACATGCATTCGCCAACAGTCTCACGGCATGGAAGGACCCGAACCGGTCGATGGAGAGAGGTTGGAATTTGTGGATTTTTTTTTAAAAAAAAATATTGTTATTATTATTATTAATTTAAAAGATAATTAAAAATATAATCGAATTTTTTTTACAAAAATAGTAGCATGTCACCATTTGTAACGGTGAAATTTTCATGTCATCATTCCAATTAACGACAATATTCCTGTTGCTAATTAGAATAGTGAAGGGCGGCTCATGTCGCCAATTGAACTGGCGACATGATTCTATATTTAATTTTTTAAAATTTATGTATAGAGAATTCAGCCTAAAGATTTAGTGTATTTCACAAAAAAATTTGGTAATACCTTTAAGTGTCCGCATAGTTCGAAATCCGAAATTGGAGAAGATAACGAAATGTGAAGTAGAGAATGGGAGATCAGCGGCGCAATTTTGGATCGCGAGTTCGGCGGCCAATAACACAAATAGCCCATTTGAAGTGAAATGAAAAAAATATTTTGGTTTATGGTTGCCATTCGCGTTATTGTCCCGATTATATTGTTTGTGGAATTGATTCATTCGGGAAAAAAAAATACGTAATATTTAATAGTCGAAATATTTGAGAAAAAATATTTAAGCTTGAAAGACTTCGTAATTTAATTACAAAATACATGTCGTGCTGGGTTTGATTACATCCATTAGAAATGCCAACATGCACTAATCAATAAACTCAAATACACCCACGATACATGTACGCTGGGTTTGGTCACGAGAGGATGTTACGTTGGCTGACTTACTCTGGGCGCACCGTGCAGCTGTGAAGCCCCATGGAGACCTAGCTGCTCTCGCCGTGCCAAGGCCCACCGCCACCATGGTCGAAATTGAAGTCCCCGAAGCGTGACTCCTCGTGCAACACCAGTTCCTTATTCCAAAAGGGTGTACGAGCTGTGAAACAGTACATTATGTATGTAAATATGGCAAAAATGATAAAATAGTATGTTGTGCATGCAAACAAGATAAACATACCTCGTCGCACGAAGGTAGTGAACTGCTCTGCGTACTCCTGCACTGTGTACAGGTGGAAGTCAGGACCTGTCAGCGAAAATTGCTGTTAGTAACTAGTGGAGTTCGAAATAAACAATCAGACGTGAGTGTTTCATGTTGACTTGCGAACTATGCCGGGGTAATCCCAGCACGGTGCCACGAGGACCCGCCCGATACGTCCGGGTGAGGAGCTGTGGGGCGTGACGCACCGTGGCTCACCCCTTGTCCACGCGTAGGTGGGTCTACCAACTCCCTCGGACTACGACAAGATGCAATCTGGACCCCTCGTCTCGTCTTCTCGACGAACTGGTCCATGACTGCTCTGATCTCCTACGCCGTCATGCTGAAGCGCTCCCTGAGCGTCATATGACGCACGAAGGTTGCCAACTTATGAATCTCCCATTGCAGATCGCCATGTACACATAAATAGCAAGTTAGAAACTGAAAACTTACGAAGCAAATAAGAAGTATGGATCGTTCATTACATACCACACGATGGAATGCAGAGTCCAGCTGGGTGGGGTACGTGTCGGACGTCGCACCCTCGTGTCGTGGTGGGTCGTCCACGACCTGACACAGTGAACCCTTGTCCGACTGGAGTACCACTCGATGTACTCCTCGTACGTCCTTGGGTCGTAGGGAGCAACCTCCTGGACGACGTCCTTCAAGGCGCGGAGCCAGCCCTGTACCCAAGGGAACATTATGTCTGTTCAGGAATTCATAGCAGGTACTCCCTTCCTACTGTATCTGTGGAAGGTAAAACGATTGTTTTATAGGTACGTAGGGCAAATGGTAAGACAGAAGTAAAATGTGAACTTATCCATAGACGTTCGACGCCACCCGTTGCCCCCAGCGGGCTGGGACCTCCTATCGCAGACCGAACTGGTACATCACCCGGTGCACATAGTACTCATCCACGAATATATCACGCACCAAGCATCTCCGCGTGTACCAGTATTCGTGGCCTCGTGTGCACATGCTCAACAGGCCACAGGGTGGGCGTGCGTACACCCTGTCGAGAGTGTACGGTGTTCAGATGACGCGGTCATCCATCAACTGATCGAACATCGAAACGTAGTTTGAGTAGGACACGTGCGTAGTGATCAGAGTGAAGGTGACCTGTGGAATAGAATAACGGGAACTTAGCACAAGAAATTGAATTACATTATGAAAAAGAATAAATTTTCAGAAAACTTACTCGTCGGCGACACCACACTGTACCCATGGTTGGCCGGTCCACGTTGTCATAGTCGGCGTACATGGTGACTATGTATGCTTCTCAGGTTCAGCTGTGGTCGTCCGATCTGGAAACGCTCGAAAGACCATCGCTGAAGAAGCAGAGAGCATCCAGAGACGATGGAGTTGTCCTGAACCCGATGGGATGCGTCGCACAGGGCTGGATCTCCTCCACCTCCTAGTCCGCCAGCTCGTGTGCGTACCAGATCATGTGTTTGTCGATATTCTCGCTGTAGGACCCTAGGAACATCACCCACCCCGAACATCCACAACAAGTAGACCTTAAAGTGCCTCCTTACCGTGTAGTCGGGTGTGTCCTTTGCCATACACTCTGGCTGCAAGAAGATAAATACACAACACTAAATTGCACAAAGCAATTGAAGCGGAAGGACAAGAGTTACAAAAACTTACGTGTCCTTTGCCATACGCTCCAGCTGCAAGAAGATAAATACACATCACTAAGTTGCACAAAGCAATTTAAGCAGAAGGACAAGAGTTACAAAAACTTACGTAGAATTGGTAGATCCACTTCAGCAATAGCTCGCGGGTGCTGCTGAACTCTCTGTAGCCACTGTTGGGCACTAGCACCCACTGGAACCTCACGAGGAACTCCGTGCGTCACGTGGTCGGGACATCGCGCGCCACCAAGGCGAAGCCCACACAGGGCAACCTGGTTAGGAAAGTCATGTCCTGAAGCGTCGACGCCATCTCCCCACACGGAAGGTGAAGCGTGTGTCTCCTGCCTCCACCGGTCAACCAGAGCCATCAAGAGGCACCGGTCATACGAAAAGCGCATCGACGTACGACTTCCGCCCACGTGATCCTGGTCGTCCTCCCACGTTGGCTCCACCATCCTCACTAGTGGAAGGAGGCATGCCACTCTCAACCTGCGTCGAAAGGATTAAGAACAAACGTGAGTCCACCCAGAGTAGTGAGATTACAATTGATTACACGAAGGTCACAGCTATATGTACCTCATAACCCAACGTAGATCCACCCTCTATGCCCTCATGGGTGTGCGCAGCGGGCAACGCGTCAAGCTCAATCGCAGCCTCACCCTCCTGGGGGGATAATACTAAGGTGGCTACGATGATGTGCGTTAATGGCTGAGTCAAGCAACTCGTACGACCACCGCGCAGCATCTCCTGGGTCCACTATACATAAACATTCAGTGCATACATTGTAAATACTACAAAATATATACGAAAAGTAATCAGAAGCAACATATCTAGTTAATTTAATTATTGCACGATTAGCAACACATAGGAAATTGATCTACACACAACTGTATCGACATATAAATTTTTAGAGGTACCTTGTCGTGTATAGATGGAAAGAAAAATTAAGTTCACAATGTTTTAATTAACGTCTAAATTCCCCATTTAGCTACTATGGATTTCTTAGAGAATTTTTAGAGGTGTATTGTTATTTTCCTAGTTTGAAAAGTATTTCAGCATTAACGGAATATTTATCGTGCACAAATGGAAATCAAAATTAAGTTAGGATTATTTTAATTAATCTCTACATGCCCTATTTAGCTATTCTGTAATTTTTACAGATTTTTAATAGGTATCTTGCTAATTTTCTTATTTAAAAAGTGTCTTTAGCATTTATGAAATATTTATCGTGTACTTATGGAAATAAAAATTATGTTCATAATATTTTAATTCAGCTCTACATACTCTATGTACCTACTATGGATTTTTTTTAGAGAATTTTTAGACGTATCTTGTTATTTTCCTAGTTTAAAAAGTATTTTCAGATTTAACATAATATTTACCGTGCACAAATGAAAACCAAAATTAAGTTGGGATTTTTTTATATTAAGCTCTACATATCATATTTAGCTACTCTATAATTTTTATAGATTTTTATAGGTATGTTGTTATTTTTCTTGTTTGGAAAGTGTCTCCAGTATTTACCAAATATTTACCGTGTATAAATGGAAACAAAAATTAAGTTCACAATATTTTAATTCACCTCTACATACCCTATGTACCTACTATGGATTTCTTAGAGAACTTTTAGAGGCGTCTTGCTATTTTTCTAGTTTAAAAAGTATTTTTGGCATTAATAGAATATTTGATGTGCACAAATGGAAATCAAAATTAAGTTGGGATTATTTTGATTAAGCTCTACATACCCTATTAAGCTACTCTATAATTTTTACATATTTTTAATAAGTATCTTGTTATTTTTAGAGATGTCTTCCTATTTTCCTGGTTTAAAAAATATTTTTGGCAGTAACAAAATATTTACAATGTAAAAACGAAAACCTACAAAGTTTTCTTAGTATTTTTACAGATTTATTCTAAATCATTTTAGTACGGCAACATAAATAATATATATACGATGAAATAAACTATACACAACAAAAATGATGTACTACATCAAACAATAATACAGCTAAAATTTTCTAATCCATTGAATTCTATGTCCCTATTTTTTTCCCCTAACGTACAAGGTTTCGAATTTATATACAAAATTACAAGAACATTTACTTGCAAAATAGGTGATCAGATCTGTTGCTTTGTCTCTCTCTCCTCTGCTAGGAAACAGGCAGGGCTTCGCTACCTCTCTTCTCTCCTCTCTTCTTCCCCCTCTTCTCTTTTTTCGGATTTAAAATGACTTTTCCACCGAATTTTGGAGATTTATACAGATAGTTCATGTCGCTAGTTGACCCACGGGTTTCTGTCGCTATTTCAACTGACGATTTGCACGTTCTTCCATACAATCGTCAGTTGAAATGACTATAGGCAGTTGAAACAGCGACTGACTGGTAAATAGGTTCATGTCGTAATTTTTGAAATGACGACAGCGGAACGACACATAGGTTTATGTTGTCTTTTTTGAAATGACAACAACAGCCCGTCGCCGTCCTATTTTTAATTTTTTAATTAATATTGTTTTTTTTTATAAAAAATCGGCATTTGGGACCCGCAGCCGGCTAACCTGCTAGATCTTCAATCTTCGGATCGACTTCCGTACGTGTCCATGCCTCCATGGTCGCCACGTCATGCTACTAGACAGGAGTAGTATGGCCAGTGTGGCGGCAACTATTTGCGGGGTGTGTGTGTGGTGGTGGTGGGTTGGTTGGGGGTGGGCTGGGTTTATCTTGTGTGGGCCAGGTGGTACTTATAAAGCTATATAAGTCGACGGTCGAGGGAGCACCATGTGTGCCAGTAGTGCTTTTGGTGATGACAACTTGGATAAGGAGGGGGCGGCAGCACGATTATTTAAGTCCATGCTATATAAAGGCTGTGCAACGTGATGGACACTTGGTTAACGATGACAGTTTTGTCACATCTTAAATGACAATATGAGCCTGCCTAATCCTGTGAAGAATCAATGCAGGACGTACGTGATGCAATGATCCTACTATCCGATCGATCCTAGTATGTGTCTGCGTTTTGTGCACCTTCTAGCAGCTTGGCTTGCTAGCACCCAGCTATTGCCAACTCGGCCAATGTCCTCGAAAATAAATAAATAAATAAAACTCGGCCAATAATGCATGGGCATCCCGGACGCGCACGGCTTGGCACCATGCTACCACGTACGGCTAGTCCACAGCGGGACACCGCCGCATGCAGGGTCAGGTCGAGCTAGAATTAAGGGCAACGCGTGAACGGATCACCGTACCGAACGGACGCGCAACGCCGGCGCGCGGTGAGCTAGATAGACACATGCGCGTCGACGGCGACGCTATTATTTTGTTCAGCGGTAGCCTGCAGGACTTGTCGGTTCAGTTGTGTCATCAGAAGAAGAAATGCTAGAAGAAAATCTCACTCGCCAAGAGTTATAGCTAGATTGTCCTCTTGGAGACTTGGCAAAGTGTAAGGTACAGGTAGAAGATACTGCTATTTAGGCTATCTTACGTTTGACTGTTCTAAGTTATCCAAATACTAACATTCTCGAACAGGCATCGGCTCACGAGTGGATCATATATATCTATCAAAGACAAACTTTTAGGCAGAGCTGAGGACAATGACAGCGGCCAACTCAGCCCCCAACATGCATGTCGGCTCTCTCCAGATATCGATCGTCCTGACTGATACGTACACGGTACAGCAGTAGCATGGCCAAAGTACAAGGAATTATAGAACGCTGACAGCTTCTTGTTGCTTGTTGCTGGCCAGCTTCAGATTGGACTGGAACCGAACCTATCCACCATGCATCTTCAATTCGCCATATGATCTTTCTGCACGTACGTCACCGCCTCTACGCCATTGCCTATGTACGGTTCGATTAGTATCAGAATTTTGGTACAGTAGGACTGAAATGAACGCTTGGAATTTAATTTGACGCGTATATAGATGTGGACGTCACAGATCGAGGAAATTTTGTGGGATCCAGAGAGCAAAAAAGCTTTAGGTCCAATCGAACGATAATTGAAAGGAAAGTAACTCCAGATTCTGTGCTATAGCATCCATGTGACTGTAGTGCTGGAGTTGGGACGTGCACGATAGGCCTCCGGCCGCAGCGGCACGCCGGCACGGACAGCCGCCGGCGAGGCTCGTCCGGCACGATGGCACACCGGGCTATTGTTAGGCTGTGTCGGCATGGGTACAGTACACAGCGCCTGTGCTTGAGCTGTGTCGGCATAGGTACAGTACACGGCGCGTGTGCTTGAGGTTGTCAACCACCACCGCGCGCTTGCTCACCTCTGCCCGCATCGGGTGCCGCCTCGTGCTTGCCCGCCTTGGTCGCCGTTGCCGAGGGAGAGGGAGGATGTGAGAGCGGGCAGCGCCTTGAGGGAGAGGGGGCGAGGGAATGGAGGAGAGGGACTGCGGCGGGGAGGAGGAAGCGAGGGAGGGGAGGGAAAAAGAAGAAAAGAGGAGGGGGAAAAGGGAAAGGAAGGAAAAAAAAGAAAAAAAACAGTGAAAAAGAAAAAGGGAAAAGAGAAAAAAGAGATGAAGGGAAAAGGAAGAAAAATGCTGAAATTCAAGTAATTACGTAAAATTATGGACATTTAAATATTTGGGGGAAGTAAAATTTTATTGATATTTTATGAACACATTGTTATTACATGCACTCGACGACAATACTGCAAGCACTCAGCGACATTACTATATGCACTCAATGACATTATTTCAAGAACTCGATGAGATTACTGCATACACTCAATGAGATTACTGTATACACACAATGGTATTATTGCAAGTACTGTATACACACAATGATATTACTGCAAGTACACAACGATATTACTGCAAGTATTCAATGACATTACTGTAAGTACACAACAATATTACTGCAAGTATTCAATGATATTACTGCATGCACTCAATGACATTACTGCAGGAAGAAGAAGCATTGAGTCTAGACAAGGTAGTTGCAGTAGGAATAACAAGCATTGTTTAGTATCTAAGATCTTGCAGTAATGATCTAATGTATTATATAGACAAGGTAGTGTTTGGTACAACATAAATACTAAAAATATGTGTAGAAATAAACAATATATGGACAAAAGTATTTACTACAACATAAATACTAAACAAGGTAGTTGTAGTTCAAGATCTTACTACATGTACTCAATGATATTCCTGCGTGCACTCAACGACATTACTACAAGCACTCAACTATACTACTGCAAGAACTTAATGAGACTACTACATGCACTCAATGAATGCAATGCAAATATTCTATGGTGATCAATTGTTCCTACCTAGCAAAATACCTTCAGTGCATTACCATAAAGTTTTCTGAATTCGTCTCATAAATCATAATAATCCACCTTCTTCAGTGCTCAACTAGTCACCCCTACCATCAGCTCTCTATTCAATTTAATAGTGAACTTGACTCAGACTTCCAGTAACACACGGATTAGTATCACAGTATGCACAGGCCAACAAAAGAAATGTGCCTGGAGCCTCTCGGGCAGATCCACGTCATTGAACATGGACCACATGGTGATCTCAACCAGCCCCATGACCGCGACCAGCTTCTCGGCGCTAATCACAGCGTGCGGCAAGCAGCCGAGCGTGGCGGTCACAATGGACTCCATGAATTGCACCTTGTCCTCGAGGTTGGAGAGGTCGGACACGGCACCGAGCCCCTTCCTCCGGCTGACCAAGCATATGGCAGAGTGCGGCGGAGTAGATGCATGGGATGTGTTGAGATATGTGATCTGAACTTCTAATATGGTCGAATTCAAACATGTCATATTAGCGGATTACTTTTCTACTTGGACTCTAAGTCTTTACCCCTTTATATACCCCTTGTAAGCCGCACGGAGAGAGTTGACGCCGCATAGTAATCCCCTACGTTTTGTAAACACTTCTCATATAGTGATCATCGCTGATTGACGTCCGTGATTTTTTTCCCGGAAGGGGTTTTCCCCTAAAAATCTGTGTCTCATTTGTCTCTATTTTTCTAACAAGTGGTATGAGAGCACAGGAGATTAGGGTTTAGAGAGATATGAAAAAAAATAGATCCAATCGGCACCGCCGTCTCGGGCAGCACATCTTCCTCGCGTTTCCTTGGTGCGTCTTCATCCGAAGCCATTGTCTTTGCGTCGCACCTTCATCTCAATCGCTGCGTCTCCCGTCGCACGTCGCTTTCGAGGGCAGAGCTCCCGTGCGTGCACGTGTCGGCTTCGGGCCATCGGTCCTTCGGCGCCAGCGCGGTCCTTGGGTGCCAGCATCGTCTTTGTCACCTCGGCCAAAGCGCGCTAGCAACGCCTATCTTCGGTCCATGCACGCGGAAGCAGCAGCCGAACCAGCACTGAGCGATCAAACACATCAGGACAACTCCAGCCGAAATCAAACACATCAAGCACAGGTCCCAAGTTCCATTCTTTATTAAATCACACAGCAAGACATCTTTCTTTATTCACGTGGAGGATCTCATAACAAGATTCTGGTTCCTGTTGATTCACGTGAGTAAGCAATTTCTGGCCAACTTTGTTTTGTCCACCCGAAGCGTCCTAGAAGTTTCGAAGATCTATAATTCGCGTACACAGAAAGTGTACCCAAGAGGTCGTGTTTTTGCTAGGTTTACACATATCAGTACCAGTAATTTCAGGATTTATTCCTCATGGCAACTTTGAAGTATGATCTTCCACTCCTGGGTTGAAATACAAGATTTTCGCTGTGATAAGTCAAGATGAGGGTTGTGTTGTCACACATAGATTTGGATGATGCATTGAAAGGATTTGAGAAAAAAAATCTATCTCATGGACCGCAGATTAGAAGCGTAAAGATCGTAAGGTTTTATCTTAGATTCACCTTCATCTATCAAATAATATTTTGCAGGAGATTTTGAAGCAGAAGACATCTGCTACATTATGGCTAAAACTGGAATAAATTTGCATGACAAAGTATCTCAGCAGCAAGATGCATCTCAAGCAGAAGTTGTACTCTCACAAATTGCAAGAAGGAGGATCCGTGCTTGATCATCTTTCGGTGTTTAAGGAGATCGTTGCCGACCTAGAGTCGATGGAGGTAAAATATGATGATGATGTTTTGAATCTTATTCTTTTGTGTTCCATGCCTAATTCTTTTTTAAATTTTAGAGATACCATATTATATAGTAGAGATGCTCTCACTCTTAATGAAGTTTATAGAACTTTGCATGCTAAGGAGAAGATGAAACAGACGGTACCTTCTGAAAATTCAAATTCGCAAGGAGAATGCTTGTTTTGTTCATGATAGGCAAAAGGAGAAGAACTCAAACAATGGATCTCGAGGTAAAAGTTCGAATGGCTACAAGAACCGGTCGAAATCAAGATGCAAGTACAAGTCGTGCAAATATTGTAAAAAAAAGTGGGCACGGCATCTCTGAATGCTGAAAGCTGAAGAATAAAGAAAAGAGAACTGGCTATTATAAGCCAAAAGGTAAATCAGATGATGAAGGTAAAGTCTCATTTGCTGCTGATGATAGTTCTGATGGAGAAGTTCTTGTTGCCTTTACTGGATGCGCTAAGACCAATGATGAATAGATTCTTGATTCCACCTGTACCTTTTATATGTATCATAATAGGGATTGGTTTGTCACCTATGAACCTGTTGAAGGTGGTACTTTGTTGATGGGTGATAACTCATCTTGTAAGGTTGTAAGAATTGGTTCAGTTTGGATCAAGATGTTTGATGGTATTATCAGAACTTTGACAGATGTGAGGCACATTCCAGATTTGAAAAGGAACCTCATCTCTTTGAGTACTCTTGATGCTAAAGGGTACAAGTATTCTGGTGAAGGTGGAGTTTTAAAGGTATCAAAAGGATCTATTTTTGTGATGAAAGCTGATATTAAATCTGTTAATCTGTACCATCTTCAAGGTACTACAATATTATGTAATATCACTATAATTTCAAGTTCATTATTTGATTCTAATGCTACTAATTTTTGGCATATACGTCTTGGCCATATGAGTGAAATTGGTTTGGCAGAATTGAGCAAGAGAAGACTCCTTGATGGACATAGCATCGGCAAGCTAAAATTTTGTGAGCATTGTGTGTTTGGCAAACACAAGAGGGCGAGGTTCAATATTTCAGTTCATACTACAGAAGGTATTTTAGATTATGTGCATTCGATTCATGGGGGCCATCTCGCAAGACATCGCTAGGAGGTGCTCATTATATGTTAACAATTATTGATGATTACTCTAGAAGAGTGTGACCTTATTTCTTGAAGCATAAGTCATAAGTATTTTCAGCATTTAAAGAGTGGAAGACTATGGTTGAAAGGCAAACCGAAAAAAGGTAAAGAAACTTCGCATTGATAATGGGATGGAATTCTGTTTTAATGAATCTGAATCATATTACAAGACTGAAAGCATTGTCAGGCACTACACCGTTCTCCATACCCCTCAACAGAATGGTGTAGCTGAGCGTATGAACATAACCATCATTTCCAAGGCCCATTGCATGTTGTCTAATGCAGGTTTGCATAGGCGTTTTTGAGCTGAAGCCGTTTTCACTGCTTGCTATCTTATTAATCGGTCACCCTCTATTGCAATTGAAAAGAATACTCCAATTGAGGTATGGTCTGGTTCCCAGCAAATTAGTCAAAATTAAAAGTTTTTGGTTATACTGCTTATGCTCATGTTCATAATGGCAAATTAGAGGCTAGATCTGTTAAGTGCACCTTTCTTGGTTATAAATTTGGTGTTAAAGGATATAATTTATGGAATCCCGTAACAAATAAGATTGTAATTAGTAGAAACGTTATCTTTAATGAATCTGCTATGCTTCATGATAAACTACCTACTAATGTTCCTGTTGAGAATGGGCAGAATTCAAGTGTTCGGGTGGATCATTTTGTTGCTTCAGATAACACATCAGATAAGAAAAATATTATTGTTTATGATGCACTTATTGTTGAGAATCCTCCTATTATTGAGCAGCCACCACAACAGTTCATTGCAGTTGACAAGCCTAGGAGGGAGATTAATCTACCCAAGAGGTTGATTGAAGAAGCTAATATTGTTGCTTATGCTTTGAATGTGACAGAAAAAATTGAAGATAATACATAACCTTCATCATACTCTGAGGCTATTAACTCCACTGATTGTAATAAGTGGATAATTGCTATGCATGATGAGATGGAGTCACTTGAAAAGAATGACACTTGAGAATTAGTGACATTGCCAAAAGAGAAGAAGTATGTTCGTTACAAGTGGATTTTCAAAAGAAATGAAAGTATTTCTCCTACCGAACCAGTAAGGTATAAAACAAAGTTGGTTACCAAAAGTTATGGTCAGATTCCAGATATTGATTTTAATGATGCCTTTTTCCCAGTTGTGAAGCATATTTCTATTCGCACTTTATTCAATATTGTTGCTATGCATGATTATGAACTTGAGCAATTAGATGTTAAAACTGCATTCTTACATGGAGAGTTAGAATAAGACATTTATATGGACCAACCTGAGGGTTTTGTTATTCCTGGAAAAGAACACATTATTTGTAGAATAAAGAAATCTCTTTATAGTTTGAAGCAATCTCCTAGCTAATGGTACAAGAGATTTGACTCTTTTATGCCCTCTCATGATTTTAAGTGGTCTGATTACGATAGCTGTGTTTATTTAAAGACTGTTAATGGTTCAGTTATTTATTTGCTTCTCTATGTTGATGATATGTTGATTACTGCAAAAGATAAGTCATAAATAGCAAAACTGAAAGCACAATTGAGTAATGAATTTAAGATGAAGGACCTAGGTGCAGCAAAGAAAATTCTTGGCATGGAGATTACTAGAGAGAGGCAATCTGGAAAGTTATACCTTAGTCAACAAGGTTATATTGAGAAGGTCCTTCGTCGTTTTAATATGCATGATGCAAAACTAGTGAGTACTCCATTAGCTTCGCATTTCAGATTATCTTCAGCCTTATGTACTGAGTCAGATTATGATATTGAGTACATATCTAGAGTTCCATATTCCAGTGCTGTTGGTTCTTTTATGTATGCCATGGTTTGTTCTCGTCCTGATTTATCTCATGCACTGGGTGTTGTTAGTAAATACATGTCTAATCCCGAAAAAGAGCATTGAAAAGTAGTTTAGTGGATTTTTAGATATTTGTGTGGCACTTCTAATACTTATTTGCAGTTTGAGAATTCTAGAGATGAACTTGTTGGTTATGTTGACTCTGATTATGCTGGTGATTTGGACAAGATGAGATCTCTCACATGTTACGTTTTCACCATTGGTGGTTGTGCTGTTAGTTGGAAGGCAAGTTTGCATATCTACCACCGAAGCAGAATATATGGTTATTTCTGAAGCTTGTAAAGAAGCTGTTTGGTTAAGAGGTTTGTACACCGAGCTTTGTAGAGATAATTCTTGTACTACTATATTTTGTGGTAGTCAGAGTGCTATATGTCTTACAAAGGATCAGATGTTCCATGAGAGAAGAAAACACATTGATATGAGATATCACTTTATTCGAGGTGTTATTGCTCAAGGTGATGTCAAGATGTGCAAGATAAGTATTCATGATAATCCAACTGATATAATGACAAAGTTAGTTCCTGTTACTAAGTTTGAGCTTTGCTCAAGGTTAGTTGGTGTTACAGTTTACAATGATTTTTTATCTTATTGTAGAATTATTTGATAATTGATGATTATTTATTTTGCTACAAGAGAAAATTCGTCTCAAGGTGGAGATTGTTGAGATATGTGATCCGAACTTCTAATATTGTCGAATTCAAATATGCCATATTAGTGGATTAGTTTCTACTTGGACTCTAAGTCCTTTTACCCCTTTATATACCTGTTGTAAGCCGCACGGGGAGAGTTGACGCCTCATTGTAATCCCCTTGCGTTTTGTAAACACTCCTCATATAGTAATCATCGCTGATTGGCTCATGTGGTTTTTTCCTGCAATGGTTTTTCACGTAAAAATTTGTGTCTCCTTTGTCTCTATTATTCTAACAGGATGTTGTTGTCGGATCGTTCCGTGGTTAACCGGGTGTAGGCGTCGAGCGTGTTGTCGAGAAGCCGTCGTGGGCTTCGAAGAGGGCCAGACTGAGCCGAGCCCACACCGCCTTCTCCGCATTGCCCTCCGACTCTGCAGACAGGATCTGCGCGGAGAGTAAGTCGCGGCCTTGGCGGAGTGCACCTGCGAGGAGTGCCGGGGTGGCATCGATGAGGAAGGCGGACGGGGTGAGGAGGGTGTGGAGCTCGCGGAGGCCCTGTTGCGTGCGAACGAGGGTGAGGTGTCCAGTGGGGTCAATGGTCGACAGGGAGGAGGGGGAGGCACTTGAAGGGAGCTCCCCCGTTGTCGCTGCGTACAAGGCTCGGCCGCTGCAGCGGTGCAGGCGGCGCGGTGAAGGAAGCGCCACCGACAGGGCCGAAGCGAGCATAGGTGGGAAGTAGGTACCGCCGACGTGCTTGCGTGCCGCTGTGCCGCGCCAGGCTTTTCGGGCTGTGCCAACTCGAGTATGGCCGACACAGCTCGGGTATGGTCAGATGGAGTGTGTCGTGTCGTGCTGTGCCGCCAGACGGATCCAATTATAAAGCACGAATCAGACTAACCGTTTTGCCGTGTCGTACCAACCGAATTTTAAACCAGCTCGAAAAAGGCACGATACAACTACCGGGCCTACTACGTACACGTGACTGATTCTAACAGTGTCCAAAGTCCTTTTGAGGAGCCACCGTAACAAGCTAGCTGTTCACGAGTCACGTCCACGCTAGTGTCATGCGGATCGCACACATACGCGTTAGCTTCTACAGTTGCGCACTTGCGCACCGCACCGTCCTCCGAACCATGCTACGTCGCTGCGCGCAGCCCGCTCGACTTGTCAAGCGAGATGCCATTTGCACGTAAAAACAAAAGTAGGGCCGAACCGCTCAAAGGCAAGAATATCGACACGTACGCCTCCATGCCTTCCTCACGAGGCATTGCAATTAAGCGTCATGATCACCACCGAGTTGAGTCGTCACCGCATCACCACTTGCCGTTCTCATGAAAGACGTGAGAGCAAGTTGGGCTTAGGCAGCAGAGCAGCAGCGTGATCCGATCTTGATTTGACGCCACAGACCGGTCGATCTGAGCCGGTGCCGCACGTTAGCCGGGCGCATCGTTGTCCCCATGCCGAAAAAGAGCGGCCCCCCTTGCCGTCTCCGGCGCCCTCCCCCGCGTCACGTCGGCGTCAGGGACGGGGATAAGAGTCGTTGTCTCGTCGATTCCCTCGCGCTAGTTAGCTAGACAAGCGTTCGGGCACTTCGGCCACGCCTAATTCTTTCACCGAATGGTTCGGCCTCGTCGCCTAGCTGCTAGCTAGCGTGCAAGTACGGCTCCCACTTGCTTCCTCTCAAGCTACGCTAGGGTAGCTTAGCCTTTTAGCTCGATCGGGGTGTTCGGCGCGATATAAGGCCCACTAGTCCTGTACCAGTGTTCCTGCCTAATAGCCGTGAACAGTGTTTTTTTTTTACTTGTTTGCTCGCGCTACATACGGCGATCGATTCTGCCTTGGTTGCGCTTCGATCCATCGATCCCCGGTGTGTTCCTCCGTTGTTTGCTTGGATCAATGCATGCGCCGGTGAGAAGGACGAGGGGGTTCGAACCTTGCAGCGAGGTACTGTTGAGTTTCGGTTCTTCAGCTTTGCTGATATCCTTTGTTGCTTGGTGTTTTTGCATTGTGTTTACTGTCTGCTTTTGCTTCTCCAAGAATATCCACCTGTTTGATCCGTAGATCTACTTTGTTGTGAGCTTGATCAAAGTCTGACTGACCCTGTTTTTCAAGAAAAGGTATGACTGACCTTGTTAACATAAGAGTTTCCCTTCATTTGTTGGTTACACACAGTTGCAGTTTCTGTTGGAGTTAAGACTTAAGAGTTTAGTTCGATCAAGGCGATAGCTAATCTGTAGTTTGTTATGGCGTGGATTATCCTGACTTTTAGTTTGATCTACTGCATCTAGGAACAAAATGAACGCCATCATCCTCACAAAGAAGAAGAAAAAAAATGAAAGCCATCATGGACTTAAAATACGAAGTAGGATTTTTTTTTACAGAAAAATACGAAGTAGTTATATAACAGTATGAAGAAGAAGTGGTCTATCACAATATAAAATCATAATATGATAGGAATAGATGCTGCTATGAAATATACCTCTCTCGAACTGTAAGATTCCACCATTCATCTAAGATCAATCGGTTTTCTTTTTCAGGCCACCCACGTTGTTATGAATGACTTTGCTCTAATCAATGATCACACTGTGCTACTTCAAGGCCGTGACAAATCAAAGATCGATCCGGTTGTTTTTTCGACAAAGTCAAGACCCATTCAGGGAGGTGGCATCAGAAACAATATTGGCTACAATGACAGTAGAACCATGAGTGAATCCTGTGGAAAAAGAAACGGTTATCCACAAACTCACAAGAAAGATATTACTGCGCCAATGAGTAAGTTATCTTGTTTGTCTTTCTTTCTGATAACATGCCAGTTTTTTTTGGTGACTAGTGTCAGGTAAAATTATATACATCAAATGCGTGCAGGTGCAGAAGGAAGCCTGTTCTCTTCTGAAGAGTACAGTGGTATTAGCAATGTTATTTCTTCATCAGAAGGCAATACTATGCGAACACAAGATGAACACAAGAACAAAGGAAAAGATTTGTTTTACTGTGATTGGCCTGATCTGGGCAGCTTAGATGATTTCGAAACAAACCTAAGGTAATCTCTTGCTGCCTTGAGCATGTGTCTTTACCATTAGCAATGTCACCTTTTTGTGAATCCTCATCTTTTTTTTTTCCTTTCATTTTCTGAAGAAATTTCAATTCCACGGTTGAGATAGGGAGCAATTATTTTGAGGACCCAGTATGGTCTTCAGTTTGCTCACCAGATGCTCAGCTTGTACCAAGCAGATGCCTCTTTGACAATAGCAGTTTGTCAACTGTTCCAAATGAGAGCACGACTAATCCTATATTAAAATCATCAGTTCCAGTTTTCCTCAAAAACAAATCATCAGTTTCAGTTCCTGATACTACTAGTTCTGAATCTGTATTCCTTGACCAGGTACTTCCAAACTCTATCTTCCTAATTAGTTTCCTACCATTTTGAAGGTTAGATGATGCAAAGGAATTCCTCCCAAGGGTAGCTTCTCTGTCATCCCGAGAGTCCAGATCTTTGCGTTCTTCTTCCGGGGAAATCGAGCATTTTTCACAGAATTCAGATGCTGACCTTTTCTGTCCCTTTGATAATGCAACAAGCACGACACGCATCGGTAGCTACGAGGGGCTAGGGGTTATTGTTTGCTCAAATCAGGAATTGCTCGTCCCAACATCATCTAGCATCATGTGCAATGATGAAGTTGTATCTTCATCTACTTGCTCAGGGCCAGATTTTGTTGCAGCTTATGTTCCTCATTCTATGAAGAAGTCACATGATCCATTTAACGAGACTCCAGATATGATCCTCGATGGAATGGCTGAAAATCCACTAGAGAGATACTTTTCTCCGTTGACAACATATGAACAACCTGAACTGCTCTTGAATGACAATTCAGCACAAATGCATCAGTTTCCTGAAGACCTCGCAGGCGATGATGTTCTGAACAGTGTAGGCTTGCAGTTTTGTTCGAAGGGAAGGACTTCTGCAGAATTATGTGAGAACCCTTGCTCAGCATTGATTCTGGAAGCTGTGCCAGTAAAGGATCTTGGCTTCCAAAAGCTCCAGGAAGGCATGAATCAGGTGGAGTCGCAGTAAATTGCCTACCATTTTGTAACCCTTCTCGTTGTGCAGCGTTCTTCTGTCATTTATTCGTGTGATAAGTAATTATACTCAGGTATATAATGCTTCACATTGTTCATGATATATGCTAATTGTTTGTATGCTTCTAACGTACTTTGCAGTTGGATGTGGCAACCAAAACTGGCATAAGAGATGCCTTGTATCGATTGGCCAACTGTGTTGAACGAAGGCATTGCTTTACTGGTACAACAAACAGTGTCGACCAGCTTACAAGTGGAGCTGTGGAATCATCAGATACAAAAAGGTAGCGCGTGACACGCATGTCATCAACTTTTTTTTAGACGAATGCATGTCATCAACTTTTACAGCTTTTCTTGGATGCGATTTTCTACTATGCTTAGAAATATCGCTCTTTAATTCGTCGCTTGAAGAGCTAAATGTGTTTCTGGTATCTTTCGCAGGTTCAAATCAAACAGATGGACCGAAATACAGACGAATCCTATGGATCGCTCGGTAGCACAGCTTCTTCTCCAGAAACAGCTGTACCGAAAGACTGGTCTGCCACATCCGCCAGGCCAGGCAAATCATGCCACATAAACTCCGTCCGACTCGCCTCTTGACATTGGTCCCAGAACCGCACTCCATTCGTACTGTATTGTGAAGTATATGATATCCGATGCAATATAGTTTTTGACAGTTTTAAGTGCCCATGTCTGATCGATCTAGGTCTAAGCGTTTTCTTCCTATAGTTCCGGTATCCATGTATATAGTACTACCATACGGCTAGGTAATACTATTACTAGCAGTGTGTATTGTTCCGAGATATGTGTTATATGATCATTGGAGTTTTGTCCATGGCCACTGATACATCGCACTCATGTGCCGGAACTTGCTTTGTGTAGGATTCATCTACGCGCTTAGTTACGTACTGTTGCTAACTTGCCATGTCAAGGACGTGACACTTACTGTGCCATCGTACTGGATGAGAGAGAGGCTGCCAGTCGATGTACGATAGAAGCTTACAGGAGTATTTTTTGGGGGTTAAAATAGATATGTTGTTGTGTGAAGCGGAACCGCGATTATGTGACATATGACATAGTCCGCACCCTTCGGGGCCGGATTCCCCTCGTCCGCGCTCTTAGGGGTGGATTTGCCTCCTCCATGCCCCTATGGCCCGGTCTTCCTCTCTCCTTTTTTTACCTCGCACTTGGACGTGGGTAGTAAAAGTCCACGAATCAAGTGATCAGATCAGACAACCAAAAATCGTAGACAGTAAAAGTAGTAGTATGATTAGTACTACTCGCAGTACGAAGGAAAAATAGTATTGGTACTCGAAGTCGACCGGGACATAGAGAAAATCGTACTCCGACTTCACGGCAACATTTCAATACAGTTTTTATCTTCTTACAGAAGTAAAGAAAGAAGAAGTAAATATTATCACATGTACCAAAAAATTATTTCACAAATTTTTTTCACGTGGTCGCCCACCTAGCTCGCCCTTGCTGATTAGATCAAACTTTCGTTGTCAGGGGAGGGGTATTATCACATGATTATCTTTAATAATGTATTATACCACATGCTAGATAAGCTTATCCATGAACCAACTGAGGGAAATGCATGACATGCAAATCATATAACATCGTACTATAGCCTTCGACTCGTGTGCCCCTTTGCCTGGACCATCTTGTAATGGTATCTTGACAAATCCAACACATCGGGTCCACCCCTTATGAGATCGTCGCCATAAAACACTAGCAAGTTTTGTATGTTTAATATTACTTAAATCCACAAGCCTAATTAATTAGGATTATTTCATTACAGTAAGTAAATTAGGTCTGTTTTAATTACGGTCAACTAATTAGGCAAAACAAAATGTGAGTAATTAGTACCGACTAATTCATTGCCACTACATAATTAGTAGTAGCTAATTAGTAATTAATTACGAATAATTAGTTATTGTTTCTTAATTACAAGTATTTTAATTAAGACAACTAACAACAACTTCTTAATTAAACCGAATTAATTATGATTAAATAATTAATAGCACTTAATGTAGCCTAATTAATTATAGTTAAAAATTTAGGACAAGTAAATCACGACTAATTTATTATGACCAATTAACTACCACTACATCATTAGCACTATTTAATAATAATAAATTTAATTAACTCTAATTAATTATAGTTAAAAATTTAGGATAAGTAAATTACAACTAATTTATTATGACCAATTAACTACCACTACATCATTAGCACTATTTAATAATAATTAATTATAGTTGATTAATTATGACTATTTTAGTTAATACTAA
The DNA here is from genome assembly GCA_036346395.1 of Hsuehochloa calcarea. Lineage (NCBI taxonomy): Eukaryota > Viridiplantae > Streptophyta > Magnoliopsida > Poales > Poaceae > Hsuehochloa > Hsuehochloa calcarea. The sequence continues at coordinate 63,724,544 of CM070596.1, forward strand.
CTAACTACGACTTTCTAATTAAGCCGACTAATTAATTAATATTATTTAATGAAGCATAATTAATTATGACTAAATTATTATGTTAATTAAATACGACTATTTTAGTTACGAATTTCAATTACAACTAACAAACTGCGAGTAATTAATTACGACTAACTAACCGCGAGTGAAAAATTATGACTAACTAACTACGACCCACGAATTACAACTTCATTAAATAAAACTAACTAATTTGCAAATTAACATACGGCTAATTAAATAAGACTAAATACTTTAACACTAACTACACAATTAAAAAATTGAATACGAGATACATTACCTCTAGAAGATCTTCAACTAATGTCAAACTACCTCTGATAAAACGACCGCTAAACACTTCTCTAAATACCCTCAAATCGACAGTGAACTGGAACTAATTTCGGCCGCTCGCTCACTCGATCCTCTCTCTCTCTCTATGCCGAGTGGGATGGTTACGTGTGTGGGGAATGAAAGCGCCGTCATTGCGTTTTATAGCCGCAAAAGACCGATCTGCGGCGGCAGGTGACGAAATCGCCAATTTTTCGCTCTTGCGGGGGCAACGAGAATCCAGGGATGTCGAAAGCAAGATTTTAGTTTTTAAAAATAAAAAATGAAATGTAGTAGGCTACCGTGCCCTTGGGGTCTGGTGAGCGCAATGCCACATCTTTGGGCCAGGACGAGAGGAATCCGTGCCCTTGGGGTTGGACGAGGCTACATGTCGAGCCTATGCGGCTTTGCCGTGTCATTTGTGCCTTTGATGTGCTGGGCTAGAATTGTTATTTCACACACCAATAACGCTACTTTAGCCACAAACTCAAATTACAGTCTTTGTACTTCTTGATCAGTTTGCGGTTGGTGATTGTCACTGTCGACGATCAAATCGCCGATCTTATGAATATATAAATGAAAAGAGAAAAAATGTGCGTAACTCCTGGGAGTGGATCTGACTTGCTCTTTATTGCTATGAACTCACAATTACAAACACTGAGAGTATCTAAAAACACAACACTTTGCTATATCTTGCTTGATGTGCTTCTATAGGACTGTTGCTGATGTGTTGTCTTCTCGTGTTCCCGTCGTTACGTGCCCTTCTCCGGCCTTCCATGGTCCTCCTTAAGTACTTGATGAAGCGGTGGCAGTTATCCCATGAAGAGACATCTGTTGGGGAGCGACGCGTCTGCCGGGAAGAGGAGCGGTTTGCGGTTCCACCAACCGCAGAGGCGGTTGGTGAAGATGTCAATCGCTCGCGGTTAATGATTTAGGAGACGTTAAATCATCAACCGTGATAGTGTTGTATTATGCGGAATATGAAACACATGGTTCATTCATCACATAGTGAGTGGCGTGGTCGGGGACTCGACCCAGACGCCTGTTCATAGCTTTACGAGCACTTACCTGGTCGTGGACTAGGTTTGGAACTTTGTCCGACCAGGGTATTTATTATATAACTTCTGTAGTACCTACGACCAGTTAGGTCGGTGGTCTTAGAAGTTACGACCACGAAGACGTATGGTCTTTATCATATATTAAGATAATATATGAATATTTTAATCCTCAACGGCTAGCCCCCGAACTTTTAAATGAATGTTGGTCGTGCGGACACGTTCTCCGATGCAATCATATCGAACAGACCTCTCATTAAATGCCGTGGGACTCGAGGCGGTCTGTATTCATTTTAAAGTTGAGAAACTGCTTTGGAAAAAGGAAAAAGCCTTTCATCGCTTGCCAGCGAAAAGGTATTTGCCCGTTGGACTTCTCGCAGGGTCGGTTACAGTGAAGTGTCTATAAAACGACCCCGGCTGAGTGCTTTAAACCTTTACGCCTCTATCTTCAAGAAAATCTTCCTTGAGTTCTTCACCCAAAAAAGGAAAGCATCATGTCGGACCTCATCGCAAACTGGTCGATCTCCGATCTGAGTGAGAGAAAATTGGGGAATTTGGAGAGGGTTGGGTTGCTACCCGACAGGAGTTTGATCTCTTGGACATCGGCTTTTGGAGCACCTTGCCCAGCGGCGAGGAGGAGAAATCCGGTGTTCCTCGCGTCACGTTGAGTGCGGGCTCAAGCTTCCAAAGACATCCTTTTCTTTCTCAAGTCTTTGGAGTTCTATGAGGTTGAGTTGATCAACCTGGCTCCCAACGCCATTGCTAACCTGAGCATCTTCGTCTACCTCTGCGAAGCATACTTGGGGATTCCACCGACGATGAAACTCTTCAAGTATTACTACCGATGGCGAATTCAAGAAAACGACCAAAGCACTCGGGAATGTACCCTAAGGCTTCATGGCGGCAAGGTGACGAGTACATTCGTATGTACTCAAGTCTTCTTGGTCGTCATGGAAGAAAATCTGGTTTTACATGAAGGTTACGAGAGGCGGCTGTATTACAGACATAAAAGAAGGCGGTCGAGAACTCGCGTTGGCGTTCCTCCTCAAAGAAGGAGGGAGAAGTTGGGAGATGGGTTGAGGCTATCCATCTCTTGAGTGTCAGGGGATTAACCTCCTGGCACGTTGTAAGGGACTTTTCCATTAGGAGGATTAGTCCTTTAAAGACCAGGGCACGTTCGATGCTCTGGTTCATCGGTAGCGATGATGCTACCAAGGATTCTGATCCAGGTAATTTTTTAGAAAATCCCGACCAGTTTATTTTGTGAGTTGATTATCTTCGCAAAACTAAGATCTTTCATTTGCACTTGCAGTCTTGTCTTCTGAGGACGTCAGAAATATGATCAAAATGATCTGTGCTGGCGAACCCGATGACAAGGCTAGCTTTCCCCTAATCCTAGCACTTGCTGGTGCTGAGGAAAGGGTTGAAAGACTTAGGGTAAGTGTATTAACTTCTTTTCACCTTTCTGGTTATTTTTGATCAGTTTTAATCCTCTTTATGTGTAGTTGGTCGGACTCAAGATCAACGAGGCTACGGAGACTTGTGAGCCTATTGATTATCCGACCAGCCTTGTGATCGCTGAAGGCAGCGGTCACGCTGAGGTAAGTAACTGAAAGAAATAACTTTTACAAGATGAAGTATATTCTTCACCTGATTAACTTTGTTTGTCAATCCAGGCGGCAATCACTGAGTCTCGTATAGTTGTCTATGAGACAACTGTCCCTGAGACCAGTGAAACCACACTTTCTGATCCAGGAATCAGGGACCTTGCTCTCGACCAGGTGGTCCTGGCCATTGTCTTCCTTAGGTAGGACATCTCGAGGATGACGTGGTCAGAGGAGCCCCCGAGCCAACTTCGGCACCGGAAACTGAGCTAGATCCCATAGTACTCACTATGCCGGCAACGGAGGTAGAGACCACTGCAGATCTTCCACAGGTTCCAGTACCTGAAGGTCATCCCTCCAAAACTAACAAGTTTCCTTTCTCAACTCGATTTGTCGCGAGTAAGGAACTTGATGATTATTGGGGGAGGATATCGGATCGCCTAACGCAGGCAAAGCCCGATAAAATTTTTACCGATTACAATGATGCCGTAATTCAGGTAAGTGTCTTCAATCTTCTCCATAACCTTTCTTGAAGTTTACAAGAAGGTTTATGGAAGAAATGCTACTTGTGCAGCATATGATTGAAAACCTCGCTATGGTCGGAGGACTAACCGAGCGAGTTAGGATATTAGAAGAAAAACACTCTGAAATAGAGAGTAAGAGTTCCTCTTCTTTTTTCCTCTTTAAGACATTCCTTTTATTTATTCTCCCTTATCAAAAATTCTTTTGATAGATTTAGAGAAAATAAAAGAAGATGCTTTGGCTGAAAAGGCCAGAAGAATAAAGCTTGAAGAAGAACTTCAGGCTAAAAACCGGCCGATCGAAGACTTGACGACCAGTAATAAAAAGCTTTTGGATGATTCCAAGAAGAGAGAGGAAGGTAACTGGTCGTAGCCATGACTCAATATGTCTTCCAATCTTTTTACTTAATACTTGCTTTGTCTATGCAGAACAAAAACAAGCATTGACCAGAGTAAAGAAAGCTCTGGAATTTGAGCAAGACAAGGGGGCAGCTCTCGTGCTTAGTTTGAATGAGAAAATCACCTCGCTAAACAAAATGCTCTTTGATATGGGCGCGGGATCAAGCTTGCCCTCCTTGAGCGACCCAATAGAGAAGGTCAACTACCTAGGCTCTTTGTTGGAAGAGCTCAAGGTTTTGCTTAAGACTACTAGGGAGAACTATGCCCACTCCGTTAAGGAGTCTATTGCCTGTGGAGTCATTCTTGCTTTGGCAAAGCTGAAAGCTTCCGACCCATCAACTAACCTTCAAGCCATCGAAGAGGATTTCAACCGCTACTTACATGAGGCAAATCGATCCCCGCAGAGATGAAACCTCTAGGCGAAAAGGTCGCAGAAGAGATGGAAGTCGGATCTCCATCTAGCAGTAGTTAACTTAGGCATTCTCTAGTGGTTTAGCTGCAGGAGAAAACAATGCATCAATGTAAAGACTTACCTTTCTCTTATCAGAATGGAAAAAATTCTTTTATTCATCCGGTCGACTTGTGAATTTCTGTCTTACCTAGCCCCATCGTTATATAGTAGAAGATCTTTACTATATAATATTACTTCCTGAGGCCAAGAATATAAATTCAAATCTCAACCATTACTTGTAAGTATGTACTGATCGATAAAAAACTGATCGTGGTAATACTAGGAAACCTTTATGGTCGGAACCGTGTAGGTTTCGGCTAGTTGTAAATCTATTTTTAATGATCGAAGTACTTTACTAAGACAACATATTGTAGGAAAAATAAAGAATTCTCCTTGATAAGAGGAAAAGACATAAAAACATATGTTAAAAGCAGGAAAGTGGTTTTACTTCTATGCGATGCTTAATACTGGTCGGAATGAACCTAGCTAGGAAATAAAGGTGTAAAATATATTTCGCAAGACGTGCTCATGCTCTTAGTCCGACTGGCAGCGAGGATCGTAGGAAAAAGACCGACGCTAGGAAGCTCCTTCCAGTGGGCGGAACCACGTGCGAAAAAAGAGAGACTTCGACTAGGAGGTTTTCCGTGTCCCGACAAGTAGCCAAACAAGAGTAGAACATAATTTTGAAACATAAACTATACACTTTATAATCCTGAGCATACAAACCGCAGTCGACCAGGATTGGGCAACGTCATATAAATAACATCACTTTCTGCTCTAAACTTAATTATCAAATTTAAAGGAATTTAAACGAAATGAAATGAAATGAAATGAAGAAATTAAACAAGGAACTTACGCAATTGGTCAATGTTCCATGAATTTGACAAAACCCTGCCGTCTGACATGGCTAATCGTACTGAGCCTATTCGGGTAACTTCGACCACAGTGTAAGGACCTTCCCATTTAGGGGAAAGTTTATTGCGCCGCTTGGCTCAATTTTTACGAGAACCGGATCACCTCTGACTAGGTTGCGAGGTTGCACATTACGATTGTAGTACCTTCGCATGACTTGTTGGTAGATTGCCGAACGTATCAAAGCTTGGTTTCGTCGTTCTTCAAGGAAATTGATGTCGTCGAGTCGATGTTCTTCCTGATTGCTTAAGTTAAAACAATTAGTGCGAGCAGAGCCAATTTTTAATTCTGGAGGAAGCATAGCTTCGGCCCCATAAACTAAAAAGAAAGGTGTTTCACCGGTCGCACGACTGGTCGTGGTCCAGACATCCCATAAAATGTAAGGAAGTTCTTGAACCCAAGCCCTCGACCGTTTTATTAATCGGTCGAATACTCGCGTTTTATCCCCTGTATTAGGATACCATTGGCACGCTCGACCGCTCCATTGCTCGTGGATGAGCCATCGGGCGAAATGGATCTTGGTTCCTAGTTCTTCGCAATTCACGGAAATTGCCGCTGAGAATCGGTACCATTGTCCGTGATGATCTGATGGGTACACCAAATCGTGTAATCACGTTTTTGTTATGAACCTCTTAGCGGCTTCGCTTGTAACTTTTACAACTGGCTCGGCTTCAATCCATTTTGTAAACGTGTCAATCATGACGAACAGGAATTCGAAGCCCCCGGGTGCTCTTGGAAATGGTCCCAGAATGTCTAGTCCCTAGGTTGCAAAAGGCCAAGAAAGAGGGATTGTTTGCAAAGCTTGCGCCGGCTGATGTACTTGTCGGCTATGAAACTGACATTGTACGCACTTCGTCACGAGCTCTTTTGCATCATGAAGGCGGTTGGCGGTAGTATCCTTGCACAAGGCTTTACCGACCAAGGTTCTGTAGGAATGATGAGCTCCACAGACTCCTTCATGAATTTCGGTTAGCAACCTAATGCGAGCCGATTGAGATATCCATCTCATCAACACTCCATGAGATCCTCGTTTATACAAGGTACGTTCGATTAGAGTGTATGATTTGGCCTTTCGTGCTATCGATCAGCCTCTACATCATCTTGAGAATTAGGTCATGCTCAAGATAATTGTAGATCGATGTCATCCAGTCTCTACCTTGATCGTCACCGATCTGTGGAGCATCTAAGTTATCAGAGTCAATAGGATTGACCTGATGTAAACTATCGATGTTCTCGGAATGCTCGACTACCGAGGGTGAATCGAGTTGCTCGAGAAAAACTCCCGGAGGGACGGTTGACCTTGTAGAGGCCATCCGTGCCAACTGATCTGCTAGAAAGTTCTCATTTCTAGGAATATGTTGGATCTGGAAATCGAAGAAGTGTTTTTCGAATTTCCGTACTTCCGCCAGATAGGAAGACATCTTGGTACTCGAGCATTGGTACTCTTTTCCTACTTGATTCGCTACTAGTTGAGAATCGCCTTTCACTAGTAATTTGCGAATCCTGAGCGAACGAAATGCTCAAGTCCTACCGAAGAAACCTTCGTGCTCGCCACATTGTTTGTAGCGAAAGTTAAACCGACGGCATACTTGATGTGTTCGCCAGGGGGATATCAAGACGACTCGACCCGATCCTTTAAGCATTAAGGAACCATCAAAGTACATTGTCCACTCGTCGTGGTGCTCGTACTCAGGTCCTTGCTTAAGTTCCGGGTTTGTCCACTCGGCAATGAATTCTGCTATTGCCTGAGACTTTATGGCTGTTCGTGAGATGAAATGGAGGTCGAACGTCCCTAGTTCCACCGCCCATTTTGCTATTCGTCCTGATGATTCCCTATTTCCAAGGACTTGACCTAAGGGATATCCAGTAGGCACGACCACTTTGTGGGCCTGAAAGTAATGTCTTAGTTTCCTTGAAGCCATAAGGAGACTATAAAGCAACTTTTGTACCTGTGGGTATCTTTCCTTTGGCCCATGTAAGACTTAACTTCGTAATACACCGTCATTGGGCGTTTTCACGCTTCTACGACCATGACACCAACGACTTGTGGCGTTGCGACCACGTAAATTATGATGTTTCCGGTCTTGGAGAAACTAAGACCGGGGTGCTCGTAAGGTACTCTTTGAGCTTTTCAAAGGCATCATTTGCTTTTGTCGTCCACTCGAAACTTCCATGTTTCCGAAGGAGTTTGAAGAAAGGTAGTCCTTTTTCCCCTAACCTGGCTATGAAACGACTCAGCGCTGCCATACAGCCGGTTAGCTTCTGGACTTCCTTCTTCGTGGTCGGGGGGCGCATCTGATGGATGGCCGATATCTTCGCCGGGTTTGCTTCGATACCTTTAGCCGAAACTAGGAAACCAAGCAATTTTCCAGCGGAAACCCTGAACACACATTTCTCCGGATTCAACTTGAGGTTATGTCTTCTCAAGTTATTGAAAGTCTCTTTAAGGTCAAGCATATGGTCGCCGGAGTTGACACTTTTCACTACCAAGTCATCAACGTAGGCTTCCAAATTTCGACCTATTTGTGGGCTGAAGGTTTTCTGCATTAATCTTTGAAAAGTTGCACCAGCGTTTTTGAGACCAAAAGACATCTTTACATAACAGTAAGTGCCAAATGGAGTGATGAAGGAAGTTTTCTCTTCATCTTCTTTACTCATACTAATCTGGTGGTACCCTGAGTAAGCATCTAAAAAACTTAATAACTCGCACCCGGAGGTAGAGTCTACAAGTTGATCAATGCGAGGAAGGGGAAAATCATCCTTCGGACAAGCTTTATTAAGATCTGTGAAGTCCATACACATCATCCATTTCCCATTACTCTTCCTAACCATTACGAGATTAGCGAGCCATTGAGGTGGTGTACTTCACGAATGAATCCGACCTTTAAGAGCTTGTCAATCTCGGTGGATGGCGTCCTTCCGGCCGAAAGTGCGAAACGTCTGAGCTTCGCTGACCGGATTTTTGTCGGTGGGCGCTAGCTGTGCTCGATCACCTCCACAGGGACTCGGGCATGTCGGACGCTTGCCATGCGAATACATCTGGTTTGCTCGGAGGAAGGAGACGAGCGACTCTTCCTATTTAGTATCGAGTCCTGCTCCGATCAGTACCTTTGGAAAGGATCCACCATCATTGCCTGAAATGGCGCTTCTTGGAGGAGCGCCTTCGTCGAGCGGAACCTCTTTAGTCTGGTCGGACGGTTTGGGTGTTATCTTGGGTTTGGAGTGCTGGACCTGCATAGATGATGAGTCAGAATTTCTGGTCGGCAACTCATCGACCAGTTCTAAAGACCTTCGATCACATGCGTATGCCATTTTACGATCTCCACGAACCGTGATCACACCTTTTGGTCCTGGCATTTTCAAACTTTGATACCCGTAGTGCGTGGCTATCAAGAACTTTGCTAATGCCGGACGACCAAGAATTCCATTGTACGCGGTTTCAAAATCAACCACGTCAAATGAAATCTTTTCCGTTCGGAAGTTATCAGGGCTTCCAAACGTAACCGGTAAGGATACTTGTCCTATCGGTTTGGCGGTAGAGCCAGGAACTATGCCATGAAAGGCGTATTTCACCGGTTTTACCTTTGTTGTAGGAACCTGCATATCTTCTAAAGCTCCCGAAAATAAAATATTTAAAGAACTACCACCGTCTATTAAAACTCGATTGACTTTGCAATTATTAATAGTAGGCTCTACGATAATAGGGAACCTACCCGGTCGAGTTGATGAGACTAGGCAGTCTTCTTTGCTAAAGGAGATTACGGTATCCGACCACCTTGATGGTTTGGTGATGATCGAAGGTTCCGATAGGTTGACCTCTCGCTCCATGGCCTTCAGATGACGGCGCGAGCCGTATGAAGAAGAATCTCCAAAGATCGTGTTGACCGTGCGTTGAGGCTCCTGGTACTCCATCTCTTCGTCGCCATCCTTGTCCTTTTTGGAACTTGTTTCCCCCAACTCCTGAATTGCGGGAAGCGGGCCTTTACCTCCATAGAAATCCTCCAGCTTCTTTTGCCAAACACGATAGGTGCGCAAGTCATGCCCTGCCTGTTGGTGAAGTGGACACCACTTCTTACCTTTATTATGGCTATCGGTCGGAACTTTGGCTTTGCCCCGACCGGTATAGTCCTTCTTACCCTTGAACGGTTTATCTGGAACCGCTAGGACTTCCTTGGTGCCCGTTTTGCGGTGCTTCTTCTTCTTGGAAACCTTCTTGGGATTCTTTTCTGACTTCTCAAGGCTAGGTTGAGAGATTTTATCTTTTCGATCCATGGCTTCATTCCATTCAACCGCCTCACTAGCGGCCGCATATCTATCAGCCATGTCAAAAAGTTCGGCGGTTGTTCGTGGAGGATTCATAGCGATATCTTCCGTAAACCGCCGATTCCTTAGACTCGCCTTGAATGCTCAATCACGTAAGATTCGCAATCTCGGAATAAATTTCAACTGGCTAAACCTTTTGATGTACCGACGAGAGTTTCCTTTGGCTCTGCCGAGTTCGATGGAGATCATCCTCCTTTCGAGCGATCGTCGTGCCACTCGGAAATTCACAATCAATAGATCGCAGAGTCGTTCCCAAGTATAAATAGATCCGATCGGTTGGTTAAGCAACCAAGATCGGCAAATCCTTCCAGAACCGTGGGCAAATAATTAGCCATCACGTTTTCATCACCACCAGCAGCTCTGATGGCAGTGGTATATATCTGGAGAAACTCTAATGGATTTTGAGATCCATCGAATTTATCCATGTTGGCAGGTCGAAACCTATTAGGCCAACGTCATGCCTTGGAGCCTGCGAAAAGGCTCGACAACTCCGTGGATCGATTCATAGCGCCTTCTTGGACAAGGTGCCGGATTATGATCAGTAGGAGATCGGTTTCTTCGATTTGAACGCCGAGGCTCTGTCGTCCCGATCCGGTCGCAGACATTATCATGACGTCTTTGACCATTAGCATGGTTCAGATGATGACGGAGATCATCTGGGCCAAGCAGGTGCTCTCCTAGGCTAGGGAAGAGGTCGTTGTTTGAAACAACCTTCTTCCTTCATGACCTACTGGTCGAAATCGCCGAGGAGGTCTAGGTACCGGTGGGTAACCATGCTGCCCTCTACTGAGGGAGGAGCGCTGAGATGAAGTCACCGTTAGACTTTGTGACATCCTTTGCCCTCGTGCGCTTACGCGCTTTGCACGCTTTGTTGAAGGATTTCGATACCGCCTACCAATTGGGTAAAGCCGGAGCTTCACCGAGCAGGTCGATGATATTAAGAATATCTTGAATCGACACAAGTTACGAATCATATCAAGGTCTCGGAGGATTCATCGAAGATGTTGGTGTTCGAGACCGAAGTTCCTCTGGAACTTTGGACTAACTCCGTCGAACTGTCATCCTTGGTGGGGCCGCACCACGCCGTATTAATCGATGGACGTCCATCGCCCGTTGCCTCGGTAGGTGGTGCTTGATTGCCGCGCCATCTCCATCGCCAGTGGTGGCGGCGGTGTGCGGGATCGCGGCGTGGCATCACGATCGTATTTTCGATCGCGTTGACCTCATGCTTTCAAAGAACGATCCTCCGAGGAGCTTCCATCGTAACTAGTGGAGAACTTTCCGTGCTTCTACCGAGACTTCCACGATCACTACTACGAACACGTCATCACGCAGGCGGTTGAATCGTCATCACGAGCGGTTTCCAACCGTCTATATTTATTCGTCTGCGTGATAACAGCGGTTATCACGAGCGGTTCAAAACCGCTGTGATAACCACTTATCACGAGCGGTTTTTAAATAAAACCGTCGTGATAACCACTTATCACGAGCGGTTTTAAATAAAACCGTCAGTGATAAGTGGTTATCACGAGCACGGTTTTATTTAAAACCGTCTGTGATAACCACTTATCACTGCAGCGGTTTCTAAAGTAAACCGTCGTGATAAGTGGTTATCACGACGGTTTTATGTTGAAACCGCTCGTGGTAATAGCCTTCACGCACGGTTTCAACATAAAACCGCTCGTGGTATCGAGCGACCCTAGCTACATTGTTTCTCTTTTGGCCACCTCGAATTGCTAGCCATGCCCTCGAAAACAAGCATGTACAAAAATGATACATCGCAGATAATCAATTGTTGACAACTCAAATTGACCATTACTCAAAATAAATTAATAAATAAATTAATAAAGATCGAATTTGTTGAAGTATTTTTGCTATAGTTGTACAATTGGATTACAATTAAGTCAATTGTTTGCGTGACTCTCGGATCGGCGATGGAGTGAAACTCTCCTTTGTTAACTATTTACATCATGATAAAATTGCATAGCGCCTCGAACTTCCGCGAGCTCTTGCGCAACGAGTCCATGTAAATCTATTATCAAACCCCGCCGCTAGGTCAAGAAAAATGGTAAGGATATATATTTGAATTTACAATTACAAAAAATTATTTCGAGATTGACAAACCTCCTGATTCTTCATCTTAGCACTAATGATTTCTCGCATATGATGGCAAACGTAGAATGCACGTAGCTCATCATTTTTTTCTCTGGCCTTGCAAAAATAGAATTACATATGTACGTATAGTCATTGAAGACACATTTTTATGAAGTATGATATATATAGGATTATTGTGTTGTAGCGTCTGACGAAATTTCGTCCCGTGTTAGTTGGTATTTGGATCCATCAGTATCTTCCTTGTTGGCTAACATAGGAGATGAACGAACTACATAATTGAAAAAGTTATCCTCGGGCATTTCAAACGAAGGAAGACTACAATAGAGTTATGTATGAAGGAAATGATCATACTTGTCGAGTATTGCTTGCGAGAATCTTCAAGTCGTGATCGTTTACGACTAGGGAATCAAGATATATCACGTTGTTCCTCTTGGGTATAATGACTAAAAGGATCCATGGTACCTACTCATGTATGTCGCTATAACTATTAAACCTAAGTACAAATGAAATTTGAATAGCAAATAGTGAAGCACTTACCCACGGTTGTAGGGCACCAATGTAGTCCTTGCGATTACGAAGAAGCAATGCCGTCGTTATATAGTTCTCGGCGAAGGTCGCGTCGCTTGGATGGTTTGCATAGATACCACGTGTGGGTCGAGGAAACCCACGGTTCTCGCCCTTCCCGCATTTTTCATCATGTATCTATACATAAGCAATGAGTTGCGATATTTATCGGTATTACATGAATGTAGAACTTGATTGTACACACTTACGATGTCCAACATCGTAGAAGCGAGGCGCCGAGGGCTTCAAATTGAATAGGTTGAATAAGTCGTTGAAGCCCACCACGGTTGCCCGCCGCTGAAGAAATGCTCATCCTTGTATGCGACGGTGATTCCATGATCGCACCCTTCTTTGCGGTATTCGCAAGTACCGTGCATGCATAGCCCGACAAGCAAATCCAGCGTGGGCTAATTGTGCGTTAGGGCACAACGGTTTTCCGATGGAGTACTTCCGTGCTTCGGGACTTGGGAGGCGGCTTAATGTTCGCCGATGTCGATTTGGCCTTCACGATTGGCGCGTCTTCTGCGAGACGACTCGGGAACCGACACGGTAGCACGCTTTTGTTGTTCCTTGGCGTCTTCTCCACGGAAACGATGAGGTGGACTTCGAGGAGAAATATGAGGTGGAGTCATGGAGGGTTCCGTTGGAGAGGAATGGTCTGTCGAGATTGCGGCATTCTTTGGGTCGGGGCGATGTCCTTCTTGGGCCATCGGATAAAGCGTACGGCATCCCCTAGTGTTGTGATCTCTTCGTTCGGGCGAATGTCCAATGGACGGCCATGAAATGTTGATGTACCATGTCCACCTCCACCCTTGCGTAACCATGCGCCACCGGACACCGTCTTTGCATCGCTCCTTCCTCGGTATGGATGCACCATCCCGCCCAACCTCAATAGGAATGGACCCAACTAACCTCGGTTGAGCTTGCGGGCCGTCGGCTCCTACAAAACGATACGCAATTAGCTAAGGCGCCCTATAGGTCTATCTTTGGTGCATTCCATAGATGTACATTACCTTGATGCGGTCTATCGGTAATTGGTCGTCGCCACGTTCAAAATTATGCGTGGACGCCGACACTACTCCGATGTCGAGGAGGACTGGTTCCCGCAATAACGGGGCGGCTTGCGGCGTTGCGAGTACTTGATTCGATTGATCCCGCAAACTTGCTATCATCCCTGAAATTACGCTTAAGCGCTTCAAGCGATTGTCGTACTCGGCCTTGGATCTCTTCCTACTTCTATACATGAAGTAGTCGTCATGAATCCATGTACCCAAGGTACGTTAACCCCTTGCTCTCGCGTGCGACAGGGTGCTCCTTGTTTCCTAGGGCCGTAGATAGTATATCCTTCTCCCTGTGTTCTTGGAAGGAGCCTTCGGAAGTTTGGGCAATCAATTCACGCTGCAAGAGGTCATCATGTTATTATAGTCACTATTAAGTTATGGACTTGTAAACAAGTAGGTAGTTCGACATATTTACCACACGCTTGGGACACTTCACGTCCGCCGGTTTGGGAAAGTGACGCCATCGACGAGACTTTGCCCTCGCTTTTAACCGTGCACGGAACGCGGGTGTGTGATATCGAAATAGATTCTCCTCCTCCGCCTCCCATTGCGCGGATTTAGCCGCGCACCAGTGATCTGCCGAGTCCGTGGGGTGAGTGTTTCGTGCCCGGATTGCTTTGTGCGCCGCACTTTGCTCCTTAAATTCATCCGTCGTCTTCATAGCCACAAAGGCGTTCCATGTTTCCCGCGTCAAGAATGGAAACTTCGTGAAGGGCGTCTCACTCTTGTTCACGTACTGCGTGACAAGAACGCTCTTGAAGGTCCTCCACGCGTGACACATGGAGAGCAAGGCATGCCGCTCGACGCGATTCATGTGTGTTTACGGGATAGTGAACACGCTGAAAGGTCTTCCCACAAAGACGCGTCTCTGATCTTTTGTCAGAGACTTCCACTTTGGTATGGTGATAGGGACCTTTTCCCTTGCAAGTATCCCGCAGATGGTCCGGAATCTCGCCGCTGATGCCGGGGGACTCATAGGGACCCCAACGTCACTGACCTCCGTGATGGTCGATCGGCAACAGCAATTCGATATTCCTCTACCATCTCGCTACGTATCTGCGACGCGTCGGTGACGGCGGCGAAGACGCGCCTCTGCCATGTCGTCGTCGGTGGCGGCGGCGAAGACGGTGCCTCTGCCATCTCGCTTACTTGCTATCTATATAAGTTACGTACGCAATTATTACATAGTATATAATATATGGGAAATTGCACAAAAACACAAACACAAACACTGGAAAAAAAACTGTGATTAGCCAAGTTACGTACCAATTTTGTCATTTTCATGGCGGACATTTAACAATAATACGACATAAATGCTATTAAATTTCAAAATTTGGACTATGGCGGGTAAATCATAAATGCCTATATTATATTTAATATATGGGATTGTACACGTTAGTATCTTAGATGTTGCTAATTAGAAAGTTTCAAATAAAGTGTGCTCACTCATGTCATGGCTCTAAAAAGCTGTTACTAGAGTTATTATATTCAAATAGTAAAGCGCATATTAAACTCCACCGCATCGCCAAATTAAGCCTAACACTAATTTTTTGTATTACTACTCTCTTTAAGTCATCATCTTTTTTGCTAAAGCTACGTAAATGGTGATGGTATATGTTCCTCATGACCTATATTGATGTTTGTTACTCCATAAGTCATCATCTTTTAAGTCATATCCAACTACCATCTATACAATTGCGGATTACCAATTATTGCTAAACCACAAATCCTTTCCAAACAATACAAATTGATGATTCTACGACACAACAACTCGATTGACGATCACTAACGAGGGCATTATTAGCAATATCAACACGAAGCTCTTCATTGCGGATGCACAAATCTCAATTTTGAGTTTACCAAAAGTGATAATTGATGAACAATAATTATCAACAACACTCAATATTGGGGAGCAAAGCACGACTATCACCAATCAAGCTACCCACTAAACCGAGAGCACAAATTCGTCACAAATCCCTACTCATCACATCAACAAGTATACTTATGGTCCTTTAACAAAATATCAACCATCAAAAACAATCACAGGTAATAATTCAATCCACTGCGCAAACCAAAGATTAGTCATTACATACAACAACCATTGTTCAATAATCAACAATCGAAGACAACACAGGTGATTCAATATATACATGATCTTCTACAAATGACAGATTATACTAATCACTACTAATCAAAATCTTTCGGATCGAAGAGCTATAATCGACACAAGCAACCGTTCAAGAATGAGTTTGGCACACACTAATACCAAATGACAACATACAAAAATAACCATCTAATACCACAATCAACAATTGAATTCAAGCTCGAGAAAGATAGGAAGACTAGCGACCAACATTCGGACATCATTGTTGTTTATCATTTTTCGGATAATCGGAGGAGCAGTCGGCCGACAGGGCAAGGGGAGGGAGGCTCGGCCAAGGCAGAGAGCGCACTGAGGGAGAGAGCACAGAGAACTGAGGGAGAAGGGGGTGTGGGGGGGCCGGTCCAACCGGGTGGCACGGTCCAGTGAGGCGAGGGGGCTCGAGGCGGTGGGCGGCGCGAGGTGGTCGGCGGCCCAGGGCATCGGTGGCGACGGGCTTTGGAGTGAGGGGGTGGTGCGGCCGGCGGCACTGAGCGGGGAGTTGGCGGGTGCGATGGCCATCCAAGGGCAATGGAGACCGGAGAGAGGGGAGAGGAAGGGAGGAGGTGGGGAGCTCACCGAGCGTTGGTGGGCAGTGGAGCACTGGTGCACGCCATACGCCATACTACAAAGCAGAGAAGCAGATACCTGGATCTGGAGGGTGGAAGCGCAATGAGAGAGAGCGCCAGCTGAGCGGTGGCGGTGGCGGAGGTGGCGGGCTCGGGAGCGCCGGGTCGGGAGGAGGGGCGCCGGGGCGGGAGGCGTTCGAGACGAGGCGGCCGGGCTCGGGGAGGCGCCGGGGTCGGGGAGGAGGGGCGCCGGGGTCGGGGAGGCGGCGCAGAGGACGTTCAGAGACGATAGGGTTAGATCAAAACCCTATCGTCTCACGGCTTATATAGTCAACACACATCACGGCGGTTCTAGAGGGAACCGTGCGTGATGCGTGACACATCACGACGGTTCCCTCTAGAATGCGTGATGCGTAAACATCACGCAGCGGTTGCGGGAAACCGTGCGTGATGTTCGCATCACGCACGGTTCCCTCTAGAACCGTCGTGATGTTTAATCATCACTGACGGTTCTAGATGGAACCGTGCGTGATGTATCGCATCATCAGCGGTTCTGGCGAAGCGGAACTGTCGTGATGCTTAAACATCACGAGCGGTTTCCCACGAACCGTCGCGGATAAAGACGCATCACGACGGTTCTAGAGGGAACCGTCTCGTGATTTCGCCAGAACATCTAATTCACGCACTACATAGACAAAAAGAGCACTTGGTGATGAAATAGACTTACATATAAACAATAGCTAATTTAAATGAAATAGTGCTAAGTTATATGTCATCATTTTTAGTTAAGGGTCACATGAATAAACCTTGGGCACTTCACTAATGCTTTAGTGAGCATATTATACATAAAACAAATAATATTTGGAAAGCGCAGTTTTGGATGAACTTCAAGATGGTGTTTTTAGCATTAGTTAATTATAATGTAAAGCCCAAAAGTTTAGCAAGATTTAAAGCATGCTAGGCAAAAAAAAAGGAAAAAGGAATGACAACAAGAATTCCAAAAGCTACACGAATATCTCAACGGAAAAGTTATTGGCATATCGTGCAATAGTCAACAAGAATTCCTCCTAAAATAGACTCCTTACCAATCTAGAATATTTGGACCTTGCCAAGAATAATCTCACGGCACCATGAATATCCACATTGACATCAATATTAAAGATCACAAGTCCATAACACATTAACACATGACAATGGAATAAATAAATTAATTACAATGGAGTAATTAAATTCTTAATTAAAATACAGACCCTTCATGATGATCGACGCGCATATAGCTAGCTTCCTCACCGGGTTCTTCCTCGAGCGATGCCGTCTCCAAAGGTGGCAACTCGTCAAATTGATTGTATTCTTCCTCGTCCACTACATTCTCAACTCCGACAATCCTCCTTTTCCATGAAGAACTACGTGGCGCTTCTTATTTGCCGGTCGGTTACATAGAAGACTTGAACAACTTGGTAGCATCTAAGCAGTGCGGACAGGCTTTGGCTCCTTTTGTACTGAAGCCCGACAGGTTACCAAGGGCAGGAAAATCATTGATGGTGCGAGAACAACATGGCGCGTAAAGTGAAGTTCTCTCGTTTATACGCATCCCATACCTGCACCCTTCGTTCCACAAAGTGTCACAAGATCTTCCAAAGAATGGTGCTAGGTACACATCAATATCATTCCCGTGTTGCTTGGCCCTTGGATAAGTAGTGACATCAAAATGTACTTCCGCTTCATACAGAGCCAAGGAGGAAGGTTGTACATACATAGATTCACGGGCGGGTGCTATGTCGGTGCTCATGTTACCGAAAGGATTCATTCCATCCGTACTCAACCCTAACCTTATGTTCCTCGGTTCCGCACCGAACTCTTGAAGCTCGATCGAAGTTTCTCCACCGGCGAGAATCAGCAGGTGTCTTAGCTTTCCATCTCTCTTACGCTCCTCGAGTGCCAGCGCAGCAATCTTGCCTCCTTTGGGTTCGCAAATAAACGCTTCAAGCGTGGGATTATAGGTAGATACCACAACATCTTAGCGAGAGGTCCTTGCTTCACCTTAGCGATATTTTGACGCTTGTATCGGGATGCTTTGCACACGGACAATAATGCATGTCTGCATACTCTTTACTGTAGAGGATACAATCGTTCGGACATGCATGTATTCTTTCTACTTCCATTCCCAATGGGCAAATAACCTTCTTTGCTTGATAGGTGGTGTTTGGGCAACACGTTTCCCTCCTAAGGATGTCCGCTAGGAGACCTAACAACGCCGTGAAACTCTTATCGGACCAACTATTGCTTGCCTTCAATTTCAGCGAGCTCAAGCACGGTTGACAACCTTGTGTATTCGGCTTGCGGCCGGGAACAAAGGTCTCACCGAGTCCTCCCTTAAGCCCTCGAATTTACAAAACACTCTCTCACTGTAGTTCTCTTACGCATCGCGTAGCATCCGATCCAGTTGTCATCGTGCCCCTATCCTCATCAAAAGCACACCCACATCCGCAAATCGTTGACTTCCTCGGCGATGTCGTCATTATTAACTTCGTATAATCGCTCTTCACCGTGATCGGTCCAACATGTATACCCTTTTTGAAACCCTTCAATCAAGTGCGCTTCGATGCGCGCGTTGTTAAACATCTTGATTACGCAATCAATGCACGACGGACATAAAATTTATCCCCTTCTTCAACATATCACCTTTCAAATGGCTCTTCTAAAAGCAACCACGCCATTAATGTAATCTTGACTCACACGGTTCACACCGTACATCCGATTCGATCCATCTACAATACGCATGTAACAAATTAGTGTCAAATTGATTAGCGATTAATTTATAGCAAGCGAAAATGTGCAATATAAACTCATTCTCCAACATTTGTATCTAAGGTTATTGAAAGAAAACTCTTCACTAGTTATGTACCACACGCGGTGGCATAAGCGTAGCCATGCCTACGGCCACAACCATGATCCCTACCTCTCGACACGATATCTATCTCAATTGAACAATCATGCAACCCAAATATAGGCATCACCTCATACAACACTTATTAACCTAAAATACCGGAATCAGTAAATGCAATATTGCTTGACCCAAATCCCACCGTCTTCGTGAAGTACCGGTGTAAAATTTATTTTTAAGCCAATTAATTATCCTAACTCAAATTTTAGTGATTATTAGACCTAATTCAATTTTATAAAGTTACCACTCCTAAGTCAAATTTTAGTTCATTAGTTATAAGGTTTCAAAACTAAGATTTGCAGGGCTAATATTATTTATTCCAACATTGACGGTGCAAGATCATGTGCTCATACCAGAATTAGAGGAGGAGCCGTAGGGTGGAGGAGCTAGGGCGGGGAAGTGGCGACTGGAGCGGTAGACACAGCGCAGTGAGGAGCTAGGGCAGGGAAGTGGCGCAGGTTGGAGGAGCTAGGGCAGGGAAGTGGCGCCTGGAGCGGTGAACACAAGCAGATGAGGAGCTAGAAGCGGGGAAGTGGCGCGAGTTGGAGGAGCTAGGGCGTGGAAGTGGCGCTGGAGCGGTATACACAAAGTGCAGATGAGGAGCTAGGCGAGGAAGGACTACACACAGCCGTGCGATGCGTGAGAGGGATGTCTCGGCTCAATTTATATGAAGCACGGAAATCACGCAGCGGTTCTATTTCGTAACCGCTCGTGATGGGCAATATCACGACGGTTCTCAAATAAAACCGTCAGTGATGTTCCTGAGCGGTTCTATTTGAGAACCGTGCAGTAGTATCGCTGCAGTTACGAAAAATAGAACCGCTCGTAACATCCTGACGGTTCTATTTGAGAACCGTCAGGATATCGCTGACGCTTCTCAAATAGAACCGTCGTAACATCACGAGCATTTCTATTTGAAGAACCGTCAGCGATATCGACGCACGTTCTCAAATAGAACCGCTCATGTAACATCACGATTGTTCTATTTGAGAACCGTCAGCGATAATGCCCATCACGAGCGGTTCTATTTCGTAACCGTCGTGATGGGCCCGCCGCGACAAAGATAGCCTGAGATTTAACACGCATTTCCCAAAGGAACCGCCTGCGTGATGGGCCGTCTGCTATAGCCTCTTTTGTAGTAGTGGATGGAGACCGTCGGAGATGAGAACCTCCCGAGGTCTTCGTGGCGGGCTCAGTCTGATTCGACGAGTTGCCGATCGAATACTGAGTTTTATCATCCCCACTCGGCCCATTACCGGTGAGGGTCTCATCGACACCGTTACCAGGTGTCGGTTGGTCCCTGGAATTTCCAGAGGCCGTTGGTGAATACCTGTCAGCCATGATTGTGTCAAGGGTATATTGACCCTCGGCCGTGGGGTCAAGCATTGTCACCTTTTCGCGGCCGGAAACCGGGCTTGAAAAATATTCGGACGTTCAACCGGTCTGAACGACTGCCCTCGAGAGCCTCTTGGCGCAACGGTGTATCTTCATCCATCCACTCAAGTTCGCTATCGTCAGCGACTTGCGAACCATCGGAGGAGGATGAAGATTCCCCATGTTGCATGGCCTGGATGCAGGCTTCTATGTCAAGGTTGGAGTAGTCATCCAGGTCGAACCAGTTCTCCTCATCCCATGTTCCTGCCATACTTGTAATTACGAATATGAAAAAAGCGGATGAGTTGAGCAAAGAACCTCTTCAGAAGTTTTGCACTATCTTCCCCACGGTCGGCGCCAGCTGTCGACGATCAAATCGCCGATCTTATGAATATATAAATGAAAAGAGGAAAAATGTGTGTAACTCCTGGGAGTGGATCTGACTTGCTCTTTATTGCTATGAACTCACAATTACAAACACTGAGAGTATCTAAAAACACAATACTTTGCTATATCTTGCTTGATGTGCTTCTATAGGACTGTTGCTGATGTGTTGTCTTCTCGTGTTCCCGTCGTTACGTGCCCTTCTCCGGCCTTCCATGGTCCTCCTTAAGTACTTGACGAAGCGGTGGCAGTTATCCCATGAAGAGACATCTGTTGGGGAGCGACGCGTCTGTCGGGGAAGAGACGGCGGTTTGATTTGTTCCACCAACCGCAGAGGCGGTTGGTGAAGATGTTAATCGCTCGCGGTTAATGATTTAGAGACGTTAAATCATCAACCGTGATAGTGTTGTATTATGCGGAATATGAAACACGTGGTTCATTCATCACATAGTGAGTGGCGTGGTCGGGACTCACCGGGCGCTGCTCATAGCTTTACGAGCACTTACCGGTCGTGGACTAGGTTTGGAACTTTGTCCACTGTGGTATTTATTATATAACTTCTGTAGTACCTACGACCAGTTTGGTCGGTGGTCTTAGAAGTTACGACCACGAAGACGTATGGTCTTTATCATATATTAAGATAATATATGAATATTTTAATCCTCAACGGTCACCATGACCCCCGGCCGGTACTTCCTGTAGTTTAGATTCACGTGCCAGTACAGTGCTCCGAACTAGCCGGGTATATGAAGTTAAGAACGTATACTTGGTGCCGGCCGTGTTTGTGATGCTCAGGCCGCGCGACGGATTCGGGGAAAGAAATTCTCTGGGGGAGGGCCTCCGTGAGGCCCCTGCCCCACAGTCGTCCATCGCATGAGATATCATTGTAGCGTGGGGGGAATAGGATTACAACTTCAGATTCTTTGAAGACAATATGCTTTCATAAACTAGGAAAGGGAAAGCACTCAAAACAACAATTTTCACTTGTATCTACAATGATGAGATCACAATTTTATTTCTTGAACCTCTCCACAACATCAACAACAATTTTCACTAGATCAGACTCCATGTAGATGCAATGAGACAACAGACAACCATTAGAAAAAGCAATAGATAAGAATCATAAGACTTGTGTGAGACAACAGAGTGTCGTGTGCGAGAGTTAGAGCACCAGTTAGAGCACCTTCCGTAAAAAGGAATATTGGCTTTTGTTGCATTCTTTTTAACACTTACACTAAATCTTGTCTTTGGTGTTCACTGTTCAGGGCCTACCTCCAGAACTTGCTGCCACTCCTTGTTAGTAAGCTGACAAAAAGACACGTGACTGACCTTGTGCACAATAATGTCAAATAGGCCTTGTTCAGAGGAAGGACGAGTCTCATCAATTGATACAAAATTAATGCCCTTCTTCCGAAACAAATACAGTATGAGGAAAAACTCATCAAACTGACATTAAGAGAAGACTGACAATAGCACAAGCATACTGGTTGTAATGCACTGGATAAGAAATAGTAGGACAGTTTAAAAGCAATAAGATGAAATTATGTCAGCCACTTCAAGCTTCAAGATAAAATAAAGGAATAATGGCTTTTTGTTGCATTATGCAAAAATATTAAACCTAACAAGAAGTACAATTTACACAAGGTGACCAAGGGTTGCCAAGAGGAGAAGAAGAGGTGGAGCCGATGTTGAGGGAGGAGGTAGCGCCGACGCTGATGGGGGAGAGGAAGAGGTGTGTGCGGCATGCGGTAGGCACGTGTGGCAGGTGCAGTGTTGCACACGGCACTCGTGGGCAGGGCAGGCGGGAGGAAGAAGAAATGGGCGGCCGGGCGGGCAGGGGTGTGGGCAACCGGGAAGCACGGGCAAGCAGCCGGGCAAGCGCTATGCTGGCCGCAACGTGCTTGTGGGCCGTGCCTGACATGACACGACCCGAGTAAAATCCAGCCATTAGGCATTTTTGTCCTTTTTTACCGTTTGGGTCTTTAAAAATATGAATTTTTTTTTCAAAAAATCCCGATTGTTTCCTGTAAATAGCCACCATACCCTCATTCAGCACCCCTCTATTCCCCAATCTCTGAAATTCTATTGTGCAAATTCAAATTCATTGTGAGATAATTTGGAAAAAAAATTTAAAAACATTGCCAAATTTTTAAAAAATCAATTTTCGGCAGCAAGTCAGTAAAAGAGGTACAATTTTTTTGTATACTTTTATTGTTAGCACTTATTATTCTAAGATGAAATTAATAATAGTGTTAGTTTCGATTTTACAGTTTTAGTTATGGATAGTTACAACATCTTTGCTCTTGGTAATTACAGAACCGGTGGAAATTGCATCCAGGATGCGCTACTACCGGTAGCTTAAGCTAACCTAAGGGCAAGCGGAGTTCGTTATCGCCTCCACTGGCAAAGATCAGGGCCACACCAACCGGAGCAAAGAGGTCGAAGTCGTCTACCTTGGAAGTGTGAGAGAATTTCGACAAGACAACCAAGCAAGATGTATAAGGAAATAAGGTACTATATGCTATTTACTAAATTTGTCGCAATGAATTATCTGCAAGGTCTACAGGTGGAACGTGACACTTGCTTAGATATGCTACAAGATGTGGAGCCAAGCAAGGATTGGTGATAAGGCTGATGCAACTGCATTACAACCCCGACGGTACAATATGTAGCTGGGACTACGATAGTAAGGTAGCCCGTCAATCTCTTTGTCATTTAATTGCTTATGAGGATTCACTGTTAGGCTTTGGGAAGTCTCCTGCTTTCTAAAATTACATTATGACTACGTATAATTCTAGATTTTCTTCCGTTTCTACACAAACAACAACTAGGGATTTAGTAAAAATATTGCAATAAACATCGTAATAAAATAAAGAAACTATTTAGTACGTGCACATTTTTAGTAGCTCTGACATCGGACATATAGAGTGGTCGGGTAAGGGAGGATTATCTTAGTGTAGTTGCTCATTATGTTAATGATGACTGGGTAATGGTGAAAAGAATGATAGATTTGAAATTATTTGATGTATCACACACAAATGAGAATATTGCGAACTGTATTATCAAAGTCGTGGAGGACTTTGGTTTTATAGACAAAATATTCTCAATTACTTTAGACAACGCCACTTCAAACTTTAGGTCTATGGATATTCTTATTCCAGTATTGAGTACATACACTGATTCCTTCTTGCTACATCAACGATGCACTTGTCATTCTATTAACCTTTATAGTAAAATGTGGTTTGAAAAGGTTGAGTCTGTATATTAAAGTTTTCTGAGATGTGATTTTTTTCTTGAATAATTCTAACGTAAGAATAGCATAATATAAAAACTTCTGCAGGACGATGAGTATACATCCAAGAAAGTTCGGTTTGAACATGGAGGTAAGATGGAACTCTACTTACCTGATGCTTTAGAGTCTTGTACCATATAAGATCACTTTTTCTGTTTTTATTCAAACGCACTATCAGAGCACTGACGGTGGTATACTATTGACTGAGTAACATTGGTTCGTTGCTGAGAAGATACTACAGTTTTAGAAATTTTTTATGAGGCCATTGCTGATTTGTCCGCTATGTACTATCCAACATCTCCTATCATTGTGCATAGTATTTCACAGATTGCTACTCGATTGAAAATGTATAAAAATAACTTAGTTTTACGCGATACTATTGTTGCTATAAAAACTAAATACCTTAAATATTAGAGAGAAATCCCTTACCTATATGCATTTGTATTTTTTTATCCTAGAGGTAAAATTGATGCATTTGATAGTGTACTTGATCTTCTTAGTGATGCTACATGGCTAGACTATATTAACTATTTTACAGAAGTTCGTTCTCGGTTATATGAGGTTTACCAAATGTATAAAAATAAGTTCCAAAGAGTCCACTCGCAACAACCTCCAGTAGCTCCCGCCTCAAGTAGCAAGACAAATATGTGGAGCAAGATATTCGGGTGCTCTTCCTCCAGGTCCATGTTTTCTTCTTCTATACTGTCGCCACTCAGCTAAGACCCATGAGGAGTGGGGAACTATCCACTTATCTGGACAATGATACGGTGGATTTTAGCTCAGAAGACTTTGAAATTTTGCAATGGCGGCAATCCCATAAGTTAACATATCATGTGCTATCCATACTTACACGTGATGCGTTAACTGTTTCGGTCTCGATTTTTACCTCTGAGTTTGCTTTCAGTCTTTCTGGAAGAATAATGGATGAGATAAGAACAAGTTGCACAAGTGAGATGATGGAGATATTTCTAATTGCGAAGTACTGGGAACAAGTTGATTCACGAACATAACATTGTGAAAAATTAACAGTTGCCGGAGGTGTTTCAAAATATGTACATAAACAACAACACATAGAACAAGGATGTATGTAGAGTTATCGAGTGTACTCTTTTTTCCTTTTCTAATGTTTTCTCATATTAAGTTTTTACTTGGCAATGGTTTTAACAAGGCAGTAATTTGAACATTAATAAAGCTCTTTATTAAATTTTCAATATGCTTGTCTCATCTTTTACAATTTGTCATATCTATTTCTGAATTCGACATATGTTTCGATTTTTTTATTTTTGAGTCAAATGGGCTAAGTGGCCCGAAAAGCCCCATCGAGCTAATCCAATACGGTATAAATAGCCGATGGACCGTGTTTAAACTGTCTCTCCAACACGTGAGCCACGATAAACCGTGTTTAGATCGGTCGGACCTTGTTGTTTTCGTACTCGACCATATCGGGTCATCACCCATTTGGTCAGCACTGGAAGCTCACATGCGATCGAGGCGGTGAAGATGTAGGCGTGCCGCGTGCGTGGAGTGGAGATAGGTGCCATGCCGGCGTTGGTGGGGATTGGATTGTTGGGATTTGGGGAGTGCAAGACGGTGGAGGTTTAGAATGTAAAAATATCATAGGAATTTTTAAGGAACTACACTAGCCCAAGACTATAGGATCGACATGTAGCCAAGTCAGGTTATCAGGGGGTGGACTCCACCTCCACCATGCCCTGAGGTCGGACTTTCCCTCGCGCGCAATGTGCTAAATCCGTCCTCTGGGGCCAGACTTAGCGCGTTCGTACCCCTAGGGCACGGGTTTGCTGAGCGCAGTGAGCCTGGGGCACGGTTTTACTGAGTGTGGTGCCCTTGCGGCACGACACTGTCCTGCTACTCCTGCGCTAGCACCCTCGTGGGAGGGAATCTATTCCCTCCCGTCGCTTCTCTTCGTCTCATCCATCACACCCATGCCCCCATGCATACAAAAGATTTTCCCGCATGCAAAAAAACAACGCGTGGGAGGGAATCAGATTCCCTCCCGTAGATTCGTGGTGGGCGAAAATTGCGTTCACATAGCTATAAAAACCGGCGTTGCTCCCGCTCCCGCTCACATTCTCACTGTTGTGCTCGGTGTAGAGACAAACAGAATAGAGCGAGCAAGCGAGTTCTGATTTTGCTGTCGATTAAGAAGTATTTATAGCAGTGATTAGCTGTCATATTAGGACAAAAAGGTCGACATCAAGAGGTGGTATTTTTTTCTCTTATGAATTATGTTTATTAATTGTGTAATTTGTTAGTCGTAATTAATTTAGACATAATTATTTAGTCATAATTAATTAGTCATAGTTAACTAGTCATATTTAATTTAGTCTTAGCTAATTAGTGGTAATTAATTAATACCTAATTAATTAGTTGTACTTAATTTAGTCACTTAGTCACTGTTAATTACTCGTAATTAATTTATTCGTAATTAATTACTCATAGTTAACTAATCATAATTAATTTAGTCATTATTATTTAGCTGTAATTAATTAGCCACAGTTGATTAAGACCTAATTAATTATTTAAGGCCTAATTAATTAGTCTTACTTAATTAGTTGTGATTAATTTAGTCACAATTAATTACTCATAATTAATTAAGTTGTAAATAATTTAATCACAGTTAATTACTCATAATTAATTTAGTTGTCATTATTTATTCATAATTAATTAGTGATAATTAATTAGTCTTAAATAATTTAGTCGTAGTGAAACTGGCGGGCATCTTAGTGTTTCCCGTCAGTCATGCATTCTACAGATCAAGGATGTAAGTTATGTTTAATTTACGTCATGATTATTTATTGTGCCTTAGGTTGTGCTAATATTGTCTTCCAGTCGCACGTCCGTCGGGATACATCACTTCTGTGATCAACGTTCGTAAGGCCTACTCAGACTGGCGGTCGTCCAAGTGCTTCCCGTCCGTCATCCGCACTTCACATCGGTAGGCACGTGATGTCCAGCTTAGATCCTAATTATTGATTTCGCCTAACATCATTCCATCTTGCAACCTTTAGTTGAGCGTAGGCGTGACGGTAAATCAACCGATAAGGAGGTGGCCAGCCCAGCTACTACTAGAGAGGAGTACATGGCGCTAGGATTTAGAGCGTACCACCCCGGGCGCCTACCCCTGGTATACGCTTAGCATAACCTTGATAAGTACGGAGTACCGTACTAAGGCCAGAGCCCTTACGAGGTTGTTGGTGAAGGGTAACGCGGCAAGGCTACGATAGCATAAACAAAATTTACCGCGCGACCAAGGAACCACCGTAAGTAATAGATCACGAGATTACCGCTGGGCGCGCCGACTCGTAGCGGAAGTAGAGCGTTGTAGCGAGTTGATGCAGTCGTAGTCGTACTCACGACGCGTCTCCTCATTTGAGTAGTCGTACTCGTCGCGCATCTGCTCCTCCGAGTGGTCGTACTCGTCACGTTACTTCTCCTCCGACTCCGATGAGCGACACGAGTTGCAGATCGTCCTAGTGTTGATGCTTCGCAACAACACTTCCGAAGTATCCACACGTACGGGGCAGGATCACCACGCGCTGGAGTGCTAGCACCGGCAGCGTGGTTGAGAAGGCGTGGCTATTAGGGTTTCGGGAGTTCTTTCAAAGATCATTCTCTTTCTTCCCACCCCATGCAACCACCCCTCTTTATATAGGCATCTATGATGGGTCTCAACCTGGAGGCCCATTAGGAACTCATGGCCTATACGAATTCGGATCACTATCCAAAACAGATCCTTGCCCTTTAAGTGTGCGACCCCACAGGTTCATGTGTAATCGGTTATGACTCGGAAACTCTTTTCCGATCACTAGTCGTTAGCGGTACCTAGCAGCACATAACGATTCCCAAAGACACATAGAATAAATTGGATGAACCTTGATATAATATGATCTATGATCAGGTCCTCATCACTTACGACCAGCTCGTATCTCTATACGACCAGGTTGTATTTGGTCACGACCAGTTCGTAACTCCTTATGACCAGGTTCTTACCATTCTGTGATTACGTTCGACCAATCTACGACCAGCTCGTATCTCCATACACTAGTCCGTAACTGATCAAACTAAGCAACATACTCATGCATTCTCCCTTTGCCTCACGATGCTTGGTTGAACTCCAGGTGAGATGATGTGTCATCCATGGACTGTTCAATACTTTCTCGATCGAGTGTCGGATAACATCATGTGGTCGACACTTCGACCACTGATGGCATGGCCATGCACTTTCTTTATCCGATCACCACGAGAGGCCCAGAGACATCTCTCCTGTTATGTTAGGAGGGGCAAATCCCATCTCGATCAGTCACATCTCTCCGTATGTTTCATAGCCTACCCGAAAGCTGCCTTTATAACTACCTAGTTACGAGTAGCGTTTGGTAACTCCTAAGAGTGCTATTACACATGTAGGGAACCATGCTGATCTCAGGTCTAAGGATTATACATCATCATTACTTGAGACCAACTAATGACACAAAGATTCATAACAATCTCAATAGTGTCTCAATGATGGGTCTATCCAACACCATGTTCTCTAACATGTACTCACATTATTGATTCGATATCTCTGTATCCATGACCGGTGAAACAAGGTCATCAATCAATACATGTGCTAGTCATAGGGTCACTGGTGTTCCGACCAGTAACCTCCGACCAGGGATACATTTAGAATGACATTATATAAGTTAAAGAGTTCTACCAACAAGTCACATACTTATTGATCTATAACAAATGATTCATTCAAGGAACATGATAACATATTATCAAAAAATATGAACATAATGAAATATCATCATCTCTATGATTGCCTCTAGGGCATATTTCCAACAGTTAGTACATCGTACGGTCAAGGCTAAAGCTCCTCCGCACCACGAGTCATTCATACATCGTACCTAGAGGGTCGTGGCTTTGGGGGCAAATTCATGGAGTCGTTCATTACCGATATGATTGTAGGTGGCAGCTAGTTTGGCATGACTTAACTGGACGGCATTGATGTTGGACGGACTCAGTTGGACCAAAGTCGGCTTGTTGAAGAACCTCCGCCCACTCAACGGTTTTCGTATGCCCTCCAAACCGATACACGCTTTCCGGATCGATTCACGTATCTCACAAGATATGCTCAACACAAGACTAGAATGCATACGCAGACGCAGACACAGCGAGCAAAGGCTCAAACGAGTGAGCCGTATTGTAGCCCCGTGTGTAATTACATTGTATAGATGTTGTGCGCTTATGTTGTACTATATTTTATATACATATTTTGCATACTATATTTGTTTACATTACGTGTGTATTGTCGGAACACCCGGGGTTCTCATTAAATTACAAGACTATAAAACACCCGAGGTTCACATGAAATCGTAAAACATAAAATCTGGGTGTCGGGTGTGGGGAGGGGGGGGAGTTCGGCCTCTGGGGTCACGACATGGCAAAGTCGTGCCCTACAGGCATGAACTAAGGTGCTTCAACCCCAGGAGCACGAACATGCTAGATTTGACACCCAGAGGATCGGATTTAGTATATGTGTGCGGGGAAGTCCACCCTCTGGGGCACAGTAGAGGCAAAATCTGGCCCCTCTGGGGACAGATGTCAACCACTGATAGCTTTATGATATTATTTTAACAATTACGGTCGAGAGGATGCTAAATTTGAACTAGTGCTTGGATCCGGTACCATGACACTCTCTGCTCGAACGAGTCGTACCGTCGGATCAACCTGCCGAGCCCCAGGCACCGAAAGCCACTGCCCACTGACAAGCAGGATCGCCGTCCAAAGACCACCCCTTCTCTACCTGCCGCCTCCCCTGCCTGCCTGCCTGCGCACGGTACCCACGGTATCGCTGCCAACTTACCGCCGCGGACAATGGCGAAAAGCTACTGCAGAAAATTCCGACCCAGACTCGCCACCGAACGGCAGAAGTGGGGGGAAAAGTAGTCCAAATCAAGGCTCGTCTCCTCCCCACAACCACTCCGCCGTCTCCCCATCCACTGCCCGAGCAGCACAAATCCCCAATCCAAGCGGCTCCAGGAGCATCGGAGGCGGACGATCTCGCTTCGCCCCCCTAAATTTAGCGCACGCGCAGGACGCGGCTGCGGGCGCGGGCGCGTGCGCGGGGGCCCGGAGCGAAGCGCTTCCTCCGGAAATTGGCGCGTGGCGTGGTGGGGCGTGCGAGGATGGGGTACTTGCCGTCCCTGGGCAGCAAGGCGGCGCACTTCGTGTCGGACCTCACCACCGTCATCCTCAACCCCATCTCCGAGCGCGAGCCCTCCTCCCACCTCCCCGTGAGACCCGATATCCCATCCTCCTCCGACTCTCCCGTCCTCTTGAACTGTAGACAATTCGGTCCGGATTTGAAATTTGTTGTCGCTCGCGTTCGTCAATTCGCGCGATCGGGCGACTTCGAGGCTCTCGGTAGAGACATTAGCGCCGTGATTGGAGTTGTTTCGCCGCTGGGATGTTCTATTGTTAGGGTTTGGGGTGCAATTGGGGGTAGGGACATCAACTGTTGCGCGCTGCTAATTAGAATAGGTGCTGCTTTGGTTGGTGGGTACTATAGGTAGCTGAATGTTACGCTTGTCAACTTTCATTGTTTAGTTTTCTGGGGTGCGTGGCTTTCGGGGTGAATTGGGAGCTTCCTAGCAGATACTGCGCTTCGTTAGCTTGGGGAATTTCGTGTTTCCAAGATAATTTACGTGTTCTCTGGGTGTTTGGATCGCCTACGTTGTTTTGAGAACACATGGAACTAGGTTGATTTCATCGATGTGGTCTTGCATTTCCTATGCTTGCATTCGTGCTGGAAACTTCTTTGGGAGGAATGCTAATTCTATGCAGTGTCTACAGAAAAGTTCTTTTTTAGGATGTGATAGTTTGTAGCTGCAATTAGGGTTGGAAACGAGCCGAGCCGGCTCGAGCCTGACTTGCTCAAGCTCGGCTGAAACATCGGCTCGGTTCAGCTCGAGCTGGCTCATGAGCCCTCGCGATCCAACTTCATTTCTAGCTGGCCCGCTTGTCATTGAGACAAAAACAGAGATGGCTCGGGGGAGGCTGCTGGTGGCGAACGGCGGCGAGTTTGGTGCCGTCGTTTCACGGGAAAGAAATAGGGAGTGAAGGGGAACCTAGGGGAGTGGTTGATGTGGTGGGGGTGATCGGAGTTTGCCGACGGTGTGAGTAGAGCGGCGGCGTCCATGACGGACGACGGAGGGTGAGAAATAGTTGTTCGTTTGGGAAATTGATGGAGGGAAAAGTATTTATGGGTAAAGGGGAACCCGTTTTGGGGATTTTGTGGTCGGAGATTCACCGGGGTGGCTGGCGTCAGAGACCCGAGGCGGCGGAGGAGGTCATTCGTGGCGGCGGTGCTCCGGTGAAGCAGCACTGCAATTGAGGAGGGGAACATGTTCAAGGGGTGGTTTGGATTCTATGGGTGCAAGTAATCGGAGAATGGCTCACTGCTGATGGCCTTTGGCTTCGACGGGGGCTTGGCTGCGGCTGGGGAAGATGAAGGCGTCTCGGCGGTGTTGCGGAAGGAGCGGCCGGCCAGAGGAAGAAGTGGCGAAGGAGGTGGGTGAGGGGAAGGAGGATGGGGATGGCGACGGCGACGGCGCCTACTCGATTTGGGCTATGGGGAGGAGAAAGGTGGAAGTAGCGAGATGGTTGTGTGCCTATGTTTGGCTGGCGGCGGAAGGAGGTGGGCAAGGAGAAGGAGGATGGCGGCGGCGCCCACTCGATCTGGGCGAGGGGGAGGAGAAAGGCGGAAGGAGCGAGATGGATGTTTCTAGGGTTCACATGATGGGCCTCGCTCTCGATGTTTGTATGGGTTGGCCTGGCAGCCTCGAGCCAAATGACCCTACCGAGCGGCTCGGGCCTGGTTCCAAAATGACGCGAGCTAGGAATCAGGCTTGGCTTGGCTTGTGTACGTCACGAACCCGAGCCGAGCCGGCTCGAGCTTGGTTCGAGCCGAGCTTCGAGCAATTTTTCCGTCCCTAGCTGCAATAGTAAAAGTACCTGAAAGTTGTTGTTCTCTTGCCACCTCCTCGTAGTCTCAAGAAGGGAATCGCTCCATTCCAATGCTCTTTTGCAAGCTATCCAACCCGGTGCTTGATTCTTTGTCTTTCCTGCTGTAACATTTTGCATTCAGTGAAATTTTAAAGATGGTTTCTACTGTTAGCTGTTAAAAATAAAATGTAGTATACTAATATGTTTCTGGTATAGAGGGTCAGCCCAGCTATGGCTGAGCAAACCCTTTTTTTCTTAGTTTAGTTTTTCTTTTCCTTTCTTTGGGCCTTGCCCTGTATTTTACTCTCTGATCAATGAAATTAGCAGACCCTCCTGCCTTTTTTTTAAAAAAATAAAATAAAATGTAAAAATGTAACTGCATGTGCTTGATTGATGCCAGTCAGTAGTGGCACTTAGTACTAATCGTTTGTCACCACACCATGTTCTAGAAATTTCACACTTGAATTTATTTCAATGTTGTAGGAAGTGGACGAAGGGCAAGAAAGTTCAGAGGATGACAAAGATTCTGAGCAAAATTCTGACATTCCTGATGGCCCTGACACATCTTCCTTTAGAGCATTCTTGATCTCATTTTTGTCGTCATCTAGCTCTAATAACGACTCAATGGAGATAATTCCTGAGCAGAACGGGGAAATGGGATATCAAACTTTAACACCAGTGGGGAAGGCAAACAAGGGAAGGACAGGCCTGCTAAGTAGAGGGAAGCATTCCATTGGAAAAATCATTAACAAAGTGGCTAGGATCGGTGGTTTCAAACATAATGTGGAGCCTAAAATTGACAGAGAGATGGTAAACCATGCTGAATCAGTTCCACCTGTATTGGAGCTTGAAGAACCAAAGGAAGGTTCTTCCTTCAACAATTTGCCAGCTATGTCGGAGCCATCTGTTCTTTTGTCAGAAATGATGCGATCCATACTTTATGCCTCTCTTCCTGTTCTTGCCCAAGGAAGGAACTGGGTCCTGCTATACAGGTTTAAAACATCTTTCATTCTAATATGTTCTGACTATATGTATCGACTACTGTCTAATGTTTATGTTCACAACTGTGCAGCACATGTGGGCATGGAGTATCTTTATCTACTTTATATAGAAGGAGCATGCTTTGCCCTGGGTACTCGCTTTTGGTGTGTATCCTGAGTAGCTTGATGTTGTTCGCTTCGCTATAGTTTCATCAGTACTTGAGAGATGACAGCTGGTTGTACCAATCAATAATTCAATATTTTATAGTTCCAAAGAGTTTCTTTAAGTGATAGTGCTTTTACCCCAATAAAATACTACATTCTCGCCGATATGGATTGCTTATAAGTCTCCATAATATCTTCTCATGTAAATACATATTTTGTGCCATTAGTTGCTAATTGCTACTTCGCTATTATTCATTTATTGATGTGTTCTCTAACAGGTAGTTGGGGATAAAAAAGGTGCAGTTTTTGGTGGTTTAGTCGAGTCTCCATTGCAGCCAACCAGTGCAAAGAAGTATCAGGTTCCTCCTACACATTCTGTTACATATATTCTTTTGTCATCTATTTACCTTCTATTGATTATGATGGAAATTCAATGTTGCAGGGGACCAATAACTGTTTTGTTTTCACTAATTTACACAGCCATCCTGCTATATATCGACCAACCGGTAATATTTTCTTTATAGTTTTCATGGGCTTTGCATAAGACATCAAAAGCTAGCCAAAACATTTCTCCCCATTATTTTGTGTTTCCGGTCTAGTG
Source organism: Hsuehochloa calcarea (assembly GCA_036346395.1). Taxonomy (NCBI): domain Eukaryota; kingdom Viridiplantae; phylum Streptophyta; class Magnoliopsida; order Poales; family Poaceae; genus Hsuehochloa; species Hsuehochloa calcarea. Next base: position 63,758,353 of record CM070596.1, read on the forward strand.
GATGTACTTATCAGTGCTGCAATGACTTATGAAGTTATGATTGTTTTTGTCCCTGGATTCTTGTTTGAATTGTAGTGTTAGCATATTGTTACTAAAGTTCTCATGGATCTATGCAACATATGTTATTGTTAAGATCTATTTGCCTTGTGCCAACAAGCAGCAAAAACTTCACTCAAGAGAGCTCCTAACTGTACATTCTTATATTTGTTTGTATCACGTCGTGATAGTAAGCTATTGAAAAATTGCTTATTGTAGGTGCTAATAACTACTTCACGGTGTGCTCCACTGACTATTTGGCACTAGGAGGTGGAGGTCATTTCGCACTTTATCTAGATGCTGACCTGTAATCTCTCTTCCTCATATTTTTAACCATGTCTTCCGTGCAATCATGCCTTCACCACAATTACTTTTGTTGGCTTACGTCATTGTTACTGCCCCTCACCTTTTCTTCTGGATTACACAATGCAGTTTGAGTGGTTCAAGTTCCAATTCAGAGACTTTTAACAACCAGTGTTTATCACATTCCCCGGACTTTGAAGTGAAAGATGTTGAGGTATTTAGAATGAAGTTGCAAGCTGCATAATTGATGATTTTCCCCTTTGAAGATCGTCCACCCCAAAACCCTCTGCCCCTGAACCTCAGGGGCATTATTTGGTCTTACTCGTGCCGTTCTTCTCTCACACAAATGCACTACCTATTCACCTAACGCATCCCAGCTACTGTGTCCTTTGGCCTTCTAGTACATCTTCGTTCCTCACTGGAAATCAATACATATTTGCCCATGGCCATGTGCGTGAGATTGACTGCATTGTGCTACTCAACACGAGCAAACTAGAAGCTTGATCTAGGCACTTGAGTACATGCATACTGCATTACTCAATAACAATAAGAATGAAGAAAAGGAATTGTTCATATTTCGTACTACATCTCCATGTGAGGAAGAAGCTGCATGTTGAATGTAGCAAATGTAGTTTAACTAGGGTTGCAGCTGAAATCAATGAAGAAAAGGAATTGTTCATAGTTCGTACTACATCTCCATGTGAGGAAGAAGCTGCATGTTGAATGTAGCAAATGTAGTTTAACTAGGGTTGCAGCTGAAATCATAAGATCTTAGTAACTTTGAGATTTGTTAGCCTTATAAGATCCATCAACAAACTAAAGCAAAGTTTGTGTGTCATTTTGTGTGGATGTCCACAGATTATGCAGATATGTAACTGTTGTTTTCTTGTACAATGCAGCTGTGGGGCTTCGTCTATCCTTCCAAATACGAGGAGATGCTCACGCTCTGCCGTACTGGGAAGCCGGGAATTTGTCGCTGGTGATTGTTGGTGGTCATTTTGAGTTGCTGAACCTATGTGCGTTACATCTGTACAGTTTTAAATAGACTTTGCGAGAATTTTAGTCCGCAGGATCCATGTAGGAGTGGTGGAAACTTGCCTTCTCAAGCGAGTTTGCTTAGATGTGTAAATACTAAATACTGTAATTTTCTTGCTACTAATAGCGAAACACGGAAATACTTTCAAGGGAACATTGTTACACAGTTACGTACCTGCAACCTGCAACCTTGAACCTTTACCTTCCCATGTCTTGACAAGAACTTTCTTAGTTTTGAGTGCCAAATCTCGCAAGTCCGGTGGTTTAAAAATAACATCCAAAGCTGAGATGTAGCTATTACACCACCATTAAGCAACATGATTAAGCCATGAACGAACCCTATAACATCTTTCGTCAGAGTTGCTCACATGGCGCATACAAAGGGAAAACTGCAACTGCATTCAACAACCTGGCCATAGATAGATAGTAGAGAGAAAAGGGTAGAGTACCATTACATATTTGTCCTCACGAAATAAGTCGAGATTTTAAAAGGCACAAATGGAGACTTTCAAGAGCTAGGACATATTCTTCAAATGGAGCTCAACAATGTCTTTCCTTTTTTCCATGGTAACAAAGCAACATTTCGAACATCTGTATGAACCCACAAGTAAAAAAACTGCAGGTGGTTTCACACACTAGAACAGGTGCCTGGTCAAGTGGCCTGGGAATAAAAACGAAAGCCGCTTGACTGCGAACCTTTGGACGTCACAGGGAGGTGAATAAGAACGGAGAAAGGTAGCTAGCTACACATGAATGAAATATCTACAACACTACGCTGACATTTGCCTGCTGAACTCTGACGAACTCTTTAAATACTACTACTCTTGTCATTTTTATTACCATTGTTCAACCAAGAAAAGGTTAAATTAACTGATTTTCTGTCATAACGGGTTGTTTCCTATTACTTGAAGTATGATGACATGTATAGTCTTACTCCAATGTCCACCGCACAATCCTCACCACCAGTTGCATGAAGAACCACAGGAATGTCGCTCAAGTAATGTATCACCAGGGGCAGAACGGCTGGGGCAACTTGAGCTTCCACTGCGTCGTCACTCATCAAAACTGACTTGGCAGTGTAGCAGCTAGCTTCTGTCGCTCCTGATTCCTCATCTTCTTCTGATAACGTAGACTCGGATGGGTTCACCACCATCGCGACCTCCTCAATTGCTCTACACTTCATCTGACTTCCCCTCCTTTGTGTAGGCTTGTTCCTGCATGCATCAAGCACTAACGTTCCAGTGGCTTCTAACCACTCAATGGATAAGCCCTCAACTTCATCATAATATATCCTCCGTTCCATCTACATCAGTAAATCACAATCAGGTGAAAGAAAAAAACAATGAATCGAGTACTTCTATTAGATGAGATTAAGCAAATTCATACCACAATCTTCGGCACATAAACTGACATGAACCTTGGTCCAAGCCCCAGAACTCTAGCATTGCAGACCAGGATCTGCGAAAGTAAAAACAGAAGCCTTTCAAAATAAAGCTTACAGACAAACTTAGATGGGGAAGTTGGAAATGGTGGTGCACCATTATATACCTCTTTCCTCTTTAGTAGAGCCCACATGTAGAGCTTTTGTCCAGCTTCTTCTGCACGACCACTAGACCACTTTCTTTCATTACAATGTTCAGCAACCTCCCAAGATTATCAGAGGAAGGGACCATAAACTTCTTAGCTGCAGCAGACAGTGCTTCTCTCCTTCTTTGGATTCAGCATCATCCTTACTAAATTGGAGGCCTGTAAAGCATCTATCCATCATTTCACAAAATGCAGCTTTGACACCATTCCGGCCGGTGGCAAATTTCTTGTGCTTCAGATACATCTGTTCAGCCTCAATTACCGCATTCAGTGTCCTGTGAACAATTAAATCAGGATATCTTCGAAGTGGTGAAGTGAAGTGTGTATATAAAGGGACAGACAGCGCATAATGAGCCCAGTCATCCTTCTTGCTTATCAGGTCCCCGGTGCAGAAGTATTCTGCTGACTGCATTTGCTTTGAAGCATAAAACATGAGAATATCAAACATAACCGAATCATCTTGCAACTTTTCCTTCATTCTAGAGAGTGAAAGATGAAGTTGACCAGATGATGAAGCATCCAATTCAAAACCATTTTTAGAACAAAATGCCTCAAACTCTCTGAGCTTCCGCAGATTTGGTTCAGGGTGCCTCCGAAGTAAAGCACAATCAGGGAATGCATTGGATATAACTTCTGCAGCTGACATATTCGCCAACAACATTAACTCCTCAACAATGAAACATGCATCATTCCTCTCATGGCGATAGCTATCACATGGGGCCCCACCTTCATCAAACAAGATCATAAGCTTTGCAGTATCAAGAGAAAGAGCTCCACCCTTGAATCTAATCTCCTTCAGATTTTTTGAGATCTCATATAGGCATCTAAGAGACTTGATAACATCCTCTTGTTCAAATATGCCATGTACTTGAAGAGAAGAAGCAGCAGATCTAAACTGATTGGCATCACTACAAATCAAATCCTGCACAAGGTCATATGACAACTTGCAGCATGAAAAGATAATGGTTCGACCAATCCAACGATTAACTATGTTCCCATGAGGATCAATGTCCCAAATAATTGAAAAGGCAAGCCTGTCTACCCCAGGATTAAGCGAAACCAGTTCTTCTGAAAGTCTTGACGGCAACATCGATATTTTATGCCGCAAGGTGTAAACACTAGTAGACCGAATCTGAGCTTCAGCATCTAATGCAGTCTCTGGATGAACAAAGTAAGAAACATCTGCAATGTGGACCCCAATACGGACAATTCCTCCTGAAAGTATCTCAATAGATATTGCGTCATCAAGATCGGTTGCAGTAGGAGGGTCTATTGTAAAGGTCAAGATATTTCTCAGATCTTTTCTCACTTCAAGTTCTTCCTGAGGGATTTTCCAGCAAATGGCAGGTAGGCATGCCATGGACTCAAGGGAAAATTCAGCATCAGATATCGCATTCTCAAACAATATAGCATCCATGTGTGTTTTAACCTGTCCACCCTTCCCCAAGAACTGTACGACATGAGCCCAGGGATAGAGACTTTCCTCGCTCCATTCATCAATTCGTGCAGCAACTAATTCCTTCTCAATAGCTGTGTCACCTTTCAGGCTCTGTCTGACACTATCTGGCAAAGTGCTAACACTAACAATCATCAGAGGGAATTTGGGATCAGTAGGCAAGAGATGAATCAAGCCTGTAAAAAATGAGGATGCTCTATGGTTCATCCTCTTTGAACCCTGCACACTCATCTGATTTCTCTGTTGCTCCCCGTCAGGGAACTCTGAGAAAGGAGCAAGGAAACCTACAACAGCATTACGGCGAGGGGACTTCTTTACGACAGATAATACTTTCCCAGTAGGACGTCTGCCTGGGTGAGAGTATATCATAGAACAGATCCTTTGTAATGCTCTTGCAGCCTCAGTTTTTCCTTCATTCAAGTCCTTCTCACAACTTTCTGGGACAGTAGCATGCCCATTTTCACACTTAACAGCTTGACTAAAACCACTGTTCTTGTGATGGTAATGCATCCTGTCCAAAACAGGCAGCCCATTACTGCAATTTTCAAACCTGTAGCTGGCATCTGTCTGTCCTTTCTTCAAACTATGATTCCCATTTGTTTCACTAACTTCACGAACAACAGCATCTCCTCCTATTGCAGGGTTGCATGCAATGTTCGGTCCTTTCATTCTAGTCCAGCAAGCAACAGGATCCAGTGTGATAGCAACAAAATCACCTTCAACCTGCGAAGTGGTTCACAAGAGAACATAGTATTGTAAGTTCAAAAATCCGTGTAATGTGGATACAGCAGTGGTATATAGTGTAGGCAATGCAAGTGAGCAGAACTAAACATCCATTTCCAAGAGACTAGATGATAACACGCCAAGACAAAAAAGAATGTTTTCCTATAAACACATCACCTAAAATAATTTATCCTGAATTACCTGTTTCTACTAAAGAAGGCATCCTACGAGGATGCTGTCTGAGTATTATTGCCAAAGAAACATATAAGATGCTTGCATACAAGACAAAATTTAAAATTCGCCAAAGGAAAGGACAAAGAAGAGCACTACATTTGCAACAGAACATTGAAAACCCAGTAAAAAGATCACAAGGGAAAGCTAACTTATAAATTTTAATACAGGCAGCTTTTGCTCAAATCATTTCCAAATGCAACAGCTATTGAGGGGATCCACACACTCAGAAATTCAGGCGTCAGGAATGTTATTTGGTCGAAGGGCATACCATTTTGGTTGCAGTCCTGACTAAGTTCGACTTGAAATACCAAGTCAACTTGAAATCATCTCAAGAGCAGATAAAGGTCCAATGTGCTTGAACAAATTGTGGGGAGAGCATGCTAGTCATATGTTCCGTGCGTACTATCTAGAAGTCACAAGTGATGCATGAATCGAGATGCCGAATCCAGTGCCATGACAGAAACTTAACAGGGAATGATGCTAGATCATGGGGAAGGACAGGTGTAACAGCGTTGTACAGAATTTTGTCCTGATGCTCATATCATGCCAAATATGACAAGCATTGTTGTTACCTGATTCCTAGTGAGGTAACTACAAACATGCAGTTAGCCATTCCAATTTCTTGTATGCCTAATCGGTTAACGAGACATGCATGTGCTTAATGTGCAACTCAAGGTAGTGTGGCACATACATGATAGGCTGTAAGTACCAGCCTGCCTTCGCACTATCCACAAATATTTCTTTATGGGGTAGCTACTAATTACAGAGTTAGCACATTACGCTATCGCTTTGTAAATACACCCAATCAGTTAGAACAGCATGCATGCAGATCAGAACTTACCGCTCTGTTTTGTGCCGCCCCTGTAATGAGAACATCCACCGGGATGCCATCGATGGTGCAGTACGCCTACAAAAATCACACATGTCCAAAGTTACAACACAGTTGCACGGAAACAAGAGCAATAACAATCACAACACAGTTGCACAGAAACAAGAGCAATAACAATCAAACTACGGAGCAGCCCATGCTTGCCTCATTTCGGTTGTGTGCATTCACACGGAACTTCCCCATGAAGGCAATTCCTCTCTGCAGGCCAGAGGCAACAAATCAGCGCATCAGTCCACGCAAAATTACTACCGCAAAGCTGAAAACATCTCATGGCATCAGCGACTACCTTGAGGGCCTCCTCCACGGCCTGCTCGGGCCAGTGGGCCTGATAGAACCGCCTCCCCGCAGTTCCTCCGCCCATTCCTGCCACCGGCGCCTCCACGGGGAACGGCGTGGGCAGCAGGGGGCAGGACAGGCTCGTCCCCGCCGCGGACGACTCCGCCTCGGCGATGAGCCGGAGGCCCACGTGCATGGGCGGCATCGATCTGCACGACCTCGGCCCCGCCGCGTCCACGTGCGTGGGGCCCTGCGGCGCGGCGACGACTGGGGGGGCGGCCTGCTTGGGGCGCCGCGCGGGGCGGCGGCGGCGCCTCCGCTCCTTCTCGGCGTCCTCCGCCGTCGGAGGCGGCGGCGGGGCGGGGATTGGGACGGCAGCGGTGTGCTCTCCGGTGGCCCTCATGGCTCAGCCCCCCTGAAGAAGCGACTCGCGCGCGAGAGGCGGCGAACCTTCTAGAAGGTGGAGAGAGGCCCGGGGAACCCTAGATCTGGAGGAGGCGTCGCTACGTCGCCCTCTCCGCCGATACTGATGGGGGAAAATTGTTGGTATCGGAGGGCGAGGCGAGGCGAGGAGGGGAAGGAAGGATAGTACGGTGGAGGGGGTGTGGCTTCGAGAAGGGGACGTGGGAGGGAAGGAAAGTACGGTGGCTTTGGAGTCTTGTGGCTTGTGGGAGGAGTCCCGTGTTAACCTCCAGGCTGCTTTTTTTTCCCCTCGCTTGCGGGCAGGGCTGGTCGGCGACGGGTGGGGTTTGCCGCGCCGACTATCGCCTTGCTTTCCGCTGTTTTCCAATGGGCCGTCGCTTTCCTCGATGGGTATTAGGCGTGCCTATGCCATCTCGGTCGATCCTTGCTTGCACATGGTGCGTGACTGCGGTGTGCTCCTGCACGGCACGTATGATGCGCACCTGAGAATGAGATAGAGCAAGAGGTTTATTAGCTGATCTCTGTGACACGGTGTTCTTACCGTATAAAATTGTAGCGTCAATGATTGTCATTGAACTTTTTCCAATGGCTTTTTTTTTTGTTGTCGTCTACCTTTTGGTACGGCGAATTAATTCTCGGCCATCGCATGCAATAGTGACGCGCTCCTTGAGAGAAATGTTGACATGTTGTCCTCCCTCAACCGTGTGTAGGGAGATGGTTATCCATTAATGCAAAGGTTGTTATATCTTCGTGATATGGTATAGTTACTTTTTACACGGTAGCGTGGATTTTTTTTAAAAAAATAATACATTAAAAAATTACAAAAATAAATAGTCAAAAAAGAAATTACAAAACTAGACTACTGTTATCAATTGAATTGGCGAAAGAGAGCTGTCAGCTGTCGCCATTTCAGAGACCCTATCGCTCCCTGTTGCCAATTCAATTGGTAATAGGGAGTTGAATCCTTGAATTTCTCTTGTCTAGAGGGGTATATGCCACTGGAGAAGTCCATATTACTAATTGAAATGACGATAGCTTCCTATCGTCATTTCAATTGGCGACAGAGATCTAGTTTTGTATTTTTTTGACTATTTATTTCTGTATTAAAAAAGTGTATTATTTTTTTAAAATAAATACAAGGTTAGTCACGGGACAAGAAGATTTTATAATGGTTCTTTTTTATTATTATTGAAAACCTTTTGTTACGACGTATTAGTCATCTGTTGCATGCAATAGATTTTTTATTTAATCATTTTTTATAATATTTTAAATTTAACCCCTCACTAATTTTATTTTCAATTCCGACCCCTTTGATCACGCCATGATTCATGACGTAGTCAAACCATGCTATCACGTCACCTACCTCGGCGTTGCCTAACACTACTATAAAACAAGCTATAGAAGACGTCTCATCACATATGGTTCTTTTAACCATCCGTGAAGTATCACAGACGTTTCTTGATACTTCACAGACGGTTCATGATACACTACTATAAAACAAGTTATAGAAGACGTCTCATCACAGACGGTTCTTTTAACCGTCCGTGAAGTATCACAGACGGTTCGTATCATGAATCGTCTGTGATAAGCATCTCATCACAGACGGTTCTTAATACAAATCGTCTGTGATAAGTATCTAATGAGGACATCATTTCTACTGATATGAACACTCCTTTTCCTAATACTTTGAATGATGTGCAAGGTCCAATTACTCGGGCACATACTAGTCAACTTATTTATCAGGTAAATTCGTTTCTAGGGCTGAGTGTATTATTTGAGAACTCTATGATGCTGCCTAACGGAGATGATTTACTTGTACTTAGGAATCTAGGACTACGATCAGTTCAAGAAGGTCTACGACCAGTTCCGCAAGGTCTACGACCACTTCAAGAAGGCCTACGACCAGTATCACCAGTATTCGGCGAGCCCAGTACTCGTTGGACACAATCTACGACCAGAGATAGCATGGACTCCTCAAGACCACCCCAGGACCAGTCCTACGACCAGGTCTTCGACCAGAGATACGCGACCTGAATAGTGAATAAGGTGTCGTGTCACCATTTTGGCCTAACAGGGCATTGTAAACGTGTCGAGGTCGGAGTCCAGGTTGTGTACGTCTCTTCCCACGGCAGCACAACCCTAGGTCGATCTCCTCACGTCCCCCTATATATATACAGTAGCCGTCATAGTTTAACGTGTGTTTTTCTTTGAGATTATTCTCGCTTAGCGCCTCTCGTCGCGACGCTTCGGTTGAGGAACCCCACATTGTGAGCTTCATCTATATTCGCAATACAATATCAGATTGCATCTTCTACTTTCTTGCTTGTGTTCTCGATTCGCATGCAGGAGATAGCCTTCTTGGTGAGGTCAATCGCGTTCGGCACGGTTGATAACCATCGGAGCAGTGGTGTAGTGATTGCGAGGGGTTTGATCTTTTCTGGTCGGAGCCTTCGGATTATCAACGTCGAGTTCTTCACAATCGACTTATCAGTACCTTTCGGAAGATCGGGCCACCGACACATCAGTTGGTATCAGAGCAAAAGCTGCCCGTTAGGTAATCACAATTTTCCCCCTATTAGATTAGTTGTTTTCCATAGTCCTAAAGCTCCATAAAATTGCCCAACAAAATAATTTTGTTCGTCGTGTTCTTCCGCTGTCCCTTCACCCATTGTGCCTTTGCAATTTTCGTTCTTTGTTTCGCGTTGTTGAATTGGTGTCCTTTGTCTAAGTCGTGTTGCTGGTTTAGAGTCGTGTTCTTGTTTTCTAGTCAACACCGTCGCCCGCCGTGCCACCATCCATCCTGGCCGCGCCACCACCTATTCGAACAACCCCCCTTTTCGACCACCTCCTCGAGTTCGACCACATCCTCGTGTTCGACTACTTAGTCGGATTTGACCACCTACTCGAATTCGATCACCTACTCGGGTTCGACCATCGACTCGTTTCCGCCCCGACCACCCTATCTGTTTCTTGTTACTCTCGGACACCCCATGCACTCATCATATCGTGCCTGCTACACAAAGTCCGAGAAGAATTTCCATAGCCGAACAGAGCTAGCCAAAGTTCAGAGAAAGAGAGAGTATCTTTTAATTACATGTATACCCCTGCCTTCTACAAAAAGTTTGTGACCCATATATATCCATAGAACCAGAAGAGGGTTTTTGAAGAGTTTGAGTTGAGGTTACATTCGCAAAAAAAAGAGGAACCTTAGGTTGGGTTTCGGCAGACAAAAAAAGGAACTCTGGGTTGGGTTTCGGCAGTCAAAAAAAGAAAGAAGAAGAAGAAGCAAATCGACCACCCCCAGTGAAGAAGAATCAAATCGACCACCCCCAGTAGGTCTACGGCCACTCCCAGCCTTGCATCCTTTGAATCCTTTGTATATAGTCCTTGTTATCGATCAGTGTTGTGCTAGGGCTAGGGACACTTTTTATAAAAGCAACCGTGACAGGTACTTTGGACCCGTATTCAACTTTGCTAATCAGGTTACGTTTTTTGCTAATCCTTACTACATATTATGCCTTCCGAGCTCCACCTACTCTTGATCAGAACAGGTCCCCTCTTGCAATCATACCCACTCTCGACCTACGAAAAGTTCAATCCGAAAATCCATATCAGATTCATTCGCGAGGCTCGAGAGGCTCCAGACAAAATGAAAACCCGTTTTTATTTTTTTGCAATAGAAAAAGCTATCACAGACGGTTCTAGTCACGAACCGTCTGTGATAATAACTATCACAGACGGTTCAAAAACCGTCTGTGATGACCTCACGTCATCACAGACACATAAATTCAAACGGTTCAAAAACCGTCTGTGATGATGGTTTATAATCGTCTGTGATAACGTTTTGTGTAGTAGTGTAACCTGCCACGCAAGCCCTCATGCGCACACCATGCCAGCATGGAGGGCATGTGTGGCCGTTGTCACACCCGCACTCCTGGCGTGACGAGCCAGAATTGTCACGCTACGAGATTTGGCGTGGCAGTGGTGACTATTTTTTGAAGGGGTTCCCAGATGAAAAATCTTACGATTGTTGCAAAAGATACATTGACCATTTAGCATGAAAGATGAAATTTTAATACACAAGTTCACTATTTTATGTGGCCATATTCATCATTCTTAGCATTTGATTTTGCATGGGCATCTGGTCCAGAAATTTTAAACCTGATTTGAGATAGCAAGAATTGGAGGTGCTAATTGAATCCACAATCCTATGCAGTAGATATTTTTTTGAACCTACGATGTTCTTAGCTTGAATGAAGAGATGGATGAATAGGCAGGCACATCCTATCCTATTGCAATGATAGGTGATGCTCGTCGCCACTTAGGGGTCGAAGACCATTTAGTGCTTTTTTTCAGAACACACCTTTTGAACCTTTATTTTTATGTTGTGCCCTGCCTTGCTACGCCAATAATTGAATGCAAAAAGATAACGAAATTTGAAGTCGGCTTTACAACACAGTTGCGAATTGAAATAAACTTTATAATGCAATTCCAAATTACATAGCACGCAGGGTTTGGTTATGTGCATAAGGAACGACATCATGCATGAGTCAACAAATCGAAATACACCTACGATACATATATCCCTTTTTTTGGAATGAAAATAAAATCAATAGGAACAAAGATCATTAGTTTTGGCGGCCCATCGCTCCCTTCCCCTTGTCTCCTTGCTGCCTGCAGGGGCGGCAGCCAATCTCAAAATTACCCATGTCCTGCGAGATGGGCTGGACGCTTGAATGATGTTACGATAACACAGTGTCGAGCCAAATTAATAATTATGATGCATATTGAACATAACTTACCCCTTCAATCCGGAGTACGCTCGGGCGACGGTGACAACTAGTACGACTAACGATCTCTCTTGCAAGAGACTTCCCCTTGTTCGCTACCCGCTTGGTCCCGTCGTACTCATCTTCCTGTTCGGGTGCCCTCCACCACCACCCAATTTTCTTGAGTTCGTCCGATGCCTTTTTTAGTTGGGTCAGGTACGTAAGGTGTCCAACGTTTGAAGGTCTCGGATCGCATAGCATAGTTTAGCATGTACTTTTACTGGATGAACGCCCTATCGTGCATGTCTGGTCTGTTTATCCATTGGAAGAAGTTGTATTGCATCTTCGGCTGCCATTATACGCAGGTGTAGTAAGAGATTTATGGAATCGAACGTAAGATGTGAAATTTTTTTTTGTGTGCAAGATAAGCTTATGAGGTGGTGGCCGCACGTGTAGCACGCCTAAGCGACCGTCGTTAGGTGTGTGGACTGGATGATCTTTGCCGGTAGTTCGCACGCATATTGCAGGCATGGGAACTCCGGGTGGTACTGGAGCATCCTTCAAAGAATTATCCGGGTAGGGTTTATCCCTCTCGGTAAGCCACTTGCGCTTTCGCGGCGTCTTCGCGTAGAAGTTTGCCGACAAGTCTGACACATCCTTCCTCTCAGTTATGTGAACCAAACTTTTGTGAAATGTTGGGTGTAGTTGTGTAGTGTTCTCCCCTATATCTCTTCCGCCTCTTTTTCACAATAGTTAGATGGGAACGGGTCAACATCACCTAAGATTCGTGGAAGGAGTTGACCAAAGCTCCAAAATGTAGCTGCTGATGGATATTTTTCGATCGTTCAAGATCCCAGAACAACAACAGGGCTCCGTGCGACGACACATGTTGCTACAGGTGTGCAAAGCGTGGAAGAACTTTAAGAGCACGCTTGTCAAGACATACGTGGAGAAGAATCTGACGCCCTTCCACAAGTATCCATTCTTAGAAGAGTACTGGCAAGACTTTGTGGCGAAGAAGACGACAGATGATTTTAGGAGTGAAAGTGCGGCGCACATGACCCTCTAGGGAAAAAACATGCACCCCTATAGACTCTGCACCGCTGGGTATGTGGATAAAATCCCGCAATGGATGGATCAGGACTAGCAGGCAAACCGTTCGAATGCCTCACCACCATTTGTCGGGATCCCTCATGAGTGTGCTCGAAACTGGCTAAGAGCGATGTCATGTACCCTATCTTCAGGGGCCATCTCTTTTCCAAACCCCGCAGAGGAGGAAGTGTCCCATCGCCTATTAAGACATCGAACGACCTAGTTTGTAATTACTATATAACTTCATAGAAAGTGAAATAATATATCGGGCTATTGCAGGAAGCACTGAGTGCACAATATTCTCAAGGCTCATTCCAGCGGTCAGGAGAGATATACTCTCGCGACCACAGGACTTCGGGACTCGGGGCATCAAAATAGGAAGAGAGCCAAAGCCGAGCGCCCTCGACGCCTCACTCATGCGATGCTAGGCACTGTAAGTGTGTATAATCACGGTCAACGTTCGTGTAATACCGATAAATATTATATATAACTCCTTACTTTTATGTGTGTGTGTATACACGATTTCTAAAGCCGAATTAAGGAATTCACCGGTAGGTTTTCTCGACCCACACTTGGTCTCCTTGCAAACCATCAAGGAGAATGCAAAATTCGTTGAGGATTACATAACGCAGTCATTACTGGCTCACCGTGACAAGGAATTCATACTTTTGCCCTACAACCAGGAGTAAGTGCTGCACTAGTGGCTATACTTGTTGATTTGTACTTTATAAGCAACACGAACTTAAATTTAATGACCATAGCGACATACATGTGTAGGTTTCACTGGATTCTAATTGTAATTATACCAAAACGAAACAGGGTAAGATACCTAGATTCCCTAAAGAGGGCTGCACACGACTTCAAATTGTCTGATAATTAATCGACGAGTAAACACATTTCCTCCATAGATAACTCTATTGTAGTCTTTCCTTCCTTTGCAATGGCTAATGCTAACTTCTTGGAATCACATAGGTCGTTCGCCGTGTACTTTGCTAAAGGAGGGAAATGCAAGGGAAGGATCCTGCTACATGATCTAAATTTTTTGGTATTTACTAGTACACATTAATCCTATATAACACTTCATAGTAATGCCTTTCGAATTAACCAATTCTATTTTTGCAGTACCACCAGTAGCCGCCGGCCTGCAACATCTGTGGATACTATGTTTGCCACAACATGGAACAACTCCTCGGTTCCGTGATGACCAATGATCCTTATGTTTGTCAATCTTGTAATAATTATTTCATACTTATCAATTTATATATACACAAATTTAATCTTCCCAGCGACAGGTTGCGAGCATCGATACAACTGCGTTAGAACAGGGCCAACTCATAAATATTCGAGGACAGTTTACGGCTTTCTTGAACCGTGAGGTCATAAATCCAGATGAGAAGTTTCACAATGTAGATTGAACTTGATTTGGATAAGATTGAACTTAATGCTACATGTGTGTAAATGTACATGAATAATTAATTTTACTTAATTGATTTGTGAATAGGATGTGCTTGTTTCTGAAATGAATGTGAATTGGATGTGGTTGTTTCTGAAATGAATGTGATTTGGATATGCTTGTTTCTAAAATGAATATGAATTAGATGTATACGTGTACTTGTTGTGTCTCAGCTTGTTTCAGAGGGTATGGCGAGCATTTCCTGATGCTAGCTAATAAACAGAAATAGATTTAGCAATACAAAAGAATATCACAGACGGTTCCTTAGGACATACCGTCTGTGATACATCAGTTCTCATAGACGGTTTCATCTACAAACCGTATGTGATATATCAGTTATCACAGACGGTTTAATATACAAACCGTCTGTGGTAGTCAACTATCGCAGATGGTTCTGAGTTAATAACCGTCTGTGGTGACCTCAGATGACTCACGAAACCGTCTGTGGTCATGTTTTTTAATCATCTGTGAAAACCTTTTCTGTAGTAGTGTTAGTAGACTTTTGCTATAGGGTGATGTCACTTTGTATAATGGCAACTTCGACGTTAGCCATAGAGTACATGATACTATCTGATAAGACAACAAAGATGGACACTCTTTTTATATGTGTGGGCTAGTATATATCTCTCCTTCTACACATGTTGATGTTTCTTGGGTTTTTAAGCAAATTAAAGGCAAGAGAATCGCCTATCTCATGAACATCGGTTTAAGCTTTTAAAATTTTCAATGAAAAAGAAATATGTAGATAATAGAAAATAAATTCAAGTTTTGCGCTTCAACCCTGAATAAATCATATGTTGACTAAGAGTTTTCAATTGGCACAAAGATAGACAACAAATCTGTTATGCTTTATTAGACAATTTAAAGAATAAAGAGCATTCCTTCTGCTTCCAGTGTAGTACTCCCTCCATTTCGGTCGAACTGTAAGGACTATAGTTTTTGCGATTTTGTTTCAAAATATAAGGCATGCATGCAAATTTAATGGTTTTTTCGGTCTTTTGCTCTCATTTATCTCCCTCTCTCTCAACATTTATCAGTAAACACACACATTAACTATTCTATCTTTATTCCCAATACATTAAAACCATAGGTATCATGATCATTTCCCCTAACTGTTCTCTTGGTTTAATGATTTACAAACACCCACGCTAACTATTCTCATGTGCTGAACAAAAATACGATTTATAAAAAGAATCGTAGGGAGTACATCAATAACTTCACAGTAAGCCAGTGCCTAAACTGGGCAAATATGATGTTTCACTCAGGGCTGTTTAAATTGGTACCAAACTGAAAAACTAAACCGAACCAGTCAACTCGGTTTGACCGGTGGGATCTAAAACTCAAGTTTTTTTTAGTTCGGATTTTCCGGTAAAACCCAGCTGAAAACCGCAAATAACGAACATACTGTAAAAATTAACCAGTCGAACCCCTCCTTCCCCCCTTTACCCCGATTCACTCGCCCTTCCATTCCCCGCACCACGCGCCTCCTCGCTCCCCCGCCCATGCCTCCGCCTCCGCACCCCCAGCCCCGCGAGGTGTGCCTCCTTCCGCTCCTCCAAGCCCACCTCCGCCTTGCTCACCTCCACGCTGCGCGCCTCCTCGCTCCTTCGCGCCCGCCTCAGCGCTGGCCTCCGCTCCTCCTCCTTGCTCCTTTGCCCCGCGCCACACGCCTCGTCCTCGCACCTCCGCCTTCGCCTTCGCGCCATGGAGCCGAGTTCGTACGCCAGCTCAAGTGGGAAGATGGGAAGATCCGACGGCACCCGCCACCTTGCGCAGACATCATCCCCTACGACCGGCCCCACCGCGCCATGGCGAACCACTTCTTGGCCTCTCCCCTAGGCAAGCGCCTCGCCCCTGCGCTGGCTCCGGCTCCACCACCGTCGTCTATGCCTCCCGGTCTGCCTCCATGGCTCCACCCATGCCCTGTTGAATATGTAAGCATTTTTCGAATTACTTTAATCCAGAAATATACTAGATGAAACATGAACAATATTCTAGCCTTTTGCATAAGACAGAGAAACATGAACACCATAGTCATACCAATTTCTAACAGAACAGAAACTAGTATTTCTATCTAAGTGTTCAAAACAATAACATAAAGTAAAGATAAACAAAGTACAAGGATTAGATTGATATACCCGTAACCGCTTGAAGGAGCAAAGAATAGGAGAAGAGTTGACGAGATTGTCGTTCGCCATGGCGTAGTGGACGTAGTCGTGCAGTTGATGTAGATGAAGCAGAAGATCGGATGAAGACGAAGCAGCGAGCAGTCGCGCGAACGCTCCCCAAAAACCTTATTCGTCCTCGCTCATGTAAGCCTTCAAGGACGGGGTTCCGGAGGCCTGCTCTCCCGGTTCGACCGTACACGAGCCTCGCCGGGATGGAGATCGCCAGAGAAAGCAGCAGAAAAACGTGGAGATGAAGAGTCTGTCTCAGTCGCGTGGAGTGAAAAGAGAGAATGGAGAGGAAGAGTCTCACGAACAGTTCATCGTTCTTTTAATGGTCCACAAAAACAAAGAGATCAAAATCGCCGCCATCAACAGTGCTATAGCAGACCACTAGTAATCGAACTGCTATCGCTGCACATCCGTTTGTTAATTCCATTACTGCGAGTCGGTGCGTTTCGATTTCCGAATAGATAAAGGAAAACGCGTGCAGGCACCCGCGCTGCGTCACAGACGCTGCAAGACACGCGACGCGCACGCAAGACGGCGCGGCACGGCTCGGCGGCGAAGCGAAGCGAGCAAGCGGCGCGCGTGTGTGTTGACTCTCTCCAATTCCACAAGGGGTTACCACGATCCACCTTATAAAGTGGTGTAACTCCCACTAATACTCCATGTGGGACTAAATGCTTTTAGCACGCACACGGGTCTTTGAGATTTTCTAGGAATTAATTAGAGTTAAAATTGGGCCAAGCCCATTAATTCCAACAATCCCCACTGCATCCCAAAGGCACATGTCAAATGCCTTGATTCACGAGATTGTTTTAATATACCAGTGTTTTGATGGAGACCGTTAAGGTTGAACATCCACCTAGAACGAAGTTACACTTATCCACAATCGCACAATGAACTAAGCCTTGAATTGACAGCTTTGTGTGAATAGGTTTCACTTAAGTCCTTAATCGATACTAGGTCAAAGGCATCCCATGGTAGGAGCATATAAGTCATACTCTGGCCTATTCATGAGCTTCCTAGAGATTACCCTATCTCATAGACGTGACTAGCGATCGGGCTCATATAGGTGTGTTCTTTCAAGATCGCTCAGAGGACAAAGATCTTTGCTTAAACAAGCCACAGAACACATTAAGATAAAAATCATCCTGCTATACAGATTTAGGAGAGAATTGCATCTCCAATGGAGTGGGTCTATAAAAGTACTCTCCTCCCAGTTAACCAATAGCTTGTTTTGCCAATCCTAATTCACAGGATCTCCGATCACATAGGATGGGTTACCACTATGGTATAACTCACGTGGGTCTCAAACCCATCTCCCTCGATGCATTGTCTATCACATTCCGTGATAAACCCTTTGTGAAGGGATCTGCCAGATTCTTAGTCGCTTGGATATAATCCAAAGATATTACTCGAGTTTCTCATTTTTACGATGGACTTGAGTCTTCTCTTCACATGTCTTGATGTCTTCATATTATCCTTAGAACTGTTCACCTTGACAATCACAGTCTGATTGTCACAGTTCATCAGAATAGCCGGTATTGATTTTTCAACCACTGGCAAATCCATCAAGAGTTCTCGAAGCCATTCGGCTTCAACAGTGGCAGTATCTAATGCTGTGAGTTATGCTTCCATTGTTGACCTTGTTAAGATGGTCTGCTTGCAAGACTTCCATGAAACAGCGCCACCTCCAAGTGTGAAGACATATCCACTTGTGGCCTTAATCTCATCAGCATCAGATATCCAGTTTGAGTCACTATAACCCTCCAGTACCCTAGGATACCCGGTATAATGAATACCATAGCTCATTGTACCCTTTAGATAGCACATTATCCTCTCAAGAGCATACCAATGATCATATCCCGGATTGGAAGCAAAACGGCTTAGTTTGCTCACAGCAAACGAGATGTCAGGCCTGGTGCAGCTAGCTAAATACATGAGTGAACCAATTATCTGAGAATATCTCAATTGGTCTCTGGCTATTCTCTGATTCTTCCTAAGCAACATGCTAGGATCATAAGGTGTTGGAGAGGATTTGCAGTCGCTATAACCAAAACGACTCAGAATCTTTTCCACATAGTGGGTTTGCAACAATGTAGTCCCACCTTCATCACCTCTCAACAGCTTGATGTTCAAGATAACATCAGCTACTCCTAGATCTTTCATCTCAAAGTTTTGAAACAAGAAATCCTTGACCTCCTTAATCACATTAAGGTTGGTCCCAAAGATCAGTATGTCATCAACATACAGACATAGAATGACTCCTTCGCCCCCACCATGGCGATAATACACACATCTGTCAGCTTCATTCACAATAAAGCCTGTAGATGTTAAAATTCTGTCGAACTTTTCATGCCACTGCTTAGGTGCTTGTTTAAGATCATACAAAGATTTCAACAACTTATACACCTTTCCTTCTTGACCATTTACTACAAATCCATCTGGCTGTTCCATGTAAATCTCCTCATCCAACTCTCCATTTAGGAAAGCCGTCTTAACGTCTATCTGATGAACGAAAAGACCGTGTGAGGCAGCCAGAGATAGTAGTACTCGAATAGTGGTCAATCTAGCCACAGGTGAATAAGTATCGAAGAAATCTTCGCCTTCTTTTTGGGTATAACCCTTGGCCACAAGCCTTGCCTTGTACTTCTCGATAGTACCATCAGGTCTAAGCTTCTTTTTGAACACCCACTTACATCCTACAGGTTTACAACCATAAGGACGCTCAGTGATCTCCCAAGTTCCATGAGAAATAATGGAATCCATTTCACTACTGGATCGCTTCCTTCCAAAGATTCGCATCCGGAGAAGCATATACCTCAGAAATGGTACTTGGAGTATCATCCACAAGGTACACAATGAAATCAGGACCAAAAGACTTTGCAGTCCTTTGTCTTTTACTCTTTCTCAGAGTTTCATTGTCTTCCTCCTCAGGAATTTGCTCAGGGGTCTGCTCAAAATATTCCATTGGAATGGCGAGTTCAGAGTTGTATCGTGCTCGACTCGATGAACTAGGCATATCTTTTATCTAAAAATATCCTCAAAGAATGTAGCATCTCTGGACTCTATAATTGTACCGACATGCACATCAGGTACTCCAGATTTTACCACTAGAAATCTATATCCAACACTATGGTGAGCATAGCCTAGAAAGACACAATCCACGGTTTTTGGTCCAAGCTTACACTTTTTGGGAATTGGCACATTGACTTCGCCAAACAACCCCAAGTACGCAAGTATGAAAGTGATAGTCTTTTCTTCTCCCATTGTTCATATGGGGTTATCTCTTTATTCTTTGCAGAACCTGCTCAGACATGACATGAAGTCAATATAGCCTCCCCCACCATGCTTTGGAAAGACCCGCTGTGTCTAACATGGCGTTAACCAACTCAGTTAGAGTGCGGTTCTTTCTTTCAGCAATCTCGTTTGACTGGGGTGAATAGGGAGGCGTACTCTCATGGATTATACCATGTTCCTCACAGAATAAATTGAACTCATTAGAAAAGTACTCGCCGCCACGATCAGACCTAACCCTTTTGATTTTTCTTTCAAGTTGGTTCTCAGCTTCTGCCTTATAGATTTTAAAGTAGTGAAGTGATTCACCTTTAGTTTTTAAAAGATACATATAGCAGAACCTAGTGGAGTCATCAATCAAAGTCATAAAAATCTATTACCACTTTTTGTCAACACACCATTCATCTCACACAGATCTGAATGTATGAGTTCTAATGGTGCCAAGTTTCTTACCTCTGCGGCCTTATGAGGCTTACGAGGCTGCTTTGATTGTACACAAACTTGACACTTAGAACCTTTGGCAAGGGTGAATTTCGGGATTAACTCTAAACTGGCTAAACGCGTCATGCAACCAAAATTTATGTGACAAAGTCGTGAATGCCAAATAGTAGTCTCATTACCACTGCAAACATGGTTCACAACACTATTACACAAATCTGAAAGAGATAGGCGGAATAAGCCTCCGCACACATAGCCTTTACCAACAAATTGTCCACACTTGGACACAACAAATTTATTGGATTCAAACACCAGTCTAAAGCCATCTCTACACAGAAGAGATCCGCTGACGAGATTCTTATTTATGGATGGCACATGATGCACGTTCTTGAGTTGCACAATCTTCCCCGAAGTAAACTTCAGATTGACCGTACCAACACCATGAACAGTAGCATATGACCCGTTCCCCATTAGAACGGCTGAATCTCGAGTGACCTGGTAAGAAGAAAACAAAGAAATATCAGCACACACATGTATGTTAGCACCAGTGTCTATCCACCAATCGGTAGTTTGACATACGGAAAGAACAGTAGGTAAATTACCATACCCTGATGTTCCCGTCTCAGTGGTACCAACAACAACATTAGCAGACTTGGAATTCTGCCCTTGCTGATTCTTCCCACCTTTTTGTTGGCTGCAATCCTTGGCCCAATGATCAGATTCGCCACACACAAAGCAAAGACCATCCTTTGTATTCTTCTTCTTCTTCTTGAAGCTAGTTGTTTGTGCGGTCTTGTTCTTGCCTTTGAACTTCTGAGCTTGGCCATTATTTTTCTGCACCACATTGGCACTAGAATGTCCCTCATTACCTCTAGTGTGTGTATCTTTTGCTCTCGCCTTCTCTTCAACATCAAGAGACCCAATGAGATTTTCAACAGAAAACTCTTGTCTCTTGTGTTTCAGAGTAGTAGCAAAATTCCTCCAAGAAGGAGGAAGCTTGGCAATAATGCCCCCCGCAACAAACTTGTCCGGTAACACACACTTGAAGTGCTCAAGTTCTGTGGCCATGGATTGTATCTCATGAGCCTGTTCAACTACAGAACGACCATTAACCATTCTGTAATCATGATACTGCTCCATGAGATACAATTCACTGTCTGCATCCGAGACCCCAAACTTGGCCTCGAGTGCATCCCACATCTCTTTCCCCGTTTTGATCACCATGTATGCATCGATTAACTTCTCACCAAGAACGCTAACCACGGCACCTTTGAAAAGGTTATCAGCAGTCTCGAACGCTTACTCCTGTTCAGGAGTAAGGGTTCCTTCAGGCTTGCCATTTGCCACATGGAAAACGTTCATGGCAGTTAACCAAAGCACCATCTTGGTGCGCCACCTCTTATAATTCGCGCCATCGAATTCAGAGGGTTTGAGCGCAGCAGCAAAGCTAGTTGACGAAAAATGCCTATAATAAGGTTTTTGGATTGTTGAATATGTAAGCATTTTTCGAATTACTTTAATCCAGAAATATACTAGATGAAACATGAACAATATTCTAGCCTTTTGCATAAGACAGAGAAATATGAACACCATAGTCATACTAATTTCTAACAGAACAGAAACTAGTATTTCTATCTCAGTGTTCAAAACAATAACATAAAGTAAAGATAAACAAAGTACAAGGATTAGATTGATATACCCAGAACCAGTTGAAGGAGCAGCAGCAGGAGAAGAGTTGACGAGATTGTCGTTCGCCATGGCGTAGTGGACGTAGTCGTGCAGTTGATGTAGATGAAGCGAAAGATCGGATGAAGACGGCAATGAAAGGATCGCGCGAACGCTCCCAAAACCTTATTCGTCCTCGCCGTAAGCCTTCAAGGACGGGGTTCCGGAGGCCTGCTCTCCCGGTTCGACCGTACACAAGCCTCGCCGGGATGGAGATCGCCAGAGAAAGCAGCAGCAAAACGTGGAGATGAAGAGTCTGTCTCAGTCGCGTGGAGTGAAAAGAGAGAATGGAGAGGAAGAGTCTCATGAACAGTTCACTGTTCTTTTAATGGTCCACAAAAAACAAAGAGATCAAAATCGCCGCCATCAACCAAGCTAACAGCAGCCTATCGCTTTGCCGATCCGTTTGTTAATTCTATTACTGCGAGTCGGTGTGTTTCGATTTCCGAATAGATAAAGAAAAACGTCGCGCGACTGACTTCGCTAAGACGACGACTTTCGGCGAAAGAATGAAGCGAAAGCGCAGTGTTGACTCTCTCCAATTCCACAAGGGGGTTACCACGATCCACCTTATAAAGTGGTGTAACTCCCCACTAATACTCCATGTCTCCATATGGGACTAAACAGTTTTAGCACGTGCACATGGGTTTTTGAGATTTTTCAGGAATTAATTAGAGTAAAAATTAGGCCAAACCCGTATTAATTCCAATATGCCCGCCACCTGTTTGCTGAAATGCCAACTTAATTCCCAGCTGTTCACCACCATGGTCGGCCTCGGCTTCAACCGACAGCAAGCAAGGATCCACATCCTCAAAAATGTCACTGGCATCGTCATTCACCAAGCCTTCTAGGATCACTCTCCTCCTGGACCCCCCAAGTTGTGGCAAAACCACCCTCTTGCTAGCATTTGTAGACTTGCAGTTGCAGGAATGCTCAACAAAAATATCAAGGTAACAGGAGAGATTGAATACAATGGTATGAAGCTGAATGGGTTTGTTTCGGAGAAGACATCAGCTTACATTATTCAGTATGAACTTTATGTCTCTGAGACGAGTAGATGACTGGAGACGCTCGACTTCTCTACAAGATTTCAGGGCATTGGGATCAGAGCAAGTAACTGCTATAATTACGTTATTGAAGCAAGCAAATGTCCAAAATAGTAAGGACCTCTACTTGACCAAATTTCTTGTGTAAATAAGAAATCACGAAGGAAGTCATTACAAGGGAGGAGGCTGGGATCACCCCTGACCCTAACATAGATACGTATATGAAGGTAGTAAACAGTAAGCCTTTTTGTATATGTGGAAGGTTTAGAAATGAGCATGTAAACGGAGTACATTACGAAGATAATTGTTGTTCAAAGAAGAATGCTCTGGATATAGCACAATTTCTTTCCTCGGTGCATAATCTCTATTTTTTCCCCGGAATAAAACTTAGAAGTTTTCATGTTCTCAACTCGCCGGACTATTTTCAATTCGTGTTAACTTTGATATTTATCAATATTATACCAAAATAAATCAGCACTTACCGATACCGAACCATAACACCCCTCACTCGAGTCATGACGAGACGGAGAGGCACCGCACCGTGGAATCAGGCTTCAAGAGTCGTGCACCAAGACAACCAGATAAACCACCCATCATCCCCTTATCCTCGAGCCCAACTGCCATAGCGCAAACGCGAGCTGAGCGCTGGACGAAGATGGCGACGATGTCCTCGCCGCGGCCTCACCCTCACCTCCACTCCCCGTGGACTCGCCGTATCCACGCCCCGCACAGCATTCGTAGGCATCCGTGTAGGTGGCGCATCGGTGGCGCGGTTCCCGGGACTTGCGGCGCCGCCACCGCTGGCGGGGAGGGGCGAGGCGGCGGTGGTGAGGATGGCTAAGAGGGAGCAGGAGTTGGAGGAGATGCGGTCCATGACGACGGAGCAGCTGGAGGAGGAGGTGGTGGACCTGAAGGGGGAGCTCTTCCTGCTCCGCCTCAAGCGCTCCGCACGCCAGGAGTTCAAGTCCAGCGAGTTCGGCCGCATGCGCAAGAGGGTATATATATCTCATTTCCGCCATTATTAACTTACTATTTGAGATTGGTTATGAAGTTGTTGACTTCATGCGGTATTGCAGTCACATTTGGGGAAAACGCAACTTGTTTGGCGAAAATGTGGTGAATCATGAAGATTTTTTATACCTTTTTAGTCATATGATTTGCTCGATACGTTCGGTTAACACCATTTTCCATTGGATTGTGCTATATGCTAAAATTCTCGTGAGTTTAAAATGAATTGATTGCTCACTGGAGCACTAACTCTGATACTATTTCAGTGGGTAGTGCAGTTTCTTGCCAATTTGTTGGTGGAATTTGAATCATAAGTTAAAAGCTTACTGGTTTTCAATTGCATTGTATGTCCGTACGGAATTAGTATTGGACTATTGCTGTATGCTGATTGCTGATAGTGTGACAACTTCGAAGCAAGTATTTTTTTCATAAGTTGGTTTCATGGATATGTCAAATGCTAATCTTTGTATGTCCAAAAGAAAGTATTGTTTGCTGGATTCTAGTGGATATAGAACCTTGTTTCTGAGGACATCCAAATGCATATAGAAGGATTTAGCAAGTCGGAATATGATAATATTATATGAACATAATTTTCTGTAGATAACTAATCTATCGTCAGTCAGTTATACATGTCGTATTCTTCTTGGGGACTGATGATAAGCTAATGGATTTTTTTATTAATTAACATTTTATTAATTTTATTTTAAAGTTAACCCCGCGAGCTTTAACAACACTGTCACTTCAGCCCGTATCTGGGCAAACTCTTGTCACGCCACCACCGTAACAGTATTGTTTGGTCACGCTACCACCAGTGATGTGACAAAAAGTGCTATTTTAGCGGACTTAAGCTATGGCGTGTCAATGTTGTTTTGTCACGCTACGGGTGGTGGCGTGACCAAAGGGGTCAGAATTGGAAATAAAGTTCGCGGGGTTCTTTAAAATAAAATTTAAAAAAGAGTTAATTAATAAAAAAGTTCTAAGCTAATGCGGCCTTTCCAGAAAATCCTCTAGCATTTTCAGAAAGGAATTTATCAAGTTAATATATTACTATTTTTCACTTCCTGCTCTTCCTGTCTCAGTAGCAGCATGTCTCTAAAATTGATAGGTGACTTGTGTTGTCATCTTTACATCAGATTGCTCGTATGCTGACTGTGAAAAGAGAGAGGGAAATTGAACAAGGAATCAACAAGAGATTGTCTAGGAAGCTTGACAGGAAATGGAAGCAGAGCATTGTGGTTAGACCACCGCCATCTCTAAGGGAGAATAAGGAGGAATAGAAAGCACCAAAAGGAGACAATCTGAACAAGTCATTTCATGCATGTCTTGAAGGAAGGTTTCTTTCTCCCTGTGGTTTTATCCCCAATTATGGTTTGTTTTGTAATTCAGGTTAACAGTTTTTTAAGTCCTTGTTGTCAAACCAGAAGTTATGTTACCAGTTCCTTTTGTAAATTTAAGTTTATTTGAAATTTCTGCTTCTCTATGTGTTATCCATATATGCTTGACATATGAAAATGCGCATAAGTAGTGTATGCTATTCAGTCGTCAAGACTAGGGAGCTCTCTATGCCTGAACTTCGTGCTTTCTCATTATGCTCAGTTGGATCAAATCAGTGTCATTTATTAACATTTCAACCTTGATTGTAGTGGGAAAAATTAGCTTTGCAATATAAATTTTGTGTGCTATTAGTAGTGTATACCGTTGTTCTGTAAATATGCAACTTAGGTTGCTGGATTACAAGAGAAGTGTTGCCAACCTCCAAAATTCTAGAACATCAATCAGTGAGACTGACCACTAGTGGTACTCTGTGTCAGTTAAGCTTCAGAGACACAGGTTGGGAATGAGAAACGGATGGAGTGAGAGGTCACATTGCCTTCAACGTCAAGTCATCAAGCTCTACCGACCACAAGAATTTA
The DNA here is from genome assembly GCA_036346395.1 of Hsuehochloa calcarea. NCBI lineage: Eukaryota > Viridiplantae > Streptophyta > Magnoliopsida > Poales > Poaceae > Hsuehochloa > Hsuehochloa calcarea. Next base: position 63,784,227 of record CM070596.1, read on the forward strand.
TCACTAGTTATTTCCTTGTAACTATGCTCAGTTGCTCACCACTGCATATGATTTTGTATCTTTGCTATGGCACAAAACTACTCTCTTTTTAACAGAAAAGTTGTCAAACCCAACACAAGGAAATAATGGTGTTTAGGCTTATTTAAACCACCAAAATAAGAACAAAAACTAAAAAACAAGAAGAAATATGTTGAGTGTGCCCTAATTGAACAAATAACCTTTTAAGCAGGTGATTTGCTGCTTATTCAATCTGCTTAAGCGTCCAAACTGCTTATCCCATTCACTAATGGAAATGTTTTGTGCGGGTATGCACTTGCTGGTTAAGAGGCTGCCTGTACCATTTTTGAAAACATTGATCATAATCATATCAGGTACTGTCCAGACTGCTCACTTGATTCGGACTCTTGTCTCAATGCTAAAGGGAACTTATTTACCTAAATGAAGAATAGAAATGAATCCAAAGAAGAAGAAAAACTAGAAAAAATGACTCACATCTATAATAGTTTTGTTTGAGTTTTGAAACCTTTGTTTTGCTCAATTTCACTGTAATTGTAGAATTAGCCTCAACTCTAGCCTCCAGAGTATGTTGCAATCTATCCGAGGTTGGGAATCAGGCTGTCACGTACTAACATCAGGATACAAGGGATGCAAATGTTTTTGAGAAATTGGAGAGTGGGAAGGGGAAGAACTAAAGATTTAAGACTGAAAAGAAAGTAGAGGTGGGGAATGAGAAGAACCGGAGGAAGGAGGCGGACAATGCCTACGAGTATTTTCTGTTCCATGTCTTCCCAGCCTAGGTCAGCCGATCCATATACCGCTCCACCACCGATGCCTACCCTTGTGGTCCAGTCCTTGGTCATTTGGAATGTGTGGTTGGTCCATTAGGCCCAGGCGATAGCCCAGTCCGTGACACAAACTAGATCCATCGTTTCCCCACGAGACCAGGCCCTTCAGCCGAAAGTTGTAATTCTGATCTCCTTCCTAAGATCTTGCATGGATGTTTAGTCGATACTTGTTCTTATTTTGTGCTCAGTGCCTAGTCAGCACTCAGTACCGTCATTGGACTTCGATTGTTTGATATGCCGACAACTGAAGGTAACATCCATGTAATCAATAGTGACGTGCTTATGAATTGGTTGGGTAGATAAGAAATGAAGCGAACGGGGTTATCTGCCCGGGTTAATGTGCCAATTTTGTTTTCACCGCTAAGCCTTGTCCTTGTTTTGTTTTTGGCACAGACTCTCTAACTGACAGGCGGGTTCTGGCCTGCTGTTAGTGAGAGAAGCCAATGGCAAAAACAAAAAAAATTCACCAGTTGAATTTGTCCTATTACCATCACATCTGACACGGACCAACCTGTAGTTGATATGAAGACAACCCAATCTTTCACGGTATCAATGAAATATCCTCTCCTCGGTGGCACAAATAAACAGAAGCAGAAGAAACAACACAAAATATCCAAATCCCAAGTACTGGATTCGGCCAACTAGAACGATAACCAATCTTGTTTCTGTTGGACCGACTAGAAGAGGGGTTAAATAGGCATCACACAAGCAACGATATTTTTCAAATATTTTGTCTTAATAAGCTTAAGCTTCTTTCGCTCCAACAATTATAAGAAACTACGAAGATCAGATCCTAAACTCTTACAATGAAATCTCCGCGAAAAAACAAGCAAAACGAGACAATACTTGCCCAAGCGGTCTAACCTTCAACTAGTGGACGGTTTGGCCTCTCTCTCATAACAGAACTGAAAACTAACATGATTTCAAAACCACAAATCGATGTAACTTTTAATCAACTACATGAAACTTTGCATACACATTGCTTAAGATTTTGCGAACCTAATCCATGAAGAGCTTGAAAGAAAATATTTCAAAAGCTTCGACGTATTTGAATACGAAGGCAAGTTGCATCAAAATCGGCCCAAATACAAAAACGATGATTGTGATGAGCTCGTGGGAGGAATCAATCTAAGATGACTAAGGATGGTTTCCTATGCATCATAGCAACAAGAATTAAGCCAAAAACTCTCAAAACCAAAACCCTCAAAATCACCATTTCTTCCATCAAAACTGGGCAAACTCAAGAATTTGCAAAGATGTATGGTGACGAGGATCTAATAATCCTCATTTTATCTTTTATCTGTAATTCTTATTATGGGTAAATATGATGTCACATAGTCCCCAGAAGTACCCCTTATTTCTATAAGGGAGAGGCCTAACCTTTGATTGTAAGTTCTTCTACAATCACCCCCATAGTCGTAAGTTCTTCTACGACTACATCATGGTCGTAAGTCCTTCTACGACCATTACATAGTCGTAAGTTATTCTACGACTGCTACCTGATCGTAAGTCCTTCTACGACCAGGAAAACTACGACCACCTTATAATCAAACCTACAGACGGGTAGGTCCAATTGATTAAGGAATCCGAACGGTCTACACGCACTATTATTCCGCGTATTAATGGTGTGTAAATACCCCATTATCTCTGGAAGATAATTGCCAGACGGCGTGAAGAAGTCAAGGCGCCGGTAATTACTACCATCATGCGCCCGTTACTACATTAATTAGGCGCATCTTCCGTAGGACGAAACGGCTACTTCTTCACGACTATATAAGGGCATCAATCAGAGAGATAGGAGAGGCGAACAAGAGCCAGTCAAGTAGGAACACAAGTGCTATTCTCTGTAATAGTCTGAGTCTTTTACTTGATCATCAAGAATACCATACACACAGGATTAGGGTTATTATTCTCTCCGGAGAAGGCCTGAACCTGTCTAAACATCCGTGTCAATCCACTCTGCGTGATCTTATCTCTAGGAGACCCCCCGAATCAAACAATCTTTACGTAAGATCGGTTCTAATACACCGCGCTTGGCGCCGTCAGTAGGGATCTTCCGGTAATCTCTTGTCAACATACTCTCTTTTCCAATCTCATGCTAGCATGGCGGAGAATGGAACGAGGAGAACTGGTTCGACTTGGCGGACTGCAGACGTCGACATGGATGCCGGTTTCGACTACGAGCCGAGTGATGCATCCGCTGATGGTGATGTTCCCTCCGGAGATTATTCTCCAGGAAACCATCCCATCAATGGAGTTGAGGAGGGATCCTTATCCCCCACAACGATACGTCCAACAGAGGAGCCAATTCCCTCCAAGGACAAGGGTCAATCCGACCAGAACCGCACCCAGGAGGACTCACGACACAATGAGAGTTTTTCCTCTAAGTGTCCAAGTTCCCTTAAGGCGGTCCGACCTGGTGAGACAAGTCCTGGAAGCCACAATTCCAGGACTCCACCAGCATCTTGTGATCCTATCTCTCAGGGTAACTCCAGAGATAGTGGGATCAAGCATGCTTTTCCTACAAATACGACCGTCTCTCCGCAGATCTCATTTGCGGACGGAGACAGTTATAACCCGGAGTTCCCCTACCTGGAGGGGATTACTCCAAGTCGCCAGATGGTGTCTCTCGAGCACTCCTCAAGCGGGGAGGCCTCAAGCGCAAGTGAGAATCATCAACGGGAGGTCTTCGTCCTTCCCTCAAATCAGAGTCAACCTCATGGAGGTCGAAATGAGAACCCTCCCCGAAGATCACGCCGCGCGCCTCCTCGTAGTAATGGCAAGGGAACCACCGATGAGAGAGAACCAACACTCTGATGAACGCGAGAGAAATCCTCGACATTCTCGCACTCCACTGAGAAGGCCTCAAAGATCTGACGGAGGATTTTGAGGTCATCCAAGAAAGAAAATTGCGACCGTAAGAACTCGCCTGGCGCATTCAATATCGATCCACGGAGGTACAAGAACTCCAGGACATCAACGACTTGCTTGAGAATCCCAATCAAGAGCTTGCTCGAACGCCAGGATACGATCTCTTTGCTTTGAGGAGATTGCGCAAAGGCTTCGAACTGTGATGACAAGACTGGAAGTACCTCGTCAACAACATTCAGGTAGTCGTAGCAATGCGACTTCTTCAGCTACCAGTCAATCGAATATTTCTCTGCGTAGGAATCGACACGGTCATAAGTCACATCGATCTCCTATTCGGAGAAATACTTTTCAATCGGCTGATGATCAAGTAGCCCTCCGAGGAGGTGATCAATCACTACTCCGGCAAAGAAATTCTAACGGTGGATTACGAGGAGTATTCCTCAAGAATCGAGACCTACAATGAGCAACAGTCACTGTTGCGGGTATCGTCGTATACGATCACCTGGCGACATTAACCCTTCTTTCCTACAAAGAAGGCGTCAAGAAGTAATTACCGGATGCCGGGCATTTTCGCCTGACCTTCGAGCAGTTCGCTGGCCACCTCATTTTCGACCAGTGAACATGGAGAAATTTGATGGATCTCAAAATCCCATCGAGTTTCTTCAGATCTATACAACAGCTGTCCGAGCAGCAGGAGGAGGAGAGCACGCGTAATGGCGAATTACCTTCCAATCGTGCTCGAAGGATCCGCTCGATCGTGGTTATTAAACCAACCACTCGAGTCGATCTACTCTTGCAACACCTCTGTGATCTTCTACGAGCAAATTTCCAAGGCACATACAACCGCCTCGAAAGGAAGACGACTTGCACCGGATCAAACGAACAACAACGAGACTTTGCGTCAATTCATCAAACGCTTTAGTCGGGTTCAGAACTCAATTCGGAAATTTCGACTCCTCTGTGATCGGGCTTTTAAGCAAGGAGTCCGTAGTAGAAGAATAACAGAGGATATTGCTTTAAATCCTCCCAACACCGCTCCGAGCTCTTTGAGATGGCCGATCGATATGCAATCGCTTCGAGGCGGTCGAGTGGAATAACACTATCGATCGAGAAACACACGCCTTAGAGAGCCAGTGAGGTTGGTAAGGACAAAAAAGCAAAAAGTCCAAGAAGAAAATAAAAGTCAAAACCACAAACTAGTGGTTTCAAGGAGGTCTTAGTAGTAAAGATAGAGAGCCCCAAACCACCAAGTCGAACCCCGATCAAGGCAAAGGTAAGCGCCCGATCGTAGGAACGACAAACCAAGATGGTGTCCTTTCATAAAAGGAAGGACATGACCTCCAGAATTGCCGAAGTTTTCCAAAGAAAGCTCGAGGACTACTACAACTAAAGCACCACTCCCTACTCTCGAAAGGGTAGGACATACGAGTGGTCAAAAGTCGCCGATGATGAGGAGATGCCATTCCAAGATCCGCACCATACCGTTGAGCATATCTATGGAGGATCATCGGCATACGACTCCAAACGACAACTTAAAGCTGCCGGACGAGAGGTAAATTCCATACATACTCCTCTTGTCAATAAATTACCGAAGTGGTCGGAAGTTACCATCTCTTTTGAGAAGGACGACTGCCCAATCACTATGAGTCGATCAGTCGATTTCGATTGTGGTCGAACCCACCATCAACAAGCTGTCGGGTCAATCAGTGTTAGTTGATGGTGGTAGTTCTTTAAACATATTATTTACTAAAGCCACGGGCGAGATGCAAGTACCCAGGACAAAGGTAAGGCCGGTACGATATTCCTTTCATGGAATCGTACCGGGGTCTTCAGCCAAACCCATTGGCCAAGTTTCTCTTCCTTTAACATTTGGCTCACCAAGTAATTTGGGACGGAGAAAGTCTCCTTTGATGTGAGTCGATTCGATCGGCATATAACGCCATACTCGGACGACCAACTTTGGCAAAATTCTTAATGGCTACTCATTATGGGTATCAATGTCTTAAGATGCGAGTCCCAAAGGTGATCACAATTCAATGTGACAAAAGATGGCGTATAAATGCGGCGTCGATCCTCGAGATGGTTGGTCAAATACCAACTCGAGATGAAAGTCGACCGACTAGCAAGTGAAGCCTAAAAATACACCAAAGCGAGCGACCAAGTCAAAGAGGTTCCTCGACGCCGGAGAAACCCTCGAAGGCGTTCGCATTGGGAGACTTCGATCCCAAATAGGAAGACGCCCTCATTACCTTCCTCAGAGCTAACTTGAGATGTCTTGCGTGGCAAGCATCCGAACATGCCGGAGTCCCGGGGAGGTGATCGAGCGCGGGCTAGCTTTACGGCACGATAAAGTACCGTAAAACAAAATTACGGAGATTTGCCTGATCGGCGAGATGCTATTAAATCGAGTTGGATAAGCTACTTAAGGCGGGCTTTATAAGAGAAGTCAATCACCCAGTGGTTGGCTAACCTGTAATGGTCAAAAAGTCAAGCGGCAAATGGCGTATGTGCGTGAACTTTCTTGATCTTAATAAAGCTTGTCAAAAGATGATTTCCCTTTACCTCGTATTGATCGGTGGTTGATTCCTGCGGGTTGTGAAATATTAAGTTTTTAGATGCATATTACGGATATCACGGATCAATATGTGTCTAAGCGATGAAGAAAAGACCGCATTCATTACTCCATTTGGTACCTTTTGTTATATCAAAATGCCATTTGGTCTAAAGAATGCGGTGCTTCTTTTCAACGCTTAATGCAATCGACTTTTCATCTCAATTAGTAGAATTTGGAAGCCTATGTTGATGACCTAGTCGTAAAAAGCATTAAGAGACTTAATCATATCAGCGACCTACAAGAAACATTCGACAACCTCGAAAGCACCATTTAAAACTTAATCCGAGAGAAGTGTGTGTTTGGAATTTCTTGGGAAAATTGCTTGGATTCTAGTATACGAGCGAGGAATCGAAGCAAATCTGAAAAAATAAAAGCCATCCTCGGATCGACCCCAAACACAAAAAAGTCAGAAACTCCTTTGGGTGCATGGCGGCTTTAAGTCGTTTCATCATACGACTAGGAGAAAAGGACTACCTTTCTTTAAACTTCTCGGGAGACATGAAGGTTTTGAGTGGTCGAGCAGAGGCAAACATTGCCTTTGAAGATGTCAAGAGGTATCTTTCGAGTGCTCTGTTACGGTTTCTCCAAAGCGGAAGAGGCGCTCTTAATTTATCTAGGCGCCACGCCACAGGCGACAAGCGCGATCTTGGTCGTAGAAGCGTGGCGATACAACGGCCAGGTTTACTCGTCGCCGAGTTTTACGGGCCTAAGGGCGTTACCCTCGAGTTCAAAAACTTCTATATGCCCTCCTCATGTCTTGAGAAGCTGCGGCATTATTTTGGCGCACAAAATAGTGTCGCGTCGAGTTTCCTTTGGGAGCAATCCTCCATAATAAGAAGCAATGGGGCGCATGGCAAAATGGTCGATCGAACTTGGGAGTTCGACCTCCATTCGTGTCGACGGCCATAAAATCCCAGATCTTGGCGGACTTTGTCGCCGGAATGGACAAATCTGAACTGTTCGGGATCCCGATCTGATTCCCACGACCGGTGGATGATGTACTGACGGGTCACTTACTTTAAGTGGCTCGAAATCGGGTGGTCTGGTATCTCCTCTGGAGAAACCTTAAAGTATGCCATACAATTAAACTTCGGGCCACTAACAATGTGGCGAGAATCGAAGGTTGCTAGGCGGCATACAGTGCGAAAGCACTCTCGATTAAATCGACTACTCGTGAGAGAGACTCTCAACTAGTCGTGAATCAAATTGGGAAAGAGTACCAATGCTCTAACTCAACAATGGCTCGGTACTTATCGTAATCGTAAGCTAGAAAAACATTTTTAGGTTTCGAGTACAATTTATCCCTCGAAAGGATAATTTCCTCATGAGACCAACTTGCTCGGATGGCTTCTTCCGATCCATAATACCAAAGGAGTTTTCTTGGAGCAACTCAAAAAGCCGAGTCTCAGTCGAAGAACCGAGACACCTCCTCTTGAGATGGCCTCATTAGATTACGAGGATACGGATGACTCCCATCTACAAGTATCTTTGCAAGGGTTCGTGCAGAAGATGATCTTGAGGCGGTCGATTATCAGAAAAGCCAAAATGTATACTTTGGTTGAAGGAGTCCTCTATAAGCGAGGAACCAAAGGGATACTCATGCGATGCATTCAGCAAAGCGAAGGAATAACACTCCTTCACGATATACAGTGGCATCTGGGACGCATGCCTCCTCTGAGAACATTGGTTGGTAAAGCCTTTCGACAAGGTTTTTCTTGCCTACACACTGCACGATGCTATGGAGGTGGTTAAAAAGTGTGTCCATGCCAATTCCATGGTAGACAGATACACCAACCACTCAAGCATTACAAACAATACCTCTTTCTTGGCCTTTTGCGACCTGGGGGCTTGACATCCTAGGACCGTTTTCCTGTTCAAACTCTACGACCAGACGTGGTCGTAGTTGAGTCAAATGTTGAACCTCGACCAGACGTGGTCGTGGAGAAGAAGAGGTCCTCCGTTGGGAGGATTGCTCCAAAATTCCCGGTTAAGACCAGAGTGCAGGTATGTGAAATGTCTTGAAGTGTAAGAAGGACATTTACCTTTTTCTTTCACAACCCGATTTGCTTTTCTTTATTTCATCAGGCTCCTTGGCAAATTTCAGGAATGCTTCACGAGAAGTCCATTGCTATCCCTTCACCATCGGAGAGGTAGCAACGAGGTGGTCGAAGCATCACCCTTGGCCCAGAAAACGGTCCTAGGATGTCAAGCCCTGTGTCGCAAAAGGCCAAGAAAGAGGTATTGTTTGTAATGCTTGAGCCGGTTGGTGTATCCTCTCACCATGGAATTGGCACTGACACACTTTTAACCACCTCCATAGCATCGTGCAGTGTCAGAGGCCAAGAAAACCTTTGTCGAAAGGCTTTACCAACCAATGTTCAGAGGAGGCATGCGTCCCATGTGATGCCACTGTATATCGTGAAGGAGTGTTATTCCTTCGCTTTGCGGAATGCATCGCATGAGTATCCCTGGGTTCCTCGCTTATAGAGGACTCCTTCAACCAAAGTATACATTTTGGCTTTTCGATAATCGATCCGCCTCAAGATCATCTTCTGCACGAACCCTTGCAAAGATACTTGTAGATGGGAGTCATCCGTATCCCCGTAATCTAATGAGGCCATCTCAAGAGGAGGTGTCTCCGGTTCTTCGACTGAGACGGCTTTTGGAGTTGCTCCAAGAAAACTCCTTTTGTATTATGGATCGAAGAAGCCATCCGAGCAAGTTGGTCTCATGAGGAAATTATCCTTTCGAGGGATAAATTGTACCTCAAACCTAAAAATGTTTTTCTAGCTTACGATTCGATAAGTACCGAGCCATTGTTGAGTTAGAGCATTGGTACTCTTTCCCAATTTGATTCACGACTAGTTGAGAGTCTCCTCTCACGAGTAGTCGACGAATCGAGAGTGCTTTCGCACTGTATGCCACCTAGCAAACCTTCGATTCGCCACATTGTTAGTGGCCCAAAGTTTAATTGTATGGCATACTTTAAGGTTTCTCCTAGAGGAGATACCAGACTCACTCCTTTCGAGCCACTTAAAGTAAGTGACCCGTCAGTACATCATCCACCGGTCGGGAATCAGATCGGGATCCCGAACAGTTCAGATTTGTCCATTCGCGACAAAGTCCGCCAAGATCCGATTTTATGGCCGTCGACACGAATGGAGGTCGAACTCCCAAGTTCGATCGACCATTTTGCCATGCGCCCCATTGCTTCTTATTATGGAGGATTGCTCCCAAAGGAAACTCGCACGACATGCCTATTTTGTGCGCTCAAAATAATGCCGCAGCTTCTCAAGACATGAGGAGGGCATATAGAAGTTTTTGAACTCCGAGGGTAACGCCCTTAGGCCCGTGTAAACTTCGGCCGACGAGTAAACCGGCCGCTGTACGCCACGCTCTACGACCAAGATCGCGCTTGTCTGCTCGTGGCGTGGCAAATAGATAAATTAAGAGCGCCTCTTCCGCTTTGGAGAAACCGTAACAGAGCACTCGAAAGATACCTCTTGACATCTTCAAAGGCAATGTTTGCCTCTGCTCGACCACTCAAAACCTTCATGTCTCCCGAGAAGTTTAAAGAAAGGTAGTCCTTTTCTCCTAGTCGCATGATGAAACGACTTAAAGCCGCCATGCACCCAAAGTGAGTTTCGACTTCCTTTTGTGTTTGGGGTCGATCCGAGGATGGCTTTTTTTTTCAGATTTGCTTCGATTCCTCGCTCGTGATACTAGGAATCCAAGCAATTTTCCCAAGAAATTCCAAACACACACTTCTCTGGATTAAGTTTTAAATGGTGCTTTCGAGGTTGTCGAATGTTTCTTGTAGGTCGCTGATATGATTAAGTCTCTTAATGCTTTTTACGACTAGGTCATCAACATAGGCTTCCAAATTCTACTAATTGAGATGAAAAGTCGATTGCATTAAGCGTTGAAAAGAAGCACCGATTCTTTAGACCAAATGGCATTTTGATATAACAAAAGGTACCAAATGGAGTAATGAATGCGTCTTCTTCATCGCTTAGACACATATTGATCCGTGATATCCGAATATGCATCTAAAAACTTAATATTTCACAACCCGCAGTGGAATCAACCAAATTGATCAATACGAGGTAAAGGGAAATCATCTTTGGACAAGCTTTATTAAGATCAAGAAAGTTCACGCACATACGCCATTTGCCGCTTGACTTTTTGACCATTACAGGTTAGCCAACCACTGGTGATTGACTTCTCTTATAAAGCCCGCTTAAGTAGCTTATCCAATTCGATTTAATAGCATCTCGCCGATCAGGCAAATCTCCGTAATTTTTGTTTTACGGTACTTTATCGCCGTAAAGCTAGCCCGTGCTCGATCACCTCCGGGACTCCGGCATGTCGGATGCTTGCCACGCCAAGACATCCGTTAGCTCTGAGGAAGGTAATGAGGGCGCCTTCCTATTTGGGATCGAAGTCTCCCAATGCGAACAGTCTTCGAGGGTTTCTGCGTCCCGAGGAACCTCTTGACTTGGTCGCTCGCTTTGGTGTAGCTTTTAGGCTTCGACTTGCTAGTCGGTCGACTTTCATCTCGAGTTGGTATTTGACCAACCATCTCGAGGATCGACGGCCGCAAATATACGCCATCTTTTTGTCACATTGAATTGTGATCACTCCTTGGGACTCGCATCTTAAGACATTGATACCCATAATGAGTAGCCATTAAGAATTTTGCCAAAGTTGGTCGTCCGAGTATGGCGTTATATGCCGTATCGAAATCGACCACATCAAAGGAGACTTTCTCCGTCCTGAAATTACTTGGTGAGCCAAATGTTAAAGGAAGAGAAACTTGGCCAATGGGTTTGGCTGAAGACCCCGGTACGATTCCATGAAAGGAATATCGTACCGGCCTTACCTTTGTCCTGGGTACTTGCATCTCGTCCAGGGCTTTAGTAAATAATATGTTTAAAGAACTACCACCATCAACTAACACTCGATTGACCCGACAGTTGTTGATGGTGGGTTCGACCACAATCGGAAATCGACCTGATCGACTCATAGTGATTGGGCAGTCGTCCTTCTCAAAAGAGATCGTAAGAAGGGCTGACCGGATGGCATGTGGTGAAGGATTTGGTCGTAGTTTTCCTGGTCGTAGAAGGACTTACGATCAGGTAGCAGTCGTAGAATAACCTTTGATTGTAAGTTCTTCTACAATCACCCCCATAGTCGTAAGTTCTTCTACGACTACATCATGGTCGTAAGTCCTTCTACGACCATTACATAGTCGTAAGTTATTCTACGACTGCTACCTGATCGTAAGTCCTTCTACGACCAGAAAACTACGACCACCTTATAATCAAACCTATGCACGGTAGGTCCAATTGATTAAGGAATCCGAACGGTCTACACGCACTATTATTCCGCCGTATTAATGGTGTGTAAATACCCCATTATCTCTCGAAGATAATTGCGAGACGGCGTGAAGAAGTCAAGGCGCCGTAATTACTACCATCATGCGCTACATTACATTAATTAGGCGCATCTTCCGTAGGACTAAACGGCTACTTCTTCACGACTATATAAGGGCATCAATCGTAGAGATAGGAGAGGCTAACAAGAGCCACCAAGTAGGAACACAAGTGCTATTCTCTCTAATAGTCTCGAGTCTTTACTTGATCATCAAGAATACCATACACACAGTGATTAGGGTTATTATTCTCCTGAGAAGGCTCAACTCGCCTAAACATCCCGTGTCAATCCACTCAAGCGTGATCTTATCTCTAGGAGACCCCAATCAAACAATCTTTACGTAAGATCGGTTCTAATACACCGATGCTGACTGCTTTTGAGTTTTAACTTTACCTAACTCTCATTTCTTCTTCGATAAAGAAATGAGATGAAGAAACTCCGATCAAGTTGGAGACAAATCTTTGGTCATTCAGAGTTTTCCGCATTAGCAAGAATAAGGATCAAGAACTTGAGGTTCGAGAACTCAAGCAATGTAAGTAACTCTTTACCGCTGTCCTTTTGAGTGTTTTCCTTTTTAATGTTAATTCCTTGTTCGTAAATTGTCGCCCAATTGAGAATCCTTGAGGTCAAATCCAAGCAAAGACCTTGATCTACAAATATCTTTGTGTTATGTTCCTCTAGAAGTATTTTTGTTTGACCTAGATTATTCTTTTCGTAACAAGTGGTCGAGAACAAAAGCTTCACGAGGCTTCGACTTGTACCCAACAGAGATGGAGTCGATGAAGACTAGTCTTCAAGGCAAGATCACTCTCCGAACAATGTGCTTAGTGAGCTACATTCGAGGGAAAACTCCTCGAGAAGATACTATAGCCGCCACACAAGTATTATTGGAGAACAAGTCGAAAATTGCAAGAAATGGTGACCACTCAAGGCTAATCAAGTCAATCAATAAGGAGGCAATGAAGTCGCCGTAAGTTACGCTTTGGCGAAACTTAAAGCTCAAGATCCCCGCTTTAATGTTAAACTAATCGGCCGACTTCGATTGTCCCAATCGAGGCAAGTCGTCTGATTGTGGAAATGCGCCACTATAAAAAGGTATGAGGAAATGCAATAGGCTCTCCCCTTCGTAGTAATCTTGTAACTACTTTGTAAGGCGCATAATTTTGTTGATGAGTAATATATGATCCGCTTTATTTCTGAAAATCATCTTGTCGAGTAGTTAGTAACTCAAAAGATAATAAACGAATGAAAGACGAATGAAAGACTAAGAATTGAAGTCAAATTAATAACTTTATCCTAGCCCTCGATTATTTGTTTAGATTGTTTAGACAATCTAAATAAATAGTGTTTGAAACGGGTTTTCAAAAACAAAGAGAGGTTTATTTAACTTATAGCTTTGTTACGGTTTGTCAAGCAATCGGTCGAAGAGTAAAACGACTGACACTAGGAAGTTCCTTCTAGTGGGGTGACCACGTGCGTAAAGGAAAGGCTTCGACTAGGTGATGTTTTCATTTCCGACTAGTTTAATCGAACCAAGAACAAAGAACTTGAGTTAAACAGACGCCTTAGAGGACTTTAGTAATTCGCTCGTCCTTTTTGGTGGACTTCGATAAGTCTTTTCCAAGAGCAAAAGTAGGAGACTCGAGCAAATACTAGGAAGTTTCCTTCTAGTGGGTGACCACATGCAGGAGGAAAGACTTCGACTAGGTGTGTTTCTTCCTTCACCGCTTAAAACAAATCGAGTACATCAAAGGTGGTCGAACAAATGTAAGAAAGTGTACTCTACTTAGAATATTTTTTGAATTGATCAAAAAATAGACTAAGATTGAGAGAGTTGGCTTTGAGAACATTCCGATCGATAGAACCCTGCTCTTTGTAATCGGCAAAGAAAATGAGTAACGAGTCAATGCTTGAAATTCCTTCTAGTGGGCGTAACCACATGCAGAGAGGAGAAGTTTCATCCTGATGACGCTTCTCGCTTTTCGGCAGGTAAAGAAAATCGGGTGCTTTCATATCATAGTCGAAAGATTAAAAAGCACTACTCAAAATAAGGCAAAAAGAGGTAGAAAGAACTCGACTTTATTGCTCGAGAAACCGTCACACATAGAATTTATGAATCGGTCGATGTTCCAAGAGTTTGAGAGAACTCGCCCATCTTCCATTGCTAGTCGTGATCGACTCGCCGAGTTACTCGACCATCGTAAGGACCTTCCCATTTAGGGAAAGTTTATTCCGATTAGACTTGATTGGCGAGCCTCAATACCAAGTCACCTATAGCAAGGTCGCGAGGTTGACCTTACGATTATAGTATTCGCGCAGGCTTGTTGGTAGACCGCCGAACGGATTAAGGCTAGGTTTCTCCTTTCTTCGAGTAGGTTAATGTCATCTCGCCGGTTGTTCCCGGTCCGAGTTGTTGAAGGTTTCAACTCGTGTCGACCGCAATTTTAGCTCCGAGGAAGCATGGCTTCGCCCAAAACTAGAAAATGGTGTTTCTCCCGTTGCTCGATCGGTGGTCGCATTTAATCGCCCATAATATGGAGGGTAATTCTGTACCCAAGCCCCGAGCGCTAACAAGTCGGGTCGAAAACTCGAGTTTTAATTCTCGCATTATTTGGCCGCTTGCACGCTCGACCGCCCCATTGCTTTGGGGATGTGCAATGTACATAGCATAGCTTGGTACTCAACTCGCCGCAAAATTCTCAAATTTTGCACTTGCGAATTGTTTATTATTGTCTGTAATTATCCGACTTAACTCCAAATCGACTAATTACGCTTCATCATGAACCTTTTGTCGCTCCTGTTATCCTGAAGCATGTTTCACTTGATCCATTTTGTGAACGTGTCAATAGCCACAAAAAGGAATTCGAAACCTCCTGGAGCTTTGGGAAACGGTCCTAGGATGTCAAGCCCCCAGGTCGCAAAAGGCCAAGAAAGAGGTATTGTTTGTAATGCTTGAGCCGGTTGGTGTATCCGCCTACCATGGAATTGGCATCGACACACTTTTAACCACCTCCATAGCATCGCATGTGGTCAGAGGCCAAGAAAAACCTTGTCGAAAGGCTTTACCAACCAATGTTCAGAGGAGGCATGCGCCCCACAGATGCCATCGTATATCGTGAAGGAGTGTTATTCCTTCGCTTTGCGGAATGCATCGCATGAGTATCCCTTAGGTTCCTCGCTTATAGAGGACTCCTTCAACCAAAGTATACATTTTGGCTTTTCGATAATCGATCCGCTCAAGATCATCTTCGCACGGAACCCTTGCAAAGATACTTGTAGATGGGAGTCATCCGTATCCTCGTAATCTAATGAGGCCATCTCAAGAGGAGGTGTCTCTGGTTCTTCGACTGAGACGGTTTTGGAGTTGCTCCAAGAAAACTCCTTTTGGTATTATGGATCGGGAAGAAGCCATCCGAGCAAGTTGGTCTCATGAGGAAATTATCCTTTCGAGGGATAAATTGTACCTCAAACCTAAAAATGTTTTTCTAGCTTACGCATTGATAAGTACCGAGCCATTGTTGAGTTAGAGCATTGGTACTCTTTCCCAATTTGATTCACGACTAGTTGAGAGTCTCCTCTCACGAGTAGTCGACGAATCGAGAGTGCTTTGCACTGTATGCCGCCTAGCAAACCTTCGATTCTCGCCACATTGTTAGTGGCCCGAAAGTTTAATTGTATGGCATACTTTAAGGTTTCTCCTAGAGGAGATACCAGACCACTCCCACCAAGAGCCACTTAAAGTAAGTGACCGTCAAAGTACATCATCCATCGGTCGGGAATCAGATCGGGATCCCGAACAGTTCAGATTTGTCCATTCGCGACAAAGTCCGCCAAGATCCGATTTTATGGCCGTCGACACGAATGGAGGTCGAACTCCCAAGTTCGATCGACCATTTTGCCATGCGCCCCATTGCTTCCTTATTATGGAGGATTGCTCCTAAAGGAAACTCGCACGCACATGCTATTTTGTGCGCTCAAAATAATGCCGCAGCTTCTCAAGACATGAGGAGGGCATATAGAAGTTTTTGAACTCGAGGGTAACGCCCTTAGGCCCGTAAAACTTGCCGACGAGTAAACCGGTCGTT
Source organism: Hsuehochloa calcarea (assembly GCA_036346395.1). Lineage (NCBI taxonomy): Eukaryota > Viridiplantae > Streptophyta > Magnoliopsida > Poales > Poaceae > Hsuehochloa > Hsuehochloa calcarea. The sequence continues at coordinate 63,800,078 of CM070596.1, forward strand.
GTACGCTTTCACGCTCTACGACCAAGATCGCGCTTGCCGCTGTGGCGTGGCAAATAGATAAATTAAGAGCGCCTCTTCCGCTTTGGAGAAACCGTAACAGAGCACTCGAAGATACCTCTTGACATCCTCAAAGGCAATGTTTGCCTCGCTCGACCACTCAAAACCTTCATGTCTCCCGAGAAGTTTAAAGAAAGGTAGTCCTTTTCTCCTAGTCGTGCGATGAAACGACTTAAAGCCGCCATGCACCCAAAGGAGTTTCGACTTCCTTTTTGTGTTTGGAGGTCGATCCGAGGATGGCTTTTATTTTTTCAGATTTGCTTCGATTCCTCGCTCGTATACTAGGAATCCAAGCAATTTTCCCAAGAAATTCCAAACACACACTTCTCTGGATTAAGTTTTAAATGGTGCTTTCGAGGTTGTCGAATGTTTCTTGTAGGTCGCTGATATGATTAAGTCTCTTAATGCTTTTACGACTAGGTCATCAACATAGGCTTCCAAATTCCTACTAATTGAGATGAAAAGTCGATTGCATTAAGCGCTTGAAAAGAAGCACCGCATTATTTAGACCAAATGGCATTTTGATATAACAAAAGGTACCAAATGGAGTAATGAATGCGTCTTCTCTTCATCGCTTAGACACATATTGATCCGTGATATCCGTAATATGCATCTAAAAACTTAATATTTCACAACCCGCAGAGAATCAACCAACCGATCAATACGAGGTAAAGGGAAATCATCTTTGGACAAGCTTTATTAAGATCAAGAAAGTCTCACGACATACGCCATTTGCCGCTTGACTTTTGACCATTACAGGTTAGCCAACCACTGGGTGATTGACTTCTCTTATAAAGCCCGCTTAAGTAGCTTATCCAATTCGATTTAATAGCATCTCGCCGATCAGGCAAATCTCCGTAATTTTTGTTTTACGGTACTTTATCGTGCCGAAGCTAGCCTTGTGCTCGATCACCTCCGGGACTCCGGCATGTCGGATGCTTGCCACGCCAAGACATCCGCGTAGCTCTGAGGAAGGTAATGAGGGCGCCTTCCTATTTGGGATCGGAAGTCTCCCAATGCGAGCAGCCTTCGAGGGTTTCTCTCGGCCCGGAGGAACCTCTTTGACTTGGTCGCTCGGCTTTGGTGCAGACTTTAGGCTTCGACTTGCTAGTCGGTTGGTCGACTTTCATCTCGAGTTGGTATTTGACCAACCATCTCGAGGATCGACGGCCGCAACTATACGCCATCTTTTGTCACATTGAATTGTGATCACCCTTTGGGACTGGCATCTTAAGACATTGATACCCATAATGAGTAGCCATTAAGAATTTTGCCAAAGTTGGTCGTCCGAGTATGGCGTTATATGCCGATCGAATCGACTACATCAAAGGAGACTTTCTCCGTCCCAAATTACTTGGTGAGCCAAATGTTAAAGGAAGAGAAACTTGGCCAATGGGTTTGGTCAAGACCCCTGACGATTCCATGAAAGGAATATCGCATCGCCTTACCTTTGTCCCGGTACTTGCATCTCGCCCGTGGCTTTAGTAAATAATATGTTTAAAGAACTACCACCATCAACTAACACTGATTGACCCGACAGCTTGTTGATGGTGGGTTCGACCACAATCGAAATCGACTGATCGACTCATAGTGATTGGGCAATCGTCCTTCTCAAAAGAGATCGTAAGAAGGGGTGACCGGATGGCATGTGGTGAAGGATTTGGTCGTAGTTTTCTTTGGAAAACTCGCAATGCGGAGGTCATGTCCTTCCTTTTATGAAAGGGACACCATCTTGGTTTGTCGCTCCTACGATCGTACGCTTTACCTTTGCCTTGATCGTGGTTCGACTTGGTGGTTTGGGGTTTCTATCTTTTACTACTAAGACCTCCTTGAAACCACTAGTTTGTGGTTTTGACTTTTATTTTCTTCTTGGACTTTTTGCTTTTTGTCCTTACTAACCTCACCTGCCTCTAAGAGCGTGTGTTTCTCGATCGATAGTGTTATTCCACTCGATCGCCTCGTAAGCTTGCATATCGATCGCCATCTCAAAGAGCTCTAAGAACGGTGTTGGGAGGATTTAAAGCAATATCCTCTCGTTATTCTTCTACTACGGACTCCTTGCTTAAAAGCCCCGATCACAGAGGAGTCGAAATTTCTAATTGAGTTACTTAACCCGACTAAAGCGCTTGATGAATTGACGCAAAGTCTCGTTGTTGTTCTGCTTGATCCGGCAAGTCGCCTTCCTTTCGTATGCGGTTGTATGTGCCTTGGAAATTTGCTCGTAGAAGATCACAGAGGTGTTGCCAAGAGTAGATCGACTCGAGTGGTTGGTTTAATAACCACGATCGAGCGGATCCTTCGAGCACGCTTGGAAGGTAATTCGCCATTACGTGCTCTCCTCCTCCCGCCGCCGGACAATCAAGATAGATCTCAAGAAACTCGATGGGATTTTGAGATCCATCAAATTTCTCCATGTTCACCGGTCGAAATGAGGTGGCCGAATCGCTCAAGGTCGCGAAATGCCCTAAGATCCCAGAATTACTTCTTGACGCCTTCTTTGTAGGAAAGAAGGGTTAATGTCGCCAGTGATCGATACGACGATACCCGCAACAGTGACTGCTCGCTGTAGGTCTCGCCGAGGGAATACCTCGTAATCCACCCGCAGAATTTCTTTGCCGAGTAGTGATTGATCACCTCCTGAGGGCTACTTGATCATCACCGATTGAAAAGTATTTCTCGAATAGGAGATCGATGTGACTTATGACCGTGTCGATTCCTACGCAGAAATATTCGATTGATCGGTAGTCAAGAAGTCGCATTGCTACGACTACCGAATGTTGTTGACGAGGTACTTCCAGCCTTGTCATCACAGTCAAGCCTTTGCGCAATCTCCTCATCAAAGAGATCGATCTCGGCGTTCGAGCAAGCTCTCGATTGGGATTCTCAAGCAAGTCGTTGATGTCCCGGAGTTCTTGTACCTCCCGTGGATCGATATTGAATGCGCCAGCAGTTCTTCTCGGGTCGCAATTTTCTTTCTTGATGACCTCAAAATCCTCCCCGTCGATCTTTGAGGCCTTCTCGGAGTGCGAATGTCGAGGATTTCTCGCGTCATCGAGTGTTGGTTCTCTCTCGCCGGTGGTTCCTTGCCATTACTACGAGGAGGCGCAGTGCGTGATCTTCGGGGAGGGTTCTCATTTCGACCTCCATGAGGTTGACTCTGATTTGAGGGAAGGACGAAGACCTCCCGTTGATGATTCTCACTTGCGCTTGAGGCCTCCCCGCTTGAGGAGTGCTCGAGAGACACCATCTCGCGACTTGGAGTAATCCTCCGTAGGGGAACTCCGGTTATAATCGCCTCCGTCCGCAAATGAGATCTGCGGAGAGACGGTCGATTTGTAGGAAAAGCATGCTTGATCCCACTATCTCTGGAGTTACCCTGAGAGATAGGATCACAAGATGCTGGTGGAGTCCTGGAATTGTGGCTTCCAGGACTTGTCTCACCAGATCGGACCGCCTTAAGGGAACTTGGACACTTAGAGGAAAAACTCTCATTGTGTCGTGAGTCCTCCCGGTACGGCTCGGTCGGATTGACCCTTGTCCTTGGAGGAATTGGCTCTCTGTTGGACGATCGTTGTGGGGATAAGGATCCTCCTCAACTCCATTGATGGATGGTTTCGGAGAATAATCTCCGAGGGAACATCACCATCGCCGATGCATCACTCGGCCGTAGTCGAAACCGATCCATGTCGACGTCACAGACCGCCAAGTCGAACCAGTTCTCCTCGTTCCATTCTCCTGCCATGCTAGCATGAGATTGGAAAAAGAGAGTATGTTGACAAGAGATTACCGGAAGATCCCCACTCCAGAGATATCTCCATCACTCACATGTCCTTGGCATCAAGAAAGATTAAGAGGGGAGAAAGATACATAAAAAACCAAGCCAAATTACAAAATCAACACTTGAGCATATGAGAGGGAGACTTGGAGGAATTTAGAGATTTGATTTCTATTTGCAGATGAATGTTGACAACCACTCTCTTGAGAGGACAAAGCTACTAGAGCAGCACACACACAAGTGCTCTCATCTTACATAGTGGAGGCTCACATCAAACCCTAAAACCAACCACTTAGTGGATACTATCCACTAAGCCATTGGGAAAACCTGCAAACCCAACAACATGTCGGGGTTTTTCAACTCAACACACTCACACACGTATTTCAAAGCGCCGCCTTCATCCTTGGCTCCAATAGACCGAATCCATCATGCCTTGCCCTCCATGGAGTATCCTTGACCTAATCTACTTAGGACACTGTTGTGGTTCCCCGCACCACCATTTTTTTGGTATTGGGCAATTTACCAAAATATCCCTCCACTGACCTTTCCGAAATCCTTCACATCGAAGCATCACCCTTGCTTCGTCATCATCCATGCGGCCTCAATGACTTCTTGTCAAGCTTCTCACGCGCTTGGATCCCACCACACCACCTCGCTGTAAACAAGATCAAGTCACTTGGCATGCCTTACCATGCAACATGATCGCACTCCCTTCCTAGTCGCTCGACCTCACTCCTCCCAAAGATTAGTCTCAGTCCACCTTGCCATTGACCATCATGTCCACCACTGGTCTGGCCGCAACCACCATGCCGATCAGACCACCAACCATTGGCTGGTCTGACCACACCAACCGGTAACAAGACACCGGTCTAGCCGCCATGGTGTTGTCGGCCCGACCGCTTCACTTCACTAGAAAACTCTCTCTCTCTGAACTTTTTAGTAAAACTCTATCTAGTTTCATGTCCAGTTTTTTATTTTTAATGACACTTAGTGCAAACACATCCCAAACAAACCTACACAAGTATTTGATGTCTATTTTCCAAGAGTTTGCACCGCCAGTCTTACTGCCAATCATGAGTCGGTCAGACCGCCGACAATGGCCGATCCTATCGTTCGCAGGGCCCTTCAGACCACCTATGGCTGATCAGACCATGGCTCCCAAGCCGGTCTGACTGTCGCTGCACCTCCTCAACTCCACCCGACTGAGATCAAAGCAAAGACGATCTGACCACCAACCCAAAGCCGGTTAGACCGCATTCCACAGCAACACTAAAATCTGCTTAAACTCAAAACCAAACTCAACCAATGACAATTATTGCATCAAAGTCGATATGCTTATCACAAGCCATAGGATGACCTCTACATGGTCTCACATCTTCCTTTCACCGAATACACAACACCAACGGAATTGATTTACCTGATGAGAGAAGGTAGCAACAAAGAAGAATAAAGATAGGCCTCTGCTTTACACTAGCCAACGATAACAAGATGCAAACTCGAGACGAGGAACTTGCAAACCAATTCACTAAATTGAATTGCAAGGAGGAACCACAAGGATTCAATTCAATTAGAGAGTTTAATTTCTCCAATAAGAAACACAACAAACCAAACCCTAGATGAGTTCTTGACCTTAATAACACACACTCATGGCACTGAGAAAAAGCCCTGAGCAATTTTATGCATAAACTCGCACATAAAAATCAATTACATGGCGCCGTGCCTAGCCTTTTATATGGACGCAAACTCTAACCTGCATTTCCTAAACCAAACCACAACATATGATTAGGCCTAAACTAAACTTGGATGCAAACTCAACTCAGATTTCCAGATCGTTAAAAAAACTCATATTTCCTAAACCATAACTCTGGACGTAAAAGGCCAACCAAAGCAACAAGAAGGAAAAAGACCCACTTTACTGTGAAAAAGAGAGTTAATATTCTCCCTAATATTGATAAGAAAAATCTGAGATTCCCATCCGAATCAAACTCAAATATAAACCGAACTGTACTAATGTGGATGTATTTTCTTCTCACCAATTTCTTGTTTGCTCCTTTCCACTGCACGCGCTCCAAGTTGGAGATGCTTTGCTAGGAGGACTCCTCCATCAACGACTTTCTTCTGAGCCTTGACCAGTCTCTGGCGCGAGCTGGACGGGCTGGCTTTTCCACTTTGCCAGGAGTGTCATAAGGTGTAGAAGGCGGATCGTGACCTCCTTCGCCTTGATGACTTCGTTTACCGTCTTTGCCCAGAGTTTGAGACTATTAGGGCTCAACTGTTGAGTCGCTCACCACAACCGACAGTCACCGAGACTCTTTCGACGCTTCATGCTGAGGAGCTTCGCCACGGGTTAGCAGCACAGTTTGTTCTGGCTATGCTTGCTACCCCTTCTTCTTCGACTACACCGACGACTTCTGCATCGACTACAGTCCCTCCTGAGGTGTCTGTTTCCGCTCCTGTTTTTGCACCAACTGGGGTTCAGTGCAATTATTGCAAGAACTTCAGGCATGACCACCAGAGATATGCAGTGCGAAAAAAGCGAAACAAGGCACGTAGGGGTGGACGATCCAAGGGGGGCAAGGAGGCCCTTCCCCGACGGGGGGACAGACTAGCACGTCAGAACCTTCTCAGCAAGGTGACTCTGTTCAGCAGTTCTAGCAGGCTCTACTTTAGCAGCTTTACATAGCTCAGCAGGTTCTGCTAGTCTAGCTCAAACGTCTCCTCTTTACATAGCTCAGCAGGTTCTGCTAGTCTAGCTCAAACGTCTCCTCTAGGCACTTCTTGTGTTATGAATTTTGGTGCCTCTTTCCACATGACACCAGACTCCACATCTCTCACTTCAGTAGGACCTACTGTTTTTCCTATCTCTATTTAGACAACTAACGTTACTCCTCTGTCTGTTAGCTGTTAGGGCACTCTTTTGTCCATTGATTTTTTATGTTCCAAATTGCTTTCCATGTTCACTGATTACCATGCAACTTCTCTCAGAGGTCACTACCAACTTTGATGTAGGGTTAGTTTTGACTCTCACTCTTGTTTCATTCAGCATCGATAAACAGAGACAATACTTGCACTACTAAAAAAGGCTAATACTGAACGCCTCATCACAGACGGTTGACCAAAACCGTCTGTATTAAATACAATCATAGACGGTTTTGGTTTAGCGACCATCTATGTTAATGGATGCGCTTAAAACCGTATGTGAAGAGGTAATATCACGCGGTTCGTCTTGAAAACTATCTCGTGAAGTATCACGATGGTTCTTGTTCGTAACCGTCATGATACTTTACTGACGTTTTCAACATGAACCGCCTATGACTTCCCGCCCTCGTCACAATCATGGTAAAATCACATACGGTTCATGTTGAAAACTATATGTGAAGTATCGAGATGGTTCTGAATAAGAACCGTATGTGATATTACATCACATACGGTTTTTGTTTGAAATAATCTGTGATTCGCAGCGCTGGAGGGCAAAAAAATTTGAATGCGTGCGCGGGTGGCACAATGTTTTGGCGTTGTTCTTATATATTATATCCACCACTGCCTTGTCTTAAATCGCCTCCTCTCCTCCCCACACTGAGCTCTGGCGGCCCTCGATTCCTCGACGCGGTTCAGTGAGGAGATGTAGCGTCTTTGCTTCACGGCGCCCAAAGAAGCGCGCTATGGCTCTACTAGTACCGTCAGATCTGGCTGCCTCCCATCTTGGCCTTAGGTGAGCACGAAGTTTTGCCCCGAAATCCCAATCCTGGTTTCCTTCTCACTCTGATTTCATCCGCTGCATCCTGTCAGATCTCGTTCTCAATGAGGACCCCCATCTGTGGTTGACAAGGGAGGCCGATTCGCTCAAGTGAACGCCTAGTTGATCTTGTCCTCGCGAGAGTGAGGTATTGATTGAGAGAGAGAGGGAGAGTATCTTTTAATTACCTTCTTGCAAACTATCAAAAGAGCATATAGAAACTACTGTCCAGCAATTGATTGGTTTGGCTCAAAATTTGATATTTTTTTACAATACAAAAAACTATCACATACGGTTTTTACTTAAAAACCATATGTGATAGTCTATTTTCACATATGATTCTGAACAATAACTGTCTGTGTTCAGAACCATCTGTGATAATTAACTATCACGCATGCTATTGTTCGTAATCGCTTGTGATAGCTTTTTTCACGCATTGCTTAAAAACCGTCAGAATGACCACATAGTATCATTGACCCATAGTCGCACGGTTCAAAAACTATCTGTGATGATGATTTAGAACCGCTTGTTATTACCTTTTCGTAGTATTTGGGGTTGGACGGTCGTAGGGATCGCCGTGGTCTCTACATCCTTGACCGCCTCCATCTTCCGTCCACTTCAGTTGCTCCTATCACCTCTACGTCTACCTCCACTGCCATTGCTGCCACCACCTATGGAGTTTTTGCGTAGTAGCATCATCGTCTATGTCACTTGTGTGGGTCTCACCTTTCTTCATTAGTTTGTCGTGTGTTCTGGACGATTACTATTGACATGGCCATATTTTGTTTGGGTTGTAAGCTCGTGAGTCCTTGTCTTCTCATCCTTTTAACTTAGTTCATTCAGATGTGTGGGGTCCTGCGCCTATTATGGGTATAAATTTTATATGATCTTCATTGATGATTATTCCTGTTTTACATGGATTTTCCCTACGTCTAATCGTGGTCGGTTTCTTACGATCTATCATAGCTTTGCAACGATGGTTCATACTCAGTTTGATTCTTCCATCCATACTTTTCGCTATGATTTTGCTAGCGAGCATCGCTCGTGTTTTTAGACGCTTTCTTTCTCAAAGAAAGCACTCTTACCGCCTTCTTGTCCTAGTGCCCAGGCTTAGAATGGAGTTGCTGAGCGTAAACATTGTCATCTGATTGAGACTGTCCGCACTCTTCTCCTCGCGTATCACATTTTACCACAGTTCTGGGCTAAGGCTATTTTTATGGCTGCATATCTCATCAATATGCAGCCTTCCACTGCTCTTAAGGGTGTTAGTGCTATAGAGTGTCTCTACTTTCGAGTCCCCAGTACACCCACCTTCGTGTTTTTTGTTGTACTTGTTTTATTCTGCTGCAACCTCATTAGCGCACCAAACTATCGGCTTAGTCAGTTGAGTTTGTGTTTCTTGGTTATAGTTCTGAGCATAAGGGTTATCGCTGTTATGATCCTTTTGCTCGACGAATCAGGATTTCACGAGGCGTTGTCTTTGACGAATCTCGACCTTTCTTCTATCGAGATTCAACTCCTTGTCCTATTTCCAGCGTTGAGTCAATTTCATGGTTGTCTCTTTCTGACTCTTCACTTATTTCTCCACTATCACAGTCTTCCCCTGGTCTGTCTCCAGTGATTCCTTCTATACCTCCGCCTCTGGTGCTGCCTCTTGCAGCACCACCTCTTCTTCCTACAGCACCATTATCTCATTTCTCTGGTATTCACTACTCCAGACGTCCTCGTTCTTCACCAATCTCCTCTCTTAGTATCTTGCCGACACCCACATCTGATCCTCTTAATGATGCTCCCCATTACGTCCTTCGTGATCGGACATCCCTTCGACCTCCTAATCGTCTTGGATTTACTCCGATAGCTCATGCTTTCTCTGTCGTTGAGCCTAATTCTTATCGTGAGACTGCTACTCATTCTGAGTGGTAGCTCACTATGGCAGAGGAGCTTGATACTCTTCGACGTACAAAGACGGGATATTGTACCAAACCCGCATGATCGCCCTATCACGCAAGTGGGTGTACAAGATTAAGATCCGGCCCGATTGTACTATTGAGCGCTACAAGGCTCGCCGTGTGGCTTGTGACTTTAGCAGAGTACTGGCCGTGACCGCGATGAGATTTTTTCACCGCTGCCTATATGACCTCTTTTCGCACTCTTGTTGGGGTTGTTTTTGTTCACTAGTGGTCTATTTCTCAGCTAGATGTTAAGAATATATTTCTTAATGGTGTTTTACATGAGGAGGTCTATATGCGGCCACCACTTAGGTATTCTGTTCCCGATGGGTACGTCTGTCGTCTTCGTCGTGCTCTTTATGGCCTCAAACAGGCTCCTCATGTCTGATTTGCGTGTTTTACCTCAGCGATTACCACCGTAGGTTTCACTACTAGTTCTCACGATCCTTCTTTTGTCCATGTCTTATCTCGGTAGGACACTACTTTTCTCGGTGTTGATGATATGCTCATCATCGTGATGATTCCTCATTCATCACGATGTGAAAAAGCATCTCAAAGGAGCGCTTTTGATGTCTGATCTTGGTTCTCTTATGTACTTCCTTGGGATTGAGGTCTCCTCCATGCCTGAAGGCTACTAGCTCTCCCAGCAGAAGTTTGTACGAGATCTTCTTGATTGGTCTAGTCTAACTGACACTCACACTACTGAGACTCCCAATGAGCTATCCCTACGCTGTACACTCGATGGTGATCTTCTTGAGAATTCTACTCGATATTGCCATCTTGTTGTGAGTTTGGTATATCTTGTGAGCACTCGTCCTGATATTGTTTATATTGTTCATATCTTGAGTCAGTTCACGGCTCGTCCTACCCATCTTCACTATAGTCACATTCTTCAGATTCTTCGCTACTTCATGGGACTATCTCTCATCGCTTGTTTTTCCTTAGCTCCACCTCACTACAGCTTCAGGTGTACTCCGATGTGACCTAGCCTAGTGATCCTTTTTATCGTCATTCTCTTTCTATTTACTGTATTTTTCTTAGCTCCTCCCTGATTGCCTGTAATACAAAGAAGCATACTGCAGTTTTTCGTTCGAGTGCAGAGGCTGAGTTGAGAGATATGACAGTAATGAGAACAAATGTTACTTGGTTGAGGTGGCTACTTGCATATTTTAGAGTGTCTGTGATGGGACCTACGACTCTTTTGTCTGACAGTACATGTGTTATCAGTATTGCTCGTGTCCCAGTGAAGTATGAGCTCACCAAGCACATTGGTGTGGATGCTTCATACACTCGTTTACAAGTAAAGGGGGAACAGTTGCTTTACAGTTTGTGCTATTAGAGTTACAGATTGCTCTTCTTCACGAAGCCACTGACTAGGATATACTATTTATATTTTCTCATCAAACTCAGTGTGTGTGATCCATCATGAGTTGAGGGGGGCGGGAAGGGGGTTGTTAGAATATGAATTTTTGTATTTCTTTATATGACTTTTGTATTTCCTTATATGTGTATGGTATATCTTTTTTGTACTCCCTATATATATTGTCCATTGAGCCGCATAAATATATACACAATATTAATAACAAATAGTTTTGAGCTCTAAGATGTTTGATATCCGACAAGGACATGATGGCAACTGACTAAGAAAAAACACTACACTACTGCAGACGGGCTCTTTGCCGAGTGCTTAGGGCACTCGGCAAAGCCCCTATTGCACTCGGCAAAGTCTTTGCCGAAAGTGCCGACTCGCAAAGAGCAATGGCAAAGAACCCGCCGGCAAAGAGTTTTTGCCGAGTGCCACATATCGCACTCTAGAAAGCCTTTGCCGAAAGTGTCACGCCAAGACTGGCAAAAAATCCGCCAACTCGACGGCTTTGCCGAGTGCCACCTCGCCGCACTCTGAAAGTAATTTTTTTCTTTTTGAAAATTCTTTGCCGAGTGCCATACTCTTGCACTCGCAAAGAAATTTTTCGCTTTTTTTTTGTAAATTGCCGAGTGCCATCGCTATGGCACTCCAAAAGCTCGAATTTGTTTGCTTCGCCTTTGCCGAGTGTCATGGCACGCACTCTAAAAGCCGAAATTGATTGCTTCCTTTCGCCTTTGCCGAAAGTGCCATACTATTGCACTCGCAAAGCCGAAATTGGGAAATTGTGTTCACAGCGCCTTGCCGAGTGCCACACTCGCAAAGTTTTCTTTGCCGAGTGTGGCACTCGCAAAAGGGGAAAATGCTATTTTTTTGATTTTTGCTTCCATCAAGACAAACAAAGAAATCACATATATATCAACACACACGACAGATATATAACATACACATCCATATTCCATCACATACACATCCATAACCCATCACATACACATCCACCATCCATAATACATCACATACAAATCCATTGTCCATAATACATCACATACATTCGCATCATCCATGACAATATCCATCACATACATTCACATCATCCATGACAATATCCATCACAATATATATATGTCTCTAGTAGTAGTCCAACATAAGACTAAGTCTAACACAAGTCCATACAACATAAAAAGAAACAAATAAACGGTACTTCATCGCCACCTCCCCACCCGAGTGTGAATCGCCACTTGAGGAGGGCCACTGGCCACCGACCAGGAGAAGGGCCACCTTGAGGAGTCGGGTTCAACCCGCCGACTCGTGGCTGCACAAAGGAGAAGCGAATTCATGAGTATCTACAGAGGGCCGCACAAGCTAAAGGAATAAACAACCATATATACTCACCGGAGTCCCTACAGAGGAGGAGGAGCCACAACCGAGCGAGCAATGATCGGGCACGACCACACTGCAAGGCCTCAAGGCTCGCCATGAAGCCAACATGTCCTCGCAGCCTCGCCTCGGCCGCCTCCGGCTTGTATAGCCTCCATCTCCACTGCTGGCTCGCTGGCCGCTCGCTGGGCCTCCAACCTCCGCAGTCGGCTCGCAACATTCCACCCGCAATGTTTAAACAATGCAAAGGCAAGGTAGATGTGTAAAAGCAATGAACGATTTAATAAAACAAGATTAACTCGAGTTCCGCCATCTGCCGCTGTGAGCTCACGCCAAGAGCGTGATGGGAGGGAGGAGCTCGTGCTCTTGCTCAATCTCTGCGAGGGTGGGAACAGAGGCGAGTCGATCGGCTGGCCCGCCATCCAAGACGGCCGTGCCGCTTCCTCCTCCCACCTCATCAGAGGTCTCAGGTCCAGGGCCGGGTGGCGGATCGAAGTCCTCCCATGGCGCCGCGGCCGCGAGGTGTACTCGCTAAGCTTGCTGTGGGCGCCGCTGTCAGACGCCTCGGCCCGTCCGCCGGGTTGTAGGTGACTTCGGCCGCCGCTTGCCCTTGTGTGCTGTATGCGTCGCCATGAACTCGCTGCATTCCTCGCCTTGGTGCGCCTGGGATCGCGAGGAAAACACAAAGATGATTACAAGTAATGAGAATTGAGCGTTAGAATAAATAAATAAAGATGAAAACACAAAGAAGATTACCCATGTCCGGGCGTGCACGCGAGGCTCCTGCTGCCTTGGTGGTGTGGCGCCCACCCATCTCGCAGCGGCAGCCCCGACGGATGTTGTGCTTCTCCGCCCACTCCGAGAGTCACCGTCCACAATGGCCTCCAAACAGAGGCGGTGCTCGGCGCACCAATCAGACATTGCCGCATGCCATCAAGTTATTGATATGTCGAAGATGAAATGAAGCCTACCTATTCTTCATAGAAGGAGTCAGATAATGTTTCAGACTTACCGAGAGTACCGCCTCCTGGTGAGCGCCCCGTCCCGCATGTGGAGATCTCCGGTTTGTGAGCATCGACGTGACAAATAGTGCTCGAAACTTTTTCAAATTTTTTCCACGGCATACGATACGATACGGCGACAACTCGACAAGTTTCATGCTTTTGGAATTGCTCGCATTTTATACAATTAAAAACCACTCACACGCAAGTTGGCGGCGCTGCCCGTGAGCACGCTGATCGAAATTTTGAGACAGCCTCGATTTAGCCTAAATTTACACTAAGAAACAAGGATAACATTTTTTGAACGAATGTAATCCATTATTCGATGCACCTGCAGTTCAAACTTATATTTTCTGGAAAAATTCAACAAATCAAAATAAACTATAGAAATATGCCAAAAGGCAATGAAAATGTCCTAAATTTAAACATGTTGTTTGTGGTAGTGTAATAAAGCTTCAAAAAAAATTGGTGTCAAAACCCCAAAAAAAAAAATAAGGTTGCCGAGTGCCTAGGGTTGGCACTCGGCAAAGTAATAACTTTGCCGAGTGCTAAACGGGGGGCACTCGGCAAAGAGGACGCTGCTGGATGCCGTTAGGCCCCTCCAAACCTTTGCCGAGTGCCTACTTTTGGCACTCGGCAAAGAGATTCTTTGCCGAGTGCAGGTATTTGCCGAGTGCCAGGCACTCGGCAAAGTCCTCTTTGCCGAGTGCCATATTTTGCCGAGTGCGGCGCTCGGCAAATTATATCTTTGCCGAGTGCCCGCAATTTGGCACTCGGCAAAGATTTGTGCACTCGGCATATCAGGTGTTTCCCGTAGTGCTAGCATTGCTTCAGAAAAGCTGATGATTCAATATTCATGCATGATTAGTGTAATTGAATATTACTAGTGACAACAGCATATGTTTTAGGTGTTTGGATCCATCCTATCATTGCTACTTGCTTTCTGTCGCTCTTTCTCTTTCGACACGACAAATTTTAGTCAACTTCCTATAACAGCCTGGGAAGACAAGTTTCTTCCCCATATCTTACACTGCCAATAGTATAGTATCTGGAAGGTTTCTTCTTTTGCCGTATTGCGGATCACCTCATCATACTCGTATCATTTCTTCAAGAAAGCATTTACAACTTGCATAGAACGCAAGCTTTTCTTTGGAAAACATCACATAGGTTATCTATTTCTTTCTTGGGTATATATTGTGGCATATTACATGTAGGATCCATATCCACAACTCTGTAGTTTGCTTATAATTAGTAAACTCTTGATACGAGTTTATTCTGGAATATGATAGTGAAATATTATTTAGGTTGTATTGTTCTGTTTATTCTTCTTCTTTTTATTTTCTGTATGGGTGCACACATCTTCAACTAACACAAGTTGAGCATTAAGAAAATGGTTAGCGCCATATATATACTATATTCACATGCCTACCATTCTCATGGCATTATGTTGATACAGTATGTTAGGAGCTAGTGTCCAGGGTTCCAGTCTTCCAGAAAACAATTAGGACGCTGCAACAAAATAAGGCACGGAAAATCCAAGCTTGGAAAATTTATATAGGAGCAAACATGTATGTACAAGTGTTTTGGCGTATGCTGTATATGCATAAATAGGAGCATGCATTATTGCATTCTTTATGAATTACCAATGCATGCGAAAAGCTATAGCACTAAGTTTTCAACGGGAAATATGGCACCAAAATGGAAACACACATTAGAGAATATGTCACAAAAAAGAGAGGTAAAAAGAGGAGAAGACTAAAACTGAAAAGGCAAACCAAAGAGTAACACACACTTCAAACAAGAACTCATGCAAGCTCGCTCATGAACTGTTCATCAAGTAGCTCAGACCAAAGAGGGAACTGAGTGCTGTTGCCGTCACAGCTTGATGTGCTGCAAGCATCGCCAAGGTTGGAAATGGGGAAGTCAGCGAGCGGCGGAAGGGAGATTTCTGACAGCAGCAGCGTTTTCGGGGTACCATTCTCTCCCTCACCGCATTTTGCAGTGTAATCTGAGTTCTGGTTGACATCGTTGATGATGGGCTGGTCGAAGAAAGAGCTGCTAGGCATTTGGATGTCAGGCACTTGTCCAGTTACTAAGTATTGGCCACTAATATCTTCCACTTCCAGGAGACTTGGAGAAGGTAACGAAGACAAGGAAGACATCTGTGGAGGGCTGAGGAGGCCGATCTGCTCCAGGTCACTGGGGATGGTGTTGATGCTGCTGGAGATGGGGCTAGCCGCAATGGATGCCGCAGACTGAAGCAGGCTCTGCAAGTACTGGATCTTTGCAGCCTGGACTGCCTCGGTTTGCAGCCTGGCGGTGTGGTCGTCCCATGGCGGCTGCTCCACGAACTGGCGGAGGTTAGCGAGCGCAATCAGCTGTGGCAGGGCCGCAAAGAAGTCGGTTCTTGGCCGGTGCGTCATGGGGTCTAAGCCCATCTGGATTAGCTTCTTCTTGAGGTGGGTGTTCCAGAAGTTCTTGATCTCGTTGTCAGTCCGTCCGGAGAGGTGCTTTGCAATGGCTGACCATCTGGTTCGATCAAGATGACAGTTTACGTAGATTAGCAAGAACTCTATGGCTTCCTGAAGATTGGATTGACATATAGACCAGTTGATGCCAAGAACATATATGCAAGAGATTTGATAGGTGCAGCACAGTACTTGTTGCCAAGAACGGAGTGGAGTTGGAGGATGGTCTGCTCTTCCTCAGAGGTGAACTGTCCTCTTGATATCTGGCTTCAGGTAGTTAGTCCACCTTAGCCTGCAGCTCTTGCCACACCTGTTCAGTCCTGCGAGAGGAAACCAGATGAGCTACAGTTTGGACGAAAGATACGTCATTTGTGTCCACGAGACATGGAGAAAGGGAGGTGTGTGTGTGCATATATACCTGCAAGCTTGGGCAGTGCTCTCCAGCTTCCATGGCCGTGCCTCTGGATGTAGTCCGTGAGCTTCTGGTCTTCTTCAGGGGTCCAAGGGCCCTTTCTGAGGCCATTCTCATCACAACAAGGAGACCTCCCATTGATAGGATGAGAATATGAGATAGGATTGGGGTAGGATGATGCAGGTGGGAAGGAGGAGACAAACTGCCTCTCCTTTGATCCCCGGGCTTGCTGGGTAGTCACCAGAACACGGCTTCTCTATATAAAGACTCTGAAGTCTGAAATCCCTTTTCCTAAACCCAGGTTAGACATAGTTTATTTAATTTGAGGAGAAAGGACTAATCTGCCCTTTGATTATGCGACGCGACCTACATGCCCATCTCCCAAGGGCAAGCTAGGGTCTTGGCATCCACACTAAAATAAGTCCCTTTGATCCTTCTTGGTAGACTTGAGGATGAGGGTGCTAATGCTAGGCTGCTAGCTACTGCTTCGGCAAGCAATCACAGAGATATCATGTCCTCTCCTTTAGGCTTACTTTAATTATCTTGTGTTCCTTGTTGTTCTGTGTAATTATTCTCTTGTATTGGATGTTGGCATTCAACAGAGCACCACTAGATCATTGTTTCTAAGTGGCTATTGGCTCATTTCAACATGTCATGTGATATAGCTTCCTTGTTATTCCAAGTAAATGAGAAATTTTTTTTTTATAAAGCAGATTCCTGGGAAGTGTTACACCATTCCAGAGATAAATGGCGCAATTTCAACAACTCTTATGTAAGACCACCAATTGAGCGCCGGTCCGACCGCTAGGCAGTCAGACCGCCAACACTACACCGGTCCGACCGCCCAGTGAGATCAATTCTCCTTTATTGAGTCTTGTGGTTAAGGGGGTAATCGAATTCATCACAAGGATTCCTCTGTGCATTTACTGATCTTCTTAGTTTTCATAGCTAAAGGAGAAAAGTGTGTGTTGAATTTGTTTACGACGAAAAATCGAGAAAGCATCTATTCACCCCCCTCTAGTCGCCTTTACGGTCCTACATTATGCCATAGATCTGATGACAAGGATGCGTGAAGCTGTAAACCGTGAGAGTGAGAGGCGGCTAGATTGAGCACGGTGTGGATGCTGGACGACTTAACGACCGGACTGAATGTCTCGTCAAAGTCCACACCTGGGCGATGGGAAAATACTCGCACAACCCAACATGCTTTATATCTATCAAGAGATCCATCAGAGTGTAGTTTATGGTGAAAAATACATTTACTAGTAACCATGTTGACACCAGAAGGACGTGGAACGAGGGCCCAAGTGTCGTTTGCAAGTAATGCGCGATGCTCTTCTTGCATGGCGTGAAGTTAGTGTGGACCACGAAGAGCGAAAGCGCATGCAGACTTGGGCAAGGGGGAGATACATGTAGGTGGAGAGGTCGTGGAAGCAACATGGGCATACTTTGGATTTGGTTTGAAGGTGCCAAGTTGGCTTCAGGTGATCATGGGATGTGGAATAGCTGCCACAGTAGGAGGAGCAGACGGGGCAACAATAGAAAAAGTTGTCGAGGCAGAGGAATGGGTTGTCGTGGCAGAGGTGGCTAGTAATTGGCAGACATCAACGGAGAGTGACGCCGCGCAGCATCGTGAGCCACTGTGGGTGAATGGGTCACGTGGTAGGCGATCGAGGAGCTGCGGCAGGGGACCCAAGTGCCACGGTAGGCGATCCGGGAGGTTGGTAGATTGTCGCGCAAAGCGCTCGGTGGCGCAATCAGCCATGTAGAGGAAAAAGGTGGTGCGGTAGGTGTTTGGGAAAGGAAAGGATGATCAGAATCAAGAAATTCCAAATCAGATGATGGATCCAGTTGGGTGGGTAAAAGAAAGAAAGGAGCATTCATCAAAGGTGACGTGACGGAAAGTGATGATACGACGAGATGCGAGATCATAACATCGATATCCCTTGTGATCGGTTGGGTAGCCAAGGAACACACGAGCAGAAGATCGAGGAGAGAGTTTATTTGGTGCAGTGGCAAGCATGTTGGGATAGGAAAGGCACCCAAAAACATGCAAGTGACGATAGTTAGGAGGTGCACCAAGTAAAATCTCAAAGGGAGACAATAATTGCTGGATTTTGTAAGGCCGGCGGTTGGGGTGGCAAGGGCTTCAGCCCAAAAACAAGGATGCATATGATAGTGAAAGAGAAGTGTGTGAATGTCGTCGTTGATGGTGCGAAGAATGCGCTCAGCCTTCCCGTTTTGTTGTGAGGTGTATAAACAAGATTGGTGTAGTGTGATGCCATGCTGAGCAAAGGGAGCCCTAGACGCATGGTTATCGAACTCACGACCATTGTTAGTCTGAATAGAAAGGATGGGAAGGCGACATTGGGTGCGAACATAGGCATGGAAGGTGGTGAGGCGGGAGAGCGCATCAAACTTGCACCGCAAGGGAAACATCCATGTGTAATGGCTAAAATCATCAAGTATAACAAGGTAGTACTAGAAACCAGAGATGCTAGGTACTTGCGATGTCTAGACATCACGATGAATACGCTCAAATGGAATAGTAGTAAAGGATGTAGAGTTTGAAAATGGTAGAGGAGCATTTTTGCCAATCCAACATGCATGACAATTCAACATGCCCTTGTTATTACATGATGAATGAAAAGAACCTAGTGCTCGAGATAGTGCTTCATGGCTGGGATGGCCGAGTCGCTGGTGCCAAAGGTTAACTGAGATGGTGCCGCGTGAGACTCGTGTAGGAGCTGTGGTTTGGCGGGAGAAGAGTGGGTAGAGACCACAATGACTATCACATCGCAGTATCTCCCTCTGGGTTTGCAGATCCTTAATAGAAAAATCATACAGGTCAAACTCAACAGAGATTGAATTGTCAAGAGTAAAGGAATGAATGGAAACAAGGTTTTTAATGAGATGTGGAGTGACAAGAATATGTGGAAGATGTAAGGTGGTGCAAGGAGTGGGTAAAACAAGGTGACCGGTGTGGGTGATAGGTAATGTATGGCTATTACCGACGATGATTTGAGATGTGGAAGAATGAGAGTAGGGAGAGGAGATGTTACCCGAATTGGACACAATGTGATGAATCAAGGCGGCCCGATCTTCCGATAGGTTCGATTTGGTTCGTCGTGAGGACGTTGACGCTTGAGGCTTCCACCAATGATCGCCACCGCAATTCGCTACACCCGCACGCTCGCCGTTATTGACCACGCTTGCACGCGATCGACCTTACCATTTAAGGTTATTGTTCCCGCAAGCAATCAAGCAACTCACAAGAACAAGGTAGATGCAATCAATTGTATTATGGATATGGATGAAGTTTACAAGTGGGGTTCTCAAACCGATAATCGCTAAACCGCAATGGCGTAATAATCTAAGAAAACCCGCCTAAACTATGGCGCCATCGATTTTTATAGGGAACGTGAGGAGGTCGACCTAGGGTTGTGCGCCATGGGATGAAGCGCATACAACCCGGAATCCGACCTCATTACGCTTACAAAGTCTTATTAGTTTCAACGGTGACGCAACACCTTGTGTTGCGATTTCGGTCGAAGATCCGTCGTAGGATCGGTCCTAGGTGGTCTTGAGGAGTCCATGCTATCTTTGGTCGTAGATTGTGTTCAACGAGTATCGTGCTCGCTCGGTCGAGATTGCTCCAATCGAATCAACTAGTCGTAGGTCTTCTTGTAGTGGTCGAGATCTTCTTGTAGTGGTCGAGACCTTCTTGAACCGGTCGTAGTCCTAGATTCCCGAGTACAAGTAAATCATCTCCATTAGGCAAAGATCATAGAGTTCTCAAATAATACACTCACTCTAGAAACGACTTTACTCGATCGATTAAGTGATGTGCTCTAGCTCTTGTCATAGGACCGTAGTTCAAAGACCCAGATCCGGAGGGTCTTGTGTAGTGCGTGTATCCAAGGAGGGATGTCCTCATCATACTCCCCTCTTGAATTGGAGTCGCCCTCGACTCAAGCTCATCTTCTTCTCCCACGATGGTTTCAAATCTGAATGTTAAATGTGGGGCTAACCCCAAAATCTGCAGTAATTCTAATTGATATGCATTATCATTTATCTTCTTAATTATCTTAAACGGTCCTTCACTCTAGGCATCAACTTTGATTTTCTTAATTCTAAACCTATCCTTTCTCAAATGAATCCAAACTAAATCACCGGTTCAAATTTGACAACTTTCCTACCTTTACTTCCAAAGAACCTTATACCTTTCACCATATGCTCTATATTCTTTTAGTGGTTTCATGCAACTTGAGAATAAATGCAAGACGCTTCTTAGCATCTAGATTAATTTTTTCAGAGGTCAGTAAAGGTAGTAAATCAATAGGCGCATCGGGTTAAAACCATACACTACCCGAAATGGACTTACCTTGGTGGTGGAGTGTATCGACCTATTGTAAGCAAACTCAATATGCGGTAAACACTCTTCTCACATCTTCAAGTTCTTCTTTAAAACAGCCCGCAACATGGTGGATAACGTGCGGTTGACAACCTCCGCTTGTCCATCGCTTGGGGATGGCATGTAGTAGAGAACAGCAGCTTTGTCCCCAATTTATTCCAAAGTGATCTCCAAAAGTGGCTCAAAACTTCGTGATCACGATCCGAGACAATAGTATTGGGCACTCCATGTGTTTAATGATTTCCGAAAAACAAATCAGCTATGTTTGTGGCATCATCGCTTTTAGTGACAAGATATAAAATGTGCCATTTTAGAAAATCGATCCACTACTACAAATATACTATCTCTCCCTCTTTGTCCTAAGCAATCCTAAAACAAAATCCATAGAAATATCCTCCCAAGGGGCGCTAGGAATAGGAAGAGGCATATAAAGTCCATGTGGAAGGAGACGGACTTAGCTTTGTTGCATGTAGTGCAATGAGCCACGTAACGCCGACATCACGCCTCATCTTTGGCCAAAAGAAGTGGGTGGCCAAAGACATCTTCTCGCCTTCTTTGCTCCAAAATGCGCCATCAAACCTCCTCCATGTGCCTCCCAGAATAACAAAAGACGAACAGAGCTAGCTGAACGCATAGCTTGTTAGCACGATAGACCAAACCATCATTCAAAGATATAGTTATTCCATGTCTTCCTCCTTTACAATGTTCAAGCACTTCCTTAAAGTCCAAATCGGTGACATATAAACTCTTAATGGCCTCCAAACCAAAAATCTTATGGTCAAGTTGAGATAACATGATATAACGCCTAGAGAGCGATCAAGAATCACATTATCCTTACCTTTCTTATGCTTTATAACATATGGGAAGGACTCAATAAATTCTACCCAGCTAGTATGTCGCTTATTCAGTTTAGCTTGACTTCTAATATGTTTTAGCGATTCATGATCCGAATGTATAACAAATTCTTTGGGCCATAGATAATGCCGCCAAGTTTGAAGCACTTAACTAGAGCATACAATTCCTTATCACAGGTGGAATAATTCAAACTAGGCTCATTTAGTTTTTCACAAATGTGCAACTGGTTTACCTTCTTGAATCAATACACCACCTATCCCAATCCCATCGCATCACATTCCATTTCAAAAGTCTTACCAAAATTAGGAGTTGGAGTAGGGGTACTTGGGTGAGCTTCTCTTTCAACAAGTTGAATGCCTTCTCTTGTGCAGTCCCCATTGAAAGGCACTCCTTTCTTTGTCAATTCATTCAATGGTACGGAATGGTGTCAAATCCCGCACAAAGCGCCGATAGAAGCCAAAGAAGGCCGTGGAAGCTCCGCACTTGTGACACAAGAGTAGGCGCCGCCAGCTTTGGATGGCTACAATCTTTGTCTCATCCACCTCAATGCCCCGTGGTGTCACAACATAACTAAGAAATGCAACTCGACGGCAAAAGGTGCACTTCTCGAGGTTACCAAACAAACGTAGGCCTCTCAAAGCATTAAAAACAGCACGATATGATTTAAGTGTTGCTCATGTGACTTGCTATAAATCAAGATATCATCAAGTAAACCACCACAAATTTTCCAATGAAAGGACGAAACCTCGCTCATCAAACGCATAAAAGTACTAGGTGCATTAGTTAGACCGAAGGCATCACTAACCACTCATATAATCCGAACTTAGTTTTAAAAGCATTTTTCCATTCATCTCCTAATTTCATTCTAACTGTGGTAACAACTCCGCAAGTCAATCTTTGTGAAAATAATAGAACCACTCAATTCATCTAGCATGTCGCCTAGCCTTGGGATAGGATGACGATACCTTATAGTAATGTTATTAATGGCTCGCAATCAACACACATACGCCAACTACCGCCTTTCTTAAGAACCAAAAGAACTGAACAAAGACAAGGGCTAAGGCTTTCTTACGCACTCCACGGTCCAAAAGATCTTGGACTTGTCGCCAATTTCCTTAGTCTCCTCCGGATTGGTCCTATACGCAAAGACGGCTTGGCAAAGTCGCCCCGGGATCAAATCTATTTGATGCTCAATTCCTCTAATAGGTGGTAATCCCGGGTACCTCGCTTGAAATACATCCACATACTCCTCGCAAAAGGTTAGCAACAATAGGAGGCAAAGAGCTAGCTATGTCCTCAAGCTTAATATAAGGCATTTTTGCATATCAAAGCATAACATGGCACTCATTATTACAGATTTCAGAAGTTCAGCTTTAGTGGCAATCATAACACATCCCTTCAATTTAATTCTCTGATTTAGGACTAGACGCCACTTTCTCCCTTTTGGGTGGAAAACACGCTTTGCTACTTGTCGATTTTCATAATCATGCTTATCGGTGTTTCTTTCATTTTTAGCGACTCTTCTTCATCTTTCGAATCTCACCGTGTCAAAGGCAACAACTTAATCTTCTTACCCTTATGTGAAAATGAGTAGGTATTAGCTCTACCATGGTGCAAAATATCATTGTCATATATCCAAGATCTACCGAGCAACAAAGAGCATGCTTGCATAGGCACAATATCAAGTCGAACTATCTTTGTAATTACTCGCTAAAAATTGTACTTTCACAACTTTGTGTACCTTTAATTTACCACACGAATTGAACCATTGGATGTAGTAGGGACGTGGGTGTGGTTGTGTGGTCAAACCAAGCTTCGACCATCTCGGAGCTTGCAAGGTTGTTGCAGCTCCTCCATCAATGATGACTCGCAGCTCGCCCTTCACGAAATCTGTCCAAACAAGTTGTGCCGCTGATTTTGCTCCGCCTCTCCACTTGTGCGCCAAAGACTGCTATGCAACAAGGCTCACATGATACTCGGTGTCAACAAAGCAGCCTACTTGTTCCTCTACATCATCAAGATCACCGCTTCATCTCATCTCCTCCACTGCAATGTTAGCCGCAAGTACATATTCGCCCTCAATATCACTAGTACTTACATAACCACCGCCTTTGGTGGCAAGGTATGCTCACGATCGGGCGAGCCCTCATGACGTGCCCCATTCCTTGCAACGGTGGCACACAATCCCAGTGGTACGACCAAAGGAAGCAACCGACGAAGAACTCTTGGCTTGTGCTCGCACACTAGTAACTTTACTTACCTCGGTGCATGTGATGTGGTCTGAGGTGTCGCTGAACGCGCCCTACTCGTGGAGGGGGCAGCAGACCGTAGCCGAAGGTGGGGCTGTTTGGCTTGCCCCAAGACCGGTCGTGGTGTAGACATGCTCCCAAAGTTGTTCCTTGGCCTCTGTTGTCGCCCCCGCAATTCCTTTTCTACCAAACATGCAAGTTGGAACAATCTAGGACGCCATCGTATTCTTTGTAATCCACTATGTCCTAATTTCACATCTTAATCCTCCATAAAATGTGCCATTGCAGCCTTCTTCATCCTCATTAATATCACAACGCAACATGCTAATTTGTAGCTCCCGATAATATTCTTCTACGGATCTATTACCTTGGTTTAAGCGCTGCAATTTATTACGCAAATCACGCTTAAAAGAAGGTGGGACAAATCATACGCATAGCAACCTTTAAACCATCCCACGAGTAGGCGCTAATCCTTCTGGCATACCTTATTCCACCAAATGATGGTAAAGTTTTTAAATTCACTTGTGGCTTGCCTAACTCTATGCACTTCGAACTAAGTGAGCATTCAATTTCGTTTCACCGTCATCTCCCAATCTAGATATATTTCAAAGATCATAAGCACCCGCAAAAGATGGTATAGAGAACTTAACTTTAGCATATGGATCATCATTAACACGCATTATGTTGTCGAACATTATTACCTCTCATAGCTTGACGGTTGAAGTTCGGTCGGTTCCGCTGTCGCATCAAAGGTGTCGTGGTCGCGCATCTCATTATCATTATCAAACTCATGGTCATGGTCGCACCATGAGGTTTCACACCACCAACGCTTGGTGGTCGGCTCACCATTCTTTCGAGGCGTAGTGAGCGCCGCAATACTATCGCTGATTGAGCGTTGTAATGTGATCGTGGTAGCTTGAAGCTTCCCGTCAATGTCCTCATTAACGGTAGTGCGTTGTTCATCCAATAGCGCCATGAGCTCTTCCTCAAAACACACTATTGCGCATCCAATCCTTCACCGACATGGTTAGTAGGAGACAAAAGACAACACAAAGGTATTATCCCTATCACTATTAGGTGGTCTGAGGGTAGAATCACATACTCTCAAGCCGCCTTACCAAGCTCTTATGAGTTTCTTACCAAATTGCAGCAGTGGTCAATTCGGCGAAGGTGGATGTACGATCACTACGGAGGCGAATGCGAGGATCCAACTGAGGGTCGAAGTATGTGGAGCTCTGACAGCAATGTTTAGTAGCAAAGAATAGCAATAATGAAATCAGATTAGCAAAGTGAACCAAAGCCCACAAGACTGGCCACAGCTTGTCGGTCTAAAAGTGCCCCTAGCCCTAGCACAACATCGATCAAACAAGGACTCGATACAAAGGAGTCCAAATGATGCAAGGTCGAATCGGACGAGACCAACTAGGGGTGGTCGAATTGCTTCTTCTTCTTTTCTTTTGCACTTTTGCTTCTTTTCTTTCTTTTGCACTTTTTGCTTCTTTTCTTTTGCACTTTTGCTTCCTCTTCTTTTTTTTTTTGCAAACGTGACCCAAACCCAAAATTCTTCTGTTACCTTTTCTGGATACGATGAGGTGATTGGGTCACAAACTTTTTCCGAGAGTAGGGTAAATAGGTAATTAAAAGATACTCTCTCTCTCTCTCTCGAACTTGAGCTAATTTATTATGCCACTAATCCACTGTGGATCGAATCCGACCGTGGTAGTTCCCGAGTGGATGGTAGAATGGGTGTTGCTCAAGAGGTGGTCGGATCCGAGTAGATGTTC
Source organism: Hsuehochloa calcarea (assembly GCA_036346395.1). Classification (NCBI taxonomy): domain Eukaryota; kingdom Viridiplantae; phylum Streptophyta; class Magnoliopsida; order Poales; family Poaceae; genus Hsuehochloa; species Hsuehochloa calcarea. Next base: position 63,825,518 of record CM070596.1, read on the forward strand.
GATTCACTGATGGTAAATCCCGAGCGGTGGTCGAATGGGTGTCGCCAAAAGAAGGTCGTGCGTCCAGATGGATGGTGGCACTACGGCGATTTGCCGACTAGAGACCAAGAATGCTACTCTAAACCAAAGAACAAAGACACCGACGATGGACTCGAACTCAACAATGCGAAAACCGAAACAAAATTGCGAAAGGCACAAAGTGGTTTGGACAATGAATAATTACGATCTAAAACTTTTGTAGGGCGTTTTTCCGACTCTAGGTGAGGGAACACAACTATTAAAAGGGATAAACGAAATTACCTAACGGCAACCTTTGCTCGATACCACTTGATGAATCACGCGCCCGATCTTCCGATAGGTTCGACGGTTCGTCGTGAGGACGTTGACGCTTTGAGGCTTCCGACCAACAGATCGTCACCTCGCACCGCTACACCCGCGACGCTTATCGTTATCGACCACGCTTGCACGCGATCGACCTTACCACGAAGGTTATTGTTCCCGCAAGCAATCAAGCAACTCACAAGAACAAGGTAGATGCAATCAATTGTATTGCGATATGGATGAAGTTTACAAGTGGGGTTCTCAAATCGATAATCGCGAAACCGCAATTGGCGTAATAATCTAAGAAAACCCGCCTAAACTATGGCGCCATCGATTTTTATAGGGAACGTGAGGAGGTCGACCTAGGGTTGTGCGCCGTGGATGAAGCGCACACAACCCGGACTCCACCTCGCTACGCTTATAAAGTCTTATTAGTTTCAAAACGGTGACGCAGCACCTTGTGTTGCGATTTCGGTCGAAGATCCGGTCGTAGGATCGGTCCTAGGGTGGTCTTGAGGAGTCCATGCTATCTTTGGTAGTAGATTGTGTCCAACGAGTATCGTGCGCGCTCGGTCGAGATTGCTCCAATCGAATCAACTAGTCGAGGTCTTCTTGTAGTGGTCGCAGATCTTCTTGTAGTGGTCGTAGACCTTCTTGAACTGGTCTTAGTCCTAGATTCCTGAGTACAAGTAAATCATCTCCATTAGGCAGCATCATAGAGTTCTCAAATAATACACTCAGCCCTAGAAACGACTTTACCTGATCGACTAAGTGATGTGCTCTAGCTCTCGCCATAGGACCGTAGTTCAAAGACCCAGATCCGAGGGTCTTGTGTAGTGCGTGTATCCGAAGGAGGGATGTCCTCATCACCATGTGCGAGGTTGCTCCAGTATCCACTCACCACCAGATTGAGATGGGTTCGTGGACATGTTGTTGAGGGCAGCGAGGTTGCTCCAGTACCCACTCACCACCAGATTGAGATGGGTTCATGGACATGTTGTTGAGGGCAGCGATGAGGGTTGATTGATCCCAAGACGGGGCTGAGCTATAGAGGGGTGCCGACTGGGTGGATGGGGGTGCATATGCGGTGACTGGATGTCCATGGTGCGCCCGAAGCCGTGAGCAACCATTAGGGCGACGCGCGCCACGGTATGCAAAGATGTGTCGGGAAGCATTAGGGCGCGGCCCGAGAAAACTGACACCAAGTGCATTGCCAGCGGGTGGGGAGGCGCCACTAGCCAGACACCGAGGGCATGGGCCAAGCCTGAACTATGCTGGTCCAGGAATTGAAACGGGGCGCCCAAGCTAGAGTTGACGCCAGTCGTGTGCCGTGGCTGTTGTTGGTGTCGTTTCCATTGTTGTGCTTGCCATCTTTCTTGCAATAATCGTGGCCCTTGCAATCTTCACGATCACCATGGTCACCATTGTCGTTGGTGTGGTGACTGCCAGGAGATGATGGTGACTAGACAATGGAGTAGAGGGTAGTGGCGGCGGCCATCTGGGCGATTTGCGCAAACTGGTGTTCTTCAAGAAGAAGATATGACCATGTGCGTAGGAACGTAGGAAACAGTCCTTTCATGATTAAGATAGAAATTGTGTTGTGGAACTTAGGGTTAAGTCCACACAGCGTGTTAAGCACCAACGTTTGATCCGAGATAGGTTGATCCACATTGCGGAGGCTATCAACAAGAGTCTTGAGGCGATGATAGTACGTTGTGATGGTCATGTCGCCTTGGTAGAGATTGCGAAATTCAGACTCAATGTAGATAGCGCGAGTGGGTTTGTTGTCTTGAAACAATTCGACGATGCTAGTCCGTGACGAGTAGGCGTTGTCTTCTGGTTGCATGACAATCCATAGATTTCCTTGGATATTGTTGCATAGAACCAGGAGATGACGTTGTAGTCGTCTTGTGCCCAGGTTGGATTGGCGAGATCAGGCTCGAAGCCGTTGATATGGCCGGAGAGACCAAACTTGCCGAGAACAACCTTGAAGAAGCCACGTCATGCCGAATAGTTGGACTCCTGGAGATCCAAAACTACGGGAACATGGGTGCGGATATTTGTGACTTGGGTGGCCGACGATGGGAAGTGGCCGACCGGAGTAGATGCAGCGGAAGGATTGGTGGAGTAGGAAGAAAATTGGAGGGGGAGGTGTTTGAGCTGGTCATGGCGCCATCAGGAGGGAGGAAAGACGGCACGCCGTCGGGAGCAAATTAGGGCAAGAGATGACCCGGACGCTCTGATACCATGTAGGCGAATATGATTCACCACGTATATTCGATGTATGAGGTGATACATATAGACATACATGTACAATTGTCTCCATTAATCAAGGAGAGGATAAGCAAATTGCTAAACTACTTTGGAGTACAAGTATGGTAATTATACCTATGCCATATATACAAAGATATGTTAGCCAGGTGAAGATATGCGCTAATACAACCATTTCAACGAGTAGCCAAGAAACTGAACGGTTGCTAGTTGCTGCTATGATAGACTCCACTCGAAAAGCATTAGTATATGCCTATATGGTAACTCAGTTGCATATAACCACCACTTGCTGAAAGCCTGAAACGTATATATAATTGTCTAATAATCAGGTCGTTGAACTGCAATCAAGCTATCCAAACATGTATTTTCTCTGTATTTTTAATGGTTTTCACGCAGGGTTGACGGATTCCATTTCCACCTGCTCGGCGACGTGGGGCCGGGAAGCCTCCCCATGCACGCAACGTAGCATGGCAAGGAAAGGCGCCCTCGTCGTCTCGTCAGTCGTCACCCCTCTCTACCTTCCTCCTCCTGCTTGGTCCCCGTGGCTCATAAACAAATGCATGATGGGAGTTGGTTAATGCTTCCATCTTGCCTTCAGGGTCCCTTGAAGCCGTGACACCTCCTTTGTTTACTATACCAGTTACCAGCTTGTATTCAGGCCAGGTGTCGCGAAACCGTTGCCGAATTTCAACGAAAAAAAAATATTTCTGATGAAGGTGATTTTTGCCTGACAAGAAGGAATCAGTTTTCAGGCTTGAGAACTTTTGGCATTTTGTTCTTATCTTCGACCTTTCATAGTTGATTTTGGTTTACTGATGAGGTGTTAATTATAGGTTTGATTTAGTTTCTAGAAACTTGTAGAGTAGGGTTTGATTGTGATGATTTTTTTTTGGGGTAATGTTCCCTGTTTTTAAACGTAGCGAATCCCAGTCAAGGTCGTTTGGTCCAGGCACCTTTTCAAACTTTCGCAATCTAATGTCATCCAGTAGTCTAATGAATAGTTTAAGTTTTCTTTTTTTTAATTTGATTCTTGGTACTATCATGTTGTGCATGTCATCAAAAACTAGTATATACACGTATATACAAATGTATGTATACATACATACATATATATACACATATACATATACATATACATATATATACAAATATGTATACATACACATATACACACACACATACATGTCCACGCTTCCCCGCGCTAGGCGTGGTTAGCCAACGTCCTGTCTCCCACTCGAGATCGACAATAAGACCCTCACACGTGTGCCAAAACGGCAGTAAAAACCTCATGCACACCAGCATCCCGCCTCCCGCTCGAGATCGGCAGTAAAACCCGTGCGCACGCGAGGATCGGCGGTAAAAGTATCGGTGTCGCCTAATATGACAATAAAACCCAATATCAAAGCGAATATCAGTAAAATCGGCAGTAAAACGAAGATCAGACGTCACCTAAATTGGTAGTAAAAAGGACTGTTACTATCAGAATCAAAGGTAAAACCAAAGAATCGCTAGTACACCATGGGCCGGACTGTAGTTGACAGTAAAGCTACTTCTGGGGGGCACTGAAACGGTTATAACAAAACTACCGGCAGACTCACGTGTTCCCATCTAATTTTACTGTCGACTCACTTATTATTTAATGTCCTCTCGCCCGTTTACTGTGTTCAACGAGGTTTACTTTTTTTCCCGTTGAATTACTGTAACTACCTGAATTTTTTACTATCTTGGGTGTGTATCTAATAAGTGAACCTATTGGCTAGTTTTACTTCACATCAAAATGAGTTTTACTGTAAGACAAACTTATCGATATGACCACTTGATCTCCCGTTCGTCCGGACAAAAAAAAACACTCCCGCATGTCCTCCTGTGGCGCAAAACAAAAAAAGGCGAGCGATCCGATGCATCCCACTAAACATGCTCTCCATGTAACCGATCATAAGATCTACCCCACCTCCCCCTCCCCACGTTTGCCTGGTCATTATCGCTTCTCCCCACCCGCCACCCCTGCAACGATCCCTTTCGACGACTCCCTTCCGACGACAATGACTACTTGACGTCCACCCCGCGGGCACGGAGGAACCCAGCTCAGCAGCGCTCGTTCTCCGTCGCCAGTGTCGGTCAAATCTTCCTCCAACGCATGCAGATTCCCCTCGACATTTACTGCCATGCCCGACGGAATGGTGAACGACCCAGGTTTCTCTACGCGGATGGCTACGCCGTCGGTAAAAATTGTACCAATGGTTGTAAGCCCCCCCAACAACCAGGATCCTCTCCTTCACACCTCGATCCTCACGCCACCCCCTGTTGTTTCTTCGAGTGAGATGAGGACATCCGACGCCGATCAGACGTACACCCACATATGTGTGTTTTACTGGTCTTTGCCCGCTATTTTTACTACCAGTATGTCATCCATTAGCTGTGTTTTGCACTCTTCGATATTTACTGTCCTATCTAGAGTCATTTACTTGTTTTCTGTTGTATATTACTATGTTTTGTTGATGTCAGGACGAGAACGTCCCCGACCATATGGTGCCCTAGGTCTGCATGAAGTACGATAATGAGGGTGATGTTTACCGCTTCTCGCTTCGGATGCGTGACATAACGTTTTGACGCCGAAAGTGCAGGAGCAGAAAAACGATCAAAGAGTTCCGCTGCACTCTGGAGGGTAAACACGACTTCTACATGCTAGAGAAGGAGCGTGAACGTAGCAAGACCTCCAAGAGGATTGGGTGTAGGATGTTTGTGAAGCAGCATAAGAGCCCGAAAGATGGCTTCGTATGCATCAAGCGGACTGTGTTGGAGCACAACCATCCACTAGATAGGATGCCATCCTTGGTCGCGTTCATGCAGTCGCACAAGAACTTTGATCCCTCGTTGATGGAGCTCGTCGACACCATGCAGGACGATACGGTCCCTCACAATGCTATGATGAACATTTTATCGAAGATGCACGGGGGGCAGCATAACATACAATTTACCGCTCATGACCTAGAAAATAGATTTTTACTATACCCCATCATTGTCTTTGCTTGTGTGATCATGATGAATTACCGTCCTTTTCTTATTCGTGTTATTATTGTAGCGACCATTTCGACTTACTGTTTTCCCTATATTCTCATTTTTACCATCGTGTTGCATATTTTTACTATTAGTTACCATCCATTGTACTACCCAAACCCAAGAAAGCTGCTAATACGTGCGCTGATCACGACGACGATGCGAACAAGCTGCTGGCTTTCTTCAAGGAGTGTCATTTGCAGAAACAACAAGTTCTACTACGACATACAAGTGGATGACGACGACGCTGTGAAACTATCTTCTGGAGCCACGCGAGCTGCTGCGCGGAATACGCTGACTTCAGAGACGATGTCACATTCGACACAACCTACAGAATGAACTGGTACGAGATGTCTCTGGTTATGTTTGTTGGCTCCAACCGCCATTTGCAGAACACCATGTTCGGGGTCACGCTGCTTCGTGATGAGAAGGCAACATCCTTTGAGTGGTTGTTCAGGAAGTTCCAAATTTGCATGGATGGCAAAGACCCCATCTGCATGCTATCCGGTGATTCTCATACCGTTCAAACGTAATTACTACATATGGCGATCAGTTTTACTGGCTATCGCACGTGTGCTTTACTGTGTTCTCTATATCTGGTCCAGAAAGTATTGTCAATGTTGGTAAAAATACTACGCCTCGCCTCGAATTTTATCAGATCGCAGATCGACCGGCTATAGCGGTCGCCATCCAAATCAGATTTCACACGCAAGACCGATCGTGTAGGTGGAACGTGCTAAAGAAGTACAAGCAGAACTGAACAAGCTATACACGGAGCACGACTGACTGAAGGAGCATTTGGTTTCCGTCATAAACCATTCGCTTATTCCTAGAGAGTTCAAGAATGTGTAGGATAATCTGGTGAGAGAGTACCACCTCGAGCAGAGCCATGCCATTGCTAGCCTTTATGACCTTCGCGAAAGATGGATCTCCACGTACTTCAAGGACGTGTACTATAGTAGAATGACATCCACGTAGAGAAGCGAGAGTATGAACAAGATAGTAAAGTAGAACTTCGTGGATAACATGACTTCACTCCACCAATTCGTGTGGAAGATGCACTGTGTGTTGCAAAAGAGGAAGCACTCCGAGGCTCAAGAAATGTATTGTTCCATGGTGCATGGATAAAAAAGGTTTATTGTATCTTACATGCGCATTTACTTCAAATTTCTTCCATGATTTACTGTTATCTGTCTTATTTTACCGCGTCTCTCACCCTCTTTCTTTTTACTGCAATCCATGTATGTCATTACTTCTTGTCATTTATGTACCTCTTTTGTGGCATATACCGTTTTGCGTGCTATCACAACCAACCAGTGAGAGCCACTCTGTTCCCGTTCGAAGAGCAGCTGAGCAGGGTGTACACGCCTATGGTGTTCAAAGAGTACAACGAGCCTACTTCTCCGGTACAACCTTCCGCATAAGGGGTGACACAACACGAGATGGCCTATTCCCTGTGTTTCATGGGAAATAGTCTACAACATTCGCATGTTCGCAACACAATTTCAAGGTGGTGGTCGAAGAGGAAATGGGTACATACAGCTGTGAATGTGAATGCTGGGAGCACACGGGTACTTTTACTGTCTCTCAGCTAGTAGATACTGTTCAATTTATTATACTTTTATTGTCCAGTGCGTATAGTCAGTTTACTATTGTCGATGCGTATTTACTATTAATTCATCTTCGGTTTACCGCCCGTAGGGTTGTTCTGTGTGCACCTAGTGTGGGCGTTCACCCACTTGTAGGTCAAGAGTATACCCAACTACTACGTTCTTTGTAGGTACACTAGGAATGCTAGGGTGGATGTGTCGTATGACATACAAGACCTTATTCAAGTCGGACCTGATGGAACGACTGAGATATATCGGCACACAACCTTACTGATGGAAGCTATGGGCGTGGTGAGGTTAGGGTGCAGATCGAGTCTTGCGTATGATAGAGCCATGGAGTCCTCAAGGCGCTTCACATGCAGCTTGATATCGTGCCCAACAACGCTAGTCTGGTGGCTGATGAGACCGCTGAGCCCGATGAAGCAGACGACGATACGATCAACCCATCAGTACCTCCTCTGTCACAGACCAAAGGTCGCAAGCGAGTCGATGATGAACTAGAATAAATTTCTGCACCGGTGGAGAAGAAGATGATGAGGGCGTGCAACATATGCGGCTTCGAAGCCGGTTACAACAGTGCTACCTGCCGAACCCTACCCCAAAACAGAGGGCGAGGGGGCAGGAGTGGTGGTGGTAGGGGGAGAGGGGGGGAGGGGGCGAGGAAGAGGAAGGTCCGGTACATGTCGTCAGTAGATTCATGGGGACTAAACAGAAGATGACGACACTGACGACTATCTTCCTGTAGTGTCGGATGACAGTGATACGTCTTGAATAGTCGCGTTCTTTAATTACATTTCAGTAAACCGTTTACTGATGTATATTTTTAATATTGAATTACTGCATGTGTAAAAAAGTCTTTACTTTTAAACCGTACACACTGTCGTTCCGTCTCCCCCAGACGACTTATAAATATAACGTATCATCAGCTTGTGAAGTGTTGCATACATGAGCCGCAAAAAAAACTTCCCCTGCAGTAAAACTCCAAAAAAAACAAAGCACAAGCAAAAAAAAAGAACAAAAATGACTCTAATCTCTTCTTCTGCTCCATTGCAAACAATAGTTCTAAACTACCTAGCACTCATATACGTTCAGCTGTCTTGGCAGAGCCCGATCGAGGCTGCAAACCATGATTATGTCTACGACCTCCTCCATGCTCCGCCACCATGTCTACCGGAGAGGGTGGCTGCAATCATCCGCACTCTGACGTCCGGCGAACCAACCTCGTCCTGGAGATCATTATCATGAACTACGTGGATCGAGTCAAAGCATCCATCCAGAGGATCGAAGACTACATCGGCAGGCAAAACGAAAAGATTGACAACGCCTCATCTGGACAATTATGGACAGGCAAAACAAAAAGATCAACAGACCTAGCTTGGGTTGCTGTCGCGAAGGAGTAGGTGGAGGCGTATCACTACGTATTCCCTGATCCAACCCCCGACGAACTCCATGAGCGGGCTTACGAATGACTAAGGGCTGCGACAGGGTCCTGCCTTGGCCACTAGGGCCTCATTTCTTACCTTCTTTTGTTATTATCGGGCAATGTAAACAAGAATAAAAATGTGATCAACCACGCTATTTTGGTCGAATAATATTTAAGAATTTTTATCTCTTGTTCTTTAATATTACGTGCATGTAACATTGCTATAATGTTTTCTTTTGGTTTATTGTCGGAACACACAAAAAAGGATGCGGTACAAATGAAAACATGACAAAAATACAGATTTACTACTTTATAATGATCATTTACCTTTTCCTGAATGTGCTTTTACTATCACACTACATTTTCGCTATACTGCCCGATGAACATTTACTGCAAAAAAATATAATGTGATAGCTCTTTACTATAAAATGCGAGCACAATTAATGAACTTCTATTTTGTTCATAAATACTGCATACATGTCATTTTTTACTACACTGTGGCCTACATTTTATTGTACTACCTTTGCACTCCTTTGTTTTGTATGTTCACATGTGCATAGCTGAAAACATGGTACCAAATCAAACGAAGCCCTCATTTTTCCCAAAAACAAATCGTACAATACTACTCGGGCTACCCGATGCTTCTCTTCGTCTCCCCCACTACGAATTATAAGGATGTTATCGGCAATAAAATATATTATAACTTTATTGTCTTACCACTGTGTTTTTACTATAAAATACATACACGCTCGAATAAAAATCGCATGCCGTACAAAAGGCAGTAAAAACAGATAACAACTTTACTGTCTTATCCGTTATGTTTTACTATCAAACAAATGAGCTCGAAAAAAATCCCATGCCGCTAAAAGGTAGTAAACTGATTCATGAATTATTGTCATGTCTCATGTTATTTACCGTCAAAATCGGAGACCGTCACGGATTTGGATGTTTCTGGGCCGCCTTTGCAGTTGGTGGGCAGTCGTATGTTGGTTGCGCGTGCACTCGTCACACCTAGCCTGGGTCACAATGGGCTACTCGCGCGTGACCCAACCTAGGTGTGATGAGCGCACGCGCAACCATCATACGACGGCCCACCAACTACGTCACAATAATTTGTGAATCATTTTACTACCTTTTGCGGCACACGACTTGTTTGATAGTAAACATGATGGTAAGATAGTAAGTTTGTTATGTGTTTTACTGGCTTCTATTGCAGCATGCAATCTCCATACGATCGGTCCACCAACTGTAGTTGGCGGTCCAGAAATGTTCGCGACCGCACGAGACTCGATCCGACGATGGTTGTTATGTGTAGTAAGAGAAAAACACAACGACGTACACAGTAATCGGCTTCCCGTTTTTATCACCATTTTGTTAGCAATCTCTTTTTCTCTTGGACAGTAAAAAGTTTGTGTGCGTTAGGTTACCAAGTAGGTCCAACGAAGTAAACATGCGTTTGTAGAAGAGCAAAAGCGACCGCCCCACAAGATACGTGAATGTTTTTTTACTGCTCTTACATTAGAGAGTTTACTGAATCGACCGACATTTATTTTATTGCACCTATTTGTTTTTTAACCGATAATACACTTATGTTTTACTGCTATAAAGGGCACCTTTTTTTAACTGCAGCATTGCTCTGATACAATCTAGTGATGGACTCATAGCGGCCACATGAAAAGACATAGCGGAGTCGTTCAAGGATGGACAGATGACTGAAGATATATTCATCTCTCGGTTCATTGAGTGTTTGCGCCAAGACGACGCTGACTTGAGGCATCAAAGCAACAGGTACATGGTGTTCCTTCCGATCGAACGGTTAGTAAGTTGTTTTTGTAAGCAAAGACTTTTATTTTTTTCACAGTAATCACCTAGTAGTAAATCTTATCATCTCAATCGGTGAATGTTAAAATATTGTGTTTTTCCCATCGACAGAAACTGCTAAACATAGAGGAGTACATTAAAAATGAGTAGTACAGTGGCGAGCAAGTCGTGAGCATGCTGAAGTAGCACATGGTGGCGGTTGACATCACATGCGTAAAGCTGGTGAGTAAATTCTCTTGTAACAGACAGTAATATGTGCTACTTGTACAGTAAATCGTATGATTACTAGAAGGACCTGCGTAAAATGAAAGTAAATACATATTTTTCATTATAGTAAATTGTTTTGTAACAGGCAGTAAATAGCATTCATGATCCAACAAATTACACATTTTCATTACAGTAAATTACATATTTTTATGGTTTTTGTTTCCACTTTGCAGCTCTTCCTCCCAGTTTTACACAATCATCACTGGTTTGTTTACTGCTTCAATATAGCGCAGAAGCGTGTGGAAGTGCTGGACTCCAACGACTACAAGCTGAAGGGCACAAAAGTAATGGACCACCATGATCCGGTGAGGAAGAGGACCATCCCTCACTTGTGCGCAGCCCTGCACACCGTGACTAGTGGAAAATTCCCGATCGTCGTGATCTGGAGGGTGCACACAATGGGGACGCCGAAGCAGGTACTAGAGAACGATTGCGCCTTCTTTGTAATTAAGTACCTGGAATTGTGGGACGGTAAAAGCGTAACACCGCAACATCGATGGAGCCAGAAGATTTTTTTCTCAAAGAACCCGCAACATGCAATATTTTTTCTCCATACGCATAACGTCTGACACACGGCTTTTTTATCATGTGTATGCAGGAGAAGGGGAATGAGTACAGGGCCCAGATGATATTCTGTTTGTTGTTCCGCAAGGTCAACAGCGTCAAGGCCCACCCTGACCCACTGGAGAAGGGTAGGTCGCTCAGCTAACCGACGTAGTTTTCTTTGTGTTTACGACAATACCTAATAAATTCTTTTGTAACCGACAGTAATTGTGTTACTTTTACAGTAAAACATATGATTACCAGGAAGAACCCGCGTAATATCATTTTCCAACATTAGTAAAATGTTATCAATCTCAAAGTAACTACCCAAAAACATAATGTGCAAGCGATTTACAGCAGTAACCTGACATGGCTTTCAAAGTAATAATAGGTATCATTTACGGTAAATGATAACATTTAATGGATTAGCAACGCAACATCATTTCCTTAGTAAAACCAACATCTCGACGATTACGGTCCTCTCTTGCTCATCGAAACGGTAGTAAAACATTTTTTAAATGAAACATGGGCGACGCGCGATCATATTACTGACAAATCTTCACCACCATTTGTGTGTTGTTAGGATTTTATTGTCACTGCGCGATCAGTTTTACCGTCACCGCGCGCGGGTTTTACTACAGATCTCGAGTGGGAGGGGCGGGAGCGGGCGCAGTGCATGTAGCGCTAGGGGAGCGTGGTGCGAACTAGCCATGTTTACTTCTGTTTTTATGCCCTGCGTGAGGATTTTACTACCGATCTCGATCGAAAGGGGCACGAGCGGGCACAGCACGCACAGCGTGGGGCGAACGAGCCATGTTTACTGCATTTTTATGCCCGCGTGAGGGTTTTGCTACCGATCTCAAGCGTATATGCGGTGCGGTGTAATAGGTCGCCAGTCGATGAAGCGCTGCCTAAGCGTGCCCACGTGCCGAATAGCGTTACTGTGTGTGTGTGTGTGTATGTACACACACACTTCTGCTTGATGTTTCAACAATGAGAATTTAGTTGCAACTATATCCATCTCTTATTGTTATATTTTATTGCTCTTTGTATATCCTGAACCTGAGATACATCAGAATGATTTTTTTTAGACTAGTTATCATCCCTGGAGACACAAAATGCTAGTAGCATTCTCATGCAAATGAATATGATTAAATACTTATCTAGTTGGCAAATGCATTATAATAAATACTTATTTTGTTCTCAAATGCATTTTTATAAATAGTTATCTAGTAGTGACAAATGCATTTTGCAATTGTCTAGCACTAGTGAAGGGCTATTGCTACCAGAATACTAGAGTTTTGATGCAGAGTGTATAGATGTACGTATTCTAGCACCTATCCTAAATAATTTTGCAGCATGCATGTAGGAAGAAGTTCCATTAGCAAATGTAACCAGGATTATCCGAATGATAGCAGCCATGTATAGATGTACGTATGCCTCTAAGCTCATAGAAGCTAAAGATTCTTATATCTTGCTTCATTTTTGGCCGTATTGGCGCATATCCGGCTCGTATTTACAAGAATGAACGTCGCCGCAATTTTTTTAAACTGTGGCCACACGGCTTCTCTCTCCTCCCGCACGGTGGCCACACGGCTTCTCTCTCCTCCAGAAATCAGGGTTTCAACTGTGTTTGTAGGATTTTTAAAATATATCAAATAAGTTCAAAAAAATATGAAATTTTATCTGAATGCTCCTAATATGGTGTACTTCCTTTTGTAATTTTTTTCATAGTTTTATTCATTCTGATTTTTTTTGCGCAATTTCAATCAAATGTATTGTTTGTAGGAATTTGTAATTATAGAAAAATAAGCTCCAAAAATTATGAATTTTGTTTTGAAGGCTCTTTACAGAGTGGACTTAATTGTATAATATTTGGATAATTTTATATATGTTTTAAAATTATCTCGAATATTAAGGATTTAGGTCTAAAAAATTTTAATTTTTAGTTTCAAAAATTAGGGTTTCATGAATTCCCACACAAAGTACTCATAAACAAAATTAGAGTTTCAAAAATTTGGGTTTCCAATGGAGTTGCAATGTACATTTTCATATAGAAAATTGTCGACATGAAACACGGGCGGGTTTATTGCAATCAGAATGAAGGAGTAGGGGGTATTATCATATGTAACCCGATCAAATAGGACACTCTTTGTTAATTTATCAGTTTAATGTGGATGATATTTTTAAAATCAGATATACTTACAAAGCTGATAAGTTAGACATTAATCAATCGAGGAAATATGATATGCGCATCATATAACAATGAACCGTAGCCTCCGATTTATGTGCGTTTCGAAGGCTACAATATGTTGTTATATGATCTGCATGCCACATATTTCTCTCAGTTGGTTCATGTACAAGCCTATCTAGCCTGTGGTACAATACAATGTTAAAGAATATCGTCCACATTGAACCAATGTTTTGACAAAGAATGTCCTATTTAACAATGTTATTCATGAGGGTAGTTGGGTCTATCATCTATGCAGTGATGTCTACAGCTAGTCTCCGTAGTGCAATAGCCACTGCCCATTGTCTCGAGGCTGCCTGTAACGTCCCGTTTTTCAGGAGTTTTTGAAAAAAATTTTAAAATGAGAACCATTTGTTTCTATTCGCCAAAAGCTTAATTTGGAAATTTCAAAATTCATTTGCAGTTTAATATGAGTTAATCAAACTTCAATTAAATTAAAGTTGGTTTAATTGAATTTTCTGGAATTTAAAAAATCAAAATTATTATTTTAAGAATTTTCTTGGATTTATTGGATTTTAGAAGTTGATTTTTGTTTTATCCGAAATTAAAAATTATTTTATTTGCAAAAGAAAAAGAAAAATTAAAGTTAAAAGTATTTTTATTAAGTCAAGAATAATTCAAGGAATTTCTGTGAATTTTTCTAGAATTTTTGGAGTCTATTTGCTATTTTCTAAATTGCCTTTTGCTTTATTTGAATTTCTGAAATCAAAAATGAATTTAAAATCCTTTTCTCGCGCGTGGGCGAATTCCTCCGCCCATCATCGCTTCCCGCCGCCCGCTCCGTCGCGCGCGCCGCCCTCGCCGTTGGATCTCCATCCAACGCCCGCTTCTTCGCCGCCGCTTTCTTGCTTGGCCGTTGGATCGAGATCCGACCGCATCCGCCGCCGCGCTTCTTTCCTTGGCGATCGTCCGACGCTATCGCGACGGCCAGACGCTCGCGCTTCTTTCCGCTTCCCACCGCCCGACGGAATCGGACGGCGCCGCTCGCCTCCTCGCGCCGCGCCACTTCTTCTCGCCGTCCGATCGAATCGGACGGCTCTCTTCTCCGCGCCTCCTCGCTCCGCACCGTCCGATCGGAATCGGACGGCCCCGATCGTCGCTCGTCGCCGCCGCCGCTTTCTCCCACGCCGCCGCGCCGCCCGCTGCAATCTCGCCAAGGCCCTGCTCGCCACGCCGCAACGCGGCGCTGCCTCGCCGCTTCTCGCGCCTCCGCAGATCCGCCACGCCGCGCCGGTTTCTCTCGCTTTTAAAACCGCGCCGCGCCTCTTCCTCTCTTTCTTTCTCTCTCTCTCTCTTTCTCGGTTGCCGCCGCCTCCTTTCTTTCTTCCCGGCCCGGCCGCCCTCGCCGCTGTTCCGCCATCGCTTTCTTCCCCGCGCCATCGCTGCCGTCTTCTCCAGCCTCCGCCGCCACGCCACGCCGCGCCTCTCTCTCTCTCTCTCTCTCTCTCTCGACCAGGCCCGAGCCCACGTGGCCCCACGTGGCGCCACGCCGGCGCCGCGGCCGATGCCTTGCCTACGTGGCGCCACGTAGTGCCACGTGTGTGCTTGCGCGGCGCTGACGTCAAAATCCGGTTTTCCAGTAGAAAAATAATTCCGGAAAATCCGAAAACCCTAATTTCATCATTTTATGTGATTTTGAAACTTCTTTTGGCTATAACTTTCACATCCGAACTCCGATTTGGGTGATCCAAATTTCTAAATTTGTATAAATTCACCCTCTTTCATTTGGCACTGGTTTTGTAATTTTTGGAGTTCATTTGGTGCTGTTTTATTTATTTGTTGCTTTTCTCGACGTAGATTCCTGCGCTTTAAGATTTCTTCGAATTCGACGATCAAGACCCTCTCCTCACAACGAAGGCAAGTCGTAGGCCTTTGACCATGTTGAACCCATTTTACAAATGTATATTGTATTAAATTATCATGCATGGCTAGTTTTATTAAAAATGGTTTTGGGAGTAGATAATTACCAAATTGCCATTATGCCTCCTTGATAAATTGAAAATGAAATATCTCCTTGAATGACATATACCCTTGGACACCTTAGGATGGTTAATACTAGTTGGGCATATTTGTATTACCAACTTGGGTGCGTATTATTGCTTAGACATGCTCTAGTTACCCGCAGTACTTTCGATCACATGATTCACTGATTATTGAAATTTGACTAATGGAACTATGGAATTGTGGTGTGAGGCCACTTTTATTAAAAGATGTTGTGCCATGGCAGGGATTGCCATTTGGTCGGGATTGAACAAAAATGATTTATGCTCGGGCTTGAGGTAGGAAGCTAGAGTGGGTGTGTGATGCACATTGGGTTGTGGTAGACTTGTCTGAGCAGCCAACTAAGGACTTAACTTTGCAAGTCATTGATCTGGGTCACCTCGTGCAACCATAAGTCCGTATGGGACTGACCGCCAACTAATTAGGGAAGTTTTGAGTCGGTTCTGTTAGGGTTGATTATTGGCGCAAGAGGGGGCTGTGATGGCGAAACCTTAGCGAGCAGAACCGAGGCAAAATGGAACTTTGTAAAGGCCTTGTGATAGTCACTTAGTCGCACACCCTCGGAAGTGTGTCAGACGGACATTACAAGTGATTTATCTCTTGTGGGTAAAGCTGTACAACCTCTGCAGAGTGTCAAAATCTATTCGAATAGCCGTGTCCCCGGTTACGGACATGCCTGGTGATTTCGCGCAAGGGGTAGTATTTTCAAAATGTGGTTTGGTTCGATGGAAACGTTTGGTTGGAATGGTTGGGAAGTGAACGGGATGTTCACGATTTGATTCAAAAGAACTTGGTTATCTATGTATTATTCTTTTGAAATCCTGCTTTGCCGTCTAATTATTGTATTTACTGTTAAACTTGCTTTCTGCAAATTAACCATAAAGCCATCCTTGCTTAAGCCTGACATGAATACTATGTGCATACATTTCTCTACGACTTGCTGAGTACTTTATGTACTCACGGCTTTATGCCCTTTTGTTGATCAGTCCCAGCAGAAGGATCAGAAAATGTTGAGTGCTATGAAGAAGGCTACTTTGAAGACTTCGCGATCTAGGTCACGTCCTCCACTCGAATGCCTGTGGGCATGTCGATTGGTCTCCACGTATTTTTGAGATTTCCGCTGCAAGATACTCTGTTGTTGCTAAGCCCTGTGAGGCGACTTTTGTAAGAACCTTGACCATAAGGTCTTTGCTGTTTTAATTAATATTACGTTGTCTGCTTCATTAGTTCGTTGTTGAATGGTTATGAATGCATCATTGTTGCAACTGTGCAAGCTAGCTACTGATCATGGGACTAGCTTGGTATGCACAGAGGGTCTCGGGGTTGTGTGACACCCGGGGCGCCGACAAGAGATGGTATCAGAGCCATATCGACTGAAGGACGTAGCCTTTAGTTAGATTGGTCGTCTTAGTCAAAAATTCAAAATATATTTTATAAATCAAACCAAGCAATTAACCTGACTAGATATTCTTCTCTCATCTTATTCTATTCTTTCTTGTCTTATTCTATTCTTTTCTTCTCATCTTACCCTCTTATATCATTCTTGAGTTCTTTCATCTTATCTTTTCTGGAACTAGGTTTTCAAATTTAAATTTGACATCCTTATCTCTGGATTATCCCTAGGATCGAGCCCTTCAAGACCAAGCAATGGAAGTTTTGGAAGCTCAAATTCCGCCGTTTGTTTCCAGTTGACCCTCCATATAAGCTAGATTGGTAGTTGCCCTCCCTAGTTTTAGAGTCGTTTAGTCTGCGTAATAGTGCTTTTGTGCTTAGGTGCCCCTTTTGGTTGGCTTCTTGATAGCTTTCCGGCTATCCGTTCGTTGGGTAAAACCAATTTTGTCTGCATTAGGTTGATCCATCTATCCCCCTTGTTCCTCGCTCATCTAAATGCTTTCCCTCGCATCTAAATTGCTTTCTTCTTCTCGTCTATTAAACCAGTGAAGCTTTGTCGCAGATGGTTCGCACTGCAACTCCGCAAGCCGATGAGACTCAGCGCCCGATGCCTCGCCTTCCCAGCCGCCAAAGCAGCATCCGGTTTGAGTCGGTTCATGGCGCCTGACGCACCGATGAGTTCTTTGATGCGTAATATGACTCGATGATGAATCGCCAGAACTGCATCACGCCGCCTCGCCGCAATGATGAATCGTAATCGACCAAGCATCCGCCACGCCCACGCCGCTTCCACCCCGCTTTTCCTCACCCAGTTGGCGTAGTTTTGAGGACCCATCCGCCCACTTTCTCTAGCTCCTCCGAGCCATTGGACGCAGATGACCGGTTTGCGCTCCATGGAAAGAAGCTCGCTATCACCCGCTGTGATGATCGCGAGAAGGTTCAGATGCCACTCACCACCTTGAAGGTACCGCCGCAGAATGGTGGGAGAACTATTGTGCCGCCCATGGAAACCATGAGAGTATCACTTGGGCCGAAGTTTTGAGCTTTCCGCCACTCCCATATCCCCGATGGAAAGGTGGAAATGAAGAAGAATGAGTTCCGTGAGTTGCGGCAAGAAGGCAACATGTCGCTGAGTGAATATCTTAACAGATTCACTCGGTTGTCCCGCTATGCCCTGCAGGACGCTGCCACAGATGATGCCCGCGAAGCGCTTCAAGAGAGGACTCAACCCCGCTTGAAGGTGCAAGTCATTGGGAATGACTATTCGATTTCCAAAGACTTGGTGAACAAGGCCATGCTCATCGAGGAATCCCGCCGTGAGTCGAAGAATCCCGCAAGAGAAAGATGATGCGAAGATGCTGCCCATCGGGCCTCACTCCCAGAGAGTCGAATGAATGTGCCGCCTCCGCCTGTGTTGCTCCACTGCTACATTGAGCCCTCAGAGCAAAGACTCGCCCAAAGCGATTCCAAAGTGACCGCAGCTTCAACAGCTCCGGAACCAAAGCAGCCAAGGAATGTCAACCCCGCACTGGATCACACGCTTTATGCCATCACCGGGCACTTCGCCAATTGCTGTCCGCAGAGGCAAGGCCCTTCTCTGCTCGTTTCAACATGGGAGCCACTCCGACCAGACCCCACTCAGAGTCGCACGTGGAGCCCTCGGACTCCAACCGCACTACCAAGTCTCTCTCGGCCTTTTGGAAGAGGTCGCGTGAACCACACCATCTGTGGAGGAAGCCTGCATGCCCCTGACGTCGGCCGGGTAAGTTTCTTGTCAATTCAAAGACCGCCATCTGCTTTGTTTGATTCTCGAGCTCGCATTCGCTTGTTTCTGAGTTTTGGCCAAAGGCACCGCTGGAAGTTTTGCCTCTTAAAAGTGTTTTGTTGGTTCAGCCTCCGGTTCGAATTGAGTACGAACCAAGGTTGCCCTAAGGTTAAAGTGACCATAGAAGGGGTAGAATTCCTTGCTAATCTCATCATCATAGACACCAAGTCTCTTGATGTGATTTTGGGAATGGATTGGCTTGCCAATCACCAAGCCCTCTTGGATTGTGGTGGTAGAAGCATCACTTTGGTCAGTCCGGATGGAACCAAGGTAAAGTTTGAAGCCTCCCGGCAGAAGCTAAATTTGGATCTTTAGTCCGCAGCGCTGTTGTATCTATGGAAGAAGTGCGATGAGTCGAGAGTTTTCGATGTCTTTCCCGATGATCTACCCGGAATGCCGCTGCATCGAGACTTGAGTTTGTCATCAATCTTGTTCCAGAACTGCCCTATTTTCAAGAGACCCTACAGATTGCTCACAATGATTTGGTTGAGTCAAGAAGCAAATTGAAGAAATGCAAGAGAAAGGTTTTGTCCGACCAAGTTCTTCACCTTGGGGAGCCCTAGTGATCTTTGTTGCAAAGAAGGATGGTACCCAACGGATGTGTGTGGATTACCGAGCCCTCAATGAGGTCACCATCAAGAACAAGTACCTCCGCCTGGATCGATGATTTGTTTGACCGGTGAAAGGAGCCGTGTGTTCTCCAAGATAGACTTGAGGTCGTTACCACCAGCTTGAAGATTCGCCCGTAAGACATCCCCAAGACAGACTTTCTCAACCCGGTATGGACTGTATGAGTTCACGGTCATGTCATTTGATTGACCAATGCCCTCGCTACTTTATGAATTTAATGAATAAAGTATTCATGGAGTATTTGGATAAGTTCGCCATTGTCTTCATTGATTTATATTTTGGTGTATTCCAAGAGTGAAGAAGAGCATGAAGAGCACCTCCGCTTGGTCCCGAATAAGCTTAGAGATCATCAACTCTATGCTAAATTCAGCAAGTGTGAGTTTTGGATGAAAGAAGTTACTTTCTTGGGTCATGTCATGTCCGCAGAAGGAGTATCTGTTAATCCTAGCAAGGTTAAGGATGTGCTTAATTGGGAGTCACCCAAGTCGAGGCCTCAGTCGGAAGTTTTCTTGAATGGCAGGATACTATCGTCGATTCATAGAAGGATTCTCCAAGATAGCAAGACCCTCACTCACCGTTGAAGAAAGAAAAGAAATTTGCTTGGACAATGTTGTGAGCAAAGTTTTCAAGAGTTGAAGAAGCGGTTGACAACACCTCGGTGTTGATTTTGCCCGATGTCCTGAAGGATTTCGAGATTTTCTGTGATGCATCCCGGCAAGGACTTGGTTGTGTCCTGATGCAAGAAAGGAAGGTAGTAGCCTATGCTTCCGTCAATTGAGGCCTCATGAAGTGAATTACCCTACTCATGACTTGGAGTTAGTCTGTAGAGTGCATGCTTTAAAGATATGGCGCCATTACCTTATTGGAAATCACGTGAAGTGTACACGGACCATAAGAGCTTGAAGTACATTTTCACTCAGCCGATCTTAATATGAGGCAAAGAAGGTGGTTAGAGTTGATCAAGGATTATGATATTGGAATCCATTACCACCTGTGCAAAGCTAATGTTGTGGCGGATGCCTTGAGCGTAAAAGTCTCACCGCAATACCACGTCGATCAAGGAAAATCACCACCCTTCATGAAGAATTCTCAAGCTCAAGATAGAGTTGGTTGAAGAAGGTTACCTAGTCGCCTTTAGAAGTTCAACCCATTTTGCGGAATCAGATCAAGGAAGCTCAAGTTGAAGATGTCAATATTAAGGAAATCAAGAGCAACATGAAGAAAGGTAAAGCCCTGAGATTTTCGTAAGATGAGCAAGGCACCATTTGGTTTGACATGTTTAACTGTTCCAGATCGTGAAGAGCTTAAGCAAATGATACTCAAGGAAGCCCATGAAGCGTTGTATTCCATTCACCCTGGAAGCACAAAGATGTACCAAGACCTCAAGGAAATGTATTGGTGGCCTAGCATGAAGCGTGAGATTGCCGAGTTTGTAGCTCAATGTGATGTCCACAATGAGTTAAAGCCGAGCATCAAAGACTCGCTGACTCCTGCAACCCTTGAAAGTGCCCGAATGGAAGTGGGAAGAAATTGGCATGGATTTTATCACCGGTTTGCCAAGGACAAGGTCGATATGATTCTATCTCGGTAATTGTGGATCGCCTAACCAAAGTTGCTCACTTTCTCCCGGTCAAGACTACTTACTCGTGATAGATCGCGAATTGTACATGGCGAAGATAGTGTGCCAAAGATGGAGTGCCAAGAAGATCGTGGTCGATCGAGGAACCCAGCTTCACCTCAAGATTTTGGCGTGGTTGCACGTTGTTTTGGGTACTAATCTAAATTTCAAGATGACTTATCATCCCTGCACGGATGGATGACGAAAAGAGTAAACCAAATCCTAGAAGATATGTTAAGAGCTTGTGCCTTAGCAAATCGCACAGATTGGGATCAAATGCTACCTTATGCGAGTTTTCCTATAACAACAGTTACCAGTCAAGCCTCCAGATGTCTCCATTTGAAGCTCTTTATGGAAGAAAATGCAGGACACCCTTGTATTGGAATGAAGTAGGCGAAAGACAAGTGTTTGGGCCAGATATTTTGGAAAAAGCCAAGAGCAAGTTCGATCAATCGAGAAAGGTCAAAACAAAGACAGACTGTGCAGAAGAGTTATCCGATAACTCACGCGAGATCTAGCTTTTGCACTGGTGATCATGTGTACTCAAGGTGTCGCCTCTCAAAAGGATGCGTCTTTGAGTAAGCGGAAAGCTTGCACCAAGGTACATCGGACCTTTCCCAGTTCTAGCCCGAAGAGGAGAAGTCGCTACAGCTTGGACCTTCCGCCACCGCCGTCAGATGTGCATAATGTCTTCCACGTGTCGCAGCTGAAGAAGTGTTTGCGTGTGCCCGAAGAGCAGATGCCAGTGGAATCAATTGCCCTGCAAGAAGACCTCACCTACAAGGAGCATCCCATCAAGATCTTGGAAGTAGCAGAACGAGTGACAAGAAGCAAGATCATCCGCTTCGCAAGGTCCAGTGGAGCAACCATACCGAAGAAGAAGCCACTTGGGAACAAGAGGATGACTTGAAGGCCGAGTTTCCCCACCTATTCTCTAGTCAGCCTGAATCTCGGGGTCGAGATTCCCTTTAAGAGGGGTAGGTTTGTAACGTCCCGTTTTTCAGGAGTTTTTGAAAAAAAATTTAAAATGAGAACCATTTGTTTCTATTCGCCAAAAGCTTAATTTGGAAATTTCAAAATTCATTTGCAGTTTAATATGAGTTAATCAAACTTCAATTAAATTAAAGTTGGTTTAATTGAATTTTCTGGAATTTAAAAAATCAAAATTATTATTTTAAGAATTTTCTTGGATTTATTGGATTTTAGAAGTTGATTTTTGTTTTATCCGAAATTAAAAATTATTTTATTTGCAAAAGAAAAAGAAAAATTAAAGTTAAAAGTATTTTTATTAAGTCAAGAATAATTCAAGGAATTTCTGTGAATTTTTCTAGAATTTTTGGAGTCTATTTGCTATTTTCTAAATTGCCTTTTGCTTTATTTGAATTTCAAATCAAAATGAATTTAAAATCCTTTTCGCGGCGGGCGAATTCCTCCGCCCATCATCGCTTCCGGCCGCCCGCTCCGCGCCTCGCCGTCGCCCTCCGCCGTTGGATCTCCATCCAACGTCCGTTGCTTCGCCGCGTCGCCTCTTGCTCTTGGCCGTTGGATCGAGATCCGACCGCATCCGCCGCCGCGCCCTTTCCTTGGCGATCGTCCGACGCTATCGCGACGGCTCGACGCTCGCGCGCCTTTCCGCTTCCCACCGTCCGACGAATCGGACGGCGCCGCTTGCCTCCCCGCCTCGCCTTTCTTCACTCTCACCGTCCGTCGAATCGGACGGCTCTCGCTTCTCCGCGCTCCTCGCTCCGCACCGTCCGACGGAATCGGACGGCTCGATCGTCGTCTCGCTCGCCGCGCGCCGCTCTCCCACGCCGCCGCGCCGCGCCGCCAATTCGCCGCGGCCGTCCTGCTCGCCACGCCGCAACGTGCGCGCTCTGCCGCTTCTCCGCGCCTCACCCGCATCCGCCACGCCGCGCTGCGTGCCTCTCTCGCTTTTAAAACCAGCGCGCGCCTCTTCTTCTCTTCTTTCTTTCTCTCTCTCGGTTGCGCTCGCCGCCGCCTTTCCTTCTTCTTCCCGGCCCGGCCGCCCTGCGTCGCCGTTCCGCCGCCACCGCTTTCTCCGCGCCATCGCCGCCGTCTTCTCGGCTCGGCCGCCGCCGCGCGCGCCACCTCTCTCTCCCTCTCTCTCTCTCTCTCTGACCCGTGGGCCCGAGCCCACGTGGCCACCCACGTGGCGCCACGTCGGCGCCGCGTCAGTCGTCTTGCCTACGTGGCCGCCACGTAGTGCCACGTGTGTGCTTGCGCGGCGCTGACGTCAAAATCCGGTTTTCCAGTAGAAAAATAATTCCGGAAAATCCGAAAACCCTAATTTCATCATTTTATGTGATTTTGAAACTTCTTTTGGCTATAACTTTCACATCCGAACTCCGATTTGGGTGATCCAAATTTCTAAATTTGTATAAATTCACCCTCTTTCATTTGGCACTGGTTTTGTAATTTTTGGAGTTCATTTGGTGCTGTTTTATTTATTTGTTGCTTTTCTCGCACGTGTAGATTCCGGCGTTTCGGAAGATTTCTTCGACCCGACGACCGAAGACCCTCTCCTCACCAACGAAGGCAAGTCGTAGGCCTTTGACCATGTTGAACCCATTTTACAAATGTATATTGTATTAAATTATCATGCATGGCTAGTTTTATTAAAAATGGTTTTGGGAGTAGATAATTACCAAATTGCCATTATGCCTCCTTGATAAATTGAAAATGAAATGTCTCCTTGAATGACATATACCCTTGGACACCTTAGGATGGTTAATACTAGTTGGGCATATTTGTATTACCAACTTGGGTGCGTATTATTGCTTAGACATGCTCTAGTTACCCGCAGTACTTTCGATCACATGATTCACTGATTATTGAAATTTGACTAATGGAACTATGGAATTGTGGTGTGAGGCCACTTTTATTAAAAGATGTTGTGCCATGGCAGGGATTGCCATTTGGTCGGGATTGAACAAAAATGATTTATGCTCGGGCTTGAGGTAGGAAGCTAGAGTGGGTGTGTGATGCACATTGGGTTGTGGTAGACTTGTCCGAGCGACCAACTAAGGACTTAACTTTGCAAGTCATTGATCCGGTCACCTCGTGCAACCATAAGTCCGGTATGGGACTGACCGCCAACTAATTAGGAAGTTTTGAGTCGGTTCTGTTAGGGTTGATTATTGGCGCAAGAGGGGCCGTGATGGCGAAACCTTAGCGAGCGTAACCGAGGCAAAATGGAACTTTGTAAAGGCCTTGTGATAGTCACTTAGTCGCACACCCGGAAGTGTGTCGACGGACATTACAAGTGATTTATCTCTTGTGGGTAAAGCCGCACAACCTCTGCAGAGTGTCAAAATCTATTCAATAGCCGTGTCCCCTGCTACGGACATGCCCAGTGATTTCGCGCAAGGGTAGTATTTTCAAAATGTGGTTTGGTTCGATGGAAACGCTTGGTTGAATGGTTGGGAAGTGAACGGATGTTCACGATTTGATTCAAAAGAACTTGGTTATCTATGTATTATTCTTTGAAATCGCTTTGCCGCCTAATTATTGTATTTATCGTTAAACTTGCTTTACGCAAATTAACCATAAAGCCATCCTTGCTTAAGCGACATGAATACTATGTGCATACATTTCTCTACGACTTCTCGAGTACTTTATGTACTCACGGCTTTATGCCCTTTGTTGATCACCCAATGAAGGATCGAAAAATGTTGAGTGCTATGAAGAAGGCTACTTTGAAGACTTCGCGATCTAGGTCACGTCCTCCACTCGAATGCCTGTGGGCATGTCGATTGGTCTCCACGTATTTTTGAGATTTCCGCTGCAAGATACTCTGTTGTTGCTAAGCCCTGTGAGGCGACTTTTGTAAGAACCTTGACCATAAGGTCTTTGCTGTTTTAATTAATATTACGTTGTCTGCTTCATTAGTTCGTTGTTGAATGGTTATGAATGCATCATTGTTGCAACTGTGCAAGCTAGCTACTGATCATGGGACTAGCTTGGTATGCACAGAGGGTCTCGGGGTTGTGTGACACCCGGGGCGCCGACACTGCCCACGGTGACGGCCATTGTTGAAGTCGTCTATGTCCTGCTATTCTATGAAGTAAGTGGACCGTGCAATAACAAACATAACAAGGATGTAACTATATATAACTCACGTCTTCGATTTGGAGTGCATCCGGACGGCTGGATACGCTACGACGTCGGTCGGCCTCGGTCGAAGGAGCTTTCCCATTCCCCTTGTCGCGGGACTGCCCACGTCGGTGTCGTATGTCGAAGTCATCCATGTCCTGCGATTCTATGATATAAATGCACCGTATAGTGAAAAATGTAACAAGGATGTAATTTCTACATAACTCACATCGTCGATATGGAGTGCGCCCGGGCGACCGAATACGCTATGGCGGCTGGCTCAGTCGCATTAGCCTTCCCCTTCCGCTTGTCTCGGGACTCCCCACGTCGGTGTCGTGTGCCGAAGTCCCCCATGTTCTATGATACGGGCTGGACGCTTGCATGTTGTTAGAAGAACGAAAGGGCAAATACAAAATCAGGATGTGAATCATATGTAACTCACCTCTTCGATATGGAGTGCTCCCAGGCGACAGGAGAAGCTACGACGACCACCAGTATCAGTAGCAACAGCCTTCCCCTTCTCCGTTGGGCGAGTCCTGGGCTCCTCCGGTGCATCCTCAGCAGAGTCCGGTACGTAAGGTCTCCACTGCATGAAGATCTCGGCCTGTATCGAGTAGTTCAACATATACTTCTACTGGATAAACACCCTATTGTATATCTCCACGCCGTCGATCTTCTGGAAGAAGTGGCAGTGCATCTCGGACTGCCATTACGTGGGGATGAAGTTAAATTTTTTATAAAAATCAATGTAAGGAGTGGAAAATTGATGTGTGCGAAAGAAACACTTACAACATGGTGCTCGCACGTGTAGTACTCCTGGGTGGAGGTGTCTGGGTGTGTAGACTGAATGATCTCTGCCAGCTCGCCACACACACAATGCGGGACTAGAAACCGTGGTGGTACTGGAGCATTTTTTATTGAATAATCTGGGTACTGTAGATGTTTGGCCTTCTGTGCAAGCTACTTACGCTTCTGCAATATCCTCGCGTAGAAGTTTGCCAATGAGTCCATATCTGGGCATCGTAGAAGTTTCGCTATACATAACAAAACAAGGTGGACAATACATTAAACTACGACACCGAATGATGACCGGACGAGTTCGGTCTGTTGAGACAATCCTTCATTGAGTGCTTTGGGGTCTTACATATCCTTCACTTGATAGTGCGCCTAATACTGGTACTTTGGTTGGTATCCATGTCATTCTGGAATAGCCGCGTCTACAATCGTCCCTTTCTTATTGTCTTTAAGGCCTTGTTCGGGCCCTATTGTACCCTATCCGACCAAAGATCCTAGTAGTTCATGTCCAAGCCGTACGAGTGAAACTTAACACTCTATGTACCGAAAAGGTGTTGCATGTTGTAGTACTCGGAGATGTACGATGTAGACATCTGCCCCATTTGCGCATACGCCTTGTACACATATGAGCATGGCTTGTGCAGGAGCTTCGGCTTGTTGCGGGTGCATATCACCACATCACCCAGAGTGCATGCCTTCTTCCTTCACCCTTGGCATGACTGTTGACATATTTTTACCGAAGTCTGATCTCGTACTTCCTCCTAAGGCCATCGATCACCCGGATGTCATGCATTCGGGCCTTCTCCATCTTCTGGTTCATGTGCCTCTGCATGTTCTCGGATCACTGCTTGCCTTCCTCCATCTATCGCTTGGCTGCGGTAGCTCTATTGATAAAATAACCAACAGTGTAAGTCAATGTATCCTCGATGATCGTAAGGATAGGGAGGCACCGCACACCTTTGATGATGCTGTTGTACACCTCGGACGTGTTGGTTATCATAATCCTGTACCTCGCATCGTCTATGTCATAGAGAATAGACCATTTCTCCAATTCAGGATCTTGGCGATGATTCCACTAAGAGAAACTTATGGCACTACTGGGTTGCTCTCCCTCTAGTACCTCTGGGGTGGACTCCCTTGTATGCTTCGTAGTCCGGTGTTCGAGGTCTCTCCAGATGGACTCAAACTTTCTCCTCTCGTTCTGCAGACACAATGCCTTGAACATCTTCATAATTTCCCGACTACGAAACCGCATGAACAAGTTAGATGCAAGATGCCTCATGCACCACCTGGATTGCTCGTTGTTCCACTGGTGAGGGGGATCCGTCCCATGCTGCATGGTGTTGATGACCGCCAACAACCCAACATTACGGTATGTGATTAGGCATACGTTGTGCCAGTCTCCCACCACCACCCTCTTCAAGTTCGCTAGGAACCACAACCAACTAAATGTGTTCTCGCTTTTCACTATGGAAAATGCCCCTGGGAGAAGCTGGTCATTCGCGTCGGCCGCCACCGAGGTGAGAATGGTGCCCTTGTACCTCCCCGTGAGGAAAATATCATCCATCGTGAGCACATGACGATAGAACTTGAAGCCCTAAACGGCCTGGGC
This sequence comes from Hsuehochloa calcarea, assembly GCA_036346395.1. Lineage (NCBI taxonomy): Eukaryota > Viridiplantae > Streptophyta > Magnoliopsida > Poales > Poaceae > Hsuehochloa > Hsuehochloa calcarea. The sequence continues at coordinate 63,853,068 of CM070596.1, forward strand.
GAAATCCAAGAACACCTGGTCCAGTATGAAGCGGTTGGGCTCTCCGTCGGTATCTTCCCTCTCAAGCTTGTTTATGTATATGTCGGGGTTTGATTCGGTAATCTGGTCAAGCAATCTCAGTACAAGATTGTACCCCTCTTCGTATGTCCCGTACATGGACTCGGTGACCTTCTTCTTGTCTCGCTGGACCTTGATGTAGCTAACTGGGTAACCAACCAGATTGTCGACTTCTGACATCAGCATCTTGGAAGAGACGTACACGTCCGCCGCAACTAGGTGCCTGAAGAGGCTTGCAATATATGCGAAAGTCACGTTCCAATGCTGCCACAGGGGCTCACTAAGCTCTCAAGTGTGGTCTATCAGCGCCTTGACCCCGAAGACCGAGCCGAATATATTTGCTCATTGAGCGCTGACCTTGCCAAGCAGCCTTCCACTACGCACTTCACTGTGTACTGTTCTGGGTTGGACCAGTGCACTCGGTACACATGGCTGATGGGAAAGGTATACCGTGCTATAGCTTATTTCATGGCCACTTTGCTAGGGAAGCGCTACCCAACTAAGAGGGTGTCGACATCGAACCCCCACTAGGAGCCTTTTTCTTACAACAGTACGAGCAAACGCACCATGATATCATCAAATCTCGATGCCATGTAAAGCACCACCAATGTCACAATTCCCCCGGTTGGACCACTGGATCTTTTCTTGTCCTCGTCGCTACCATTCGAGCCTGGGTCAACATCCTCGTCAGACTCCAACCCGAGAGGCTGGTCCGGTAAATACTCGTGGCAGTCAATGCGGGCCGACCACCACAATTCTGCCTCTCATTTCACACAAAATTATGCGCGTGTCTTCCCTCCGAGATAGCACATTCCGTGGTACCGTCTTCAGGCTCAACTGCGCTTGCCCGCTTGTTGAGGCCCCAACATCATCAAGGTTTACCGACGCCCTTCGTAAGAAATCCACGTACACCGTCAACCTCCCGTAAATGGCCGCCGCGCGCTGGGAGGCAATCTGCATGTACTGGCTTCATGCTATGCTTTCAGTCACCTTGACGAGCTCCCACACGACATTTGTGCAGGTGATCCCCTCGATCACAAGTTTCTTCGTTATTGCCTCCGTAACGAACTCCATCCGGATGCAGCTTCGAAGCCCATGGATATTCATCGCGTCGAGCCCCTCCGCCCGAACCACCTTGTACTGGTATCTCGATAGGTTCAACCCATCGGATCCGGCTTGTACAAGACCATCGCCATAAAATAGTTCAAAATTACATAAAGTAACAAACAATGATGCCAAATTGCATGCAAATGATCGATTACATATGTGTAATTAAGTACAAATACTTAATTAATTTCCAACAGTATGATTACTCATCCGAAAATTAATTATGAACCACATGTTTATTGCCACTTAATTACTTATGACTATCTATTTTGCACTAAATTACTTATGCCTAACTAATTGCTAGTAAACTGATTACGACTGATTAATTACTTATGCCTAACTAATTGCTAGTAAACTAAGTACGACTAATTATTTAGCACTAAACTAACTAATTATGAGTAATAAATTAGCACTGAACTAACTAATTATGACTAATTAATTAGCACTGAACTAACTAATTATGACTAATTAATTACCACTAAATAAATTACAAGTAGTTAATTTTTACTATTTAATATGCCGGACTGATAACCACTGAGCTAAGTATGACTAATTATTTACCACTAAACTAACTAATTACGAGTAATAATTAGCACTGAACTAACTAATTACGACTGATTAATTACCACTAAATAACTTACAAGTAGTTAATTTCCACTAATTTAATATGTCGGACTGATAACCACTGAACTAAGTATGACTAATTATTTACCACTAAACTAACTAATTACGACTAATAAATTAGTACTGAACTAACTAATTACGACTGATTAATTAGCACCAAACTAACTAATTACGACTGATTAATTACCACTAAATAAATTACGAGTAGTTCATTTCAACTAACTTAATATGTTGTACCGATAACCACTAAACTAATTACGACTAATTAATTACAACTAAACTAATTAATTACAACTAAACTAACTAATTACTGCTAATTAATAAAGTAATTAATTACCGCTAAACTAACTAATTATGACTAATTAATTGTCACTAAACTATTTAATTACACCTACTAAATTAAGACTGGTTAACTACGCCTACGATAATAATGACTAAGACATCCGACAAATAATTACATGCCCTTCGGGGGGGACTATAAAAAAAACCGAGCAACGAGCGACGAGAAGCAATCAAATTATTACTCTCAATTTTTTAAAATTATGTTACATTCTCTGAGTTCTCAGCGACGAGCACAAAAACGAGAAGCGAAACACAATTGAGATGAGCGATGAGCAACTACTTGAGTTCGGTATTTATAGCCGAGCGAAGGAGAAGTCGCTGCATTGGCGCCGAGAATTTCAGATGCATTGTCTACGCGCACCATTGCGGGCAAGGGGGAACAGTCGCGACAGGGCGACAGCTGTGCGGAAGAGGGAGGACGGGTGGTGGGAAAGGTAGCCACTGCACGGTGGCCGTGCGGATCCTCCTACGAACGAACAACAGATGAACCAGATACCGGCGTTTTTTATTTCTTCAGAGAACGGGACCGGTGTTTTGTGGACCACCGCAGGGTGGTCGTGCAGGAGGGGAAGGGAAGGGCTGGCAAGAGGGGAGGGTTGTGCGTACGGGAGGAGGAGGGGACGACGCGTGGCGGCAGCCATCGCCGCACGGCGTCTGGCGAGCAGCCACCACCGACGGTGGCCGTCTGTGGCGCACGTGGCGGGAGGGCAGGGCATGCCGCACGGTGGCCGTACGGCAGAGCGATATTTTTGCAAAAAAAAAAATACAGCGACAATCATTCTTATAAATACGCCACCGTGCGGCAGAGCTATATTTTTACAAAAAAAAATACAGCGACAATCATTCTTATAAATACGTGCCGAATATGCGCCAATTTGAACACAAAAAAATTATCTTTATGCATGGTACAAGTGTACAACGCACAGATGAGAGGACAGCCACGAATTCTCACCAACTCGTTCTCTAATAGGCTGCATATTTTAACCCGTGATCTGCTGATATCTTCGCTGACGCTGGATCGACTGCTAGTATATGGATTCAACCATGCAGTGCTTAGAAAACAAGTAAAACTAAAAACAGATAGTTCGAAGGTTGTTCATGCTGTCAGACCTGCATATGGCTTAGGGCATAGGAGCTCGGAGCTGCTAAGCTAGGAGCTGTTAGATGAGGGTTGGGACCTGATTAGGAGAGATAGTGAGTTTTGTGGATTGATACAGGCTGAGGATATTTGTTCACAGCGTTTCGCGGGATACCTAGGAAGAACTAGATATCGATTTAATTAAAAAGAAATAGACATTCAAATTCGAGCTGAAGAAGACTCCAACCTGAGTGATGCCGGGGGGGTCTTATTTGTTCAGCGCTACAGTCTTTCAAATCATGACTTTGCCAGATTTCAGAAATGGAAATTCCAAGTTCAAACTCCAAAGACTACCGCAGCACACCATTGTAATTCTGACTCCCTAGCTTGTAGATCAGATGCAGAACTTAAGTAGTCTCTGTTAGAAATAGCAACTTGTATTAACATAAGGAACTGCTCACTCAGACGAACCTTGACAAAAGCAATGTACTCAGAATCATCTCCGGTGATGATCATATCATCAACATATAGAAGAAGAAGAGTCCGACCACGAGACGAAGTGTTGACAAAAAGAGCATGATCATGATCACTAGCTGAGGAGCCAGCGGCAGTGACCACAGAGAAGCGCTCAAACTAAGCACGAGGGGCTTGTTTAAGGCCATAGAGAGAGCGACGAAGACGACAGACTATGCCCTCAGGAACAGAATACCCAGGTGGCGGATGCATGTAGACCTCCTCACACAACTCGCCATTAAGAAAGACATTCGTGACATCAAGCTGAGAAACAGACCAATGGCGAACAGACGTCACCGAAAGAAGAGTGCGGACAGTGGTCATGTGGGCTACAGGAGCAAAAGTCTCGCCGTAGTCACGAACATGCTCCTGTTGAAAGCCACGAGCAACAAGACGCGCCTTATAGCGCCCAAGAGAGCCATTAGAGCGAGTCTTAATCTTATAGACACACTTACACGTGATGGGACGAGAGTGAGATGGAAAAAGAACAAGATCCCAAGTACCAGTACGCTTGAGAGCAGCAATCTCCTCGGCCATGGCATGCTGCCACTCAGGGTAACAGCATCCCGGTAGGAGACTGGCTCATGGGTAGCTGCACCAGTAAAACCAAAACGGGCAGGAGGTCGAATCGACTGACGATCGCGGAGACCGTAGCGAGGAGATGATGACCCATCGGGGGAAGATGGAGCATCAGGAGAAGATGAAATATCAGGGGAAGATGGCTCATCTGGAAGAGTCTCAATACGAGGTTGATGAGTGTAAAAGAGAGTGGGAGGAGCCTGAGGAGCCGCAGGCGACGAAGCAGACGGCGACAACGGCGGAGAGACCTCAAGAGGTATATGTGGAGACTCAGTGGGATGGGTGGACGAGGGCAAGACAGAGATGGGTGTATCTGGAAAAGTCAAAAAAGACAGGGACTCCATAGAGGAAATCGAAGGAGAGACAGGACGTGGGTAGAAGGGACGAGACTTATCAAAAGTCACATCCCGAGAAATCTGCATCCGTCGACCAACAGGGTCCCAGCACCGATAGCCTTTGTGCTCGACATTGTATCCCATAAAAACACACTCAACAGACTGAGCAGTCAGTTTGGTGCGTTCTCGATGTGCAAGGAGAACGTAGCAAACGCAGCCAAACAGACGAAGAGCAGAGTAGTCTGGAGAAAAATCACAGAGACGCTCAACCAGGATCTCACCCTGAAGAGCAGAAGAGGGCTGAATGGTGACGAGATAGGTGGCAGTGGAAACGGCCTCGGCCTAAAAGTGAGGTGGAATAGATGCGGCAATCATCAAGGTACAAGCCGTCTCAAGGAGGTGACGATGCTTACGCTCAGCGACACCATTCTAAGCATGAGCACCAGGACAAGAGAATCGAAGCGAGGGTGCCTGCGCCAAAGAAAGTCACAGTAACGAGAGAGGTACTCGCCAGCAGAGTCAGCACGAAAGACACGAATAGGAGTGGAAAACTATGTGCGAACCATAGTAGCAAATTGTTTATAGATAGACAGGGCCTCACTACGAGAAGACATAAAATATATCCAAGTGTGGCAAGAGAAATCATCTATAAAAATAATATAATATCGATGGCCCCCTTTCAAGAGGAAGGGAGCCGGACCCCGAACATCTGAATGAATAAGATCAAATGGTTGCTGAGACACAGACTCACTATAAGGATAGGGAAGCTGAATATGTTTTCCTAACTTACAACCCTGACAATCTAAAGATACGTCTCCTGTAACAGACCCTAGAAGACCACGACGGACTAAAGATGACAAACGAGATCCACACAGATAACCAAGACGATGGTGTCACTGCTGGAAAGAGCTGGTAGATGAAGTGGTAGAAGCGGAAAGACTGGCGGCGACGGTGGCAGCGGAAGGAAGGTGAAGCCGGTCAAGCTCCCAGAGACGCTGTGAGTCAAGGCGCCGATGGCCAGAACCAACCAGAGCCCTCGTGTGGCGGTCCTGAACACAACAAGAGTCAGAGTCAAGAATGACCCGACAACCAAGGTCAGTAATCTGTCCAGCAGAAAGAAGCTGCATGGTTAGACGAGGAACATGAGCAACAGAAGGAACATGAAAGGATGAGTTGCTAAGAAGTCCTCGACCAGAGATAGAAAGAGAGGTACCATAAGCAGTAAGAACACTGACAGGGGAATTAAGAGGTGTAATAAAAGACAAAGTGGAGGAATCAGAAGTCATGTGAAATGATGCTCCTGAATCAAGAATCCATGGGGAGGTACCTGACTGTGTAGGAGGTGGTTTCTCATTACCCGAAGAGTCAGTGGTAGAACCTGCAGAATCTGTTGAGGGAGAACCTAAAGCGGTAAGCAGGCATCGAAGTCTGGCTATCTCCTGCTTAGTGAGAGA